>CM066729.1:174413343-175651260 GCA_033961575.1 Aselliscus stoliczkanus
AGACACATTTTGTAGTATGTGCATCCAGGAATCAAGCGGCCCAAGTCAATGCTTTAGCCAGGAAAGGGTCAGGAGAGAGAATGGGTAGAGGGCAAGGGGCACAGAGGGAAAGGAAAGAGAGGAAATTTTAACTTGAAATTTGAAAGGCTCTTTCCCCTCTATCCCAGCGAGAGGAAGAGAATTAAATAAAGCAGTCATATACAATGAAATATTATTTGGCCTTTTAAAAGGAGGAAATCCTGTAATTTTCAACAAAATGGGGAGACCTGGAAGACATTATGCTAAGTGAAATACTCTAGAAAGACAAATGCTGGGGCTGGCCGAGTGGCTCAGTTCAGTTGGTTAAGAGTGTGAGCTCTGAGCAACAGAGTCGCTGGTTCGATTCCCACATGGGCCAGTGAGCTGCATCCGAGCAGAGCTGCTGCTGAGATGGTGAGAGCGCGTGCTCTTAGCAGCAACGTTCCTGGTTTGACACTTGTATGGGATGGTCGGCTGTGCCCCACTGAAACTAGATTGAACACAGCACCTTGAGCTGAGCAGCCGTGAGCTGCCAATAGCCAGCCGGATAGCTCAGTGTGCAACAAGGTTTCCGGTTCGACTCCCGCATGGGATGGTGGACTACGCCCCTCCCACCCCACCCTCTCCATCCACCCCCCACCCCCCGCAACTAGACTGAAAAAAAAATAGCAGTGACTGGAGGGATGTGGAGCTGAGCTGCGCCCTCCACAACTAAGATGGAGGGACAACGACTTGACTCGGAGCTGATGGGTCCTGAAAAACACAGTGTTCCCCTTCCCTAATTCCCAACACTGTTCCCCCATAAAAATCTTGAAAGAAAGAAAGAAAGAAAGAAAGAAAGAAAGAAAGAAAGAAAGAAAGAAAGAAAGAAAGACATACTGCATGATGTCACTTATATGTGCAATCTTAAAATTCAAGTGTATAGGAGCAAAGAGTAGAATGATGGTTATCAGGGGCTGGATGATGAGGGAAATGGGGAAACGGTGGTCAAAAGTCATCAAGTTTCTGTTATGCAGATCTAAAGCACAGCATGGTGACTATAGTTATTAATACAGTATTTTATTTTATTTATTAATACTGAAATTTGCTAAGAGAATAAATTTTAAATGTTCTCACCACAAAAAAAGAGAGGAAAAACTATAGCTAATAATTGAAGCAGTTAGTAAAATAAAGATTGAACCTCAAAATATTATTTTAAGTGACATTGAAACACCTGAAATAAACTTTTCTAAAAATCATTTTCATATTTGGTCACTTTCAGGGAAAAAATGTCTTGCAATCGAAGTTGTTTATGTTGAAGTTCACATGTACCTGCTGCTTATCTCCCATCTGCTAGTTCTAAGAGTTAATCATGCCCCAGTTACTGCTTCACTGGTTTTAATGGGAGTTCAAGAAAAATCTTGAATCTGTTTATTTGAGTAGATTCTTGGTAACTGGTAAACACTCGTCGGCATTTCACTCAACTGCCTGATGATTCCCAGTTTTCTGGCCCATATTTAACCAGAATCTTACTTTTAAGTAAACTTCAGTTGAGGCCAAATTCTTTGTAAGCCAAATTCATCGTAAACCAGAGGAGGCTGAATTAGCAAAATAGGGGGAGGATCTAAGAAGTCAGGATTCCGGATCCAAGAGAGGATCTGGAAAGACAGAGTGAAGAGTTTGCAAATTCCTACAGTTCTCTCCAAAAGCACAGATGAACGGGGAAACAGGTCGTGCTGTCGGACAGACTGTAACTTAAACCATATTGTTTCCGGAGAGAATAACACTTAGACATTTTAAAATCCTGTCTTCCCCTGAGGACGACTTAGGAAGTCTGAGCAGAAGGGGTTCACAGAGTATGTCAGCAAATCAAAATCAAGTGCGTATGCTTCCTCTCAGTTTGTTCTGGGCTGCATCTTATGGAACTGGGAATAAACCTGGAAACACACCCACTTCCCTCTACCGTCTCACCCTGTTGTCTCATATATCATTCCTGGGAACTTCACTAGCTCTGAGAAGAACATTACTGCTTTTTGTGGAAAACTTAGGAGTTATCAACATAAGAAAATGACTGTGTGCAGCAATGACAGTAATTTCTAGCTTCTAAAAGAACACAATCTGAGATAAACCCCAATCTCCACAACACTGTGCTCTGGAGAAAGCCGCCACCATGGTGGACATTAGTCTGTTTAGTCACTTCTCAATACCTGGCATGTTTGGGAAGCTCCATAGATGTTTGTGGAAAGAATGCAATGATACCATGCAGATAATTGTAAAGCATACAATTAGGATGAGCTTTCTAATTCATAAAGCAAGCAGTTGTCCACATGCAGTGATTACCCAATGTGAAATTGTTAATTAATCAGCCCTTTGGATTAACTCAATGTTGCCAACACTGTACTGTTTTAATTAGGTTGAATCATACGAAATTATAAACACTTGACCATTTTTGATCTCCCAAGTGGCATTTTAACATGGTTCAATCTAATATTTGAATTATCATCATAATAGTGGATTGAACCATGTGAGATTGCTATTTTTATAGGTTCAACACTGTTGTCTACCAACAATTTCATGGAGTTTAACTATAGTAATAATACCCACCGATTTAGGTATTATATAATGATTTGGCATTAAATATCAGTAATAGCTACTGCCACCTGTCGAATATCTATCAGGTCCACACTCTGCGAAGTAGTTTACATACACTACTCCATTTAATCTTATGAGGTAGGTTCTAATATCATCCCCCAAATTATTCAAATACTCCAGGAAATAGTAAGACATTAAGTGGTTAGTCACTTTCACCTAACGAGATCAGTTTGCGATGGGGCCTAGCAGCATGTTTTCAGGCATGTAAGGACTGGAGGTCAAGGCCACAGCCTTATAGGGCAATAAGTTCAGTGAGACAGGGGCTTAGGGCTCTGGATCCAACTCCATGTGTGTGAAACATTCATGAGTTTCAAACATGGTTTCCAATTGGTTCTGAGGCCACAGCTTCAGGAAAGGTAATATGTACACTGATGGGAGACAAGTCACACGCACACATGGACACGCACACACTTACAAATAGAGAGGAGCTTTGCAGATGGGGCACCGAGGGTGAGGCCGGCCATATGTCCCATTGTGCCCCGACAGTACTGATTTATATCTGCTGTCCCAGCATAATTATTAAAGGTCCTTCATATCACTCTCAATCACAGAGCCAGAACTAGGGGAAGGAGGTGAGTGAGGTATGCACCTCGGGTGCAAAATTTAAGGGGCACCAAAAACCTCAGTAATCAAAAAAATAAATCATATTTTAAGGCAACATTTTTAAAAAATCAAAATTAATACAAAAAAAATCCGTGATTAATGAAACATCAAAGTTTTAAATAAAAGAAGCATCAGTCTTAGTGATTTCTCTACCTGACTCTGTTCTAAAGCATCTCCATTTGAACAATAAATTATATGGTGACCTTAATTTAGAGTACTTTAAAAAAATAATGACTAATGCTTATTTGGCAATTCCTACATGCCAAGTACTGTTCTAAATGGTCTACACATATTAACTATGAGACAAATATTGTTATTACCCCATTTACAGCTGAGGACACTGACTGAGGCTTGGAAAGTTTGACAGTTTGTTTACCAGTCGCCTAACTAGGAAGTGGAGGGGCCAAGTTTAGAATCCATGCCGTCTGGCTCTGAAGTTCATAACCGTGACACCATACCACATCTCAGAGAAAGACCTTCCCTAATGTCGCTACTATGCTTGTTATTATAAATAATAAAGAATGAGGAGACCTTCTGGGAAATGGAGGTGGGAGGACAGGAAAATGAGCTTTACCTATTGCTCAGTTTGGACAGCCCAGAATACAGCTGTTAGCCAGCTATAATTTAACCTTTTTGAGCCTCTGCTTCCTGTCAAATGAAAAGATTGTACCGACTGATCTCTAAGGCCTCTTTCAGTTCCAAATAATAGCCTTTTATTCAATGACTCCTCATTATTATATAGCATATCTTGCCAGTCTTCTAAAGTCCTTTTTTCCCCCTTCCATTTCCTCTGCTCTCATCCTCAGTTCGTCCTCCATATGGTTTTTCCTTGGTGATCTCATCCAACAACTTCAACTCTCACCTCCCTGCGGCTGACTCCCAAATCTAGACTCTCTCCCAACCACATTTCCATCTGTCTGCTGGGCTCTTCTCCTAAATCCCACACTGGAAACTTGAAGTCAATATGTCCAGAATTGAATTTATCAGCTCCCAACATCCTCTCTTTCCCCAGGTTCAACTCCGCCCCCCGCCTTGCTCTTCTTGTCCCCCCACCCAGGCAGTTGCCAGGACCTGACAGTCTCCTCTGCCATGTCTCCTGCATTGCTCCCCTTCCTCCATTCCAACTGCCCTCACCCCAGTGAGCCTTTCACCACCTTGGCCATCACTCCTGGACGTCTTCCTCCAGTCAGCCCCAATCCTCATGTACAAGAAGAATGGTGGCGGGATGACCTTCCTAGACTCTAACTAGGATTCTGTTGTCCTACCCCAGAACAGGTAGTGGCCTCCCAGGGTCTGCAGTGGAAAGTCCAAATTCTGTTTTTGTTAGTTAAGGCCTGCCCTGTCAAAGTCTGGCTGCAATCTGCTTTTCCAGTCTTCTCTTCCACTTCTGCACTGTATATGTTTTACATGCCATATATATTGGACAGTGTTTCCTGAGTACTTTATATATTTTCCTGTCATTTGCCTATATGATTCCCTTTGCTTCATGTCCTTCCCTCCATCTCTCTTTACCCACCCTTCAAGATTCAACTCAAATGCCCCCTCCTTTATGAAGTCTTCTCAAATTCCCTAGTACAGAAATAATCTTTCCCTCATAAATATTTATAGCACTTTATCTACACATCTCTGCCAGCATTTATCTCCTCCTATATTGTCTCCTATATTCACTGTTTTTATCCCACCATCCTAGAGGCATCTTAGTTGCAAGGGCCATGTCTTTCAACTCTCCCAACCCCAGCCCCTCCTAGTGTCTATCTCATCTCACAGGAGGTGCCTGATGAAAATGCAAGCACTAAATTGCCTGATGTAATTTTTTAAAATTATCATGTCTGCACAATGCAGTAACTGACCTATACTTCTGAGTGAGTGAAAGGACAGAATCTAGTTTCACTCTGTCTCCCAGAAGGTAATTATCCTCTCTGAAGAGTGCTCCTCTCTTGCTGGCGGCAATCCTTCAGGCACAAACCTGCCTGCCCAGCCTAAACCCCGAATCCCTTTTTAACAGCTTGAGAGCATCTCATCATTCCTTTTGAGGAGTCTGAAGTCTTCCTTCTTCTTCCTGAAGATGCTCTCTGGATTCTTGGGCGGCAGCTCTTTGACTTTTCTTCTTCCTAGGTGCGCTGAACTCCAGGGTTCCTTATAAGGGTCATTACTCAGCTATTTCAAACCCCAAAACTCTCCCTGTGTGATGTGCCTGGGGTGATGTATTCTGGGAATGCAGAGAAGGGTTTCGAGATAGGCTGCTCTAATGACAACTACTAACTGACAACATGGGTGACACTTAGAAATGGCTAAAGATAACTTTCCACACTACATTTATATTTGGGTTAAGATCAAACACAAGAAATGAGATACAAAGACCAATAAAGAAGAGCTGGTGGCAAAAGGTCATTTGTACTTCATCTAAAAGACATTTTAAAAAAATGCATTTCCTGCTCAAGTTGGTCCTTGAACTAACAATTGATTATGGAATTTTAATTTAATATTACAGCATGTGTTGTCTTTCTGAATTTAAAAATGCATGACTCGGCTCAAAAATGTTTTCAAGTTCTGTAGAAGAATATTCTCACCAAAATAAGGTCATCAGTGGTGGTATTTATAATAAATTTACAATTTCTGAAAAACTGGAATCAATATATACAATTAATATTACAAATAAACATCAAAATGATATACTTCCTACCATGTAAATGAACTCTGTTTCACACATAAATGTGCTCTATGGCAGTGGTTCAAAATCCTTTTTCTTCAACAGTAAGCAGATTGAATGGAATAAAAAATGATGTGCCAGGACTTAAAGGTACAAATGGTACAAATTTCAAATTATTGATTGCTGACTGTGCTTACAGACATCAAACAATACTTTTTCAGGCAGCTATAATAGTCCACTTCAATGGAGACATGATATATTACAGAGAAATTGAAAATGTGAGGATTATTTGACTGGTCAATGGTCATTTTAAATTATTAAGGTTTTGGGTTTTATACTGTTTTTAGGTTATAGAAAAAACAATACAAACTAGGAGGAATCTCATCAACGTCAAACCTTCCATACCAAGCACCTTTATTATAGTTTGAAAAGAACTGAGCTGTCCAGTTAGAATATAAACTCACTGTCTGTTAGGAGAAGTGCACATTTGGGTAGAATCCATAGGCAGTGACAGCCCTTAATGGAAACTCCAGGCGGCCAGAGTGCCTCCAAGTTCCCCCATCTGTCTCTTGCTTCAACAGTGTTTGGGCGGAACAGACCCAGGAATGCCCCTTCTTCCAGCCTCCAAACTCCTCCAACCTCTTTGCAGCCTCAACCTTCAAAACCAACTCAGCTATCCTTGGCCTCCGAGACCAACCAACACCACTTTTTTTTTTTAGCTTAACCCCTTATTGCCAAGCAACCATGAGCTCCCACGCTCATCAGAGTCATTCCACCAAGATGGAGGCCGCCGTCCACCTGCATCTGCAGGCCTCTTGCATCTACCTCTCTCTGGGTTTCAATTTTGAACGTGACTATGATGGTCACCGGAGGGTGTGGGCCACTTCTTCCATGAGTTGGCTACAGAGAAACGCAAGGGTGCCGAGTCTCTCTTGAAGACACAAAACCAGCGTGGCAGCTGCACCCTCTTCCGGGCAGGCTGGCCAGATCCCAGGCTGGGTGGTTATCTCTTTGAAAGGCTCACCTTCAAATGCAATTGGAGACTGTGGAGCCCAGAGGCCTTTGAGGGGCCCCTCTACATCCCCCCACCACTCTGGCTTTGGACTTCTGCCTGAGGCTCTCCCACCCTGCAGCCCTCTCCCATGCCGTGGAGCAAATTGAAATAAAGCTTTTAGCAACAAAAGAAAAAGAAAAAGAAATTCTCACAGGCCACAGCAATCACTCTTGAGGGGCCCAAAATGTATTTATGTAGGCAAGAAATTGTATCAGGAAGTAACTTCTGATGTATAGGTGAAACATGCTCTCATAGAGTCTGAATCCGCAGTTACTCAGCCTACTCACTTCTTTGAAATCATTGTTAGGTAATATCATCCCAAAAGTAACAAAGAAATTAAGCCAATGGCCCCACATCATTGCCCTTGAAGTGCTCTCCATGACCTGGAAATGGGAAGCAGATTTCTGTATTACAAAAATCAACTGGTCAGAACTCTTTCAGTTACGAGTGATAGAAACCAAACTCAAGCTAGCTTAGGCCAAAAAGGTAATTTATTGTCACATGTTATTAGACAGCTTAAGTAAGGTTGGATCCAGGGGTTTAGATGATGTCACCAGGAGTATATCTGTTTCTCTCCATCTCTCAGCCGTGGGTCTTCTGTAATGGATTCTTTCCCAGATTGGCTGGAACCATGTGGAGGGCCCAACAGTCAGGGCTGATGACAGGAGGAGGTGGAGAAGGTTTTGTCCCAGATGCTCCAGCAAGGGTAAACTGGTTAAAAATCTTCCCACTAGCTTTGTATTGAGCAGTACATTGAGGCCCAGAGCACTCTTCTAGATCTCTTACACCATAACAGGTACTATCACTCCGTCCACACACACACACCCAACTTTGTCCCCTCATATTGGTCCAGCTCATGGGCTTCCATGACAATTTCACAAGACAAGACCCTCTGTCTCTGTCTTTGTTTCTCGGTCTCTTTTTTTTCTCTCCACCCACCAGGGCCCTCCCAATCCATATCAAACTTCATTACAGGACACCAACTGGTACTGCTAAGGTACACTCCGGCCAATCACTGTGCCCAGTGGGATGCATGCCCATCCCCATGGGAACTGGATCAACTCTTGATGGACAGCCCCACCAATTAATTACATGTGCAATTGGAGTGAGGGAAGCAGTCTGCAAAAGGAAGTGTTCTCCACACACAAATAAGAAACAGACTCCACCTCAACTAGCGAAATCACTGTGAAGAATCAAGATTTGTTGTTTCATGTGATTTCCCCTGATCTCAGTTTTCTGATTCAGTTGAGACCCAGAAAGCCAGTTGAAATAGTTCCAATATGGAGATTTGTCACTGGGAGTTGAATGAGGAAAGAGGGACTTATTTCTACCTCATGCTGGGGCCCTGGACATCCTGACTGAAAATGTGTTGCTCTAAACTTGTACGCGTGTACCTAGGCTTCAAATGTGGACATGGCACCAGGCCATGCAGTAGTGAAGCTGGTGTTTACTGCAGGAAACGAGGTGCTGCATTTGACATGGGGAAAATTCTCTCCCCTTGGAATCTTGGAATAAAGGGGTGAACATTGCGATTTCTGGTGCAAATTGGGTCAAATAAAGATATACTATGCACTTCTTCACTTCTTATATGCCAAGCATTCTGGGGACATATTAGTGAATTTTTTTTTTTTTTAGCTGAGCCATCCTGCCACTATTAGTGAATTTTTAAAAGATTCCCTGCCTTCAGAAAAATCACAGGTTTTAGGGGAATACAGAAAAGCAAGTAGCTAACCAGCGCAATGTAATTAGTGTTATGAGAATGGTATAACGAAATGTTACAGGAGCAAAGAGGAAGCAGTGATTAATTTTGCTGGAGATGGAAGGAATGAGCAGCAATCAGAGAAGTGGGGAGAGAGGGGTGTCTCTAGAGGTATCCCAGGGGAGGTGACATCTGACCAGGAGAAAGAGAGGGAGTGTGATAACTTAGAAGAAGGCTAACAGCATTTTAGGCAGAGGAAACAGCAACAGAACGACGGACAAAATCAATCTGACATCTCTTTAATAGTTGCTGGCCAAGTTTCCACGGCTAGCACAAGGGGGAAGATTGAAGCAATTATTGAGAAAACCGTCTCAATCTTTCCTTGTCTCCTAGCTGTGGAAATTTATCCATTGCTGCTTAAGAGAAAGAGTCTTGATTCCAGGGACCACACAATGTTAAGTGATGGAAAAAAATATTTTTTAGTCAGAATGGAGAAAAACCAGAGCACCTGAATTCAGCTGGGGAAAACTGGACTTTATAAGAAAGGAAAATGAAAAACTTTTTTCTCTGTCTCTCCATTCTGCCCTCTCCCATTTTTTGGGGGGTATGGGGTTGGATGGGGGGAAGTTTCACTTCAGAGAGCAAATCCATTGAGCAAAAACCATGTGTCTATATACAATTGATGCCTTGTGAAAACTTAATAAATAGTTATAGTAGGATGGTGATAATTACTTAAATAATTTTTCAAGAATTTATTAACATCAACATCAAAATAAAGAGCAATCCAGGAATTGATTCCTATGCCCTCTCCTCCATGATTCCTTCTCCCCAAATGCCTGGGTAGCTTATTAGCACTTAACACATCTTTTTTTTTTTAAAAAAAAACATCTTTTGAAGATTAAATAGCATTAAATTTTTGCCTTGCTAGGGAAGAGATTACAAATTTATATGAAAACAAGTCTTTGGTAGAAATGTATGCAGAAATCTGAAGAGTGGAGAAATTATGGCTAAAAGTCCACAAAATGCATGACAAATGAACAAAAGCTTAATGTACCTCAGTTTTTCAGCACCACAATTTATTAACTGTGTGACTTTAGACAAGTTTCTTAACCTCTATAGACCTCAGCTTTAAAATGGGAATAATGGCAATATTAGTCAATGTATTGGGTTGTCAGAAAAATCATGACATATTTTTGCAACAAAAAACATAGAAAAAATATGTCATGACTTTTCCGACAACCCAATATGTAGAGTTTTTGAACATCAAAAGGGACAATCCATGCAAAAAATTATTACAGTAACTGGCATACAGTATTATACTGAAATCAACAGAGCAATGAATTACAAAAAAACTGCCCCAGAAGTAGTACTTGACCCCAGAAGCAAACATTACATGAAGATTCTAATCTGGTACCACCTGTCTTGTCTGTTTGTCCCTCATCACGGTGTTACATTAACAACATTTCGGAACTGTCCTTATGACATTGATCCAGAAGGCCAAGGGGTGACCTTCAGTGCTTTGTACTCTCCTGTTATTTGCCAGAAGGAAAGAGAAGGGCATTGGACTCCTTCCCTGAAAACCTGGGCCATTTGGCACTACCTGAGTTGGGTGATAGTGAAAGAAGGAGGAGGTCCTGATGAGATGCCCACACTGGGCCCAAAAGGCCATGACACAAAGCCTTTCCCCTCCCCCATGTCAGAACTTTCTCCTGTTATGTGAATGTACACTTCAAAAACATTTCACTTCACAGGCATTAAGTCTTAGAATGTGTTAATGTGTAACCTTTGGCTTGAGCTGCGGTATTTTCTGTAAGACAGAAGGAAGCATAAGCTTCTCACTGAAGTGTAGTGTGGGTAACAGTGAACTCGAGTTGTCTACAGTTCAAAAACGAGTATGAGTGTTCCCTTTCATGTTACACATAAGAAGTAGGTACATAATTTAGTGCTGTCTTAAAATACATTTGCCTATTGGACTCTTGGAATTCATATCTTACAAAGGAGCTGAAATATGAATTCATATGGAAACAAGTCATGAAAAAAATTTCAGATGGCTGTATTGTAAATAGGCCTTTTTGTGTCTTATTTTTATAGTTAACTGCTTCGAAACATTGTAATTCATCTTATTTAATATACAAGGAATAAAGTGACTGATTGCAGATATCAAATTGAAAATAAACACGTGACTAAGAGTGCTTAGGGCTATGTACTTTGTGGGCAGAATTTCCCATGACTTCATTCACATACCTTACCTCCTATTCAAATTCACTTTTAGCTGGATATGTATACCACAGGGATGTGTCCACTGTGAGTTATTCAAACATCTGAATAGTTGCAAGATATGGCTCCTTGTGGTCATCTATCATTCTGAATGATAATTAAGTACAAAAGGGAGATACAATTTAGAAAAAGAGCCACATGAAGTTGGGGTAAGAGGAATGGGTCACAGCATGGTTTGTATTCATAATGAAATTTGAAAAACAAAATATTTAATAGAAAAATCATAATAGATATGTTAAGATTTTGCAAAAGCAAATAAACATGACTTTGCAGAATGGATAAAAACCATGATTCCTATTCATAATTACATAGTGGCATCTTGGGTCAATTTTTCAAGTGACATTAGAACGGTCTTTGGCTGTGTCTACACTGACTTCTCACCTTCCTTTAAAAAAGTGTGAAGTTGAGACAAGTTTTGTAATTGAAGAAAGACGCTGTACACTTTAGGGCTTCTCAGTTCAGAAAAAGCCAACCCAAAGTGGAGGCTTTTGAGTCTATAATGAGGTCTGTCACTTGCACGTTTGAGCACATCAGAACCTCAGTTTCTCCATCTATAAATTAGAGACAGTTGGGCTGGCCAAGTGGCTCAGTTGGTTAAGAGCTCACTCAAGAGTGCAAGCTGAGCTCTGAGCAACAGCAGTTCGATGCCCAGCCGGAGCTGAGCTGCCGCTGAGCTGCCAACAGGTGGCAGGATAGCTCAGCTAAAAAAAAAAAAAAATTAGAGACAATAATAATAATTGCGCTGCCTCCAGAAGAATTGTTTGTAAGGATCAAACAAGGTGATAGATGTAAGCTGCCCTTAATAGTATGTGCAAATCAATTAATTTAAAGAGAATTACAGCTAACATTTCTTCTTAGATAGCTTAGGTGTAGCTTTATGTGGAAGCAGCAGGGTGACAAAATGAATTATTTCCAAAGGTAGCTATTGCCTTGAAAGTGAGATATCGTTGTGCTATTTGTTTTGTAATACTATTTTTATTCCCAGGCTGAGGGGACATAGGAAATATTGGTCATACTTAGGTATCTATGAAAATTCATGTGCACAGATAGGCCCAACTATGCATTTGTAAAACCCAGTGTGTGTGTCTGTTTGTGCACATGTATTAAGAGCAGGGATTCTAGAACCAGATGGCTTAATTTTTTTTATTTTAGTAATAACTTTTTGTTTTAATTAAAGTTTATTGGGGTGACAATGGTTAGTAAAGTTACATAGGTTTAAGTGTACTTTTCTATAATACATCATCCATATATCACATTGTGCATTTACCTCCCAGAGTCAGTTCTCCCTCCATCACCATATATTTGACCCCCTTTTCCCTCTTTTACCACCCCCCTCCCCACTTACGCTCTGGTAATCACTAAACTATTGTCTGTGTCTATGAGTTTTTGTTTCCTTGTTTGTTTGTCTTGTTCCTTTGTTGTTTTCAGTTTTATATCCCACATATCAGTGAAATCATATGGTTCTTGACTTTTTCTGTTATTTTGCTTAGCATACTAATCTCAAGATGCATCCATTTTGCTGCAAATGGCACTATTTCATCTTTTCTTATGGCAGAAGAGCATTCCATTGTGTATATGTACCACATCTTCTTTATCCAATCATCTATCAGGTGGCTTATATTTGAACCCTACTTACTTGCTTGCAACCCCGAAAAGTAACTAAATCTCAATCTTTCTGTGCTTCAGTTTCCTTATCTGGAAAAAAGAAAAAGAAAAAAGTATGTTCATGTGCATTAGAGTACTGAGAATGGTGTCTCGGCTTACTATTGATATAAGTGCCTGATAAATGATCATTTGTATTATCAAGAGGACATATATTTTAGCAGCAAAATTATCAGAGGTGATTTACTCTCTTCAAAACATACACGTTGGGCCGGCTGAGTGGCGCGGTGGTTAAGTGTGGGCTTGGGAAGCCAGCGGCCCCAGTTTGGTCCCACATATGAGAGCCAGTGACACTGCCCTCAAAAAAAAAACACAAAAAACATACATGCATATCCTGTCCCCCCGGTGAACAAGAGTTTGCCAAAATGCCAGCCTAGACTAGGATCACAACTTTTGGAACTACTGGCCAGAGAGAGGCTGAGTGGCCTATCACCAAGGCCTTGGTAGCTGCCTAAACAAAAATGCATATCGGGATTCGAACCACAAAATTGTATATTGCAGTACATGATTGGTCCTAACATGGCTAAGTACTCCTCATGAAAAATGGGTCATGGCCAAATACATTTGGGAACATTTTGTTACACTATACAAATCAGGTTTCTTTATTGCAGAATGTCTCAGAACCTTAATAAACTAATGTGCATTATGAGTCTCCAGAAGCCTGTAGAATATATAGTTTTCCAAGTTGTTTTCGTATAGAATCATTGTTTTTTGTTTGTTTTTTTTAAAGAAAGCCTATGAAAATCTTGAGGGATATGAGGAGTTTCGTAAGTCACAGCTTGGAAAATACTTGTTTATGTAATTTTTCTCAATTTCAGATATTTTAGGCTGGTATATTTTTAATAACAGGATGGTGAAGAACCAAATATACTCAACAAAATACTCGTTTGGCGGGGAGGAAGGGGTTTTGTGGATTCCTCTACTGGAAGGCCTTGGGGTCATCTTTATTAGTAATGAGTTAATTATGGCTTATCAGTGATTTTTAAAGAGAAGAGCCCTAAATCCTAGAGATTGCTGTGGAACATGGAACAGTGTGCACCATGAAAACTGGACTTACGTGTGATCTTTGGGGAACCCATTTGCACAATTTGGAGATGATGAAAATTTCTCTTTTATGGATTAAAACAAAATTGTTAACTGCAAAGCAGAAGTCGGGTCAGACAGATATACTGCTCGAGACAATGTGCTGGTGATGATTTGTATTTTATGGTCGCTGAAGAGTTTGAGCTGCTTGTTAATGAGACCAAGCATCATTACATATATTACTGGCATCCGCTGTAGCTGCAGATCTATTTTGAAATATCTTTATGCTACATTTGTTTAACGTATTGTCTTTCTGTTAAAGGAATTCACCTGCCTATTATATTTTCTCTAGACTATACCTCTGATAGTTTAAAGAAATATTTCTGTCTATCATATTGTCTGAATTTGGAAGCTCTGTATTTTCTTCAAATTCCATTTCTTCTGAAAACTAGCTGTTGACAAATACGACTGTCACAATGATTGTAGGACTGAATTACCCTGATTTTCTAATTCGTTGCCTGAATTATAATGACCAAAATAAGAGCAGTCTCTCTAAAATATTTTGTCATCTCACACTCTTTGAAAGATAAATGGTCTTAAACAGAATAGTTGTTGAAATTCTTTGCTAGAATTGAAGTTTTAACATCAAGGCATATATCCAAGAGAATGTAGATGGCACGGATTACTCTTTTTGGGGTGGGTTTTTCTAATCAACGCAGGGGAATCCTGTAGGGTCAACTCTAAATGTAAAGACGAGAAGATAAAGGAGATGGATTTCCAAGTAAAAAGGAGAGCTGGAATATTAAAAAGAGTACAGGGTTGGGCCAGCCGAGTAGCGCGGTGGTTAAGCGCTGGCTTGGGAAGCCAGCAGTCCTGGTTCGGGTCCCACATGTGAGGGCCAGTGACACTGCCCTCAAAAAAAAAAAAGTACAGGGTTCAAGTCTAGCTCTGTCATGAAGACTTGGGTTATCAGGCAACTATCTAGGTATCAATTTTCATACTTATGAAAGGAACAGACATCAGTAATCTATGAGACATTTTTCATTAAAATGTTGGTATGGAGGGAGAGAAAGCAAAGGAAAAATATGGAGTCTAGAGACTAAATATAGAATTCTTTCCACATGTTAAATGTGGGGAGAAAGTCATATTATCAGGACCCATAATCCTGTATTCTTGGGTAACTATTTCACATGTAGATTAGCAATGGCAATTGCTTTGGGGGAAATAGTATTTCCAAACTTGACTCCATATTCTGCTTGGAATTTTGTGTGCTGTATGCCTAGAATGTTTTTTGTTTTTTTAAAATTTTTTCCACTTCTCATTTGAAAGGCTTTCACTTACTATGCCTATAAGCTATGATATTAAGGCTCCATGCCAGTGAAGTTTCAGGGAAAAGAGTGAGAAAATTATTTAAAAGGACTGCTTTTTGATAATGGCAGTGTTTTGACAGTTTTTGACAGGCAATTTAAAATAATGCAACCTCCTGGATTACAGCCAACCTCTGAAATGGGCTGTAATTTAGAATGATGGCAGCTCCTATGACCTCTGTATTGGAGAGTCACTGGAATTAAAAAAAAAAATTCTCCAAACAGTTTCGGTTTATATTTGAAAATCTGCCCTAAATGTTCTGACATGTAGCCACTTTATTTAATGAAAGGACTTGCCTGTCCTATGCACAGCTCCCAAATACTTGTTCTAAAGCTGGGGAAGATTTCCTGCCTTTTTGTGTGTGCTAAAATTCTTCTTCTCAGATTCTACTCCCGACCAGATTGTGAACATTCTAATAATGAGCTGGTTGTAGGCCTATCTGCCCTTCTCTCCACTGGATGAAATTAGACCCACCTGGGCGCTGGTAAGTGTATCACGCTGTCATTCTGTAGTGAAGTCCTGGGCTGTTACAGCTTTCAGCTTTCTCCTTTCACGCAAATGTGTGGTCTTGTGTTCTGAGTTTGGTCCTCAAGGCCCCCTCTGAAAAATAGATTCTATTACTCCCTTAATTCTGAGAGTTAAATGCTTTTTAAAGAGTTGTATAAGTTAAATATGAGCTGGGTATGCGGTGTAGGATTTTTAACGAACTGCAATTCTCCAAACATACCAATATATTCCAAAATTGCCAGTTGCAGGTCATAAAATATTTACATTATGGAGTAAATAATGTATGTTTAGTAAGAAACAATGAAATATTTATAGTTTTTCTAAAGATACTATACGGGGTTTTTCCCCTACCACAGCCATTTTTCTCAAAGCAGGCAAAATCGGCAACTTTAGGAGTGCTGAGAACGACGTGGAAGCGTCTATGAAGGAAGTGAATGTTCTGAGGCAGTAAGTTGAAGCACCTCCTTAAGGAAAAGAAAGAACAGCTGATCCAAGATATCAGGATACATATTTCATATGGTTAAAGGTCTAAGGAGGCATTAGCAAACAATTCTGGTGTTTTTACCATTAATTAAAGAGTTGCTAGACCCTGGTCACGTGACACAATCCTTTGCCAACACCGTTCTGTGGGAGAGTTGTGACCCTCAGAGGATGCTATAACTATCCAAGCTTTCAACAAATACATTTCTGCAGCCTCTCCTACACGCTCAATGACGCTGAAGGACTAGCATGGTGTTACTAAATCTTCGTGGCCCGTGTTTGGGAAACAGCCTGAAGAAGCTCTTAACAGGAACGTTCAACAGAATCACCTAAGAGGGTCTTACAAAGAGATTTTCAGGCCCCCACCCACACTAAGAAATTCTAATAGGATCGCTCTAGTGTAGGACCTGGGAATCTTTATTTTTGAAAAGCTTCCCAGGTAACTCTGATGATCATCTGGGCTTGGGAACTGAGTAATGGTAGACTGAATATACCCCAAAAATATCCAGGTCCTGATCCCTGGAACTTGTGTATGTCACCTGACATGGCAAAAGGGAGGTAACAGATGTAATTATATTAAGATTCTTGAGATGGGGAGATTCGCCTGGATTATCTGGGTGAGCAATGAATGGAATCGCCAGTGTCCTTATAAGAGGGAGACGGGAGATTTGACCATTGAAGAAGAGGGCAAAATGATGACAGAAGCAAGAGGCTAAGCTTCTGGCTTTGACGATGGAGAAGGGGCCAAAAGCCAGTGAATGGAAGTGGGCACTAGGTGTGGGAGAAGGCGAGGAAAGAGATTCTGTCCTGGAGCCTTCAGGAGGAACCAGCCCTGCAGACATCTTGACTTGAGCGCCGTGAAATAGATTTTGGACTTTTGACCTGTAGGACTGTTAAAGCATAAATTTGTGTTGTGTTAAGGCACCATTTGTGGTCATTTGTTACAGTGGCAAAAGGAAATAAATATGCACATCATTGCCCCAAACCACCTGAGTGTTCATAGTCCTTAGTTGCTAAACACGACACTTCAAGCCAGAGCTTCGCAGCCCTAGGACTTAACCCATTCCCCAGCTATGAAGGACACAACAGCAGCCTTGCCTCTAGAAAATACTGCTGCACCCTCTTCCCATCAGCACAGAGTGCTTCCCTCACAGTCACATGCCCCTGAGGATGCCCCTGCTGCCCAAAAGGGATCAGGCAGCAGCATGGGACTGTGGCCAATGACTGCATCCCTCAAACTTGGACCTCAAGCCACAAGAATTCATCAGGGCTCTCCTGTGTGCTCAGCCTTCTGCCAACCACTGTGGGGAATTAGGGAGTCAAGAGAGGTCACTCCCCAATCACCTGCTGAGTACAGAAACTGCAGAGTGATTATAGACACTTAGGTTGCATTTTCCAGGAATGTCAAAGTTGAGGCTACACAGGACAGTGTCTCATTTTTGGATAGGATAGATGCATCATTGCAGTTTAGAGGAAAGATGATGTCAAAGCGTGGGCTTCCCAGTTCTTCTGTGATTAGAAGACCTGGAAATCAAGCCATTTTTAGAGACTTCTAGGCTCTTGGCAAACTGAGGGATGAACAAATTACCCATGCAACATTTGAAATGTATTTTCCAAGGTGGGTGAGTGTGTGGAGGAAAGGGGTATCTATATTTTATCAGTACTTGTTCCTATCAAAGCTCCTCTCAGCAAAAGAAAAAATAAGATGGCAGCTGCATAGAGCTGGGATAGCATCTCGTTGCTATGACAACAGTGTCTGCTCTGCTCCCAAGCTCCATCTGGTATTTTCAGGCCTAACTGCCAGGTAGTATCTAAATGCCTAGTGGAAAAAAAGGCATCGATAGAGATTCTTCAGATCAGGCACAAATGAACACAGCAACACCATGCCTTTTCTATGAAAAACAGTGAATTACTTCAGCAGCAACAGGGCGTTACCAAGACAGACCATTTAATACATAGACCCTGCTGAACTCACCAGCACAACATGCATATAAAGCGAAAGTAGCTGTTGGGGCTGATGGGGGGCTTTTTTCTAAAGGCAGTCTAACCACGTTCCCATGGGGTAATTCTCTTCTGCTCTCTTTCTGGCCCTGCTTTGTGGAGCTGTGTGTGCCTTAGGTGATATGGATGCAGCAGCTCTTACCTGACCTTCCGCTCAGATTTTATCCTTGCTGATTACTGTTCCCTGGTAGCTCTGTAGAATTTATGAGAAGCTGAATTTCAGTCCTCCTCCATGGGCCCTAGCATGCTTTTAAAGCAGAAAAGCATGCTTTTAAAGCAGCACAATACGACGCAGTTTTCACCTTCCCCTACTCCCATTTTGAACACAATTTAGTGAAAGCACTTCCTTTTTCATCCTTAATAATAACATCATTAAGGATATAACATCTTTACAAAGATGCCATTTATCTAAAATATGATGCAAGGTGACTTTATAGCTAGGTAGGCATGCAGTATTTGGGACATACTTAAACTAAACAATTATTCATTGTTTATCTGACTTTCAAATTTAACTGGGCAGCCTGTATTTTTATTTGCTAAATCTGGCAACCCTATTTATAGACAGAAACATATGCCTTTTCAATTCAATTGATCACTTAGGCTCTGAAAGAGTATAGCAAAATGTCAGTACTTTGAACTGAGCATTTACTGGTTATTAAAAGGAACATTTAAGTGTTCACTGTTTATACCAAAAACGGTTGCTTGTATCAAACTTTACATACACTCATTTTTTTGTCCCTCATTCAACACAGTGTTACTGGGCACTTGCTCCTTGCTTGGCACTGGGATTTACAGAGCTGGGAATTTGTGACACACGAGACCACCAGGCGTTCCCTCATGGAGCTAACACTGTGCTGTGGCACCTAGCTTTTATTTCAGGACATTTGCATACAAACAATTTGATATCCAAAGACCCATTAGATATGGTCCTGACCTCTAAGAGCAGATAAATTCTACTAGAGTAGGTGTTCCGTACCGATCTTAATATCTCCCCAAACCTCATCGAACCAATTCCAAGTAGTTCCATGGGCATTAAATCACAGAGGAAATCAAACTGTCATTTTTCACTTCTGTTGTCCCTCAGTATCCCAGGTTAAGAGACAATTGACTCTGAAATAGTTAGCCGTTACCCGGTGCCATCCCACCATCACTCTTTGAAATCCCCTCCTGCTCTCGCTGGGATCCATCCAGTCCTCTTCCCCTGGAGATGTTGTTACATGAGTGATATTGGCATTCTCTCTCTCTCTCTTCCTTTCTCCTTTTTTTCTGTACTGCCCTAATTTTTGTCTCCTTTTAACTATTTCATCTATTTGATACTGGTAATTACCAAACCAAAGGGGGAGAATAAAAGGTCTGCAGTATTCCATAAAGTTCTTGAGATATGGACCTACTTTAATTTTTTTCTATATCCCTCATATTCTTTTCCCTCACATCTCACCTTTTTGACAGTGACATACTTGGTTTTATTTTATGAGAATGCTAGGTAACTTATTGTATACACTCAAGTATGACATTTAAAACATGATATCACTGTGGTAGACAGAATAATGGTCCCCAAAGATATCTGCATCCTAATCCCTAAAACCCACGACCGTGTCACCTTACATGGAAAAAGGGGCTTTGAAGATGTGATTTAAGACTCTTGAGATGGTGAGATCATCTTGACATAACCAGGTGGGCCCAATGTAATTACAAGGGTCCTTGTAAGAGAGTGGCAGGGATGGCAGAGGAGAGAGATGTGAGGATGCTAAATCACTGGCTTGCAGATGGAGGAAGGGTCCAGGAGCCAAGGGATGCAGGCAACTTCTACAAACTGAAAAAGATAAGGAAACAGATTATCTCCTAAAATCTTCAGAAGGCCTGCTGATCCTTTGAGATCAACAAAGTCAGACTCTTTAGCCTTGTCAGACCGTTTTTGGACTGGAAACTGTAAGATAACAATTTCATATTGTTTTAAGCCACCAAGTTTGTGGTGACTTGTTATAGCAGCAATAAGACAATGCTCCTATAAGCCCAGTCACTGTGAAATCAGAACTATCCTGAGCCGATGTTAGCCCTTAGCTGCCGGATTGTGGGAGATCCTCATGGTGATGAAGATGGGACAGCCCCGTGATGGAAGTTGACACTGGAGGGCTAGGGTCAAGGTTATTTACCAACCGCTATGGGAGCATTTCAATAATTTTACAATGGGAGAACCAGTGTGCACCCTTCTACAGATGGATTCTGGCATCACTCTTGAATTTTTCTTCCCTAAGGCCCTGATATTAACCTATAACCAAAGTGGCCAATGCAATTATTCTAATAGATATATACCTTCTTTTCTATGTGTCCTACATTGGGCTTTACCAGAGTGTGAACTGGGATGACCGCTTCTCGCTTAAGGGCTTTTATCACTAAATTTTTAGTTGTTTGTTTGTTTCAATTTACTATCTGAACTTTCCATCTGTAAGAATTGAGTATGTTTTTTTTTCTTTCCTGCCTATTTTCTCCTTTATTTGACTCTGCCTCTCCTATCCCCATTTGAAAACAAGTAAAATAGGGCAAAAGAGCCGGTGACTTGCTCAAGGTCATGTAGCTAATTATCAGCCAAACTGAGCCCTGGACCTGGGTCAACACCCTCCATCTCCAACCAGTGACATGTAGTCACTTCTCCACCAAGAGAACAGTACTCAGTGGTCTTATTTTAAAAATGCAGTCATTCCCCTACTTAACCCTCTTCTACCCTCCACTGCCTGTTGAATAGAATCTGAACTCCGTTCATTGCCTTCAAGGCCCTGAACGACCAAACCCTGACCATTTCACCAACTCCATCTGTGCAGTGGCCCCACTGGCTTCCTCTCTGTTCTTCAGATGCCAGTTCTGTCCAGCCTGAGGGACCATGTGGAAGTGTAAACATGTTGTCCACACTGTCTGCCCAAGTGTCTGCCCCATACTATTAGATTTTATACTGACACTTACTTTGTGTGTACTGAATTAACGAACATGAACTTTGTTTCTTGTGGCCCCTGTAGGCTCCATGAGTGCAGAGAGCTCATTCATCCTGTTCATCGTTGTGGGAGGGCCTGGTACACAGTAGTTCTTCAAGGCACACTCACTGAATGATGTTTGTGGTCATTCCTGGCGGTCTCATCCTAAAGCCATATCACCACTCTCAAGGCATGGAGTCCCAGGACTTCTTGTAAGCCATTCAGACAGGCAGCCAATCAGATGCTGGGACTGAATAAAGGAAAGACAAGTTCTCTAGTCCATTACATAAAACAGGATAGCCGGCACTTAAAGGAAGTGGAAACTAGCTTTCTGACCTCTGCGGTGATCAGCTTCCACTGCAAAGCAGCAGCCATGAATCCCCTTATCTACTTCTAGATGAGAATATTATGTCTCATTTATAGTTACAGCCTTCTGGACCGAAATATCATATTTTATGAGTAATAGCATCTGTAAGTAAGATAAAAGACATTGCAGAAGAAAATGAAAGCATTTAAAATACAACAATTACTGAAATAAAATCATCTTTAGGACATTCCTCTGACAAGTTCTCTTAGGTTTTATTAATTTCTTCTAAGAATATCACCATGAATCTTTTTTATGGGTGTTTGGATCCCGTGTGCACAATCCTTGCATCTATTCACTGGAGGCTAAGATACAATAGAGTGCAGGATCTCTGCTGTTTCTGCTTTTCTCCGTAATAACACCTTGAAAAAGGAAATGGTAACGGTAAATTATCAAACAGTTTAGGAAACCCATTGCATGGACACATTTTATAAGTAGAATAATGAAATAGAACAGGCACAGAATTACAAGACTGCCAAATAGCAAATGATGATATATACACAACTTTAGTAATTCTAATGTTTTGCAATATTTCCATATTTGTTTTCAGACATTTAAATTCCTTTCACATTATTTATTCCCTTCAATTCTATCCCCAAACTGCTTACCATTATGAAATAATCAGCTTATTCTATTTGGAATGTTTCTTAGCGAGCTCTTTTATTTAAGTGTTCATTAATTGTTTCCTTTAGCCATCTTACAGATTTTCCATATTCTATTATCAACACACTGGCAATGTCAAATTAAAGATAAAGTTTATGAGCCATGTAAACTATGATAAAGCATTTTGAACTATCTATGGCATTGTGAAAATAATGACAGTGTTTGACTTTTATAATGTTATGCTATTGTACTAAGGCCACTAAAGTCATTTTAAACATTGGAAGCATAAAGTAGTTTTATCTTGATGAATGAGCAACTTTGAAAACTGTTTTAAGAAGAAACAGAATTTATGGTTCACTCTATGTATACATGTATTTGTTTATATGTACATTAATTTTTTTTTCAAACTTTCCAGGGTCACTGTGAATAACTACACTGTGAATAGCAACAGAAACATTAAAATTTATCCCAGATTTCCAAATAATCATTATGACTAATTCTCCCAGATAAATAGAAATCTCTGTAGAAATTTAGAGTAGAATATATTCATTATTGGTATAAATTTGGTCCTATTGAACAACTAAAGAATTGATTATTTACTAAGTAACCATGTACTAAATAGGTAGGCAAAAAAATACATTAATGGCTAAGACATGTAACTGATAAGAAAAAAAATTAAATTGCTCTTTTAATTCTTTCAAAGTAATCCTACACCATTTCAACTTATTGTCATGGAAACGACAACTTGACACAACCAGATTTCAAGCCTTGTGTTTTGTTCATCTTTGTAATCCCAAACTCTTACTGCCTTACTCATATAGTACACACCCAATAAATAGCTACTAAATAAACAAGTGAATTATACAAGGTGGAAAACAGTGGTTTCCAAGTTTTGTTTTGTTTTTGTTTTCTGGAGTCAACAGGCTAATCTCTTGGGCAGGGCATCTGGGCAGCCTTCCTGGGCTCTAACACTGAAAATCCAATTTCACCAGCTGCTACACTACACTTTTTTTTCTTCTAAAAATTTTGATATTTAATGACTACTAATGTGTTAATGGAATTTCTTTATGCAGTATCTTTAACAGCCAAAAAAAGTTTGTTTTTTTCATAATTTCTATAATAAACACTTATTAATTGATGGGAAAAAGTGTTTCTTAAAAAGCATGCTTTTCTTAATCAGTAATTAAGAAATGAGTTTACTTAAATTTCTATTATAGAACTGTAAAACTCAAAATAAAACCGACACCTTAAACATTTATATTTGTATATGACTTTATCATATATGTGTATCTATATAAGTGTATATGTATGTATGCATGTGTGTTTTATATGTGTCTCTCTGTCTCTCTCCCTATTTACATCTATCTATCTATCTATACTCTAGATGTCATGCCCTTTTTTCAAACCCCTGCTAGAGAGTTCAATATAGAAAACAGATAAAAGAGGAGTTGTTTTAACTATAGTAATTGAAAGCCACTGGTGGACTAAACAGATCTTTCATGGGAGCACAAGGAATTAGGAGGGAGTTTCAGGCTTAGCTCTGACATTAATTGCCTTTGCAATGTTGGGGAAATCCATCAACCACCACAGCCTCAGTGTTAATATCTATAAAATAAAAAAGATTCTCAAGATGTTTTCTAAAGTCCATTAAATGGCTAAACATGCTTTATTAAAATAGAAATAAATCAGTCATCTAAATTTTTAAAAAGCTCAGATAACTATTTGCCACAATTTAACTTTCAAGCTCTGTTATATAAGTTGAATTGTGTCCCCAAAATGATATGTTGAAGTCCTAACTCTCAGCAGTTCAGCATATGACTATAGTTGGAAATAGGGGCATTGCAGATGTAGTTAGTTAAGATAAGGTCCTACTAGAGCAGGATAGGCCCTTTATCTACTATGACTGGTGTCGTCATAAGGAGAAAAAAAGAGAAAAAGAGGAGGAGATGTACAGGGAGAACTCTTAATGAACAAGGGAGGGAGAGAATAAAGTGACACATCTGCAGATCAAAGAACACCTAAGATTACTGGCAAGTACCAGAAGCTAGGAAGACGCAAATAACAGATTCTGCCTCAGAGAACCTGGGGGAACCCACCCTGTGAACACCTTGGTTTCAGACTTCTGACTTCTAGAACTATAAGAATAAAATTTTGTTGTTCTAAACCACCCACTTGTAGCACTTTGTTATAGTGGCCCTAGAAAACTAATATAAATATTAACAAACTAATATACTACTTTGTATACAAATTTCATTTTTGGTTTTACATAGTAGATATGTAGCCGGTAGCCGGTTAAATAAACATTTACAACAAGGTATGATCCATTTTCAATTACTTTTCCTTATGTCACATTTAATTTTAATTTATTACAGATGCATTGCACTAATCCAAATTTTAGAAGTCTGAAAATATCTTCAGAAAAGATACTAATTGGTTGGTGATAAGTATTTTTTAGGAAATGTATCTGCCTTGAAATGAAACACAGCTGCTGAAACGGTCGCATTTTCTCCAGTGTCTGGTTTTTGGAGGCAGTGAATGAAACGGTGAAGGGATTGCTTGAGAGAGTATCAGGGTTCAAATCCTGTTTCTGCTACTTCTTAGCTATTGTACGTGACCTTGGACAAGTTACTTAGCTCTCTCTGCCTTGGTTCTCCAATGTAATGTGGACACAGTAAAAGCACTGATCTCATAAGGTTGTTGGATTGACTGAAAGACTTTTTTAGTACTTCTAACCCACTGTCACAGATTGGCTGCATAAAACATTCTGACACGCCACTCACCTGCTAGAAAAGGTTACATGACCTTCCATCACATGGATGAAAATGTTAAACACCATCCAAATGTTGACCCCGTCTTACTTCTGCTTTCTTTCTCCCCTATTCACTATCTGTGGAAGTCCCATCCTCCTTGAAAACCCAGCTCATGTTTCAGCCCCTACTGATAAGCCTTCCCAGAACACCTACAGCAGACTTATTCTTTCTTCCTCTGCGATATTCTCATAGCACAGGGGTGAAACTCTTGTACACATCCTGCCTAGGAGTTATTTGTGCATGCTGTGTCCAATTTATTGATTATGACCTCTAGGAGGGCAGGGCCTAGACCTTTCAATTTTGTATCTCTTGTACCTAACTTAGTAGATACTCAATAAATGGTTGTTAAACTTGGTTGAACCCACATTTTTTTTTCTTTGTGGCAGATGCCCTAAGAAAAACATAAGATAAATGAATTACTTTTCTTCTTTTCATTGCAATATATATGCCCTGAGCTAGTGGGTATTTTCAAGCCTGTTTTAGAATTTAGGGAAGTCATCAATCTAAGAAAAGAGAAGCAATGCATTTTAAATCATAAGAGCAATATAGCCTCATATAAGGCCTTTTAGCAAAGCAATAATCGATGGCTCAATAACCCAGGTGCTAGTTATTGAACAAAAGTGTTATTAGGAACACAAGTCTAAGGTGGAGAGACAATGGATGATCTGAACTTTTATATTCCATAGGTATGCAATTCAATGAAACATGTACAGATGGAAAGTTTAGATCTGAGAATTATATGTGGGTATCATAATGCAAATAATTGGCTTTCTTTCTGAAGAACATCTGTTGAAACATCTGAAAGTAGTTGTTTATACTGCTGCCAAAATGCTGAAAAATATAATAATTCTCCAAAGAGGTTAGAAATATCCGGGGGAAGAAAAATACTTTTTATGTAGCTCTGTTTTTATTAAATCCTGTTGTTGTTTCTCTAATGTGGCACACAGGAGATGCTCAATAATATCTGTTGAATGAATGTTGAATAAATAGCAGAGATTCATTAAACAGTTGTTGAGTGAATCATTTCTTTTCTTTTTAGACTTATACATTTTCAGGAAATAGTATGCCCTAGTTTTACCATGTCATATATCATTTTTATTCGGCATAAATGAAAGTAATGCTACTCTTGCTCTGGTGAATATCTATATGAAAAAATATCTTAACATTACAAAAAATGTACAAATAAAGCTAGATGTATGACAGTAATATTTTAATAGCTAAATATGTTACTTGTACTCATTATTATGAAACACTTCTAAAATTTGATTTGTGGGTTTGCATAACCAGGTTTGCTTTAATAAATAAAATTAAAAACCTTGATAATGTCTATAGTTGTGATTCCTCTAAGCAGATTCAGACTTAGAATTTAAAAGCACCAAATATTCTGGGATATAAAGAAGACCACAGAAGACAAAGAAGCCATTTCTCCCCATACCCTTTTCTTGTCCCATAATTTCTAGCAGCTTTCTCTCTTCTTTATTCCTGGGTAAGTGAGGTGACTGGGCTCCCTAACGGCTGCCCAAATTACTCTGCTAAGTTTCAGTACAGAAAGAGCATGTTAAATAATAAACATAAGTTTGAATGTAACTAATAACATTAGAATGTTAAAGAGCAGGCTGATTCTGAAAACCACCCTCCTTGTGAGGATATTCCCTATGCCAGTCCATGGGAAATAATTCTGAAGGGAGTGATATTAATTAGTAATATAATTTATCTTCCGGAAGCTCTAGTCTTTGATGGCCATCGTGGCACAGTTCATAAGCCTCAAAACAAGTCCTCAAAGAAAATGGTTCAAAACACAATTTCAGCTTTGTTTTCCATCCTTGAACCGATAAAAGAGTCAAATTGAATTCAGTATATCTAAATTTTACACATGCATCTATATGATGGCGAATAATGAAGTTATAAAAATGTTTTTATGAAGAGTTTTCAATGAAATGGTAAAATGCTTGTGATGTAATAAGAGGGAAAAGGAGCAGAATCCAAAATTAAATTCATGGACTCTGATCTCATATTTCTTGGTTTCTGATCTTGCTCTGCCATGTGCTAGATAAGCAACCTTGGCAAGATACTTAACTGTTCTGTGCCTCAGTTCCTAAACTATAATAGTAAAAATTTCAAAAGGATATAGTCCAGAACAGTGCCTGGAAAATACTGAATAAATAATAATAATAATAATAATAATAATAATAATAATAATAATAAAAGGAATAAATAGTGTAACTTACAATATTTTCAAGTTTGTAAAGGAAAAATGCAAGTTGAAGATGATTACCTGGAAGGCAATAACCAAAGTATTATTGTTTCTGAATGATATGTTCGGGGCCAATTCTTTTCTACTTTATTATACTTTTCAGTATGTATTTTTAAATAAAGTTTAAAAATTGAGTTTTTAGATTGCATGGCTTCATGGAAATTAAGTTTGAAACTTGGAATAGGTTAAAATGTATAACTGATTATACTACACATTAATGAAATATTAACTAAGTATTATAAGGATGATGTGACAGGATTTACATTTATTTTCTTTTACTTTGTCGTAAATACATTCTAACTAGGAATTACTTTTTCAAGTTTAGCATGCCAATTTAACATGCAGGAAAAAAGTCAAATGCTTATTATAATCTTAATATTTTTGACCCACTAAAACTAAAAATTTATTTATTTTTATTTAAAAAAATCCCATGCAAAAGTCCCAAAGGTGCCTTTCATATTTAAGCTTTAATTAGCAGCCACTCTGGTCTCTGACACATATTGCGCAGATATTGAAGTGTTAATAATACTGCAGCTTGATTACAAAAGGCAATGATTAATTTTAAAGCAGACAAAAAAGAGATGTCCTGATTACAAAGGAATGATTCAGGCGGAATGTCAAACATTGCACATTTATTGCAGTGTTTGCCATTGTCAAAGGATAAGACTTTGCAAAAGTTTATATTTAGAAACATGGATACTGGGTACTTTGTAATATTGGGTGTTTGTGCCTTGGAGATAGATCACCTCAACTCCAAAGTTAAGGCCTCAGGCCTTTGGGGAACACGCGCCCACAGAAAAATGTAGGGGTGATGGTATATTTTGCAAGGTTTAACAATGTAGGTTTTCTTGTTTCGTCTTTCGTTTCCTGCCTCTCCTCCCTGATTCAATTGCTCTGTTTCCCCAACGTTGCATATATATCTCCTTATTCTTGTTAATTGCCAGAACACGGGCTTAAAACTGTTTCAGCCCTTAGCCTTCTAGAAGCGGACACCCAAGCTGCAACTCCTTCACAACTTTGCACCAGGTGACCTATGAATCGCCCTCCAGCCAGGCCCGGGCACCACTCGCTCCGGATGACCTGGGCCCTAGGATGCGCGTTTCTGGACGGCAGCACCCAGGAGTCGCCGAAGCCCCTTCCCTTCGTTCTGCCTCTCCCTCCCGGCCTACACGGCCCCCTGCCTGCTCTAGGAACGGGGGAGATGGTCTGGGAGACCGCCCTCTTCCCAGAAGGCCCACATTTTGCATAAACCTGTTCTTTCCACCAGCCCTTATCGCTCGGACTTCGGCTTTCGTGGGGCAAGCAGCAGAGCCTGGGCGTTTCTGCAGCAGAAGCGCCTGGGGGCAGCGCGGGCCCGAGGAGCTGCCGTAGCTGGCGTCCGTCCCACGCAGGCCCCTCCCGGGTGCAGGCCTTCGCCCTCCCGAGGTCTCCGCCCGCAGCGCGGGTAGCAAGGACGCGTCTGACGAGAGGCCGGCCGCTGTGGAGTTGGCCAAAGACAGGGCGCCGAGAGGTAAAGGCTGAGCACACCAAGGGCTGCTGCGCAGACCTGCCGGGAAGCCGAGGCCCAGGAGCTCCATGTTTGCCGGGAAGCCGAGGCCTGGGCTCCGTGTTTTCCTGGAAGCCGAGGCCCAGGGGCTCCGTGTTTTCCTGGAAGCCGAGGCCTAGGGGCTCCATGTTTGCCGGGAAGCCGAGGCCTGGGCTCCGTGTTTTCCTGGAAGCCGAGGCCTAGGGGCTCCATGTTTGCCGGGAAGCCGAGGCCTAGGGGCTCCATGTTTGCCTCCCACAAAGGGGCCGAGGCCTGGTCTGAGGGCAGCCGCGTTCTGCCAGGGAAAAGGCAGTTTTAGGCCATTGCCACAAGTGGAGCAAGGGCAGGAGAGAGGGGAAAAACCGGGGTTGTCTGTTCTAACATTGGGAACCAAGGCTGGGACGGGGCGCCCCCCCCCCCCCGGGGTCCTGACCCCATCCTGCCTCGGGCTCCGTCCTTGCTGTGGGCAGGGGACCTGGCCGTGGAGGTTGCTATGGGAAGAGTCTTAGAATAATCCTTCTTTATTGTGCTTTCCAGGATCCTAAGACTCAGTTATAAAATATTTAAGGGCAAAAATAAAAAAGGATCCGTAGGAGCCTGTGCCGGAGATGAGCCTGGAGTCCTTGTTTCAGCACATCATCTTCTCCGAGCAACGGGCGGAGGAGAGTCGCCGCCTGATGCGAGAAGGTCGGTGGGACACTTGGGGCATTGGCCTGGGACCTTGGTCTTCTGCAGTTAGGAGCTTGGAGCAGAAGTAAATCCCCAAAGAAGTGGTCTGAACAGTTAGGGGGAGGGGGGCTGCTTTCCATGTTGAGGGGAAAGGCAGCGGAAAGGTGACTTATCACAGGCTACAGAAAGGGGGACTCGAGAAAGACTGATGTGTTGAAGGGTTTTATTTGCATTACAGTCCGGTCGGAAATAAACAGATGCCGCGAAAAAATTAAGAAAGCAACAGAGGAGCTGAATGAACAGAAAACCAAGTTGGACTCTAAGGTATTTATTAACCTGTGGAGGGTGCTCATTGTCACTTCAAAAAGTCTGTTTTAACTTGACTTTTGGAAGTTATTTATATTAGTTGCCCGTCAAGTAGGAAGCACATTACGAGGCCGGTTAGGGTATTCCATGTTGCCTGGGAATATTTAAAGTTCCGAATCCAATGATAGCTTCCATTCTAATATGAAATTGTCCTAAAGAAGCCAGTTGAAATAATAAGGCATTCATTGGCCGTGTTGTGGGATGGTTAACGTTTTAAAAGAGCACAATGTCATTGGAAAAATAATTGTTCCATAAGTAGTTGGTGCACTGTGTACCTTTTGAATAATAAATAATTTAAGCAGTGTGCTATGTTGATGTAACAAATGAATGTAACTTTCAAATGAGCCTCTGCCTTTTGTTTTTCAATTCTCTACCACATTTTGGACCTACCTGTTATCCAAAAGCATAATTTTTCTACTAGTATTTCTCCTTTTTCCGCAGCATTTGTGAAATTCTGTTGTTTTAAATAGAAACCAGGGAATCTGATGGTTTCTTGAAGGATGATTTTGAACGGTGGGTAGCATTTTGGGGAGGCAAATTAAATAGGACAGAAACATTTGGGTCAGGGGAGGATATGAACAAAAGGAAGACATACCCAAGGCATATTGGGAGAGAAATCGCCCAAAGCAGAGTGCTGATATCAGGGAAGAGGGGAAAACCATTGCAGATTTTTGATTGGAGATGGGGTGATGAAAGTGGTTTTGGGAAGATCTCACTGAGGATGAGAGCTATGAACCAGGTATATCACACTGAAGGCCTTGCTATGGGCAGAGGCAGACAGCCATTCAAAAATATTTATTCAACTCCTAAAGATATACGAAGCAAACTGCGTGCAATGGCAAGTCTGTCTCAGGAAGTCAGTTTGCTTTAAAATATGTCTGTCTTAATTTACCATGGTGTGGAATTTCCAGTTCTCTTTTTGAATGAAATAATTACAGACCCTTTCTCTACATGGGGAGCTCCTGCTGTTCCTTCCAAGTCTTGCGCAGGCATCACCTATGAAGCCCTCCCTTGGACATCTTGGAAAAATTATTTTATTATAACATTCAATGCATCACCTTACAATTGAAGAACAGTGCATACTGGTGTTTGTGTTTGTATCTCAGTTTTGTGAGCAGTATGGCTGGAATTTTTTTCTTATCCGTTTTTTATCCCCACAGCCTGTATCCAGGCAGTAGTATACATTAGCATTTTAAAGGACTTAATGAGTACTAATAATGAGATAATAGGGAGAGTGCTGTCTTTTAAAGTAGAATTTGAAACTATTGTTCAGTAAGACCTTAGGTCCTGTTTCGCCTGTGAGCAGCAGATAGACTAGCTGTTAACAACAATGCTAAAAGCTGATGGGATGGGCAAAGCATTAAAAATGACATGACGTAGCTTTCTTTTTCTTTAAAAAAATTAATATACTTTCTTTAAAAAAATTAATATACTCAGAAGCTATCAGAAGTAATAGCCAAAACAATTAGGTAATGTATAGATGGTTAACATTCATTCGGCACTTACTGTATGCTGGGCACTGATCTAAATGCTGCACCTGTATTCGCTCCTTTAATCCTGACAGGAATCCTGTGATGAGGCACCATCATTTAATCCCCCTTTACAGGGGAGGAACCTCAGAGGTTAAATGACTTGTCCATGGTGTATAACTTAAAAACAAACTACCATAATAAAAGGGCGACAGCATACTAAAATAGATTTCTGGAGCTCATCTTAAACTTCTTTTTTCATGAAATTCACATATAATGTATATGAAACTTTTGTATAGAGTTTAAGGAAATATTTTTAAAAGGTCACTTATATAAGTTTTTGTACAAAAAAAATGTATTTTTCCTGGATTGATGAAGATATTCAGATAACAAATGTTAAAAGAAAAAAAAAGATTTCCTATTTGAATATCTTCTCTGAAAAAAATTCGGTTTGTTCCTTGTAATATTTTCTTCGTTAACAGGCTGTTTTGCTGGAAAATGGAAATGTAATTTGTTGATATATACACATACATAAAAAATGTTGATTCAGGGCCAGTCGACTGGTGCATTGGTTAAGAGCTGGCTTGGGACGCCAGCAGCCCCGGTTCGGATCCCACGTATGAGGGCCAGTAGTGACACTGCCCTCTACAGCTAACAACAGCTCCACCTGGAGCTAGGCTGCTGTGAGTCCCCGGAACGGCATAGCTGCAGCCCCTGCTGCAGTGGGCTGCCATAGGCTACAGTGAGTGGCCGGCAGCCAGCATGAGCAGCTGGCAGCCAGTGTGAGCTGCCAAGAGCTGCTGTGAGTGGCCGTCCAGAGGCCGGCGACCGATCTGCCTCACCCGAGAAGAGTGCAATGATGATATCAACATGGGCCAGTGAAGCAATGGTCTCCGCAACTAGACTGAAGAACAAAAAGAACAGCAGCTTGTCTGTTCCCCTTCCCCGATTCCCCAATGCTGTTCGCCTCCCACAATTCCCCAATAAAATCTTTTTTAAAAAAAAATGTTGATTCAAATATTTTACCTGAGAGGAGAGCAAGTCCCTAACATTATTTAGAAACATTCGCTGAAATTACTAATTAGTATAGGTTCATAAATGTGCATTGCTTTTTAATCAGCTCATGTATGTCTGTGGATAATAATGCAATTGTATCTAATAAAATTAACATATGAAAGTCACAGTTCATACAATACTAGTTTGTAATTGGAATACTTTGATTTATGATATAGTCAAAATGGTGAATTTATGTGTATAAAGATTTTTAAAGTAGAACCACCATCATAATGTAAATGACTAATGGGAAGAACTGAAGAAGTAATCATAAATTGATTTCTTGTTTTTTATTCTCAGAGTTAATTATACGTCTGCCAATAACAATGAAAATATATTTTCTTGAATATTTGACTTGGCATTTATTGACCAATTTATCAAGTAGAAGCAGCAAAAAGAGAAACCAGAATATAATTTGAATAGGCCTGTGCTTGAGCTATATGTACAGTGATACTTCAGAAAATATTCTGGGCATTTATTTTTTAATTTGCTTGTGGTCAAAAAATGTATTTAGGAAGCACAGTATTCATTTTTCTTCTGTTCTGTAAAACCTAGGTAGCATGTAATTAGAACTTGAATGATAGCATTTGCCTTTCAGGGTTCGATGAATCCTTTAAAATATATGGTTGCAAAAGTCTCAGATTATACAGTATGAATACTTTGTGAATTGGACAGCTACCGTATGCCTGGTTAGGTTTGGTAATATGAAAACAGAAAGACAAGAATGGGCCCTGGATTTGCATTAATGCTTACCAATATACCAGAGCTTGTGATAGGCAAGGGAAGTTTTATCAATGACAGAGCAAATCAAAATTAAGGACTCACAGAATATTTGTAGTTTCTTTTAAGCATCTTAAAAGAGTTTTTTTCTATTTTAAAAATAGTATATAGTTAAAATTTGGGCATTTAAACTTTATAAATATACCATATGAAACCTAACATAGTATTATGCTCCCTTAAAAGAAAGTAAATCTAGGGAAGTCTGAGGTGATTTTGTTTAGTTTTTCTTCTCCCAATTTTAACTTATTGCATAAACATCATAACAATAATCAAATTTCATGAACTTTTAAAGTAAAATTATATTTAAATACATAACTTCAAAAATTACATTACTTCAAAATGTACACATTCATTTTTTTATTTTTTTATTTTTTTAAATATTTAATTGGGGAATTGGGGGAGGGGAACAGACAAGTTGCTGTCCTTTTGTTCTTCTGTCTAGTTGTGGAGGACGATGCTTCACTGGCCCATGTCGCTCTTCCCAGGTGAGGCAGATCGGTCACAGGCCTCTGGCCTCTGGATGGCCACTCACAGCGGCTCTTGGCAGCTCACCCCGGCTGTTGGCTGCTCACGCTGGCTGCCGGCCACTCACTGTAGCCTATGGCAGCCCACTGCAGCAGGGGCTGCAGCTATGCTGTCCCGGGGACTCATAGCAGCCCAGCTCCAAGTGGAGCTATTGTTCACCATCTTAGCTGTAGAGGGCAGTGTCACTGGCCCTCATATGTGGGATCTGAACCGGGGCCGCTGGCATTCCAAGCCAGCGCTTCACCAATGTGCCACTCTGCCGGCCCCACATTCATTTTTTTTTTAATTGGTAGAAGTTAAGAACACTTCTAGAACAGTAAGCAAGGTCATACCCATTGGTACTCTATTAGGGAAAGAACAAAATCACAAATGAGTCGTTTATAATATTGAAATGGAGTTTTGTAGTTGAGGTTTTTTAATCCTTTTTAAATTTTGATCAAAGAAAAAATTATATCCTGATTAAATTTAATTTTATTGTTGATTAAAAATGGTTTAAAAACATAAAAGGAGGGCATTATTTCTCCCTTCTAATTCACATTTGCTTAAATAGCAATTCCTGTGAATTATGTAATCTTAATTTTGGAAAATAAAGTGGGAATTCTGCTTATCAGAATTTAATACATGCCTAAAGTTCCATTAATTGTAACCAGGACACTGTGAGGGTAGTTATACTTAGTTGCTTGCTGTATCTTTGACTTTTTTACTTGAAATTCCTTTAAGCCAAATCTCTCCTATCTTGAACATATACAGCTGATTTTTAAAGTCTTAATATAGAACTTTACATATTGCCCCTTCTACATTCACCTTGGTCATATGTATAATTCCATAGTCAGTGGATACATTTCTTTTTTATCTTTATTAAATTTATTGGGGTGACATAGGTTAGTAAAATTATACAGGTTACAAGTGTCTATTTCTGTAATACATCATCTATATGTTGCATTGTGTATTTACCACCCAGAGTCAGTTCTTCCTCCATCTGAAGACAGTGATGACAGTGGATGTATTTCTGAGTCTGAAGTCCATTTTATGGAGATGATTTTTCTTTCAAACCCCAGATACCTTATAGGTGGATGCCCTCCTCACTGTCCAATGTTACTTTCGGGACATTGTTTCTCTACCCACTAGTGATAGCTCAGACTTTATTCTAGACTCGAGACTCTTTTTCCCTTTCCTCTTTTTTGTCATCCTGCTAACTTACTGGATAGTCCTTTGCTCCTTAGAATTTGACACTTGGCTCCCAGGCTTCCACTCTATTTCAATTCTTGCCATTATCTTGGATGATGTCATTGTCTATATGGACTACTCAGCTACCACCTAATCTGTAAGTTCTCTGCATTTTTCAATGACCTTTTCCTTCATTCTACCTCAGCCACCTATTTCCAACATCTAAAATCACTTCACTTTCAAAATCAGGCATTAGGAATTGCACCAGATTTTTTCCATAGCAGCAGCACCATTTTTACAGTCCCACCAGCAATATAAGAGGGTTCCAATTTCTCTGTATCCTTACCAACACTTGTTATTTTCTGTTGTGTTTTGTTTTTCTTATGTTTGTTTTATAACCATCTCTGGGTGTAAGGTGCTATCTCATTTTGGTTTATGTCTTCAATTGCCTAATAACATTAATGTCAGACATATTTTCAGTGCTTATTGACCATTTGGCACATTTATTCTTGACATGAGCTACTTAATGGTCATGTACGTGGTTTCAGTTCTTTTAAGAGGGGGTGGTCTCTGAGAAGTAGCAGTCTCCATATTAATTGAACTGAAATGATCATATTTCTAAATGAAGTAAAAAATATTATACATAGCGTTTATTGGACTCCTTTTTCTCAACTTTGTTTTCATGATCTTAAGAAAATCCAAAAAATATTTCACGTTAATAGCAGTTCAGAGCAAACTCTATAACAGTATGCCAGATAGACTTTCTGTTTTTAAGTGCTTATAAATCACAAAAGTTGCATACTTCCTGACTTAGATCCACAAAAGAAAAATCGACTGTACTGCTTCTAATTGTAAAATCTACCAGTGTGCCCCTATTTCTTTTTTATTTTTAAGGAGCTACTCCAAATAAATTGTTTAGCCTGAAATGTTAGAAATGTTTTGAACAGAAAGAAAGCTGCGTTTCCAGAAATGGAGAGAATGGCCCTCTAATTAAAGAACAATACAGGGTTGCTAGTTGGGAGGGGGGTGGGGATGAGGGAGAAGGGGAAGGGATTAGACAGCAAAAATAGGCAACTACAATATTGCCATAGGGATATGAAAGACAGTTTGGGGAATATAATTAATAATGTTGTAAATATTTTGTGGAGTGTCAGATGGTCACATGTCTTGTTGGGGAGACCATTTCATGGATGGAGTAGAGGCTTGATCACTGCACTGTACACCTGAAGCTGAGGTTGTATAATATTGTATGCCAACTGCAACTGAATATGTGGATGGTCACGGGATGTGGATTATGCTGTGAAAGGGAGTCAGAGAAAGTGTAATAGATATATATGATATGGGGGGAGGAGTGGGGTGGCAAATTGGGGGATGGGGGTTGTCTCTGTGAGGGGTAAAAAGTATAATTATTGCACTGTGTTGGACACCTGAAACTAATTAAAAATAAATAAATTTAAAAAATAAAAATAAAAAATAATAAAAATAAATTTTAAAAAAAATGTGTTCTTTCCTGATGAAAAGAGTCAGAACAAATAAAGGAAACTTACATTGGGAAAAAAAAGAAAGAACAATACGTTTGTGGTTCAGTATGCAGGAAGCACAAGATTAAAATTTAGTTTACTAGCCTCGTAAGACTATGCAGCACAAAAGAATGCCTTTTTTTTTTTTTTGGAAGGCAGTGTCACTGGCCCTCATATGTGGGACCCGAACCGGGGCCGCTAGCTTCCCAAGCCAGCGCTTAACCACCGCGCCACTCGGCCAGCCCAAGAATGCCTTTTTAAAAGTTTACCTTTTTATTTGTGATTTCTTGGAAAACCGATTACCTGTACTCCTCAGCCCCTGAATGTCTCCAGTCACACATTGGGTAATTCTTCATTCAACAAACATTCATTGAGCAACTTCTAAGTCAAACCATGAATAATTGACAAGTAAATTACATAACAAATTTCTGGCTTAATTGGAGTGTTGACATCAAGCAACTTCAACTATATTAACCTAACTAAGCCTAGACTTAAAATGCTTGATGTTCTCATTTTTCAAAAAAGTTTGTAATCATTTTTTATTTTCTCTGTGTAATTATATAAAGAAAGCCTTATCACATTTGTCATGAATAATTATCTAAAGTATGGAAATAGAAGAAGTCACCAGATGTCCTTTGAGTGTAGAGTGGGGCACCTTATAGTAGTAGCCCACCTGCCTGGGGGGAATCTCATTTTCTAGAATCTCATTACCTTTTGTTCTTGAGTAAACCAGCCATTCCCTGACCTCAGGGCCTTTGTACTTCTTTGCCTGAAGTGCTGCTTTTCTCAGCTATCAGTGTTTCATGCACATTCACTTCCTTTGTGTCTCTCCTAGTAGAATGGCCAACTATTCTACTGGAACGTGAGACTTTAGGTCCTAACATGCAGAGTCCTGTGTAAATCTTGATGGTTGATAATATTGGGTCTCTGCTCATTTGCCACTTCAGTTCTGTAGTTCTCAAAATGTGACCGTTAGATCCATAGGTATCCCCAAGACTTGCAGAAAGTTCATGAGGTCAAACTATTCTCTTAACAATACAAAGGTATTATTTGTGATTTTCACTGTTCTGACATACATTGATAGTGCATAGGCAATGGTGAGTAAAATTGTTGGCCCCTTAGCACCAATCAAGGCAGTGGCACCAAACTTTGCTAGTCATTATATTCTTTACTGCCATCCACTCCTGGTAATAAACCAAAACCTACCAGTTTCACTGTGTGACCTTGATTAAAGTATAAAAAATATTACTTTGAAGCTGACGATTGCATGTATGTGTTTCCAATGTTGTGTGTGATAAAATAAGACATTCATATAAAGTACCTCCGTATTCCAAAGTACAGTGATTGTCTCAAGGGAGAGTATGTGTGCAGTTGTTTGAGTTGCAGTGTGAACTAGCTGTTCTTTTTCTGAAACCCCATTTTTACTTGAGTAATTGACAAACGGTGGTTATTTAAACTCGAGTATTTGGCAAAATTTTCTCAAAAATTAACATATTGACCCTGACATTTCAAGGCAAACAACTGATGTTATTGTGTAGTTGTTATTTTATTTTTTTTTTTTTAGGGCAGTGTAACTGGCCCTCATATGTGGGACCGAACCGGGGCCGCTGGCTTCCCAGGCCAGCGCTTAACCACCGCGCCACTCGGCCGGTCCTGTGTAGTTGTTATTTTACCAATAATAATATTCAGCCTTTCAAACAAACATTCAGATTTTGGAAGAGTCACTCTGTACTGTAACTTGTACAGTGACACTGTCACTGTAAGCTTGAAGTTTGCTAGTACTTAAACATTTTTCTGATTAGTTTGTTGGTGATATTAATGAACATTGTTTTTTAACATTGTATTATGAAATGTATCAACATTTGGAGGATCTGAATAATTCAGTAAAGGAATATTTTCCAGATGACCAGTGAATAATGTTACAAAGTTGTGTGTGGATAAAAGACCCATTTAGAGCACCAGATAGAGCAATGGATTTTGTCTTAACAGAGGATGAAAGGTTCATTGAAATGGCTTCAGATTTCACATTACAACTAAACTTTAAGGAACTACCACCTGTCAAATTTGGATGTAGTATCAAAGAAGAATATGCACAATCGTTTGAAAAGGGTATTTTAATACCCCTTCTGTTTCCAACTAAACATCTGTGCAAGGCCAGGTTTTTCTCGTATGCTTCACCCAAAAAACATAATACAAAATATTGAATACAGAAGCACATATGAGAATCCAGGTGTCTTCTATTAAACCAGACATTAAAGAGATTTACAAAAAATGTAAATGCAACTCTTACTATTTTTTTTGTTTTGGAAAATCATATTTTTTCAAGAAAATATATTTATTTTAACATGTAGTGGGCTTAATATTCTTAAATTAATTGTTTTTAAATTTTCTCAGTTTTAGTCTTTGATACAGAAAATATTGATAGATATAACTTAAAAAAACAAGTCAATAATTTTTTAAGACATTAAAGTCTGGAAGACCAAAAAATTTGAGAATGGCTACTGTAGAGGACTCTCTTTGACCTCCATATGTAAAATAGCATCACCTCATCCCATCCCTTTCTATCTCTATTATTTTTTTTTGTTTTGTTTTTTAAAGATTTTATTGGGGAATTGGGGAAGCGGAACAGACAAGTTGCTGCCTTTTTGTTCTTCAATCTAGTTGTGGAGGACGTTGCTTCACTGGCCCATATTGGTATCGTCATTGCGTTCTTCCCAGATGAGGCAGATCGGTTGCTGGTCTCTGAATGGTTGCTCACCACAGCTATTGGCAGCTTACACTGGCTGCAAGCTGCTCACGCTGGCTGCTGGCAACTCACTGTAGCCTATGATAGCCCACTGCAGCAGGGGCTGCAGCCTACATCATCGCCGCTGGGACTCGCACAGCCCAGCTCCAGGTGGAGCTGTTGTTAGCTGTAGAGGGCAGTGTCACTGGCCCTCACATGTGGGATCCGAACCAGGGCCGCTGGCATCCCAAAACCAGCTCTTAACCAATGCGCCACTCGGCCTGCCCTATCTCTATTCTTTATACTGGATTTTCTTTCACCACTTAATGTCTCTTGATGTATTTTATATTGATCTGTTTATTATTTGTTTCCCCCAGTTGAATGTAAACTCCACAAAGAATATAAATTCGTCTATTTTGTTAACTACTATTATTCCTGGTATCTAGAACAGTAAGTGTTAAATACACAATCCTGAGTGAATAAATTAATCTAAAAGTTTTCTCATAGGATTCTGTTGTCCTCTTCTGTAAATTCTGCTTATTTCATCTCATGACTTTCTTACATGGTGGTTCATTTTCTTATGAGCATTAACATTTTTTATTGTGAACTTATCTTTAGCAGGGCTTTTCTTTCTTGGGAGTCCCATATATTCCCTTGATAAAAAAGTTGTCCCTAAGGAGCAGTTTCACCGCTTGCAGATTTTACTTATTCAGGACCAATTTTTATGTCAATTTCTGAGCTCAAGATTTCTGCACTGCATGGGTAAGAGAGATTTGATTCTCACATCTGTGGACAGGTCAACCTTGGGGATGAAGTTTCTCGGGTATGACTCCTCTTCCATTTGTGGCTCAATGGAGGGGTATGCCACATCTTTAAGCCATCAGATGGAATTTTGTTACTCTACTTGCTTGACTCACAGAGACCCTTCCAGATTCCTGACTTTATCCAGTGAGCCAAGTTCCAGCTCTTTCTGGCCTTGACTTTTGGTCTTATGTGGGCATTTAAAACGCTAGCCTCTGATGCCTGTATCCCATCTGAAGGATATCTCTTAGGCTTGAATTTTAGCATGATGATTTCTGGTATGATGACTTCTCTCTCTTGTGTTGAGTTTAGCTATGTAAATCATATATGTTCTAAATTAGTTATATTTTATCCAACATTTCTCTATATTTGTGTACAAAGTAGGTCCTTCCCACATTTGCTTAGACTGTTCACCAAAATTGTTCACTGTAAAAATTCTTTAATGCCTCAACTTGCTCATTCTTTTGTTTGTTTGTTTTTAGAGATTTTATTGGGGAAGGGGAACAGCCAAGTTGTTGTCCTTCAATCTTAGTTGTGGAGGGCGCAGCTAGCTCAGCTCCAAGTCCAGTCGCCATCCGGCCACCCATGGGCAGCTCAGGGCAGCTCAGCTCAAGGTGCCGTGTTCAATTTTAGTTGCCGGTGGGTGTAGCCCACCATCTCATGTGGGAGTCAAACCATCAACCTTGTTGTTAGGAGCACATGCTGTCACCAGCTGAGCCATCCTGCCACCTGTTGGCAGGTCAGCAGCAGCTCAGCTTGGGCACAGCTCACTGGCTCATGTGGGAATTGAACCGGCAATGCTGTTGGTAAAGAGCTTTCACTCTTAACCAACTGAGACATTCAGCTGGCCCAAAACTTTCTCATTCTTGAGTTCTTATTTTTTATTTATCTTTTGGTAAGTCTATGTTTGAGTAAGTTTTCAGGAAGAGTATGTACATGGTGGATTTTCTAAGCCATTAATATTTTGAAATTTCTTTCTATTATTTTCATACTTGAATGAAAGCTTGTCTATATAAAGAATTCTTGACTCAAACCTGTTTTTAGAAAACTATAGATCTGGCACTATTAGCAGTAAAATTTTTCAATGCAGAAGAGAATTATTAAAATCAGCCTGGTTTTTTAAAAAAAGTTGTTTTAGTTAACCTGTTTTGTTTCATTTTTCTTCCCTGATTGCTTTTAGAAGTTTTATTATCCTTCTAATTCCAAATTTGTGCAGAGATGTTAACTTTGTCTGAAGCACGGAGGAACTTCCCATTGTAACCTCAGCTATTATGTTCTGGTTCCTTTTGCAAATACCCTATTTCTTATAGCTTAGATCTTCGTTCTCTCTTCTGTGATTTTATTGTCTTCTGTTATTTACAGTTCTCAGCAGTCGTGTACAACTTTTTCTACTTTACATCACTGCTTCCATTTTTTTGCAGTGTTGGTTTTGTTATTTAATATGCACAAATTTAAATTCTGTGTCACTGTCTTTTTTACAGTTCTTTAATTTTCTGTCTTTTTTAATCTCAGCTTTTTTTTTTAATCTTAGTCTCTTAAGTCTTCACTTGCTCTTGTTTTTTAGTGGACATAACTTTGGTTGCATACTCTTGAGGACATCAAATAATTAACAGATTTTTTTGTACCCTGTAGTAAAGTATTATATACAGTATTCTTTCTCTGTAACCTTTTAGGTAATTCTTTTTTCTCTTCTGTTACAGTATTTTTTTTTTTTTGCATAGGGTTTATATCATTATTCTGTGAGAACTGTTAAGACTTAGCATATGCCAGCAGATACAGTACATAAATTGTTCTTGGTCTCATTCTTGTTTTCTTGAGTTCTTGAAGAATGAACTGTCTTCTTAAAGCCAAAGCTGCTGGTTGACAAGTTGATATGACTATCCCCAACCTAGTTACTGGGTGTTCTTATAGTATACTTGACTGAGGGATGATCTTTTCTTGTTCATGTGCCAAATTTTCTTATTATGAGGGGGAAAGGTGTATTTTAAGGCATGCTTGACATTTTATCATTCTATTAAAAGCATACCTGAAAAATCACTACCCTCAGCATTCCATTATTTTATATCCTGACAGAATAAGAAGATATAGTGATAAGTAAGATTAGGTACTGCCTCCTGAGTTGTCAAATAGCACAGAAGTCACCTTATTTTAAAGTATCTCGCTAGTAAGAGTCTTTCAGCTCAAGAGGTATCATTACAGAATGTTCTTGGCCCATCAATATTTCTGCTTTCCCTAATCAGCAGTTCTCTGGCAATGGGAATTTTATTTGAGGAAAAGGGAAGAATAGTTTGGGATAATGGTAGTTATTTTGAGAAAGGTAAAGGTAGGTTGGCTATGGCCTTTGGAACACCAGATGGGTTCAGAAAAGGTGAAGGGAAGAGGTCAAAGGTAAACTACTTGCCTACAGCTTGTGCCTATGATCTCAGTACTACTGGAAAGAGTTTCTCACATAGCCTGTGGTTCTAGCGTGGTCTTATGAATTGCTATTGCCTGAATTAATAGTTCAAGATAAGTTGAAAGGCTACCTACTTCAGTTTTTTGATTCAGACTAGTTACATGGCTTTAAGTATAGTTCAGTTTCTCCTTTAACTATAGGCAATGTGCAGTTATATGAGAAAGAAAACTCACATGTCAAAAGATGGAAATGAATTTTTATTGTCTTAATTTGGTTTAATATTTATAGCCATTAGAAGACAGAAAAGAAGAAAGGATGGGAAATATGTGACCACCACAGTAGGAAAATTGATCAGATTGTTATTCTAAAAGAGTCTTTTTTTCTTTATCATGAGCTCTTCTTTATTTCTTGTTACGTTTATTTGTGTTTTGTTTATTTTGTTTTTGCTATTGTGAATAGGATCTTTTTCATGCATTTTTTTTTCTGTTGGTAATCAGAAAACATACTTAGTTTTGGTATTTATTTTGTTACTAGCCTCTTTACTTAACTTTTTTATTTCTAACAATTTCTCAGTAAATTTTCTTAGATTCATTAGGTATATAATAATGACATTTGCCCAGACAACAAAAGAGATAGAGAATTATGGGTCAGCTTTTTAGATAATTATATCTTATTCTTTTTTCTTGCCATATTGCATTAACAAGAACTTCCAGAACAAACTTATATAGCAGTGGTCATATCAGGCATCCTGATAACCCTCAGTGAAAAGGTGAGAGATGAGCAAAGACCTGACTGAGGTAAAGGAATGAACTATGAAGAATCTAGGGAAAGAGATTTCCAGGCAGAGAACAGTCAGTGCAAAAGCCTTGAGGAGGGAGTATGCCTGCCTGGTATGTTCCAGGAATAAAAAGGAGCACAGTGTGGCTGGAGAAGAGTGATTGAGGAGACTGGTAGAAGATAAGATTGGAGAGGGAATAAGGAGGAGGACTAATACAGGGGCGGGGATGGGGGGAAGCCAAAGGAATGTACACATTTTAAGAGATATTATCTATGTATTACTTTTCGAAGTTGGATTATGGTAGCAATGTATAGTATGATGTTTGCTCAAAATATGGCATTAATCAAATGAATGCTAGCGTCCTTCATTGTATTACAATTTTAATACAGTTTTTTTCCTTTCTTAAAATGTGTATACATTTTTTTTGGCACCCTCTGTATTTCCTAATATTGATCCTTCCTTACTTACTATATTAGGATTACTGCGTCATGGTGTGTTATTCTTTAGGTATTACATCAGTGGTGAAGAAATGTATTTATAAAAAATAGATCTAAGGGCTGGCCGAGTGGCTCAGTTGATTACGAGCTCGCTCAAGAGTGCGAGCTGAGCTCTGAGCAACAGCTGTTCGAGGCCAGCCCGAGCTGAGTTGCTGTTGAGCTACCAACAGGTGGCAGGATGGCTCAGCTAAAAAAAAAATAAATAAATAAATCTAGGGCTGGCCGAGTGGCGCATTGGTTAAGAGCTGGTTTTGGGATGCCAGCGGCCCCGGTTTGGATCCCACATATGAGGGCCAGTGACACTGCCCTCTACAGCTAACAACAGCTCCACCTGGAGCTGGGCTGTGTGTGCCCCGGTGACGGAGTAGGCTGCCCCTGCTACAGTGGGCTGCCATAGGCTACAGTGAGTGGCTGGCAGCCAGCGTGAGCTGCCAACAGCCATGGTGAGCGACCATCCAGAGGCCTGTGACTGATCTGCCTCACCCAGGAAGAGCACAATAATGATACCAACATGGGCCAGTGAAGCAACGTCCTCCGTAATTAGACTGAAGAACAAAAAGACAGCAACTTGTCTGTTCCTCTTCCCTGATTCCCCAACGCTGTTCCCCTTCCCCAATTCCCCAATAAAATCTTTTTTTAAAAAAAATGTAGATCTATTATTTGAAAAACCTTAATATATGTTACTGAAACAATACTCATTGATGTTCTCTAGTGTTTAAAATGTCTTTTATCATAGTTGTAATAAAAGCATTCTTTCCCCAATCACTATGATCTTCTGAATGTGAAATCTTCTATATAACTCTGTGTTGTTGTTTTTTTAATGTCACGTTGCCTGTTATACTATTGGGCAGAGCATTTAATCAGCAAAATGTCTGTTTCTAAAGGCTAAGATTATTTTAAACAACAGCAACCACAATGAAGAGTCGCTTTGTGTTTTGCTTACTTGGATCCAAACATTAATTTAAAATCCTCAGTCATTTTCAATTTCCAAGTTCTTCTGGTAGAAAAATACCTAAAGGCACTCAGGCAGCAAGAGTAGTAAAGAATCACAAATCATGGCTATGCTGAAACTGACCTAGTTGACCAGATAAAGCAGCTCAGTGAGAAAACTGTAAGCTCTGTTGAAAAATCAAATATCCCATGAGGAATAAAATAGGGAAAGGAAAAAAAAATTCTTATTGCTGAGAGAAGCAGAATTTACCAGAGTTTCGGCACTGCTATAAATTAAAATTTTTCAAAAACGGCAATATTTTCTGACAAAGCTTGGCTATTTTATTCTAGAATGTAACTTTAAGGCTGCATGCAAATATTATTGCATCATTTGTAGGCATAGGAAGAAGAAAGAGGAGAAAGAGAAATTTGTATTACTGCTGCTAGGAACCTTCCACTCTTTTATTTTTATTGTTTGTAGCCCCTTGGGATCCCTAGGTAACTTAGAAAATAGAGTCAGTAGTTTCAAAAAATATTTAAGTTATGATTTTACATCTCTTCTACTCTTTCCAATTCTAATCCCCACCCATCGCTTTTGCAGCAAAAGAGAGGTAAGAGAGATTTCTGATGATCATTTATTCTGTTAAATGACCTCATCTTGTGATCCTATCCGTATGTTCAGGGTTATATGTGGAATATTTACCTAAATTTTACATATCAGTAAGTCTGGTTTTCAAACACAAGAATGTAAAAAACAATTGAAATCAGTTGTGATAGAAGAAAGAACAAAAAGAACAGTGAGAAACACCTTCTGCAAATAGGTGGTTATTGTGATTCTTAAAGGTTTCTACCAACTTATGCTTGGTAGAGAGGAACTGGGCAGATCCAGAAGTCTCTGTCCCCTTCACCCGCTTGACATATGTAGGCTGGCTATTAACATCAGGCCCATGTAACTTCTGCAACCCCCGCTTCTGCCTGCGTGTGAATCAGCACATTGTAGGGTCCGGCCTTTCTTGAATTTCCTGACGAGCTTTCCCAGACCCCTGCCTCTTCCTCTACTGTGCTGGTTTCCCTACTTGCCAATTCCTTTTTGTATTAAATGTTTTTTTTATCACAGATCCTAAGCTCATTTAAAAGCCATTGTTACTGTAATTTTTCTGTAGTTATTGACTCTCTGGGATTGTTTAGGTTGATTAAAAGAGGAAAATGTGGAAGTAAAGGATAAAGACTGAGTGTAAGACAATATGGGAATGAAGAAGACAAGTAAACTAATAAAACACAATGAAGCAGAAAAGACCTCAAAATGAATAATTCATCTAGGATTTTAGGGAAAGAGGAAAATCGTAAGGCGACCTTTTCATAAATCTTTTGAATAGCTGTCTATTTTCAGTTTTGGTCATAGAGGTTTCATTTTTCAGGTTATGATAAAATATTCTAATCAACTGCCAATATGTCTAATAGTTTTGTTTAATATTTTTTGTTTTAAACTACTTCTTAATTTGATAAGTAATATTTTTTTCAAGTTTTGGATTTCAACTCAGGTCTTTTACAACAAATCAGCCGCAGAAGGAGAATCAGAATTCAGGAATTTGGATTCTGAAAGGCTTAATACATGAAATGCCTTATTAGATGAAACCAAAATTTATCCAGCCCAATATTTGGTCTCAAAGCATTTTTGCAGGTATTCATGGTTACCATTAGTAACTCTGTAAGTTAGACATATACTGCAAGCTGCCTTCTCTTACTAAGATCTGATGGACCCAGTATTTGATTTTTTTTTTGTAAGCTTGTATACTTTCAATTTATACTATTCTCAGAGACTAAAGTCCCTTTTTAGCTCCAGAAGTGTCTCTTTATTTCTTTGAAGTAGTTCTGATAGTTCCATGTTAACATCATGGTTTAGAAGAAAGGAAGTCAGAAGACCTGTATTTTAGTCCTGAGTTTTCCCCTAATTAGTAACCTTTTGTGAGGTTAAATGGAATTCATGTTATTTTCATTTACATAATGAATACTAAGTAGCTCTGAAGTGTTTTTTTTTAATTATAAACAAATGTGATAGAATTCATGATTATATTCTTGTTTGCCATTGTTACTAATTTGTATGATTTTATAGATCTGAACATGTTTTCCAATTTCTGTCAGACAGTAAAATACTAACTGTCCCATTCTCCTTTCCCCCAATTTTAAAAATATTTTCTGAATTCCTTTGGTCATGTAAATTTAACCTCTCTCATCTTTCTCTATTGATGTTTTTCTTAAAATAAAATTGATGAGAACAGCACCAAATACTGAAGGTGTGGGCAGATGTGCTATGATAATATATACATATAAGATCATAATTTCTGTATTTTGGCTACTTTTTCTAAAGCCAGTATTTGTAGTACTTTTGAGCCATATCATTTCAACATGGCCAACCCATTGCCTCTGGACTAGGCTATTTCTAAGCTCTTTACCATTCCATATCTCCTAGGACAGAGATTTCACAGCCTGTCTCTCACCTTGAGGAAGTTCTTATAGCTAACGTAAATCTTGCTTTCTGCAATTTAAGTTGAATTTATTTCCTTTTTCTTTTCTCTGTGGAGATGGTAACAGCCCCAAACTATAAGTGATGCTTTATTATGAGGGCCAGGACTGAAAGTAGTGGAAAGACAATTTCCAGTCCAGCATTATTTTTAGCTTTTATGTATTACAACTTCCTGACTTTTATTTCAATATTCATGGTCTCAAGAGATGCTATTCTTTATGGCCCAAATGAAATAACAGTTACATATCTAATATTAATGTTTATTGTTTCTATTGCTAGTTACAACTAAATGAAGTACTAAAATAAAAAATGAGCTTTCAAAACCCATTTGAGGATTTTAGCAGAGTTGTGTTTTATTTAGTAGAACTATAGTCATGGGATTGGGTTTCTGCTTATGGTTTGTAGATTTTATCTCATTATTTTCTTATTAGTCATATTTTATACATGATTTATTCATCCATCTCTTCCTTATGTAAGTGATGAGAATAGAAACTTGTTCTTTGAAACAAGCTGTCTTGAAGCAGATTTCAATGTGTGTAGTCAAAAACCTTTAGTACCTAAGCTAAGAAATGTGCTAGATATTGGAAAGGAAAAAGAAAACAAATTCTCTTCCTTTGAGGAAGCGATAGTCTTATTGGGGAAAGAGGTTATAAAATTTGTAATCATAAAGCACTTATGAAATATTATAGTACATATAAAGTAAGATGTTAATGTGCATTGTATTTTTCATTTTGCAGATAATACAGAAAGTGTTTTGTATTATACAGGTCTGTTCTATTAACTCAGGTACCCTAAAGTGTCTGGTTGTTGCATTCTGATTTCTGCTTTTCATTTTAAGGTTCAGGAGTTTTCTGAAAAATCCTTCATCTTACAGCTTTTGAAAACTCATGAAAATGCCTTAGAAAGACAGTGCAGTGAAATTACAAACCAAAAGAATACGCTCCTCCAAACCTGTGTGAGTCTGCAGCCGCTCAGATAAATCTACTTCACTAACTGTATCAAAAGTACTGAAATACACTTAGGTGTGCTTTTAGAAAATTATCCACATGTAGATTGGCAGGTAGTCCTGTTCAGCTATGGAAAAATATTAAGTGCTATTTAAAACCAATTGGTAGAGTAATAGAGTTTTAAAGAATTCTATTGGCAGGGATGCAATATAGGAATTATTTGCAATTGTAATAAGCATAAAAGAAACAGTGAAACTGATTTGAATTGCTCAGGCTTCTAGACATTGGTTTTAATGCTTCTGAAAAGCAGAGAGGTTCACACTTTAGGCATATTTATGGATGTGGGTAAAAGGATAGATTTTATTTATCTTTTTATCATAAGTCAGAGCCAGCAGACACAGTAGTTTTAAATGACAGGGCCAATTTAGGAATATTACTTGTAATTGATTGACATCTCAAAGAAAATACACTTTTAAATATTAAAAGTATATATCTGAAGTCAACAGAATAAACCATCAGTGGTTTATAAATGTCATGGCCAGTTTCCAAAGGTAGCTCATAATTAGTTGACATTTCTTAGAAAAAATAGAAAAATATAGTAAAGTTTAAGTTCTATTATTGTCCAAAGTTTTTGGAAATTCTTATTTATGTTACATGTTGATATTTCATAAAATGTAAACTATTATTTGGAGTTAAATTTGAAATGAATATATAATTTTACCTTCATTGTATACATTTTAATAGGTTTCCTTGGATTTCCTTTTTTGTTTATTTTTCTCTTATTTTTCTATAAGGCATTAATTTCTTTGAGTATATATTTTTATTTCCAACTTAGGTCATTTAATTATTTTACCACTGAATTTATATTGCAGTGACAAAATGGCAGATACGGTTATAAGTTTAATGCACAAACACATATATAACAATGAGTCATAGAATTTTACATCAATAGTTTTCCCAAAACATTAAGAATAAATCTTTCATATGGAAATAGTTGGTTGTTATTACATAATAGCTTTAGTGTTTTATTAATATTGCTGGAAGAATAAAGCATTTTTGTGATAAAGCCAAGAAGTATAATATTATATTTTGTTAATAATTTCAAATGATAGCACTTTCAATCACTAAAGAAAACCATTATTGTAATTAACAGCTGCATTTGATCTTTTGTTTCTGTTTTTCAGGAGGCTAGGACAAAAAAAGTGACAGAGGAGGAGGAAAAATTTATTAAGGAAATTACAGATTTCAATAATGAGTATGAAATAACAAAGAAAAGAGAGCTTTTGATGAAGAAAAATGTCGAGATTGAAATATCTGACTTAGAAAACCAAGCAAACATTTTGAAAATGGGTATGAATACATACATAATACTAACTCATTTATCTGGGATTAATGAAAATAACTTATTTTGAATCAGTGAACTTGCCAGCAAGCAAATTGGGCTGTTGCATAGCTATTCCTTTAATTTTATCTTAATTGCCCTAATGGATATGTAAATTTTATTGTAAGCAGTTTCAAATTCTTTAGAAGTAGGTGTGAGGTAAGCATTTGGTTATTCATTCAATAATCCAATAGCTATTTACCATCTGTTATGTGATAGACACTGTTCTAGGTTGTCAGGAAATTAAAATAAAAAGTGGGGGAATCAAATGTGTAAGCAGATATTTATAGGACAGTGTGATAGAAGCTATTATAGGGGTAAGACTGGTGCTATGGTACGCATTTTACTGTCAGTCCAGTTTAAACTAGGAAACAAGGTTCATAGTCGCTTGGGGAGAAAGTCATTTCAGAAACACTGGAATGCAGGTTATTGCAGTCTGTGATAAGGTCCTAAACTAAAGAAGTTGCCAAGGAGAGAAGAGGGTGAATTAGAGAGATGTTTATGAAGAATGGCAGGACTTTATCAATGATTAATGTAAACAGAAATAGAGAAAGTCAAGGATGAATCAGTTTTCAGACTTCAGAGATTGGGTATAATATGGTAGGTACCAGAAGAGCAGAGATGGAGAAGCCTTTCTAAACGATAGCCTTTTCTGTACAAAAAGATGGAGTTTGGCTTCAGGTATTTTTAGTTGGGAGAAGTTTAGGGGATAAACAGGTGGAGATGCCCAGGTGGCAGATGGAAATTTGGCTGTGAAGATGATAAGAAAGATCAGAGCTAGAGTACTAGGTTTGGGACTGAATGCAGAGTAGTGGGTGACGACGTCATTCTGAGGGAACAGGTGGAGGGAACATAGAGGCGGAGCAGAGACCAAAGACAGAAAAAGTAGGAAAGCATAGCATTTAAGGAAAGGAAGAGAAAAAGACGTAGAGTAGTCGAAGAGGGCAAGAGGAAAACCAGCAGAAAGTGATATTTTGAAAGCTAAAAGTGAACCAAAAAGTTTTTCTCAGAAGAGTGTGAATCAAAATAGGACATGAATTTGACAATCAGATGTCAAGAATAATATCATAGAATGGTAGAAAACTGGTAGTAATAGATTGAGGAACCAATGGGAGTTAAGGAAGTAGAAAATGAAAATATAAATGATATTAAATGGAAAATGAGTTTTCCATGGAAGCCTTTCTAAAATATACTGTTACTTTGATGCCATTTGTAAATAGAGAATAATAAACACATTTAACATTTGTATTGACTTAGAGCTGTCGTTATGAGCAATTTATTGTGCTTTGCATATGACAATTGTCATTATCATAAGAAATATTTATTAGCATATGCCATACCATTACATACACCATTACAAAAATTAACTAAAAATGAATCAAATTATTAAACTTTAAGGACTAAAACTATAAAGCTCTTAGAAGAAAACATATAGGAAACACTTTATGACATTGGATTTATTGATGATATCTTGAATACCAAAAACATAGAAAACAAAAAAAAAAATAGATAAACTGTACCTCATAAAAATTAAAATCTTTTGTTCAGAAAGGACACTGTCAAGAGAGTAAAAATACAACCCACAGAATGGGAGAAAATATTTGCAAATTATATATTTGATAAGGGATTAATATCCAGAATATGTAAAGAACTCCTACAACTAAACATACACACACACAATTTAAAAATGGGCAAAGGACTTGAATAGACCTTTCTCCAGAGAAATGGCCAATAAGTGCATGAAAAAGGTGCTCAACTCACTAGTCATTAGGGAAATGGAAATTAACACCATAATAAGATTCCACTTTACACTCGTGAGGATGGCCATTTTCAAAAGAAATCCAATGTCTTTACAGTATAATATTTACAATGTTTAGGATGCAATCCAAAATTATTCGACCTATGAAGAATCAGTGAAATGTGACCTAGTGTTAAAATTAAGAAAATCACGAGTTGTCAAAACCACAGTGGTCTAGATATTGGGATTATCAGACAAAGATGGTATAGCAGCTATTTTAAACTGCTGAGTAATTTAAGGAAAATATCCTTGTAGTATATGAAAAGATAGGTAATCTTAGTGGACAAATAGAAAATGTAAAAAAGTCAAACGAACATTTTAGAACTGAAAAGTACAGTATCTGAAATAAAAATGTCACTGAATAGGCCTAATAGCAGAAGAGAGCTGACAGAGGAGCCAGTGAATATGAAGATAGCAATAGAAATTATCCGGTCCAAAGAAGAGAAAATGGAAACAAAACAAAACAAAAAGAACTCAGGAACCTGTGAGACAATTTCAATAGGACTGTGAGTAACTAGAGTCTCTGAAGTAGAGGAGAGAGAAGGGGGCAGAAAATATATTTGAATAAATAATAGTAGAAAAAAATTTTAATTTGCTGAATGATTAATTTACAGGTTCAAGTAGCTCAGCCAACCCAAACAGGATAAATTCAAAGAAATCCGTGCCTGCACACATAATAGTAGATGAGTTGCAAAGGGGCACAAGGAATCTCTTGGGGTTGATGGAAATAAATGTTTTCTTGGTTCTGGTGGCTGTTTCATGGGTGTATATGATGGTTAACACTCATGGAATTCTATGCTCCAAATGTAAATTATTCCTCTATGAAATCGGTTTTTAAAAAGTTGTTGATACCACAGATACTTCAGGAGCCCTCTGTTTTGTGTCCATTCTTCCAGAAATATGCATTAATTTTAACAGATTTACTTCCATGGACCTCATACTGTTGATTCTTTATAATATTTTCAAAAAGTCCGTCTCTAGGTATTTCATAGCATTTCCATATGAAACTCAGATCTCTGTAATGGTAGGGAATTGATTTTGTTTAATACTCTATCTCCAACAGTTAGAATGAGATCTAACTATGAATTGATGAGTGCCTCAAAAGGAGAAGCACAAAATGGTATAAGAACATAGAAAAAGGGAACGTAACCTGGACTAGCTACTTAAGGAAGATCTCCCTGAACAAGTGACCTTCAGACAGATCTGAAGGGTAATAGGGATTAGCTAAATGACAGATTTGAGTATAGATGTCAGATAGTTGGGTATTTAAATCAAGGGCTCAGAAAGAGGGCTGGTCTGGAGCAATTAGATTTTGGGAGCCACCCAGGGAGAACTATTGAAAGAAAATAATAGAACCCGAAGAAACGCCAGGATTTTCTAGGTAAGCAGAGAAAAAAGCCGAGTCCAAGAAAGAGCTTCAGGAAAGATAGGCAGTATACTGTGGAAGGGAGTCAGAGGATGAGTAATAGATATATATGATATGGGGGTAGGAGTGGGGTGGCGAATTGGGGGAGGGGAGTTGTCACTTTGAGGGGCAAAATGTATAACTATTGCACTGTGTTGTACACCTGAAACTAATAAAAAAAAAGAAAGATAGGCAGGACACATTTAGTGTGAAGTTGGTATCAGGAAGGGGGAAGAGTATTTGAGGGAGTGATCAACCCATGTTGAATGCTGCCAAATGGTCAACCATAAGGACGAAGAATCAGCACTTGGAGGACCCCAGTGATCTTTGGGAAAAAGCAGGCTGCTGAGATAAGAGAAGAAGGGCAGAAGCCAGGCTGTGATGGGTTGAGCAGTGGGAGGACAGGAATTGGTGACTATGATTGCAGACAAGTCTTTGAAGAAGTTTCTCTGTGGATAAGATAGAGACCAGTAACCAAGGGAGATGTGAAGCCAGGGGAGGGTTTTTAATGGAGAAGTGGGGTTGTTCTTTTTTCATTTTTCTTTTTTGAGATGGGAGATATTTTAATGTATTTAAATGCTGATGAATTGGAGTTGGTAGAGAGGAAGAATTGAAGACTCAGGAGAGAAGTTCCCAGAGGAAACAGGAAGCAGTACACAAATGGCCAGACGTGGTGTTTTGAGAAGAAACCAAAACAAAATAAAAATCAGGAAACAACCTACATAACGATCAATAAGGACCTGTAATTATCTGAGTATATATCTCACTATACTTTCATGAATACATTGATGTGGTAAGATCTACTAACAAAATTGTTGGGTCAAAGTGAAATATTAAGAGATTTAATACTAAATTGTGTTCCTTAAAACACTGAATTAATTAATTTTCCTACCAACTTTATAGGAAAGTTCTTGTTCTATATTATTACCCCATACCATTACCAATCTGGGCATTATTAATAACTTTAATCTTTGCCAATCTGACAAGTAATATTTTCATTTTGGTTTAATTAGCATTTCTTTGATTTTGCACAATGTTGGATTTATTTCCCTTAATTTATTGACAACTTTTATTTTTATTTCTGTGAAGAATCTATTAATATTTTTTGTTCATGGTTTAATTTCTTCATTCCTACTGTTTTATATGGACTTTTTGTAAATTAAGGAAGTCAGCCCTGTGTCATATATTATAAATCTTGTTTCCTAGTTTATTGTTTACATTTTGCTTATGCTTATTGTGTGTGTGTGTGTGCGCGCATGCGTGTGCGTGTGCATGTGCGTGTGTATGTGTCTGATTGTCTGTATCTGTATATGTATGTCTCTGTGTGTCAGATTGCCATATAGAAATGTAAAATTTTTGCAGTCATCTTAATCTTTTATGACTTCTGGATTTTGTTTGTGGCTTAGAAAGCTTTCTCTGAGTAACATTAATTTTTAAAAAATTACCCATATTTTATTCTGGTAATTTTCTGTTTCCTTTTTTCTATTTATATTTTACATCCATCCCGAATTTATTTTGATATAAGAGCTTAGGGATCCAACTTTTTTTTTTCAAAAGTCTGGTCAGTTATTTAACTGTTCGTTACTTAATTCATTGTTTTCCAACCAATTTGAAGCTCTACATTTATCGTATATTAAATTCATATTTTGTTTGTGTGTCTTTCTGTGCTCTATCTTTTCTGCTTACTTTGATTTTTAGTTATCCTAGTTGCTTCGTATGATTATTTAATATCTAGCAGAGCAGTCTTCTCTCCTTTCTCTATAATTGATTCTTCTGTGTTTATTTTCCTACTAAAAATTGAGTCTCATGTTATCAAGTTAAAAAAAATCTTAATGTTTTAATTAGAACTGTGTCAATTTTATTAAAGAATTTAGAGAGAATTGGTAACTTCACAATCATGAATCTTATCTAAAAACAACATGTGTATTTCAATTATTTTTGCCTTTCTCTTGTTAATATTTCTCTAAGTATTACTATTTTAAATGGCATTTCAACATTTCAACATGAATTTTGGGAGGACACAAATATTCAGTCTTTAGCAGTGATGATGTCTAATACCCTTCTTTGTTACTAATTTTCATGGAAATACTTCCAGAATTTTACTGTTAATCATGATGCCAGATCAAAGCTCTCTCTTCTCCCTCCCTTCCCTCCTCCTTCCCTCCATCCTTTCTCACCCATTTTAAGATGATCATATACACTTTTCCCACTTTATTAACATAGTGAATTTTATTAATAAATTTCCTATTATTAACCTTACATAGCTGTGGTCTCTTAGTCTTCTACTGTATTGCTGAATTCTGTTTGATGATATTTTCTTTAAGGTTTTTGCATCAGTATTTATAAATGAGATTAATCTCTTTTTGTGAGTGTTGTTAATATATTGACTTAACAGAAAGCATGTGAAAGCTTCCTTCTTTCGCTACCTAGAAAAACATAAATACTAGAATTACGTATTCCTTCTAGGTTTGAAATAATTCACCTATAGAACTGTTTCTGGTGCCTTTTTCTCTCTGGTGTTGTTCAAATTTTAAGCAAATATTAGAGCCAGTTTCTTCCCAGATCAGCTTTAGTTTCCATTTGTCTTCCTAGCTGTCAGTAGTTGCTCTTCCATTCCCCTTCCAATTCTTACCACCACATCTGTTATAGCCTGACACTTGATTTTTCTCCTTTCTTTTCCTTCTTCCATTGGCTTCCCCCTCTGAACTTTTCCACTGAGCTTTTAGCTTTTAACTATGACCAGTCATCCAGTTTCACTGGGTTTTGAATAAGCTTCATCTTCAAATATCCATAGCTGTTTTATTATTTTTACTATTCAGAGTGTGTTTTTTCACTGCCAGACATCTTTGATTTATCATTTTTTAACTCCAGAGTTGGATTCTGCTCTCACTTCTAGAGATTGCCAAAATTTTAATACCCATATATATTTAAAATAAATTACTAGTACTGAACTGTTAAAATGAACCTCTTAATTTAGTTATGTGCCATTTAAAAATGCCATGATAAACATAGCAAACCAAGTTCCTCAACTTGTTTTGCCATCTCTCTACAACCTAGTGCCTCCCCCGCTTCCAGCCTCACCCAGTGGCCTTTGCTTTTTGTGTGGAAGGCATGCTGCCCTCTTGTTTCCTAGGTTATGCTATGCTTCCTCCTGCCCCAGGACCTTTGAATATGCTTTATTGGAATATTTTTCTTATTCTTTATTTAATTTAGTCATTCTTCTGACCTCAGCCGAAATGTTACTTCCTTGGGAAATCCTCCTCTGGCACCCCCCCTCCCCCATCCTACCCAATCGGAGGTCATTTCCTCCGATTATATTCTCTCATGGGCCTCCGTACCATTTTTTTTCAGAGCATTATAATTACATACTTGATTCATATCTATCTCCCCTACTAACGTGTAAGGACAGGAACTGTGTTTGGTTTGATCACCAATGAATTTCTAAAATGTGCTTAGTATATACATTGATTCATTGAATAATGATTTATTGTATTGTGTGTGTGTGTGTGTATGTCAAGCACTGTTAAAGGCATTGGTGGTACTACAGTGAACAAAAAAAGAAAAAAAAAATCCCTACCTTCATGGAGCCTACATCCCTGTAAAGGAAGACAGACATTCATACTTTAACCTGTCCAAATAGAAAGATCTCATTAAACAGAAGAATCCTGTCTTAATAGTTGAATTAAATTAGACATCGATTTCAGGCTATTTTAGACCCACTATTAAAAAACGAAGTTAAAAAACAAAGTTTGAGCCTGATTTCATAAGTTATTTAACTGCCTGTCAAATAACAAACATCATCTTTAGGGGAAGATAACAAAAACTCAAACTTTTAGCAAAATAGTAAACACAGTGTCTAGTATCCAATGAAAAATCACCAGACATTTAAAGAAACAGCAAATTGTAACTTATGGCAAGGAGGAAATTAGGTCAGTAGAAACATACCCACAAATGACAGAGATGATGCAGTTAACAAAGAAAGACTTCAAAATTGCTCTTATAAAATAAATATACTCCCGGACATGGATATAATAAAGAGATAAGTGAAAAATATTTTAAAAATAAAATAAAAAACACAGAAAAGGCATTTGAAAAGATCCAACACCCTTTTTTGATAAAAATTTAAATATAAAATATAAAATAGTTTGTTGTGGGAATAAAGGAAGGAATTCTAGGGAGAAGAAACAATATTAGCAATATTGTGGAAGCTTGTAGCCATATAGTGATTATTATTCAGTCATTTTAAATAAGCTTTGGTTATGAAGGATATAGTTTTCTCATCTCATTGGGAAGTTTGTTTTGCTTAGTATTAATTACATTATTTTGAATTCTCTGTTTGTAGTCTTCGCCATCCACTAACATTCTTTTGTAGCTAGTTGGTGCTTGAGCTAATTTTGGTCAGTTTATTAGAAACAGTTCCTAGGTGGCCAAGCAAAGCTTGTTCAGGCTTAAAATTGACCATATGCTGCTTAAATTTTTACCACACAAGAAAAAGTTAATAAATGCTGACATATTTATGGCAAAAGCCTAAGTAGTTAAAATATGGTTTTTGTTTATTTGTTTCTAGAAATGAAGTCCATGGAACATGACAATGGCCAGTTAAATGAACTTCAGAAGCAAAAGAGTGAATTAATGCAAGAATTATTTGCTCTCCAGAGAAAAATTAAAGGTATTACCTTTATGCATTAGTGTATTTTGCCGACGAGTATATTTATATACACATGATATAGGGTCATGTTATTATTGCGAAGTGCATCAACCTATTGGGATATAGAGCTATCATTAGTATAAAAAAGGAATAGGGCAAACAATGAATTGATCAGTGTTAGATCTGATACTTTTAATGTGCCAAATTTTGTTAAGATTTTTTTGTGCCTTTAATCAATATATTAAAGTAGAAAAATAAAAATGATTAGTATATAGATTTTACATGAAGCACCCAAAATTAGAAGATTGTTCTAATATGAATAAAGACAACCTTTATGTTTTATTTTTAAAAGATTGTAAGAATTGTATTAATTGTTTAGCTTTTCAAGATGAAAAGAACGAAGCCATTTGTACTACCAAATACCTAGAAGCAGAAAAAATAAAAATCAACAAAAAGCCTCAAAATGATCCTGAATGCTTAAGGTAGGAATTGCCTATTATGATTTCTATAAAATCTGGTAATTTTTCAAGTTGTTAAATAGATTTCAGCGTAAAGCTAAATGCATACATTTTTTTTTAAGTTCCAGATGAAGATGGTACTTCCTTCTGTGTGTATGCTGAAGCATGCTAATAAGCAAACGCTTCACTGTCTAGACAGTGTCTCGCAGAAACTTCATGACCCATTGCGTTGATAACACTGAAATCAGTTTTATCTTTTCTTATGCCTGGTGGACTCAGTGTTAGTCACATCCTAATGGATGAAGGCGAAGTGCTAGACCCACAACTCTCCTTTCTGTTATTCCTAACTTTTCTTTTGGAAGTGATTGAAATTATTTTTAATCTTTCTGGATTTCGGGGGAAAAAAATCACAGTGTTGCTATTTTGTTTGAAATTTGTTATTCTAGTTTTGTGCCTAAAGAATGAAAACGTATTTTCTGTATGAAATATTCCGAAGCTTTTTATGTGTTTGGATAATGAAAGAACGGCTGATGTTTAAAATGACATAGTCGTATACACAAGGATGAAAAAACAGTTTATTAATTTGACTATTATTTATTAATAACTCAATATTCTATTTTCAAGCTTACTTTTAAAGACGTTTCTAAGATTTCTAGGCTTAATATAACAAAAGAAATCTCATTACTGAATCTGAAGCAGCAAATGAAGCCTTCTTCCACATAACTCGTATCAGAAATATGTCCACTAGCGCTGAACAAATTCCTCGTATTAGCAGTGTATTGCCTAAGGCCATCATTTTAGTAGAGTGTGAGAAAATACTTGCAATTTAATTTTATGTTTTATAAGCATGAAATATAAATCTCTTGGGCAATATGTGTGATATAGAATGAGTTTCCATAATGACACTCTGCTCATTAATTTTTTTACACTTTTAAAAATGGCAATGCCCACTGGTATCATTTTAGTTAGTAGTGTAAGGGCTTCCAGTATGAACTTCAGCTTTATGGGTTTATCACTCAGTGATAAAAATTTGCCCTAGATTAAAATTAAACACACACAGTCTGTTAGTGCTTTCCCTTTCACTGATAGTGACAGAGAAAATTTAGATAGAAAGGAACATCAGTCCATATACCTCATCCATTCTTTAGCTTTTGGAAATTATTAAATGAAATGCCAATATTTATCAATTCTCACTTTAAATTCTTTGGTGTGTATAGCTTGTTTCCTTACTGGTATGTTCTGTAAAAGTTATTTCACATCTGAAGAGCAGAGTCAAAGTACTGAGTGTAAAAATTTTAGGAAAGAGTAAAAATTTTTAGGAAAAAAGCCATCAGTGTTTTGTTTGTTTTTTCAATTTTTTAACAACTTATTGGGGTGACGTTGGTTAGTAAAATTATATAGGTTTCAAGTGGACATTTCTAAAATACACCATCTATATATTGCATTGTGTGCTCACTACCCAGAGTCCGTTCTCCTTCCGTCACCATATATTTGGCCCTTTACTCTCTTCTACCATCCCCTCCCCCTTTACCCTCTGGTAACCACTAAACTGTTGTCTTTGTTTATGAGATTTTGTTTCTTTCTTTGTCTTGTTCCTTTGTTGCTTTCAGTTTTATATCCCATATATGAGTGAAATCATATGGTTCTCGACTTTTTCTGTCTGACTTATTTTGCTTAGCATGATAATCTCAAGATCCATCCATGTTACCCAAATAGCAGTATTTCATCTTTTCTTACGCCTGAGTAATATTCCATTGTGTGTATATATATCACATCTTCTTTATCCAATCATCTATCAAAGGACACTTTGATTGTTTCCATGCCTTGGCCACTGTGAATAATGCTGAGCCTCATACACTGTTGGTGGGAGTATAAATTGGTAACAGCCACTATAGAAAACAATATGGAGGTCCCTCAAAAAATTAAGAATAGATTTACCATATGACCCAGCAATCCCTCTTCTGGGTATCGACCCCAAAAATCTGAAAACGTTTATCTTTAAAGATATATGTGCCCTTATGTCCATCAGCCTTATAATTAGTGCACTAACAAGAAGCTAGTGATGGTAAGAAATGATATGACATCTATTCAAGTTTATCATGAATGCCAAAATTAAGTTGGTTTTATTCCTAAATTTTGGAATAGAATAGTCTTTTTCATCTGTGTGTTCAAATATATACTGAGTTCTGTAATAGTTACATTTTTCTGCATTTTTCAAGTTTAGTTGCTACTGATATGGATGCTATTTTTATAGGAGGGTTTCTCAAACTTGGCAGTGCTGACATTTGGAGCCAGGTTATTCTTTGTGGTGGAGGCTGTCCTGTGCATTGTAAGACATTTAGCAGCATCCCTGTCTTTACCCTCTAGATGCCAGTAGCACCTTTCACCACCACCCCCACCCGCCCTGAGCTGTGACAACCAGAAATGGCCCCTGGGTACAGGGGGTGTGGGAAAAATCATCCCCAGTTGACAACCAGCTTTATTTTAAGGTTATTGTAATTATACTTTCATTAAACTTCAGTAAGAAAGCAATTACAAAAAAATTAATATTAGTTCATCTCTCTGAGCTTATTGTTTCTACTTTTAGGAATTAGAAAATTTTGATACATATTTTATTCTGTCTATATTACTGAATTCTTTTGTAATTATGGTATTTTTTAAGTTAATTTGCCACATTCAGGTTATTTGTTGAACTTTTATTTTGATACCATCCGTTAAAGTAGAGAACACTACATTCATAATGGCTGAATGATCTCTGCTTTAGGTAATCATCCCCTATTTATAAATTTATAAATACCAAGATGTCTGTTTATTTAAAAGATTCTATATTGAACAGTGTGGCATTATTAATGAACACATGTTAAGGCAGCTAACTTGTATAATTTTGCTGTGATTAACACTTAACCCAGGGGTTGGATTAATTCCTAAGAATATTCCCGAAGGCCTGTAAAACCATGACGAAGCTAGTTTTTTCATATGGCCTGGGAGAGACCAGAAATGATAAAGCTCAGAGTCTTAAGAGCTAGTGAGCATAGAGGTTAAGCTTACAAACCCTTTGAATCCCAGCTCTGCTATTTCCTAGATTAGTGACTTTGGAGAAGCAATTTAACTTGTCTGTGCCTCAGTCTCCACATCTCTAAAACGAAGTTAGTAATAGCACCTACTCACAAGATTATAGTAAAAAATAAATCACTTAGTTTATATAAATCCCTTAGAACAGTGCTTAGCACTGTTAAATGCAGAGGCTTCCTGAAGGTTACTCATTGGTTGTCTTCTTACTTTGTACTCTCTGTGGGTGATCTCATCTGGTCTAATGGTTTTAGTTATCATCTGTAGATAATTCCCAATTTTTGTCCCTAACCCCTCTTTCCTAAGCTCCAGTCCTAAATTCTGAACAGCTTAATATAAATGTAGAAATAGATTGGAAGTGATGCTTCCCTGATTAAACAAACAAACAAACATACAAAAATTGTAATCTGTCTGTCCTTTATGTCCTTGCATTTTTATCACATGCCTTATGCTACTAGTACATCTGAATGCTTTTTGTGGAATTCTGAATATGCAACAGGCCATCACATCTTTGTGTCCTTCTCTTAGTTCTCCATCAGTTAAAATCCAACTTGGTTCTCAAGGGCCAGCTCACATGTCATCTTTTCTGGGTATTGCTCAAATCTAAAATGTAGCAGGCATTTTTGACATGTTTACAAATCACACCATTTTCACCCTACCCCAATCCATCACCAAGTTTTGATGTTTTTACCTCCAAAATATTTCTTAAATTGTCCTACTTCTCTATCTCTATTGCTAATAACATCCTACTTCTAGCCACCATCCTCTCTCACGGGAATCATAGGAACAGTCACCCTTCCATTTGCTCCTCATCCACTCTTGCACCCTCCGGTCCATTGTAAATAAATCGTCATCCCTCTTACTGAAGCCATTCACTGGCTTCGTAATGTATGTCTTGGAACCTGAATACATGATGTCATAATATGGCCTCTGATCACATCCCTGATGTTATTTTCATCCATGATCCCCATCTCACGCTGCTCCCCCAGCACTCTAAGGTTTCTTCCGCCTAGGCACCTTTGTGCCTGCCTCCCCTTCTCCTAAGATTATACGGCTCTGCCTGCCTGTCTGCTGCCTGCTGGGACATACCCATCCTTTAGGTCTCAGTGGAATTGTTTTCTCAGAGAAGCCTTTCCTTACCCTGCGATCTAAATTGTGTAACCTCTGTTATTTTTCCTAATAGCACCCTAGTTTTTCCTTTATAGCTCAGATTCCATTTAGCAGTTACATATTTATTTGCTTTATTTCCACCATGTGCTCAGTAAGAGGAGGAATCTTGTCTATTCTGTCTATCATTGTATATCCATAGTCTAATACTTTGGTACAGAGCTTGGAATATGGTAGGCATTGAATAAATAAATGGAGGAATAATGTACTAAATTATGAAAGCTTTCCTCTACTGTTCCTTTCTCTGTGTTACTGGAGAATATGCTTATAATTCTGTTATTGGTCATATTCTGTGATAGTTATATGTATCAGTCTGTCCCACTGGATGGGAACTCCCTCCACTTCTTGTTTATTTTTCTGTCAGTCTCTGTATCTAGCACAGTCAGGGGCTAATGGTGTTCAAAATATTGATTCCAGTCATTGAGACTCTACATATAACTTTATTATCACTACAAAGAATATAAAGGTTCCATCATATATTTTCAATGTTACTTGCAAATGCATGGTATAGTCTAACCACTGGGATAGACCCATGGAAGTTTTTCTACTCCCGATTTCTCCTTCCACGTAGAAAACACTTTACTGGTTTAACCCTCCTAGCCTCCCCCACCCTTTGGCACCTCCCCCTTTCTTATTCAAGGTTCAGAGGAGTGACTCAGTCTGATTGGTGAGTTTGGAAGGGTAAACTGGAACCCGCCCCTTCCTTTTCCCTATCTCTTTGGAGCTGGCTTGCCTCAGAGAGTGTATTTGGCACTCTGTTCTTCTGTTCCTTAAGTTTTAGAGTGGCAGGACTCCATGAGAAAAAGCTTGTGGCATCCAATTCTACCTTTAGTGGTGTGGTTAGGTTAGTCTAATTCTGGGGTTCAATATTAGTAAGTCCTTCCTTGCAGATACAAGTCACATTCACCATTATCTGCTATATCAGTAGTAATTGTGACATTTTGGCTTCCCTTTTGCCTTCCCTATTTCTCTTTTGAGCAGAAATCAGGCAGGAAAGAAGAATGTTATACGAGTGTGTTAGACTCCCAACCCCTATCATTTTTATTATTATCTAATACCGTGTTCACTAAAACACAGTTCTAGAGCATGACTTCTCATTTTCTCCAAATAGAAGGCATACCGATAGACAACTTGAAGCATTTCAGGCATTTTCCTGACCCACAAAACTTCTTTCTAGAATAGTTTTACATTATTCTTTTTATAACCATATTGGTACTTGTTTAATGCAACAGGAGGTTTGTTTCAAAAATGAAACTGCAAAGTCAACAGCATGGGAATTTTCCTTCTGAACATTTGAAGATAGTGTGGTTTTGTGAAGAGCATTATTTGCAATGGAAACTGCTTAAAAGTTAATATACAGCTGCTATCGAGACACTCTAAGTACATTATATGAAGCAGTAAATCCATGCTGCAGCCTCTTCAGTGAAAAGTCATCCAGTTATGTTGGTCATAGAGGTCACATTGATGGTCCTTAGATTTATGAGAGGCATAAACACACAATAGTATTCAAATACTTCTAACCTCTCTAAAAGATACAGATAAAAAAATGTATATTTACACATATGTATATTTTTTATTTTACTAAATATGTATAGATATTTTTAAATTATCTATGAGAGTAGGCTATGTTGATTGAATAAAAAATTCAGACACTACAAAAATGTAACACATCAAAGTCTGTCTCATTGACTGACTCCAGAAACCCTCAGTGTAATCATTGTTAAAAGTTTGACATACTCGTATATCCTTCTAGAATTTGTGCATGTGTGTGCGTGTGTGTGTGTGTATGTATGTAGCAAAAGATGAGATCACAATGATCTGTAATTTGCCTTATTACTTAGCAAAATATTATAAACATTTCCCATGTTACTTTGTACTGATCAACTTCATTCTTTTTAATGCCAATGTATGGAGATGCCATACTTATGTTTCCTTTCTCCCTTTGATAAATGTACAAGAGTATCTAAATATTCATAATTAGAAACATTTTTATAAATGTATCCTTAAATACTTGTGGGAATGTTTCTGTAACATTATTTAGAATAAGCATCATTTAGTAGAGTACTAGGAATTGTTATCCAGGCTACACTGAGAAAATAATGCACATTTACTTTGTATAACCTGTGTTATCAACAAGAATGAACCCAAAGTAGACAAGTGTAACAAGATCTCTTTTTTTTTTTTTTTTTGAGGGCAGTGTCACTGGCCCTCATATGTGGGACCCGAACCGGGGCCGCTGGCTTCCCAAACCAGCGCTTAACCACTGCTCCACTCGGCCGGCCCACAAGATCTCATTTTTAAAGTTTCTGGAAAATACTAGTCAAAATAATTATATATCTGTAACTAACCCATATCATCTCTTTTTTAACATTTATAAAATATGACAATATATTATTAATTCTAGGATCATTCTTAGCTACATATTTTGTTGACTACTTTCATATAAAATATTAATTCTAGGATCATTCTTAGCTACATATTTTGTTGAATACTTCTGTTGATTGTGTCTTTTCTGGTAAAACTTCATCATTTATTCACTAATAGAAGTGTCTCTACAGCATTGATTGTGTAGTCTTCAAGATAATAGAGATCCCCTGTTTTGTGAATTCTTGGCACATGCTATAGTTATTAAAGCTTCAAAGTAAATACAAGGGAAATTTTGATGGTAGAATAAGTTGATTATTTTAAGTTGTATTCTGATGTAAATTTGCCTAATTGCAAATATCCCTAAAGCTTTGAAATAATTTTGTTTATTATATGAGCCACATATAATATTAAAGTAATCATTTTCAAAATTCATTGGTATCTTTGATAATATAATAAAAATTTTTAAACTTTTTTTATGTTACCTTTTTAAACAACCCCTTTTGGTATGGGAATGGGGAAGATGATAGAAAATATGTGGTAAAAGGAGATGCCTAATCCAACCAACCCAGGATCTGGGGTGACAGAGATGATGGCAGAACCCCTCTTTTACCTTCTTCTCAGCAGATCTCTGGTTCAGCCTTACATAAACTGTGAAGGTTCTTATCTATGTGCTCGTGGCCTGGACTGCGGAAAGGCATAGTTAGAAAAATTGAAATTCTGCTTTCATACATTCAACTTTCAAACCTACTTTTAGAAATAAATTGTATATGAAAGAGGATGCCCTACATATCTTTAAAAATAGTGTTTTGTGTTTAAATGGCACTAAAATCATTTTCATATTAAATAATGTAGGGAAATAAGAAAGTTGAACCATGGAAAAACTGGTGAAAGTAGAAAGGACTACTTATTAAATCTCTGATGTGATTAAGGAAACTAAAAAGGATAAGATTAACAGACTAAGCATAAAGATAGCTCCATGTGTCAGAAAAGTCATCAACTTAGAATGATAAACTGAGAGAAATTTATAGTAATTATGACAAACAGAGGATGTTTATCAAATATTCAACTGATAAATAATAAGAAAACGTTAAAATTAATAGTTTTTCATTCAGGTATGTATTTACCAAACATGCATTACATGCCTACTTTGTACCATACAGTACGTTACTGGGGATACCAAGATGAGTAAGACAAGATAATTCAAACTGCTTATCAATGAAATGGAAATTAAAACCTCTGGATACTATTTTTTTATATCACTTTTTGAAAGACATTCTTAAGTGACCATAATCAAACTTGGCAAGAGTGTGGTACAGAGATAATGTATACTGTTATGGCAGTATATATTGCATATATTTAGAATGCAATTTGAAGCTTATAAATTACTGTAAGTATCTTTAAAAGGTTTATGCCATTTGACCCAATAATTCCACTTATGAGCTCTCTTCTCAGGAAAGTAATTCCAAGCAATTTCCAAGAAATTTTATGCACAAAAGTGTTCATAGAAATATTATTTATGGTAGAACAAAAGAGGAACAACTTAAATGCGGTACCATAAACGAATGATTAAGTTACCTGTGGTATAACCACTTAGACTGCTGCATGTTTATCTTAAATGGTATGAATTGGCATGCTGAATTTACTGGGGGACAGATCTTTGATAAGCATTAAGCAAAAGAAAACAATTAGGCAAAATTACATAAACACTAGTCTATGGAAACAAAAGACCTTGATGAAGTATTCCTAAATTTTAATAGCAGTTAAGATTGTGTATCACTAAAAAGGTATTCTTTAGGTTAAGACTTTTCTATGGCGCTTAGCGGTAACTGAAAAAAACCTGGAATGATGCAGAAACTCGTAAAAATACATGGAGCATAGGTTTTGCTAAACTAGTTGGCAATGTTGGTCCATCCTCATCATGAATTGATGATTCAGAGAAAGGTGACAGTAACCAGTGCAAACTACCCTTAGTTATTGTGCAGTGGATGAAGGCAGTCCTTCTTGGCTCCTGTAGGCAGTGGGCCTAGGTGCTGAAGCATGAAATCCGCTTACCGTTCACAGCTGTGGCTCCTGCAAATGTATTCATATTCATGCCATTATCATTGAGCCTCTCGGCAAGCTCGCAACAGCAGTCTTTAAGTGCAGATCTAAATTCTACAGCTTGATTATGTGCTGAATAGTGAAATACTTCCTATAATTTGCTCTGCATGCCCTCCTTAATTTCCTTAGTCTCTCATTATTAGCTAACTAAAGGCAAAAGTAGTCACCACCCAATTCTGAAGGACGTGAAAGATCTTACAGAACCTGTAGTCCATTTGAACTGAACAGGGGGAGGGGCAAGTATTGATGGGTGTGGTGGGAAAAAGGATCCCTACCGTTTTATTTGAAAAGATAAATATATTAAAATGAAGCCTTAAGTGCATTGTATAGCAGCATCCATGGTACATTCTAACTCTGCATTTAACCATCCACTTACTCTTTAAAAATATTTATTACAAGGGGTTTTATGCTTGTGTAAACAGCTAGTGCTTAAAATTAATAACTTGTTCTGTCTTTCCTACTTGAGCATTCCTTTAGAATTCCTGTTTACCATTAAATTCCTCAATGTTCAGAACACAATAAACTTCACATATATAGAGTATTGTTTCCTCATCCAACCCTGTAACTATTATGTTTTTCTTCTGCAACTATATCCAAGTTCTAAAGTATAATACAGCAAGTGACTTTGAACTAAACTAGAACATTACCTGTAATTCACATTAGCTATGGGTTCCTTGATCCCACACTCCCCGCCTTACCTCAGATATAACTGCTGTCCTACATTGTGTTATTGTGTTTCATGTGAGTGTGTGTGTATGCGTTACTGTCTTCATCAAGTTAGGTATCATATATTTGCTTCAGAAAAGAAGTTGACTTTTCCTTATTTTTATGCTCTGGAGCAATTTATGTAGTATTGGGATTATTTGGTTTCTAAAAGCGATTTTGCTTTTTATTGATAGTATAGTTCTTTGAAAATTTTCTCCATGTCAGCTATAGTTATTGGGAGAGAAATTGAACTTGAAAGGGCTATAACCTTTAAAGACAAGGAAAAAGCAAGAGATGGAAATTAAGGGCCCTGGATAAACTAAAGAAAGTCATAAAATCAAAAACACAACCACTCTTTTCACCCCCAAAGTAAAAAGCCATTGATTTGAAAAGCACTTCCTCCGATTCTACAGAAGCCAGTATTCTCAGCCATGAGGCCTCAGACATGTTCTCAGTGTTTCCCATGTAGGGCGGGACTTGCTCTTTCTGAGGATCTCCCCATGACCCCCTCTCCGATCTCCCCATGAACCCCTCTCCTTTAGCCTCTCTACCATTTAGTTGCTGCTTCACTCTCTGTATTAGTGTAGACGTTAGAGCTGGTTCTGCTGGATTTAGATGTTTATTTCCCTACTTACATGTAATTTCAAGTTTGTAATGTCCTCTGTTTCTTAGTCTGTTTATAAGTATGGTTTATGGATGGCATTATCTTGTTTTCCTAGTAAGTGATTGTTTTTATTTAGGTAGTTGTCATTGTTCTACAGGAAACTGGATTCCTGTTATTGCCTTTTCTTTTTTGTTTTTTTTAAGATAGGCTTATTGACATATAAGTTACATGCAACGAAGTTCACCCTTTTTAATATACAGTTTGGCAAACACATTCATTTATGTAGTCACCACCACAATCAAGACAGAATACGTCCATCACCCAAAATGTTCCCACTTTCCCATTATAATCAAAACCCACAATCCACTCCCAGCCTGTGATCTATTTTCTTTTCCTAGTTTTGTCTTTTCCAGTATGTCATATAAATGGAATAATATGCTGTGTAGCCTCTTTTCTCACTTCTTTTATTTAGCACAATGTATGTGAGATTTAGCCACCCTGTTCTAACATCCATGATATTAGAGGCAATGGCAGAAAATTTTACAAAAATAATGAAATACTTTGAAGCACAGATACAAGCAGCTCAGGGAACCCACAGCAGTATCTTTTAAAACAGTAGACATCTTTATACATTATATTCAAATCTCTGAAAAACACAGATAAAGAGAATATCATGAAGGAAGGTAGAAAAAGAAAAGACAGACATATTACATGCAAAGAATGAAGATAAGAATGCAGTAGACTTCTTATCAGAAATCGTGCAGAACAGAAGACAAAGGAATGATGTCTTTAAAGATTGAAAGTGAGAGCTGTCAACTCAGAATTTCTCAATGAAAATATTCTTCATGAGTGAAGACAAATTAAGTTATTTTTAACACATATGAGTGTATAGAATTCCTTGAGGACAACAATACAAAAAGGCCATAGTAAGTTTTTCAGGAAGAATGTGATACCAGATAGAAATGTGGAGCTACACCAAGAAATAAAAACTCCAGAAATGATTAAAATGGAGGTAAACATAAAAGCCTTTTTTATTTTTAATTGCTCTAAAAGATAAATGACTCAAGCAAAAATACTAGAAATATATTTTATTTATGGTAAATGTAAAAGAAAAATATGTGATGACAATGAGAACAAAAAATAGCAGGGGGGTAATTAGAAACATTTATACTGTAAGTACAACTGTATATTATTTGAGAGTATACAGTAGTAAATTGAAGTTGTATATTGTAAACCTAGTACAAGCATTACAAAATATTTTAAATATGTATAAAAGTCAATAGAAGTAGTTATAATACAGTCATAAAAAAGTCAATCGCAAAGCAAAAAGAGAGGAAAGCAGGTGCAAAAAATAGAGGAACGAATAGAATACAATTAGAAAAATTTTTAATCCAGCCAAATAAATGATTATATTAATTATAAATGGTCTAAACACACCAACTAAAAGACAGAGATGAAAAAGAGTAAGACACAACTCTACAGTTTCTACAAGAAACTCACTTTAAAAATAAAGACATAGGTTAAAAGTAAAAGAATGGCAAATGATAGCCTATGCCAGTAGTGCCTGAGAATTCTAGTTTTTTCCTATCTTTATCAGCACTTGGCATTGCCTGTTTTTCATTTTAGCATTTTTGGTGGATGTGTACTAGCATTACATTGTGCTTTTCTTTTGTATTTCCTTGATGACTAATGAATTTGAGCACTTTTTCATATTTGTATTAGCCACTGGATATCTTTTGTGAATAATCTGGTGTGTGTGTGTGTGTGTGTGTGTGTGTGTGTGTGTGTGCGCGCGCGCGCGCATGCGCATATTTTTTATTGTGTTGCCTTTTTCTTATTGACTTGTAGTTCTTCATATATTACAGTTATAATCTGTTGTTTATTTTTTTATTTTATTTATTTATTTTTTTTAAAGATTTTATTGGGGAATTGGTGGAGGGGAACAGCGTTGGGGAATCGGGGAAGGGGAACAGACAAGTTGCCGTCTTCTTGTTCTTCAGTTTAGTTGCGGAGGATGTTGCTTCACTGTTGGTATCGTAATCGCGCTCTTCCCGGATGAGGCAGATCGGTCACTGGCCTCTGGATGTCGCTCATCGCGGCTATTGGCAGCTCACTCTTGGCTGCCAGCCGCTCACGCTGGCTGCGGGCCACTCACTGCAGCCTACGGCAGCCCACTGCAGCCCACTGCAGCAGGGGCTGCAGCCCACACCATCACCGGGGCTCGCACAGCCCAGCTCCAGGTGGAGCTGTTGTTAGCTGTAGAGGGCAGTGTCACTGGCCCTCATGTGGGATCCGAACCGGGGCCGCTGGCATCCCAAAACCAGCGCTTAACCAATGTGCCACTCGGCCGGCCCCATAATCTGTTGTTTATTGTCCTTGCTGACCTTTACTTATAGTGGCTTTCCTTCTTGGGTACTTGGTGATTTTTGTAAACTCATTGTTTGCTCTTAATCTGTGGGAAGCCTATAACCTAAATAATGTTAAACTTTCCTTCAGAGAGGATTTTCTTTTGCTTCTGCTAGTATGCAGGGAGTGCCACTGGCCTCGTATCACTTCAGCCTGCCCTTAATGGTCAGGGCTCATCAAAGGTTCATATTGATCTGTGGTTTTCCCCATGTGTCTGACTTGTTTGTGAGAACAAAATTGCTCTTAGTTTCTGCTCTTATGGCAGCCCCACTCCCCCAGTTATCCAGTCTCAAGCTCTAGCTCTCTACTTTTCCAGCCGCAGCTCATGGCTTTTGCGCGCATATATATATATATATATATATATATATATATATATATATATATTTTTTTTTTTTTTTTTTAAAAGGATTATTAGTCATGATGCTGGTAATGGAAGACTGCATCTTTACTATTTTCCACCTTAAATATGGGCATAAAATAATTTTTGAAAAAAAAAGTAATTTCAGGATATTCAAAGGATTGAAGATTTAATTGGGGATGATATTGCTTTCTCACCTCAATGATATTGCTTTCTCACCTCAAATTAAAGTATATTTTAAAGATATATGTGTATGATAAAGTAAATGTTAATTTTAGAGCAAGAAGAAATCTCAGAGTCATTTTTTTTTTCTGTACTTAAAATTCGCAGGTGAAGTTCAGAGAGGCTAAATGATTTAGCCCAAGTTATTCAGATTGTTAATGACCAGAACTAAAATAGAGGTCTTCAGGCTATAATTTCCCCCCACTAAACCATGTATCTCTTTTAATTACCCTAAAATTATTAAGTGTCTATTATTATTCAATCTACCTTATTTTATTTATGGCAGTATTTTTTTCCCAAAATTTTATGTATTCTTACAGAATTATAGAGAATTTAAATTTCTTTCCACACTCTTCAGTGTTAACTAGTCTGATGATAGAACTGCAAACCGCCACCATCCATGAAGTAAAAAGTTATTATAGAAGTTTGTTGCTGAACTAATAGGGTGAATTTTTCATTTTAAACAGACTTAAAAAAGAATTAGAACTTTATAAGGAGGATGACATGCAAAGTGTTTATGAAGCTCTCCAAACAGAAATAGAACTTTTGGAGTTGGTAAGCCATTGTTGATTCTTTCACTTTTGATTACTATGATTTACCTACTGGTAAGAATGATTTTGCTCATATACATGTCATTGAACCAGTGTTTTGCCATTCACGTGGATTTGTATAGATAGGAAAAACAAAGCAGCTATAATGAACAAAAACTAAGGTCAGGATATAAATCTCTTAAAGTGTTTTGAGTTCCTGGAGAGCTAGGTGCTACATAAAGCAAGTCATATTTAAAGAGAATATGTATAATTTCAAACTAAGTTAAAAAAGAAATTCAAACCTGACCTCACAGTATTCCCTTGACTGAAACTGTTATTAGAGGATTAGTGCACTAAAGAAGTTTAACTACCATAATGCTAAAAGCTTTTTGTTTTTGATAAGCGTAAATTATACTTTTATTATATTTGATCCTAAAACTTCCTTATTACAGACTTTTATGATCTCAAGAACTTAGGATTCAATTATTGGAAACTTATTTTCAGATTGTGTGGGAGGACTTTAAATTGCTTTTAACCTCTTGCTTTGGTTGTTTATAAATTGAACACATTATTTGCCATGCTCTACTTTAATTGGAGAGTGTATAGCTAGCTTTAAAGTATATTAAAATATAATTGTAATTTAATATGTTACATTTTGTTTCATGTTTATTTTCTGTAAACATTTTCTTGTTTAAAGATGTTTTAATAGGCTGTTAGGATTTATATTTTTTTATAAAAACTTACAAAAAATTTAGAAATGCCCAGAGTGATTGTTAAATTTACATTCGATGTAATTCTATGTAATTCTTTTATTAAGAATTGCATTTTCCTTATGAATAATTATATGTTTTCTTTCCAGACATTGGCACAGAAAGATCTTCAGGAAAACAAGTAACTTGTAGAGAATTGATCAGCTATCTGAGATTTGATCAAGGCATCTTAAAATCAATTCTTTGTGATAGATACAGGAATGATACCCATGAGAGTAGATTCTTGTGGCAAATGTGAGGTCCAGAATGTTCAAAGTTGTTGATATCTAGAATTGGTGCATTAGCACTTTAAAAAAATAATTTTTTGTCATGTTATTTGATGGAACATTACGAGTTCTTGTGTGGTTTGATTTTGTTTCTAAGGGAAGGAAAAAGAGAAGTAGATACTGTGTTCTCAGGCTTCTCATATCCCATTGACTCTTAAGCCGATCTGTACTTTCTGATGTTGTTCGTTCTTTGATGCAGCTTGCCTCGAGTCCAATCAAACATGTCAGAAGAAATGCTCAGATTATTGACCCAATTTTGTTGGTGCTGTTCCCACCAACAAGGTTCTTCCTTTCATTTGAATCCTTCTCGTATTCTGAGATGTCTGGTGACAGAGGTCTTTCATGTGTGAAAGCCAATTTTCTCCATTTTTCTCTAGATGTGTCTGTCGAGTTAAGTCTGGGGCATTTGAGCTTTTTCTAGCGGTTTGTGCCTGCCAGTTTTCTTCCCAAGGCCAGTTTTGGTTAGAGTGAAATAAGTCATTCACTTGGGAAGGTATGTAATCTCTTTTTGGCCATCAGGATTCATTTTTGCCGGTGGCCTGAAACATTGCAACTGAAACAACGTACTTATATTTAAATCAAACTTTGTATTGCCACCAAACTACTAATATCACATGTCTTTCTGCTGTTAGCAGTCCTGGCTAGGAAGAAAGGTATATTTTCACTAGTTTCTAAAAAAAAATATTGAAACTGCAACAAGGCCTTTGACTACAGTAGTTGGGGGAGCAGAACAAAACTTACTTGGGGATATAGTTCAAAGTACTGAGTGCAAGTGTGAGAATCATATTTTCTTTGTGGTTGTATTGAATTAGTTTAACATCTAATGTAAGATGGTTATGAATGCCTTCTATCTACTGATGGGAAGGTCCTGTACTTAGGTATAGTTTCTGAGCAAGTCTTATGGCATAGCTTTTTGGTATATGTTGTTTTACACCCTTGTTTCTTAAAAATTAGTAAAATTACAGCTCTCTTGTGAGATGTGTAGCAGTTGCCATCTGTTTAAATAATTTGCATTTTCAGAAGTGCTTTCTATTTTGATTCTTTAAATATTTAATAGTAAATTATTTTTGCTCAGAAAGAAAAAAGTGAAAGCTACCAGGAATTGCAATCTATTTTATATGCAAATATAGAGTGGGAAATAGTTATTAGGATTAGCCATGACTTTGTTCTGTCTTATTTTAATCCATTTATTTACCCACATTCTAGTTCTAAGTCTTGTGAATATCTATTATTAAATGTATATCATATTATTAATATGTAGATTGAATTTACACATAAAGCCTTTTTCACTTAACAGTAATTTTTGTGTATTATTGGTTTTGTAGCTAAAATATTAATGTGAACTAGAGATCTGCCACTTATTTGCATAACTAACACACAATGGCTAATTTGCAGAATAAACTCTAACTGATAAACTGTCTTTTCATGTGTGTGTATCATACAGAATATCTAGGTTAAATATTCGGTAATGGAATCAGGATTCATATGAATTCAGTTTGTGAAAAAACAGGAAGTTCAGTATTTGCATTATTTCAAAATGCTTAAAATGCATATTTTAAGATTTGAACTAATTTTCAAACAATCAAATGATTATTTTAGCACTGCATGGTAGCGTAATACAAAGCACTACTCATGTGATACCAGTGAAAGTAACGGGGACTGTTAAAATCAGTGTAATCAAAGGAACAACTTCACTGAACCAAGGAAATACAACCATCAGTAGACATCACAGTGTATGAAATCAAACTGCAGTCAGTATAAAATAGAGCAGGCTAGTAGGTCTGTTTTTAGCCTTGTTTTAAAAGAATTAGTAATTCATAAAACTCCTATATGGGAAAAATACCAGACATTGTCTGGGTTAAAAAAAAAGTGTCTCGGACTGACTTTAATTACTATGGAAGTAAGACTTCTGCTGTAAAGAAACTCAATTTTTAAATGAATGCTCATTCATTAAGTAAATTCATTGACTTCCCTACACCTGCTTACAACCAGAGCTCAAATGACCCCGGAGCAGTGCTGGCACTGCCCTCAGGTTCCTGGCAGGCCACCGCAGCTCTTCATTGTAACAAGTTCTTTCAGAAGCAAATTCCCAATTCTCAGCTCTCTACTGAGGATAATATTAGGATGTATAGATGGTTTGCTGCGTATTTTTCCTGCTGATAAATGAAGCTATTTGGCTAGGGGAAAAAACAGTAACAAAATTATCGGATGTGGATCATGACCACTAGACTAGAAACTCTTTTCTTCCTTTCCTGTCCTAATTATTAAGATGAGAGAAAAAAGGCAAAGAAAAAGAAAAGCTTAGAGGTATGTACAATCAGGAGGATTTCTATACTACTCATGGTTTTTTTCAGCAGTAGTGCATTCCCCTGTAAAAGACCACAATTGAGCATTTTTGTCTGCCGTTTTTTTCCTTAAAACTTGAAAAACCATGATGAGATTCCTAAAAGTTCAAAAACAAAGGTTGACAGTATTGTATTGTAATGAACTCGAATCTAGAAACATCTTAAAACAGTGTCAATTGCGATTGGTCATTTCTTGTAGAGTGGAAATGAGGCTGCGAAATATCTACGGCGTCTCTTACCAGAAGGGCAGTCAGTAGTCGAGCCGGCTGGCTGCAGATGGGCAAGTGGCTCGCGCTGGACAGACCCTGTTCCAAGCTTATCCTGAGGACAAAGTCCCTTTCTATTTCATACCAATCAATCATATATAAGTGTGTCACACTATTATGAATAAGTCGTTTCTTTGCCGTCCAGAAAACAGTAGCGGTTCAGTGACACGATTAGAAATAAATATGATTTTTAATCTTGGGTGTACAACATAAGGTGTTCTGTCATTCAGGTATTTATTTATACTATAAAATTTGCAATTTGAAGTTGTTCAATGTACTAAAAAGTATTTTCGCATTTGAAGCTGATATATATATTAGGTCAAGTTTATGTCTGTTCTTGTCTCCTCCCCTTTGTCATCCCGAAAAACTTAAAAGAAGCAAATGTATTTGCTTTTCAGGGTCTAGTTCAGATCATTTTTTTGTCAAGGGAATTTTTTTCAGGATGTGAAGTAAAAATGAAAGCTATTTTTTGTCATTAGCCCGAAGCAGGGATTAAGTGTGGGAGTTTTGTGGTCCTTTTATCTTAAGACAGCAGAATTTTTTATTTTTATTTTTTATGAAAGAATGGGAAGGATGATGTTATCTTTGAAAATGTTGTAGGTAGGAATTCCTAGTTAGTTACATCTAAACATCCTATTTTCAAGTTAAGTAAGTTTTCACTTGGCCTGCTAATGATCAAATCATCATGCCAGTGAAGATACTTTATTTACTGACATTTGACAAGCGAATAATATTAAGACAGAGCACTGACTAATATATGAAGGGAATAACGAAATAACGCTCCCTGTTCTAGAAGGAAGAATCAGGATTTCATGCGTTTGTTGTTGTTCATTGTGCTGAAGTCACATGCTTTAAACATGAGGAAAAATTTTGCAGGGTAATTTTGGTTGTAAGAACATATTTATTTAGATTGGAGAGGGGAAAAGCATTACAAAGAAAGCCGTGACTGATAGTAAAATGCTGTCCTAGCTGCTGCTATGAAAAGTATCGAGTGCAAAACTGTCAGAATCTAATGCTTATTTAAACAACTGCTTTTGATACGTAGCAAATTTATCTTTAAAAGGCCTTCATGAAAATGACAGCACCAGAATTCAGATGTCTGGGAAAATAAAGAGTGAGTGAAAATGTGAAATTAATAACAATGACTGATATAAGTAGCTGTGCAAAATGAGGCCCATAGAGTAGGAGAAAAATGATTTTATTTTCTTGTTACAACCAGAAGAGCTATACTACTCTATAATTCTAAGTTAATTATTTTCAAATTTGCAATAAATTGTCATTTTAATTAGTTGGTAAATAAACTCTTGTTAAAATAAAATCCTCTTAATCTAAATTTAATAGATGCAAATACAATTGTTAATGAATATTTCTGGATATGGCTTTGCGATTGCTGAGGGAGTATTTGCAAATTCAAACCACCCTTAAAGGTGTGGCTGTTGACAGTTGGTGTGGACTTTAGTCAAAGAAGAGCCTGGTTGGGAATGGGTGACATGGGAGCAATCATAGTGCCAGTGTAATGTCAGCTCTAAAACCTGGTGCAAATTAAGCTTCATAAAATACCAAGGTTATATTTATAAAAACACTTGTATCCAATATAATCAAAGCCCTTTTTTTGAGATTCTAGTTGGAGACCAAACATGTATCCCAATTTCTGCACGAGGAGTTGAGATTTTGATTGATAGTGTGATTTGTGTGAGGCCTCTTTATTTACAGTTTAATTGCTTGGGTTTCAGTTCATACAACCTTAAAAAATTTGTGAGAATTCGCTTATAAGAAAATCTTACACAACAGGTAAATATTAGAAGAGAGGAGAAATTTGAGAATCATTTAAATCACCCTTTTGGTACCAGAAAACATTGATTAATCAAAATCAGTGAATGTGAATCTTCAATAAACTAAGAATATCTTTTATACTCCCTGAGGAGGAAAGGGGCAAATCAATACAAAACAGACTCAAATCAAGTATTATGAAAATTCACCTTCTGGAGTATCTCTTGAAATTAATAAATATTCATCCCACTTTATTACACTTTCCACAGGTGTGGGGTTTTTTTTCAGTGCTACCCGAGGTCATTGGTAATTTAAGATGATAACCTAAGGGATGGCACCTTTTAAAAAATCAAATAGTAAGAATTAGATTCCTTTTTCAGTACTTGCTAAGGCAGAAATGTGGACTAATAGGAAACTTCCAGAAAGATCAACATGTAAAAAAATTTCTGCTTAACCTGAAATTAATTAACTCTCTTATGTGTTTCTTTCTTTTCCCCTTCTGTTATTCCTTCCACTCTTTCAGCTGGTCAGCCAGCCAGCCTGGCTCCTGGCTCCCTCTTGGAACTCAGTCATACCATTGGCCTCTTTCACGCATCCCCTCAGTCCACACTGGCCTTCTTTCTGCTCTCGGGATAGGCCCTTGGCTCTGGCCTTTGGATCATGTCAGGAGCTGTGCCCCCTCCCCCTAAAAGGCCCCTCCTTCTGATCTTTGTATGGCTGTATGCTTCTGTCATTCACATGTCAGTTGAAATGTCACCTCCTCAGAGAAGCCTTCCTTTAAGCAGACAATGTGAGAAGCCACGTGGTCAGCTTATCACTCACTCTTAGTTTCACTCTTTAATTCTTCATGCTATTTGTGATTTCTGATAACTTTGTTGTTTATTTTTCTTTTCTGTTCATCACCAGTAAATGTGAGCTCCATGAGAGGGGGAGTATTGCTTGTCTTTTGCACCACTTATTTCTCAGAGGCTGGATCAGTGTTGGCATATAGGAAGTGTTCAAAGGATGTCTGTTGAAATATGGCTTAAATTAACTTCTTCATTTCACCCATATTTATTAATTGAGGATTTAAGTGTAAATTATTGACACTCTAGTTAAATGGGATTCATTTCTTGTTGATTTTCTTTCTTGGTTGAATTCCCCATCTTCTCATTCTTACACTTTCTGAGCCTCTGTTTACTTACCTGAAAAATAGTAGTAAAAATGCTTGCTAGTTTCAAAACCTATCCATGTAGAACAACCAATAGAAGCATTGAAAGAAACTAGAATTAAATAGTGATCACATATCCCATAATGGAAAAAGGTTGTGGATCTCTCAATGATCACTGACAGCATTCTATTATCAAGCTGTTGATTGGCAGGTGATGGTTATGAATGCTTACTTTCCACCAGCTGCTAGAATAGGAAGTGAAAATTATAAGTGGCTTGCAAGCTATGAATGTGCATTAGAGTAGCTTAAAAGCATTATTTCTTCATGGTAATAGAAAATTTTGAAATGTGTTTGCTTCTGACTATGGTTTATTAAGTCTTTCCAGTCTGAAATACAAACTTGAAGCAATCCTGTTTTTGTTTTGTTTTTTTAATTCAGTACCATATTTAGAAAAATGTGTGAGTGCCATCTGCTGGATTTCTGTGGTACCACCCTAAACAAGATAAAACTGGAGCAAGTTTGGGAATGACAAGTCCTTATAAAAGAGTGACCGACCCTTTCTACTTTCCCTTCTCTTCTGTTCCCTTCCCTTTCCTTCCCTTCCTCCCTCTCTCCCTCCCTCCGGCCTTCCTTCCTTCCTTCTTACCTTCCTTCCTTCCTTCTCCCCTTCCCTTCCCTCCCTCCTTCCTTTCTTCCTTCCCTTATCCCTTCATCCTATCATTCCTTCATCCCTTCATTCCTTCCTTCTCCATTTATGTTGGTATAATTTTTAAATCTCTATATAATATAATTTTCAATTGTCCATATATAATTTTCAAATATGTATTTGATACTAATTTTCAAATTAGTATCACATGTACCCTAGAGAAAATACAAAGTTTAAGGGACATGAAAGTGAAATTCTAGTAATGTTACAGTGCCATTTCTACTTTCACTAACTTTAAAAGAGCCTAATTGGTTTAATCAATATAGTCTTTATTTTTGAATTATGTGCCCTGAGAGCACATGAAGAGTTGGTGTTAATTCAAGTTGTTGATTATATAACTTCTGGGTGTGTTAAGCTTGCTTATGTAGTGTTTGCTTTTAATCCTCAAAGATTCATTTGTGCATTGTTGATCCATCAAATAAAGTGAAGTCATTCTATTTATGATATGTATTTCCTTTAAATTCCTTTAGAATTCCTGTCTCCTTACTTTTTTACATCTACAGAGTTCACGATGTTTCATGAATTAAGTGGTTGAAGTACATTCTAGCACAGTTCTGTTGATGAAGGGAAATTGGGATGAATCTCCATTGACTCCAAGAATATCCTGATAGTTGAATATTTGGCAGTACTTTGTGTGTCCAGTCCATCAGCAAATCCTGTTTTTTCCACCTTCAAAGTATTAATATATGCAGAATCTGGAAACTCTTCTCATCACAACATGGCTCCCCCCTGCTGTAGGCCCTCCGATACTTCTTTCTTTTCTGCTTTATCTCTTAGCTCTTATCCTATATATTTTACTTACTTATAAATTTTGTTATAGTCACTATCTATCGTTCAGACTAGAATGTAAGCTTCATGAAGGCAGGGATTTTTGTCTCGCTTCACTGCTATCTCCCCAGTGCCTAGAACAGTGCCTGGCACATAGTAAGTACTCAAATAGCTTATTTCTTAAATGAATGGGTTTGCTTTGAGTGGTTTTCCTCTTTCTCAAATAAAAGATTTTATAAATTATATTAGTAGGGACATATTCTTGGTGCTTCTGTCAGCTCTAAATTATAATGCCTAAATAGGCATAACCTTTTTATTAAATACATGTACTCAGTTTGACTTCATATCACTACATTTTAAGGGGAAAATGAGCACCTACGAAACAGAATATCATGATAGTTGTATAGGACCATAGGTGACAGACATGGCCTTTATGCTTATGGAACTTATAGTTCTTCCTGGGGATTATTAAGGGGTTGTTGTGAAATGACAAAACAATTCATACTCAGAGCTGCTAGATTTAGTCTCCAGCGAAAGAAGAGATGGGTTTAGTTTTGTTGCCATTTTGCTTTATTTTTCTGAAGGGCATCGGTTAAACTTGGCAGCGATTCTCGAGGAGTTCTGAGTATTTCCTGATCCGTGAACACTTGGCTTGTTTGCATATTGGAGTTAGAGAGTCTGAATTCCGAATTCCATCCTTGATCTCATGCTAGATGCTTTACATAAATCATCTCTAATCTTCACCACTATCCTCAAAGATGGGAATACTGATGATGGTTCTGCAGCGAAGGAAGCAGAGGATACAAGGCTAAGCAAATTACCAAGATAATACAGTGCCAGTTTTAAATCAGGTTTAAACACAGGATTACCTAAATGAACTCAATGCTCTCTGGTATTTCCCAATTCAGAATACCTAGGGGACTGACTTGTCCGGGTTTAGAAATGTAGCAAACAGCCATTTCTTTCATAGAGGCAGTGAGCAGTACCGGGAATTTTTAACTGGCGCTTCTCCAATGGAGGCCACTGTTTCCTCCTTCCCAGCAAGTGTGGAGATTCCTGGAATTGGAATATTCATTCCTTTCAGATATTGCACAAGCGTTCTTCCCTCTGCCAAGTGTCTCCTGGTACCGTCAGGCAAAGCAAGCATGCGTCTGTGCCCCACAGCCCTTTTTCCAAGTGTGTGTTATAGTATTAACCAGCAGGGCTGTAATTATCAGTCTCCCCTGGATTGTGAACTATACGAGGGCAAGAATTTTATTCATTTATCTTTGCATTTCAAGTCCACACAAAACTGTCTTGCACATAAACAGGGATCCAGTAAATTTGGAAGATGTCATGCATATGATCAACTTCTGCTTTACATACTTACGGGGCTGACTGGGTTTTATGGACTGCCCTGGAACCTAAGCATTTTAACATTCTAGGTGAGAGAGGACGCGTGCTAAGATTTAAGGAGCCTAATTAACATGAACTTCTGAACACTAGGAGCCTAACTTTATTTCTTTCTCAAATTCTTGTTCCGGTGATTTCCCTCCCACCAAAAAAAAAAACGAAAACAAAAATCAAAAAACCTTAAACTTGCACTCCGTACAAGCAATTCCCATTTGCCATTTCCAGAAGCATCTTATAGTGTGAAAAGGAAAGTTGGGACTACTCATTCGTTAGGGGAACATTTCAAAAGGAATGGAGGAGACATCTTGGAAGAATCGCTGAAAACAGACTGCCGGAATTAAAGAATCAGTGTACACATACAGACCCGTGGAAGAAGTTCTTGTTAGGGAAGGGTGTTTTGGTGAACTCACTTCTGCCAGGGTAGACAGAAGCAGACTTGGCCAACTACCAGAGTGATATGCAGTGATGATGATGTGCTAGACAGGCCACGTGTATGTTTAATTCAGTTCTAAGTTCAGTTTTCATGAAGCTGCATTAATTAAGTTCAGCTGGAAATATACTTGTTAGGATGCTCTCTTTGGCTTTAACCTTTGCCATTTTAATTATGTTGCATCTTGGTGTGGGCCTGCTTGGCTCCATCTTGTTTGGGACTTTCTGTACTTCCTGGGCTTGTATGTCTTATTTTCTTTGCCAGCTTAGGGAAGTTTTCAGTCATTATTTCTTCAAATAGGTTCTCCATACCTTACTTCCTCTCTTCTCCTCCTGGTGCTTCTATACTGTGAATGTTGTTAATTAATACTTGATGTTGTCCCAAAGGTTGCTCAAACTGTATTCATTTTTTTAAATTATTTTTTCTTTTTGTTGTTCCAATTGGGTGTTTTCTGCTACCATGTCTTCTAAATCACTGATTTGATCATCTGTTTCATCTAATCTCCCAGTGATTCCTTCTAGAGTATTCTTCATTTCAGTTATTGTATTCTTTATTTCTAACAGGTTCTTTTTTATGGTTTCTATCTTTTTTAATGCTTGCTATCTCTTTGTTGAAGTTCTCACTAAGTTCCTTAAGCGTTCTTATAATGAGTGTTTCAAACTCTGTCTCTGGTAGGTTGGTTGGCTCCATTTCCTTTAGTTCTATTTCTGGAGGTTTCTCCATTCTTTTATTTGGGACATGTTTCTTTGATCCTCATTTTGGCTGCCTCTGTGTGATCGCTTCTATGTATTAGATTGATCTCCTATGTCTCTCAGTCTTTGCTAGGTGGCCTTATGTATTATGTGTCCTGTGTGTTCCAATGGCACAGTCTTATGGTCAGCTGATGTTTGACAAAGGTGCCAAGGCAATTCATTAGGGAAAGAAGTCTTCACAATAAATGGTGCTGAAAGTTGGACACCTAGCTGCATGACCACGTACCAAGTAATCCGGGCTTTCATAAATGTCTTCCAGAGCAGCAATGTTTTCATGCTTAATCCTCCCAGTACTTGCAGAGATGCATTGAGTCTTCCTCCTCAGTGTCTCAAGTCCAAAATGCGATGATTTTATTTTTACTTTGCATACTAAATAAGGGTCTTGGCTTGCTTTGGTGAGTAGGCTAAGACAAACGATGAGTTGACATATATCAGCTAGTCAATTGTATTAGTTTCCTATTGCTGCTGTAACAAATTACCACAAATTTAGTGGCTTAAAACAACACACATTTGCTATCTTAACAGTTCTCATGTCACAAGTCTGATATGGGTCTCACTGGGCCAAAAGCCAGGTGTTGTCAGGTCTACATTTCTTCTGGCTGTTCACCGGATTAAGAGACTTAATTCCATCTGCCACCTTAATTCCTCTTTGCCATGTAGCTTACTATATTCATAGGTTTTCGAGATTAGGATGTGGACATCTTTGCTGGAGGGCATTGTTCTACCAATCACATTAGTGAAATGTTTGTGTTCTCTAAAACAAGTTAAGCTGTCTAATAAATTGTGCAGCACATTTTGAGCTTTCTTAGAAGATTTTAAACTGAGCAAAAAATTTATTATTAGTTGATAACATTTTACTTTTTATGATTCTGTGGCCCATTACCTGGTCTGCCATAAAGTGAGAACGTAATGTAGTTGAGTTATATTTTTCCTTCCCAGGAAACAGCGTCCTATAGTCCTGTAACAAAGACATTGCGTGGGTAGTTCGAAGTCAACATGTTTTTCCTCCTCTCCGCGTCCTCCTCCTCCTAATGCTTAACATCCCTGCCTTTCCTTTCTGAGCTTCTCCCAGACATGTTTTTTATAATGGTTTTGTCTTACTTTTCACCTCTACTCTTATGCCCATGATTATTTATCTGTTTTACTGGATTACTTCCACTCTGCATATTAAGTGAAGCTGTGTTCCCTTTGTTTTTCAGATTTTAAAATTTGATGATTAATCCCTAGCTGAATCTCCCTTTTCTGGTAAAAAAAAAAAAAATCTTCATTTGGAAATCCACTAAAAAAAAATACAAAACCTCAGAGTGACCTGTATAAACTAAAGCAAAAATATCTGCCTTCAAAGTATCCTTCGGGGAAATGACCTTGCTGGTTCAAATGTTTAGAATTTGTTTTTATTTTAAAAGACAGAAGATATTACAAAGTAAAGTTCAGCAACTAGGTCTGTGTGTCTCTGAAGGTTGATTTGTTGGCAGAAATCTATCTAGTGACTTCTCATTGAAACAACATATCTATAATAATTATGAATGAACTTCTTGTGCATTATTTACAGAGCTACTAAGTATATTATAACAGTCTTCTATTTAATGAGTAGTTCTTGAAGTTCGTCTTTAGAAGGTGTGTATGGGTCACACACACACACACACACACAATAAGACGTGATCCAAATCTGTAAAAATCTTAAATTCAGATATGCTGTGTTGCGTTCTGAAGTGAACTTGGGTTTTGTGTTCAAAATAAATATTTTTATTTATTTAAGTCACCTTATTTCACAATGGTTAGTGGTGGCTTTAGAATAAGACCTGCAATCCTGTTCTGTCCCTGCCCTTTGGTGTGGCCTTGGGCTCATTACTTAACTAATGGATTTCAGTTTCCTAATTGGTAATGAAAGAGCAAAATAATACCCATTTTTGTCAGGTTGTTGCAAGGAATCTCTGAGACAGAGTATATAAAGGAAGTAGCATAATTCTTATATTGGGTATATGCTCAATGAATTGTAGTCATTTTAATTATCGTTGGCAGAAGACAGTATAGAACAGATGGAGTACCTTAGCATGGTATTAATGTTTCTAGCGTTGCTCTTCGTACGCAAAGATGAACTTCCTGGTTCATCTACTTTGATTTCTTGCTTTGAGACACCAGAGTTTCATATGTGGCTTATCTCCCAGATCTGTGACACACTCGGCTGTAGGGAAGGTACAGCCTGAAGCTGTGAAACATTGTTCCTATCCAAATATAGTTGACATCCTTTGCCAAGTCTGAAACAACTGACCAACCGAGCAGAACCCTTGGGGATGGTTCAGTTTGCTTTTGAGTAAATCCTCTTTGTTTTATATTTTGAGATACCATCAGAGACTGGGAACCTGGTTTGTTAGACACTCAAAATTCTCCTAACTTCCAGTTGAAGATGGTAAATTGAATGTCAACCTTTACCTCTGCTTCTTCCCCAAAACTCCACAAATACGATTTTATTTTAAAGACGTATTTTAAAGACAAGGTGATGGAGAGGAGTTGACAGCAATATGATTTTGGAAGCTGGGAAGTAGATGGATGAGTGGGAAATTACTTAGTAAACTGGAGACAGTAGATCCCATACCAACACAGAGAAAGATGAAACCCTTGATTTGCCCATTCAGAATCCTCAAAACACATGGAAATTGCCAGTACTAGGTATCTCCGGAAGTGGAGGTGTAGGTGGGACTGGAATACAAAGGGATTGGTTGAATGTATATTTAAGAAACATTAAGATCCTCGGATCCTGTTCCCCATTCCAGCTGGGGGAACAGCCCTTGCCCAACACTAGCAGAAGAGTTTAAGTTTATTTTCTGCAGTCTATGTAACAGAGGGTCTCTGGACACAGGGTGCCTGACCCTATTGAGGATAGAGTATGATTACTGAAAACAGGGATTAGGAAAGTTTACATTCATAATGTTATAATCCCAACCCTTTACCTCAGGTCTCATTTTTGGCAATCAAATTTACATCCTGCAGGCCAACCAGTGTTCTCAAAGCACGGTCCTAGGAGCAGCAGCAGTAGTATCAGATAGAAACTTGTTAGATATACACATTTGAGGGTCCTATCCCAGATCTATTGAATCACAAACCCTGTGTTGTAACAAGCCCTCTAGGTGATTCTGATGTACACTCAAGTTTGAAAACCGTACTGTTCTGAGCAGAAGCTTGGAATGTCCTTCCCTGAGAAATTTCAGAAGCTCAGAAGAAAGGACTTACAGAAGGACATTTTACAATGAAACAGTCTAGCCTGACAGTCCCAGAGTGAAGCCCATAGTTGACAAGCTCTAGCCGTGCATCCAGAACTTTCAGTTAATCTTTAACAGCCTTGCTCTTAAATAGAAGCAGTCAATATTCACAAGACATGTCTTTAACTTAAGGAGGACCTATCTGAACAAATAGGGGGTTAAACAAAAGCACATTGGAATAAAGAGGTTACTCGGGGAGATGAAAACGTTTAAAAATTCATTGATATTGTTAGAAAAGAATATATGAGTTCTGACAATTAAGTTCATGAACTTGTTGCAATGCTGTTGCTAACCTTTTTTGATATCAGAGGGATTATTCATTATGAATTTGTACCAACTGGACAAACAGTTAACTAAGTTTACTATTTGGGAGTGCTGAAAAGGCTGCATAAAAAAGATAGACAATGCCGGCCCAAGTGGCACGGTGGTTAAGCGCTGGCCTGGGAAGCCAGCAGCCCCGGTTCGGTCCCACATATGAGGACCAGTGACACTGCCCTCAAAAAAAAAAAAAAAATAGACAAAAACTACCTGAACTTTTCGCCAACAATTCATGGCTTTTGCATCACAACAATGCACCAGCTCACACGGCACTGTCTGTGAGGGAGTTTTTAGCCAGTAAACAAATAACTGTATTGGAACACCCTCCCTACTCACCTGATCTGGTGACTTCCTTCTTTACCCGAACATAAGACATTTTGATGACATTCAGGACATCAGAGTAACACAACGACAGCTCTGATGGCCATTTCAGAAAAAGAGTTCCCAAATTGTTTTGAAAGGTGGACTAGGTGCTAGTGATGGTGCACAGCTTCCCAAGGGGAGTATTTCAAAGGTGACCATAGTGATATTCTGCAATGAGGCATGTAGCACTTTTTCTAGGATGAGATCTCGAACTTAATTGTTAGGACTCATATTTGTCATTATAGGATGGAAATAAATGAAATTTAAAATATGTTAGCCAAATTTTTAAAAAATTAAAAAGTTAAAAAATAAAGTTGAGGAAAACTCACAGAAAACAGAGCCGGAAGATGGGAAAAATAGGAAAGATAAGATTAACGAATCAGTTCATTTTGTTCAGCATCTGAATAGGAATTTAGAAAGAGAGAGCAACAAAAAACAAGAGAATTTTTCAAGAATTAAAGGAAGGGAGGTTTTAGATTGAAAGAGCCCATGAAAGGCCTCCTAGAATTGATGCATTAGAGCTGTTGTCCTAGTGACATCATCACAAAATTTCAGAATATGGAGGACAAAGATAAGATCCTATAAATTTTCAAAATGAAAAACTAATTACCTCTAGAGGATCAGGAGTCAGAATGCTTGGGACTTCGTAACAGCAGTAGTTGGATGACCAATCCAACAACTGGTTTACCAGTTCACATGAAAGGTGATGAGACTCTCATAGGTGTGAGAAAGATAAATCCCAGGGTCATATCTGTGCACCACACCTAGAAAGCAATTCACGTGAGAGCACCCTCCAAAGAGGTGTTTCCAAGAAGATGGAATTGCTAGAATACCTGCTACATTGAAACTATTGAGAAGAATTTTAAACAATGGGGATAGAGTTTTGGTGTAACTCAGTCATAAGTACATAGAAAACAAAGCAAAAAAAAAAAAACCACAAGTATATCACTGACTCCAGAGAAAAAAAGTTATGCAAGGAAGAAAAAACAATATGAATTATAATACTAGGCATCTCTGCTGTGGATATTTTCATAATTGTATTAGTGTAAACACAATATTGATCCAACTAACAGTGTAACACAATGTTGGAAGGGTGGGGTCATGAGAAGTGTATTTGTAATGGTGGCAGATGTTTTATGGGAAAGAAGACTAAATTCATGACTTCCATAGTGGGAAATCAATAGACTGCCAAAACAAGTAAATAAGTAGCAGTATGGCTATGTTATTTAGTTACTTGAACGCAAATTCAAAATTAAACAGCCAAAAGAGTTAAATTGTTGCCTGGGAATGGGGGTGATAGGAGGAAAAAGGGAGCAAGAAAGGAGGTATTGATAGCCTCCATTAATACAAATAATCTTTGTGGAACTATATTTTGGAAAGTGTTTTGTCTGTTGACCATAACTCTAAACATGACATGCAGAACAGATCTTTAATATTAATCATAAATCCAGTGGTGTGCTAGGAAGCCAGCAGGGGTCAGGGTGGGGCACAGGTGGGGGTGGGGTGGGGAGTGGGATGCTGATTTGTGATGTGTTGTAAAGACTTCTACCATGGCCAATTTCAAGCTAACAGATTAACAGCTGGCTCACAAAGTTCCTAAAATTAACAATCAGCTCTTGAAAGGCAATATAAATCAGCTTATAATGATGTCAATAAAATTACATTTTTTTTAAGTAGAGTCCTCTCTGGCTGGCATGAAAAACTCAATATTCCTATGTGAAATACGGTTCTATATTTTTCTTTGCTGATTTTTTTTCTTTACATGGAAATCAATTTTTGAGGTAAAATTTACATATGACATGCACAGATTTTAAATGGACAGTTTGATGAGTTTTGACAAAGTCATGAACCCAAACCAAGGGGTAGACAGGTTCATCACTCCAGGAAATTTCCCATGCCTCCTTGCAGTAGCCACTGTTTCGATCAGTTTTGCCTGGACTTGAATTTGATATAAATGATTGCACCGCATATACTTGTTTGACTTTGGCTTCACAGTGTCTGCTAGATTCACCTCTTTTGTAGCATGTTCCCAGCAGCTCACTTATCCAGTGTACCAAGTATTTTATTATATGTGTACACCTCAATGTTTGTAATTTTTGCCCTGGCTATTGAGGATGATGAATTGTAATGAATTTAGATTATGAGATCTTTCTTTAAAGAATCTTTTGTTTTCTCCTGACAGGTGTTTAGATAGCTGGGGAATTCATTTGATCCTGTTAGTCTTAGTTTTGTTATTTCTTTGGGTGGCTCTGTTTTCATTCTAAATTTAGCCTTAGGGCAGGGCCCTGACTCTGGGATGTGGTCCCTATCTAAGGCATGGCCTTAACCCTGCCCCCATGTCACCGCCCTCAGGCCTCCTTGCTCCCACTCTCACCACCTGTTGAGGTGGCAGCCTTTTTTCCAGCACCCAGCCCCACAGATTCCAGCTACTTCAGCTGCCTGGAACTTGGTCCTGTGCCTTCTCTGCTCAGGAAGACCCCCGTCTCACCTGTCTCTGCTTGGCGCTCACCTCTCTACAGGCTCAGCTTCTGTGGTTCCTGTCTCAGAAAGTGCCTGAAAGCATCTCATATATGAGTATTCTGTCCCATTTTCTCATTGTTTTCAGTGGGAGAGCAAGTCCAGTGCCCATTACTCTCTGTGTGTAGAAGGCCTTGACTCTTTAGTATGTTTTTTGTTTTTTTGAGGGCAGTGTCACTGGCCCTCATATGTGGGACCCGAACCGGGGCCGCTGGCCTCCCAAGCCAGCGCTTAACCACCGTGCCACTCAGCCAAGCCCCGGGCTTGACTCTTTAAACTGTAACTTGGATAAAACTAAAAACTGAAGGAAAAACCCCAGCGTTTCTCCCTTTTTTTTTTTTTTTTTGCCTCTTTTGAGAAGAGCCTTCAAATGCAAACTCAATTCCTATAAGGAAAAATGGTGCTTTATCCATTTTTATATTCCAGTTTCTCTCTGTCAGCTGTCATGAATGAATATATAAGTGAATGAAGGAACAAATGACTGAGTGAATAAATATACAGATATGCTAAAAACTTTGAAAAATATGAAAATCTAATATGTCTATTTTTCCTTTGATCTCCCCTCCTCTACTCCATAGGCTACATGAAGATGAGAAATGAAGGCCGGTTTAGGGGTGGGATGGGGAGGAACAGAACCTCGGTGTAACTGGTGATAGGTGGTAAGGGAGCCCGTTTAAGGATCATTTATTTACCTGTTAGAACAAGGAATAAAGACTTTTTTTTGTTCCCAGCAGTATGGGACGATTAAAAAAAATAGAAAAGTCTTTGCTAGCACAATAGCCAGCAGTGGCCCTGGAATCCTGCTGTGCATTTGGCCTCTGTAGCCACTAAAAACAAATTGTTGTCTCTTAGTAAAGAAAAGTGACCATGTCAAGTGAATCTCCTTGGAGGATGATGTCAGCAGCATCATCTCATACCTGTACTCCCAGGGAAAAGTGGATGCATTTAAGATCTTGTCTGCAAAAATTGCGTGCAGTGCCTCATAGGTAGCCTGGAAAGGCATTGGGTCCCTCGGGAGGTGAAGGCCAGCTGCAGCTGAGAGGCTGCTGAGATAGGCTCTGGCCAGAGCATGTTACCAGACCTATAAGAGCAACGTAGCCACTGTTGACTGGATTGAGTCAGTCATTGTAATATTGGCTATCGAGACTGCTGCTGCCTTAAGGTTGTAGTAATCTACATTGGAGTGCCCTTTATTTTTCTCCATCAAATTTTAAGAGCATGTAAAATTGGGCTGTTCAGTGGAGAAGCCATGGAGATGATCAACCCCCTGTTAATTAGATTTTACATAAGAACCTGTATGTTTTCTTCAACTGAGGCCATATGATCCAGTTTAACTGGGAGCCAGTTATCAAGGCAGTTTATAAGTGCCAGGACCTTCAGTTTTCATTTATTATTCACTGTGTTAGAGCATCTATACGCATATTTTAAGGTAGTGGATACTATGACTGTGTGAAATTTAGGCAAGGATACAGTTATAGTGAGAAGCATATCTAGTCTTTATATTTAGTTGCCTTCTTAAGATAATGGGGGCCATAATGTTTAAATTTAGTGGGATACCAGGTGTAACTAAACTTTGAGCACCAGTATTGATTAAGTCTACGAATCTGTCAATTAGCAAATGTTAAAGTTGATTTAGAACCTAGGTTGTTAGAGATAGAAAAACCAATTGGTGCTCTTTTTATATTTTTGTTACATAAATTCTTCAGGCTTTCCAATTAAATAAAAAGAAAGGTGTGCTGGAAATAAGACTGTCTGAGACAGAACTATGTTTGAGTTATGTTAAGAAACAGAAATGAGTTTCTGTGTGGATAGAGAAGTTACAACATGGAAATTGCACAAGACAAGTAGAAAAGATCTATTTGAATAGATAATGTGATAATGCAGATAAGGTAATAAAATCATGTCATCATGAGTTGGCGGTGTGCTAGTCACCCTGCCTGCTGTTTGAATATGGCACAGTTATGCAAATCTATTGGTGATGAGTTAAACATAGGAATTGTTTCCTGGGCTTGTCAAGAAGAATGACATCATAACGGTTAGTTTAAGGATTGATTCTAGTAGCTTCATATAGATATGATAAATGAGTTCTGTAATGTTGCCTTGAATCTTATTGTTCAGAACATGAACAAAATATATAGCCTTCTTTGAACAAAACTGGACAAACTGTTCTTTTATAGTGTACCATAATTCTTATGTACGACAGTCTGAGAGATGAAGAAGGAACCTTCAGATAGGCATTTTCAGAGACATCAAAAACTTTATATCTGGGGGCTGCTGAGAACAGGAATACACACACACACAGTCTCTCTCTCTCTCTCTCTCTCTCTCCTTCTTATTTAAGAAAGGTTAAATTAAGTTGTCTAAAACTTAATTTCCTCCTTTGCTGTTTATTCTTCTGACCTGGAACCTCATCTCATATTTTCTGCCTGTTAACTTTGTACACATTTTAATAGACATTGATTGACTGCTGAATAAGTTGGGACACTTTTACTTGCAAAAGACCAGGTATCCAATTCAGTTTAGCTTTAAAAAGAAGGAGTGTGCTATCTCACTTAACTAGGGAGTCCTAGAATGCATCTTGACCTTGGGCACAGCTGGATCCAAGGGCTCAGACAGAGTAATCAGACCCGTCTCTCTCCACCTCTGTGTCCATTCTTCATTCTTCCAGCTTCACCTTCAGCAGGCCCTGCCCACGTGGTGGCAAAGATGACTGCTGGCAGCTTCAGGCTTTTATTATCAGTTTAACTCTCCCCATGGACAGAGAATACCTTTCTCCAATAGTTCTACAAGTCTGTGTATGAACTGGTACTCACAGGCCCACCATGGACTGACTAGGTGCCAACGCCTGACCCACACTGAGAGACGGGGTAAGAAATGAGATCAGCTTAATGCAAACCTCATGCACTGAGAAAGCATCTTTTTTCAAAAGAAATGGGAGTGATGTTACCGCAGGAAGGAAGAATGACCGCTGTGCGTTACCAGCACAAACACTGTATTCCAAGTACTATGCATATCTGCCTGTTCTTCAAGGGTTATTTAGTTCAGGTGTCATTTTTTTCTATAAAACCTGTCTGTGCCCTTCTCAGAACAGGCAAAATTGACCAGTCCCTTAATTCTCTTAACTTGTACATATACCTATATTATGACACATCATTTGGGCTCAATCACACTCAGTCATTTTGCCTTTCTGTTTCCTTTAGGTCCTTTGAGGGCAGAGACTATTTTCTTTTTGTTTAAATCCTATTTATTCATTCAGTCAACAAATATTATCGGTGGCTGTTATGTACTAGACATGGCGCTAATGCTAAAAAGATGGTGGAATTCAATACACACATTGCCACTGCATTAATGAAGCTTATTTTTAATTGGGAATATAAATTAATAAAAAAGGAATTACGAAGTATGTGTTGAATTTTATGATACAGGTTTTAAGGGTATTGTGAAAACAAATATGGAAAGAGTGAATGAGTTGGCATGATGAAGAGTAGAGGGAAGAGATGACTGTTTCAGAAAGAGGGCGGGCCTGTGTGAAACCCCTGAGGTAGGAGACGATACTGTGAGTGTCAAGAACCTGAAAGTCACGTAGTATAGAAACAGCATAGGCCAGATCTTGAATCATTATAAGTTGTTTCAGCTGTTTGGATCTTAAAGCCAGTGGACAAAGGTTTTCAGTAAAGGGAAGAATATGATCATATTTACATTAAATCATTCTTTCCTACTACAGTATGGGAAGGAAATTTAAGAGGAACAAGCCCAGAAGCTTTTGTAGTAGGAGGAGGTAAAAATTGGGAGTGGCTTGGACCAAAATCATTGTGGAGAAGATGGGAAGAAGGATTCAGATTTGGGAAAATATTAAGCCCTAGAATTAAGAGGACTTCATGCTTGGTTGTAGAGAAGAAAGTAGAAGGGAGAAGTGGAATAAAACAGAGGAATCTAACATGACTTCCAGGTTTCTAGCTTGAGCACTGGGTTGCATGGGAGTACTGTTTATTGAGATAGTGTCGTGAGGCAATGGCAGGTGGAAGGGGGAGATGATGAATTCCGGTTTCATTATGATCAATATGAGCTATCTGCAAGATATCTAAGTAGAGCATCCCAGAGACAACTAGGTATACGATCTGTCACTCGATAGAGACTGGGTTGGAAATAAAGATTTGTTGCCAACATATAGAATACCTGGAGATAGATGAAGTGGCCTGGGGAGAGTGTGTAGACTTAGGAAAAGGACTATTGACAGACCCTGGAGCAACTATGAAAATGTAAAGGTCCTAGAGAGGATGAGAAGCCAGCAAAGAACAGCAGGGATTGCCCCAAGAGGCAGGAGAGAAACCAGACCAGCGTGACATTGAGGAAGCCTAGGAATAGAGTGTTATGGAAGGAAGGAGTGGGCAACTGTCTCATGCTGGCAAGAAAGGTGAGGATTCGACCAAGTCCATATTGCCCAGCACCTGATTTTATTCATTCATTTACTCATTCATTCACTTATCAAATGTTTATTAAACATCAACAGTTATGCCAGGCTCAGTGCTAGGTACTAAGAATACAAGAGTAGGTAGAAACTTTTAATAAGTTAATAGGTATTCGTTGAAAAAATGATGAATTGAATGGTTTTTGTTAAAAATTTAGCTGAGGCTGCTTGAAGATGGGATGAAACATGGTACACATCTTTGTAATGCTAATAACTCATCCAGCTTTCTACTTCTCCCAGTGGCTGAACAATCTCAGTGACCGAAAATTGGTTTGGGTTTAGTTAATCTGGGCCAAAGGAAGGTGTCATTGGAAGGGATGGACTTGCTAGTGCAGCATACAGGAGTAGTTAGAATCTCTCACCTGATAGGCCTAGTTTGCAATTGTAGTTAGCTGTCGTATCTCATACTCCCTCTTGATTCCTCATGGGAACTCTGCCACTTTTTAAACTCTGGTTCACATGGAGCCTGTGATTCTTTTTTAAAAGTGCCCATCTTATCTAACAACACCTGCAGAAACTGTTCATATAATTGAAGCCTATTGGATCTAGCCAAGCAAGACAGTCCGCTAAAATCTTTTCCCGTGGCAGAAGATGCACGGGGAATATAGCAAATTACATCAGCAGTCTTCATTCCGTGGCTATTACATTATTTTTCACCCAGGGAGCAGGAGACAGTATCAACAAGGCTGACTGACACCAGTCACACCTGTTTTCCACTCTCTGAGGACATTGTGTTCTCAAGGATGAGTCATAAGAATCTAAATTATTTTCTGATGCTTGTCATGAAAAATGGTATCAGTGTTGTAGTGTGAGTTGGATTAGATTAATTTAAACTCAATATCCTGTAGAAGATTTAAGTTTAGCTGGATTGTTAGCAGAATATGGGACTAAGAAAGCAGTAGTTCCCCATGACTGGTGTGGAGGGAGGAGTCTCCAATAGTCAGAAGTGTATGAAAATGAAGTATTTAGCTTCCTAAAGGACGTTAGTAGTGTAGGCAGACAAGGTGGACTCATAGTATCAGCCATTCACAGGGCAGAATTAATAATTAGTTCCATGAATTGAATGCCTCCTGGACATTGGACACTGGACCACTTTATAAACATTCATCTCATTCTAGTACTTATAACAAAAGATATCCAACATACACATACACACATGCACACACAAAACTGGGAAAACGTATTTGCAACAGGTAATAACTGAAGGGTTAACATGAACAATACATAGAGAACTTCAGAAAATTAATAAAAAAAGGAAATAATAGAAAAATAGGCAAGGGATATCATAATTAATGGAAAAGATACAAAGGCTAATATTCATATAAAACGATGCTCAAACTCATAATTAAAGAAATACAAATCGGGCCGGCCGAGTGGTGCAGTGGTTAAGCGCTGGCTTGGAAAGCCAGCGGCCCCAGTTCGGTCCCACATATGAGGGCCAGTGACACTGCCCTCAAAAAAAAGAAAAAAAAAAGAAATACAAATAAAAAGATAAATTTTCCCTGTATATTGGAAAAAATTAAAAAGATTATGCCTATTGGTGAAATTAGGGGTGAAAAGCATACTCTTACATTATTTTTGGCGAATCTATCAGCATTTTAATTTCATAATTCATAATGCATCAGGTAGTACTAGGTACCACAATGGGTTGTATGAATGTCTGTGAACAAGAATACATCCTTTGTAGTTTTAAAAAAAGTTGGAAATGGCCTAACTATGAAATCAAGGGCATATCACGCAACTATTAAAAATTTGAGGAATATTTACATTATTAGTTTTAGAAAATGTCCATGATATATTGTTAAACAAAAAAAAATTAGAAAATATAGTACAATAATATTTTAAAAAACTGTAACGTGGTACTTGCTTATGTGTGTACTTGCTTATGTGTGTACAGAGATAAATGGTGATATATTTTATTAGGGTTCCTACTGCTGCTGTGACAAAGTATCACAAACTTAGTGGCTTAAAACAATATCTATTATATTACATTTCTGTGGGTCAGAAATAAAAAATGGGTGTTAATGGAGTGAGATTGGAAATAGGGCAAGGATGTTTGCTCTCACCATTTGTAGCAATAGTATACTAGAGGCTCTTGCTAGAGCATTAAGGCAACAAGAAGAAACAAAAGACATCTCAATTGGAAACACTTGTACAATTCTCATTATTCACAGATGACATCAGTAAGTATGTAAAAAACTCTATGGAGTCGTCCAAAAACAGTACAACTAACAAGTGATTTAGCAAGATCACAAGATACACAGGCAATATTCAAAAATTAATTGTATTTTTATATATGCGTACAAGGAATGAACAATCATAAAATTAAATTTTAAAATGATACTAATTACAAAGGCATCAAAAAACATGAAATATTTTGGCAAATACTTAAAAATATCTTACAAAAGATGTACAAGACTTCTACATTGGGAAAGTACGAAATGTTACTCAGAAGACGCGGTACCATCTGGATGTCAGTTCTCTCCAAATAAGTCTGTACACTCAATGAAATCCCTATTAAAATACCAGGAAGATTTTTGTGGCGAAATACACAAGCTGATTCTAAAATTTACATATAAATACAAAAGATCCAGAATAGCCAAAACAATCTTGCAAAACAAGCAGAGTTGATAGAATTACATTGCCTGATTTCAACACTTAACTCCTTAAAGCTTAAATCAAGACAATGTGGTATTGACATAAAGATAAACATATAAGACCAATGGAACAGACTTTAGAGTCCAGAAATAGTCTTACATATATATGATCAACAGGTTTTTGATCAAGGTACCAAGGCACTCCAGTGGGGCAAACAAAAGTTATTTTAAACAAGTATTGCTGGAAACATTGGGTATCCATATAAGAAAAAATACACTCCAATTCCTATTTTACTACATAAACAAAACTTAATCTGAGATGCATTATAGATCTAAATGTATAATCTGAGATGGATTGTAGACTCAAAACCTTTTAGAAAGAAAACAAAGGAGAACATCTTAGCAACTCTGGAGTAGGCAGTCTTTTTGGACAGGGCACAAAAAGTGCTTAAAAAGGAGAGAAAGACTGATAAATTGGTTTCCATCAAAAATTTCTGCTCATCAAAAGGTGTTATTTAAGAAAATGAAAGACAAGGTACAGATGGAAAAATATTCAGAGCTTATAATTCTGACATAGGACTTGTATCCAGAATATAAATAGAATTCCTGTAAATTAACATTAAAAAATGAACCAAGAACAAATGATAAGCTAGACTTCATTAAAATGAAAAGCTTCTGTGAAAGGCAATGTCAAGAGAATGAGAAGATAAGCCATAGACTGGGAGAAAATATTTACAAAAGAAACATCTGTTAAAGGACAGTTATCCAAAAATATACGCAGAACTCTTAGAACTCAGCAATAAGAAAACAACCCAATTTTAAAAATTGACCAAAGACCTTAACAGATAATAACCTCAGAAAAGAAGATACACAGATGTAAATAAGCATATGAAAAGATACTGCACGTCATAGAGGAGTTCTTGTTTAATGGGTACAGAGTTTTGTTTTGGGAATATTAAGTTCTGGAGATGGATGGGGTGATGGCTGCACAGCAGTGTGAATGTACGCAATTCCACTGAACTGTACACTTAAAAATGGTTAAGATGGTAAATTTCGTGTTATCTATGCTTCACCACAATAAAACTCATTGAAGTGGACACTGAAGATCTGTGTATTTTATTGGATGTGAAATATACCTCAATCTAAGACTTTTTTAGAAGATGGAAAAAATGCTGAATAAACAAAACAAGCAAACAAAAATCGATGCCAAGGTTTTAAAGCTCCCCGAGTAATTCAGCTAAACTGAATATTCAACTAAGGCTGAGAAATACTTTAATGGCCCTGGTATTATTGAGTTCCTTGGGGAAAACGTTTTCCATTCCAGAGCTGCACTGTACTGTGGATTTCAAATTTGGATGCCTCAGCACCCATAGCAGAAAACAACCTTGGTAACTTCACAGTGTTTTGCAAAGACCAGCTTGTTAAAAAAAAAAAAAAAATGAGTGAAGGTAGATACAGGCTGAGCTGCCTCTAGGGTTGCCTTCTAAATTCTTGGAGTTTGCCTGGAGACAGCTAAATCCAGGTGAGGCACCATCTCTTTGTCTTCACTGCACAGACCCTGGTTTTTAATACGGGGCATGTGAACCTGGAGTGATGAGAAAGAAACCTGGCGAGGCTTGATGGCAGTCTTCTGTGATCTGATAACCTTTGTTATCTACCTCATCTTTTCTGCCTGACCATTTGCTGCTGGCAACCAGGAGGGCAGTTCACATAATCCCTTAGTTGACAGACTGCCTAATAGGAACCAAGACAAACTGACTCATTCATTCAGACTCAGCCTCAGAGACTATCCTATCTAGTAATCTGTCAGTGGCTAGTAACTGCAGTACAACTAGGATTGTGTCATAAAGGTCTAGTCTGCTGTTGGTGGCTCAGAGCCAAGAGTAATTATTTTACCTTTCACACGTTTGGATGGCACTCTCTGTAAGCTGTTGTGGAGATTGGGGAAGTATGGGTCATACTGATGTACCTCTGTCAGCTGGTTTATTTTATCCTGGAAGTCTGTAGTGCATGGTTTTCTTGCTCCTTCGTAGTCTCCTCTCTATTTGGAGAAATAAAAATCACTGGCCACTGCCCTGGCCACTAAGGGACATATACCTGAGCCTGGACATTCTCTTCTGGAAACCTCCTCTCTTCCAGGGCCCTGAGACCTGACCTCATGTGAATAAGGCGGAGATTCTTCATGGTATTCTAATCAGAAATTCAAGTCCTATTCATCCAGCCACCCCTTTTTTACCCCCACCAGGCTACACTCCTCACACTAAGCCTCTTAGGATGGCTTCTCTCTGTCCACAATGCCGAAATATGCCTCCTCCTTACGCCCCATTGTAATCGATGTAAATTATACAGACATATTGTACACATAATTCTAAAACTTCTTGACTCTGAAATAGGATCAAGGGCTTTCTTTGTTTGGTTCCATTTCATAAATGACATTGTCCTTTGCCTCCCTCAGCATGATCCGATTTCTATGGAGTAGAAGAAATTGTGGTTTGTGTTTGTAATGTTCTGGCACAAATTCAGGAGTCGGTCCCTGCTTGCGATTCCAGAAGGCCTCTCTGTGCTGGTGGATTTAGTCTCATGGAACAACATTATTCCAGTAGGCTATAAAATAATTCAGCAGCAGTTCACATTTATGGGACAAAAAGATGGTAAAAACAGAGTAGCTTTAAGCACTAAGTATAGGCGCTTAGGTTCGTATTTGATGGGTCACTTGGTGGCCTCTCAAAATGTTCCTGTGGCTGTAGGTTTGGGATCTTTTTGATGGGACTCGCTGGAACCACTGGCGTTGTCCCACTAGTCCGAGGCCCTCTTTATACATTAACTTAATTCATTTTCAGTTTTTACCCCTGAACACAAGATACACATTAGAGTTTCCAAGTGAAAAGTGGTATGAAGTCTGAATCCAGGTGGAATTATACAGGTTTCTTTTTATAAGCTCCCAGTTCCCCAGGTCACATTTTAGGAAATTTGTGAGCAACTTGCGGAGGCCATATTATCAGTTCCTCTGCCTGGATTCTTAATGGCGTGAATCATTTCTGTCACAAGACACTTTTCTATGCTGTCCCCCTGCCTGGGTTGCTGTTGTCCTTCTTGCACTGCTTCTAGCTGCAGCAGATAAGGTGCTTATCAGTGCAACAGACCACGTGAGGAGGTCCTCATCAAACCACGTGAGGAGGTACCCGTTGTTGACCGACTCCTCAGAGCTGCAGTGCACAGGGCCCCCGTCATGGCCGTTTCTGAGGCTGCTCAGAATGTGTCTCCGTCCTGCGGCCTATGCCTAATGTAGCCCCTCTGGGTAAGACCCTTACAGTCAAGATCGCGTGGCTCTTCACACCCAGCCGTGAACTTTATTACAATATTGCTAAGTCTTCCTCCTCCTGAAGCTTCACTCCCAAGTGCTGCTTCCTGGGAAAATGTACGTGCTGTCTCCTTAATTTTGTGAATAAGGCTTTAGATACGACACAGCCAAAGCTGGATTTGGTTTCCCTACTTGTATTCTGACACATGCATTTTCAACATTCTGCTGACTCTGGGCAACAGCTTTCTGCCTGTGTAATATGGGCAATATTAGTATTAGGAAATGTCTCTTTAGTTATTGTGATGTTTGGTTATGTGGTCTCATTGGCTGGGGGGTTTACTCGGGCCGAATTCACTCAGAAGGTATCTTGGGAGGATTTTATTAGTAACTCAACATTAGATTTTGTCCTGTGTTGAATAAGAAATGCAAAACATTGAAATGTTGAAACGGATATGCAGTCCTTAACATAACAACATAGTTCTTAATTCCATCTTTGGAAGGGAACACATTTGATCCATCTTGTTAAGCAGGCTGGATCACGTTCCTTTTACACATTGATCATCATGAAAACTCCTAAAATCTTTGTTGAAAATGTGCTGAATTTATTTACGAATTTAAAATTTATGTACCTTATATATTCACTAATTCAAGTGAAACTTTCAAGAAAACATATGAAATTGGTAAAACAAGTGATATTGTCTCCATTTTATGTGAGAAAAAAAAAAGAGCAGTAAAGTGTGTTTATTATCCGAGACCAGTGACCTGTTGAGAATGTCACTAATAGAATTGGGACAGTTGGTCACCTGACTTGTGGTGTAGCTGCCTCAGTTCGTCTGAATACCTTGATCAGTTTTGATATCCAAGCTTGGGGGAAGAAGTTGTAAAGAGAAAAAAATTGGTGTACATAAAGGAAGAAAGTTGGGGTTCCTGGAACAATTCAGGAGGGAGATTGTAAAGAGATGAGAGAGGGACAAAGAAGAGGCCAGAGGGCTAGGTAGAAGTGGTGGTCTTCCTCGGGTACCTTAAATCCGGAATAATTTCTACTAAACTTACAAAAGCTTGATGTGACTATTTTTGGGTTAAACTGAATCTTGAGCATTCATTATCCATTCAGTAATTAGCGATAAACTGCCCCTTTGTGCTAGAGACACAGTGACAATCAGACTCACTTCCCCCCCTTACAGAGGTTATAATCTGCTGTGGGGTCAGCAACCTACAATCCACAGGCCACGTACAGCTCACAGCTAAGAATGATTTTTAAGTGGTTGAAAAAAGAATCAAAAGAACAGTAATATTTCATGACATGTGAAAATAATGTGAAATTTAAATGTCGGTGCTATTAATAGTTTTACTGAACACAGCCACACTCATTTGTCTACGAATTGTCGATGGCTGATTTCACACTAAAAAGCAGGGTTGAGTCAGTCGTGACAGAGTCCCTGTGGCCCAAAATATCTAAAGTATTTACTCTCTGGCCCTTTATGGAAAAAGCTTTCCAAACCTAGTACATAAAATTGATGTTAAATAAGAGATCATGTTTAAGTGTAGTAAATTACAATGGATAAAATTCAGGATTATATGGACAAAAAGCTTGTCAAACAACTCGGACATAATAGGTTATATTAGTTATTTATTCTAACCAGATAGAGAGTCAGGACCCTTTGTTTGTTACCACCCTAACCCAGTCTTGGCCAAAAAGAGAATATATTGATTTATGTAACTTGCAAGACTACAGAGAGTGCTGGGTTCAGAAATTGCTGGATTTACCAATTCAAATTATATTATGATCAATTTGCCTCTTTTCTTTCAGTTTTTGACTCTGATACCTTCCTCCATGTTGCTATCTTTTGAGGTAGACTCTTCCTGTTAGGGGACAGAAATGACCACAAAGCATTCTAGATTTAATCGTACTTTCAGGTAAAGAGCTCCAAGAAAAACCAGTCTCTCAACTGTTTAAACAAAAACCTGGGGAGGGGGCCGGCTGAGTGGTGCGGTGATTAAGTGCTGGCTTGGGAAGCCAGCGGCCCCGGTTTGGTCCCACATATGAGGGCCAGTGACACTGCCCTCAAAAAAAAAAAAAATAGAATACTACAAAAACCTGGGGAGCATTCTGACTGGCCTGGCTTGGGTCACGTGCCCATCCATAAACCTTAGAATTGCATCGCATAACATCTTCTCTGTGATGGTGGAGGCAGGGCCATGTGACTGATCTTACTGGGACAACAAAAATAAGAGATTCCCACCATAAACTCACATCTGTAAGATTTTGCAAATGTTTGAGGTGTTGGGCCTGATTGAGCAGTTCGATCACAGTGGTCGATATAGTCTTAGAAAAGTAAAATTCTATAAAAATGCCTCACACTTTAATGCAGAGATTACATACGGATGCCTATGGGGCTAATCAAGCTGCTGACCTATTTATCCTGTCTGGCCTATTGACCTATAGTGCTGTTGTTGCTTTAATTGAGCCAATCATTTTAAGCTCCTCCTTTTAAAAAAGATCAATTTTGGCAATACTAGATCTACATTTCTGCATGAAAATAATCAACCACCTTTTTTATATGGAGCGACAGCTACTCTGTCCTTAGATAGAGCATTTGCTGGCTCATTAGCCACAATCACCATCACTCCCTATTGTCTCTCTATCACTGAAGCTGATTTCGTTTGCCACTTGCACTTTTCTCCTAAAATAGATAATTGCTTCTCTGTACTCCTATCTCTAGGGAAAATTCACTTGATTCCGACACAATGGAAGAGATCAGCTTTCTTTGATGAAGTGTAGAATATTCTTACATTCTTATTTCCATATGTAATATGGAAATAAAAGATGTTCATATTGAAAGAATCACAGTTTAAGAGGTTGTACAATATGAAATAAACCATTATGAAGTAAACTATAATAAGATCTACAAATAGCATATGAAGAAGATGAGAAATAAAAGAACTTAACCTGAACGTAGGACTGAAATGTCAACAAAAATTGTTTTGAATATGAATAAAATATCTGATGCTACTATAAATGAGGTTATACAGTAAGTGGAAAAAATGCCCAGACAGCAAAAGCTTTTATAGATGGCAAATTTATAAAAGAGCATCATAGACTATAGCAGAGATTATGTGTTCTACCCAGAGACAAGCATTTATAAATTTAAGTCTTACTGGAAATACTGTTGACCAGCATATTGATGTCTTAGCACTTACAGAAAAAATAGTATTAAAAAAGTGAAATAGGTTGTAGCATTTTCCATTGCAGATGATGAAAGCACAGACATAAATATCCCATAGTTAGCTATATTGTATTGGTGATATTGACAAGAATTTTTATGTGTCAGAAGATGAGAGGCTCTGATTGGAACTCAGCAAATGACTAACCTTTGTAAGAAAATTGCAAAATGTAATGTAGTTGATCAAAATCAGTCCGTGTGATTCAACTCCTACAATGGACAGTGTTAATGTGAAAACTTAAAGAAAGGTACATTTTCCAAGAGACATAGAATTTAGGTGTTCTGATTACATCATTTTGCCAGGAATTGCTTTGTGCTAAAGAATTTAAAATGTAATATACCATGACTGTGCAGTATGAACACTATGAAGTGGATAAAATCCTGTTGCATGAAATCCAAGTACCGCAAGACTTCTTTTTATAAATTAGGTGCATACTGCAGCTATCTCTTGTATGCATGGCCTGTGTGGCTGAGTATAGAGAGATGTTTTTGGACACTTTTATGTCACTCAAGAGAAAATCCCCACTCAATCTCTTAACAGTGAGAAGTGGAACATCTTGACCTTTTTGGTTCATGTTAAAATCTATCAACTTTGACTAGTTCTCTGCAAAGACATTTACTAACAGTTACCCAAATGGATGATTCACTTTGCTCACTTGAAGTGAAATTGTGTCTTTAAGAAGGAATAATCTGGTTCATTCTCCTACACTAAATCATTTTCCTGAAATGAAAGTCATCACTTGAACAACATTACCAAAGCCATATAGTTGAAAATGGAATTCCAAAAAGGTTCTCTGGTTTTTAACTTTATGAAAATAAACTAACATTGAAACTTTAGAAAGCTTACCTTTATAATTTGATATTGATAAAATGAAAAAGAGCTACAAATTGAAGTTATTCAACTGCAAAGCAATAAGTAACTGAAAACTAAGGACAATGATGTTGAAATGCCAGAACTGAAAGCATCTCCAGATGATAAGCATTATATATACAGTCTATACAAGTTAAATAGCACCAATGTTTGTACACTCCATTTCTGCATATGAAATTGAGTAAATCAAAGCACTGCACCCAGCTGAAGGATTTATGGTTTAGGTTTGCCTGGCCTGAGGGTGCTATCTTATGTTAGTATCAATGACAGGTTAACAAATAATAAATTATGAAAGAAAACTTCAGTAATGAAATATTCCTATTTTTCTCATTGTTGTTTTTTATTTTAAAATTTCAAATATCTCTAAAATATCATACATTCCTGCTTGTACTATGTTCAGGAAATGTAAAATTAATGCAGCTGTTTTTCTGACTCTTGATTTCTATCACTCCTCATCTGACTAGTTGCCCCCTGTAGGTATTGAATGAGTAACCCCGCCTTGACCTAAGCTTCTAGATGAAGCTCAATCATCCTTTGATGAAAGACCACATTAAAGAGAATGACCTGTATGGTGTCTATAAACAGAGATTCCAAAGAGCAAGAATTTGTCAGAGTGTCTCCAGCGCTGTCTAGGGGAAAAATGTACCCAGCCAGTGGCCTCCAGGATATTGTTACTGTGGCGATAGATGCATCGGTCTCTCGTAGATGGATAACGTTGGCCATAAATCTCACTCCACAAGCTCTCCTTGATCAGATGCTATGCTCACCAAGCAACAGGGACATTATTGATGTGGCCTGTGGGGGAAACCATGATTACCAGGCAGGAGAGTATCTTTTCTCCTCAGAAGTGAGTTTTCCCCTTACACATGAATAAATTTGCTTTCCGGTTTACATAGCAGCCTCCTGTCAGTTTGGGGAACAAATCAGTTGCTACGGCCTTATCGCCCTTGGGCATAAGGACAGAAGTATCTTGACCTATAAACAATGGACCGGATCCTGCTACTTATTTATTTATAACTCAGTGTTCTAAAAATGGTGGGGCTGTACCCATTACCATTGGACTAAATTTATGTGAGAGTATTTAGGAAGAGCAGTGAGAGGCTCCCTTACCAAAGTAACTTAGAAATAGAATTACTCTTAGAAAGCCCACATAAAAATGGATGAGCTTAGGCATCGTGGAAGAATCTGTAGAACTTTGGGGACTGTTTAAAGTGCTAATCGCAGTTGCTAGTGAGTAGTTCCAGGAAAAGATGTTTCTACTAATGCTTTTTAAAAAAAAATTTAATCATGGCTTTACATTCGAAAAATGTACCCAGTAGGCTACTTGAACATGAATTTACTGTTAACAGAAGTCACATCAAGGAAGAGTGGTCTGAGCCTGCAGCTGCTGGTCCTCACCATGTGAGGCAGAGACAGAGGGGTCAGCGGCCCTCACAGGCTTTCCCACAATCAATGAATTAGCATGGATTCACATTCGTCTCAGAGGCAAATTGGCATTCTCTGACATGTACCCAGGAATGTAAGCTATGAGACAAAGTATTTTAATTACATATCGTGCCACATAAGACTTTATACCTTGTACCAAGTCTGTCAATATCATAGTCAATAAAAGTTGAGTGACTGTGAAATAAGATTCTGAACAATTAATCTTAAAGCTAAAATCATATGAAGAGTGAGTGGAAATTTTAGATGTATGTATGCTTATTATATTAGTCCCATTTTTTCTGGTTTGTATTATATAAAATAATTACGTTTTCCTTTAAAATCCATCATAATTATACTAGGAAAATGTTTGTATCTGCCTGTTAGAAAGAGTTCTACATATGCTCTATTGGCTTTTCTAACTGATTGAAGTCTCAGACATGTTTTAAATAAATTAATTAAGAATATTTATTCTAAGAACTAATGGTGGAAAATGATAGAGTATAATAAAGATATATTTCTGCAAGAAAAACAACTGATATGTGAGTGGAACAGAAATCCTCTTTTTTATAAAATCTTTATTATAGTGACAGTCTTAAAAAAAGCACAAGTTATTTGTTGGAAAGGACCTTGAAGGTCGTGTAGTTTCTCTTCCTCCTATTGATGTGTAAATCTTTCTTACGTCACCCCAAATAGTCATGCAGCCTCTCCTTGAAAATTGCCACTGACATTGGATGTATTACTTTTCTACTCAGTTCATAAATTGTACCTTCTCTCTAGTTTTGGAATTCTTTGTGCATATGTCGTATGACTTCTACTAGACTGTAGTCTCCTTGAGGGCAGATTCAATATTTAAATCCCTAATATCCTGTTAATAAGGTTCTCAAATATATTATTGAAATAATCAATGGATTCCCATTTGGGAACATTCTACTTTCTAGAAGATTCCTCCTTAAATTCTGCTCTTCATCTTCTGTCAAATGGTTCTGTTCCTTAGGAGTCTACCAGCCCAAGGGTGAGGCTTCATCCTTAAGGTGGAGATTAAAGAGACTTTGGTCATTGTATTGTTTGCTGGTTACCCACTTTCACAATGGGGGGTAAAAGCTGATCTCAGTTTCTGTATTTGGTTTTATTCTAAAGATTTTATTGGGGGATTCGGGGAGGGGAACAGTGTTGGGGAATTGGGGAAGGGGAATAGACAAGTTGCTGTCCTTTTGTTCTTCAGTCTAGTTGTGGAGGACGCCGTTTCACTGGCCCATGTTGGTATCATCATTGCATTCTTCTTGGGTGAGGCAGATCAGTCACCGGCCTCTGGATGGCTGCTCACAGTGGCTCTTGGCAGCTCACACAGACTGCCGGCTGCTCAAGCTGGCTGCCGGCCACTCATTGTAGCTTTTGGCAGCCTCACTGCACCAGGGGCTGCAGCTACACCATCGCCGGTGACTCACAGCTGCCCAGCTCCAGGTTGAGCTGTTGTTCACCATCTTAGTTGTAGAGGGCAGTGTCACTGGCCCTCATACGTGGGATCCGAACCGGGGCCGCTGGCATCCCCAAACCAGCTCTTAACCAATGCGCCACTCGGCTAGCCCTAGTTTCTGTTCTTTTAAAATAACAGGGTGTTCATTTTCCTCATGCCACTGCAAGGTCTCAGATTTGGCTGGACCTGAATCAACCTCTTTATTCAAGACAAACCAATTCTTTGGATTTTTAGTTGCAATTTAAATCATTCTCCATTCTTAAAATTACTTACTGATATCCTGCCCCAAAAGAGGAGCTCCTTTGTGGGTGGTTCCAAGAGTCTCCAGCTGACTACCATAAACATTGAGTTGCATAAATGGCAAGAAATAGTCACACTTTAGGATGGTTTTATGGTTACAGTACTGGCATTATTGTGAGAGAGGAAGCCAAATTGGTCAGAAGAAGAGTTTACTTAAATATCTATGAATGTGACCCTTAAAATTCAAAGCTTATACTGTTTTAGAACCACAAAGGACCTTATATCACAAAGTTCAGCTTCCTCAGTTTATGGACAAGAGTGTTAGGCACAGAGCTTAGGCACAGCTAACGTGTGTACAGTGCTCCACGTTCTGCTTGATGGGGGTGGTGGGAGAAGCACATGGGGCAGCGTGAGAAAGCCGTGCCTCGCGTCTGCTGAGTTTGGATTTCATCTCATAGATAAGGCAGGGACATGAAATGATCAGATCTGTGTTTTAGAAAAAAACTACACTAATCAGGTATCATAACAAACATGCAAATATATAGTCTTGGACATCAAGCTTCCAAGTTAGTAATGGAGATGAAAACATAAGTACTATGAGATTTTAAAAGTTATAAGAAGGATAAAAATAATTATTTATATTATGTACAGTAGCCAAGATATGGAAATAGTCTAAGTGTTCATCGTTGGATGAATGGATAAAGAAATTGTGGCGTGTGTGTGTATTTGCTGGAATATTATTCAACTATAAAAATGAATGAAATCTTGCCATTTGCAACAACATGGATGGACCTCAAGGGCATTATGCTAAGTGAAATAAGTTCAAGAAAGACAAACACTGTATGATCTCACTTGTATGTGGAATCTAAAGACAAACAAACCAAGCTCATGGATACAGAGGGCAGATTGAGGGTGAAAGAGGAGCGGGAGAAATGGGTGGTCAAAGGTAAAAAGAAAACAAAAGCAAGGAATAAAGAAAGCACAATGGAAGTTGTACAGTAGTAAATATGGAATGATTTTTAAAACTTATAAGAAGGATAAAACTTATAAGAATGATTTTTAAAACTTATAAGAAGGATAAAACTTATAAGAATGATTTTTAAAACTTATAAGAAGGATTTTTAAAACTTATAAGACGGATAAAATTAATACAAGTGGGTATTCAGAAACTGGAGAAATCTTATATGACTGAGTGGAATCAGGAAAAATATTCATGAAAGAGATTGTCACACTTGAACTGGGCCTCGAATTATAAGCAGGAGTCAGCATGTAGAGAAGGGTGGGGAAGGACCATTACGGAGGAAGAACCAGCGTGAGCAAAACCTCAGCTGGTCGACAGAAGCAGTGGGTGTGAAAGGGTGTGGACTTAACGGCTTGGAAGCTGTGCTGAGAGTACAAGGAGATCCTGTATCCAAGTTAAGTAGCGTGAGCTTTATTCAATAGAGACTCTACACTGTGATCAGAGATGTGATTCAATATGGCTGATCTGTAAATAATGTCTAGGAATCGTTCTTGGGGAGACAGAAGCCTGGGTCAGCATCAATGATTCAAGTTGAGATGAAGTCCTGAGTGGGGATTGTTGACAGTGAGCCTCACAGTAGGAAATGCACAAGGGAGGCAGCACAGAGGAAGATCTACAGGGCCCAACAGGTCTCTGTGGGAGCCAGGGACCTTGTCGAAGATGATGTGGCCGTCTCCAGCTCATAACTCAAAAGATTACAGTTCCTACATCAGGAACGGGGATGGCGAGAGGAAGCCTTCTTCGGAGAGAAAAGAGTTTCTTAGAACTTGGATACGGTAACTTTATGATTCAGGTAAAACACTCAGAGAGATGCAGAAGACAGTTGGCAATGCTGGGCCAGAAGCATTGGAAAAAACATGGAGGAAAGTTTCTCACATAGAGACAAAAGTGAAGTCATAGAAGGAAATGATCTTGCCACAGGTGAAAATATCTAGGAACCTGTAAAATGTGAAGAAAAGAGAAGAACCTTGAGGAATAATTGTATTTGAAGAATAAAATAAGAAAATCGAAAAACCTCCAGTAATAGAACCCAAGGAGCCATAAAAATAAGTGAGAAAACAGGTTATTTTGGAGACTTAAAAGATAACAACGTGTGTTGCAAGAATCAGGAAAAGTAAATGCAGCAGGGAGGCCAGCCAGGACGGACCAATCATTTGAAAGTCTGTTTGCAAGACATTGCAGGGTTTAGGGTTGGTAATTGGTTCAAATCCTAGGTCAGTTTTCATAATTATCACAGGGATTATTTCTTTAACCTCTGTAGTAACTCCACCGTCCTTGTCCTAATAAAAATTAAAATAAAATATCAACCTTGTAGGATAATTGGGAGAACAAAATGAGGTAATGTGTATGTAACATCTAACACAGTACCTGGTAAGTAGAGGTGCTTAATAAACTTTAGTTTTTTTCCCTTTCTTAATTTCACTATTGACCTACAGGTCAATCACACATTTTATTTGTTACATAAAAAGGGATAAATAATGAATAAGTAAATAAATAAATAATTAGGCAATACCTAATTAACTGGGTCACTCCCTTGTGACTGAATTGGATGTTTTATTGCCAACATTCCATGTGTGCATTGATTGCAATAAGTATGTAATTTTCATTATCTTGCCTATACTAATTTTCTTTTTAATATTAGTAGGTTTGCCTTTTCTCTTTTACCAGCTACTCATTTTTTCCAGCTTTATCAAGGTATAATTGACAAATTTATCATTTATATTTAAAGCATACATCATACAACATGAATTGAGATATATATATATATATATATATATGTATATATATATATATAGAGAGAGAGAGAGAGAGAGAAATAATCACCATGTTGAAGTTCATTTACACAACCATTGCGTCACATAGTTACCTTTTGTGTGTGTGTGGCTTAAGATCTACTCTGTTAGAAAATTTCAAGTATGAACTTCAGTATTATTAGCTGTAGGCACGATGCTATACATTACATCCCTGGGACTTATTCATCAGATAACTGAAAGTTTATATCCTTTGACCACCAACAATTCATTTGGTTTCTTCTTAAGCTAATACTTGTTCCCCCAACCCTATATTTAGATCATAGATCCCAGTTATCAGAAGTGGGAGGAACATTAAAGACGAGCCACGAGTAACCTGACCTACTCAATTTGGAGAAGAAACTTGATACCCATACAGATTAGGTAATGTGTCCAAGGTCACAAGGCCAAGACTAGAATCCGGGCTCTTTCCACTCTACCGTACACCCTCTCTGATTAGCATCAAATAGGATAAGAACTTTCTTCCCCCTAACCGTCTCAGTGCCTTCCTCTTCGCTATCTCATATGCTTATATTGTTGCTCTGTGTTCCCATTTTTGAGTATTATTTTTATAGTATAAGGACTGAACTATGTATGAATCAAGACCCCTCCCACATTCTAGGGTGTAGCTCTCATCTTCATGGTCCAGGATGACCTCTGGAGCTCCAGTTATCATCTCCATGACCCATGCAGTAAAATGGAAGGAAAGAAAAAGAAGATGGGTCCCCTCCCTTAAAAGAAGGCTTGCAAGAACTCTCATATAAAATGTCTTCTGTCACTCATAAGCCAACACTTAGTCCCATGGCTAAGGAGGCTGGAAAATGACTCTTTATTCCTGGAGGAAACTGTAAAATGAAAAACCAGGTTTGTGTTACTAACAGAGGTGAGGCAAATTGACATTGAAAGATAATAAGCATCCTCCGCCATACTGCCTCATAGGGCTAATGTGATGGTAAAAGAAGGTAATTTCCCTAAATCCTTTAGTCCAGGATTGATTCACAGAAAAAGCTCAGTATGTGTTGGCTATTACTATTCTAATACAGTGTGCCCCGTTATGTATCCCTTCCTCTGTTCATTCAGTGGTTTAATTCAGTGGTTCTCAGAGTGAACACACTTTAGAAGTTCTACCAACTGCTTCTGTCAAATGGAAAACAATGCAATGATGTTTTCTTTCTCCCAACATGACAAGAGATGAGGAAATGAGTACAATCTATTCTGGGTGCCTTCAGAGTTGGGTACCTACCAACTGGCTTGAAAGCAATGGAGAGAGTTGCTTCAAGGATGCTGACTCCTGCCAATTTTGCAATAAAATCCACGCAGTGAATTCATCAAAAGCATTGAAAGTTCTTGACCCAGTAATTTCACTTCTGGGAATCAATTAGAAGGAAATAATTTCAATATATAAAAAAGCTTTATGTACACAGATATCCTCTGCCAGGCTATTTATAATACTGAAAAAAAAATTGGAACTATCCCAAGTATCCAACAATAAAGAAATGTTTAGGTAAATATTGGTAGAATGTTATATAGACACTAAAATGCTTTTTATGGAAAAATATATGCTGTAATGTTCAGTGGTAAAATACAAAATTATATATACATTATTAATCCAATTATAAAAACACCCCTAGAAAATTATTTTGGAGAAAATATATCCAAAAAAGGATTTGGAAATAAGAATGATGACTAGTCCCAGCCTTGGGACTATGGATTTATTTTTAACTATGTAAAGAATTTTCACACTACAGTATTTTCAGAATCTCATGTCAACATTCTCTTTGGTACAGGTGTTTACTTTTTAAAAGAGGAATATGTATGGATCCTTTGAGTATGTGGAATTAAGTAATTTAACTCAATATACATGCATTTTACCTACATTTTGACAAGTCTCTGAAGAACGGTTCTGATTTGCAAAGTGGGACACACATGCAGGTATTAAGAGTTACACTGTTTTGTTTTATTTTTGTAGACAAGAGTTTGATTTTAGAATAATTTTAGTTTTACAGAGAAGTTGCAAAAGGTAGTATAGCAAGTACCCAAAAGATCCCATACACTCCAGACCCAGCTTCTCCTGTTGCCAACATCTTACATTACTGTGGTACATTTATCACAACTAATGAACCAGTATCGATACATTATTATAAACAAAACTCCATACTTTATTCAGATTTCATTAATTTTCCTGGTATGTTTTTCCTGTCCTAGGACCCCATCCAAGATACCATATTACATTTAGTTGCCGTGTCTCCTTAAGCTACTCTGGATGGTGATGGTTTCTTAGACTTTCCTTGTTTTTGATGGTGTTGGCAATTATGAGGAGGACTGAGATATTTGTAGAACGTCCTTCCTTTCGCACCTGTGTGATGTTTGTCTCGTGGATAGACCAGAATTGTGAGTGTTTAGCAGGAAGGCCATAGAGGCTGAACATAGCTTTCTCAGTACAATAGGACCAGGTATGAAAAACCTATTTCCAGTTTTCCATATTTTTAAAAGCAGGTATTATGAACATGTGCCACGTTGACAATGGGAACCAAAATAAATTTTATTTAAAAGAAGAAGAGGTTAGAGGGGAGGAGGAGGGTGAGAAAAAGGAGGAGGGGTTGTTGAAAGGTAAAGGAGTGAAAAACGACTAGGTCAGGTGCCCACAGGACAGCTTACTTCTCCTCTTGACCACCCTCCCCTCAGCATTGCAAACTTAGGAGTTAGGAAAGCAGTAGAGTAGGTCTGAAGGGAATGTTCTTTGGTTGCATTTTGTTTGGTGGCAGCTGAGACCTGCACATGCTGCCCGGTGTCTTTGTTCAGTGGAATGGTGTGGACACCGGCAGTTTGAAAATCACTACTAATGAATGAAAGCATTTTGTTTTCTGAAAATGATCATATTATCAACATATCATCAGTAAGATAAGCAGTTCCAGATGATATAGGGCATTCTTTGAGATTATGCAACCTCAAATCTGAAAGTAATACTCAGATATAATGATGAATATTTATAATAAGAAAAGAAGTCACAAAAATTATGATTTTAAAAGCTTGCAATTACCAAAAACATTACCAAAATCTAGAGACTTGACATTTTTATTAATTGATATACTTTTCTAATATTCTTTTTCCTTCATTTTTGATTACGTACTCGTTAATGCCTCTTCATGTTTATAATATCTGTTTTTTAGAAAGAAAATATAAAGATAATTCAGTCTTTCCTCCAGCAAGGTAAGAATTATTTTTATTATTTGAAAAGTTTCAGCTTCACATCTCATTATTAGTAATGTATACATTTTTAGGCTTGCTGTCAAATTTAAGCAAGCTGCTGTCATTGATGTTTATCTTGTATATAAGCTCTGAGATCTCAGGCACATCAAGTCTTCCTGTGAAGTGACTAATCTTAAATACTCTAAAATGATGATACTTATTAACCAGTATGTTGTCACTGTCTCTTTTGTAGTGGCACATTATGAGTTTTATATCATCATTGTGGAAATCAGATTATTAAGAAATTTAAACACTGAAATTACAGTAAATTCTATTTCATGCATTCTCATTAAAAAAGAAAAAAAAATTTTCTTTTTTTGCAAGTAAAATTGTATATGCTGTGTTGTGGGTAGGTGAGAACTTCTATTTTGAGTAGACATCAATGACAGCCAAATTCTCGGCTAACAACTTGACACATCTGATTATTGGAATTTCCATAAGCTGACTTCAGGCTTCATACATTTCAAATCTTATTTCCCCATCAGTTCAAATGCCAGTTACCCCTGGGCATGTTTTTTTATATTGATGAGACTTTTGGCCTGTGTTTGTACCTTTGTGACAGAAACCGGTTAGTCAACAAGTCTTATTGGAAGCCATCCCTACACCTGGGTGACTAACAATAACATAACTTTACCTGGAAGTTACTGCAAACTATGTAAATACATCCAACTAATCCCATGGCCAGTCACGTCTTTAACATTCATGGGGTCTTGAGCAAGAGTACAAGTGGAGGACTGCAATTCATATGTAAAATATTTAAGTTAGAAATCAAGCAAAAATAAAGTTAAATAAAATATGTTCCATCTTCCTACCTTAACACGTATACCTTCATAACAACAGTTTTTAAAATACAGATAAGACTATGGTTTTTATATGATAAAGTCAACTAAATATCAAAGACAACTGAATTTAATTATTATATCATATGTCTTGATGTTCCATTAATGGACTAAGGAATGGCTGTATAAGTAATCAAAGATAGACATAATTCATACATTCCTATATAGGTATTCCATATCATTTTTTTCTTGCCTTTACTTTAGCAAAAATCACTAATAAAGCTATTATAATCAAGATTTTTCACAGTATTGTGATATATTGATAGTAGAGATCTAACAGATTAATGAAAAAATAAAATATGAAATTAAAAAATTAAGATGATTTTTATATATATTTTCAAAAATATTTTTCTTTAAAATATTCAAAACAATAATCCAGTGGAAAATTATAAATTATAATCAATAAATATGAAAAAAATAAAAATATTCTAATTTATGTACATTACTAAATTTTATTTTAATTTTTAATAAAAAGGCATCTATTCACAGCTCTAGTGTTCAATCTAGTTGCCACACTAAAATATAAAACATTATGTATGTTACATTAGAACAACGGACAATACAAATTTAAGAATAATATGTATTATTTAATATTAGAAAATATTCCTCACCCACTATGGGCAATTTGTGCAATACCATACTCATATGAGTACCTCTGAAATCTCAAATAGAATAAGTGAAACAATAAAATGAATACTGGGCATTACTAGGAAATGATGCTTCCTTATGCAGAAATCTGGTGCATTCACACTCCCTGAAAGATTTGTCAAGTACATTAATTCACCTTTTTAAAAAAAAAATCTAAGCATTTCCAGCACTCAAACCCTCCTCATACCCCAAAGCAGTTCACTTCTCTGGCATCGTTAATGACACAATCCACAGAAATTCACAGCATTCAGAATGAGTCACTTTTTATTTTGAGGACACAGGGCAATAAATATAAAGTGTTTTCCTGGGCCTGAGCCACACTGGTCACGGGAGTGTGTGTGGAGATTTATCCACTGTGCCACGCCAGCATGAGCACCAGATCTGAGCCACAGCGACACTCATGGAAGTGTCAGTAAGCTGATTAGGTGATTAGGTGTGATGTGCGTTTCTTTACCTGAGTCCCCTAAGCACAGAACCCAGGGCTGGGGAGCCAGCCTCATGCCTGGGCCCAAGTGTGTTACTGCTTAAACCCAAACTACATGTGGTTTGATCATCTGGAATAGACAGGATAGTTCCCCCACCCACAATTTGCTTTGTATGTCAAGACGGACGATGTCACACACACACTGCGAGGATGTGAAAGGTTTCTCACATCATGAGTCTTTCTGGGGAGAGCAGGGCAGGCTCCCATGCTGGCCTAAAAATGGCTGGAGGGAGGAGAGAAAGGATACTGGCTTGGGGTGTGCGTGGGGGTCAGGAGGTGGGGCTGGAGTGAGGGTTCCCATACATGGGGACGGGGCGGGGGGGAGGGGGGATTGCATGGTTTGAACTTCCCTTCTGTGCCAAAAAGGGGAACACCCAGGTTTTCTGATCAGTTTGCCCAGATGTGGGGTGAAAATCAAAGAGGTAAGGGTGAGGCTTAAAAGCTATCAGCAGTCGAACATCAGAAAATGGAGTCAGACCCTGTATTATAAAATGTTTCCCTAAATCTCCCTTAGCTGGATCCCAGAAAAATGCACCAGAACCAGCACCAGCAACACAAGGGGAAAGGTGATGGTAGGGAAGCCAGAGTGCAAAAGGACTTGGAGTATTGGGCAATTGTGGTTAAAATATCTTTGCAAAGTGAAACATTGCTAAGACCCCTTCCAACACCTTGAAAATGCCTGTTCTAGTGAGGAGCCTTGAAACTCACGGTAAACCCTTTTATGGATGAGCATTTGCATTGTTTTAAATGTGTTTGGCTGCATTTACACTTACCTACTTATGCTCTGATTTTCCTTGTGACGAGTGGAAGTACATGACAGGACTTCTAACCAGGGTCTGGAATGTTGTTGGTCATGAGACAAGAACCTCAGGAATAAGTTTCATCCACCATGAAACAAATCAGCAGCCTCCCTCTGCCCTCTCACCTGAAAGTCACCTTCTGGTTACCTCTACTTGGGCATACTTTTCTTCTTCCTCTTCCTGAAATCACCACCCAGCAATCATCCCTTTCCTCACCTATAAATAACTCATTAATCATGCTTCCTAATGAGTCTGTTTTCCGTGGCTCTCTCTCCCTGGGGTTCATTTCTACAGGATCTGCCATTCCTTCATAATCACACAGGTGTTCACATCCAGTCTTCCTCATTGTCATTATACTCCCACGGAAGACCTGCCCACTGTGGACCCTCCCTTCCAGTCCTGCCTTTCTCCTGGGCTTGTTTGGACAAGTAGCCCAGCCTGTCTCAGAGACATTCATTGAGTACCACTCCACACATAACAGGAGACGGGGTTGGGCCTAGGAAAATGATCATTATTATTATAGCTGCCATTTATTGAATGTTTACCGTGTGCCTCATGCTGCGATAAGCTAAAGAGGTCCTGCCCGAATGTCCAATTCTGAAGTCCAGGTTCCAAATTGCCATATTGTATTCCTTCTGTGAGAGCCTGTTTCTAGAAGTTAGGCCTTTTCAGACTGTGTTGAACTCTCACACATGATTTGCCAGTTCTAGACCTAGGTATAAATCCTCCCAATGTCTCCTTGCAATTGCCTCCTTGATGGTGATGTTTTTCTCTATTATATCATTCTGATTTCTTTGCCAAAAGTGGAAGAATTAAAATTAATTTTTCAAAGTGTAATTTTAACATACCACATTCTAGTATGGTAAATTACTATTATGAAAAGTGTGCTACTTGGAAATTTCAAGTAGCCTTGAGTAACTTGTAATTATAATGAATTGTGTTGAAGCTATGTGTATTTTTATTGTGTATAATTTAGCAAGTATGTGGTGACTACCTAATTATCTACTCTGTAATTCACAAAGTAATCGTCTACAACAATATTTCCTTGATATTTCACCAGTCTCTGGGATCCAGAATGCAGAAAGAATGGTCATTCCCAGGGCTTTATTGTTGACAAAGTGGTATCGCCATATACTAGACATTCCTGAAACTTACCATTTCCCCACCACACTAATTGCCTCTTCATTATCTGATTTATCTCCCTCTTGGGGGATCTGGCAACACTTTAAATGCATTCACTATATAATATGAGGTCCAGTGATGTTCTTAAATATAAAGATGGAGGCACAGAATCCCATTCTCCTCCTTTGTCATCCCAGCGCCTGTGGACCTGTCATTCTCTCGCTTTCTCCATTTGCTAGACCTTTCCCCAGGTCCACCTGTCCTTGAGTTTTTTTGAAACGAGGACATACACAGCTTTCTAAAATGCAGACTTTTGGGGATTACCCCAGGGAATGTAGTCTCTACATACCAGACTACGTTCTTTTTGAAGGGATCCACTGAAATAATTCCTTCAGGCCAATCTCAATCCACTTCTCAGGAGTAGGAATAAAAACATCGGTTTTTATTATACTACTGCTGAGGGTTTCCTCTGGGTCATGCAGTTTTACTAGGAGGTATGCTTTTATCTGCACTTGGTTCACACAAAAACACCCTGAAGTGGTATTGTCACCTCCATATACGCACAAGGAAAACAGCCAGAGAGGGTAGATAACGCCAATAAGTTCCATTCGACCTGCATCATAGACTTGCATCATAAGAATTATTCTGACAAACTCGTGAGAGAAAATCTGTTATTCAAGAATAAAACAGCAAAAAAAAGGGGGGAGGGGTAAATTTTTCTACTTCTGCAAAATGCACTGGGGACTAACCTATATCATTGCATTCTTCAAGAGCTAAGTTAAAGAAGAGATAATAACAAAGAAAACCCGATTGGCTCACTCTACCACCAAACTGTGTCCAGAGTCTATTCACTGCTCCCCGCCTCCAGTACTACCCCTTTGGGCTGAACCACAATCATCATCTCTCACCTGGCGCTGGTCTTCCTGAGTCCTCCCCTGGCCCACTTCAGTCTGTGGGCAACAGAGCAGCCAGAACAACCCTGTTACAACTGAAGTCAAACCAGGTCCTTTCCCTGCTCAGAGTCCTCCGAGGGCGCTCTTTTTTTTTTTTTTTTTTTGAGAGGAAAAGCTGAGGCTGTTACAATGACGAATAAGACCTTACCCACTCTGGCCCTCAAGTGCCTCTGTGACCTTATCCTCAACTCCTTTCCTGCGCTCTGTTCCCGCCATACTGGCCTTTTTGCATTTTCTCAAACACACGAGACACACTCCTGACTCAGGCTGGGCTCACCTTTTCCTCTGCTTGAGCAGTTGCTTAGTTACCTCTCTCACCCCTTTCAAGTCTTTGCTCAAATGTCACCATCTCAAGGTGCCTCCCTGGACCGCCCTAATTAATAGCAACCCTCTCCTACAGTCAAATCCCAAATTCCCCAATCTCCAATCCTCTGCTTTACTTTTTTTTCCCCGTCACACTTAAACCATCTTTCACATTCTGTAATTTACTTGTTTACTGTGTTTATTGACTGTGGCCCCCCATTGTAGTGTCCAAGAGGGATATCTTTTTTGTTCATTGATGTATCACTAGAAATTGGAATAGCGCCTGGTACAGAGTAGCCACTTAAATATTTAGTGAATGAATAAATGAGTGCTAACATTGCTCAAGTATTTCTCTGTATTTCTCTCTTTCTTTGCTTCCCCAAAATGGCCATGATGCCAGCCTCCTTGAAATCTTAGATAATTTAAAGAGTCGGGCATTAAGAAATAGCCTAAAAAGTGATTTTAAAAATTACAGCCATATTCTTCAGGGTTCTGACATTAATGTTCAAATATCATGACACCTTGAAAGATTCTCTGCCCACTAAATACTCCCAATAATTTATCATGTCTGGGACAGAATTAACTGAATTATTCTCTACTGTTGAATCGAGAATTTAACTGATTTGCCAGTTTTCTTCATTTTTGTGTGCTGTCATATATAAGCATGGCTTTGATTCTGTGATGAACTTTTAAAAGCTATTGTAAACTACTCTGTGTGACATTTTTCAGGCAGAATTGCCATGATTTCAGCAAGTATCAATGGATTCACCAGTATCTGTTCCTCATTAAATATAATTATTAAAGTATAATGAGTCCTCAACTTTAAAAATGATAATCTCTCTAGAGTAAGAATTTCCTTGAGTGATAGATCAGAGAACTCTAATACTATTTTTTTCTTTCAACAAATAGTGATCAAGTGTCTTCTCTAAGAGACCTATTATACTGACCTAGATACTGGGGTCCCAGAGATGAGCAAAAACCAGTTCTTGTCCCAGAATAGTTCGGTCTAGAGGAGGAGACTAAAAGGTGACTATGATATGCTAAGTGCTGTAGCAGATTAATTGAAAAGTGCTGTGAAAGCATGGAGGAGAGAGTGGTTTAAAACAAATTCCTATATTATCATTGTAAATCTTTGTATTTTTTCATTTTAAAATATTTATTAAGCATCTACTAGGTTCTAGGCATTTTGCTTGTCCCTTGGGATTTAGACATGAACACGACCCAGTCTTGTGAGAGGTGCTACTGATGATTATGTTATTCATGCTGATCTTACATGTGTGGCCAAAAACATTGATTCTTGAAATGCCACTTGGAAAAAACAACCAGTTGTAACTAGGGAAGATTTTAGAGTGTGCGTTTTCTATGACATACTTACTGGACAGTCAATGAGCCAGGCCTGAACCTTGGTGCTGCTGAATAAGGTTATTTTCTAATCACTGAAGATCTGAGTACCAGGTGGACTGGTGGCTATGAGTTCCAGGAAATATTTCAACCAAATAAAGCACCCAAGACTTCTACCTACTCATTTATAATCTCTTCTTTGATTCTTGTATAATGAAACAAGTTTTGTATGAAAAGCCTGAATGCATTATAAATACTTTGAAATCTTAAATGTTATTACAGTGAGGGGAAAACAATTAAGAAAAACCAGGAATACTTTCAGCCATCTTATGTGAACATTTAAAATTTGAGAAACGGACTAAGGATATCTGTGAATGGAATTGCTCATCACTTTAAGTTAATGTAGTAGCCAAAAAGGCAAGTTTGCTTTACATTAAAGAACATTAAAAAGCCTACGTACAGTGATGTAAGGGTATACTTAGCTGTATGTGAACATAAATTTGGTCTAAAAACCATTAATGTAGTTGAAAAATAACAGTAATAAAATTAACAGTGAATATAATATTTACTATATACTGAGTACTGTAATTCAATCACGTAAATGACCCTGTGAATTAGGAACTTGATTGTCCCCATTTTACAGGTGAGGAAAGGCACAGTGAGGTTTACTAGCCCACGGTCAATGCTCATAAGTGGCAGAGCCAGAAGTTGGACCCAGCTGTTGGGGCTCTAGAGTAGGTGACAGCAAAATATTGTGTTATTGGCCTCACAGGGATGACAGGCAGATTAACTATGTTCATTATTTAACTCACTTATAATTTAGCAGGGACTGTTTGTATTAACTGGATGCTTGCATGCAGAAATGTTTTAGGGAAAAAAAACACTCAAAGTGTATAATCCTGGTTTGGAAAATTTTTACCTGCATCCCAAAGTCTTAAAATAACTTTCAAGGGTGACTCATTCTGTGCTTAGCCAAAATATTACTAACGATGAAACAGCAAAGCCTCAGAACTTTTAATCACCAATCACACAATGCAAGACACACCCCGCTAATTAGCTCTCTTAATGTGAAGCTAGGTGTCTCACTATGGCACATTCGCTTTGCAGAGCACAGAATTCAAGGTGCAGTGAGCTCCATGCTTTCCTGGCCCTAGACCTTAAATAGTGAGTGGCACCATTTTGAAGAAAATTGCTGAATATTTTATAGCAAGGTGACTTGATAAGTAAAAGTCTTCAGGAAGATTTTATGTGACTTTTTAAAAATCAACTTAGATGTTTGGAATTTGGATTGCTGTACTCTTATTCGTTGGCACGTCAACAGGTAAGACTCACAATTTATAATAAGTTCGGTAAAAATAATGAGTATATTCACACCCAAAATGTAATTGACATGGACTTTGAAATACTGGCTCTGTTTATATTTTGATTTATTTGTATTAAAATATCTAGGAAAATACATCAGTTTTGTAATACTGAATGAATTTAAGAGCATATGAGAAGCGTCTATTTCCAATAATATAAAAGTTGCTGGATAGCCTTGAACATGGCTCCCAGCTCTGCCATATACTAGCCTTGCGGCCTCAGTCAAGTAACTTATCCATTGAAGTCTCAATTTCTTCATTTCTAAGATGGATATGTAGCAGTAAATAGGACAATATATATTTCCTATCTCAGTACCTGACTCACAGCAAATGCTCAATAAATGTTTGAATGAATGAATGATTAATAGTGATTGGAACTTCCATGTTGATTTTTTTCCATTTGTGTCATGATAATGTGAAGGGATTTTGGTCTTGGACATTTCTTATACATTAACTCAATATTCATTGACTTGTGCTCTTTATACTGTGAAGTTGTTATGCATTTACTATATAGTAGTTATTGGTTTTGTCTGTAATTACCACCCTGGTTCAATATTGTAGCTGCAGGCACAATAAAAGTTAGTTGATATGTTTTAACCAAAATAGAATCAAAGAATTTCAGTGTTTTTTAGTCTCTCTCCTCCAGCTCTCCTCTATGGGATAAAAAAATTAAAGGGCTGGAGCTATCATTAGTTTCAGGATATGCCAGGAACTGTGCTCTATTTTCTATGATTTTCCTGCCCTAGGGCAGTCCTGCTGGAAGGCTGTAAGCAGTGAGACTGATGAATTCCAGAACAGAAATGAGAAGTGAGCGACATCTGCCCTGCTCTGTTTTCTCGTATTGTCACTTTCTCTGCTCCGGTGGCACCTCCTCCTTCCAAAGCCCTCTTAGCTGTCTCTATTCACAGTCCACTTCTCAAAATACTCTCTGAACAAGGATACTAATACATTTTAAATCAACAAATACAATCACCTACTATGTGTTAGGCACTGTGTGAAGCTCTGGAGACACAGTTGTGATTGACACAGCTTCCCTACAGCCCTTCAGAAATATTTGCTTTTCAATAGGGAGTGACTTTTGTTTGGAAGCTTATTGGATTTAAGCACAAATTGTGAAATGGTAGGTAACCAGAGAACTGAATGCAAATAGGCTCTGCTATAAATTTAATAAATGCAATATAGGTAATGGTACAAATATGATGTAGACTCAGTTTTTTTTAATTTTGGCAGCTATATAATGGATATATGTTTGTAGTAGAAATCTATGTATATATTATCTAAAAAAAATATTTCATTTGGCAGCTAACTCTCTCCTCCCTTACCTAGTTTAAATCCCATGGTCAATCATTGTCACTCCTTCTCTGATGTTCTTGCTTCACTTGGCTTAACCATGACCTTGATTAAATCCAGCACTTTGCTTACTTTGTGCCTGCACCTGTGCAGCTGAACGTGCCAAGAGAAAAACACATAGCATGCTGACTGTCTCCCTGTGAATCCATGGTTATTAAACTAAAGTGGCCCCTAAAGCTGCAAAGCCATCATACTGTACTTCCCAAGTCCATTCGTTTTCCGAGGTTCCTGAGTTATTTCATTGTTTTCCCCTCTACTCAAACCTCAACACCTCCCTGCTCATAAGCACTCTTGGCGGATGGTCTTATTTCCTATTTCAATAAGAAAATAGAAACAAAGAAAAGAAACCTTCCATAAGCCCCCAGCACCAAACTCATCTAGCTGCCTACATGTACCTACCTGTCCATTCACTCTGCCTTCTCTCTGCTGCTACACTCCTGCTCCCAGCAAAAGTCACACTTCCTCCCATGTGTCAGAACCTGTCTCCTGTCACCCACTCAAGGACAATACCCAACAATACTGCCTTCTATTTCTCCTGCTTCACATTTCGTCCTCCTCTCTCCCGGTCATTTCTGGCAGAACACAAACATGCTGAGTTCTCCCATCTTAAAAACTTCACTTCTGATTTGTCTTTCTGGGGTTTTCACAATATTTCTCCTCCCCTTCTTTCATGAACTCACTCCCAACAGGCTTAAACCCCTGCCACTCCACTGAAACTGCACGTGTCATGATCCCCTATCCCATGTTGATAGCCAGTGGTCAATTCTCCATCCTCATCTAGTTGGACTTAGCAGTATCTGGTACTCCTAATTGCTCCCTCCCTTGGCAGTCCATTTTGAAGTTGTCTTGAAAGACTCTGCACCTCCTGGGTTTCCCCTTACTTCTCTGACCACTTCTTGGCAGCCTTCTTTGCTAGCTCCTCCTCATATTTCTGATTTTTTTTAAAGATCTTTTTTTTTATTTTTATTACTGTGGTAGGGGAATAGCATTGGGGAATCAGACAAGTTGCTGTCCTTTGGTTCTTCAGTCTAGTTGTGGAGGACGCCCCTTCAGTGGCCCATGTTGGTATTATTGCGCTCTTCCTGAGGCAGATCGGTCGCCAGCCCTTGGCAGCCACTCACAGCGTCTCATGGTGGCTGCCAGCCACTCACTCACAGTAGCTTACAGGAACCCACTGCAGCCCACGCCGTCACCAGCCACTCACAGCAGCCCAGCTGCAGGTCGAATTGCTGTTCACCATCTTAGCTATAGAGGGCTCAACATCACTGACACATGTGGGAACTGAACCGTGGCCCAGCTGCTCAGAGCTCGCTCTCCTAAGCCAATTCTTAACCAGCTGAGCCACTCGGCTGGCCCTATTTCTGATTTTGTAATGATGTATGTCCTAAGACTCAGTCCTTGGGCAGTCCCTGGACTGTCCCTCTTCTTTACCTGCAATCACTCCCTTGGTAATCACATCCTTACTCATGGCTTTAAACCCCCCGTTTACACTAGTGACATTTAAATTTATACTTTCAGCTAATCTCCCTGGAATTTCAGTCTCAAATATCCAACTCTCTGTGTGACATTTCCACTTATGTATCTAATTCAAGTAAAAGCTACATATCCCAAACTGAGCTCTTGATCTCTACCCCCAAATCTGTTCCTCCCAGTTTTTCTCATCCCAGTTAATGATAACTCCAGTCTCCCAGCTTCTGTCATAAACCTTGACATCATTCTTGACTTTTCTTTCCATCACACCTCATTGCCAATTAGTCAGCAAATTCTCTGGATAACCCTTCAAAATATGTCCAGAACCTCACTACTTCTCGCCACCTCCCGGCTTCCGCCTTGATTTTAAGCACTATCAGGTCTTGTGTAGTTTTCTACCAGAGCCCTCCAATGGCTTCCCGTCTCACTTCCGAGTAAAAGCCAGTGTACTTCCAAGGACCTACCAGGTGCTGCATGCTTCAGCCCTGCTACCTCTCTAACATCATCCCTTGCTACTTGTCCACCATCCCTTATTCAAACCCTTGGGGGCTGGATGCACTCCAGAATTCAGATGGTTTTTAGGTTTTAGAAGGGACTATGGTAAGTTGATTGTGTAACACAAAACGCACAGAGGAATGTGGGGCAGCACTTGGTATACAACCACATGTCTATTTCTGTACTAAAATTTACAAATATTCATATTAAATGAGAAAAAGACTATATATTGCTTTCAGTCAGTTTTTGCTGACAAATGAGCTTGTTGCACACTAAAAAACAAATGAACAACAATAAAAAACCCAAAACCCCATTTTTGTTTCCCAGAGAGTTTTGGGTTTTGAAATTGCAGAATAAGGTGCTGTGCACCCATCTCTCCCCCAGTTCCCTCAGCCCTGGTCAGGACGGCCTCCCCATGATTCCTCAGTCACAGCAGGCATGCTCCTTTCTCACGGTCTTTGCTTTCTCTTCCCTCTGCCTGGAATGTTGCTCCCTCTGGAAATCCTCATGGTTTGCTCCTCACCCTCTTCAGGTCATGATCCAAATGCTGCCGTTTTTATTGAGGTCTTGCCTGACCACCCTATTTGAATTGCAAACTCCTCCTCCCATAAACACACATGCGCCTTCACGCTGCCATGTTTTGTGCTTCTCCCAGCACCTGCTGCTATGAAACTTATACCATGTTTTATTTCTTTGTTTTTACTCACTGTCTGTTCCCCCACCCTTCGCGAGGCTGTATACTCCATGAGGACTAAAATTATTTTTTCCACCGTTGAGAACAGTGCTGAGAACACTGTCTGGCACATAACAGGCACCCAAATAAATATTTCTTGAATAAATTAATGAATCCATTTTCCAGCTTTTCTATATCATTGGAAAAGACTGTCAATGGTAAGATAGAGAAATGACTCATTTGGAAAGTGGAAATTAGGAAAATATGAACTAATATGCCAATTTATATGATTTCTTAAACCAATTAAAACTAGCTTCATGTAATAAGCTGTATTTCATATGCTCCTTTAAAGAACTTTTAGGTCAAATAGGAAATAAAACACTTCAATTGCAGAATATATCAAAATATAATGACCCAAGAACTGAAGAAACTAGAAAAAGAAACTAGAAAAAGTTGAAGGAAGAATTTAATAAAAATAAAAATAGGTTAATGCATTAGAAAAACAGGAAAAAAACAATATAATTGATATATGTATGTAGTGATTACTTAATAAAGCTAAAAGAATAGAAAACAGTGATCGCAGATTTAAATAAACAAAAATAGCCACAGGTGTGGAAGACATTAAAATGACTGTACTTTGTATAAATTCATGCTAAGAGAAATGAAATTCTAGATGAAAATCCTACTCTTTATATCAAAATAAATTTCAGATAGATGAATATTTAAAAGTAAAAGAATGAAAAGTATGAAAAGAAAACAGGGAAATTATTAATTATCTTGAAGTAAGAAATGCTTTCTAAACATGACAAAACCCAAAAGCTATAAAGGAAAAAGTTGATCATTTTGTTGAATAAAATATGAAACTTCTGTATGACAAAAAGTAAAATCTATAAAACAAAAACATAAACAACAAATTAGACTTATCTTTTCTAAATATCTGACTGAAAAGGAAATCTTTTTTTTCCTAAATGCTTTAATGCCGTCTGATATTGATCAGTCTCCTTTATCACATCTAGTCTATTCTAACTTTATGCCCCCTTTAGGGGTTTGCCTTTGTGGAATAAGGGTATGATGATCAGTAACCCTGGTAAGTTATAAACAGAGAAAACACAATATTTACAATAGTCTTCATTCAAAATTCAAACTCTCCTTCATAGACTGGATAACATACTTGAGAATTTGGAGATGGGGGAAGCCATGAAATGCAAAAAAAAATAAAGGAAAACATTCTAGGAAAAACAGAAGGTTGTATTAGAAAGGCAAAATCTGAATGTGAAATCATTGGTCCAAATTAGAACTGGATATATGTGTGCTTCAAGAGAAAAATCAGAATGGATTCCAGGCAGGAGATATATTGATTGAAAAGCTATACCATACTAGGAATATATTGAGGAAGGCACATGTTTGTACTTCCATCAAGAGAAAACAAAAGGAGCCAGAGAAACCAAGAAAACAAAAATGGCACCAGAAATCCTGACCCAAATATGGAGCAAACTAAAATGACACTGATTCTGAGCAATTCATATAGAAGAAAAGAAAATTTATTTGAATATTCTCCTTTGAAGGGAATGGAATCTGAACAATAAAAGTGCAGAGAAAAGAATGTACGAATAATTATAGCACACTAGCTGGCTCTGGAAGGAAAATATTTATCTAGTCACAATAATGTAAATTCTGTTCATTGATTTTTTTTTTGAGCCAGCCTACAGACAAAACATGGAAGGCTTAATTATGATTATAGAACAAAGTCTGAATTTTACCAGTCTTGACAGAGTGGCACTGGAAGTGCAGCTGACAAACTTTGGAAGATGAAAAGGAGGAAGAGAGGCCGGGAGAGACCGTAGCCCTTAAAACTTTATCTTGCAAAAGTAAGGAGTCAAGTTACAAGGAACATGAGGTATAGATCAAGAAATAGAAGACTACTATTCAGGTTCACAATGGAAGCCAACACATGAGCTGAAAGCAGTGTGATAGGCTGTGTAGGAGGAGGATTTGATACAAAGTGGAGAGTAGGCCGGGCTGGCTAGCGAGCTGTGTCCCTAGGCTTCAAGCCCGCCCTTGCTTTGCTAGCACTGGGACAGGGCAAGCAGGGTTCCACATTTCAGCCACTCTCCGAAAGGCACTGTCCATAGGGACCCTTTCGGGAGGTCCCGAAAGAAAGAGTTGTTCCCGCCTGTTTGCTCCTGGTTCCTGTCTGTGTTTCCAGCAATGGCTTTTCACTCCAGCACAGTCATTCCAGTAATAGCCATTGGTTCTGTTGCAGTTTTTCTCATACTCTAATAACCAGATACATGATGCCCACTCAAAGATGCCAGCAACAGTGAGGTAGCAGCCCTCCTAAGGCCCGAACCCCAATTCTGGAGAATCAGCACCCCCTCGCCTATCTAGCAGCCCTTCCCCAAGTTTCCAGGTTTGAATAACTCCACCTCTTCCATTTCTTTCACCACCCCTGGAGCTGGTATCTGCTCCCTGTCGTCACTCCCTCTTATCTACTTACAGGGTCCTCTTTTCTCTTCAGTTCCCTAATACCTGATTAATAGCAACTCATTATCTCTCACAGTTAAAATAATTGGTGTGCATTCTGTTTCTTGCCCTAATCCGGGCTGATGGGGTGGGGTGGGGGTGGTGGTAAATCCTCATTTATTATTGCAGCAAGTGAATAGATCATGTGGAACTAAAGTTGATAAGTTGAAACTTGGTAATGTAAACACATTATATATAATACGTAAGTAACCACAGAAGAACTGCAGACATGTTTAAAGTGGTCGCCTCTGGGGGAAGGTGTTGGGTTTGAGGGTGGGCTTGATGTTGCTCATCTGTACAAATTTTTTTTTAATATACAGATATTTCTTTGATTAAAAAAATAAGTTTAATTTCTTATCCTTTCTCTTTATATTTATGTGAAATCTCATTCTTAGAGAATGGAGAACATGCAAAATCTCCTAAAATTTGGAAGATAAAAGCTGGTGGATTTGAGAATAAAGAACTTATTTAGTATTTTTTGGTAAATGATAGAAAAAAAATCCTCAAATTCAAACAGTCTAATAAATACTCACAAATAATCATAAAGTGAATAGATTATAATTAATGTAATAAATAATAACAATGGAATAAATAATTATAGATTCTAATCATAATTAAATAAATTGAACTATCCCTCCATGAAACAGCATGAAATGAAGTTATTTGTTTTTGAGTATTAAATGAAAATGAAAAGGAGAGTCATAGTAAAAGATAAGTCAGTCAGTGAATGACAGAATTGATTAAGACTTAGTTTCCCAAAAGCCTCTTATTTTGGGGATGAGTATAGTGAGTTGCAGAAAGAAGAAACTTGGTTAAGACTACATGAAACTTTGCTCTCATTTATGCTCTCAGGAAACGTATATTAGACTCCTACTGTGTGCCAGGCATGGTGCTAGGTTCTGGGGATAAAGAGTTCCCTTCCATCAAGAGCTTGCCATCCAACAAGAAAAGGCAGAAGCTCAAGGAAGACACAATATTCCATTTTATGTCTCAGGCCCCTGTACAGGGCTTTCCCATGTCTTAGATCATTTAGTCTTCATAACAAGGCTGTAAGGTAAATGGTATTATCTCCATGTTGCAGAAGAGGAAACTGAGACTCACCAAAGGTAAAGTAATGGCCCAAAGCCAACAATGTCTCCTTCAAAGCACCTACACTCTACCTGCAGCATTGTAATCTACACAGTTGTGGTCATAATATGTGGGGGTGAGGGGGCTTTTTTTTTTAAGAGAAGCTCTTTTAGTGAGACCTTGTTTAACTTAAAGACTAATTTCCCTTAACTCTCAATGAGTTCCATTAACCCAATAGCCTCTCAGTGGGCCTGGTTCCTACAATACTGACTCTCCATCTTTTTGTTGCAGGAAAAGAAGTTTGCTATGAAAGGGTGGGATGCTTTAAAGATGGTTTACCATGGACCGGGACTTTGTCAAGACAGTTGGCAGGTTTACCCTGGTCTCCGAAGGAGATAAACACTCGCTTCCTACTCTACACCAGGCACAACCCAAAAGCCTATCAGGTAAGTTAACTTGCTGCCTTCACACATAGGTTATTCTAAAATATAAGCTGTAGCTATAGATATAGAAGACATACATGCAGCAACCTATTCTGGCAAAAACTCTTGATTTCAAGGCAAGTATTTCATTTTATAATTGTAAGCCAGATTTTTTTCTCATATCATTTGTCCTAGTATTTAAATATGAAAATTGCTCTGAATATGTTGTTTCATATGAGGTAAATTTGATATTTTGTTCAGTTGATATATGAGTTGAGAGCCTTCCACATGTAAGATTATTCAAGCAGTAGTACCTATTCTGTATTAAATTAAATAAACAAGTCAGTGTTTTAAGTGTATTATATTAGGGGAAACGGGGTGTGTAAACAAATACCTTTATTGCAACACAAATTATGATCTGTGGTGTAAGATACAATAAAAGGCTCTGGGAAAGCAGTAAGGAGGGGCTGACCTTCCCTTTGGGGGTGGGGATGGAAACCAGGAAAGGTTTTGAGGAGGACACGCATTGCAGGTGTGTCCTGAGGGATGGGTCGGGTTGTCATAAGCAGGGACACAGGGAATTGGCATGGACAAACATTGTGTTTGACGGGGGACAGACAGGAAGTTCTTGAATATAGAGTTAGTTACAAAAGTAATTTCGAGACAAATCATATAACTCCTTCCTGTGGAGTTTGCGTTTCATCCTGAGCCGTGAGGCCCCACCTGAGAGTTTTTAAAGAGGCTTTAGGACACTTGCTCTGGCTGAAGTGTACCTTCGTGCCCGGAGGTGTGAGAGCCTGGAGGTGACCGCCACACCATCTAGTACTGTGCTGTCCACCACAGTAGCCACTAGTTACATGTAGCTGTTAAAATTAAATAAAATTTAAAATTTAGTTCTTCGGCTACTCCAACCCCATCTCAAGCACTCAATAGCCACATGTGGCTAGTGGCTACCATATTGGACAACAGTATATCGAATATTTCCGTCATCACAGAAAGTGCTACTTGACAGCACTGACTAGACTGCGATGGTGCAGTGGGAACAGACACAAGGAACTAGCCTGAACCAGAGTCACGAGAGTGAGTATGATGATGGAAGACTGTCATGATAAACATCATAAACTGCTCTGAGATTTCACACATCAGTGATTGGAAGAATAATGACCCTCATGTCAGAAAAATAGGGGATGAAAGAGAATGAGTTAAATTTGGAACAAGTGAGGTTGGGGTAGGCTTTTGGAGCAGTTGGTCTTGCAAATCAGGGGACAGTCCAGAGATGGAGAAAGGGATTCAAAAGCCTGTTACCCAGAGGTGGAAGTTGAAATGCATGCAATCTCAGGGGCAGAGCAAAAAGCATGAGACTAGACCCAGTGGAACATCTGTATTTAGGGAGCAGGCAGGAAAGGAGGTCAGAGAAGGCGCAGTCCCCATTGCAAGGTCATTTCCAGTCTGGATTGTGTCTGTAACCCTGAGGCTTGTTCCCCATCAGAGCCATGACACACAGGGCAGGCTCGCCAGCCCAGACAGACTTCTGCTGTGCCTCACACCACATAACCCTAATCTGATGTTTAGCTGTCTCCTTACCAGACACACACATGCACGTGTACACACAACTCTGTACTGAAATATGCCATCAAACCTGTCTAGGACAAAGAAGAAACGTCCTTCTTGTGGGTATAGAGAAACATGAAGCTTTATCAAAAGTTATTTTTATAACTATCAAAAAGCAAAGAGTGGAATATTACTCATGATGAGAAATGAAATTCTGATGGATACTACAATGTGGATGAACTTGGCAAACATTTTGCTAACTTAAAACAGCCAGACACAGAAGGACAAATATTGTATGATTCCAGTTAGATGAGATACCTGGAGTAGTCTGATTCATAGAGACAGACAGAAATAGCCGTTACTGAAGGGCAGGGAGTAATGGAGAATTTGTTTAATGGGGACAAAATTTCAGTTTGGGATGATGAAAAATTTCTGGAGATGGATGGTGGTGATGGATGTACAACACCGTGATTGACTTAATGCTATTAAACTTAAAAATTTATTTTTATGTGATGTCTATTTTACCACAATTTAAAAATGTAAATCGAATCTACCTGGGGTACCTTAAACCACCTCTGGTGGTTTAGGACTTTTAGGATATATGTGTCCATTCAGGACTAACTTTAGCTCCTGGTCTTGACCCTTAGCCCTCGTAAGACTCACTGGTCCTTCATCCTTCCGCACAGTGGCCATGCCCTTGAACCTTGCAGAGCGCAGGCACTGAGACAGAAGATGATGAAGATTAGTCTTAAGGCGTGACTGGGCCCTAAAGGCAAGGAAGAGAATATCAGAAACCAAGTGCTTTCCTAATGAAGGGTCCATAAAAACAGGGTTCGTCACGCCTTCCCACTCCCTTCCACATGGAAGGAATCATGGGTAACCACCAGATCTGTACCTGAGTTGCACAATGGATGGAAGCCTGAGAATGTGCTGTTAAAGTGTCTTTTAACAACAGCTAGGATATAGGATGAGTCAATGTGTTACACACACACACACAAAGATTGTCTCAGGCTTAACCCATATGCTGTACTGTCTAAATTTGGCTGCCTTTGTTTAAGGAAAAGCAGGGTAAACTATGCAATGGTTTAACATACTCTTTTCCTGGAGTGAGAAATTGTTAAGCAGAAATATGGCACAATAAAGTTGGTCTTCTGAGAGTCACAGGTCTTCACAGCTACCTTTCTGCAAGAATAAAACAACCCACTTCCCCCACGAACTCATGACTCTTTAACCTACAGTGGCTCATGCAGACGCCAGGGGTGATGCACGTTTTGCATAATTATGGTAGTTTCTGTGCCTGCAGCTATTGTCAAGGCTGGAACATACCTAACCAGTGACCATTTTTTACTTGCTGGCAATGAGATCACCTGTAAAGTAGCCAGCTGTTGTAGAATGGGTTGATCTCATACCAGTTAGGCTCCAGACTCCTCAAAGACAAGAACGTTAAGAGAAAAGGCCCAAGCACCCAGCTAAGCATTGATACTTAACTAGCCCTTTCTCTGGATAATCTGTTCTGTTCCAACACCCTTTTTCATTTCTCTCATTGTGGCAACAGAATCCCCATTGTCTTCTTTGGACTCCATGGCGTTGTTTGGCATTTTTCATTTTCTAGGTTAGTATGCCATTTTACAGAGGTGTGCCAGATGGAATGCCAAGTGAGGAAATGTTTTTTCTATCTTTTCTACTTTATTAAATTCCTCAGTGGCTTTTGTGACAACGGAGGATGCTTGGATCCCACCATACCTGTCCGATTACCACTTTGAGACTTAGTCAAAGTCCCATTTCTTCAAACTTTTCTCATGATAGAGGAAAGCCTAAACAAACTTTTTCTACTAAATTCCTCTTCAAAATAGGGTTTTTGTGATGTAGAAACAGGAATATAATAGGCATTTAGGGGGCTCCAGCTATAGTTGGAATGGTCATCTGGATTCTTTAAATGCATGAATGGACAAATGTTTTTGCACTTGGAGTCCATTACTTCGCGGAAAAGTGCTTCCTGAAAAGCACAACCACAGTTGACTTTATTACCTGCCTCAGTAAATCCCACACCTGATCTGGACCTTTTCAGTAGAGAACACTATGATCAGATCACAACTTGAGAGCCCAGTGATTTAGCGCATGACTTCGGAGAAAGACTATGTGCGTTTGAACTTCTGGTCAGGACTCATTTAGCTGTATTTTGGACAAGTGACTTGACCGCTCGTTGCGCCCCTTCCTAATTTGTAAAATTGGTTCCTACCTCACTGTGTTGTGAGGGTAAAATGAGCTATTCTATAAAATGTGCTTAGAGCAATTCCTGACACATATGCAGATGTGAGTGTTAGCCATGTTATAATTGCTATGTAAACCAACTTATGATTCTCATAATCATTTGCTTACAGCCTTGGAGATGCTTAAACTAGCCAGTAAGTTGTATGATTAATTGCACATCACTATTAAGAAGCTAATAAGAGGCTCTGTTTGAATTTCATAAGGATCTAAAATGTATTGCTCTCCAATTAGTATTCACATTGTCAGACTTCTATTTGCTGATTATTCATTTTTTCTTCAGTAGAATTACTTACACGTGTGCCTATTAATCTTTCTTTTAATAAAAATTTACTTAAATTAATAGTATTCTAAAGTCTTTGGGAGTTTGGTTATAAAAACAACCCAACAAAATATAAGAAATACTAAAGAATATTTAATGTAATCACATAAAATTGTCTTTAATATGCTGTTGTCTTTCATGTGGTGAGATTCTAACCTCCATTCTTCATCGTAAATTGGGGTGGACAATCTGTTTTGCCACCCTTGTAGCATGTTTCTAAGTCTCAACTAAGACAATTCTCATGAATTACATGGGCATCTCAGAGATGTTATACAAAAGTAAGATGTTATACCCAAATTCTGATTTAAACTGATCCAACATGGTTTTACAAGCATTGCCTTAAAAACCAAACATTTTTATTTCCTTTCCTCATGATTAAATATGTGTATCGCATTTTGCAATGCATTAATAATTTTGGGGGCGTGGGGGTCGGTGGATTGGGGGGGGGATTGTCACTTTGTGAGGGATGAAAAGCATAACTATTGCTTTGTTTTGTACACCTGAAACTGATAATAAAAAATTAACAAATAATAACAATAACTTTTGGGTACTTTTGCAATATGTGGCGGTCACTGTTTTTTCAGTAAAAATGTATTAAAAATGGTTGTTAAAAATTAAATTTAATGGAAGACTTTTGAGCAGATTTAGAGTAATTCTACTAAATGTTAAATGATTTTGAATTATTATTTTACCTTAATCTCTTTCACTTGAAACAGGAGATCAGTGCAGTTAATTATCTAACTATCCAAGCCTCACACTTCAGAACGGACAAGATGACCCATATCAACATACCTGGATGGAAATCAGATGGCAAATGGCAACAAGACATGTGCAATGTATGATGTGGATAAACTCTTCTTTACACTAGTATGAAAGCTTTATGTTTAACGTGAATGTACTTTGTGTAGTATTGATGCACAGTCTCAAAAATCATCCATTTAGTTGTTCACATAGTCCTAATGCCACAAATGAATTATCCATTTCCTTTTTATTTTCACTTAATATAAATTGCACAGATTATCATGAGAGCATATTTTGTTAAACCATTCTTTGGTAAATGCTCACCTTTCACAAAAGATTGAGTGGTGTGATCAATTTCTCATTTAATTTAAGGGAAAAAAATGTCTAAGTTTACTCCAAGAAATTAATTTTCCTCTCTTGTACTCCAGATTAATAGACTGCTAGCATAGCAAGTAATTAATTATTTATAAGGCCATATGTGGTGTGGTGGAGGCAGGCTGCCTCAATTCATACCATGGTTCTACTTACTAGCTATGTGATCCTGGGCAAGTTCATTAGCCTACTTGGACCTCGGTTTCCTGATCTGTAAATGAGGATTAAATAAGTTAATTGATGTAAAAGGGTTAGGACACGGCCTAGCACATATTAGGTTCTCAGCATCTGCTGGTGTTATTTTTATTAATGGAATCAATTGTTCAGGCACTTTGGTTTTCTTGAATTCTTATGTTTTTAATGCTTGTATTAAATCTTTCTACCAGGTGTTGCTAAAAGTGGAGGATGTGAACTGCATTAATGTAAACTGGATTAACGGTTCATTGGAATACATCCATGCCGTAAACAATCTCCGTGTTGCCGGGGCTGAGGTGGCTTATTTTATCGATGTTCTCATGGTAAGAAGAGTTATTTTTATATATATATATATATATATATATATATATATATATATATATATATATATATATATAATTAGTTTTGCATTATCACACCAAGAATTTGGGGCAATTTTATCTTCCTTTTATTAGCTTACACATGTACTAACCATGTGAAATAATCGGCATTCCTGTATGGCAGCCAGAAAAGGGAAATGATTTCTTGTGAAAGTGCCTGTGGTTAAACAAAGGGCCACTTGGTGGCAGTCTCCCTTCACAGGCCCCTTGCCAAAGGCTTTCCTCCCTCTGTCCACCCCTCAAGGGCACTACCTTGGTTAGCCTGTCCGTCCATCTCGGTTAGTTTCCATCACGTTGTAAACCTATCTTTAATGATTATTGACTGTTTCCATCTTATGGACTCTATTTGTTTAGAACGTGAAGTGCATTTTCTTACAGAATTAGGCTCTGGGGCAGTAAATTAGATCTATAGGCCAGTCCAGGCACAACTCTTTAACCTACACATTTCTAAAAAAATAAAATAGACTTTGCTATTTATAGGGGCTATACCCTGAGACATTTCTAAATCTCCAAATGCTCCACCATTATAGAAAGTAATTTCCCACCATAAAATGCAGTGAAGTAAAACTAAAGATTTATGACGCTTTTAGATTCTTAAGGAGGGTTCACTCATTCATTCAATGAGTATTTTACTCTGAACTTGCTGTGAGCTGGACACTCTTCTAGGAACTGAGAGTACACGGTGACTCAGACCGTGTGTCTGCTCTGACCACATGTAGGGACAGTGCTGTGAAGAAATCCAAGGCAATGGGATGGAGAGCTCGCTTGGATGGGTGGCCAGGGGAGGTGACACTGGAGCTCTCAGTTAGGGAACAGCCTGGAGGAGAGTCAGGGAGCCCAGCACTCATCTCTCCCCTCACCCTTGTCTGTCTGCTCTTCCTATTCTGTCGGGGGAGACTAGAGTGCAAGGAGGCACTTAGAGTGGGTCTTGGTTCACAAAGAATCAAATCGGTTTCATCTCCTCTCAGGGGAAACCAGTCACAGCTCCTGTGAATTTCTTCATTGATCCTGGGGCCTGAGCTGTGGGTCCCATGTCATCTCAGGTCCCATGTCATCTCAGACTTCTGCCCGAGTTGCCTGAAACTGAAGGAGGCAGACACAGGCAAGGTGGACAGAAACATGAGCGCAAGCTGCCTGTGACCCATGTTGGGGATGTGCCCAGAAGGGTTGGGCAAGATGGGCATGAGCTGGAAGCCACAGACACCATCCCTGGGCTGTTCTCCTACTCCCAAGGACCACGCAGCCCCTTAGCCCAGGCGAGGGGCTCTGACAGAAGGAATTCCTGTCAGATGCTCCATGGTGCTCTCTCCTTCAGCCAGATAAGGATATAGGTGGACGTGGGGGCCGCTTTGTTACTTTATCCGTCCCCGTCCTGTATGTGAGAGGGAGAGACATGTCAGCTCCTTTTTTGTATTAAGCGAATGTAAGCCATTCTACCTGCTCTTTTAAAATGACTTGTTCTGTTTTCTTTTTTTAAAAAAAAAACCCATCAGAAAAAGTTTGGATATTCCCCTTCTAAAGTACACTTGATTGGCCACAGCCTGGGAGCTCACCTGGCTGGGGAGGCAGGGTCAAGGACGCCAGGCCTTGGAAGAATAACAGGTAAGCCTGCCCTGGAGCGGGGCCTTGAATTTGTTTACACATTTGTCGACGCATGAAATCAAGTATCTGAACACCAAATGAAGTACCAGAAGCAAATGTAAAATGCAAGGAACTGTGACACCTAAACTAAAACTGAAACAAGTGCTTTCAAAGCATGAGGCTATAGATCCAAGTTTAGGGGTGTTCACCCCAGCATGATCTGTGATGGCAAAGTCATGAAACTGTGTGATTGGCCACCTGCCGGGGGGTGGTTGAATGAATTATGACCTCATGCCATGCTTTGCAGTTCCACTCCCACTAATACAAAGAATGAGCTAGAGCCCCACCGATGGTCCTGAAGGGCATCCCCGCCACATCTGGGTTGCAGCTCACCCAGGGTAAACTGGCAGTGTGGAGCTGGTTTGTTTAAGGCCTGTGCCCATGCCATTGCAGTTGCAAAAATTTTTAATATTACTCCTGGATATACTGTTGCATCTAAAAATTAGTTGCAGAGTTAAAGTATATACTATGAATTAGGCTTTTGAGGATGATAATTAATCATATCCCTTCCCTCCACTCTGATTTCCAAACCAATGGAGGCAGATGGGTAGAGATCAAAATACCAGCTCCTTTATCGACAAGCTGGGCTGGCCTCTCCCTCCTCTGCATGTCCCTTGGACAGTCAGTCAACACGTTCCACGTCTCCTTCATCTGCCTCATGCCTGTCCGGGTCATGGACATGGCCGCCTAGCTGGTACCTCAGCCCAGTCTCCCATAAGGACTGCCAGTGTCATCATCTTTCAAAACACAGGCCATGTCACTCTACTGCTTGAAACTTTCCATTGCCTGAAGCCTCTTAACTTGTTCTATAATCATTTCACGTTTCATCATGTTTTCTCAGATTTCTATGTCTTTGTACATGTTCTTGCCCCTCGCCCTAAACATCCACTTACCCTTCAAGATTCATCTCAAAGGTACCAACCTCGGGCAGAGTTCGTTCTCTATGCTTCCCATATTGTTTGAAATATACCTCTATTACATTTGAAAACACAAATATTATACCACATGGTCTTGTAATTATCCATGCACTTGTTTTCAGTAGACTCTGAACTACTTAAAAAGCCTTCCTAACCCCACCCCCACCCCAGGTCGGCACATAGTGAGTGCACGTTTTCTGTTTATTAAAATAATAAACTGCAGTTCCGTGTATACATGCACACATACATTCTTTAAATTAACATTTTAATTTAAAATAGTTTTTCTCTAAAAATAGTTAAGAATTCCAAATGGGTTTTAAAGTATCTTGTCACTGCAAGCTCTTGGTATAATAGGCTTTCCTGCTAAAAGTTTTCTTTTGCTCCCAGCTCTCTGATCCCAGCTCCAACCCCAGCCCACCACCAGCATTCTGATTTAGGATAATGAAATTGTACTTTTATTCTGAAGTCACTGGGTGGCAAAATAAACTTTGCTCTAAGTTTTCAAGTCCAGGGGAAAAGAAGAACATAACTTGTGAAGGTGGACCCTAATGGGGCCTACACAGTCTGTGGGGCATTTAGGCCATAAATTAAAGGGGAAAACATTGCCGTACATGTATTAAGGAGTCACGCCAGGTTGCAATGAATTCATGAAGACTGGTTTTTCGTAATTCTTATTTCAAAAATCAGATACAAGGGCCGGCCGAGTGGCGCGGTGGTTAAGCGCTGGCTTGCGATGCCCGCGGCCCCGGTTCGGGTCCCATATATGAGGGTCAGTGACACCACCCTCAAAAAAAAAAAAATCAGATACGAAGTAACTCCAGTTTTCCCTGCCAAGTGAATTATCCTGTTGAGTAAATAGAAAACAATACATTTTAAAAGGCTCTCTGAATGTCCAAAGAATTTATATAATTTGGATATTGCAATCTATATTCCTTCTAAGTGGTTAACTTTTGAAAAATTATGTTCCTTGAGTAACAAAAGAACTGAGACCTCAAGAAAGATTTTAGCTTTATTATAAAACTAGTTTTTAAAAAAAATCAATTTGATAGATTTAAAGACATGCATAAGTTTCTGTGTCTATAGTAATTATCTGTAACTAGCAGGGAGTTGTCATAAATTACTATAGCATGGGGGCTGCTCAGCCGACTCAAGGGTTTTTTTTAAAAACTATAAACGGCTTCAGTGTTTTTCCTATTTGAGAAGAGATTGCTCCCTCTATGCTGACGCACACACACACACACACACACACACACACACACACACACACAAACACCCAAATTCAGACACACTAATAAACTAGGATCCCCAGTGGTCAAGCTCTAGCTCCTGGCACACAGTAAGCTTCAAAAATAATTGCCGAATGTGTAAATGAGTGGATATGTGAATGATCGTAACATTTTAGAGACCTCTGGATATCTTACCTGTATTTTAATGGACACTTGAACAGGAGACAATGGGCTGAGAGCCGACGCCTGCCCTTATAGTCCATTTTGCCTTTAACAGTTGATGATTTGTCAAGTGCCTTCACTGCGTGGGGCTTCAGGCTTTTCATTTGTAAAATCATGAAGTGGAACTAAGTGAGCTTTAGCTGAGGACTAAGATTCTATCGCTTGAACTGTGCTGCTTTTGTAGATTCATTTTTAACTGAAGAGGAGCTCTTGTGTTTTATTTTTATTAATTCTTTTGTGTGCAGATGCTGCTTTTGAGATCGTCTCAATCCATTACTTTCATTGTTTATGTGCTATTCCATACACAGATCCTACAATAGCCACTTCCGTTTCTCTGACTTTGTTAGCTGTTTTGGCATTGTCTAGACAATCGACACAGCCTGGCTTGTGTGTAGGAATCTGATGTTGTGATACACACAGACCCAGCTCTTCTGTACTCAGCTTATGTATCTGTACTTTGTCCTGGGTGGTGTGTGACCTGTATAAATCATATAGGACAGAACACCTTGCCTTCAGCATCTATCCTTCCAAAAAATACAAAACTATCAATGTGCTGTTACACAGAACATGACTTGGTTTAATAGACCGTATCCGTCTTCATAGGGCTGGACCCAGCTGGGCCGTATTTCCACAACACTCCACATGAAGTCAGGCTGGACCCCTCGGACGCTGATTTTGTCGATGTTATTCATACAAATGCAGTTCGTTTCCTCTTTGAATTTGGTAAGTTTTTAACACAAACAGAAATGACATTGAAGCAAAGAGGAAGATTTTTAGAAGCATTCATCCTGCTTTTATCTGTTTCAGGTGCTGGAACTATTAACGCTTGTGGTCACCTTGACTTTTACCCAAACGGAGGGAAACACATGCCAGGATGTGAAGACTTAATTACACCTTTATTTAAATTTAATTTCAATGCTTATAAGGAAGGTAAATGCTTTCTAAAATATAAAGGCTGCTATTACACACTCACTCAGCTCCCTCTTTGGACAGGATCCATGTCCTTTATAACATACTATAATTAGTATAATATAATATAATATAAAATATAATATAATATAATATAATATACCAAAGACAATACAACACAATATAATATAATATAAAAACATATTTTAGCCTAAAATACAGTTGTATATATGAAGCTCCCACCAGTTGTGAGATCCGCAAGGTCAGGTTCATGTCTTAGGTACCTGTGTATACTTGGTACCTAACAGAAGGTCTAGCATGCTGTAGTCACTCAGTATAACCAAGGAAGGTAGGTTCATTCATTCAACAGTGCATGTTGATTGCTTAATATGTACCAGGCACTATTCTAGGAACAGCAGATGGAGGAATGTAAACAAAAAACAAAAATCTCTTTCTGATGAAGTTAATAAAGTAATTTGCTAGAAAAATAATAGAATAAGTGCTAAGGAGACAAAATAAAGCATGAAAGGAGAAATGATGTATTGATGACAGTAGGGATGAGGAGGGGAAAACACAGTAGGAGATTTTTGACAGGGTGGCCAGGGAGTTTTTACTGAACAGATTACCTAAAGGAGTTAGCCATATGGATACCTGGGGAAAGGCATTCTAGGCCGAGAGGCGGGGTAGCAACTGCCAAGGACCTGGGGCAGAAGCTTGCCTGGGAGGTTCAAGGCAGTGAGGAGCCTATTGTGGCTGGAGTGAAGAGAGGCGAGTAGTAGGGCATGAGGCTAGAGAAGGGACGGGGCAGAGGGAGACGATGCAGAGCCTTACGAATGGTAGTAAAGACCGGTTTCTACTCAAGTGAGATGGGAGCAATGGGAGGATTTTGAGCAAAAGAGAGAAATGATTTGATTTTCTTTTTAACAGAATCGCTCTGGATCACAAATTAAACAGATAGTATTTAACCTTTTTAGTGGTTTTCAACAATTTTCAATAATAATAAATAGTTAATTTCTATAGGGCATTTAGTTATAAGTCACCAAAAAAATACTATTTGGAAATTCCATTCCTTCCCATCTCTATATATTATCATCATATAAATAATGAAATATACATAATATATAATAATATGTGGTAATATAATGTATGATGATATGATGAATATCTGGATATTCTAAATATCTCACCACCTAATCCCACGTGGTCAGAAAATGTAGATGATATAATTATTTCATCTTCCATCGGCTTGAAGATACATAGACTATGACATTGAGAGAAGCTCAAATTGCTGCTTCTTCACTAGAAATAAATTACAAAATTTTAATATCTGTTCTGAAAGGATAAATGTGATTAAAAGTATCTATTTGCAATGACTACTTTAAAAAAAATCTGGAGAAACTGCAGAAACTCAAATGAGAATGAAAGCAAATCCCACTTTACAAATAAGCCGCATTCATACAAAAAAGGCCTATATAAAACTTATTTTTCTTCTTATTTTCCACATTACGATTTCAAATCCTTTCTATTAGGATAAAAAATAGATCATAAGATACTTTTATATAACTATATTAAGTGTTATACACAGAGCATTTGAAATTTCGAAAAGGGTTAATTCAAGTAATACATGCATTTGTCATAAGCTATCATTTGGGACAATTTCCTACAACTTTATTGGATTAAAAGCACTTTTATCAATCATGTTAAGTCTTCAGATGAGTTTTAAGACTTCAAAATATTCCATCTTACATTGTATTTATTACTAAGAAACCATTACTTTTAAAATTCACAGTTCCCTATATTCTAAATACCCATCTTGTCTAAATCATACTTATGATATAAATCTGTCTGTTAAAGGACCTGATAAAAGGAGCCCTCATTTAAAAAAAGAAAGGATGATGCTAATTATTGGTCTCTGCTGACTACGTTTCGTTTGTGAAATTATGCTATCTCATAACAAACCAGAGGGCTTAAAAGAGCAATGGTTTATGCCCAGGGTTCTGAGGCTCAAGATTCAGGCAGAGTTCTGCCAAGATTCTGCTCCGCGATGTTTCAGCTGGAGTAACTCATGTGAGCATTTAGCTGGAGACGGGGCTGGGCCGAGCTGAGTGGGAAGTTCCAAGATGGTGTTCCATGTCTGGGGCGTGGTATCTGCTCTCCTCAATCAGTGCGCTGTTACCCTTCAGGCCCTCTCTCCCCAGCCAGTTGACCTGGATGTCTTAACATAGAGGCTGGGTCCCAAGAGAGCAAGTGTGGACACGGGAAGGTCCTTTCAGACCAGGACCCTGGAACTGGCCCAGTGTCAGTTCCTCCACATTCTATTGGTCAAAGCAAGTCACAAGACTAGCCTGTAACCCAGGAGGGTGAATAAATAGGCCCCATCTTTTGAAGGGAGAAATGATAACATGATATCTCAAAGGAGTGAGGACCTAGAAAGGCGTGATTCACTGGAGACCATTATTATAGAATCGCTATTTACCACATACACTAAAACCAGAATCTAGTTTCTCAAAGATCAGCGAGGCTGTGTAGGTCACTGGAATCACACTTCATGCCATCCAATAAAACTGTTGTTATGTAAGGTAAAGAGCATAAATGACTCAGATGCTATAACCAGAATGCACAGATGTGATCAGAACTCTCTTGTTTATTATTGCAATAATCCTAAATATTGGTGGCAATAATGTTACGCCTGACTGTGACAGAATAAATTTGTCTTTACCATTCTTTATAACACCTCCCACCTGTCATACCTTGGAGCTCAGCTGAAGGTATGCTGCACTGGTTAACGTTGCTAGCTGTTTTGTGATTGCGTAGGAGGGAGTTTGATCTTCCTGCAGAAACAGGGAGACAGAATTCATTGGTCTAAGGTGGAGATGCAGCATGCACAGGGATACTTAAAGCTCCAAGTGCTTATGTCAGAGATCTGGGAAGCTTGGGGATATTAGTGTCAGAGCACAGAGTCATCTACGTTGGCATTTGTTTGTTTACTCTTTGCATTCACACAAAGAATTCTTTGGTACAAAGAAAATAATATGTAATATTGATGTGTTGTACAGTATCCATGCCTATACACAAGGACTACCTGTCTAGACCCCAGTCAGGAAACTATCATTTAAAGTTGTTTTGTCTAAGAGATGATTCATACTCTGGGTTATCAGTTAATCAGTTCATTGCTATCAGTTAATTCGAAATTGTTTTCACAGAAGTGGCTTCCTTCTTTGATTGCAACCATGCCCGAAGTCATCGCTTTTATATGGAAAGCATTCTCAACGCTGATGCATTTATTGCTTATCCTTGTAGATCCTACGAATCTTTTAAAGCAGTAAGTAAAGCATTTCGCAGTGGAATTTAATTAGCAAGTCATTTTTTGAAGCATGATCAGCCAACTAAAAATTAAGGCTTTGAGTTTGTGGTGAAAAAAAAACACATATCCATCTGCCATTTTGGAAAACAGTAGATTTTTTTTCTGTGCCCAGTGCCAAACAGTAGCTGAGGTTGCTGAAGGGCTTAAATAACTAAACCAACTATTTGTATTCTGGTTGTTTCAGCTCTTTTGAAGATTATATCCAATTTTGTGTTTTTGGCCATTTGTTATGCAATAATTAGATGCTACTATGTAACAGGAGTAAGTCCAGGGCAAAAATTTTCTGTGTGTATATTTTAAATGTCATCTTCAAAGATGCCCCAAGAAAGCTGAACCAATCAACAGCTGCAAGCAAACATGTTACTCTTCACTTGGAACATTAAAATTATTTTATTAAAATTTAATTATTTATACAGAGCAAAACTAAGATATAGCTAGCTCACAGGAGTTTCACCCAGATCAATATGTGACAAAATACCAAATCCGATTTTAAGTCATAAAGCATGCGGTGCCAGGCCTGAGCTAAACATATTTTTCATTTGGTTAACACTGTGTAAAGGAGAAAGAAAATCTATTTCATAGTGGGAAGTGGAAAGATTTCCCCCTTGAGTGTAGAGACCACTGTTTTCCCAGGGTAGGAAGACATCTTAGGGGTTCCGGCTGGAGTTTAATTAAGTGATAGCCTTGTAATTTAGCGCCGTGTTGGGGCAGGAATGAGCATTTCATGCAGTGCAGGCAGGTGAGGGGATGCCCTCAGGCAGTCTTCTCAGTCTCCGGAGCCAGTTTCCTTCCTGATAAAGTGCCCTGGGGACTTCAGTTCTCAGAAAGCTTGATCGTCAAGCACGGGCGGTTCCCTCTGGGACCTCCTCCTCCACCCCCACTTCTACCAGCCCCGGTGCTGCTCCGAGTGACTAAGGGTCCTGCTGTTGACCAAACGGTGGAAGCAGCGCCTCAGAGCCGTGGTGTGTGGAGAGAGAACCGGGTTCAATCTGCCAGGCGGAGAATTTTAGACTTGTGCAAGTTATGGCTACAAACTTAGAGAACATCGAGTCACTCTTCTAGACATGTTCTTCTGTACTTTCCAAATACTCATACAAATACAATTTAAAAGTAAAGTAAGGAGGGGCTCTAGCGTGAGGCTGACTGGGTTCACATCCTTGAGCCATCCCTTACCAGATGCACAACGTTGGACAAATTGTTTAACCTTTAGTTTCCACATCTGTTAAAACAGGCAGAGTAAAAGCATTATCATAGGAAGGGAAGTTGTGAGGGTTAATTGAGGTAATGGCACTTAAAGTGCTTAGAATGGTGCCTGGCACACAGCAAGCACTCAGTAAACATGAGCTGCTATTACTCTCCTTCATTAAAAACGGAGGATTTGGGGGTTTCTTTTATGATGTTGCGAATATGCATAATTTAAACATGTAAAGTAGAAAATCATCAAGACAATTTCAAATAACAAAAATGAAAGTGGTAAAAATTGTATTTAAAAAACAATCCTTTCCTTCCTAGCGTTCCATTCCCCAGAGCAAAGTTTTTAACTCCATGAGCTGTTTCTTCTGATATTTACCTCCATATAGTGACAGTACTAAAAAATCACATTAAATGGCGTGTTTTACTGTAGACCTAGCTCAGAGGTGCATGGTTTATATCTAAAAGTTCAAAAATCTAAAATAGTAACTACTGAAACACTGCTATCCAGCTTTTTTTAAAAAGTTAACATCTTGTTAGTTTTGCTTTAGATTTTAAAACATAGAGATAAAATTAAAGAACTGAATTGTTTTTATATTTCCTCGCTATCTCCCCCCAGGGCAGAGTTTGAAGTGAAACAGGTATATCAAATAAATAGCATCATACTGTATGTATCTTTCTGGATTTGCTTTTTTCATTAAATTTTATAAATTTGAAATCTACTTTGATGTGTATAGATCTATATATTTATTTTGTAGGAATTAGTTGCAATTTATTTATTCATTCTCCCACTGAAATGCCTTCTGGTTGTTTCCAGTTTTGTTATTAAAAGCAATTCACCAATAAACACCTCTGCATGTCTCCTTAGGGACTTGGGGGGAAGTTTCTTTGCGGGGTATAATAGAAGTGAAATTGTCACAGCGCTTGTGCGTTTCCGTGCATCTCGGTGCATTCCTAAATTGCCGTCTGCAGTATCTGTCAATTTGTATTCTCATTGGAAGCACATGAGAACCCCTCACTCCAGGTCTTCACCAGTACTTGAATGCCAGTTGTTTTAATTTTTGCAAATATGCTGAGTATGAAACTGCATGTTGTGTTACTTAGCACATCTGTGACAACTAATAAGATTGAGCGTCTTTTTGCATAATTATTGACTATTTGAGTTTCCTCATCTGTAGATTGTCTGTTCATATCGTTTACCCATTTTTCTAACAGGCCATTCCTCTTTTTCCCCCAGTTGTTTTTGTCATATTTTGTTTTTGAAAACAGGCAGGGTGGCCTGTTTAAAGCAACATAGCCATTTTTAAATGCATGTACACGTACTTTGTTTAAATTCCAAAGATTTTGTTATAGTTTAATGGTATAAGTGTATTGAAGAGCAGCATTTCTAATTACATTTCTGGTTCCCTCTTATTTTTCTGTCACCAGGGAAATTGCTTCCATTGTCCCAAAGAAGGTTGCCCAGTGATGGGTCATTTTGCTGATAGATTTCACCTCAGAAATCGGAAGCCAAGTAGACCATATTATTTTTTAAACACTGGGGCTTTCTCCCCATTTGCCCGTAAGTATTATAGCTAAGTTTTATTGTCATGCTTTAAGGTTCTTTTTTTTTTTTTAATTCAACAATTTTTACTGAGGGTCTACTAAATAAATGGGCATTGGCCCAGACTGTGGGGATGCAGTGAGTTAGGCTAATGGAGAAGACAGAAAAAAAATCTCGGTCTCAGTAAACCTTGTATGAGGAGACAAAAGAGGAACTTCCACACCAGGTCAGCGGAGCATTCTGAGGGAAAGTGGTTGATTTCTAAGCTGATTCCTGAAAGACAGGTAAGTGGGAGAAGGAAATGGGGAGTATTGTAGGCAGGAGTAACTGCATGGGTAAATGCCTGGAGGAAAGAAAGAGCCAAAACTGAAAGAAGATCCCCTGCTGGGATTACGGAGACCAGGAGGAGAGTACTATGAGATGAGGCATGAGAGGTACATTGGGTCAGATATGAAATTGTGCATCACACGGGGAGTTTGGGCTTTGCCTTTGGGCTAATGGAAAGCCACTAAAGGGAAAAACCACTCTAGTTGCTGCATGAATTAGAGGTGGACAAATGGAGACAAAGTGACCTGTTAGGACAGGTGTGTCTCACCACTCTGGGAGGTGATGGGTGTGTTAACTTTATTGTGGTCATCATTTTGCAATATATATATATAAACAAATCATCACCTTAAAGTTACACAATGTTATATGTAAATTATGTCTCAATAAAGTTGGGAGGGAAAGAAAGAACAGTTGTTGCAACAATCCAGGCAGAAGGGTAGAGGGAAGTGGAGAGAATACAGAGATGGTTATGAGGTGGCAGCAAAAAGGAACTTGGTGAATGGCTTTGAGGGATGCAGGAAATGAGGAAGTGAAGGATGATTCTGCCCGGGTGGATGATGTGCTATTCGCTGAACTTGGGAACACAGAAAGAGAGACTGGTTGGGAGGAAGTTGATGGGCTATTTCTAACACATCAGGTGGGAGATGCCTTCAGGACTTGCCCACTAGGCAGCTTGAGACATGGGTGTCATCCTAGGGACATGGCTGAGGTCTACAGATAGAGATCTGAGAGTCACCTGCGTTTAGACAGTAATCAAAATTGTGAAACTCAATGATGTAATTACCCAAGAAGGTGTGTCAAATTGAGAAAAGAGAGCGTAGAAAAAGGCCAGAGAGACTGAGGAGTGGGCAAAGAGGAAGAAAGAAAATCAGTGTGAGGGTGGTAGATTAAAGAGCCAAGAAAAGAAAGATGTTGAGGAAGGGAGGTCACAGCACCTAATACGCTAAAAGGCCCAAGCAGACAGGGACCTATGGGCTCATGGGAGGAAGCACCCATTTCGTCATTGGTGAGCTTGGGGAGACGGGTGTCAGTGGAGAAGTGACCGTGGGAGTCTTATTTCAGTGGAATGGGCTGAGGAGGGAAAGCGAACTCTTTGGCAATGATTAATTGATTGAAACTTATCTCTAGTAGGTTTTATCCCCTTTCAGATGCTTTTCAAACAATTTTATGAAGAATTGCACTTTTTCAGTGGGTTATGAGCATGTAACAATTTCCAAATTCAGAATGAGAAATCTGCTAATTACATTTTTTTAAGGTTACACTTGATCATTTGCAAGGGCATTATTTTATTGGCAGGCTTGTGCTGACCCAGACCTGTACCAACTGGGTGTTCCTAGCACACATCCCTGCAGGAGAGGAAGCAACAACTCACTTCACCTCTAAAGTAATTATAAAAGCACAGACTTGCTTGCCCAATAGGTTTTCTAGACTTTCCGGATTAGTTGTCAAGCTGTGGCAAATAAAATCCTGGCTATGGAAAGTAATACATGCTACAGAATACAAAAGAAATGGACAGATGAAGACAAGCAATTTCTGTTTTAAAAAGTCCTAAGAGTGCCTGGAAAATAAAGAATTTTCTTTTTAAAATATCATTAAACTAGTTATGTGTGTGGAAAATTGAAACGTGAACATTTATATGTATTTTAAATGTATTTTTTCAACAAATTCACTTACTGAATTCACTTAACTAGCTAAAGTTGTATTTTCAGGAACATGAACAGCTTTGTCCACTTTAACGCTGAATGTTGTGTTTACATTAAAGTGACTGAGCTGTCCTGCTTTTCACATATTTTTTAACCCTTCATATCTTTCTCCCTCTCCCTCCCTCCCTTTCTTTCCAGGTTGGAGACACAAATTGTCTGTCAAACTTGATGGAAACAATGTCACTCAAGGGAGCATATTTCTCCGTGTAGGTGGAATGACTGGAAACACAGAAGGGTTGGAGGTGGCCAGGTAGGCAAAGCCGGAACCGGCAGGTGACAGCGCTGAGCGCTCGGGTGGACTGGCCAGGACTTGTCTGTTTTTGTAATGACACAGACCCTCATGCTGTACTTGACTTTCCCTTTTACTTCATGTTTTCCAAATATAAAATAGGAATCATAATACATATTTTCTCCGCAGTTCAAGCTACAAACAGAAAATGTTAGGAAACGATAACATGGAAGTACAGATCTAGATAATGAAACAAGTGCAAAAATGTTGACCGGAGAGTAAATAAGATATATATCCGGTTATCCAGTCCATTTAATATTACACAAACTGGGGCACATATTTTTATTTGTATAGGTTTTAGATTACTGATGAAATAAGACATTTATATCAACTGCCAAATTTCTAATAAGATGCCTCAGTGGTACCCAGGGTATGGGACATGTGTTGGAACAGTCATAGGTAGAAATAATTCAGTGGAGACATTCACTGCATATCTGGGGCTGCAGTCCCCTTTTATATTGTTTTCCTTACTCTTTTCTTTGATCAGCCTTAGCTCTTCCGTATTATATATTTCACTTTTATAGTTTAGTTTTGTAATTCATTTCAGGATTAACATTATGCACACCAATTAGATGTTGCCCTTTTGCAAACTGATGGACGGATGAAATGTTTTGCCTCTGTGATTTTCAATCACTTTAAGTGCTGGACAGAGTCGTGAAAAGCAGAGATTTTTGTGGTTATTGTGTCAGTGGGAGGGCGCATCGGATTAATCACTCTGGCAGAGTTTATGCACATCTCCTTGTCTCGGGGTAACTCCCTGTAAAGATGGGTTCAGGCCACGATCGCCTGGACCCTAGTTAACGCACACGCTCCAGCCCACCTGTCTAGCAGTGTCTCCAGCATGTGGCTTCATTCATCCTCAGTTCAGCCAGGTTACTCTGATTGCATCACCCAGCACTTAATAGATCCCTCCTTTTCCTCCCTTGCCATCTTCACCTGTGCTGTTCCTTCGTTCCAAATACCCTTCCCTGTCTTAGCATATCTCAGCCCACCGGTTTTTCATGTCTCTGAGAGCCCTTTAACACGATCATGTGCTTGCAGCTGTGAGGCCCACAGCCCAAGGCTGCACAGTTTGTGCCCCGTACAGAGGCCCCTGGTCTGGGCAGGTGTGCGTGAATACACAGTTCCTGCCCCTCTTGAGATCTGTGAGAATGTTTTGCCATTTCTGTACTTCCGATGTCTAAAGAAGCTGTGAGTAACATTGTTACACAGTGACCCAATCCGCTTTTAAGAATAATTAAGCATTTCAGGTTCATGGTAAAACGTCTCATCTTAAAGTAAAGCCAACTACATGAATTTGTACACTAGTCTATTCCTATTCTTTAGTTGAGCTTTAACAGTCTTGCTTCACCTTAGATTATATTTCAGTTATTTGAGCTTCTAACAACACTGTTATGAAGGGCTGCACTTGTTTGCCTGGAGTAAAGGCAGCTCAGGGAGATCACTATTCAGAGCCTGGAGGAAAAGTTGCCTTCTGGTAATTAAATCAATTCATTCTACATGTAATGGAGTAAGACAGGCTCAAGCAGTAGCAACATGTACTCATTCGACAAACATTTCAATACCCACCATATGCCAGGAATTTTTCTAATTGTTCTAATATTGACAAGTCCTCCTCTCATGGAGCTTATCTCCCAATTAGAGGAGACAGACAATAAATTAACCAAGGAATAAAGAAATAGCAGGGGTAAGGAAACCTCATCAGGTCTAATTTTGGTTTGAATAAATTTGCCTTATGCCTTAAGACAGTCCACTACTTCTCCCTGTTCTAGTGCCATGGTCACCCAAACACCTTTTTGATCACTAGTTTGGTCACCCAGTTCTTTTTTTTTTTTTTTTTTTTTTTTTTTTTTTTTGAGGGCAGTGTCACTGGCCCTCATATGTGGGACCCGAACCAGGGCCACTGGCTTCCAAAGCCAGCGCTTAACCACCGCACCACTCGGTCGGCCCTCACCCAGTTCTTTTTATACAGATAAAGCAGGTACCAGGGGAAAACTAGAAGAGTGTCCTGGTCAACACAAAGGAAGCAGTTCTCCACAGTAAGCTGATAAACAGGCTTCTGGTGTATAGATCAGTTTTGGGTGAATTCGTCCATCATTGGCAATTGGATCATTTCCTGGTGTCAATAAAATCTGGTTTGTGATACTACAAAGCCAAGACCAGGTCTTTCATTATGGAGAACTCATCAAGATAACGCCTATCCAGGCACCCCCTAAAAGTCAACTGGTCAAGCTCCCCGTTCACCTCCCCCTTCTTACAAGCTTCAGAGCCCTGCTATTCTGAGATGCTGACCAACATGAATAGAAAGAATAAACCTCCTTACAGCAAATGCAGCTTTCCCTTCTGTGGCACACACACACACACACAGATGCCTTTTACTTTGGCATCGTGAAGGCCCAGTACAAGAGTATGAGTCTTATTTTCCTGTTTACAGTGGAACACTGAAGCCAGGCATGACATACACAAAATTAATTGATGCAGATGTTAATGTTGGAAATGTTACAAGCATTGAGTTCTTTTGGAAGGAACATTCATTCGGACGTTCTCAGAATCAGTTGGGAGCAGAAATGGTGATAGACATATCTGGAAAATATGGATATGAGTAAGTACCACTTTTTCCTTTGCGTTTTCATAGTTTGAATTTTACAAATAGAATTTTAAAAGCACATATAATTGAAAATTTGCAACTAGTATAAAAATGTGTATGTCTTGAAATGTTACAATAAAAGGAAAATTAGTTAAGAAATCAATACTATATTTGCAAAAGTGTTTACAAAATAATAATCATTCATTAAAATAGAAGACCTACCAATGTCTTTTTTTCTCCTAGAATCATATTAATATCCTTCTTCCCCCGCTTTACATTTTTCAGATCTATCTTCTGTAGCCAGGATATTAAGGGACCTAATATTGCCCAGATCCTGAAACCGTGTTAATCCCAGATCCAGTTTTGATGGATTCTTTTAATGGGAGCAATGAAAATAGAACTTCCTTCCAATTAGTAATCGGACCAAACTTGGCCAGTGTAAGTAAGATAGAAAAATATAGTTGTTTCTTTTCTAAGTAGAATGTTTTTCTCATTGATAATTTTTTCTAGGTGCCTTAAAAATAAACTGAACTCTAGGACGGAGTATAGTACTATAGGAACCTGGAAATCAGTGACAATATAGAGAGAGCTATGCTAGAATTTCCCTGAATAAGAGGACATGCTGGAGCAATAAGGTGGTGTAAACTCACTGGGCAAAAGTAAGACTCCGGTTGAGTGAACTGTGCTGTATTTCCAGGTAGAATAATCATTGTTCTAAAATGGTGTAAAGAATATTTGTTATGTTGTTAAGCCTTGCTAAGACAAATTATGGCTATAGTTCATGATATATAAATTACAACCCTGTGGGTTGATATGTTTATCTATTAATAATGAAAACTAATGAGAGTACGTTTAGTATTTCCAAGGTTTTCCTTGGTCTTCATGGTGTGTGAGAGAGGAGAGCGTTTTGGAGCTTATCCAGGGCGCTCACCTCAGTCAGCTGTGGGCCCTGAGGGTCATCAGTCCCTGCTTCTAGAAGCTCCCTGGCCACAGAAGTACTCACCTCCCCTGTTACAGATTTGCATGTAGCCTAAAGGCAGCATTTCATTTGTAAAGTGCTTGTCTAATGCTCTGTGTTTGCAATAACAATACTATAATATTTAAATGCGTCAATTATGGTTTTTTCTTTTATTTTGCTTCAATTTGCTCTAATTCCATTGTCCTGAACCAGTGATAATGAAAGATGTACGTTTTTATTGCTTTACTTTCCATCACTGAGCTCAGCATTTGGCCAGGTAGTGCTGTGCTATAAATATTGTTGAAAAGAAATGATGGCAGATACTGCATAGGGTTTCTTCATTCTCCTTGGTGCCTCATTGCCAAGCGATCCTTAAGAAGAGACCCATGGGTGTACATAAACTTGAGCGTGGCAGAAAGCCGAGAACAAAGTGAGGTGACTCTTTCCCCTTGTGCAAGTGGGAGATAGAAGATTGACTGGAACAGGCTTGGGGGAAGGAAAAAAGGAGATGAGACATTTGGCATGACGAGGCTGAGGGTCCCTCCCCGATGGGCATATCAGCCCCAAGCCTAGGCCAACCCAGAAGCAAGGTGGTCATGGGCACCTCCAGTGGGAGGGGCTGAGCCCTACTGAGGAACTGTTGCAGCCCCAGCACTCCACAGCAACCTGGCAGAGGAGCTGACACCATGGCTGAGGATAGTGGGGTACCTTACTGTGAAAGCAGCGGTGCTGAGCCTGCACGGCTGTCTGCTCAGCCTGTCTTCTTTTGGGAAGGGCTCATTGATCAGGAGGAAGAGTTATGAGTCAGGACGTGGCATGGGGCTCAGTGAGTCCTGGCCGGCCTCCTGGCCCAGGATGTCTCTTGGCCAACTCTTTCTAAGCTTGAAAAGACAAATGGGAGGCAATCAATTTCTGGGATCTCAATTTTAATAAAATAGAAACTTTCTGTCCCATAGTTCTTAATCTCTATCCCCTTTTTTTGCATTATAAGAATATTGTAAGGGCAATCTAGGCAAAGGGATTCTGAAAGTTCAAGGAGATATTTTCTGTGTGTATTGTTGCCTAGGAAAGCTCTTTAAACAATGATCCCCTTTCTCTCTGGGTGCCCTGAATTATAGTGGTAGTCTATTTAGGGCCTGCAACTTGCAGGCAAGGACTGTTAGGAAATATTTTTTGCTTCTTGATTGAACTGCCATTAATGCTGAAAAGTGACTTCCAATCCAATTAGCCATGATATTCCTCCACGCCCCACTGTCACTGATGCACACTTATACCTTGCCATTGTATTACCCACCAATGCTCACCTGTAAACTTGCTAATTGGAGGAGCATCCCCCTGCAACCACAACTCCCCCCCGCCAGGCTTACCAAAGTGATAGCCTCAGATCTCCTTGTCACTTCCGATCCATGACCCTTCTACTTTCTTGAAACCCACCAACCCCATTTCCTTTCATACCCAACTAAGTTGCATGATAATTTAGTTCAGTAATAACGCCCATCAGCACCCTATACTCCCTGTCTTTTTCTTTTTTCAAAATTCTGCCAGGCAAAACCCCAACCCAGTGTTCTGTTTCCTCTAGGCCAGCACCCCAACACCGGAGTGCTAAGGCAATCACATCACAGGGAGGACATATGTCACTATAAATTGAACATCAGCACTGTCCCGAAATTCCACCTGTTTTTTGTTTTTTTTTGATTTGGGGTTTTATATACCTCCTACCTGAAACTCTCTCCTTGTACATTACACAGAAAACATGTTAGCAGAGAACAAATCTCGCCCCTTTTTGATCCAAACATACCAGGTACTATACCTGCACCCACTTCATCCTTTTTCTGCCACGGCGGTTTCCCTTCTCCTACCCAAGGTCAGTGCCCGATCCTGTGCATCGGAGCTCGCCCTCTCTGCCTTTCTTGGGAACCTTATCCTATTGGTTACATTTTCTTTCATTTGTATACTTAAGCTTTCATTGCATCAGATTTTTAAAAGTCTAAGTCTCTCCTGTTGGGTGGAAAAAAATCATTTTCAACCCTAAATTCCTCTCTACTCCCATCTGACCTCAGAACAACTCTCAGCAAGATTTCCAAGGACGGCAGTCACTAAGCTGAACGGGAAATTTTACTCATTCCATCCCTCAACAGAATTCAACAGTCAACTCCCTCCACTGCTCTTTTTCTCTTTAAAATTAAGAAATTTACACTTTACTTTTTATTGTGGAAATTTTCAAATGTCCACAGCAGTGGAGAAATTGGTTAAATAGAGACCCCCGCAGTATCTGTCAGCCAGTTTAATAATTTTCAGATTTCGCCAATTCTGTTTTATGAATGCATATACAAACGCACACTATCTGTTTTTGTTTTATTTGTTTGCTTTTGCTGGAATATTTCCAACCAGATCCTAGACATAATGCTATTATCCCATTTACACTTTAGTGTGTCTCCCTAAACAAATGTATTTAATGTAACTACAATATTCATTTTATAAAATTATCAATAATAATGTTTCATTAAACATTTCATTCAAGGCTAACTTTGAAAATCAACAATCATTCCTTAAAATCATCTTACATTCAGATTGTATTTAAATTCCCCAGATTGTCTGAAAAATATATTTTGTCAGTGAGTTTGTTTAATTTGGGATCCAAGCAAGATTAACACATTGCGTTTCATGGACATGTCTCTAAGTCTCTTTTCATTTATAACGGTTTTCCCTCCCTCTTCTTCCATACTGATTGTTGAATAAACCAGGTCACTTGTCCTGTTCAATTTCTCACATTTATGTGATGGGACCCCCCATGGTATCATTTGGCGTGTTTCTCTAGTATTTCCTGTAAACCAGCACTTATGTAGGTGGAGGGACTCGATGAAATTTAGGGTGCTCTTTCCTAGGCAGTGGGGACTGACCACCTACCTTTAGCTTGCAGGATGGGCAACTTCTGCACCGGCCTTACAGCTCTTAACTGCTGACCTTTAAAAAAAAAAATTGAAAGGATTACATATGCAGTAACACTTGATAAATTTGAAAGGGTTATGCCCATTAGAATGGTAGGTAAAATAGGATATTGGATGGCTTGGAAATATCCTTTTTTAAATGGTGGGCAGACAAGAGAAAGGTGCTTGGATGAAGGTTTACAAGGCTTTGTGCTCTGGGAAGGCTAGAGGAAAGGGGCAAGACATTGTTCATGACCCAGTTATGGAAGAGGCATGAAACCCTGTACTCTAGCTCGACCTGGAGGTAGATAGTAAATGCTCAGCAGAAGCTCAGGAAAAGGTAGATACCTGCTTGAGTGCTGTGGCTATTTCCCCAGGCTCCTCAGATGAGGGTGAATTACAGAAACAACCCTGTTTAATAAAGCCCTCAGGTTTTGTTGATGCTGCAACTCGCATCAACAAAGCAGAGGGCCCCAGGAACAGAAGCATCATTTACTCCAAGCTATTGTTTCCCAGGCTTCTAAAAACTCAGCTCATGTTAGATAAACATAAAAACCTCATGTCCCTCCTGGGGACTTCACTCCCCCGCTTGGGAAAATCAATCTTTTTTTTATGTGCCCTCCTACCAAAAAGATTTTGTAAACCTTTATTTTCTGTAGATTGTTGTAATAAAAATGATAGGTGTGCTTTGTGTTGTGTTAATTTTTTTCCCCCAAAATACATACCTAACATTGTAATACCAGATGGGATTTGTTTTTTTTTCATTTTACACATGCTTCCCTAAGAGTTCTGTTCTAAATGATTTAAGTCTTACACTCAGGAGAGTGGAATCTCTCTACCAGATTTCATTCTAGTCAAGAGACTGAATGTCTGTATAGACTGAGCCAGGATTTTTTGGCAAATGTTTTCTTCCTTTACAACCTATTTTCTGTTTGAGTTTTTCAAACGTTTAGTGTTACATCATCATATATTTTCTTTTCCTTTCATAGTCTTTTTCAGTTCATCCATTCATTTAACAAACATTTACTACGTTACCCTTATGTATCAGGCATTGTGCTAACTAATAAGGTTATAGGAAAAACGAAGTGGAGCCTGCCCTTGAGATCTACAGCATAGAGGAAGACGCGGGAAAGGGGCCCACTGATTCTAATACATCGTAAGAATCGTGGTAGAAGCAGGCACGGGGTGAGAGCAGCATGGAAAAGAGCCAGCTGGCTCGACCACTCGTGACCTTCACGCCCTGCTCGTTGATCTCCTGTGGAGGCAAGAACAACAGAGAGAGACACCAGTGGGTTTTCATTCCTGAATTCTGTGGTTACCGCATCTAGTGCTGTAAGTGATCCCATGTTGGAATTCAGTGTAGTTTATTTTGCGTAGCTATGGTCCTGGAGGAACAGAACTGACATTTCATTTGTCCCTACACACAAACATCTATCCATCAAGGATCTACTGACTGTCTACTGTGACCAGAGGAGCAGTAACTTCCTTGAGGGTCCCTGGAAGGGAGCAGAGGCCACGCCCAACAGATTTAGGATGACACCAACCTGAGCTTGACTAATCCTCTCATTGCGGGCTCCTCTCTGACCCAGGCCAGTGGTCCTAACCGAGCCACCTGCACAGCAGTGCCCATTGATCATGAAGACAGATGCAATTCCCAAACTCGAATCCATCATTTTGGGGGGGGGGACAACGGAAATGTAACACTTAACATAACTTAAGGCTAGAGATGCGTGAGTGTGTGGAGAATGAGAAAGTAAAGGAAATGCCAATGTTTCCTTACTTGGCTTAAGAGTATGTGGGCAGCAGGTGAAGCAGGTGGATGCTGTTCATTTCTGTGAGACAAGCTCCTTGTTTAAATAAGAGCTCTCTCCAAATCATAATACCACATGGGAGTGTAAGAAAAGGGAAGTGCTAGCGATTTCCTCTGGCTTAAAAATGAAAAGGTATGCATATGGACGGCTTCTGGAAAGCAGAAAGGAAGTTCAATTTTACTTCCACCACAAAACATGTTTAAGTCAGCCAATGAGAATTAGTCCTTTTCCAGGGTGACAGCTACTTTCACACGATGTAACATCAACGTCTAACATCCAGGCGTTTTAATAATAACATTTTTGTTGTGCTCAATGCCATATGGTTTTTCTCTGAAGCTGAAGGGGAAAACGCATTTTCTCTGATTTATGTACAGAGGTTTCTTTCACCAGCACTTACACAGGCCTGTGGATTTTCAAGGCCAGAAACTGTAATCCCATTGGTTACCACGAAGAGGAGACAGACCCAAGGAGTCCAAACCGTGACTCGAAAAAAGAAACATTCAGAAAACAAATGGAAGATGGGACGCATACTATTTTGTACCAACAATGCAGATGATTTTGTCTGAAATCTCGGAAACAGAAGTTTATTTCTTTTTGAACTTCCACAATGTTTTAAAATTTGACGAAGTGAGTAGAGCATAGAATTATGAGTCAGAGGATCAGAAGTCTAGTTCTGATTCCAGAATCAATTAACAAAATGGACTTGGGCAAATAATTTCTCCTCTTTGAGCGTCGTTGTGTCCACCTGTAAAAAATATTTATGCTTTCTTATTCTGAAATCCTTTGGCTTATTAGGTGAAGGTAAATATACATGAATGAATGGATAGATAAGTGAATCAATAAAAAATAAAATTTGGATTTTCTTGTGTGGTCGTAATTCTCTCTAACCATTAAAGATCTACTTAAGTATTTATGTATTTTTATTATGTACATTGATTGTACCTAATAGATTCATGTGTCCTAGAGTTTGATGTGTCTTTTTATTGTGGAAAGCCTTGCTTACTTGAGTTTATTAAGGTGCCCTCTAGTGGAAGGATGAGCATATTGTGTCGTCATCCAGTGACAGCCTAATAATCACCAAACCGCTGCACAACATCAAACACATTTTTAATGAACCAAACCTCTATGCCATGTGCAATGAAATGTTCTCAAGATCTCAATACCAGACTCGGCTAAAAGCCTGGTTTAGAACCAGTCATGAAATTTAATAACAACAACATGTGTAAAGTGGGATATCATTGAAAAAAAAAACAAAAAAAAAACCTCTCCTGAAAATCCATTGCTGTTCTTGGAATAACACTACACGTTGGACACAGTAAAATGCAGAGAACGTTTCCCTGTGGTCACCAAATACATGAATACCGGTTAGTATAGCAAGTGAAACTCCTGGGGTCCTGGACTCTGTGCTGGTTGGCTGTGTGTTCCCCCTGACAGGCATTTCAGGTGGGACAGAGACTGGACCTGTGGGACATGGGAAGGTGAGCCCTAACTATAATAGAGACGCTCTGGCTTCCCGGAATACCTAGGGCGTGGGAGCAGAAAGGGCACAGGATGTGGACATGTAACTGTCCTCAGGTTATATAAGACTCACTGGTCTTACTCACCAGTGTCTGTTCTGATGTAATTGCTGTTGGTGTAGGAATCAATACAAAGATTTCTCTCCAGAGATCGAACTTTCCCCTTGGTTGAGCAGCAACCCACAGCATGTGAGGAAGCATTTAAGCTACATCTACAAACCAATTTAACACAATTAACTTGTCAGTTTTGTTTTTAAAAAGTGACAAAAGCATTTTAGTCAAGCAACAAACTTCGGTCCCTTTAAACAGAATTTTACCAGTGATTGATTCCAATTTTCACATATCAGTTCACCACTCCCTCCAATATATCCCACTGGTTGTATGTATAAGTATTATGAGTAAATAGAAAACTAGAAAGAGATAGGATCACTAGAATGTCATGGGGCTAAACAATTACCTTGATTAGTATTTTATAGGCCAACATCTGATGTAGTAAATTTCTATAACTCTTCATATCAAAGTTCAATCACTCCTCACAGCAAAAGGACAATAAATAGATAGTTTATGACAACTGGTTTAAAAGTTAGATGCATTTCCATTTTTATGTAACTATGGAAAAAATTTATGACTAATAATGCTTGAAGTGCTGACAGTTCTTGCTTTGACTGGGGCAAAACCCTGCCATTTGCCTGTAGCTCCTGTCATCAGAGTAACTCCTGTTTGCAGAGGTTTCTGCATCTTTAGTCATGAGACTTCTGTCCTCTCCTTTTGTCATTCATGCCACTGACCAGTGGCAGGCCTCCCACACTGCGGGGGAAGTTAGAAGGAGGATAAATGGGGCCAGTGGGTCACTCATCGTCTGGTAGAGAGTGAAAGCTGGGAAACACGAGTCAAGGCCCATCCAGTGTAATCCAGGCCTCCGTACATTGGAAGCACCTAGGAGAGGGGCTGCCACAGTTTGCTTTCATTTAAACTTCTTTTAATTGAGTAGAACATACATACAAGAAAGGGCACATATCATAAATATGTAGCTCAATGTAATTTTTCAAAGTAAACACACCCACGTAAATTTTAGAAATAAAGAATATTAATGAACATCATAGAAACCTCCTCCGTGCCCCCTCTCAATCATTACTCACCCAAAGGTAACCACTAGTCTGATTTCTTTTACCATGGATTAGTTTTGCTTCCTCTTTTTTTTTTTAAACTTGACCTAAATAGAATCGTAAAGTATTTATTCATTCTTAGTTTGTCCACCAATATGCCTATAAGATTCTTGCAAATAGTAATGGTGTGTTCTTTTTCATTACTGTATAGGATTTTTTTGCAAGATAACTTATTTATTCATCCTACAGCTGATGGACACTTAGTTTCTAGTTTTCTTTCTAGAAATATTCCAGCTAACATATGAAAAAGGAATGATACAATTAAAGTACCACCATTTCCAAGCCCTAACAAATGAAATAATTTAGGCCATGATGATCAATAGCTGCTAAAAGAGAGGCCACCAGCTATCTGGACATTGCAGTCTAGACTATACTACCTCCAGATGCTGTGTAGAATCCCTAGGCAGCCTCTTGGACAGACAGCTTCTAGGCACTCTTCTGGGAAGGATTCAGGTTTCAGTTTCCCCTAGTAGATGTTATCACTGTCCCCCAAACTTGTATGTGCACCTGAGTGATCAGAGGATGTTTTTTAAACACCAAACCCTAAACATTACCCCTGAGCTTATGCTCCAGTAGGCCTCAGGTAAGGAATTGATTTTATAAAGTTCCACAGGTATTTCTGATGGTCAGCCAGGTGTGGAAACCACTGATGGGTGTCACTTACTGTCCCAAAAATCTCACCTGGTGTCCTGCACGGAGCAGGCTGTAGGCAAGTGAAGCCCCGGGATTTTTGGAGAATCCATCAAGAGGCAAATAGTCTCAATCCCTCCTGTACATCATGGTGGCACCCTAAGTCCCACTATCAGCACTTAAGTCATTGAGCTTTTTACTGTCAAAATGATAAAGATGGGAATGGAAAATATGTGGCCAATGTGATGCCATGTTTTATCCCCAGCCCAGAGCCCCACTGCTGATTGGTCACCATCCTCTCTCCTCCTGAAATCAGATGTGGCCTCAGACTCCTTCTCACTCCAATGCTCCTGGAAGTCACTACCAGTTAATGAGTGTTAACACAAATCAAAAACGATTTGTCACCCTTGGCTCTAGGCGTGACTGTTATGCCTCAGGCATTTTGAGGAGGCAGAAAAATGGAATTTGTTTGCATTGACTTGTTCACATGCGTAGGGGTATGAGAGTAGAGGATGATTGGGAGAAATCACAAACACGTCATGTGTCTGAGGCTGGTTGTGATGTACTCATTGCTTCCACAAGTGTTTGTAGAGTGGACCAGGTTCAAGTCCGAGGCTGGGCAGCAGACACAGACATATCCCCACAGACTTCCTGTTCCACTTCTCAAGGGGTTTTGTCAAGGTGGGGGAGTGGGTAGTTTTGCAGTTTGGGAGGGAAAAAAAGGGATGAAGCGATCTTGTTCATGTACATCTGACAAATATGAAATGTAACATTTACTACGATTCCCGTGGAACTCGTGTTCCCTTCTTAACAATTGTGGTGTGTGCTGTGAGGATGGAACAAGTCCTTTGGCCTCAGCAAGCATTTTGTTTAACAGAAACAATTCTCAAATTGTCACATCATTTGTGGGTTTATTCTTCAGTTGAACTCGTTAATTTGCAAAATCTGTTGTTATTTCTGTGTTTGTTATGCTCCCAGTTTCACTAAAAAGCATTAGGGGATCAAAAGTTGTTCATTGAGATGGAAAATCAGAGATGACAATAGTAGGAAATAGTATGGCACAGAATAATATAATAAACTAAAACCAGCTCTAGATCATATGACTCTGGAAGGGTGAGAAGAACAAATTGAAAAGCAAAACGTCTTCCATTTTCTTTCAGGTCTTTAGTATATAAATATTTCTTGAAAAGGAGCATTATGTTTTTGACAGTCTCATGACACTTTTAAGCAGAATATAGTGGACTCTTTGTTAAGTATATTGAGTATGTTTTTAAAAAAGCAAAAAATAATACTCTGCAGTATGAGGATAGGGTGTGAGCTCAACAACACAGCATTCAATATTGCGTTCCTTGTAGCAAAAACAGGTGCAAGTCACAATATCACACAGGAGCTTATAAAACCAGTGTCAAAGTCAAAGACAAATACTTTTGCAAGAACACAGAATAAGCTATTGGTGAAATCCCTTTAACAAATGAAATTGTTGGATGTTGCATAGTGTTGTTATAGGGGAGGGAAAAGATTTTTTTTCCTCGGCCCATTAAGTTCTGAATTAGGAGCCCTATAACAAATGAGTTAAGAGAAAAGTGTACAAATTTATTTAAAATAAAGTTTATGTAACACTGGAGCCTCTGTAAGGAAATGAAGACCTGAAGAAACAATTACACCTGACTGGTTTTATGCTAGGTTTGATGAAGAGTGGAAAGTCATGGAGAGATACAACAGGCAAAGAGTCTGAGCTGAGAGTGGGAAATGGGACAACCTATGAACCCTGTTTGTTCAGATTCCTCTGTGTCCCTTCCTCTGGGAACAGGGAGGGTGCCTCGCACGTGAGGGTTTTATGACCGGCTTCAGGGGAAGGTCAGGAAGTCCTTCCTGCACCTGCCATTCTCTGATTCCTTGAAATATTGAACGTGGCAAGTTGCCATATTTGGGGCGGTGTGTTCTCAAAGATATCTGCCCATTGTACATGTTAATACAGGTACGCAGTTTAATTGGACATTGTTCCATTGTCATTATAAATGATTATACCACATCGTTCTAACTGGCGATATAAAAGTACACACCAGAATCTCCTGCGGAGCTTTGATAAATCCCAGTGTCAGCCCACCCTTCAGCCCAGTTAACACCAGTGTCACTGTGAGCGGTGGGTCACAGGCATCAGTAGTCTCTTTAAAGATCGCTGCATCATTCCCATGTGCAGCCAAGGCTGAGAAACCAAAGTTGATCGCAATGCGAAATTAGGTAGAGAACCAAAGAAAGAGTTTGTCACAAATAATTAGATTTCTCTCTCTCTCTCTCTCTCTCTCTCTCTCTCTCTCTCTCTCTCTCTCTCTCTCTCTCTCTTTTGTTTTTTGTTTTTTTTATCACGGCTTACAACAACCAAGCTATCTTCACTAGTTCTAAGGGATTTTACCTCTTCTCTTTTTTGATCCCTTTCCTAAGTGCTAGTGGCATGTGGGAAGTCTTGCGATTACCATTTTGGAGCTCTGAGACTATAGCTTTGCTTTATATAACAGAAGCTAGTTTTTGAGATATTGTGAAAGAAGGTACAGCCACCAGGAAGTCCTAAAAATGTGGGCATACTCAGAAACCCCAATAGCCAGCTAAACCGACAAAGAGTTCTTAAAAGAAGGTTGAGGAAACATAGCACAGGGGAGCTGGGCTGGAAGAGAGGCTCAAGGGGCAATATTTCTGTTCAGATACTCAATGCCAGTGGATCTGGGTGGATGCTTAGTGAAGGAGGGCCCCCAGCATTGCCAGTGTGGGGAGGCAGAAGATAATCTGAGCAAAAGGGAGGTGAGAGCAGAGCCAAGAGACTGTGGCCCTGTGTCCCCAGGGTCTTGGGTGAATTCCACTGCTCTCATCATTCTTGGAATCTTGTCTCTCAGGCATCCACATGGGAAGACAAAGGAACAACTGTAGGTTTATTTTATCTGCAGTTCCTTTTTCTCAGACTTCCAAACTCATCCTCGTTTATTGGTTCAGAAAATATTTGTCTGAGGTAGGAGCCTGCATGGGCCTGCACAGCATGTGGCATGGCCAGAGCAGAGTGCAAGGCAGAAAGTGAAGGAAAATGACATCAGCAAGCAAAGAAAGCAGCCTGTAAGACATGGTAAGGCACTTGGAATTCATCCCAATGAAATTAAGAAGACAGTGGAAGATTTTAAGCATTTCCTGTAAGTTTACGTCCTAATAGCATAACTTTACCTCTAACTTTTGCAGAGCTATTGGCCAAAAATATGTCCCCATTTTTGTGACTAGGCTGGCCATTAACAGATGAATAATGTAAACCTGACGATATTGGTTATCTTGTGGTTTTTCCTTTAAATTCCAGTTGGATATTTTATTTAATGAGCCAGTTCTTCTGAGTAATGACTTCCTTGCAACTTCTTTGCAACTAACTATCTTTTTTCTTTCCTCCATGCTTTTGTTTCTGAGCCATTCTTTCACACAACCAACCCACAGACCTTAGCAGGATCCTTGTGCTCAGAAAAATCAGATTCACGATGCCTGCTATCCCTTTTGTGGGCATCTGTGACTGGCAGGCTCCAGAGCCGGGCAAAAGGGGACCAGAGTTGGGCTATCTCCAGATGTGATGTGCAGACTGCAGGACAGGTTTTGGCAGCCAAGTCCAAGCCCACCTGTGGTCCTCGAGTGCTGTCTGTGTGCCTGCCCACTGGGCAGCTTCAGCCTCACAGAAAGGGGGGACCCAGGACACACTCGCTACATCCTCACTGGGATTTTGGGCATCACTTGACCTTAGGCTGCCCAGGACTCACAATTCCCATAAGTATCATAAATAACAAGGGTTTTATTTGAGTGTTCTACCAAATCACAAACTTCAGGTAATTGAGAGGCAACAAAGGTAAAAGGAACTCTTTTTTATCTCTAATATAGAAGAGCCCCTTTCAAGATATTAGGGCTGGGGCTGGCCGAGTGGCGCGGTGGTTAAGCGCTGGCTTGGGAAGCCAGCGGCCCCGGTTCGGGTCCCACATATGAGGGCCAGTGATACTGCCCTCAAAAAAAAAAAAGTTATTAGGGCTGTGTACAAATATTTCCTCAGAAATATTCATAAGTACTGCCTAAACCATTAAGGATGATAGTAGCCCAGTAGGAGGTTTTTCTTTTTACTTTAACTTATAATGGACTTTAGGGGAAAATCAGTAAATAATGAAACACTGGAATACTCTAAACTACATTTCTACTGCAAAATAAATGGCACTCTAGAGGCCTGAATACATCACTGCAGCTAATAAAATTTCCTGATATACCCTCTAGTGACTTTGCACCAGGAAGATTGAATTTGTACAGATTTATACAGTCAAATAAGGTCAGTCTATATAAAAGAATGCTGTTTATCCAGCATTTGGGCAGCATGAATTTAGACTATTCATTATGTAACCACATCGGTGGTGGGTGCCCTTTGTAGCTTTCCTATGAGATTAAAGAATAGAAGGCTTTCATTGCTGGTAATACTTATTACTGCTAGGAAGAGAGGACACGTCAGGATTCGTTCCCGGGCAATTGGACTCAAAAATCTGAGCCTTCAATCTTCACAGGCTTTTGTATTTTTTTCTTGATAAAATTATATCTCACTTTAATTTGCGTTTTTCATCACTCTATTTCCACATTTTATAAATTTTGTAATTTACATATAATTTTCAATTTTCTTTATGTTTTATATATGTGTTTAACTTCTGACTATGCTGTTTGTGTGCTTTGCCTATATTAACTGCATGGGTTGTCTTTTTCCTATTGATTGGTTAAAAAATGTTTATATATGAGGACTATTAATTTTTTTGTCTGACTAATACTGGGGGTGCCAAAAAAATGTAATACAAGTGGACAGTTTGGTCAGCCTTGCTCAAGCAGTAGTTCACCGTCATCAGAAGTGTCTGGACACTGATGGGAACCACTTTGAGCACCTCTAGTAATTGCAGAAGTCAAACGTGACTTGTATTCATCTTTTGTTATTGGAATATATTATTCTAATTTTAATAGTTTTTTCCTTTCTTAAAATGTGTATACATTTTTTTGGCACCCTCTGTATATGTATGGCAGATATTCTCCCCAGGTTGTGGTTTGTATTTTGTCTTTGTCTTTATGCCTTGGAGATGTTTTTAATTTTCAAGCTCTGCCAGATTTTCTGTAAAAAAGGTTAGGATTAACTTTGCTTTTTGTTTCAAATGGTTCACTAATTATCTAATATTCATCATTTCCCACTGATTTAATGACACCTTTATATTAGATTCTATTTCTGTGACATTTAGGTCTTATGCCATATTCTCTATTCTGTCCTACTTGTCTCTTTTAGTCTCTCAACCTTGGCACTGTTGACATTTTGGAGCCAGATTATTGTCAGGGGTGGGAGTGAGGGGCCATCCTGGGTATTGTCCGATGTTTAACAGCATCCATGGCCTCTGCTCACCAGATGCCAGCAGCACCCCATCCCTCAGTTGTAACAAAAATGTCTCCAGACATTGCCAAATGTCTTTGAGGTGCAAAATTGTCCCAGGTTGAGAACCCTGGCCTATTTCTATCCCAGTACCTCATTATTTTAATGACTGTGGCTTTGTGGTATGTTTTAGTATCAGCTAGGGCAAGTTATCCTCTTTATTTTTTCTTTTTTTTTTTTCAGAATTTCCGTGTTTGGACTTCCAGAACTTAAATTGTATGGTAAATTAAGAAAAACAATCCTGGGCTGGCTGAGTGGCGCGTTGGTTAAGAGCTGGCTTGGGAAGCCAACGGTCCTGGTTCAGATCCCACATATGAGGGCCAGTGATACTGCCCTCTACAGCTAAGATGGTAAATGACAGCTCCACCTGGAGTTGGGCTGTGCAAGGCCCAGCGATGGTGTAGGCTGCAGTCCCGCTGCAGTGGGCTGCCATAAGCTACAGTGAGTGGCCGGCAGCCAGCGTGAGTGGCAGGCAGCCAGCGTGAGCTGCCAAGAGCTGCTGTGAGCGGCCGTCCAGAGGCCGGTGACCGATCAGCCTCACCTGAGAAGAGCGTGATGATGATACGAACATGGGCCAATGGAGCAATGTCCTCCATGGCTAGACTGAAGAACAGGGGGACAGGGCTTGTCTGTTCCCTTTCCCCAGTTCCCTAATGCTGTTCTCCTCCCCCAATTCCCCAATAAAAAATCTTTGAAAAAAAATCCTGATATGAATAATTCTATATCAATAAAATGGTTACGTAAAAAAGTCAGGATTTTATTGGGTTTGCATTTAATTTCAATCTAATCTGATAAGAACTGACATCCTTCATGATACACATCATTCTCTTCAAAACATATCTCCATTGAGCTGCGCATTTTTATGGTCCCTTAGTAGAGCCTGTAGTTTTCTTTGTAAAGGTAGAGTGGCAGTCTTGCTTGATGATTAAGATCATGAACTTTGGTTCAGATCCTCACTCTGCTGTGTTCTGTGAATGACCTGGGGAAGCTATTGAACCTTCCAGAAGCTCAGTTTTTTCAATTACAAAATGGTGATAATAATAACAACACCTACCCATATTTGGCTTTGAGGATTAAGTGATAACATAAAAAAATCTCTCTCAACAGTTGTTATTAGATATAATTGGGGCTGCTAGTTTTTTTCTGTCTTGCTATTTTTGTGAATAGAATCTCTTCTATCATGCTATTGTTTCCATAGAAAGGAATCCATTGATTTTTGCATATAAATTTTATAGTTGACTACCTTACAGAATTCTCTTGTGATTTTCAATGTTTTTTCATAAATATGGTGATAACATTACGAAATAAGGGAATATTACCGCCTCCTTCCGAGCTGGTAGACTGCTTGTTGACTTGCTTGAATTGTTGCATTATTTAGCATTTTCCAAACAATTTAAATTATAATTAATAAGAAGCACCCTTGTCTCATCTGGTGTAAATGAAAATTCTTCTAGTTTTGCACCATTAAGAATTGGTTTCTGAGGGCCGGCTGAGTGGCGCATTGATTAAGAGCTGGTTTGGGGATGCCAGCAGCCCCGGTTCAGATCCTACATATGAGGGCCAGTAACACTGCCCTCTACAGCTAACAACAGCTCCACCTGGAGCTGGGCTGTGCGAGCCCCGGCCCCGGTGACGGAGTAGGCTGCAGCCCCTGCTGCAGTGGGCTGCCATAGGCTACAGTGAGTGGCCGGCAGCCAGCGTGAGTGGCCGGCAGCCAGCGTGAGCTGCCAATAGCCGCAGTGAGTGACATCCAGAGGCCCACAACCGATCTGCCTCACCTGGGAAGAGCGACATGGGCCAGTGAAGCATCGTCCTCCACAACTAGACTGAAGAACAAAAGGACAACAACTTGTCTGTTCCCCTTCCCCCATTCCCCAATGCTGTTCCCCTCCCTCAATTCCCCAATAAAATCTTTAAAAAAACAACAACAAAGAATTGGTTTCTGAGAAGTATTATTATTGTGTTGAGGAAGTAGCTTTCTAGTCTTACTTTCTAAAGTGTTTTTAAATGGGGTGTTGTAAAACAACTATTATAAAGTTTCAGTTATGTGAGATGAGTAAGTTCTAGAGATCTGTACAATGGTGTAGGTTACAGATAACCATCTGTATTGGACACTTATAAGTCTGCTAAGAGGGTAAAGCTCATATAAAAAAATAAAAGAATAAATATTGAGAGAAAGGATAGACAAAGAGACAAATAGTCCAATAGACACAGACCCATACAAAGATGGAAAGGACACATTATGGAACTGGCAGATCAGACTAGTGGGAACACGTTGGACTTTTCAACAAATAGTGCTTGGACAATTGGTTATACATATGAAAATGGATACCCTACATCATATCACACTTTTAAAAAGCCAATTCTACATTGATTAAAGACTTAAATGTAAAAGGACAAACTATAAATAATTAAAAGACAATATCAGATATATTTATAACTTCTGAGTTAAGAAGGATTTCTTTTAAAATATATATATATATATATATATATAAAATCAGAAAAAAATATATATTCAATTACACTAAAATTAAGAATCTCTGTTCATGAAAAGAAAACAAAGAAAATTAAAATCCCACAATCCCACCACTGGGAGAATATATTGTAACACATATAACTGACAAGTTATTTATATCCAGAATGTGTAATGGATGCTTACAATAAGAAACAGCAAAATAACCCAGTTAAAAAAAAATGGTCGAGAGATTTACAGAGAAAGAAACCCAAATAGACAAAGAAGCTCAATGTCATTGACAATCAAGGAAATGGTAATTGAAACCGGTAGGCTGTTTTACTGCCGGCAGATTGGCAAAAATGTAAATGTCTGATAACATCAAGTTATTATGAAGATGTGGAGCAACCGGAAAAGTTAGACAGTACTGATGGAAATATAAATTGCAACAGTCCGTTTGGAAATAATTTGACACTATCTAGTAAAGGCTAACAATGAAAGACTTGACATTCTATCAAGTTCACTACTAGATACGCAATCTAAACAAGCTGACACCATTGCACAGAGTCATGGATAAGAACGTTCATAGCAACAATTTTTGTAATACTCAAACTAGATGAAATTCAAATGTCAATAAACAACAAAATGGATCAATCCATTGTTCTATAATCATGTAATAAAATACTATACAGCAGCAAAAACTGAATCAAAGCCACATACAACATAAATGAACTACAGACCTATCATGTTGAGTGAAAAAAAACAAATCACAGAAGAATGCATATAGTGTGATTGCATTTATAGAAAGTCAAAAATATGCAAAACTAAACAGTATATTTTTAGGGATAGAGACGATTGTGTTTCAACCACACAAAATATAAAGGAAAGCTGGGGAGTGATGATAAACAAGTTTCGATTTGTGGTCACCTCTGATAGGGAGGGAAGAAGATGGAATAGAGGTTGGACATGCAGGAGATTGGTCCTGTTCCTTCAATTAGGTGATAGGTACAAGCATGTTTGTTCATACACACATTCAACAAATACTTAGTAGAGTCCCCCGTGTGTATCAGGGGAGATGGCAGTCAACAGTCCATACATTCTCCCCTCTGGAGCTGACTTCTTATGCTTAGATATAAAGAACAAGCATAATTCATTAACTTTATGGTACACAGTGATAAATGCCAAAGATTTTTAAAACAAAGCACAGAGAAGAGGAAGTGTTGAGCAAAGGAATAACAGTCATTTTATCATGATAGATGAAACAATTCAAATGTTTCAATTAGTAAATAAGCTTGGGATGTGACTATAAATAGCAAAGACTGCCACCATTAGGCATTCAATGTTGGGTTTCCTAAATTGTGGCCAGGAGATGCTGTGCAGAACTCACCTTTGTGACAAGCCCAGACTTGGTCTCTGACTGTAACCGAAAGGTTAGCTTGTCGCTCACATGACCAAATGCCTTGAAGACTCAGGACTCTGGTTCTTAGAAGTTTCTGTTCTCTGATGTTTTAACCAAGTTTTGAGATAATGAGAGTTCATTGAAATGCCAGGGCAAGATTTTAGAGGCAGCTGGCATGACTAGGCCATTGTACAAGATAATGTACACTTCCTCTGTCTGTACCTAATCTGATTTTATCAGAACTGGTTCTTTGCTTCATGTTGTGTCATTACAAGCAGATCACTCACCAAGCCTCTTGATCATGCATCATAAACAAAGGTCTCTGCCCTTTTATTCATCTTGTTTTTTCTGCACCTGCTGTCTTATCTGGGCACAGAAACATCCTTTTTTAGGGACAGATATTCAAGACTCAATAGCACTCCTCCTTTGCAATGTGACTGAAGCTCTGCCCCTGCCCTCACAGAGTTCTGAGCTGGGAGACCAGACAGACACTGAATACATAATTTCTAGTTCTCCTCTCGAGATTGTTTCTGATTTTTTTCCTATATGGAATTTTTCAAGCTGAATCTCAGCTTCCTCCCTCTCTCATTATTTCATGTAGTAGCTTGTAACTTGTTCTTCCTTTATGCTTAACCACAGTTCCTTTGGTTAGCTAGCTTTTTCTTCTACATTTCTGTTGAGAGGTTAAGTTAGCCAGACATACTGTATTCTAAATCAAAATAACACCCATTTTTCTAGGATGACTTAATTATCTTGTTAAGCAAGCAGTGAAGAATTATCTTTAACTTTATGTTTCAGAATTTGTTGTGGGTTAGACAAGCTGTTCATAGAAAAAAATATGTGAGCAGGTAATTTTTAGTGTTTGTTTGGCAAACTCCCCTAACAGGCTCTGTGGTAACAAAACCCATCAACCATGAGCACATATATACTCAGAATTGTAAAATAAAACAGAACCATTTTAAAATAGTGATTCATGTAAACATTGATTACCCAGATTTAGAGAGAAATTTTATGTGTACATTTATGATCTGTCCTCAACTGTTATTGATAAAAGCTTTTCAATTGTTAAAATTGGAAACTTATCCTTGGAAACATCTCTTTTTTTTCTTGTTCTTATTCTATGGAACTATAGCAAAAGGAAACTTTACCTATAAAAGGGCATTTATACTCTAGTATGATACATGGAAACTCATAGAACTGCCTGGTGAGTCGAGATAATATTTTCTATTTAATTAGATATTACAAATGCTTTTTAAAGTACATTTTTTCATACATAGCTATCTATATTTAAATTGAATTTAGATATATCATAGCTCTGAGTTATCAAGGTAGAATTACAGCATCACAAATTTAAAAAAACATTGCAAGTTTAACTTTATTTTGATTAGATAAAAAATACATAGGCATTAAATACCAAAATAGCAAGCAATCTCACTTGAAAGTTGTTTTTGTTATCATTAGCAGAGCAAATGTAACTATCCTCCTCAGAGTAGGAATCTTTCCAGAATTGCTGCTTATGGGAGATTATGTGGAAAGTGCTCCAATGAGCTTCATGTTTATCCAGAATGTGAGCTGAGGACCACTCTCTGCCAAATGGTCTCTGATGTTAAGATGGTTTCTACATCTTGGCTATTGTGAATAATACTGCATTGGACATGAGAGTGTTACTATCTCTTTGAGATCCTGATTTCAATTTTTTTGGATAAATACCCAGAAGTGGAATTACTAGATCATATAATACTTCTATATTTAATGTTTTGAGGAACTTCCATATAATTTTCCATAGTAGCAGCATCATTTTACATTCTCACCAACCATAATAAACTCACAAATATTTTTCCCAAGTGGTTATATCTTATTGCATTCCTACCAGCAGTCTATTTCCCAGTTTTTCCACCTTCTTATCAACACTTGGAATTATCAGTCTTTTAAATTTTAGCTAGTCTAATGGGTGTAGTGTGTCTTATTATGATCTTAATTTTCATATCTCTCATTATGGCAATATGTTCAACAGTATAAAGGAAATTATGTCATAATGAATGAGCACAGAGGAAATCTCAACACAGAAATAAAAGCTATATAAAAGAATAAATTGGAAATTCTAGCATGAAAACATAAAATATATGAAATTTTAAATTCCACAGATGGGCTTAATAGAAGATTGATGATGATAGAAGAACTTAAAGATAGATCAATAGAAATTATCCAATCTTAAGAACAGAAAAAGATTGAAAAAAAGTAGAAAGAACAGAGCCCCAGGGACCCGTGGAACAATATAAAAAAGTCAAACATATTTATTATAATTTGAGTCCTAGAAAAAGAGGAGAAGGACAGTGCAGAACAAATGTTTGAAGAAATCATGACTGAAAAATGCTCAAATTTGTTGAAAGACATAAACGTACAGATTCAGCAAGCTCAGCAAACTCCAGAAAGGATAAATGCAAAGAAAACCACACATGGGCACAATATAATCACACTGCTGAAAACCAAAAATGGAGAATCTCTTGAAAGCAGCCAGAGAAAAACAACATACAGTAAAACCTTGGATTGCGAGTAACTTGGTTTGCAAGTGTTCCACAAGACAAACAAACATTTCTATTAGGTTGGTGCAAAAGTAATAGCTGTTTCTGCCATTGTAAGTATTGCACCAACCTAATAATACATTTTAACTTGGTAAACGAGCGATGTCTTGCAATATGAGTGGTTTGTTTCTGGAACAAATTATGCTCACAAACCAAGGTATTACTGTATTACATATGATTTAAATGGCTGCTCACTTCTCATCAGAAACCATAAAGTCCAGAAAAAAATAGAATGTCTTTAAAGTGCTAAAGGAAGAAAAAAAATCAAGCCAGATAGCTATAGCCAGCACAGTATCCTTCAAGAATGAAGTGAGAAGCAAACAAATACACAAACTCAAAAAGCTATATGCACCCTCATGTTCACTGTAGCATTCGTTACCATAGCCAAGATATGAAAGCAACCTAAGTGTCCATCAATGGATGCATGGACAAAGAAATGTGGTGTAAATATATTTATACACTGGAATACTATTAAGCCATAAAAAGGATAAAAATCTTGCCATTTGCAACAACTTAATGGACCTTGATGGCATTATGCTGTGATATAAATTAAATAAGTCAGGAAGAAAAAGACAAATCCTGTATGATCTCACTTACACGTGGAATCTAAAAAAAACAAAAAAAAAATAGAAAATCCAAGTTCATAGATAACAGAGAACAGAGTGGTGGTTGCCAGAGGTGGGAAATGAAAGGTGGGCAAAGGGGGCTAAGGGTGTCAAAAGGTGTAAACTTCCATTTGTAAAATAAGTAAGTCATGGGGATATAACGTACAGCATGGTAACTGTCGTTAACAACGCTCTTTGGCATATTTGAAAGTTGCTGAGGGTACATCTTAAAAGTCCTCTTCACAAGAAGAAAAAAGTTTAGCTATGTATGGGGACAGATGTTAACTAGAGTTATTGTGGTGATCATTTCACAATGTATACAAATATCAAACCGTTATATTTTACACCTGAAACTAAATCTAATGTTATATGTCAATTATACCACAATTTTTTAAAGATATTTTAAAAGCTCACTGAATTTGGCAACCCTCTCTAAGAAGAATAAAACAAAATTATGAATGTAAAATTAGGCACAGACCCTTGGAAGGAACCCTTGCATGTGAGGGGCCCTGAAATCTAAGCTCCATTTGGGACATCTGGTTTGAGGTGATTCCTACTGGTATTCTGATTGCAGAAAAGTTGCAGTGGCTCCTTTTTCAAGCCACTGCAACAATACCAGTCCTTAAAAATATAAGCCTCTGTCTTCACTAGAGCTTAATGACCATATTTCTAGTCCTCATTCTATTTCCATTTCTGATCCCAATTACTGTTTCCCAGTCTAATTTGAGAGCTGTAAGAAATGGAAGGTCTCCTGGGAATTCCTTTACAAGGTGAAAGTCCTCTGCTCTCAACAGCCGTTCCTTCACAGTCTGACTCTTGCTGTTTGCCATGGTTTTAGGCAGGGAAAAATATCTTTATGCTGAATTTTTTGTTAACCTAACATAGTCTTCCCTCTTAGCCCAGAGCACTTTCCTTAGCAGTCACATCTCTCTCTTGCTAGGAGGCCTTCTTCCTTTTCCTGTCATCCCTAATCCATGCATTCCCTACTTCCCTGGATTCTGGCTGTTGCATCATTGCATGTTCCTGCTTGCAAATCATCAGTGTGATACAAAGACTTTGGAATTTCAAGTCAGAGGATCAGGATTTATGTCCTGACTTCCTACATACTAGCCATGTTATCTTGAATAAGTCACTTAGTACTCTGACCTCAATAATTTATAATTGAACTGGGGATAAAGTTATTGTGAGAGAAAACTGTATGAAAACACATGTTGCAAAATAAAAGAATATGTGTTATAAAAAAGAATAAAATAAAGTAAATAGATTTCAGATCAAAGGAAACAAAGAGAATGTGGGCCCACAACCCTGTACTACAAGATATGCTACAGGCTGGGGAAAAGGATACCAGAGGGAAACTTGGAATGAAGCATGTTGGAAATGGTAAATATGTAGGCTAATCAAAAAGATTATTTATTTACTCTTAATTTAACATCATCTTGCAGGATGTATAATGTTACATAGATGTTATAGATGTGACAACTATAGCATAAAAGATGGGAAGGGGTGGGACATGGACCTACATAGTTACAAAGCAGTTAACATTTTATGTGGAGTGGTACAATATTAACTGTAAGTAGACTGTGAAAATTATAAATATATACACACATATTCATAAATCTATATCTCCCTAGAGCAACTACAAAAAAAGAATGCACAGAAGCGTAATTTAAAAACCAATAGGGGAATTAAAATGAGATAGTAGAAATTATAACCAACAAATTTACGTAAGCAGAAATAGCTACAGCAAAACCCAAGGGGAGCCTTTTCACAAAGATGGCGCCAAAAGCAAAGAAGGAAGTCCCGGCCCCTCCCAGAGCCAAAGCCAAAGTGAAGGCTTTGAAGGCAAAGAAAGCAGCCCTAAAAGGCATCCACAACCACACACACACAAAAGATCTTCACGTCACCCACCTTCCAAAGGCCCAAGACACCATGGCTCTGAAGGCAGCTCAAATATCCTCAGAAGAGCACCCCCAGGAGAAATAAACTTGACCACTGTGCCATCACCAAATTCCCCCTAACTACCTAGTCAGCCACGAAGAACAGAGAAGCCAACAACACACTGGTGTTCATTGGGGATGTCCAGGCCAACAAGCACCAGATCAGACAGGCTGTGAAGAAGTTCTATGACATTGACACGGCCAAGGTCAACACCCTGCTCAGGCCTGATGGACGGAAGAAGGCATATGTTCCACTGCCTCCTGACTAGGATGATTTGGATGTTGTCAACAAAATTGGGATCATCTAAACTGAGTCCAGCTGGCTAGTTCTAAATATAAAATTTTTCACTGTAAAAAAACCCAAGGGGAAACCTGGGATATAATTTAAGGCCAGAGGCATGTGGCTGTAGGAGCACAATTCCACCTACAGTGACAAAAACAACAGTATTACCTGATGCTCAGCCCAAAAGTCAGAAGTGGGGGAGGGTAGGGGGGAGTTTTCCCAGGACTTGGGGATCAGGAGAATTATTTATTCTAGATAGAAGGAAACACAGGTAGATAGGTAGGTAGGAGGTAGGTAAGTAGGTAGATGATAAATAGATGATGGATGGATGGATGGATGGATGGATGGATGGATGGATGGATGGATAATAGATAGATAGATAGATAGATAGATAGATAGATAGATAGATAGATGATAGATACTGTCAATAGACATAGAGAATGCTGTTACGCTACAGCATCGTGAGACCATCACGGAGCTAGGGGCTGGGTGGTAGGCCTGGAGTCTGGTCCAGGCTGCAGTAACTGGCACTCTTCCCCCACCTTTGAGCCTTAATTTCTCCAATTTTGGTAAAATTGACCATGTTAATACTGTTTCTAAGATTTCTTACTTTTAAAAAATAATATTTAGAATTATTATTCTTTTTTAATAATTTTTTTCTTAGTTGTTTGTTTATTTTTTAAGTTTCCATCCAGCACTAACATTGTAAGTTTCTATTTTTAATCTTGCCTATGACATTCTCTTCTGATCGTAGACTCCACACCCTAAAAACTCTAGTTGAATATCTGTGTTTTTATGTGAAATAATTTTTTACTGCTATATAGTAATGGTAGAGATTCAAAAGCCCTTTGTTTTTTCAATGACCTTTTTATCTTGAAAAAACAAAAACAAAAACCTTTTCACTTCCTTTCAATATGTTTAGTTGAGGCACCCTCTAGTGGAAGAATCTGCATATAGCACTACAACAATTAAATTGCTTACTATATTTTTATTATAGTAACACTATATTACTATAGAGTATTGCATACATATTTTATACACTAAAAAATAAAAACATATATGCCTATATTACAGTAAAATTCTCAAGATGCAAGTTCTCACTTAGCTTAAACTTCTAGTTTGAATTCAATATTAAAATCCATGAGACCACATATATAGGATTATAACAGTTAAATATTTTCTGTCCCAAGTATTGTGTGTTGACAGTAGATTAACCATGTGCATGAGAAAGTATGAAATAGAGGAAATTTTATTTTATTCGCAGAATGCATTAAAATGCATTTTACCCCCCGAATACTTGGATCCTTAGTCATTTCCCCCTTTCCTAAATAGTGCCTGCATTTTTCAGGTGAAAGGAATGAATACATCTTTTTGGAATGGAGGGACAGTACATGGGTTCTCTAGGTGCCGCAGACTCTGACCTCCAGAGTTTTTCCTAAAGCAAATTCTTAAGTGTGATGATTAAAAAGACACTTTTTCCTGAGTATTGGCTTTCCCCTTACTTGAACAAAATAACACTATGAATGACAACTATTTTTGAGCTCCATTCAGAAGCCAGTTTGATCTCATTTGCTAATCATTGCTGCTTTTAAAAATATATGTAAATACAGACTTCCGGTAAAATGGTGAAATAGACAGACGCTGTGCTAACTGCCTCCCAGGATCACACCAAAATTACAAACAATTATACAGCAGTCAACCCCGGAGGTCCCCAGAACACTGGAGGAACAGAACCACTAAACAAAGAACTTAAAGAGGAGGCCACGTCGGGTCTGATAGGACGGGAGGAGACGAGAGAGGGCGAGCCCCGTGAGGGAAGCCCCAGCTGTGGGAAGCTTGTCTGGTTGGGGGAGAGACCCTCCGGCCGCACCCCACGCTCCCCAGCCCAGAGCTCCTTTGCCGGGAAGAGGAGTTCTAAGATAGCCGGCAGTAAATTAGTGAGGACTCTCTTTGCTCAGCTCGGTGAGGCTAAGAGCGGCTGGAGAATCAGTGGGGCCGGCGCCCGGGCGTGCTCGCCGGTGAGCACTTACCTGGTTCCTGGTGCAGGGAGTGGCTGTGTGACCCGGGAGCCTGCGGGGACGGACTGAGCTGAGCACCTTTGGTGCAAAGGCTGGAGGTGTTTGGACTGTTATTCCCGTGGTGCGGAGCTTGCACGCGAGTGGTGTGGGGAGGGCGCCATTTTGTCGGGCTTGGGCCCTCCCACGGAGGATCAGTTCGGAGACCTCGTTGGTCGGTGGAATTGGCGCAGAAGTGCATGTGTGCGTGTGCGCCTGCGGCCTTGGATCCCCACCCTTCGCCCGGCTTATACTGCATTGCCAGGGAAACGCAGGGCGGGTGCCCTCCGGCTCCAACAGGCTGCTCACTGAGACGCAGGAGTGCGCAAGCCACCTTGGGTCCCTGCTCTCCGCACTGCGCTTGCAGAGTTGCCAGGCTGGTGATTGGTTGTCGGGCTGCTCAGCCTGATCTACTAGCAGCTGATTGGGACAGGCTGAGACTGGGAGTTCTCCTGGGAGTGTTGGGCCATGAGCTGTGTGCCTGCGTGATCCAGCCAGGGCTCTCCTGGTGATCTATCTAATACATCAAAGCAATCCCAGAGCGACAGCCAGAATGGGGAAACAAACAAACATGTGCCAAGTAAAAGATCAGAAGAAACCTCTAGAAATGGAACTGAATGAAATAGAGGGATCCAACCTTTCAGAGAGAGATTAGAACACTGATGATAAGAATGTTTAACAAACTTAGTGAGGACATAAGGAAGGATAGAGAAATCATAAAAAACAACCAATTAGAACTAAAGAATACAATATCTGAAATGAAGAACACACTCGAAGGAATGACCAGTAGAGCAGATGAAGCAGAGGAGCGGATCAGCGATTTGGAAGACAAAATAGCAGAAATCACGCAGTTGGCACAAAAAAAAGACCAAAGAATAAAAAACAATGAAAATAGTTTAAGAGCCCTATGGGACAAGATGATGTGCAACCACCTTAGACTCATAGGAATACCAGAAGGAAAAGAGAAGAAGCAAGGGGTCGAGAATGTATTTGAAAAAATAATGACTGAAAACTTCCCTACCCTGGTGAAGGAAATTGACATACAAGCCCAGGAAGTGCAGAGAGTTCCAAATAAGCTGAACCCAAACAGGTCCACACCAAGACACATCATAGTTAAAATGGCAAAGCATAAAGACAGACAGAATCCTAAAAGCAGCAAGAGAAAGACAGCAGGTTACATACAAAGGAACTCCTATTAGACTAACAGCTGACTTGTCTACAGAAACTCTACAGGCCAGAAGGGAGTGGCAGCATATATTCAAAGTGACACAAAATAAGGGCCTACAACCAAGATTGCTCTACCCAGCTATCACTTAAAATTGAAGGAGAAATAAAGAGCTTCTCAGAAAAGAATAAGCTTAAGAAATTCATTACCACCAAGCCAGCATTGCAAGAAATGTTAAAAGGGCTTTTTTAAACAAAAGAAAGGGGTAAACAAGCTAACCCAGGAAGACCAGGAATACAAGTAACAAAATGGCAATACATATGCACCTATCAATAATCATTTTAAATGTGAATGGGCTAAATGCTCCAATCAAAAGACAGAGAGTGGCTGAGTGGATAAGAAAATAGGACACATGTATATGCTGTTTACAGATGGAATAAGGTATTTCATGCAAATGGAAATGAGAAAAAAAAAAGATCTGGAGTACCAATACTTATTTTGGACAAAATAGACTTTAAAATGACTACAATAAAAGACAAAGAAGGGCACTATAACCCTAATGAACATCTATGTACCCAACATAGGAACTCCTAATTATACATAACAGATTTTGACAGACATAAAGACAGAGATCAACAGTAACACTATCATAGTAGGGGACTTCAACACCCCATTGTCACCAATGGACAGACCCTTTAGACAGAAAATCAACACAGAAAGAGTGGCCTTAAATGACACTTTAGACCAGCTAGACTTCGTCGATATTTTTAGAGCATTTCACCCTGAAAAAACAGAATATACATTCTTCTCAAGTACATTTGACGTTTTCCAAGATAGACCACGTTAGGCCACAAAACAAGTCTTGGTAAATTTAAGAAGATTGAAATCATATCAAGCAGATATAAAGGAAAAACTGATGGTTGCTGTCTGGGAGGGAGTGGGGCTGAGGGAGAGGGGGAAGGTTTTGGACAGCATAGGTGGGTGACTACAATGTTGCCACAGGAATATGGGGGGCAGTTCTGGGAATGTAATTGATAATATTGTGAAGAGACTATTATGTTAAGTGAAATAAGTCAGTTGGAGAAAGACAAGTACCATATGATCTCACTTATATGTGGAATCTGAAAAACTGAATGAACGATCAAAGTAAACAGACTCATAGATATTAGAGGAAAAACTGAGGGTTGCTAGTTGTGGGGGTGGGGATAAAGGAGAAAGGAAAGGGATTAGACAGCATAAATAGACAACTACAATATTGCCACAGGGGAATATAATAATGTTGTAAACATTTTGTGATGTGTCAGATGGTTACATGTCTTGTTAGGGAGACCACTTCATGGATGGAGTAGAGGTTTGATCACTGCACTGTACACCTGAAGCTGATGTTGTATAATATTGTATGACAACTGTAACTGAATATATAAATAGTCATGGGATGGGGAGTATACTGTGGAAGGGAGTCAAAGGAATTGTAATAGATATGTATGATATGCAGGGGGAGGAGTGGGGTAGCGAACTGGGGGAGGGGGGTTATCACTTTGAGGGGTAAAAAGTATAACTATTGCATCGTGTTGTACACCTGAAACTAATTTAAAAAAATGTTTATTTCACAATAAAAGATTTAAAAGAATATATGTAAATGCATCTTAGGCAATTTAATTAAGCATTTAATCTGGTCTTCAAACTGAATTCCATCCATTACTAGTTACAGTGTTAATAAGTTGATATAATTCATCAAAAACATCAACTCGGTTGTGTTAAAGAGAACCATCCTCATGGAGCAAATAAAAAACTAAACTCATTTAACAGAAAGAGGTTATGAAAATCATCTCAGGCTTGAATTTCATGGGGCTAAAGTAATTACTTTCATAATTACTTTTTAAAGTAATTCTAATAGCAAGTTCCAAAAATGGCTCATCATTAAATTTATCTCCTTATTCACAGTAGAAAGGCAAGATAATAACCCATCACAACTACCCTAAGAGTTCAATGTACTCTCGTTTTCTTATATAACTATTAAAATAGACATGGCTTGAGAATATTTGCAATGCCTTTATATTTTCCCTTTGAGTGGACCCAAATCTCCGTTTCCCTGCAAATGTTACTGTCATGTTAGCTTGGCAAATCCAGGGGCTAGTGGTTTCTGTTATATCCACCATTTTATTACTGACTCATTCTGAAGAAGTTTATTCTCCAGAAGTGGGCACTTGTCTTCTGAGGTTCACATCTCTGGAGACTTGGCCTCCACTTTCTTGAGGAGGCTGGAAGAAAGGCAGGTGGGGCCATCGGGCAAATCACAGCCTGTCCATTGGGCAACACATTTAAGAGGGAACTTCACATAGTCACACATTAGCCTGGGGGAGTGGATCCCAAGTGTTTTCAGTCCTGGAGCTGTACATGGTTATAAATCCAGTGTTGAGGAGTTGGTGGTGAGCATTTTTTTATTAATACCAATCTTGGAGTTGGCAGAGCACATATTTCACATATAAAGATTACCTGAAACTCAAAAGCCAGTCATGAGGTGCTTTTGAGATCTCCTTCAACAGGTTCCAGTCTAGGATGGTGACACAGGAGGCTCTGAACCCACCTCCTCCCATGGACACACCGAATCTACAGTTATACACAAAGCAACTCCCTCTAAAAAAAAAATCAGGAGAACGACCAAATACCCACCTCAAAAAGGTCCTGGCACACCCTCAACTACTGGGAGCCACTAAGATCAAAGAAGGCCATTTGGACAATCATGAAAATTCCAGGGACAACCAAGAGCTCAGGCCTGGCGGAATGAGAAGTTGCATCTCCTACACAAGACCATGACATCAAGATGGGAGAGGTTGGCTGTTTTATCTTATACTCAGAGACCTCCACAGAGGCAAGGAAAATGAAGAGGAAACAAAGGAATATGTTTCTAACAAGAACAAGGTAAAATTCCAGAAACAGATCTTAATGAAATGCAGAGAACTGACTTACCTGCTAGAGGGAGCTCATACCCATCCACGTTCATTCAGGTGGCCATTCCCAGTGGCCCAGTTTCATGATGCAACTTCAGCAGAATTAAACTTGTATAGTTCGAAACTCTGTCACTCATAACAACTAGCCTCAGTTTCAATCGCTCATTGGTGCAGACCTGCCAGCCTGACGTCAGGAGGTACCAGTTTCTCAACAGTGGTCAGGGAAGGCGGTCAGACTCTCCAGTTCATGTTTGCTGGAGAATCAGTTCAACCTCAGGTGGGCTGCCTCTCACCGCCAGGCAGGTCACCCAAGGCCTGGGATGGTCCTGTTACCTTGGCTCACAACATCAATTTTGTAGATTCAAATGACATGGATGCTATTCCCATAATCTCCTAATGGACCAGGGGCTTCTCAGGAAACAACAGCCATCTCCCCAGAACTTCCTTTCTGTGTGGCTTCCCTACCGTCATCGGTTCTTCAGGAAATTTGGTTGTATTCAGAGGTCCTAAAGGAGATATTTGGCATTTGAAATTTCCTGCAGTTTTATTTGTTAAAGAGAAGTTCGTCACTGTTGAGCTGCGTTGATGGGGCCAGCATCTTCTACCATTTGGCAGAATCGTAGCAATTGTCCAGGGAGCAGCTAGTCCTCAATCAGGCACCATTAGGCATTTGCAGCAACTGCCATTTGTTGACTGCAAATGGGACTGTGCTAAGCCTTTACCTACATGCTTTTGTTTATTCCCCACAATAACTCTGCAATGAAGTTATTCCCATTTTCCAAAAGGTAAAAAAAAAAAACACCATGAAATTTAGAGAAATAGAAGCAAACTCTGTGGATTTCTTCTTTAACATAAGTGGCATTCTAGGAAATTTCACTTCAGCAAATGGCAGGGGAAATGATGGTTTCTTATCACATATGTACACCCAATTACAAAACTGGTGGTTATGTGCACATTGAGCCCCTAAAAGGCAATGCCCCTGTGCATTTATACCCACGGTATTAACACAATGGGTAAATATTTGTTTTAGGGTTGAATCTGCCAAGGCTGTAGAAAACTGAGACAACACTGATGCTGTACTTGTAGAATGCAATTCCCATAATCTCCAAATGGGTGAGCTCCTCAACCCCAATTTTCAAGGGTGATCTGCTATTATTCTTTGGTTGGCAATTTATTAACTTCCCCTTCTCCCTTTTAAAGTATATTGGGTTTTGGAAAGAGTCACATTGGGGCCATCCAGACCAGTGCTTCTTAAACTTGCATGTGCACACAAAATCTCCTGCAGATCCTGTTAAAATACAGATTCTGACTTAGGTGCAGGTGGCTTTTGCATTCCTAATGAGCTTGCTCCCAGGATGCTGATGCTGCTGACACTGCTGGTCCGTGGACCACACTTTGAGCAACAGAAATCTAGATTCCTCCCAAATGGAGGAAAAGAAATAGCATGTAAAAAGATTTCTCTCCTATACTCTTCAGACTGAGTCTAGGACCGTAAAACCATTATATGTATAGGCATTTCTTTGGGAAAGTGTTTTGCTAAACTTGCTAAATATTTGATATCATCTAGTTCATTTTTTTTTAGTGCAAAAGAACTTCAATTTTTATTCCAAACTTCCAGTGTTCTGTGAGGATGCTACTAGGGTGAGGAAGATAAATCTGTTGGAGAATTAACATTGAGTGAGTGAATCCCAATTATCCATGAATGAGTTAGATTCGTCTAGAAGAATCCATCTTTTTGCCTATTTTTTTCACTCCTTTTCCTATGATCTAAGTATTCAAAACAGCTGTTGGCAACTACAAAAATGAATCATAAGTACAAATTATCCTTCATGACTATAATGTCTCTCAATGTGATTCTGACCCAATTGACAGTGAATTAGTCCATTGTTATATCCTGATCAGTATGCTAACAAGACAAAAAAAATGTGATCAATGCATAATCAAGTCTGATTTCATAAGAGAGTTTACGGTGTGTAAACACTTAAGAAGTGGTTGCTTTAGTAGCGTTTTCGACCCAGACAGCTCTGCTGGATATCCTTGCCCTTCCTGTAATGTTTAATCAAGAAAAGTATTTGTCATTACATGGCAGTGACTAGGGAATGATATCACCCATAAAAAATAGGATATTATTTCCAGTAATTTTTATGACTCATACAATTTTCTCATATATTTAAAACATACTTTGTATAACTGCTTATCCAGGAAAGGATATTTTAGAGAAAATGTAATTAAATTTAACTTTAAACTACATTTAATTTAACTTCAATTATCCAGATGACTGCCTCTTCTGAAATATTTACTTTTCGCCTACATGTTTAATATTCTCTAGACAAAGTTATAGTCATCATACACACAAAAACATGTAATTGGCTTAATTATCTGGTGTTCTGTTAACTGTGATATGTCTTATGTACTATTAATCATTTGTCAGTGATTTCTTATAATCAAGCTTTAAATGTATATATTTATTAAATCCAGACTTGATATGTGTTATTTAACAATTAAAATATAAAATTATATGTTATCGGTGGTATTAATCAGAAGCGAGATCTATTGGCTTGGAGGAGGGGAAAGTATTAAGCTTAATTAGAAGAAATAAAATAAATTGTTAGTAAGTTCTGCAAAGCCTTATAGAAACACAAATAAAACAGGAAACGTTCAGAATAACAACAACAATATTAATAATATCTATTAAGTGTCTGCTATCTGCCAGGCCCTATTTTACATCCTTTACCTGTCCTGTCTCATTTACTCACAGGAACCCAATGAAGTAGGTCTAGAACATTCCTATTTTACAGATGAGGGAACTGAGATATAAGAGCTTAGACAAGTCTTAGATCACATCAGCACAGAGTAGAATCAGGATTCACACCTACACACTCTGCTTTCAGAGCCCACATACCACACCACAGAAGTACATGGAAGGTTTTGCATTTTAGGGGAAGGCGTGGCTACAAACTATGGCCCACAGGCCAAATCTGGCCTGCCACCTTAAGCCTGCAAACTGGGAATGGTTTGTACATTTTTAAAAATCTAAAGAAACATAGTATTTTTGTGACACGTGAAAATGATATGCAATTAAAATTTCAGTGTCCATAAGTAAAGTTTTATTGGAACACAACCATGTTCATTTTTTTATAGATTGTCTATGGCAGTTTTCATGTTACAATAGCCAAGTTGAGTAGTAGCAACAGATCATATGGTCCACAAAGTCGAAGACATTTACCATCTGGCCCGTCATAGAAAAAATTAACCACCCTTGCTATAGACCAGAAGTGAAGGGAACACAGAACACAGCATTTATGCAAATGCAACTGAGGAGCCATGAAAATGGACTGAGTGTGAGTCACTCAGGGTTGCCTGGTATAAGACCTCACCTTCTGAACCTGAGAGTGTAATGAGACACATATGCAATTAAATACATAGCAATCCAAGGCTGAGAGATGGGTGTCTAGCCTGCTCTTCATGGGGCAAGCTATGGGAAGGAGTTTGGGGGTTCTGGGGAGCAGGAGAAGATAAGATAGGAAGGGCAGAATTGTGCCCCCCAGTCTTCTGCCTACAGAACATACCTACTGTTTCCCTCACTAATTTGGTCAAAACCAGAGCCAGTAAATCAAGGAAGGACAAAAAACTCATCCAACTGTTGCGTTTGTTGCCTGGAAGGGAATTTGGACTGGAGATCTGGAAACTGGTTAGGGGTGAGGTGGCGTCTAAATTGGCTTGGTGGTGCAGGGGTGCAGCCTGCATAGGGAAGCCCCCTTGTGTGTCAAAGGAGTTATTAACCCATGTGCCCTTGCTATAGACTGGCAATGTTTGCTGGAAAACTACTCATTCCATTTGTGTGTGTCTTCCCTTGGAAATGGTCTTTCAAGAAATAATGTTTTTTAAACATTATTAAGATCACTTTTTACCTCCCAAATAGAGATTGCTAGAAGATATTGCAATTCTTGGAGAAGGTAAGATGCCAAAGATTTATTTATTTTCATTAAGACTCGTATTTTCATTAGCACAGATGGGCTGCTGTGCTGACACATTTGTACTGAGGCCTGCGAAGTGGTGGGTCAGACCAATTATCAAAGCACCAGAAATGCCAATCATTTTGTTCATATGTTACCTTATTAATGTGACCACTAAGGGCATAACTCAACTCAAGACTATACAGGTGTTATTCAAATTGTATTTCTTATAATGCAAACAGTTGCAAATCTGCTATCACAGAGGAGCCTATAAAACCAACCAAATACAATGATGATAATATGTATTATTTTTGGAGAGAAAACAAATAATGGACTATCAGACAAATTCTCTTATCAGATGACATTGTTGGATGTTGCATAGTCTCAATGGCATACCATGTGAAATCATTATTCCGAGTGTGCTAGAGACATATTTCACAATTACAGTTGACTGTACAGAGTAGGAGTTGGTTTATGGCACATGTGGTTAGAGAAGAAAGAGTGCTTTACACATTTTTGTCTACTTTATCACTAAATATTCATATAATGATTATTTTGTGAGCCATAGCACAGACTGAAAAAGGCATCCCCGGGATAAGTAAGGGTGAAACACGACTGGGTTTGCAGTAAGGAAGATGTGGTTCTCAAACTAGAAATGGTAGCACCGAATTCCGAGTCTCAGAAACCAGCTGGTGGCCAATCAAATGCTTCATGTCCCTGACTGAGTATTGAAGGACACATTGAAAATCGTAACTACAATAGAAATCTCTCTTAGATCAGCCTCTGCTGAGCCAAATTGCTGTATTTCCTCATGTTCTCCGTTCTAATGGTCAATTCTCGTTCTTTAACCTATGAGTCTTTTGATCATCTCACCTGCTTGAGACATTTTCTTCTGTCAGTCTCTATGATAACAACTACAGAGACAAAAAAAAAAAAAAGATCAGTGGTTGCCAGGTGTTGGGAGTAGGCAGAGCACAGAGGATTTTTAAGGTAGGGAAACTGCTGTGAGTGTACTATGCTAATGGGTACATGACGTTATACACTTGTTTCTGTTGAGAAGTCTGCAGTCCTTCTTATCTTTGCTTTCCCTGTATATGATGTGGCCTTTTGCCCCTTCCTTAGTTCCTTCCTTCCTTCCTATCTTCCTTCCTTCCTTCCTTGCTTCCTTCCTTCCTTCCTGCCTTCCTTTTTCTTTTGCTTGCTCTCTCTTTTTTATCCTTCTTTTGTCACAGCCAGTATCCCAGCTATGATCTCTGATTCTGTTGAATTTTGCATCTTTACCTATTTCTCTCTCTTCCTGCTCAGTGGCATCTAGAAAATATTGTTATTCCGGTCCTTAAGTACCCTATAGTTGGATCCAAATCCTTTGAGAGTTTATATCTTGAAAGAAGTTCAGAATAGCTGGAAAATGGGTCAAATGGTTATACAACAAGGTTAGAAACTTTAGAGAAGCTAACTAGATCTGTTAAGTCTTATTCGTGATGTTGAGAAGAGTAAATTTGATCTAGAATTGTGCTATCCAATACACTAGCCACAGGTGACCACCAATCACTTGAAATGTGTTTAATGCCACATGTTGAAGTGATAATATTTTGAATATTTTAGGTTCCATAAATTATGAAAATATATTTCACCTATTTCTTTTTGCCTTTTCTTAACGTGGATGACAACATGTTTCTATTGAGCAGCGCTGATCTAGAAAGCTCAGGGCAGGGGGAGGGAGCTGAGGTTGTTAGGAGGACAATGGCATGGCCGCTCTTCAATTCAAACCTAACTGTGAGGCCGTGTGTAGAGGACAGACAACAAAGGGGATGATCTGCAGGCCAGAAAAGCAATTGGAAAACTACTGTGGTGGCCCAGGAAAGAAATGACTATCATATTCAGTGTCACAAAAGTTGTATTTCTATGTGATAAAACTGCTATTTTGCTGCATTAGTATTAGGGAAGCTAAACACAAACAAAATAGGTTACCGAAAAACATGTGCAACTTTGTTTTGGAAAGTATAATAGATACCTGTGTACACACGCTCACATATTAACACCTCCTGCTGTGCTGTTCATGACCATTTTTTAGATCAGCTCTAGACTAACCTGGGAAAGCATGGCCTTCTGTGTGTTTACACAAGCAGGTCATCTGGGGCTGGTGGAAAGAATTTGCCCTTCCAGAATTAGCTCTGCCACTTGCCAGCCATTTGATCATGGGCAGGTTGCTTAAACTCTCTGAGTCTCACTGTTTTCATAAGACAAATAGCTAAAGCTTCTGTAGGGTCTATGGAAGATTAAAGGTAAAAACTTAGAAAGAATGTAAAACTAAATAATTAATGCTATAAAATTTTAAGTGTGCTTGCTGTTCTATTCCACAAAGTATACCATCTTCATATATAACGGAGGGTTGACTGTAATTTCACTCCCTTGTCGGCGTGAACTGAACCCCCTCCCATTTGGCAGGATAGATGCTCTGGAAGGTGCGTGGCAGCAACAACCCCAGATAATTGCGGACTTCTTCTTCAGCAAAGTTTGGCATCCCCAGGCGAGCATGTCCTCCCTCCCACCAATGGCCCTGGCGGTAGACTAAACTGGATAAGGGAAGACAGGCCAGACTCTCCGAAGGTTAAGTAAATGAGACTCTTTGGGCTCACATGCTGGTTATCTGGCCACACAGGTGTCCCAGGGCCATTCTTTCCCTCACCTGGGGTTTGGTATCACAAGGTTGCCAGAATCAAAGCCTAAACTTATGTCAATATTTAACTCCTCCACAAACATAACTACTGGACTAGAATCTTCCCCATTTGGCATTTTTATTTTTAAATGCCCAAGGTTTCAGAGTCAAAGCTCAGCCAATGTTTATAATGCTCTGCTGACTCCAGGAATTAGTTTTCAATGTGAGCCCACTTTCAAGGCCATGGGATGCCTGGAGAAGGACTGCCATGGGTCTACCACCTTTTACAGGGGCCACCTTCTAGCCTGCAACCCCGAGATGTGAGGAGTAACAGGCTGGTGGGGAGCAGAGCTTTGGTGGGAGCTCTGTGAAATTTGACAGTTTCTTTTGTCTCCAGCAGACTGCAATGCTCCAGCCACACATGAGTTGCATCTGGAGGCCCAGACAACATTAGGTGAATTTTCATTAAACTCTCAGATATCATATGGCTTCTGATTGCTTATGAAACAAGGGACACCATTAGGACTAAACTGAAAAAGGCCCGTTAAAATTTAAATTCTACAAAAATGGAGTGAAAAACTGAGCAATTACTTTTTATAATTCAAGAAGTGGCAGAAAAGGGTTGTTGTTGTTTTTAAAGATTTTTATTGGGGACTTTGGGGAGGGGAACAGTGTTGGGGAATCAGGGAAGGGGAACAGACAAGTTGCTGTCTTTTTGTTCTTCAGTCTAGTTGCGGAGGATGTTGCTTCCCTGCCCATGTTGGTATCGTCACTGCGCTCTTCCCGGATGAGGCAGATCGGTCGCCGGCCTCTGGATGGTCGCTCACCGCAGCTGTTGGCAGCTCACGCTGGCTGCCAGCCACTCACGCTGGCTGCCAGCCACTCACTGTAGCCTATGGCAGCCCACTGCAGCAGGGGCTGCAGCCTACATCATCGCCGGGGCTCGCACAGCCTACCTCCAGGTGGAGCTGTTGTTAGCTGTGGAGGGCAGTGTCACTGGTCCTCATAGGTGGGATCCGAACCGGGGCCGCTGGCATCCCAAAACCAGCTCTTAACCAATGCGCCACTCGGCTGGCCCCAGAAAAGGGTTGTGTGGTTTTTAAAAAAAAAAAAAAAAAAAACAGAATTAGGGAAAAAAAGCTGTCAAAGTATTAATGTGTCATCCAAATCTTGTGGTGAAATTCGTACTATCAGTATCATCCAAATTTTGTGGTGAAATTTGTATCCCAGGACTCAATGTTTGGAACCTGAGCTATTCTTGGATAGGAGAAATCATTGTACAATAAAATAATCTCTGTTGTTTAAGGGAATGCTAATTGCTATCATCCTGAAATATCAGTGGCTTAAAACAATAGGAATTTATCTCTTATTCAAGTAAAATTCAATGGTCTTCATGGTTGATGGGTGTCTTTCCTATAAGCAGGGAGCCCAGTCTCCTTCCAACTTGTGGCTCTGCCAGTTTCAACATGTGGTCTTCAGGGTCGCTGTACTTGTTTGCATCAAGCCATGGAAGGGAAGGCAGGTGGGGGATCATACGAGTACGTGGGTTTTTATGAACAAGACTGGAACTGGTGCACCCCTGCGCACTCACATCTCATTGGCCAGAATTGAACCATGTGGCCCAACCCCTGAAAGAGAGATTGAGTAATAGGGTCTAGTTGTATTCCCTATAAAAAGAGGACAGCAATCTCTGCCACATAGTCTATAAACAGACAGTCCTAGATGGCACATTAGTGGTCTGAAAGAAACAACATGGTTCATAAAATTTTACAACACAGCTAAAGAGTTCAGCAAGATGGAATTTGGGGGAAGTTGTTCATCCAGAGCTGACCTGATAGACTGCTGATTATGTACAATCCCCTTCTTAGCTTTTACAACAGTTTGGGATAGAATCTTCCCTAAACATTCTAAAATGTGAACCTATTTTACTTTACAAAATAATTCCCCATGGACACTAGTCTCTATCTCAGAATTTGGTTACTTTTGGCGCTAATTCTGAAGACTATGTTAAACAAAGGTTACCCTAGCGATGGATTAAATTTTGTACTATCTAAAATGCCAACTGAGAAATTTTGTGTAAATCATTTGGTAATTCACATGAAGAATTCACTATGAAGAATATATTTTACTTCATAGTAAACCCAAGGGTGAATATTGGTTCACTGTTTTTTGTTTGTTTCTTTGCTTGTTTTGAGTAAAAAGGGCTTTAGAAAAATCACAGTTCTCTACTGTGAGATTGCTTAGGCAGTTGTTACTATAGCAATTATGCAAAACAAATTGCTTTTCATTTTCATTCCCTCATTTGTTTGTTCACTGATTCAACAGGGATATTTTAAGAGCCTGCTGTGTACCATCTGTGGAATTCCTTCCTTGCACTTTCTGTCCTGATTTTAACGTTTCTCTTGTCCAACTTTCTTGAACTTTTCTTATATACAAATAATTTTGTTGCTTTTTTTCCATACCCATAAATTTTGTCAGGGAACTGAATTATTTGACCATTTTTGACCTATAAATGTGGCAATTTCATATGATTCAACCTATATCTGTGATGCTGTCAGGTTAAATGGCTCCATCTCTTAAATTTGTGGTATCCTATTACAATCTTTTAAAAATTTATTTTAAGCAATCTATCACCAACTGTAAATATCCCAGTTCCTTTCTATCAAATACATCTCTTTCAGATTATTTTTCTCAAACCATTTTTTCTAAGTTGAATTTTATTTTTCTCTTTTATTCATAATTTCATTTGATGGTAGGGTCACTGATTTCATCTCTGTGCTCTTGGAAGTACCCACAATTCCTTTTGTCAGTTCATTTATTTTTCCCATGATATTGTTGAGAAATAAACTAGTTCTATGGACTATCAAAATAAAAGATCAACTGCTTTCCTAAAAGGAATGAATTCTCTTGAAGAATTGCCTCTGTTTCACTGTTTTTGAGGGTAAGGTAAGGTTATACAAAAACTGCCTGAGCTGGTAAGCTTTTAGTATTTGTTTTCAAGACTGTTGCTATCAAATCTGTGAAAACAATTTAGTTTCACACATATCCACAGGCCTGCACAGGGAATTGTACATTTAAAAGGGGCCAGACTAGAACTTTCACTGAAATTTTGGTAATTCTGAACATTGTATAATGAGATTGGAAAAGACCTATTCGCAGCTACCCTTTTCTCATCTTCCCATAAGCAGTATGGAAAAACTTTACCTACTGTATCAATTTTGGTTTATTTATGATTAAAAATAGAAACACACGCTGGGAACCTCCTCTCTTTTCATGTCATTTTTCCATGGAACTGCTCAAAAGATAAGGTTTGCCTATAAAAGGGACCTTTCCATGCTATCTGGTTGTGTGCGGAACCTGACGGAACTGCCACGGTGAGTCAGGAACATGTTTTCCAAACCTAACTTATTAGTATTTATCCATTTTCCCCAAAGGTCTAATTGAACTTGAATTGTACCAGTCTTTTAAAACCTTATTTAATAGCCAGACTCAATCATATTTTTAACTTTGTTTAGATGATGCTAATCTGGACACTTTCGCTGCTGCTGGGAGCAGTTGTAGGTAAGTAAACGTATTTATATAGTGCTGGGAGAGAATCACCACTCAGTACTTCCAAGAAAAGCTGTGATAGCTGAACTCAAGCCACTGGGAGGATAAGGAGTGGAGCAAGAAAGATGAATGATTAAAAGCACAAGTACTAGGGCCAGCCGAGTGGCGCGGTGGTTAAGCGCTGGCTTGGAAAGCCAGCGGCCCCGGTTCGGTCCCACATATGAGGGCCAGTAACACTGCCCTCTAAAAAAAAAAAAAGAAAAGCACAAGTACTTGAGGTAAGGTTGTCAGAAAAAAGCTAATATGCCCAGTTAAATCTGAATTTCAGATAAACTTCAAAGATGTGACAGTTAAAAAATATATTTATTGTTTACCTGAAACTCAAATATAACTTGTATTTTTATTTGCTAAATTTAGCAACCCTAGCTTGGAGTTAAGTGTGGGCTTTGAACCCTGGTTCCACCAGCCATGAATGTATTATTACCCTGAGCAAAATCCTTAACTTCTCTGTGCTTCACTATCTTCATCTGTGAAATGGGCACATACTACCACCCCTCTCCTAAAATTATTGTGAGACTTAGGTAAGATAGGTCATGAAAAATCACCTTCCCAACACCTGGCCCATGGCAAGATTTCAAGAATGCAGCCCCCAGGGCCGGCCGAGTGGCGCGGTGGTTAGGCGCTGGCTTGGGAAGCCAATGGCCCTGGTTCGGGTCCCACATATGAGGATCAGTGACACTGCCCTTAAAAAAAAAAAAGAATGCAGCCCCCACAACAGCTATTACTCCTACTCTTACTCTAGACTTTCCTCCTCAAGAATCCTTCCTTTGTGTTGTTCTTTTATGTGGTAACATTTAAGCCTAGAGTTGTGTCAAACCATGGCTATTCTGTTTGATTATTTCTGAGTAGCTTCTCCATCACAGGAATCCAGGATGCCCCTCAAACATAGGTCAGAGCCCTGAACACTCAGCCATGCGCAGATACAAGGTTCTGGCATTTGCATGAAACTTAAGCTCTCTACCCAACGCCCAAAACCAGAAGATGGCTACAAAGAGTTGAGAGCTTCACCTCCTCTCCCAATTCCTAGGGACACAAGGCTTCTTCTTTCTTGGGCAACAGTGACTCAAGGAAGACATCTGAGTTGAGAGGCTAAACAGGACCCAGCACAGGACTAGACAGAGACATAAGGGGAGTGAGGGGGTCCTATGAGCTAGAAATGAGGCACAGCAGCCTGTCTGTAGCTAGAACATTGTCTATGGAAGCTGTTCTGTAGATCAGAATATGTTTGGGTATGTGGAGGAAAAAAATATGCCACCAAATGTAATTTAACTCATATTTTGGCAGAGACCATTAATAATAAGAGCATTCTACTTAAACTAATATCCTTAAAACATTTCTGGGTGTTTGCAGGAAAAGAAATCTGCTTCCAACGACTTGGCTGCTTCAGCGATGATGCTCCATGGGCAGGAATTGTGGAAAGACCTCTCAAAATGCTGCCCTGGAGTCCAAAAGAAGTCAACACCCGCTTCCTCCTGTACACTAATGAGAACCCAAACAACTTTCAAGTAAGAGTGCTCATGTTTTCAGGACTGGGTTCCATCTGTTTTATGTGATAAGGATACTGAATTTTAAGTGTTCCAAAGAGACTGAATCAGACAGTGGAATTTACATCTTTGTAGACTTTTAGGACTGTGAGCTTAAGTATTATTTTATGTAACTGTTTATAAAATATGGATATATATATATATATATATATACAAAATCTCTCAATATTATATATATTTTTCATATATATACACACACACACACACACTGCACACATAGACACACAAAACACACATTGTGTGGTAGCAAGACCACTACCACCAATATTATAACAGATGTATTAGCCTGAGTTGAACAACTGCAAAAACGTTGTGAAGTCTAGAAAGCAGCAACTTGGTGATGGCTGCAAATAGCTTGGTTAGAATGGGATAATGCTTACTCACAGAGCTCCAGAGCCCGGGCAGTCTTCTCCTACCTACCACCTCACCTCCCTCTACGTACAAACAGTTCTATTGACTACCACAAGAAACTTGACATTAAACAATTCTGTCCCCTAAATAGGAAATCTTTGCAGATCCATCAGCCATCGAGGCCTCCAATTTCCAAACGGATAGAAAAACCCGCTTTATTATTCACGGATTCATAGACAAGGGAGAAGAAAGCTGGCTGGCCAACATGTGCAGGGTAAGACGTGGTCATCTCTTAAGGGAAGATTGTTTTCCAGAGTGATAATTAGCCGTGGGGAAGACACAGGCCCCAACCAATCAGGATAAATGCCAGACACTGTGACCCTGGAGGACCCTTCAACCTTGCTGGACCTGGGATCCCAGGGGTGGCCCAGGAGGTGGTAGAAGGTCGGGGGAGCCTGGTACAGTCAGGGCAGCAAAATTGCCAGGCATTGGATAGCTCTGGGTAGCGGTTATTCAATAACAAATACAGAGATATGTCAAAATTCAGCAACAGATGTTGCTGTACTGATACGTGAGTTGCATTTTTAGTAGTTTTGATTTTTTCAATAGGTTTTAATTTCTCTGTGAAGAGCTAAGATAACTCATTTTGCCCACACTAATGATTTTCCTTTGATTTTTCGCTGCTACTCTGATGTCCTATGGTAACAATACCTAGGAAAGCTGTGTAGGTTTCCATTTCCAGGCTCTGCTGTTTCAGCAGTAGTTAGCCTATTTCCTTTAATTTGCCTCTGGCTATGTGCCCTGTGATAATGAAGAATTCAAAGACAGATAATCAAATAGAACGCATTTTCTTAGTAACTGCTCAACTATTATTGATTCATGTATTTACCAAGCTTTTGTGGTCAGCTGCAGCACAAAGGTGCAGCCGTGTCTTCAGGGATCTCAGAGAAAAGACACCAACGTTCTTTAAACCTGTTTAATTTCAGACCTGTCTATAACTCCAGCCCAAGGCTGACCTGAGAACTCCAGAGGGTTTCTGTTGATTCTCTAGACAGCTAAAATGAGTGGGCTAATTCACTTCACACGTTTAAAAATAATCAGTAAAGCCATGATTTGTTTTTTAAAATAATTTAAAGCTGATTATTATTGGGGGGGAGGATAATAATAGATTTTACAGTGAAGAAAAAAAAAGTGATTCTCAGCTCAAAAGGAATGTAGATTTTTAGAAATGGTGTATGTAAGTTATTTCTGAGATCTTAAAAGCAGAAGTTTCCGTTTGATTTCGTTTTGACAACACTGTTGCACTCTGAAGGAGAAATGTGGGTTAAACTGAAAGGTTAAAAGTCCTCAATTCCAGTTCAGACCATCCTTAGCTAACCATGACATTAACATCCCTCTTGGCATTTTTCTGTCTGTAAAATGAAGGAGTTGCGGATGATTTCTAAGATTGCTTCATTCTTAAATTCCTCTTGGAAAAAGGGAGGGGATATGTATAAACACACATGCAAACAAACAAATTCCTGCCAAACCTAACATTCATGAAACTGTCAGTGGCCCCCATCAAACAAGGCTTCCAGTATCTTTCTGGTAGGTTATGCTTATCTGTGAAATAATTCTTCAATAATATACAATAAAACATGTTTATCCAAAAACTTTGACTAGTTTTTCCATCATGGAAAGCTTACTGTTTATTTATTTAAGGGGGTCCTAACATAGCCTTTCATGTCTTCATTTATTTATTTATTCATGCAATAAATATTTATTGAGCATCTACGATGTGCCAGAAACTGTTCGAGGCACTGAGTACAGCAGTGAACGAGAGACAATGAATGTCCTGGGGTGCATTCTAGTAAGAGATGATACAGTCTTATGACATTGTGATGCTCTAATGAGACAGCCCATTGTACCATTTTATACGTTCTTCCCTGAAACAAGTGTCTATGCAACTGTTACAGTGAAAAAATCCCAACCATCCAGTTCCCTTGATAGCCAAACCTCCAGTTAGGAGCCAATGTTAAACTTTAAAAGGGATTCCAGGGCTGGCCAAGTGGCGCAGTGGTTAAGCGCTGGCTTGGGAAGCCAGCAGCCCTGGTTCGGATCCCACATATGAGGGCCAGTGACACTGCCCTCAAAAAAAAAAAAAAAAGGGATTCCACATTCATAACAGACCAGAAGTTTTGTTCATTGTCCTGGGGTTAAAAGCAAGCATGATATTATGTAAGTCAAGGAAGGAATTTATCCCAATCCTCACATGTGTTGGTAAGCAATTAATAAAGATTCTGGATCACTTACCTATGTATTGTGTCTCTCCTACCAGAACCTGTTTCAGGTGGAAAGTGTGAACTGCATCTGTGTAGACTGGAAACGTGGCTCCCGGACCGGGTACACGCAAGCCTCACAGAACATCCGGGTTGTGGGAGCGGAAGTGGCATATTTCATTGATGTCCTTCAGGTAACTTTTGTATAACCTCTGGGTTATATAAATGCTCATGCACATTGAACTCTGGATTCTCTTCCAAAAACGAGTAATAAATGCTGTAGGCATGGTAATTGCTAAAGGCATTTCCCTACTGAAATTTGACTTTTCCCTTAGTTGAATAAAATGCAGAAATAATTCTAGATTTGGGCTTTATCGACATGCCTATTAAGGTCAATAAATTAGTTTTTTTTTAATGTGGTATTATTCAAGATAGGCTGTTTCTACTGAATTCCCCCAGTATTTCCTTTAATGTCACCAATTATTAGACCAAGTTGATATGATAATGTCAACCTCAAGCTTAAACTAGTTTAAGGGGATTTTTTTTTGTAAGGGAAGTACAACGATAATAAGCTAACCTGATTTATTAACTAAAAGCAAAGAAAATGTTAAATTTGAATGTGCTCAAGTAGTAGTTTTCATTATTATTTTCCAATCCAAATACTTGCTTCACCACCTCTGGGTAACAATTCCTCATATCCATCAAAGGTTCTGTCTACATAGTAAAACAACAAAAGAGAGCCCTACTTCCACCAGTTTAAATGTTAACCCCATCACCATATTCTATAGTAACTGGAACAAAATGTATGAAGATCCCTTGCTCTGAAGGGGGCAGTATGTCTTCTGAAAACTCAAGTTTTCAGAGGCTCCTCTTCTGTACCCATTTTGAATTTTGCAGTATTTGAAAAAATTCTGAAGTTTTCTTTCTAACAGTCATCGTTTGGGTACTCACCTTCCGATGTCCACATCATTGGCCATAGCCTGGGCTCCCATGCCGCTGGGGAGGCGGGACGGAGGACCAACGGGACCGTTGGACGCATCACAGGTTGGTCAAAACAGTACAAGCTGCACAATTAGACTAAGTGCAGCCTATGTGGATGGACATTTGCTGCAAGCCCTGCTTTTTACCTCAAGAGACAGTTTTTCACATCTTCCGAATTGGACCACATGATCAGAAATGAGTGTGTGCTGAGGCCGTGTGAGTGTTTTATTGATATGGATCATCAGCCTGTGGAGCCCTGTTTAACGTATAAATATTACGTGTGACTAAAAGGTGAATTAACATCCGGAAGTCTTCCGCATATCTATTTCCCCTTTTTCAAGCCTTCACAAAGGACACGTTTCATGGATAGGCTAAATAGCAGAAATAATAGAATACATAACAAATAGAATTAAACCGAAAGAGCTCAAAAATGTATAATTGATTATATTCTGTTTCAATAGCACTTGATAATTAGCCCAGTTCTCATCAACCACAAAGTCTTTGGGGGCAGGTAGTCAGGCTTCCCTGGGTTGCCAGTTCTGCAGGCTGCTAATTAGATAAAATACATTATTTTGCAAATCTCAGACTGGTTGCATGTAGCGAGTGGAGTCACATGTTGAATACCGAGGTCCTCAAACAACCCTGTAACTTTATAAGAAAGACTTCGCTATCCTGGATCTGAGCGATGACTCTTTCAGGGAAGAGCCACTTTCCTCTCCCATCTTCCCACTCCCTTTGACCTCCAGATTTTCTTTTTAATACTTGGATAAGTTGGTTCCATTTGGGTTGGTAGAGGCCCCTGGGATGTCTGTTGTTAATGCGCTTTAGGGAACATAGTCCATCAATGTTTACAAGAGCCCACGCAGTCAAGTGAACTTGCGAAGCTGTGCTGACTATGCAAGTCAAGCCATTGCCCTCGCAAGAGTTAACAGTACCAGGAGGACTAATTTAGCCTCGGCAGCTTTTAGGAGTCCATCGTCTCCCAGTCTGGGTCTTTCCCCATCACTGCTGCTGGTGATGAGCATTGTCCCAGGGACTAGGCATCCATACGTCGAGCAAAAGTTCATGGTTTGAGGCAAATCCACTTTAATGCAAATTGTAGATTAGACACAGATTACCCTTCCCAAAATGGTAAGGGTGGGAAGAACTAGCTTATCTCAGTCAGGCATAAGAACTCATCATGACTGCCAATGCTTGCACTCGGGTCTGTAACTAATGAAAAAAGGTGAATGTGCATTTACACTGATAGATACTAACATGACACATCCTGTTTACTTTAGGGTTGGACCCAGCTGAACCTTGCTTTGAGGGAACACCTGAATTAGTCCGATTGGACTCCAGTGATGCCCTATTTGTGGATGTAATTCACACAGATGCTGCCCCCATAATCCCCAACATGGGTGAGTTCCTCAATGCATCCTCCTAATGTGTTCTTTGAGTCAATACATTAGAGTGTTTTGAGTCGATACATTAACATCAACTTTCCCATATTTTAAAATTTCTCAGGGTTTGGAATGAGCCAAACTGCGGGTCACCTAGATTTCTTCCCAAATGGAGGAAAAGACATGCCCGGATGTCAGAAGAATATTCTCTCTCAGCTTGTTGACATAGATGGGATCTGGGAAGGTAAAACTATTATGTGCAGGAGGAGGTTTTACTTGGGGGAAAATTTGTGTTTTGTTTTGTCTAACTTGCTAAATTTTTTGGCATTGCACATGTCACACATTAAGACTTTTAATTATATCCCCGAGATATAGACTGTAGGAAAGAAAATGTATTTGTGGTCAGCTTTCCAAGGATCTAATTCAGGGAATGCATTAGTAAATTATAGTTATATCTGTATGGACCAATCTTTTCCTTCTAAAGTCATTTTTTTTCCATTAAAAAAAAAAAGGCTATTTTGCCATTCAAAAAGAAAAAGCCATTTTGCCATTAGCTTTGGCATAACTATTATAATCTTAAAAGGTATTTAACTTCTGCTTTCATCATGAATCATAAATACACTTCATAAATGATTTTATTCTGTGACCACCATGAGTTCACACCAATTAGAGAAACCTACTGAACAACTATATGCTGATCATGACATTAACTTGGGAAAATGAAATCCATCACTGACGTGGAATCATGTCTGCTTTCAAAGGCTCTCGTGACTTCGTGGCCTGTAACCACTTACGAAGCTACAAGTATTACTCTGACAGCATCCTCAACCCGGACGGCTTTGCTGGGTACCCCTGTGACTCATACAAGGCCTTCACCAACGTGAGTAGGCTCCACCTTGCACCTAAAGGATTTTATGACCATCATTTCCCACGACTGGTGTGGCTCACTGTCCGTGTCACCCATTCGGTGAATGTTGCCACTTGACTGCCACGTTACTTCTACTTTTAATCATACACATTTATTTTAGTTGTGATAAGGTATTGGAGAACTTGAGAGAAATGGGCTTCTCCACTGCAGTGTTCCATGTCTGTCTTGCTCTCTATCACTTCTAGATGTAGCAAGTAAATTTTCAAACTTGTTTTGGAAATAACTCTAAGTAAAAAAAAAGGAAATAGTCTATGGAAATCTGAGCTATGCTTACAGGATGCTGGTGAACATGGAAAACTTGTCTTAAATGATGCCCCTATAAAACTGTATCATAATGGGCATGTGGATATTTCTGTGCAGTCTCACTATCGCCAAGATTTTTTTTTTTTTTTTAGTTTTCATCATGTTTGATATACTCCCTAGTTCTAAAGATTCCAATCTAAGTTAGGATCTTTAACTGTGATCTCGAATAGACATACCTATTGGGGTTTTTTAAAACTGCTTTTTCTTTCACTATAATTTTTTCAAATTAAAATGTATACCCTATGTTATTTAATAAATAAAATTTCAAGTACTATATCAAGTGAAGTCATAATTACCCAGGAGATATATATTCGTGATGAAGAGAGAGAATCTTACTCCTGGTTTCACCTTTAAATTGCTGAATGATTGGGGGCAAAATGTTTAGTTTCTCTAAGACAGTTTCTTCGTTTCTAAATGTAAATAATAATGGCAAACTCCATAGATTGGATGAGAGGATTTAATGAGATGACATGGTTTAATTTCTTAGTCCAGACCCTAAAATATAATAACTAGCATTCAGCAACTATGGGCTATTATGTGTGTGTTGTGGGGGAGTGCGTATGTTATTCACAGTACAGCTAAATTATACAACCAGAACAGGCCCCTTTCTCTGGTCTAACTTCATTTTTATCTTCTTCCCCAACTCTTGTTCTCTAGGTAACAGGGAAAACAAATAAGCTTTAGCTTCCATTCAATTAAAATTTAGTCTGAACTCAATAATATAAACAGTTCTTTAAGGTGATGCTCAGACACTTCTATAAGAAAACAAATTTTCAGCTTTGCAGATTTCTTAGCCCTTCTTTCCAAGCTGGTATCAGACAAGGTGATCATGGTGTTGGTTGGTGGTCAGCATGGGTCGGGCAGAGGAGAAAACATGTGGGTCCACATTATTGATGGGCCCAGGGCAGATGTCTGCTGATGAATTATGGGCATGTCTACTCTTCTGGTTCAGACAATGCCCTCAGGAAGCTTTGGCTATTCTTCCTCTCTGGCTCAGTCTCCCCTTACCTTTTACTAGATGCAGCCCTGAGACTCCGCCCAGCCACCATCTGGTCCATGGACACAGGAGTCCACCACTCGTTCTAGGGAGCAGCCTTGCAATTCCATAGCGGGAGTTGTGATATGTGTCCTTCCACACTGTTCCTCCCTCTCTCTCTCTTCTTCCCACAATTCCTTGGCCTAGAAAAAGAGGATATTTTCCCATGTGATGCCCATCTTTCTTGACCCCAACCTCATAGCTGAGCCTCAACAACCAACTGAGGCATTTTCTCTCCACACAGAGAAAATTCTGAGATCTGAATTCTTCAGACCTTGATATGTGCAATGTGGGAGCTAAAGGAATTGAGGAAAACCTGACTTTTGAGCCTATTGATCTCCTACTGGCTCCTACTTTGCATATCAAAAGCTGATTATCACTGCTTTTCTCTTGGAACCTTTCTAAAATAAACTCTAGCCACCAGCAGGCAGATGGATGTCTTGGGGCAAAAAAGAAAAGACTAAAACAAAAACAAAAATATACATATATAATTTTTTTCTCTTTTGGATTTTTATATTTTTGTTAGTATTGTGTTCTTTAATGGTGACATTGCTGATTTATCATTGTAAATCATGAGATGCATTTTTTTTAAATTTTTTTTTAGAGGGCTGTGTCACTGGCCCTCCTATGTGGGATCCGAACCGGGGCCGCTGGCTTCCCAAGCCAGTTCTTAACCACTGCGGCACTCGGCCAGCCCCATGAGATGCATTTTTAACCTTTGCTGAGAACACTGTTCAAGTCCTCTTTTACCACCAGAATAGAATTGGCTTTAGAACATTTGAGTTACAACAATATGTAGAAAAAGATGATAGAGACACTATTAAAAGAAAGAACATCCATCCTCATTCTATCATGTGTTTATTTTCCCTAGAACAAGTGCTTCCCCTGCCCAAGTGAAGGCTGCCCCCAGATGGGTCATTATGCTGACAGATTTCCTGGGAGAACAAAGGGAGAAGGCCAGACATTTTATCTAAACACTGGTGATGCCAGCAGTTTTGCCCGTAAGTCTCTATTTGATTTGCCTTCAACTCTTAATGCCATGTATTAATGAAATGCATAGTAAAAATGTGTGAAATTGTTTTTCTGTACAAAAGTTTTAAGCACCCCTCCCCAGAGTGGAAAAAGATTCAAATGCCATCCATATTCAGCTATTTTGGGGGGACAGAACAGTTTGGGGCCTGAATTCTCAATAATATAAAAAATAAATTTCTTTACATTTGATTCTGGTGCTGAATTCAGGAGGCTTCTTTTGCTCCAGCCTCTTCATGTTCAGTCAAAAGTTTCACCGAGAAAAATTCTGAGGTTTTGTACAAGCAGAAAAGTACTCCAGGAGAGAGCTGGCAGAGGTGGTGGGAATGGAAAGAAGTTGACAGATTCAAGAAATATGTAGGATTATAGACTCCATGGGTGATGGGAAGGAGAGGACATATGGATGGTACAGCATGAAGACACATTCCAGGTTTCTTCTCTAGGCAATAGAAGAAGAAAACCTACTTGTTTGGGCACCAATGGGGTTAACTGCACTGTAAAACTAAAACCAATTTTTATCCCCTCCCCACTCTCTCAGGCTAGCTCATAGTGGCAAAAAAGTGGTAGTTCATTAAATTGGTTACCACCAATTAATATATTTCCAAAGGTCAGTGGTAAGTTGAATTGTAGAATTTTTAAAACAAGTTGTACTCTGAAATGTGATGATGTATAAAAATGGAGTAAACTGGTGAAAATGTCACACTCTACTATTTTTCCACTATGTTTTACCATAAAGTCCTTTTAACGTTGAAGAATAAATTGTTAGGTTAAAAAAAAAATGAAAGAAAAATGTATTACTTTTTCCCTTGGTTTGAAATCCATTGACTTTGGGAAGAGCCTGTGCTCTTCTCCTCCACCAATATCTACCCTCTGGACATTTAGATAAAGGAATGTCTACAACTATTTGATTAGACTAACTACCAATATAATATATAAATGATTTAAAATTCAGCAGTAGTGAGAGCCAAGTCAGCCTGTTTTCAGTGTATCTTTTCTACAAGCTAACATTTCTCAAATGATCTCCCCCCTCGCCCATGCAGGTTGGAGATACAAAGTAATTGTTATGCTGTCTGGAAAGAAGGTTAAAGGACATGTGCTAGTTTCTTTGTTTGGAAGTAAAGGAAACTCGAAGCAGTATGAAATTTTCAAGTGAGTAAAATAGAACTCTAAGTTTCTTCAATGTTGGAATACTTGGCCTGTATAATGTATATTATAGACATCAGAGTTTATTCATTACTATCTTGGTGTGGAATGCTGCCACGTATCAGTAAAAGGAAGAAATTTATTTCACACTTGCACCTTGATACATTTCAGAATTCGTTCTCTAATTTTTTTTTCTCTGCTATTCCTGAGCAAACCGGTGATGTGTACTTTGATGCCTACCATCTGATTTCTAAGTGGTAAATAATCATTCTGTCCACAAAACAACTGACAGAAGGTGGTATACTAATGTCACCATTTATTGAATTAATGGGAGGCTTGTGACCAAACCATGTTTGAAGTTTCATTAAGAAGAATTACTTTCAAATGATATGAGTTACTGACTGGCAAATGAACTGCCACTGACTTAGAATACGTGTCTGTGTTTATTTAGTACATTTGAATGACAGATGGATTCCCAGCCATCTTACTACATACAGATGCATCATAAGTGGTTGCAGAAACAAATCAGTGTATATCTATATGTATAGTTATGAATGCTCACGTATGTTTTTAATAACTTCTCAACTCCCCAGGGGCACTCTCAAACCAGAAAGTATTCATTCCAATGAATTTGACTCAGATGTAGATGTTGGAGACTTGCAAAAGGTCAAGTTTGTTTGGTATAACAACGTGATCAACCCAACTCGACCCAAAGTGGGAGCATCCCAGATCATGGTGGAAAGAAATGATGGACAAGTGTAAGTAAAAAAAAAAAAAATCCAGATGTTTATATATAGTTCCATTCCCACTGGAAGTTTACTTTAAGTTAAATCTCCTATGTGGTACTTCTACATTCCAGCCACACCTGCTCCCTAATACATTTTGTTTCCTTGGGAGAAAGTATAGAACTTTAGGAAAACAACTTCGATAGATTTGTAAGTAAGTGTTGTATTACCTAACACAGGATAAGTGTTATGATGAGAATCTGGTTTCATGATCTAAGGTGAAAAGAATTATTTCATTTAGCAGCTGTGTCTTGTGCTATGTGTGTGCTCAATATTTGCATCTTCCCCAAAATTGCTAGGTTCACCAAATTGCCACTTAAATCATCAGGAAAATACTCAATTTATCAAGGAATACAAATTAGCTGTTTTGTATCATTGGCCGTCTTAGTGAAGACAAAGGTCAAGTCTTGGTTCTAACCAAGACTGAAGTGCGTGTGAGCCAAAAGATATTTACCATGGTGAACATCTAGAAAAAGTGAGATGATGATGGTGGTGATAGTTGTAACAATGTCAGTATTAGCCCAGGGTTTTGAGTATAAAACCAAGTTCTGAAAGACAGTGCTGTGCTATGCCTCTTCTGTTATCATGCCATTCAGTCCTCATAAAAGGCTGATGAGGAGACTTTTGCTTGTGGCAAAAGTGGAGTAACAATGACTGGGTTTACCTTCCCAACTGAAACAACCAAAAATTCAGACAAAATCCATAAAATAACAATTTCAAGATACTGAACATCAGGTAACAAAGGCAAGTGATCCCTAAGAGACAAGAAACAAATGAGGTGGAGCCTTACAATTGTCTCAGCTTACTGCCTGGAGAGTGTTTCCAGGATGTTACACAAGGAGAGAAAATTCAGGCAAAGCCCAGTGGACTCCCTGAGTTGAGACAGAACTAAGAATCCAGAAAATCTAAGGCAATTAGATTTCACAGCACAGAGAACGAGAGAGGCGAGATCTACAGAGAGTATCTCACAAATCTGGAAAATTCCCTTGAATATTCAGCAGAGCACTAATCAGGACATATGTGTGAGGAAACTAGCCACGGCCAGTGAAATATCCATCTGGAAGATTAGAGAGAACAGTGCGCAGTCCTCGTGCATGGCTAGGAATAGTACCTGATTCCACTAGCCAAACTGGAAAAGCTCATAAGTAAAGAAGCATTGGGTAGAATATTTAGGAAGGTCTTCCCTCAGTATGGGGAAATAATTATCCTAGATTGAGCAAGACCTGTAAGTTCTAAATACTGTTTCCAAATAACTCAACTGCAACCCAGAATAGAACTCAAGGAAATTTATAGGAATACGAAATTATCCAAGAGCAAAAAGGCTAACATCCACAATATATGACATTAAATAAAAGTTTCTCGGGTTTACAAAAATATGTATATTACAGTTTTTTGGGTTTTTTTTTTGAGTGCAGTGTCACTGGCCCTCATGTGGGACCCGAACCGGGGCCACTGGCTTCCTAAGCCAGCACTTAACCACTGCGCCACTCGGCCGGCCCTACAAAAATATGTATAGACAATACAACCTATGATGAAGAGAATGATCTATCAATGAAAACCAAACCAGAACTGAGACAAACATTGTAATAGCAGACACAGACATTAAAACAGTTATTAAACTTGTATACCATTTGTTCAGCAGGTCAGTAAAGGCATGAGATATACAGAAAAAAGATCCAAATTGAATTTCTAGAAATGAGGACGATAATGTTTGAAATGAAAAGTACACTGGATGTAGTTAATAGGAAATTAGACATTGCAGAAGAAAAGATTAGTGAACTTGAAGATATAATTGAAAATATCCAAAATGAAACACAAAGAGAAAAAGGAATTTTTAAAATGAAATGAACCCCAGTGAGCAGTAAAATAATTTCAAGAAGCATATTATACTTCTCATTGAAGATCCCAGAGGAGGAGAGAGAAAAAAATATATTTGAGGAAATAATGGCTCCAACATTTCAAACTTGAAAACTAGTCCAAGAGATCCAAGCAATATAACAAGAAACATGAAGAAAACTAACCAACACACATATCAAAACCAAGTTGCTGAAAACTGGTTATAAAGAGAAAATCTTAAAAGAAGCCAGAGAAAAAAAATTACATATTACATATAGAGGAATACAGATAATAATTACAGCAAATTTCTCATCAGAAACAATATAAGTGAAAAGACAGTGAAACACCTTTAAAGTACTGAAAGGAAAAAATTGTTAACCTAGAATTCTATACTCACAAAATATCTTTCAAAGGTGAGGATGAAATAAAGACTTTTCAGACATACCAAAACTGAAAGAATTTATCACCAGCAGGTCAACATAATGAGAAATGTTAAAAGAAGGTTTTCAGGGAGAGGAAAATTATACCAGTTGGAAAAGAATCTACAGAAAGAAATTAAGAGTTTAAGCAATAGTAACTACATTGGAAAATGCACAAGGTCTTTAAATATTATTATTTAAGTCTTTAAAAATAATTGACATTTAAATGATGACAATATTTGGGGGGGTGGGTATAATGCATGTATAAGTAAAATATATGATAACAATGCCATAAAGGTAGGAGGAGAAAAATGCAAATATACTACTATGATGTATTTATACTATATGTGAATTGGTATAATATCACTTGAAGATAAAATGTGATAAGTTAAAAACATATGGTATAAATTCTAAAGCAACTGCTCAAATAATAAAGAACTATAGCTAATGAGCCCACAAAGGAGATAAAATAGAAGTTTTTAAAAAAGACATAAGAAGAGGGAAAAAAGACAAAAGATATAGGGGAAAAATAGCAAGATAATAGACTTAAACCTAACCATATCCATAACTGTATTAAAGTTATAATGGTCTAAATACAATAATTAGAAGACAGAGATTGTCAAATTGAATTTTAGGAAATCAATACCCAATTGTATGCTGCCTACATGAAATGCACTTGAAATATAAAAACACGTGTAGATTAAAAATGAAAGGACAGAAAGAGATATACCATTAGTTATTTGGAAAATGAAAATTAAAACCACAATGAGATACTACCATAAACTTGTTTAAATGGCTAAAATTGAAAAGATCGACAATACCAAGTGTCGGTAAGGATGTGAAGAATCTTAAACTCTTTGGATGGGAATGTAAAATGATGCAACCACTTTGGAAAATAGTTTGGCAATTTCATAAAAAGCCAAATACACACCTACCATGCATGGTTCAACCATTCCTCTTAGGTATTACCCAAGAGAAAAGAAAGCTTGTGCTTACACAAAGATTTGCATATGGCTATTCATAACAGCTTTCATTGCAATAGTCAAAAACTGGAAATAACCCACCACCCACCAACAGGAGAATGGGTAAACAATTCATGGTCTACCCACACGGTGGAATACTACCCAGCAGCAAAAAAGAATGCAACAGCATTGATGAATTTCAAAATAATTACACTGAACAAAATTATACTGAACGATAGAAGTTAGACAAAAGAGTGCATACAACTTTGATTCCATTCATATAAAATTCTATACAATTCAAACTAGTCTGTAGCCACAGCTGACAAGTCATTGCCGGTGGGAAGGAAGGTGAAAAGGGATGGGAAGGAAAGCTGCCAAGGAGCAAAAGGAAAATTTGGGGGTGATAGATCTGTTTATTTGCTTGATTGTGATGATGGGAGGTCAGTACTATTATTATCCCCATTTTATAGATAATTGAGCAAAAGCTTAGTGTCAGAATTCATATGCAGGACATATGACTCCAGCAAATTCTTAACGACCACAAAACACATTCAATTCCCCTCTATTCATATCTAGATATTGTGCGCCCCTCATTTCTTGTGTCCCTTATCAGTATTCGTTTTTAACCTTTAGTTTGCCATTTGTAAGTCTGCCAGCCATCAGACCACAGGGAGGGACATGAAGATGAAGAACAAAGAGCATTTTTATGTGCTAGGAACTTTCTATATGCTTCTCTATTTTATTAAAGAAAATGCGCCCCAAAGCATCCTAAGTATTGTTCAGTCTTAATGAGTACAATTAGTCATTTCACTTCAATGACTGACTTAAAATAAGAATACCGAGCCAGCGTAACAGCAGGAACTTAGAACTTTTACTCTGGCTGATTGCTTGTCGTGTTGCTGACCTTAGTCTTCTCAGTTGTGCCATGTTTTTAGTAGGTGCTTTTAGGGTGTATCCAAGAACTTCCTGCCCTTTGAGGTGTCCCGTGACACCTCCTCGCTCTGCTGTTGCACAGCCATGAAACAAATTGGAAAGCAGAATTCCCTCCTTTAAACAGCAGAGGTCTTCCCTCTGCCAGTCGGCATGCTCCGCACTCAAATGGAGGGGGCAGCAGAGGCTGTCCTCGGGCCCAGCTCACCCACTGTGTGCCAGGGAGAGTTGACTTCTGGCTTTCTCTCCACAGGTTCAACTTCTGTAGTAGTGAAACCGTGAGGGAAGATGTCCTGCTCACTCTCACTCCGTGTTAGAAGCCCGCTGACACGTGACCGTTGAATTTTATCACTAATAAAATCTATTGGTGAAGCAATATCGTCCTTTCTTTGTCATCGTGTCTGTTTTTCCAATGAAACTTGGATGAAGTGATTGAAATCCAAAATTTGGAGCTGGTCGGAAGAGCCACAAATGCCTGTTGAACTTTGCTGCATATTAGGTGACATTTAAGCTTGGAAATATTGTTTACTTGATACTGGCTTCCTAGCCATTACTGCTATTACTGATGTCACTCTCATCACTTTAGGCAGACCTTCAGGTCTAAAATGACTCCCTTTTGGTGGGCTCACTTGGAAAGGACACACCTTTGCCTCTTTTTCCATCTTCTTAAAGTTCTATGTCTGCTCCTGTGTCCTCAGACATTTCAGGAAAGATAACACATGAGGAGGCGAGGGCTTCCTAATAGGTCACCCTGCTCCCAGTGGGGCTCCCCCAGACCCTCTCCTCTCTGCAGTCTCTTTGATTTTCCTAAAGCACAAATCAAAGATCCTCCCAGTGATCCCCAGGATAGAATCCACATTCCTTAGGGAGTATTGGAAGACCCCTTTTGGTCTGGTTTTCACCCAGGACCCCAGCATCACGCTCACCACCTTCCTTCAGGAACTCTACATTCTGGCACTGTCCTCAAAAGGGCTTCGATCTTGGGTGCTGCTGGACCTTTGCATAAACTCTTCCTCTCCCTAGGATGTTCTGCACCCTGTCTTCCTGTCTATTTAACTCCTACTGATATATGAACTTCCTGTCTGTCTACACACCACTTCTTCCAGAAAGACTTTCTTCACCATCATTACCCGTACCTCTTAAGACTGGATTATAGCAACTACCCCACTACATTCCCACTGTACCCAGAACTTCTTCTGTCTCAGTACATATCTCTCCACATCTTCATTGCTTATTTACTTGCTTGTATATCCCATTTGTAAATTCCTTAAGGGGATTGCATGTTGTACATGCCTGGTTCAAATGAATGCAGACTGTGGAAAAGATTTAGAAAACAGCTTTCTCAGAACACTTTTTTGGGACTAAGGGGTTCTGAGAACCCAGCTTGAACCAATTCTTCCCTGAGAATTTATAAGATTGTTCTCTTACCAGATGACAAGGTATCTGAACATTCTGAACTTGAAATTGAAGGAGAAAACAAGGACAGAATTGATGGGGTGGAGGAAGGCAGCTATTCGTCTCCCTCTGAATGTGTGGACATGGCAGATGATGGCTAGTGATCTCATTCTTTATCTTTGTGACCCTCAAGGAGTTTTACATTTTGAAGACAGGAGAGCTGTCTGGTGGAAATGAAATCATAGTTTCAGAAGAGATGCACAGCTCTGTGTGCATGCGAGTCCAGCCTTAAGTTCCGGAAGCTGACCGAGATATAAGTTCATGGAACATATTTCAGCTGTTATTGTTGTTTGAAAGCCTCAACTAGAAATCTTTTCATCTGGTGTAGAATAACTCCATTGATCTAGGAGGCCCTTAGACTCCCGTTTTGCTAAGGGCTTAGTCTAATTATAGCCCCCAGGGCATTTAAACAGGAGCCAGGGTACTAGAGTCCAGTGCATATTGACAAATGTGTGTTAGGAAGACACTATACCCTCAACTGATGTGTGCCCAAGAATGGTAACACAGTGCAATGATAGCTGCTGTCTCTGAATCCCAGGCCTGCATGAGCTGAGTTCCTGTGTTGGTTAGCTACAGCTGCATAATGAACCACCACCAAACTCAGCGGCTTTAAACTGTCAGCATATATTAGTAATCTCTGGGTTGGTTGGGTACTCCTTGTTTTGGCTGGATTCACTCGTGTCTGTGGTCAGAGTGCATTGAGTCAGCAGTGCTGCTAGTCTTGGCTGAGTCTCTCACATACTTGGGGGGTTGGTTGGCTTTGAGCTGGTCCAAGATGTTATTGCCATCACATTTCATAACCAAGTCAAGTCACACAACAAACCCAGATTCAAGGGATGGGGAAATAAAGTCCAGTTGTTGATGGAAGGAGCTGCAAGGTCACACTGCAAAGGGCATGGATATTTGCAGGGAGTGGGAAGAACTTTGACCATTTTCACAATCCATCTCTAACCTATTTCTCCATCCTGGGAAGCCTGGGGTTGGAGAAGGAACAGGTCAGGTGTCAGGACAATTTTCACAGTGATGGGTCAGCCTAGGCTCCAGTCTCTGGCCTTCTCATACTGCCCTTTCCTCACTGCTGTCATCAGAAGTGAGGGTGCCTTTTTGGTCCCCTCACTTTTGACTTTCTCCATAACACCATGCTTCTTATCAAACAACTAATGCCCATGAATTGAGAGTTGCTTCTTCTTATCTTAAAACAACACAATAGTCCTAATCAGATTCACTGCTCAGGAAATCCAGTCTCCATAGACATCATTCACTATTGCTAACTCATGCTGATTATCTCTTCCTTATTCCAAGGAGTCATAAATACAAGCAATACTTTTAAAGAAACCCCCTACCCATCGCCACAGAGCCACTAACCATGCACTTTTGTACAAATTTAGCAGTCAGTTGATTTAGAATTGTTATTTTATTGTGGAACCACACACTTCTTGTGCCATCTTTGGGTGCACAGAGGTGGGTCCCCTCAGCCAGGCCTGCTCAATAGCACCCATCCCCATTGCTCACTAATTCAGGGACAGCTCCTGATCCAACCAGGTCAATCACTGGTCATTAAGAATTCTGAGCTGTGATGCACAAAGCCAGAGAGTCCGTGCAGCAGAATGAGGTTCAACACAGTGGGGACCTGAGGGTGATCGACGTCTTCAGGATGGCCCCATTTCTTGGGCTTCCCTGGGTCTCATGGTTCAGCAGTTTCATAGATTCCATGAGATGCCCCAATAGTGTTTTCAATAAATCTCTCCTTTTTTAAAATTTAGCTAACTGGAATTGATTTCTGTTGCTTACAACCAAAAGAACCATAACATCCCTGCAAATAGTGACCTGTTTCAGGCCGGCCAAGTGGTGTGTTGGTTAAGAGCTGGCTTGGGATGCTAGCAGCCCCAATTCGGATCCCACATATGAGGGCCAGTGACACTGCCTTCTAACAGCTCCACCTGGAGCTGGGCTGCTGTGAGTCCCCTGGATGGCATAGCTGCAGCCCCTGCTGCAGTGGGCTGCCATAGGTTACAGTGAGTGGCCGGCAGCCAGTGTAAACGGCCAGCAGCTTGTGTGAGCTGCCAAGAGCCACTGTGAGCAGCCACCCAGAGGCCGGCGACTGATCTGCCTCTTCAGAGAAGAGCGCAATGACGATACCAACATGGGCCAGTGAAGCAATGTCCTCTACAACTAGACTGATGAACAAAAAGGACAGCAACTTGTCTGTTCCCCTTCCCCGATTCCCCAACGCTGTTCCCCAGCCCCAATTCCCCAATAAAAAAAAAATCTTAAAAAAAATAGTTACCTGTTTCAATAGCTAATGGTCTGTATTTCACTGTTGTTCCAGGAGCAGTGGGGTGCAGCGGGGAGAGTAGCCAACAGACACAGACACATGCTAAGAGTGTGCAGGTCTTTCGCCCCTGAAATTCAACTTTAGGAATTTATCCCACAGATACACCATCCATGTGTAAAGTGACAAGTGTATAAGAATATTCATTAAGGCATTGTGTTCAATAGTAAAATATTGAAACAACCAAATGTTCAATAGAGGACACATAAGCTCTGATCTCCTTTAGGTGGTTTCAACCATTGAAGCCCTGAGGCAGGGACCTTTCCCTGGGGGTGGGCATGGAGCCCGCACATGAACTTGGTAGTGAAAGGGGAAAGGCACAGGGGCCTTACCCGTGGGCAAACTATGTGACACATCATGTGGTGATTATTTCTCCTAAATCTAATCAGATGTTCATATTCTTCCTCCTTCTCTGAAGAATGACATCTCTTTATTTCTCCTCCTTAAAACTGTGCCCTCTCACCTTTCCCAGCCCTGAAATTCATTGAGAATAAAATGCTCATGAACTCCATTTATATGCACCTTCATCTTTTCATGAATTCATCGCCACTTCAGTGCCAGGCACAGTTCTAGAAGCTGAGGTTATAGCAGTGGCCAAAACAAATGAGGTCTTTGTCCCCATGGAATTGCATTCTAGTTGGGGAAAAACATGGCCGCAAATAAACAAATAATATAGATAATTATAACTTGTCACAAGAGATCGAAAGAAAACAAACAAGGTGCTGGAGAGTGGGGGCCTGGGGTCAGGTGAGAGGTGGCCTCACTGAAGAGGTGATATTTAACCAGTTGTTGAATGACCAGGAGGCAGCCCAGTGGAGGTCTAGGGAAGAGAGTTGCAGACTGTCGGAAGAGTAGGCACAAGGGCTGCAAGGTGGGAATAGGCATGTCCGGCGTTCAGTGGAGGTCAGTGTGGCTGTGTGCAGGGCAAGATGGGAAGCAGGAAGAGAAAGGTCCAAAAGGCAACCAGGGCCATCTGACATCTGCTCCCAACCCATTTACCTATTTGCTCACCGTTAGATTATCACGAATGTCTTCTTGGGTCAGCACTGCGATGTCAGATAAAGGCCTTGACTTCACCAGCCTTTGTAAGGCGCTCCAGCACCTTCCTAGATTCCCGAGCAGACGTCCAGAACTTAAATACCTTATCGCTACCAGATGACTCAAGTCTGGCAGTTTAGAGGGAAATCTATTTTCTATTTTGACTTATTCTATGTAAATGATGCCCCTATTCCGTGTGGTTGACACTCAACAAATCTTAATGATAACTTACTCAGAATAACTGAATATTCAACAACTCCTTGTTTCACTCTGTATAGACTGGATTCAAATCCCATCTCATCACTCATTAGCCATGTGACTTTGGAGACAATTTAGTTATCTCTCTGTGCCTAAGTACTCACATATGTAAAAAAAAAAAATGCAAATAATGGTACCTACTTCACGGGGTTGTTAAAAGACTTAAATTAGGTAAATGTAAAATGCTTGAAACTGTGACTGCACATGGTAAGCCTCAGTAACAGTTGGCGTTTACTCTTTGCTATTCCCGGGGAAGTCCTTTTCATTTTCTTAACAGGGGAGCCCCTCCAACTATACCCCAGTGTTTTGACTACTCAGAAGGAGTGTGAACTTTGACAGGGAGGGTGCGATAGGGCACCAGTGGTGTTTGCCATGTGAAGGCTTATCTACCTGTTGTGTGAACTGGCTGAGCTGCTCACAGATGCCTGTCTGTGGGTAATTCATGAGAGCCTCACAGGGGCCAAGTCTTACAGTACAGGTGTGCAACCTTCAGAGTATCTAGGGAAACTCAACAGATGTGACATCGTCTGGTGACATGGGCTTTTAGAGGCTCCTGAACCTATTTATTCAAAATTATAGTGCGGTAATAGAATAATTGCGATTGTTTTAAACCATTATGTTTTGGATTGGCTCATTACATAGCATTAGATAACTGGGACAGGAAGTTAATGGAGAATTGTGGTCAGAGGCATTTGTGGAGGCTATTGAATCTGTCTCCAAAGCTCATGTCCTCAGGTATTACTCAACTGCCAGAGAAAGACAGAAAGAGGGACAGAGACAGAGATAGAGACAGAGAGATGGAGAGAAGAGGATTTTCTCAATCAGACACTTCCCTTTACTTTCAGCTATGTGGGGGACATTTCTAATTACTCTAAGTGACAATTACTGCCCTCTATTATTAAAGTTTGCTGTTATGTCCTTATTGGAACTTGTAAATGACTTGGTGATGAAATAGAAAATTGGAAAGTGGGCCCACTCACTTCACAAGTACATGCACAGGTATATAAGTCTAAAGTTAGGGACTTTGCATCCCCTGTTAACCAAGCATTCTTTCTTCATTCCAGACTTGTGGGAAAACAGGACCACAGTTATTAATCTTGTTCTGTGTATTTGTGCAGATTAAACTATTGAGTGTACACAGCACGTTTTATCATCACTCATTGTTTCCTGGAAGCAGCATCCAAATGATAAGGCCAGAGTATTGAAAAAGGCCTGGGCACTGGATCCAGAGGGAGGGAAGGCCTGGGACATCTGACACGGTAAGTTCCCACTGCCACTCTCCCACCAGCTGTGAAGGAGAGGCAAGGCAAATGGCCTTGAACTCCTGGGAGTCTGCTCATTGCTCTGGTAATGCTTGGTGAGGCTGAAAACGTCTGAATTTATTGCAGATGGTGACCATCTGGACGATCGCGCTTTTCCTGCTGGGAGCAGCCAAAGGTGAGAAACAGCATGCCAGCTCCTTGGAGAGGGCTTAAACCGAACATCTCAGCACTGGCCCGAGAAAGCTTTGGCATGGCAGGGCTTCCAGCAGCTCCGGACAATTTTGTTTCCAGAAAGAGGCGGGTGGGACTGATACTCTACCTGGGAAAGGGAGCAGTTTGAGGGGGACCCACTTCACAGCATCCCCCTACCATCCTGCCTTCATACCCGGGGTGCCCTCGGCCAGACTCTTGGACATAAAGAATTAAACAGCTGCCTGGGTTAACATATTGACTTATTAGTAGTGCGCATTGTCACATTAGTGAAAGAAATAAGTGCATCTGAAGAGCTGGGGATGAGACACAGAACTTTGAAGTTTTGATGGTGGTTCTAAGTGAGGCTCAGTTGGGGTCTCTATGGGCCTCAGAGCAGAAGGTGGGCACTAGGATCCAGAAGAGACTGGGACGGGCAGAGGTGGCATCTTCAGGCTGTCACCAGGAAGGGGAGCAAACAGACCCCAGCTCAGGAGTTAACCCTTGAGTGAGTTATCCTTTCTCTGTAGGAAAAGAAGTTTGCTATGGTGACATCGGGTGCTTTTCTGACTCTGAGCCCTGGGGTGGGACTGTAATCAGGCCCCTGAAAGTTCTTCCCTGGAGCCCTGAGAAGATCGGTACCCGTTTCCTGCTATACACCAATGAGAACCCAAACACCTTTCAGGTGAGACCTATGTCACTTTTAACATCATTATAACTGGGTGAGGTGCTGTGCCCACCCCGCACACCAGGAGGTCCTTTTCACTGTACCCACCTCCTTCATCATACTCTGCCCCACCCCATCCCTCCAGTTGCACCCCAGGCCTAGCCAGGCCTGGACAGAGTAGGTCTTTGGTAAAAAGTTGGCTTGAATGAATGAATGGTTCACATTTGCCAGAACCTCTAACTGGTTGTGTGATTCTGGTCTGGGGCAAGGAGCTTACCAAACAACGCAATGGAAGGTAAGACCTTGAGCCACAATACAGGCCCAGGGGAGGCAGAGTTTCCTGACTTGGGGAGGTGGGGCAAGGAAAGAGAGGTCTGGGCAGGCTTCACGGAAGAGGTGGCTTTTGTGCCGAACTTTGGAAGTTTGTGACATTGGCACAGTATAGATGAGGAAGAGAGACAGGCCTGTGTGGCTGGGTTGCAAAAATATTCAGCCCTCCTGCATTTGTCACAGATTCTGCTTCCCTCTGATCCATCAACGATTGACTCATCGAATTTTCAAACAGACAGGAAGACCAGATTCATCATCCATGGCTTTATAGACAAGGGCGATGAGAGCTGGCTGCTGGATATGTGCAAGGTAGGCTCGGCTCTGATCCCCGTGGCCTGCTCTGCTCCCACTAATACCCCTGCCTCCCTTTAAGCCATTGTAGCAACTGAGCTCGAAATGCAATTAAATGCCTCTGCCTATGAAAATAAAAATTCCCTTCCACACTTCTGAACTATACCTGTAGCCTGAAGCAATGATATTTGCTATGCGGGCAAACACTTCCTCATTTCCGGTTAAATCAAGGCTGAATGTTGTCTGCTTCCATTTTCAGTGAGGGTACTTGTATTCCTATAAATGAGGGATCATGTTCCTTTTGTTCAAATCTTTCCCTCATCCCTGAGAGTCAGAGATGTGTTGTTATGACCACCTATTTGAGAATGGAGAACTAAGATTGATTGGTTGAAAAAAAAGAAAAAAAGGCAGACTAGAAAGTGCCAAAACTATATGTAATATAGCACCAGTTGGTCAGAAGCAAAAGCAATAGATGAACACATGCATGTGCACACGCAAACACACATAGACACATGTGTATACATTTACACAGGCACACACACACAAACATACAGAATGTACCACCATCCTTTCTTTTTATGGATACACTGAATCACTTTATTTTTCTGACGCATTAGAATTTACCCCAGCACACACATTAATAACTCCAACCTATGTCAACAAGAAAAGTTACAAACTTAGGAATTTAAAGTCATGCTGCATTTGGCTTTGGTTTACCAGGCATTTAACTCTTAGCTCCTCTCTCCATGAATAAGCATCTTAATATATAAATTGTAAGATATAGTTTATACCCCAAATTCTTCAGGTTTGTTGGAGATTCCTCCGGACATATGAGTGTTTGTGGAAAGGTTTTGAGTGGATTTTCAATGTATAGTTAATTTTAAACTCAAAGCTGCTCATGCGTAGCACCTGGAGGAACTTCTAAGGGTATATCGGTTCCTTTACCATCCAGGAAAAAGTTTTCCTTTCAGAATGTGTCCATCTCTTTTAAATCAGTGCAGTTCTATTTTTCAAATATCTGCAGGGCACTCTGCTTTCCTGACTGTAAAATAGTGATGCTTCCCTCTGATTTTAAGACAGTAAATGCCAGGCAGGCTAGAGTGAAAGCTAGCCCAGTAATTGGCAGCCTCGCCATAGGCTGAAAGGACCCTTCGTGGTCAAATCCACGAGGTCATTTAGAAACTGGCCACCTGAGATGTCCCTTGAGGCCTTTCCTTTTCGAAAGGGCTCTCCTTTAATGATACGCCTGTTTCCCCCCACCTACACAACCTTATTGAATGTGGCTGAAGGAAACCAGAGAGTGGCCAGCTTTTAATTCGTCTACGAGCCAGAGAGGGAATCAATGTGCAGCCTCCCTGAGGAATGATGACTCCCAATTGACAATAGGACTCCCTAAAGTCTAGTTTACCTCAGCGCCCCAGCTCAGACAGGACAGGAGAACAGCCAATAGTAGCCGTTAGCGACCGCTTATGTGGCTTCGTGTGCCCCCATGACAACACCCTGGTGTCTTTCCAACCCCAGAACATGTTTGAGGTGGAGGAGGTGAACTGCATCTGCGTGGACTGGAAGAAAGGCTCCCAGACCACCTACACGCAGGCTGCCAACAACGTGCGCGTGGTGGGAGCGCAGGTGGCCCAGATGGTCAGCATGCTCTCGGTGAGTGGCCGGCGGGGCTGCCGAGGGGGCGGCCAGCGCCCATGGCTCTCTGTTGGGTAAAGATGCAGCTGGGATCATGTATTTAAAGAAGAATTAGGAAGAATTGCTATTTCATCTGGGGTCTTCCTTCTAAAACCCTGAAGTTCCCCTTAACAATGCCATGACACAGCAGTGGCAGGAAAAAAAAAAAAACGGTCAGAGCTAACCTTAGGAGGTAGGGGCTTTTCTTATCATCTTCAATGGACAGATAAGAAAACTGAGGCACAGAAACTAGTTTGTCCCCCTAAAAAAAATCATAGAGCAGGTGAATGTAAGAGTTACCTTTTGGGTTCCAAAGCATCCAGCCCCATTATACCAGGTGGGAGCTGTTTGAGGGCAAAATACAGCGTCTCCGGGGAGAACCAAATGGGGCCAGAGGACAGTGTGCACAGCTGGGATGTACCAGTGTCGCTGGCCTGCCGTTAAGGGTCCTGTGGACGGTGGGGGAATCTCTTCTACCACAATCAGTGCAGCTGTTTCTTCCTGCCCTGGTCTTCATTTTTGCTAATTCTTTAAGTCTTTAATTCTTTCAGTTAAGTAGCTAATTTTGGGTGACTATTTTCTAACCAGATAAAGGTCCCAGCCATTTCTGTTTTATATTTAAAAGGCCTACAAAAGAACCAATTGATCTCACTGCTCCTGCACCCCCATAGAAATAAATAACCCAGGGTGTTTGTACTAGAGGCATCATAGATCAATAGACGAGTATATGTGGACGAACACCTACCTCTGGGACCAACATGTGCAGGCACCTCATAGCTCTATGTCCTTTGTTTGTTCATCCTGTGTTGGGGGAGTACAGTATCAGGAGCTGTGTGTGCTAAGAGGTGAAAAGGATGGAGGAGGTCTCAGGCCTTGGAGGACCTTACAGTGAAGACTTGACAATAGTGTATGGCCAGGGTTCGGATGGGGGAGTATAGGGCTCTATGGGAAGCCCATGTAGGGGCTGATCCACATGGGGTGGAGGTGGGGGTGCATCCACAGGAGCTGGGCAAGTGGTTGGGGGGATGGACAACGACAGGAAGAGAATTCCAAACCAGGCCCCAGGATGAGAGAATATGGCTTATTTGAGAGCCTGAAAGTTCTACAAAAGGTTTGGCTAGAGAAGAGTCTAGAAAAATAGGTGTTGAGTCAGGAAAGCTCTGAGACCCTGGTAATGAATTTGGGCTTGATCTTGAGGGCAGTGAGAGTCACAGAAGGTCTCAGAAAAGGAGGAACAACATTAGGTTTGCACGTCACAAAAGCCACAGCACAGAAATGTCCTAAAAATACAATCTTCCCTGTCCAGACAAACTACAGCTACTCACCTTCCCAAGTCCACCTCATTGGCCACAGCCTGGGAGCCCATGTGGCTGGAGAGGCAGGAAGCAGGATTACAGGCCTGGGCAGGATTACAGGTAAGGCCCAAGGGGTAAGGCTTCAGGTTTTCTCCCTGGTAACTCCACAACGTGGACTAAGACTGCAGCCCAGCTTGGAGCTGGCCCAGAGGAGACAGTTTCCCCTTGGCGTGGCACTGAACATTTCAGGAAGCCCCAAGAAGCCCATCTGTGTGGCGGGGGCTGATGGCTTCACTCCCCTTTGTTTCCCTTTGCCTCTCCCACCTCTGTCCCCATCCGTCCCTCCTCCCTAAATTCCAAGTTTTCTGGCAGTGTGAGTTGCTCAGCAGAACTGGGAAACCAAGAAAATGCAGAATAAGGCTGGTATGGACACAAGCAAACATAATTAAGAGGGATCCATACTGTCATTTGTTTTCCCCCTTCTCTTTGAAATCAAAGGAGAGTAGAACATGAAAAGTCCACTTCCGTTGCCTCTGTTGGCAGAAGAAACCCAGCCACCATCATGGCCAAAAGCATTATTTTAGTCCAAGCAAAGCCTTTATATTATAACAAGAGCAACAAAATATATCAACATAATAATAAATATAATATAATATAATATAATATAATATAATATAATATAATATAATATATAATACAATTATTGTAGCAAGCATAGATTAAGTGCCTATTTATCCCAAATACTGAGCAAAGTGCTTTGCATTTTCTCATTTAACCCTCAGAACTGAAGAAACAGGCTCAGGGAAGTGAGTAGCAAAGAAATCTGTATTTCTTTGCTCATCTGCCCTTCTCTATCCATGCCACTGGAGCCCTCATCAGGATCTTATGTCCTCATATTCAATACCAAGGGCCATGGCACTGCCCGACTTCAGGCTATGGCACCCCTTTAGCTGGCAGTGCACAGCCTGAGCAGCTGTACACGTCGGTCCTGCTGGCACCCACAGCTAAGCCCACTGTCTGAAGCACTGACCTCTTTCAGGGTTGGATCCCATAGAAGCAAGCTTCCAGGGTACTTCTGAAGAGGTTCGACTTGATCCTTCTGATGCTGCCTTCGTGGATGTGATTCACACGGATTCTGCTCCCCTGGTCCCATCCTTGGGTGAGGCTCCACGATGCTCCAGCCTTGAGCGTGTGCAGTTCTGTTTTACTCAGGAGAATCTTGTGTTATGAAAAGCTCATTGCTGTTCCAAACACTTCAGGTTTTGGAACAAGCCAACTGTCGGGTCACCTTGACTTCTTCCCCAATGGAGGAGAGGAAATGCCAGGATGCAAGAAGAACGTCTTGTCACAGATTGTGGACATCGATGGCATCTGGGCAGGTAAAGCTGAAGCAGAGTGGGGCATCACCTCTCGGGGAGAGCAGTGCCTTTCCCATTGCAAAGGTTAAAAAGAAAAACATCCTGCTCTTTAAAAATATACATGTCCCCCTTCTAGACCTTATTTCTACATATTATTTGTTACATCTAGGCTCTGCTGATTTTGTACTTCCTTAAAACATTGTTGTGGACATTCTAGAGGGCACAAGCAACAAAGAATCACAAAAATCTTTGCTTAAAGCTATAACTCCAACAGTCAGTTGGTAGATACACATAACACAGAAAACCATAAAAGTAAGCATCCTGACTCTGACTGAGAATGCATCTGCCAATTTCTCCCTTGGGAGGCAGAGATATGGTTCAGGCTTATGCAACTGGCTTCATTTCAGTAGCCAAAATGAAAACGTTCTTAATCATTTCCATGGCAAAGCCGCTTGCACAATGAGTGTCACCACTCCTCAATGTTGGATCAACAGTGAGAAGCAATCACAGGTAAGAAAGGTTAGAGTGAGGCTGTGCTATTCAAGGTGGTTACTCTTTATCATTGATCAGGAGCACCTGGTATAGAGGGCATCCTTCAGACACAGCTCTGACTCTGTATTTAATAAGACTGAAAGGACAGTGGATAGATGAATTCTTCAGCCAAACTCATCATTTCACACCACATAGGTCAAAACCCTTAGTGGTCTGACCAAATCTAATGAGTAAAGGTTTTTATCGAGTTCCATCAAAATGGCTTGGCAAATATGGACATCATCAAAGCAAATGTTAAGGATAAGACTTACATGTTTGTCATTTACTTCCTTATGAGGGTTTGCATGAACAGGGTAGCTCAAACTCTCTATGAGTAATGGCCAAGCAAGTTCAGACCAGGTCTAGGTATGCTGTGACATCTGTCACTTGGCAGGAGTTATAGAAACCAAGGAAGATTGTAAGGAGTGAGATGCTATGAGAGTGACAGGGATGCTCATATAAAGCCACCTGAAGCTATTCTACTTAACCCTCCTTTTTATGTGCATGAAAATATTGTCAACCTGCCTTTATCATGTCTGAGATGTCAATGTCACATCTGGTTGTGTCTTCAGGGACCTCCAGCCTGGTCCTTGGGTTACAGGATGGCACAAAAGTTAAAGGCATGGACTCAAGAACTAGATGGGCTTGGGTTTAATTCCCAGCTTGGCCATTTACTAACTATAATCTGAAATCTGAGTCTGTAATCTATAGATCTTCCTGTAATTAGGGATGGGATGGTATCCAACTCTGAGGAAAGGTGAGGATGATATGACAATACATATAAAGTTCTCAGAATGTTGTCCAGCACTCTGAAAGCACCCTCTCTATGTTAGCAGTCATAAATGTGGCAGGATTTGGGACTTGTCTTAAATTTCTGAACATTCAGTCCAACTTTGGAAGCATCCCACTTGGAGAGAAAGGCAGAAAAGTTGTCATCACCTACCGATCACCTGAGCAGACTTCTTCATTTGTTTCTCCAGGAACCCGGGATTTTGTGGCTTGCAATCACCTAAGAAGCTACAAGTATTACTCGGAGAGCATCCTCAGTCCTGATGGGTTCACTGCATACCCCTGCAAGTCCTACAAGGCCTTTAAGTCTGTAAGTTATTGTCCTTCCTTGAGTCCTATTTGGGACCCTTGTCCAGCTGTGTTTGGGATTTATAGTACCTGATCACCAGGTTCTGACCATCCCCTACTTGTTATGTATTGCCCTTCAGAGTTCATGGTCCTGTGAAGTGCAGGAAAAAGGAAACTTTAGGCAGGAGGTGGCTAGAATTCTAGATGAGTCACATGGGCAAAGGAAGACTCTGGGAAATTAGAAAAAAAAGAAAAAGAGCAGCCAATTCAGCGATCTAGGAGATGTCCTGCAGGGAGACATTGTTTGAATCTGGCTTGTATAATCATAGAGTTCCAAAGGAAGAGGAATGCACTTGCCTGGCCAAGGCAGAGCCAGAACAAAAGAATATGTGAGAGACAAACTCAAATGCCAAAGAGAATGAAAGATGGATGCTGGGGTTCTGTGTGCCAGGCTGGGACTCTGTGCCTGTGCAGCCAGCAATAAGGGGGAGAAGGAGGGAGTGATATGCTGGAGCCTGGCTATCCATGTCCATGAGAGCCGGTGGGAGCAATCTCTCCCCAACTCCATATTCAGTGACATCATATTGGTAGCCTGAAAGTATTTACACCATGGAAATTGGTAAACGCTACAATCAGGGTTTTTGTGTCCCAGAGCTGGCTGTTCATCATTCACCAGCATACCATTCGATGGACGATATAATGGATCTAACGTGGGGCCTAGTATTTCCTAAATACAAGCATCAGTATTTTCTAAAGCTCCCCGTGCTGCTAATGTGATGTGCGCCAGGCTGGGGAACCCTGTCCCGGATGAAGGTGATTTAGAGATATCTGCTCCAGTCAGTCCCCTTCTGGTTACAAGTGACGAAGCGCAGAGGGTACGAAAATTGCTCGCCCAGATGTATGGATCTTAAAACGACTAAGCCACAGCACCGTTCAGCCTGCTCTCTCTCTCTTCCCATTAGGACAAGTGCTTCCCCTGTCCAGATGAAGGGTGCCCGCAGATGGGGCATTATGCTGATAAATTTGCCGGCAAGGCCATTCAGGAGGAGCAAAAATTCTTCCTGAACACAGGCGATTCCAGCAAATTTGCCCGTAAGTTGCACTTTGACTTTCCCTCCCAGGTAAAGAAAGTATAGTTTCCATTATAAATGAAGGGCTTGTCTCTAACCTGAAATACTTATGGGCACATCTTTATTTGTCTTAGAAAGAGGACACATCCACCCAAACTATCCCATGTAAGTCTCTATTGGGGATTTAGAAAGAGCCTGCATTGCTTCCATTTTATTTCTATGGCATGAAATGAGTGGAAGCAAATAGTGTAACTAATGGGATAATAGTCATTTACATGCCTCTGTGGCCATCTACCCTGAATTTTTACCACTCCACAATCAGTGGGTCCTTTCATTTTTAAGTTTTTGTCATATGCACCTGTTGTTCTTTTCATCCAGCAAACATTTCTTTGGTACCAGCTCTTTGTTAGGCTGGGCCCCTTAAGAAGTCCAACTCCAATCTCCCCTCTTCCCTTCTCACCCCCCACCCCCCTCCAACCACATCCATGTGCACCTGGTGCCCAGAGGCTGCGCCTCTGGCGGAGGGTGGGCAGGAATCAGGAAGGAATGATGTCTCTCAAAAACCTCCTGGATGGACTAGGCCATAGGGAAAAGATGGGGCAAGTTTGGACCACTTCATGCCAACCTGCCCTGTGATAGCTCCCTACACTACTACACTATTAAAAAAAAAAGACTGTATTATATAAATACATGAATATAATATATGTCTTATATAGATAAGTCAAGTGTGTTAAGACATAATTTATATATAGCAAAATTCACCCTTTTTAGTGGAGTTCTATGAGTTTTGACAAACAGTCATGTAGCCACCTCCACGATCAAGATATTGAACATTTTTATCACTATATCCATATTTTTTAAAAGGACATTAGTTAATCCTTCCACTGAGGTAGTGATGCATGAAATACTTGCCCATGTTTTAACAACAAATTAAACATTCAAAAGCCATATATTAATTCCTCAACCAACATTTATTTATGGAGCACACCCCTTTACTCACTAGACACAGGTGGTGCGGGAGTGAACAAGACACTCTACACATGACATTTATAACCCAGCAGAGAAGACAGAAACTGAGCCAGCAGCCACACATGTGTTGGGCTGTGGCACTGTGGGACAGATGATGTGAAGGACAACTAGGAATTAAGCAAAGGATGTGTATCCATGTGTGTTTGTGTACATAAGTGTGTATATGAGTTTGTGTATGTGTGCATGTGCATATTTGTGTTTATGTGTATGTGAGTGTGTGGTTATATTTATATAGCTGGTGTGTGTGTAAATGTGCTCATGGGCACTCAGATAGCACTCCAGGTACAAATGTGGGTGACGTCTGAGTCCCACTCTGTGCTGGACACCACGTTGGCCCTGGGGCTGTAGAGGTAAGGCACAAACCATGCACTCAAGGGGCACTCCTGAGCCACATTTCCAAATGTGGGGATAAGCCCTCCTTGCCTCCCTTTTCACCTTAACTCATGGTACTGTCATTCTAGACCAGAAATGTCCAACAGAACTTTCTGCAATGATAGAAATGTTCTGTGCGGTCCAATGCAGTAGTCATTCGTCCCCTGTGGCAATTTAGCATTTGAAATTTGGCTAGTGAAACTGGGGAACTAAATTTTTATTTTATTTTATTTGTATTTAAATGTAAGCAGCCACATACGGCTTGTGGCCCCTTTACTGGGCAGTGCAGATCGGGAGGGTGACACTGCTAGATCCAAATTTCCCCTTATGGTCTAGTTTGAGTTGTAGATTAACACATAGAATATCTTATACTTTGGTACCTCCATGTAAGGGACAGGGACAGGAACTTGAGATTTGGGTCAACGCTTTTGTGCATGAATAAACTGAACTCTTCTGTGTCCCCTGTGCAGGCTGGAGATACGGCGTTTCCGTCACACTGTCTGGAAGAACTGCCACTGGTCAGGTCAAAGTTTCTTTGTTTGGAAATAAGGGGAACACTCACCAATATGACATCTTCAGGTAAATTTCCTATTTTAGCACCACATCCCATTTGACTTTATACATAGCCTTCCAATCCGTGCATTTAACTTAAACACTCATCATCTTTTTATCTATCAATGGATTTTAAGTTCTTTCCTTTGTGTGCTGAAGTTAATTTCAGACTTCTGCTAACAGTTTTTTTCTCTGTTATTTAACTCTTTCTGTCTCAATAGACCAGATTTTAAAATAAATAAATAAATAAATAAATAAATCTAATTATTACTCCCAAATATCATGTTTCCTAATTTGCAGAGTAACATGTGCTTGTTGTATTACACTAAGTGGATAACTTGTTACAACACTAACAATTCTTCCAGAAAAAAAAATAATGTGAAGGAATTACATAATTTTCTATAAGAGTTTTGAAGAGAAATTCACTTGAGTTTGAGAAAACAATATTTAAATAATAGTTTGATGGTCTAGCTTTTCCATTGCTCCATCCTTTATCTGAGAATTAATTTGGAAAAATAATCTCATTTGTCCAGAGTAGAAAAGAGTGGCATGGCTTTCCATGGTCGTTAAACTTCGTGTCTATCTCTCTGTTTCAGGGGGATTCTCAAATCAGGCTCCACCCATTCCGCTGAGTTTGATTCAGATGTGGATGTTGGAACAATTGAGAAAGTCAAGTTCCTCTGGAATAACCACGTGGTAAACCCAACCCTCCCCAAAGTGGGCGCAGCCAAGATCACCGTGCAAAAGGGAGAGGAGAAGACGGTGTATGTATCTTTGCTGGCTCCTGCCTCAAGATATTGGTAGAGATTCCTGTTTGTAAGGAAAACTCACCCCAGAAAGTCAGTTATGGCTCAGCAAGAAAAGCCAAGACAATCTATCCATCTGGCACCCTCTGTCCCCAGGCAAACAAACAGCTGACAGGGGACATCTGCCAGTTCTGTGGGGTGCACCTTACTGAGGGTTCTCGTCCCTATCTGTGTGGGGGACAGAAAGTAGGACCCCCTGTGCACCCCCAGCCTGCACACGGCTCCTGTGTGCTGTGCTCGGTGCTGTGCTCCCGCGGAGAGGACCTTCTTTCCCCGCTGACCACCTCGCTGGGCCAGTCCCTCCGTCCTCCCTGGGATAGGATGGGGAGTAAAAAGCTGAAGTCGTCAAATTATTCAAACAGCTTTGCTGTTGTGAAAACAGCCAATAAGTACCATTTTAAAAATCATCATCATCATTAGGAGGCGAAAGAAAATCAAGATGTTGTTCCAACCTCTTCTCAGATCCCCCTCAGATTATTTTAGTCACCTCACGGGGGTTTCAACCCCTACTAAGGAATATGCTGACTAGAAGTCCCTTTAATGACATGGTATTAAAAGAGAAATGTAGCGCTCCCATCTTTATTCCCCCCTTTGCTTTCTCTCTGACTTTACGGAATACCTATTGTATGCCCAGCAGATAGGAGGGGATCCCAAGAGACTCTCTCAAGGAGTTTACCATGTAGCTGTTCAGAAAAATTAGACTTACGGATGAAAGGTCAGATGACAGAACAAAGACCTCATCATGAGGGTCCCATAGAGAGCGGCTGAGGAGGAAGGCAGAGGGTCCGTGGGAGACAGGAATGGCAGGGAGGGAGCCACGTGGCACCTTGTGGGCTGAGGGATTGCAACTGGGAAGGGCACCAGCGGGGGCGACAGGCTCAGTGTGTGAGGGGCAGGGGAAGACCCAGCTGCTGACAGCAGAGCTCAAGGCGCAAGGAACTGGGAGATACGACTGGAGGTTACCATTAGGGCTTCAAAGGAAGACAATGAAATACAAAAGAGAAAGTGGGAAGGGCCAGTGAAGATGGGCAAAGCTTCAGAGCTCAAACATGGTGAGGCCTGAGAGAAGCCCATGGTTCTTGGAAGAGTTGTTCTGATAACCATTTACGTCTACATTTTCTTTTTAATTAATTATAAAGTTGTTGACATTTATTGTCATGAGATGTTACATTATTGACATGAGGTTCTCAACAATCATGGGAGGGAGCAGTGCCCTCTTCTACAAATAAAGACACCAATGCTAAGCCTCAAGTTACTAGCCCATGTCACCGCTGGAGGAAGGCAGGGAGGGGAGAGTCCAACAGGAAAGCCAGGTCTGAAAGGCAAGGTCAGGAGAGGTTTGAAGTGTGACTGTACCGTAGAAAATGTGGACTGTGGCATCAGAGAGACCTGGATTTGCATCTTGGTTCTTTCACTTATTAACTGAAAGTCCTCTGTGCCTCAGTATCCTCTCCAATAATATAGGACTCATAATAATACCACCTCACACCAAGTGAAGTTTGCATGAGTGGATCAGTTAGTGTTTCCTGTGTCTCGTCAGAGCTCAGTATATTGTAGCTACCATACTCTGTAGTCAGGTCCCCAGAGTGAGTGAGCCCCCTGTAAACCAATCCACCATGTTTATGGAGGGTCCACATGTACTTGTGGAGAGGGAGAGCAGGAGAGGTCCAGTCGCTGCCTCAAGGAGCCCACAATCCTGTTGGACAGAGGACTCAGAGACGGGGGCTACTTATGAGCAACAGTCGACCTTGTCCGAGGTCGCAGCCACCCATCACACTGGCAGCCCAGAGGCAATCATGTCCTTAGGAACTGGTTGAAGCTACAACCCAGTGCTTCCCTCATTGCTTTCGAATTGTACATCGGCAAATACCTCCGCTTAACAACTCCAATCACCAGGTAAGGATTTCCAACACTTAAAAAGGATTCGCTTTTGTCCACAGGCACAGCTTCTGTAGCCAGAATACTGTGAGAGAAGACGTACTGCTGACTCTTACGCCCTGTTAAACTCCAGGCACAATACAGTCATTGTGTTAACATCAATAAAATCCACTGATGCATCTCTCTGCTCACCGTCTGTCGCTGATGTCAGCTGCCCCCGGTGGGGACATTTGGGAACTGAACCTTTTAAAAAGCCCAAATGTCCCGTGTATTTGGGTTTCTTGCCGCTGGCTTCCGATCACACATCTGTTCTGTCCCAGCTCCCTTTGTCCTCATGTCTTCTCCTCACCTGAGAAGTGGCCCCAAACCGCAGAATGAGAGCGGTGGTGTTTGGGGCCTCAGCAGAGCCTTTAGCCCCGCCTCTCACCTGACAGGTGAGCGCAGGGAGGCTCAGATTGAGGGAGTCAGCTGTTGGAGCACACAGAATGAATCCGTGTCCTGTCGGGACGGAGGGTCCCCTGACTCTGACTCCAGGACCCCTCCCTGACCTTGCCAGCACCTTAGGGATCATGGAAAGGCTGTGCTATGACATGGAGTCTTTATGGTCATAGACTTGGTGGTGCTGGAATCACTCGGTGGGGTGTAAGGTGCTCCAGCACCCAGAGACTGCGGTGGGCACGTTTGCAGAGCACGGACAGACTTCAGCCCCCGCTCACCCTGGGCCGGGGCTGTCTCAGAATTCTCTCTGTATCTGCCTGGCAGGCGCCATCCCAGGGCAGGGCCCGACACTGAGGAAAGATGGCTTCTGAGAGGATTGCCCAATGCAGGTCCTTACTGAGGGGGGACTTTTCTGCCATTCCATGGGCTGAAGTCACGGGAGAGCCCTCGGGCCAGTCAGACCTCAACGTGGGTTCCACCCACACAGGTGTTCTTCGCCTGGGAGAGGAAGGTATTCTTTAAGGTGGCCCAGCCTGTCCCACGATTATCCCTTGGGGCTGCACAGGACTGAGAAGATCACCAACTCCCCCCAAGTGCCTCCCCTCTTGCTCACCAGAGCTCACATCCCACCACAGCCGTTTCAGTGCCTGGCCTCTGTTCCTAACCATCGGTGGCATGTCCAGCTATTATTGAGCTTCAGACTTGAGTGTGAGGAAGTTCCAGATTGTTCCTTGAAAGCAGACATTGTGGTTAGAATGAAAGAAACGACTGTAGCAAGGGCCTCATGTGAAGGGCAGGAGGTGAGTGCGTAGTGAACAGGAGTGATGATGAGGGTAGGCGGGGGCACCTGGCAGGAGTGAGTGGAGCCCAGGGCAGAAGCCCCTGTGTCACAGTTCTGCCCAGAACTAATTCAAGGCCTGGGCAAGGCAGCATCACATTGGCAGGAGCTCAGTCAGTGGAACGCCACTAAACACCAGCTCTGTGCCAGGCACTGGAATGAAAGTAAAGCAGATGACTTCATTTCAGTCCCCGAGGCACACCCAGTGGGAGGGAGCCCAGCACATAAATAAACACCTCCATGCTGCCTGATAAGTGCGAACAGCAAGGTAGGTCCCAGGACAGGGTGGCCTAGAAGATGGGAGAGCAAGATGGGGGAGGCTCCACAGAGCCATTGGTTCTATCTAGGCCTGGGTTTGCAGGAAGACGTCCTACTGAGTGCAGGCTGGGAGGCCGGCCCAGAGGAGGAGGTCCCTGAAGATATCCAGGCAAGTGGTGAGAGGGCTATGGGAGGACAGTGAGAGGAACCAAGACATGATGGAGGGGGCTGGACTGATTGGCCATGAATGACAGCCCTTCTCCCTGGTCAGGGACAGGCTGTGTCACCTCTTCCGCAGACTAACAGATACAGCCAATGACTTGGGGGAAACAATTTTAAAACAGGGAGGAACCTGAAAAGAGTACGCAGCACAGAAGGAGGAAGCCACCATGGGGGTGGCTCCCCAAGGATGTTGGCCACACCATAAACACTCAGCCAAGACACTGCCCTGAGCCTCAAGGTGACCTGTGATGACCTGTGTGATCCGGGTCTTGACCCTAGGTACAGTGGTGGCCATATGCCCCAGAAGAAGGGGTGGCAGCCGATGGAGACCAAGCCGGAGTGGAGTCAGGTGCCTGCATTCTCCTCTCATGCCTCTTTGCTCAAATGAACAATTATCCTTTTATCAGATGTGCAACTGGGGGAAACTGCCAGGTTCCAAGGTCACTGCAGTGGACCTTGGCTCTTACCTGTGTGGCCATCAAGCCTCCACTTCCTGACACTACTGTGGAATCCAAGTTTGGCTCCGTACATCACAACCCTAACAGGCCGTCCTGGGAGAGGGGGAGTTTGGGGTTCTCTGTGATTAGTTGGGGGTTCACTTGCAGTGTCCCTGTGGTCCTGGCCACATCTGGTGGAGTTTCCAGATCTCAGAGGCTGCATGGGGCAAGTTTGGACTTTGTTTTTCTTTTTCTTTTTCTTTTTCTTTTTTTTGAGGGCAGTGTCACTGGCCCTCATACGTGGGACCCGAACCGGGGCCGCTGGCTTCCCAAGCCAGCGCTTAACCACTGCGCCACTCGGCCGGCCCAAGGATTTTGTTTTTATAAATAACAAAAGTGGCACATAGTTCAGAACGCATGTGGGTACAGCCTTAGAAGCAATAAAAATATGCTATCTTCATATTCAGTTTGCTAACATAAAGGTCAGAGAAGCATTCCATCTGGTTGGAAGCTGAAGACAGGGCACTGACCCGGCAGTCAGGTTGCTTGTCAGCCCTGGCAATCTTGGACAAGGGATCTCCACCTCTCTGGGCCTCAGCTTTCTCATCTATAAAATGGAAGCAGCAGGCCAGCTCTGCATTCCTGGTATTGTTGTCTTAAGGCTCTAGCAAGAGAATCACCAGCACCATGGGAATGGAAGGCTCTGTCCTTAAGATAGTATGGCCCAAGAAGTGTGGCCTTGGTCTGGCCCCAGACCCAAAGTTACAAGAAGGCAGTAGGCACGCAGAGCATTGGATCACTGGACCCACAGCTGTGCTCGCTGAGGTGGGCCTCATGCCCACTCAGCCCAGACCCCACATACTCACCCCAAGCTGCATGAGGCTGGCCCTGGGGTATCTGAGGGCTCAAGAAACTAGCAGATGTGTGCTCCATCCTGGCACAATCACCTCAGGACTTACATGGAAAAACAAGGGGGGGATTCCCAGAATTCAAGAACCACCCTGGGCACAGGCCTTTTTGCAAAGCCGGATGATGCTTCACCGTGACACAGTATTTCTGTGACACAAACAGGAGGATTTAGCATCCAGAGCTCCAGGCATACTTTTCTCTGAGATTTTATTGATTTTGTGTTTTCATTTTAATGGCAATCCACATTTTTACCAATTATAGAGACAAAGTTTTTTCTTTGTTGTGGTAATTTGCAGCAGAACTTTTGTTTCCTGAGTTAATGTGCAATAAAATGAGGTTAATGGGAATGTTGGCGGGTGGGGAGGGAGAGCAATGAGAATTTTTTGCAGGGAAGGCATCACGTATTTACTTACTCAGGTCTAAGACACCTTGGAGGGTATGACCTGAGACTGAAAATGTGGAAGCCTCGTGGTATCACAGGCTTTGAGAGCAGAGAGTTTGCCCTGGAACCCGCCATGGAGGAGCAAGTGTGACAGGAAGAACAGGGATGGATGGAGGAGGACTGAGTCTGGGGGTGTGGGAGGGGGTCTCAGGGTTTACTCATGGGACCTGGAGATGCAGCCCACATCCCTGGCTGGGGAACCACAGGTGCAAAAGCTCAGAAGAGGGAAAATGCAGGTTCATTTCAGAACTGTGAGTCCTTCCATCTAAGTCCCTGTAAGGCGAGAAGGCACTGAGGGGGCGGCAGAAATGAAGCTGGGCAGAGGCCACATAGTGGCCATATTAGCCCGAGCTGCGACTACAAAGTATCACAGACTAGGTGGCTCAAACAGTAGAAATTGATTCCTCAGTTCTGGAGGCTGGAAAGTCTGAGCCCATGGTGTCACAAGCTTGCTTCCTTCCGAGGCTGAGGGAGAACCTGTTCCATGCCTCTCTCCTTTTGGTGGTTGTGGCAATCTTTGCCATTTCTTGGCTCATAGAAGCATCACCCAGCTCTTTTTCTGTGTTCACATGGTGATCTCCCTGTCTGCATGTCTCTGTATCCAAATTTCCCCTTTTTATAAGGACACCAGTCACACTGGATTAAGAACCACCCTAATGAACTCATCTTCCCTCTGCAAAGATCCTGTCTCCAAATAAGGTCATATCCTGAGATCCCTAGGGGGCAGGGTAGGACTCCAGCATATCTTTTTAGGAGGAACTCAATTCAACCTATAACAGTGGCCAGCCTTGTGTGCCCAGTTTAGGAGCTTGGACGACCTACATTCTTACCCCGCTCCACCGATTGCCCCACCCACCCACAACTTATTTTCTTTAGATAAAGCCCAAATGACATAGCCTATATACAAGCCTTCCTCCATGTGCTTTTTCTCCATTTGTAATTATGTAATTCATTTATATTTATTTGTAGGTAATCAGTGTCTGTGACCCATGGGACCATTAGTCACATGAAGGCAGGGCAGGAGGGTGTTGTCCCCGCAAAGCTGGAGGAGCATCCAGGATGTCGCAGCCATAGGAAAATCGCCATGAACGAGCAAAAGAACGTGTGTCTGAAAGCATCAGAGAGAACCCAGCTGGCACAGCTCCCCCAGGCCCTGACCCTGCCCCCTGCCAACATATGGCCAGTGAATGAATTTTCCCACAGGTGCTGGCCTCCACTTCCTTCCCAGGATAGACAGCTGGCAGAATCTCAGAACCTCAGGTCCCCAGAGAGGAGAGAGGGGCTGAGCTGGCCCTGCCACAGGCAGTCTTGGAACCGTTTGGGAGACCTAGTGGGTTGCTTTCAAACCCTGGTGACAGGGGCAGGGATGCCCAGCCTCCTTGGGGGGCAACATGGTACAGGAGTAATGTTCCTAAATCATCAGCCTAGATCCTACCCATATCACAGGTCAGCAAACTGAGGCCTAAATTAGAAGGAGAGAGCAGCAGCGCCACAGGAGGAGGCAGAGCCCTAAGATCAAGGCCTACTCCTCCATTCACCTTCACCTAAACCCCTTAACCTTCAGGAGCTCAGTTGTCTTGGCCATAAAATAGGAATAAACAAGGTGCTCTCTATTTCTTGAGCAATTTACAGCTCTAAGGGCTACAATTTGATCACTGTCATTTCTTCTCAGTACACCTTTGAAGCCAACACAACCTAATTTACTTCTAATACTCAGCTCTCTCTCATGAACCTCGACACCTATCTTTGAGATTATATTACCCAGATGTGTTTGCTCAGTTTATTCTCATTACCTTGGGTGTTGTCACTTCTTGGGATAAGAGGATTTCTTATCCTCTTTAAAAGGGGGGTTTGGATGGTGTGCTCCCTTGGGTGACTCTTGCTTGGATAGAAAGAGGGTGTCCTTTCTCTAGGCTGCAGTTGTCACAATTTCTTATAGGATCCCAGGTTTGAAAAGGACCTTAAAAATGGATCACCTAAATCAACCCTCACTTGGTGCTTGGCTCCTGTTTATCTATATTCAAGTCGTGATGTCACCCATGTGAGGCAAGGGGCCACTCCCCACCAGCAAAGCCCTGTTCTATTTTCCAATGATTCTAACTTTTGGAAAGTTTTTCCTTATATTGTACAAATCTGCCTCAGTGAGTCCCTCAAGGACATGGGTGGCCAGGACCTGCTCTTGGCATTTAGAACAGAGCCTGTTGACCTGGAAATAATAAGAATCGAATTATAACCCTCCCTCTTCTTTCCGGCTCTACCCTCTGGGGGTGGCTGTTGACATGCCACTCAGGTAAGAAGTTACCTGATTCCTTGACTAACCTGTGGCCGCAACCAAGAGAGCATGGATGATGGGACCCACAGACGATTTGAAGGTGCCCTTACTAAGCCTTTGGCGGAAACTACAACTAAGACATAAAGTGGATTAGCTGCTATTAGTGTGGGTGGCAAAATCAAAACCCTTCCCTAGTGAGCACAGAAATGCTTATTAGGAATATGGAGTCAGGAAAGGAAGGTGCCCAGGGCCCAGCTAATCCCCCCAGATGGACCGCAGGCCTCGGGGTCCCTTCTCGCTCAGGAAGAGTCCAGTCGCCAGCTGTATCTGTTGGGACCCCAGTGGAAAAGAGGTGGTTCACTCAAAGGGCTTATCAAAGGGACTATTTACAGAGGTGTGGACCAGGGTCCCCGAAGCACTAGGGATTAGCAGCAGCTAGAAGCTCTGATTTCTCTGTGGCCTGAAACCTGGAGGGAGGGAGCTGTCATAAGAGTTTGGAAGGAGCTGGGGCCATAGAGGGAACTGCTGGAGAGGAGATGCAGCCTTCAGGAGAGAAGTGCAGACATTGGCGCCTGGGCAGAAATGCTCTAACCTCTCCCTCCTCCCAACCTCTGATCTCCGGAGGTGCCTCCCATTCCCTGAACCCACCCAGAAGGCCAAGTAGCACAGGGCAGGGAGGAGAAGGCAGGAGAGAGCTGGCAGTTATCCAGCTCTCCAACCCGATGAGTCATTAGCTTCCAAGATCCCATCCTTTCACTCAGCAATGTTTCCCCCAACAATGACCAAAGTTGACTGATCACCTAGTACGTACCAGGCACTGTGCTAGGCTTTGGTGACACAGAAATGACTATACACACCTTGACCCTTCCACCAAGGCAACGTTTACACAAATGATCACTGAAATATGTGAACATATCCCAGTTGGAAGAGGATAGAAAAAATAAAGAAGTTGATAAGAAGGTAAAGGCGGGGGGGCGGCCTCTAAGCCCACTCTGGGCATGGAAGAAAGCTTCTTTGAGGATGTGACTTTGAAGCTGACTCCTGGGGGACAACTTTGACTTAGCCAGGGAAAGAGTGGCAGTAGCATGTTTCCGGAGCAGGAAACAGAACATGCAAAGACCCTGAGATGGGCACTCGTTTCCCGAGAGACTCCACACAGCCGGCCGGTGTGCCTAAAGTTCAGTGAGCAAGAGAAAGAGGTTCAAGGGGAGGGAGGGGAAGAAGGCAAGGGCCACGTAACACTGCACCCAAAAGCCCATGGCAAGGAGCTTGGGTTTTCCCAAAAGCAATGGGCAGCCGCTGGTCCCATGTCATGGGTCTAGGGCGTCCCTTCAGCCTAATGCCACCTTTTCAGCCTCCTCAGTGGGGTTTTTTATGAGCCTTTGACTTGATCTCCTCCCTCAGCTGTTGGACACCTCCAGGGGCAACGGGGTGGCAACATGAGGCTTTGGGTATTCAGGTATAGGTGACCCATTCAGGCTTCATCATCCCTTCACCATCCACAAACCTTGAAGAAGCCATTTGTCTATACTTGAAACCCTCAGGAAATTGCTAGTAACCTGTGTTTCCGGGATTGATCAAAAGGCAGGAGTGGAATGGGAAGTAACTGCAACGCTCACCTCACACCCGGTGGGAGTTTACGCAGGGGGCTGTCACTTCGGAAAAGCGCGTGGCAGCCATGTCCTAAAGCTAAGCAGACACTTATCTCAGGACCCAGCAATTCTGCACCTGGGGATAAACCTAAGAGAAATGAGTATGTCCACCAAAACACTTGTACCAGACTAGAATGTTCCTAGCAGCATCGTTCATAATAATCCCAAACCAGAAAGAACCCATATGCCCATGAAGGCTGATGGGATAAACCAGCTGTGATATGTTCACAAAGAAATACATCGTTATGACACAGCAATGAAAAGGGACCAACTACTGATGACGTGTAACGACATGGATGGAACTCAAAAACGTGTTGTGTGAAAGAAGCAAGACATGATGGGGCACATGCTGTCTAATTCCATTTATATCCACTTCTAGAAGAGACAAATCTAATCTATGGTGAGAGAAATCAGAGTGTGGTGGGGGTGGGGGTGGGAGGATCGTGAGAAACTTCTGGCTGCTGGAAATGTCCTTGTCTGGGCGACACAGACAGGAGTATACATTTGTCAAAATTCGTTAAAGCTGTACTGAAGTTTAAACTTAAGATGTATGCACTTTGGTGCATGTAAAGTAAACGTCAATTTAAAAATGCCAGGGCGGCACCTGCCTCTTCACTCAGGTTCCCCTCACAGCAGTGAAGAAAACACCTCCCCCTTATCTCCAGGTCAAGGTACAGTCAATGCAGCTTAGAAATGCTTTTAAACAGACTATAATTTTTTCTAAACGAAGCTATATTTCAACAGCACTTGCTTTACTCTCTCCAGCTTCTTGATTAACAGGGTTGCTTTTGGTTTTAGTCTCTCTCCAGGCTCTTGGGGGAGCAGCTGTCTACCCAGCCCATCCCCAAAGTAGAGGAGATGTGTGTCTTCATCATCAGGAACTTCCTACTGTGGGGAAGTGAAAACTAGAAGACCCGTTTTCAGCACACATTTCAAAATGCTTCGGCATGTGTAAAAACAACAAACAAACAAATAAAAAAAACAACAGGCAGTTCCATGGAACAGCAGTCTTCAGACGTCTCGTTCCCACACAGCTTGGCCAGTCACTATGGGGCCACAAGACGGGCTTGGGTTCGTGTTTCTAAAGGGATTCTGAGTGGGAGGCACTACAGCTTGGCGGTGTTTCCCTGTTGCCCCTTGACGAACACAATCTTTTGGCAACGGAACCTGTAAATTCCGATTAACAGGGTCCTTTTCCGTCCCCAAAGTCAGCTTTCCTTTCCTCGAATCTCACTTGATAAACAATCCTGCCCCCGGTGGAGAAGCCTGTATGTGTTTACGATAACCTCGGTTCAAAGCACACATGGGCAGAGCCCTATCTGTCCTGCCTGTCCTCTCCTCCAAGGAGTCCAAAGGATAAAGCCAGGTTATAAAAAGCCATGGCCACCCTGCTGGGCTACGAGTGGAGCTCAGCTGTCTCACAGTAAGTCCCCTTGCGGGCAGGGAGCTTGGCAGGGTTAGGGCTTCCAGAGGGATGGGAACAAAGCCACTGCAGTGGGGGCACCCTGAGTATGCGGTCCTGGAGCGGTGCTGCCCAACTCCCCGTGTGTGGGGAGACCTCAGCCTCACAGTCCCCACCTTGAGGGAGCACTCCGTGGGGCCCGGGCGCTGGGCTTCTGTGCCACTCCCTGTCCCGAGCATGCCCCAGGCCTCTTACCCTGTCTGGATGCAGTGACTGCCCACATTGTCTGTGTTTTCATCCGTGTAGATGCCGCCCACGTGGATCATCGGCTTTCTCCTGCTGGCCACAGTCAGAGGTGAGGATGCCCTCCCCAGCCCTTTGGGGAGAAAGTGACCATGCCTGGTCTGGATTTTGGGTGAGGCAGTGAGAAGCATCATAATCATCATCATGAATAGCATTATCATTATTTCAAGAAAAATGACAATCGCCACCACCATTCAGGATGTGTTGACTCTGTGGTAAACACAGGGCAACATGCTCGACACAGATGGCCCCAGGGAGTACATCGGTCCTATTCTTCCTGCAAAGGCTCTAGTGGCTGTGAGGATGTTGGCAGAGGTGGCAGGCTGCTGGGGCAGGTGGGGGGTGGGCATTCTTGGCAGGCCCCCAATACCCTCAGTCTCTTGAGTGGACAAGTGCATGTCCACAGACTAAAGCCACGTGGATGTGTCCCCCTGAGAACTGTCCTGCCAGGCCTACCAGATGAGCCCGCCCTCCTGCCCATGGCCTGCCTTTCATTCCTCTCTCAGTTCCCATGTCTGCCTCTCCAGCGCCCATCTGAACCTCTCCTCTGGCATCCTTCTGCTGGGGCTTTCTTCTGCATTAGGATTCCTCCCTGCTTTTTCCTCAGCTTGTGCCCAGCCACTCTTGGCCTTCCCTTCCATCTTGGCCATGCGTCAAGGCCCGGCTCCTGACAGCGAGCCCGGTGGGGCCAGGTGTTCCTCAGGCCTTTCTGCTCCCTCTGGGTGAGTCACCTTGGCTCATCTGCCGAAGGTCGCTCCCAGGCGCTCTCATCCTTCTCTTCCTCTGGGCTTCCCCTTTACCCAGCCTCTGTACCCCCAACTTCCCAAGTTCCGCAAGCTCCACCAGAGCCTCCCTCCATGTCTCAAACTCACTTGTCCCTGCTCAGGCACCACCCCCTACTCCCATCTCCCCACCAGTGCCTTAGTATCCAGTCATCCAAGGTGAGGATGCCCATTACCTCTCCAGGCCCACAACTCCTGCACCCCAAACCCCCACCTCTCCCAGGCTCTCCTGCCTCTGAACTACCTACACTTGGCTCCCTGAAACACCTTCATGGAGCACAGGCTCCCCACCCCACGCACCAGATCAACACCCTCCAGCCCCTCCTCACTATCCACCTAACAGTGCAGGTGTCTTAACTTGGCCTTCAAGCCCCTGCATTTACCTAAAGCGTTGCTTTAGCCTCTGGCAGCCTTTCCTCCAGAACTGGTCCCTTCCTGGAAGGAATTCAATGCCATCATTATTTCTTCCTTCTCAGATTTCTTCTCTTTCAGGGCAGAATTTATACCTGAGGTGTCTTTGTGCCTCCTCAGTGCCTGGCTTTATTCCTAATTAAACTTCCTCAGTTCAAATCCTGGCTCCACCACTGGCTGTGACCTTGGGTGGCTTACTTGGTTTCTCTGTGCCTTGGCTTTTCCGTCTGTAAAATGGAAGTAATACTAATTTCTTACTCATGAGGCTGTTTTGAGGCCTAAAAGGGATACCACTGGTAAAATACTAGTGTGGTAACTAGCATGTAGTCAGCAACAAGTGTTAACTGTGACCAGTGGTTGAATGAATGACCAACATTTGGTACCATCAGTTTAGGAGTTGAGGAAGCCTAAGAGAGAAGACCCATTGTCATCCTCTGGGTTGGATTATGTCACCCTCAGTGACCGCTTTCTGTGAAAATGTTTATGCTGTAGAGTGTAGAATAAAGAAAGGACTCTCAGATTTAAATATGTTTTTTTTGGGTTATTGTTTGCTTGTATTGAGCCATTAATATGATGTGAAAATAAATCATCCCAGTCTTAAGAAATTTACCTATTCCAAGAACAGCAGGGAAAATATGAAATGTCAGAGAATAATTTGGGGGGAAATGTACATAAAAGGATGACAGGGAGACATGCAAATTGGACAGGCACATATGAATGCCTGTTGTGTGCCTGGTCTGTGCTGGATGTCATGGAGTTGTCAGGATAAATCAAGTAGCGTCTCTGTGCTACAGAAATTGTAGGCATTTGATAAATACTTAGTGCTTGATGGATTCATGTAAGGGTCCATCTGGGAGTTTCCCGGAAGAGGTCATTTTAAGCCAGAAGGTTCCCAGGGCTTCTCAGCCATTCCTCATCTGGCCTGATGATAGGGCTTAAACAGCATTATCAACATGCGGCTTCCAGCACCCCACCCCAGACCCCCTGAATCAGAATCTCTGAGAGAGCCGCCTGGGGATGTGTCTATGTGATACACACATTCACCCCCCAGCCCTCAAGGTATTCTTGTCACCATGGAATTTGGGGAACACTGACAACAAAGATAAAGACCCGCGTTGGCCTCAGCCAGCCCTGGGCTGCACCCTGAAGAGTCCAGCTGTGTAGCTGAGATGACATTGCTCCTTTTCAGAACCTGACAAGTGTCTTCTTTGTTGCTCTTCCTGTCCCAGGAATGGAGATCTGCTATGGACCTTTTGGCTGCTTTTCTGATGACAAACCATGGGCCGGGACCATTCAACGGCCTTTAAAGATGTTTCCCTGGGCCCCCCAGGACATTGACACCCAACTTCTTCTGTTCACAAACGAGAACCCAAACAACTACCAAGTAAGTGGGACCTCTCGTCATCTGGGGAAGCTGAAGGGCCCCTTCTCGGATGATGCTTTTAAATGTATAAAATAAAACACATTAGATTATAGAGGAAACCAATTATATTGAAAAACAGTTAACAGAATATTAGAAAGACAAATAAGCGACATAGTAATACATGTGTTGCTTTATTATCTCACTAAATAATAATAAGATCTAGGGACTGGTCTAATAACTACTGTCACTTAAAATGGTAATGCGTATAAATGATTTTTAAGGTATCTACAACTGTACTGTGACATAAAAATATCTGTGACTTCCATTGGTGACAGAGTGTTGCTAAGACAACTGTGGCGTATTGTCCAATTTCATAATTAACAGAAATGCTAGATTTCAGTTAGGGGTTAATGAAAATAGAAAATCTATAAACTTGGACTTTCTGAATTCTATTCTTGAACCCTATGTCAGGAACTCCTGTTTTAGCCTTATCCAACTTCATGGGAACTGAACCCATGACCTCAGTCTTACTGGAACTGGCTCTAACAGGCCTAAGCCTTGGAAAGCCCAATATCCAAATTCATCTTTTCTAATTTAACCAGCGGATCTCTCCCACGGACCTATCCACCATCGAGGCTTCAAACTTCCACCTGGACCGAAAGACGCGCTTCATCATCCACGGGTTCATAGATAAGGGGGAGGAGAGCTGGCTGATCGACATGTGCAAGGTAGGGGCCCGCCTGCCTCACCTGGCCACGCCCTAGTGAGCCCAGCGCCCAGTACACAGATTCAAAAACTGTGCCCCCAATGTCCCTGAGACTGGGAAAGGAAATACTTCAGGGAGAGACGCTCCTTCCCCAAAACACTGAGGAAACTCTGGGTTCTCAGGAGCCTCCATTGTCAAGATCTCCCAACCCACCAACTTCTAGCCAGCGATCTCCTCCTGAGGCTAAAGAGACCCAGAGTCCAATCAGAAAGTCACAGATGTGAAGACTACAGGAAATTACCTGGAATTTGTCTGAAGGTTTATATAAAAACCCTATGTGAATTTTTTTAAAAAAGAAAAGAAAAGAAAGAAAAATTAAAATTTACCCTCTAAAGCACCACTATCCAGTAGAACTTTCTGTGAAGGTGAAATATTTTAAATCTGCACTGTCCGAATCCAGAGCCACTGTGCTAATCGAGCACTTGAGATGTGGCTAGTGGGACCAAAGAACTGAATTTTAAATTTTATTTCATTTTAATTAATTTTAAGCAGCCCCACACACTAGTGGCTGCAGTATGGGACAATGCAACTCTCATGTCACCATGAATATTAGTAATGAATTTTTATTCATAACATCCATTTCCCAAGCACTCACTATAAGCCTAACACCTTGAGAATCATTTCACAGTTTTCGTTCCATTTAATCCTCCCAGCAACATTGTAAGGACGGTATAGTTATTGTTCCCATTTTATAGATGAGGAAATAAAGGCACCGAGAGTTCAATACTTGCCCAAGTTTGAATCCCGAGGTAGAAGGCAAAACCAGGTCTTCTGTCATAAGACACCACAGGTTGTGTCTCTTCAGATTTCACCTGTAGAAAGCAGCCGTGGGCATGGCTCTTAGCTCAGTCTGCACTGGGACAGACCTCAAGCAACTTCTGCCCAAGGGTTCTCTGCTCGTCTTGAGGTTGGGGTATTCACATGTGTCCCCAAGTCGCAGAGGAGGCTGTGTGAACCTGGAGCTGGAAGATTCTGGAGGGGATCTGGTCCATTATGATGCCCTGGCCTGCACTTCAATCCTAGGTGCAGTCCAGGGTACCCCAAAACAAACCCAGGACATGGAGTGGCCCTATCTGACCCCAGAGGACCAGTATCCATGCTTGGGCAGTAGAGTGTGGTCACACCACGTAATATAAAAGGCATGTGGGAGGGAGAGTTGTAGCCTGCCTCAGTCTAAATTTTATCTCATTCAACTTGTCCCTCAATATTATATATCTCCCACCTATGCATTGTTGGGAACATACAAGCTGCTCATCAAAGCAGCTCCCCCGTGGCTTCAACTATCTAGTACAAGGGTCAGCCAACTTTTCCTATAAAGGACCGGGTAGTGAATATGTTAGCATTGGTGGGTCATATGGTTTCAACTCAGCTCTGTTGCAGCTGGGAAGCAGAGATAGACCATATGCAAACAAATGGGTGTAGCTGTGTTGCAATAAAACTTTATTTATAAAAACAGGTGGATTTGGCCCTTAGGTCCTAGTTTGCTGAGCCCTGATCTAATAAGTGATCTTTTTGACCTGGTTGTGTCAATCAATAACCATCTGTGAGACCTTAGACTAGTCCCTTACTCCAATTCAGGCCTCTGTCCATACCTGTTAAGTGGGGATAAGATACCGAGTTCATGGTGAGATGTGAGTGTTAGGACACGTGGGAGGAATATTAAAGCTCTGACACAAACTAGATGCTTGATGGGTGTGAATTCCTATCTCTGGATTGTGCAACCTGTGCCTGTTAGTAGGTTGGTTTCTCACTCTTGTTTTTCTTCCCCAGAAAATGTTTCAAGTGGAGGAAGTGAACTGCATTTGTGTGGATTGGAGACGTGGGGCCCGGACACAATACATCCAAGCAGTCCAGAACATTCGGATCGTGGGAGCGCAGATAGCTTTCTTAATACAAGCACTGTCGGTAAAACCCTGCCTGGGCCACATCCTGAGGGGAGGGGGCAGAGAGAGGGACAGGCAAGCCCCACGGTGCACCCAGAGGCAGCAGGACTGGCGGGCAGAGACCAGGCCTGAAGCCTGGAAGATGGGCCTTTTCTAAGACGAAGCCGCAATCTTCCTGCCTCCCAGAGTGTCCTGAAGATCCCTGGTTGTGGAGCCTGAGGCCAATTAACCTTTGAGCCCCAGTTTCCCTTTCTGCACAGGCCGTTCTGGGAATCTGAGAGCAGGCTGGGCTGCCCAGCAGTTCTCAGGCCAGAAGATGGGTCTTCATCAGACAGCCCATGAGGGATGGCCCCTCACAAGCCTCCTGGGAGATCTATTCCGGAGAATCCCAGCGCTGGGCCCACGACAGACCCCAGCCCTGCCGGGGACGAGGGGAGGGAGGCCCGCAACGGCCTGTGGATGGAAGTAGGCAGCGCACACCCAGTGCCCGCCACGGCGGCCTGCAGTTGATGCGGTGGCCGCTGGTCAGCACTGTTGGTCCGCGCACCAACCGGCCCGCGGGACTCGGAGACTGCGGCGGCCCAGGGACTGGGCGTCCTGTCCTGGGCGGCCCTGGAGCCGAGGGTCCTTTTTACCGGAATCCTGTCCCCAGCCTGGGGAACCTGACGCGCCATCCTTCCGCAGACCGAGCTGGGCTATGGTCCCGAGAAAGTGCACCTCATCGGCCACAGCCTGGGCGCGCACGCGGCCGCGGAGGCGGGCAGGAGGCTGAAGGGCCGCGTGGGCAGGATCACAGGTAGGGGCGCGGGGTGCAGCACGCGGGTGCCGGCGGGGGAGCCCCGAGCCGTGCCTGTCCCGCGGCCAAGGGCGCCCCGACTGGTCTGCCGGTGATGCCCTACTTACATTAAAAAAGAATCGCCCATATATTTTATCATGTGTATTAGAAAGTATACGATTGTAATAGATAGATGATAGATAGATAGATAGAGATAGATAGATAGATAGATAGATAGATAGATAGATAGATAGATAGACAGATATGCATTAAACCCATGAATTCAGGATTATTGTTGCTAGAGTATGGCTAGGTAAAAAAAAAAAATGATTTACATTAATTCATCAGTTCCACAAGTACTTACTTATTGGTTGTCTTTGCTGTGCTAGGCACAGGCCGAAAATAAAAGCGGCTAGCTGAGACCTGCCGCAGGAGGGGCTCAGGAAATACTGAGCAAATGAATGAATGAATGAATGAATGAATCACTAGGCAAAAATGAATGCACACAAGACATAGACACAGACAACTACTGATTTTGTATGACCGGATCAGTATGTGCAATACCTTTGGCAAATAGTTCGACGTTTCATGAATGTCTCCTTTGCTCAGGGTGCTCTGCTAGGCAACTGGTGAAGGACAGGGGTTGATACTTTATGTTTATGGAGAGCTTGCAGTTGTGGAGAGCAGTGGCCAGATAGTAACATCTAAGAGGAAAAACAAGGAAAAGGGAGATGAGGGGGCAAGGGTGCCCTCTGGATCCCCCATGGCGCCAGGCGCTGGGCAGCTTTTGGATAGTCTCTGACAGGCAATGACCCACTTCCAGCCTTTCTTTCCCAGCCTCCCCCACGCAGACCAGGAGCTGTAGACCCAATACCCCAAACCATGGCTGCTGGGCTTTGGAGCCTTTTGCCCAGGAACCCCCCTGGCTTTTGTGGGTACAAGGGTTAGATCCTGGTTTGTTGTAGAATATGGCCTCACTGTCTCCCTTTCAGGACTGGATCCGGCAGAGCCATGCTTCCAGGGCACGCCTGAGGAGATTCGGCTGGACCCATCCGACGCCATGTTTGTGGATGTGATTCACACAGATATTGCTCCCATAGTCCCTTTCCTAGGTGAGTTCCTCGCCCCGTCTCTTGGTGACAAGCTATACCTGATTACAGTGGGTCCAGGCATCCCCACACACACACATTCTGCAGGGATAGCTAACCACAGGAACAGCTTGGGCACCAACCAATTGAAATGGGTGTCAGTCACAAATAAATAGCTAGTACAGTGCCAGTGGTACCAGCCTGTGGCCCCAGGTAAGACCGAAAAAACCACTTCTCTGGCCTATGGAAGGTTGTTACTCAGTCTTCCAACCCTGAGTCCTTCCCTAGTCTGCCAGTATCCAGAGTGGCAGATGTGGTTATTACTGATGCTTGATCTGTACTTGCAAAATACAAAGTTAATCTTTGAATTTCTTTCTTATTTTATCAAAGCTTTGATGATGGTTTGTTTTATTGGAGACTGGCTCTGGCTGGAAGGAGTTCAGCACTCTCTGCGGCTACACTTCACGTGGGGGCACTTCCCTCCCTGCTCACCTCTGCTTCCAACATTTCAGGTTTTGGAATGAGCCAAAAGGTGGGCCATATGGATTTCTATCCAAACGGAGGAAGGCAGATGCCTGGATGTCAGAAAAATATTCTCTCAACCATCGTTGATATAAATGGATTATGGGAAGGTACGTGAATCAGGAAAGCAAGACAGCAGCTGCCCCACTTGGGGAGAAAGCAAAATGTGTGGACTGGTCCCCATAGGACTGAATTTGCCACCACTTATGGTGTGCTCATTCTGTCCCAGGCATTTTCACAACAGTGTCATGAAAGAGTGACCCTGATGAACCCTATTTTACAGATGAGGAAACTGGGTCAGAAGAGTTATAAAACTTACCCAAGGTCACTTTATATTGAAGCCCAATTTCTGGCTGCAAAGCCCCGACCTCATGTCTCCCCCTTATCAGGATGCTGAGACATGAACTGACCCAGCACATTGGCAAATGCCCAGCTCTGGCTTCCACCTCCCACCCCCACATCCCACCTTCAGTGCTTGCTCCTTGAAGGGCATAAGCAAAGATTTAAAGGGCTTTGACTTTTTGTGCTTTGCTGTTATCAGGAAACGGACTGAGCTGGTAAGAAGACCTAGTGGGGATGTGCTCTGTGGGTTTGGGGAGCTTATGCGTAGAGGGGGAGGCCTGGAGGTCTGGGGGAACAAGACTTGTATGTGCCAATGTAAAAAATGTCCAAACCCATAGGAAAATTTTCTGAGTTTATTTGAGCCAAACTGAATTGCCGGGAAGCAAACCCTCAGTGGATTGAGAAAATGCTCTGGAGAATGGCAGTTTTGCAGCTTATCTCATACATTAGAATAAAAGGAAATATAAGGAGGGGTACCTGAAATCTATTGGTGGCAGATTAAAGGGGTGGGAGAAGGCAAAGGCGGGGAACCTCTGGAATTGGATAAAAAGTAAAAAGGAGAGACACACACTTCATTTACACTGGTGGGTACAGGATAGTTAATAATTAACATTTACAGCTTATAGAGATGGTATTCCAGGAACCAGATAGCAGTGAAGGGTTTTGTGGTCTCTGCTCGGTGCAGAGGTGGTGGCCTGTGGGGTCTGGGGGAGAAAATTACTCTGACATTCCAAGGATATGTTATCCTACTTGCAAAAAGACAATAAACAGTCTCGCTTAAGGTGAAGATTGACATTTGTCAAGGAAGCTACAGGTCTAGGACGTGACCCGCTTTTAGTTAGGAATTTTTTTATTATTATTAGTTTCAGGTGTACAAAACAATGTAACAGTTAGATATTTACACCCCTCACAAAGTGATAACCCCCCTCCCCCAATCTACTACCTCTCTGGCGCTGTATACAGCTGTTACAATTCCATTGACTATTTCCTGTGCTGTACTCCACATCCTGTGACTATATATATCTTAAATTATAGTTGATATTCATTCTTATTCACCTTCAACTTCAGGTGTACAGTGCAGTGGTCAGGCATCTACACCATCCATGAAGTGGACTCCCTAATAAGACAAGTACCCATCACATACCCTACAAGATCTTTACAACATTATTGATTATATTCCCCAAACTTTATGTTCAGACCATCCGATGTGGTTACTTTCAGTCTCTGAGTTTGTAAGGTCCACCATGCAGCCCTCCCCTGAGATTGTCAGGTTTACTATGTGGTCCCTATTTCCTCTACCTGTGTGTCTCTGTTTCCCTGAGAGTGCAGACTCGGTCCCCCTAATAGGTAACCTAAAGCACCATCTCCACCAGCTGCCTTTGCTTTGGTCTCTACTCTGGCCCATTACCCCTCCCCGGAGACCAGGCTTCACTCTTCTCTCTGAAAATGGAGGCTTTGAGTCTGCGATCATTTCATTTTAGTGTTTATTTTTCTGAGCTGGGAGTTCCCCAAGTCCAGGGCCTGTATCCTGGGCACCTCAGACCGCCCCCCACCCCAGGGCCTGTTGTGCCTGGCCCAACACAAGCACTCAGTACCGTCCATTAACTTGAACTGAGTGACCTTCTGTGGCATTTTTATAGTCTATGTGTTTAATGTGAAAGAATATTGTCGATAAAGCAACAGGCCACAGCCAGCAAATGGAGTCTTTGACCTCCCCACCACTTGGCATCAGGTAACCCCAGGGAAGACATGGCCATTCGGCTCCCTGAAGGAACAGCAGCATCACAATGAGGGCTACCCCCTCCCAGAACTGACGAGCAGGGCACACATAATAGAAAGGAGTCCAGGTTTAATTAAAGAAGCAATTTAGAGTGAGCAAGCCCCTGCACACTGGAGTGTGCTGCTATTGTGCGGAGCTCCCCGTCACCCAGGCACTGGGCACTGAGGAACAATTAAATCCACTTGCTTCTCTATTATGGGATCCCTGGGCAGCAATTTTGGATGAAAGAAACAATTAAGTTTGAAACAGGTTGCGTCGTCTGGTAATGAGAGTTGGTGTGGGGCACAGAACCAGCTTCAGCTGGAAGCCGCTGGGCCGTGGGGCAGCGGAGCTGGGCGCTGTGGAAGGCTAATCCCCCCAGCACAAAGGACCGTTTCTGTTCCATGAGTGGTGCAGGAAGCCCCCCAGACCCCCAGAAGTGGCCCCCAAGTATGTCTGCGGTCCCTGTGGATCACTCCATGGGAGGTTCTCTACCAAGTAGCTGGAGAAATGAAAAAACAATTTTGCAAACCAGAAGACTTTGGTTTGAAGAAAAAGGTAGTAAATAAATTGCAGTGAAAGACTGGCCCCAGCTCACGGTGATCTTGATTTCCACCGCTCTTCCCTTGAGCCTGGAATAGCATGGAGGGGTATTTCTCAGCCTAAGGCCAGAGGCTCAGAAAAGCTTGGTTCCTGTGAAAGGCCTGTTCCATGCGGTCTGGAGTTCTCAAACTGCGGCCCTCGGCTGAGGCCCCCAGACCAGCCTGTCACTGACCTTCACAGTGACTAGTTTTAAAAGGGGAATGTACTGTCAGGAATCAAGGGAGCTTGTTCATGTAAAAGTCAAAATGCTGGCTTTTCATGACAAATCAGAAGACCAAACAATCTGGGCTTTTAACCTTAAACAGCTGGCTGACCTGTGTAAGATCCCTTTTTAAAACTATTGCTATTCTCTCTCTCTCTCTCTCTCTCTCTCTCTCTCTCTCTCTCTCTCTCTCTCTCATTAGCCTCTGTATATATTTTTTCCCTCACTTCCCCCAACCCCAGGCCTCCAATCCTCATCATCCATTTGCATTAGATGCCTGGCCCCTGGGGGGTTGGGCAGACATACTTGTTACACCTTGTCATTCCCTGGCCCTTAAGTAGGCCACAGTGATGGGCAGAGGAAGGCGACTCCAGCCAGATACCATTACTAAACAAGTCCCCCAATTGCTGACTCACTTCAAGTATGTCAAAGTCAAGAATAGAAATTGTGAATGGTGACCAAGGTGTTCAGGCGTACCGACTCCCACCTGTGCAATGCGGCGGTGACTCCTTCCTTGGTCAGAATGGCTCAAGCTTCCAAAGTGAAATGCCTCCTGTGAAGCTCCCTTTGCTTCCTCAGGAACCCGAGACTTCGCAGCTTGCAATCACCTGAGGAGCTACAAGTATTACGCAAGCAGCATTCTCAACCCCGACGGCTTCCTGGGCTACCCGTGTGCCTCCTACAATGAGTTTGAAGAGGTAGGTCACACCAGGGACCCGGGAAAGATGGTGGTGGTGGCTCTGTTGTTGGTGGTTTTCTCCCTGTGGCTTGGAACAGAGCAGAGATGTAACTCCATGATCAATGAGAGCAGGTCCTAGAAATGCTGAGTCTCACAGAGCCTTCTTCCTCCCGGGGCACGGGTGGCAGGAGGCGGGTGGCACAGGCCTGGCTGTGCTGGGCCTTCCCTAGATACCCAATTTTTCATTCTGGAAAATTCCCAATAGATGCATGCATGCGTGGATCAGTGGATGGGGGTTAGAGTGGATTGATGAATGGAAGGATGGATAGGTAGAGAACAGATAAGGGAGAGATTAGATAGATAGATAGATAGATAGATAGATAGATAGATAAATAGATAGATGAGTGATTGAGTCAAAGGCCTGCCACTCACAGGCAATTTTTTTTCCCCCACTAGAATAGTTGTTTCCCTTGTCCTGCCGAAGGATGTCCCAAAATGGGGCACTATGCTGACCAATTTCAGGGGAAAACCAATGCTGTGGAACAAACGTTTTTCCTGAACACAGGAGAGAGTGGTAACTTTACTCGTAAGTTTCCATGTTACCTATTTGAAAGTTGCAAATAATTTTAAAAGGTACATCAACCTGATTTGTTAGGACCCTTGGTAGCAATTCACAGAAACTTAACTCCAACCAGCTGAAGCTATCTATAATGGAAGGACAGTAGAATGGCTTTTGTCTTGGGTCTCACATTCACCCCTTTTAACCAATAATCCTGACCAGTGGAGTAAGTACCATGATTGTCCCAGGCTGAGTCACATGTCCACCCACCCTGTGGCAAGAAGGATGGATCCATGAACAGGAAAAAAAGGGGGTGGGGTGCAAGGTGGGGCAAAGTCACTGTAACTCAAAAAGTCACCCCCATGATTATCTATCATACTAGTCCCCCTGTATACATATACATATGAGCATACTATGTTTTGTTGTTATTTTGTTGCCCATCTTCTCATTTAAAAAGTGCAAGATAGTAAAACTATCAAGATTCATTTATTATAAGTAATATTATATGGTGGCTAAATAAAAGAGCAGTTATTTTTCCAAGGGAGTTTTAAATGAAAAAAAAATTATATAGCACTTTACAAAACAGTTTTTATCTCCAATATTACATGCAATCCTCACAATACTTACCACAGAAGATAACAGTTTGGCAGTATCTATAAAGTCTTACATGCACACACCTTCAACCCAGAAAGTACCATAGGAAAATGCTCACATGTGTGTTTAAGAAGGTATGCTAAAGGATCTTCACTGCAGCATTGTTTTTAAAACCAAAAGATTGCAGGGAGGAACCTAGACATCCACCAACTGGTAAACAAAAAATACTGTGTGTAACCATTAAAAAGAAGGAGACAGAGAAAATCTCTAAGGCACATTAAGTGAAAAGGCCAGTAGTAAAATCACATGCAATGTATTATGTACCAGCCAGGGCACCGACAGGAGATGGAACTCATCTCAGTAGTTCCAATGAGGAGCCCTCACTGAAGGGCCTACTTTTGGCGATGAGGACAGGGTTAAAGGGATAAGCTGGGTGCTGAGGCACCCAGACCCTAGTGGCCGTGGGGCTCCAGGGATGGAGTGCCATCACAAAGGGAGGGACTTACCGCCAGATGCCTGATATCAGGCGAGGAGCAAATGCCTCCACCTCCCTTCTCCTGCTTCCTGGGCTCCTGTCCAAGCCTCATATGGGCTGAGCCCAACAGGAGAAAGCAAGCAGCGAGGGCCTGGGGTAGGGACAGCCTTCCGGAACACAGGGCAGGACAGAGAGGGGTGGTGAGTCAGTCTAGGGTAGGGACTGGTGGAGAAAATAGAGGATAACAGGGCATGCTATTTACGGAAGGGGGAATGGGAAAGCCTGGAGAGAGAGAGAGAGAGAGAGAGAGAGAGAGAGAGAGAGAGAGAGAGAGAGAGAAATGCTCAGGAAAAGCTTTAGGTCTGGGTTTCTCAAACTCAGCTCTAGTGACACTTTGAAGCTCGATAACTCATTGTGGGGGCTGTCCTGTGCATTACAGTGTGTTAGCAAATCCGTGGCCTCTACACACTGGGTGCCTGCAGCACTCCCCCCACCCACCCGTTCTCCTAGTGTGACAATAATGTCTCCAGACAGTACCACATGTCCCCAGAAGGCCAACCCATCCCCTGGACTTGATTAAGTCTAGAGACTAAACTGGGAAGAACCTGGGATGGAGGACAGGTAGGCAGGGTACTGAGGAAGGGTTTTGTTTTGTTTTGTTTTGTTTTATTTATCTGGGTTGTTTTTCCATTGAGAATGTCTCCATTGCATATGAAAAAAGCAAAAACAAAAATCAAAAGAGAACAGTAGGTGATTTATCCAAATATTGGAGCCACAAACATGCATGTCTACCTGTGGCCTTTCTGGTGCCGTGATGTGTACCGGGGCACACATGTGTAGGAACCAGCCTCCCATCATCCATCAGAGCACATATATTGCTGTACTGGGAAGAAATTCTGACTATAATATTTCCTTCCCCCTGAGTCCCTCACCCCCACCTGGAATCTGAATTCCTGGATCCCCAACTTCATTGAAGGAAACCATTAGTCATATTCCCCCTTACCTCACACCCATGGGGGATTCAGAAGTTGGAGCAAGAATGCTTCCATGGGGTCTTTTTGCAACAAGGTGAGTTCATTGAACTGACTGTATTTCTTTGGACAGGCTGGAGATACAGGGTATCGGTCACACTGGCTGGAAAAAAGAAAGTGAATGGGTACTTCAGGATTGCTTTGTATGGAAGTAATGGAAACTCAAAACAATACCAAATCTTCAAGTAAGTTTGATAGTAAAGTGAAGTGACCATACTTTCCATAATACGTTTTTCATAAAACACTGACTTAAAGTGTTTCTAAACCCCGCCCTCTATTATGCAGAACTATGGAATCCTAGAAGGTCAGAGCTAGAAGGAAGTCTTAGCACCTAGTTCAAATCACCCCATTTTTACCTATGAGAACAGTGAGCCCGGAGCGGAAGAACTTACTATTTAAAATGAGCCATGTGCTAACTCCTTCTGGAATGTCAATCTTTGCTTCCTTCTGGCTTCGGTTTTGCGAATATCAAATTTCCCTTAGATAAGGCCCATTTATATGGCAACTCTTTCTCCTCCAACACACACTCCATCCCCCACGCATGCTCCACGCGAAGGCTGAGGCCAGCTGCTTGTTGCTGTGGCAGCCTCAGCATGCAGCTTTTGCTGGGCATACGCTGTGCTTGGTATATATTAGATGAATGCGTAACGGTGCTGCAAAAATTAGACTCTGTTTTTTGCATTAATTTTTACATAATATTTTTCATGTTAAGTTCAAGTTCTTTGCAACTTCTTATGCTGCCTATGAGATGCTCACAGTGACCTGTTGTGACCCACATGCATCATTAAACATAAGGCATCACATTAATTAGCCCTGCAGTGAACTCATAGGGTTAATGCACCAGCCCAGATATGTGACCTCCCCCTCTAGGAACAAACTAAAACAGTGGCAACATTTTTTAAAGGTGGATCTTCACAAATACATTTGTGTCTTAGCAAGTCCCTGGATGTGTCCGAAGTCATTCAAGGCAGAAAACCAACAGCAGTAGCCATTGTTTGGAGAAACAACAGATTGCTATCATTCTCTATATTCACATACCCAGCGGAGATAACGTTTTATGTCTGTGTTTTCAGAGGATCCCTCAAACCAAATGCACAGCATATGCTTGACATTGATGTGGACTGCAATGTTGGAACAATACAGAAGGTTAAGTTCCTCTGGAACAACCATGTGATAAATGTCTTCCGGCCCAAACTGGGGGCTTCCGAAATCACAGTGCAAAGCGGTCAAGGTGGGACTGAGTGAGTATCTTTTATTCCACCTAACTCATATTTTCTGTATTTACCGATCCATCTATCTATGCATATATACCTACATTCATCCAAATACCTGCCCACCCACCTATGTATTCATCTACCCATTTCTCTCCATTCTGTTAACCCCTTACCTACCCACTTATCTAGCCATCCAGCTAGCCATTCACCTACACAACTATTCATCTCAGCTCTCCATCTAGCCATCTGGTTTACTTTGAAAAATCAAGCCTTGTTTTTCTTAAGCCAAATTCAACTTGGCAGGAGTAAGACATCAGTCGTAAGGCATAACTCCGAGAAACAGGCAAACAATGAGACTGTTTTGTCTTAAACAATAAGGAAAACACCTGGATAGTACTTGTAGGAAATCTCTGGTTCATTTCAGTTGGGGTGCATTCATTAATATAAATTCCTTTGTTTGGAGACAATGGCATGAGAGGAACATAGACTGTGTTGGAAGCCAGCTCTCAGTGACACGCTGTCCTCTTTCTGAGGGAGGAGTTGAGAGAGCATATAACCATGTTTAAAATATGGAAAGAAAGAGGCCACCTTAAAAGAGAATCACAGAAAATAACAGGATGTTAGCATCTGAAGGAAACCTTCCAATTGCTCTCATTTTAAAGTGAGGAAAGTAAGATTCGTAGAGTCATGTAATTTGTCTGAGACCACATAGGGAAGCTGGAGGGAAGACTATTAGATGTCAAAGTGTTTTCAAAACCACATACCAAGGTGTTTGTTGCTCAGCTGCATGACTTCACTGTGCTGATGGTAATAGTCCCAATTCCCGGGCACACGTGTTGTTGGAAGGATCAGCTGTCACTATGGCTGTGCCATGGTTTTGCATACTCAAGGGCAGAGCTTGAGTGTAAAGCACTGTGAGGACTTGAGCCCAGTCTTCTGATGGCCAATCCAGTCCTCTTTCCACTCTGCCGCGGCCCCCGCCCCGTCCGCCCCCAGCTCATCCAGCCAGACGTGGAGCTGAGGAGTCCATAAGCCCTGGCTGTGGAATGCACTGTAGAACTGTCTGAAATTCATAGTATTTAGGTGGGGGTGGGGTAAAGTTATTGTTTTCACGTGCAGTAGAGCTCACACACTGCATATCTCAAACACCAAATTCTGTGCCCCACATAAGGGCTCCCTCCTCAAGGAGCTACAGCCTGAAGCTGAGCCCTGAAGTAGGCTTGCCTGGGCAGCCATCCCCTTTTAGACAAAGAAGACACCTATAAGAGGAGGCCTGAGGGCCCTGCCTCTCCTGGCTGGGTGGTTGCCCCACCCTGACCAGGCTCCACCCTCGTGGGGGTCACATCCCTCCATGATCTGTTTTCAACATCTTTATTGAGATATAATTTCCATACCATATGTTCACCCATACAAGTCAATGGCTTTTAGTATATTTACAGAGTGGTGTGGTCATCACCACTCAATGTTAGAACATTTCATCACCATCAAAAGAAACCTCATAACCGTCACCTGCTAATTTCCCATCCCTTTTCTCCAGCCTTAGGCAACCACTAATCTATTTTCTTTCTCTCTAGATTTTCCTTTTCTGGACATTTTATATAAATGGAGCCATACAATACATAGTCTCTTGTGACCGGCTTATTTCATATAGCTTAGTGTGTTCAAGGTTCATCCATGTCATAATATGTATCAGTCCTTCATTCCTTTTTATTGCCAAATAATATTCTCGTATATGGATAGACCACATTTTATCCATGTATCAATTGATGGACATTTGGGTGGTTTCCACTTTGGAGCGATTATGGAAAATGCTGCTTTAAACATTTATGTACAAGGTTTGCTGTGGATATATGTTTTCATTGCCCTTGGCTATGTACCTAGGAGCAGAATGGCTAGGTTATGTGATAACCCTATGTTTAACCATTAGAAGAATGGCCAGGCTGTTTTCCACATTTCCCATTCCCAGAAGCAGTGTATGAAGGACCTTCCAGGATCTCAGCTTTGCAGGAAAAGCCCCCTCTGGGCAGGCTGGGGCACTGCTGGTCCCTGCACTCATTGCCAGGCCCAAAACTGCAGGTTCACCGGAGACCCCTTGGCTTTGTAAATCCTAGGCTGATGCAGCTGACTCACAGCTTGGAAAAAGACCAGAGGAGAGGAGGATGTTCTTTGAGGGGTTTTGCTTAGTAAAGAATCGCTGGGACTCTGCCTGGCGTACGTAGCAGAGCCGTTCAGTCAAAGGGCTCTGAATTCTAGGCAATTTGCTAAATGCTGTTTACTCATCTGAGGTCACAGTTCCACGTGCCAATGAGCCTCACACTGAAAATGTTTTCCTCCACAGGTATAAGTTTTGTAGCAGTGACACCGTGAAAGAAGATGTTTTACAATCTCTATACCCTTGTTAAAAATGGGGTGCTTGTATCTCTGGGGCAATACATTTTTATGCCCTTAGATTGATGTTGAAGAGTTAGTCTGACATTCTCTATATTCCGGGGTCACTGTTCAGAAACGATTTGGGACAGCAGCCAAGCTGGCTACAGGTAATACCTGAAACCTCCCACTGGCACGCATCTGCCACCATCTCGCTTGGGGCACTTTGGCCTCTTCTAATGTATTTTATTTCCCTCAGTAATAAAGTTCTGTCCTATTTGAAAAGCTCGTCATTATTTCCATGTGTTGCATGCCCAGCTTTTCACATCCTATGGTAAGGAGCTGACCCCAAGTAAGAGCAGCCTGCGAGGCATGAGTAACTCTGAGCAAGTACTGTTTAGATTAAACCAGCCTGTGCCGTAGAGGAAGAGGGATTTGGAAATTAAAAAGTTACCACATGCACATGACACAAGGTGCAAATAATCCAGAAGCATATTCTCTCACAAGGTATGCCCTCTACCCACCCCACCTCCAAGTCGCTCATTTATTTTCCCAACGACTTGAGTTTTTCCAGAAATATTCTACATATATAAAGCTGTATACCTATCTCACACCCCAGTCCCATTTATGCCCCCACTTTTTTTTCAAACAAATGGTAGCCCATAATACACACCATTCTTCCCTTGCTTTTTGTATCATCAATACATTAGATATCATTCTCTAATGGTACAGGAAGAGTTTCTTCCTTCTTCATAAGGCTTTACAGATGCCACTGAGGGAGGCATGGGATTTGGCCATCCTTGCTGATGGACATGTAAGTGGTCTCCAGAAGTTTCCTATTGCAAATATGCATGCATCTAACATCCTTTTATGATGCGTGTGGGGTGTGCCCCTTCCAGCCTGGCCCAAGCATAGCCTCCCGCTAGTGCCCAGCCAACCTGCCCGCTTGTTCTTGGGGCCCCAGTGTGTAAGTAGGCTGGTGCCAGTAGAGGGTGTCGCTGTCAGAGCCAGAGGATGGTGGTGTAGGCTCACTGGCGAAACGTGACTTGAGTGGGTTTCCACGACCCTAAGATGGTTCCACATCTGTATGTCTATTCAAACCTGCTTTATTTGCTACAGTTCCCAAGTTACACAACAAGAGCCTCCCTTCTCTTTCTCTTGGGGACCTGCGTCTGTCACATCAAACCCCTCCACCTTCAGTCTCTGACAGTCTTGCCACATGCCCTGAATGTCATGCGGTCCTCCCTGTACCAAATGGCACGATTCATGAGGACCAACCCCAGGACCTGGGCAGCACCCTGCTGGAGTCAGCCGAGACCACGGTTGTGTAGACCACTTTATTTCCCAGCATTTACCCACCTAGGCACAAACCATGTAATTCCACAAAGATCTCACTGAATCAAGATGTTAATGAAGACAAAGGTGCTATACAAAGTCCCTCCCCTTTCCCCCACCTCCTTAAAAATCAGACATCTTCATCCCTTCTTCTCAGCCTCTCATAGGGGAATTATAATGACTACTTTACCAAGCTATTTCTTAAAATGTTATGTTAAATGAACAACAAATGACTTGTTCTTTTACTAGCTTTTAATGGTAATAGTGCCATTTATTTCTGACCTTCAGAAATATGAGATATTTTAAATGACAACATGAAAAGCATTCTTGTTTGAAAATGCAAGCTACTTTAGGCTGATTATTACTTATAAGTATAGCGTGTGCCAGCATCACTCATTTCGCCATCCCATTTGTATCTAACTGGTATATATTTCAGTTGACACTTATTGTTCTCCTGCATACGTGTCAAATTCCTTAATGATGACTCTGACAAAGGTGTAGAGCTTGGTATATATAAATTACGTTTGCTACCATATAATCAGTGTTATCTATTAGAATGCTATTTGTGACAAATCATGTTCAAAATAAAAATCGAATTGATTTTTTTCTGTTATTTTAATATTGGGCCACTTACAGCAAGCCTTTGATTGAATCTTAAACACTTTAATGCTCTATTTTTGTTTGGGGCAGATCAGAAATGCAGTTTGCACCATTCAGAAAGCTAAAACAATTTGTAAAATGACAAAATCAAATTTCAAAAAGCATCTTTATTTTCAAGCCCAGGGAATAAATGTGGTAAAGCTATCATTACAGGGTACACAGCTTAAAGACGAGAGCCTTGCACGCACGTTTAATTTCTGTGCATCCATTTTCATCTAAATTAGATTTTAACTTTAATGCAGGGTATGAAAAGCCTATACCAGGTCTTTGTTTCTACCTTTTCTCTCAAACAATTGCAGGCTTTCTCCCAGCTCATCTGAGCTTCACATCATCTTTGTCCCCTCTCTGTCCTGGCAGTGAGTTTGGGCTACATTCTCCATGTTCTGGGTGCATGGCAAGGGACAGGGTGGGGGTGGGGGTGGAGGGGTGGAGTTGTCTGTTTCCCAGATCCTCCAAAGAGGTCTCTCTCAAGAAGGCATCTGCTTGACCTGTGTTGCTTACAAAAGAAATCATTTATAACTAGATCCCAGCTAACATCACCTCCTTGGGTTAATTTATGATTTAGAGCAGGGGTCGGTCTAAGAATTAAGACCCATGGGCCACCTGTGTTTGTACCATCCTCCAGCCAAGAATGGTTTTCACATTTTTAATTTTTTTTAATTCAAAAGTATGTTTTATGATATATGAAAATGATATAAAATAAAATTTCAGTGTGTATAAAGTTTTATTGGAACACAGCCACACATTCATTTACATGTTGTCTCTAGGTGTTTCCCTGCTGAAATGGCAGATTTGAATAGGTGCAACAGAGACCATATGGCCCACAAAGCCTAAAATATTTACTATCTGGCCCTTTGCAGAAAAAGTTTTCAACCCCTGCTTTAGAAGGTAAGGTCTTAGTAATTGAGGTTCTATTAAAAGGGTTCGTGCCTTCAGTGCAAGAGGCTAGGAAAGTACTCAAATCAAATGCTGCGTTCATGACAATAAATTTAATACAAAGATTTTTTTAGACACAGTGGCTAGAAGGTCCTCAAAATGTTCATAAGCAGATAAAATGAGGGGAAAAAGAGAGTCAAAACAACCCAACCTTCTCAAAGCTGCAGATGTGATAATGTGTACACAAATTGTAAGTCAGAAATGCACTTAGACAAATAGATTTAAAAATAGTTTAAGCACTCACCCAAATTGGGTTGAGTGTAAGTAAACAGAAGTAATTTTAGATCAACTGGAGCTGAGGTCTGGGACTGTGGAGGGCAGGGAGTGCCACAGCCAGCCAGAGAGGCCCAGGGAGAATTGCCCTTGGTGTGACCTTCACAAGAACACAGGCCAGAAACAAGGCCTCCGGGACCTCGGGGCTGAGTGCCAGCTCCTTTAGGCCATGGAGTGCTCAGTACCCTTTCCTGATGGTACCCCAGGCTGTTCAGAAAAGGTGGGGTACACGTTCCCTCTCAGCCTTTAGAGAATCCAGACAAATCCAGTTTGAATCTAAATATGGATACTGGGGCTTTTATTGAGGACCCATTAGCCTCTTTGAGGGGCCACCTATATTTTTCCTAGGAAGGAGGCCTGATTTCAGAAGACTGGTGGAGGCTGGTGTACCCCACTCTCCCCCGCCCTGCCCAAGCATACCCCTATTAGTTGAAAAAAAGAGAGGCTATCAAGGAGACAGAAGATGGCTCTGCTTGCTGGGCCACGTCAGCTAATGACAGCTCACACTTGTGGGATGCCCACTTTAGGCCGGGCACTAGGGGAAATTGTGGATATTTGTGGAGGGGAAAGTAATTTTTGCTTATGGAACCCAGAGGTCTTTTGGGAAAGAAGCCAAGACCCCAACTCTTGAAGCTCTTGGGATGGGCCGGGGTCTGATGAGCAAGGCCCCGGAGCAGGGCACAGGGTCGAGGACACCCAGTCTTGAGCCTTAGTTGAAGTTTTAATTTTGCCGTTTTTCGATCCTTCTAGAGCTGTTAGCAGCTGTGTTCAAAAGGAAGCAGAGGGGGCCGGCCGAGTGGCGCAGTGGTTAAGCGCTGGCTTGGGAAACCAGCGGCCCTGGTTCAGGTCCCGCATGTGAGGGCCAGTGACACTGCCCTCAAAAAAAAAAAAAAAAAAAAAAGGAAGCAGAGGCCTGTGAGTTTTATGTTAGCCAAATGCTCGGCCAAACCCTTTTGTATGTGTTACCCATTTAAACAATCTCATGAGGAAAGTATTAGGTTGGTGCGAAAGTAATTACTGTTTTGGACCGTGAATTTTAAATCATTATAACTAGGCTCAAAGACATATTTATTAATCAAAATAGGAACCATTACAATCAACATATGTTTGCCAATGAAAAATAAGTTTGTTTATTCCTGTAGCGTAAAAATCAGTGCTTCAGGATTCGACGAACTCTTGGAAAGTATTTTCTGCATCCTGCTGGTTGTGGAAGCATTTTCCCTGCAAAAAGTTGTCAAGATGCTTGAAGAAGTGGTAGTCAGTTGGTGAGAGGTCAGGTGAATATGGCAGATGAGGCAAAGCTTCGTAGCCCAATTGGTTCAACTTTTGAAGCGTTGGTTGTGCTACGTGCAGTCAGGCGTTGTTATGGAGAAGAATTGGGCCCTTTCTGTTGACCAATGCTGGCTGCAGGTGTTGCAGTTTTCGGTGCATCTCATCGATTTGCTGAGCATACTTTTTAGATGTAATGGTTTCGCCAGGATTCAGAAAGCCATAGTGGACCAGACCAGCAGTAGGCCACCAAACAGTGTCCATGATCTTTTTTTGGTGCAAGTTTGGCTTTGGGAGGTGCTTTGGAGCTTCTTCTCAGTCCAACCACTGAGCTGGTCCTCGCCGGCTATCATATAAAATACACTTTTCATCACACATCACAATCCAATCGAGAAATGGTTCGTTGTTGCTGAGTAGAATAAGAGAAGATGACACTTCAAAACGAAGGTTTTTTTAATTTGCAGTCAACTCATGAGGCACCCACTTATTAGCTTTTTCACCTTTTCTATTTGCTTCAAATACCAAACAATTGTAGAATGGTTGACGTTGAGTTCTTCAGCAACTTCTCATGTAATTTTAAGAGGATCAGCTTCGATGATTGCTCTCCATTGGTCGTTGTCAACTTCCGATGGCTGGCCACTGTGCTCCTCATCTTCAAGGTGCTCGTCTCTTTTGCAAAACTTCTTGAACCACAGCTGCACTGCACGTTCGTTAGCAGTTCCTGGGCCAAGTGCATTGTTGATGTTGTGAGTTGTCTCCACTGCTTTACGACCCATTTTGAACTCGAATAAGAAAATCACTCAAATTTGCTTTTTGTCTAACACCATTTCCATAGTCTAAAATACATATAAAATAAACAGCAAGTAATAAATTAACAAAAAAAACATAAAGAGAGAAATGCACATTAAAATGATGTATAACATAACCATTTATTTCAGAACGTATTCCAATATCAAAGGCAAATTTCAACAGTGCAAAAACTGCAATTACGTTTGCACCAATCTAGTATTATCATTTTATTATATAAACGGAAAACTTGGGCTTAGAGTGCTTAAGTTTCGCACTCAAGATCACTCAGCAGTTACATGGCACAAACCCATGTGACGATCCCCAAAGCCCAGCTCTCAATACCTTAACCCCGTTATACTGGCTTTGTCACATTCAGGATACTTTCGTGTTTCTCGTTTATTCTCTCATCTCTTTTCTTTTTCTGAATTGGTCTGATGTTGAAACCATGACTCAGTTTGAAGTGGTTTGTGTTCTCAGGACAATGGCCACAGAGGAGGCTCATGGGACATGTAGATGGTATGAAGGGTATATGTGCCGACTCTGGCCTCGGACCATTTGGGTTCAAATCCTGGCTCCGCCACTTACTGCCTGTGTGACCCTGAGCAAATTACTTGACCTCTGTGTGCCTTAGTTTCCTCATGTGTAAAATGCAGATATTTATATTAAATAAGTAGGCCAGAGCCTGACATTAGCAAGGACATTAGCAGCAGCTGTTTTTACCATTTGCTACCTGCCCTGCCTGCCTCACAGGGTGGGCTCCTTGGAAAAAGAGTGCAGCAGTGAAAAGAGCATTTCATCAGGGGCCGGAGGTCCTGGATTCTTCGCCTTCTTCTGCTGACAGTCCCCCAACCCAATCAGCCATACTGATTTCCTCGGGTCACTTTACCTTAGTAGTAGGTGATAATAACAATTTTTACTGAACTTGTGTGGGCTAAATTGCCTGCCTAATCTCTTGATCTCGGGTAGACATTTTTTGTTAGCTTCTTTTAACGAACTAGAAATTTGAAGCTCAGAGAGGTGAAGGAAAGCATGGAGTCACACAGCCAGGCAAAAGAGGAGTCGAGATCTGAACTCAGGGAGTCTGACTCCTTGCCACACACTTCCCAATTGCTGTTGCAGCAAGATTGAAGCCAGGGCAGAGATCCTGTTTAGAGTCAGTGGGGTCACCACTCTGTGGGGTGGGGAGTGAGGACAGTGAACCCATGCATCCCCTCCCTGTATCCGGCCTGGGGGAACTGTCAGTTTTCCACACAGAAGGAGAAAGAAGTGACCCCAAAGGAGCACTTTAATTGTCATGGAAGTCAAACCATCCGGACAAAAGGCCCTGTTATCATGAGAAAACATACAAATCTGCACCCTCCGATTCTTCAGCCCTTCCAGACCCAGGGAATTCTGTCTTATCAGGTAATGGAATTGTTTTTAGTGGCAAGAATGAGCTCATTAAAGATGCAGTTTGCGCTAATAATGATAATTTGCTGTGCAGTAAAATCACCTCTCTACCTCGCCGACAGACACTCTAGAAATTATAGGCTAGGGAGAAACAAAAAGGATAAAGATTAAGGAAAAGAATTGCAATGCGAAACTGTTTCAACAAAAGGAGTTACAGATTTACATATTGAACGTGGTGATCTTCACCTTGGAGTGGTAGAAGAAGTAGATACTACTGAACAATTTTTTAAATCACCTTTATTCATTTTTGTTGCCTCTGTCCTTAGAGGGTTGTTTTTTGTTTTTGCTTTACAGCTCAAGCTGTTTTTTAAAGCTTGGTGCCAAATGAATTAGTCAGTGACTTAAATTTTGATGCATGATATGATCCCGTGGATAAGGTCAAGATGAGGGCAGTTGCAAGGAGTCATTTCAGTCTGAGTACCCCTTAATTTCATGGGCAAAGGCCTTAATAACGTTGAGCCCAGGGCGGTCCCCTGCAAACACTGTGGTTTGGGAAGTGGACCAGCAAGATCTACCTCCCATGCGGTTCATTTCTGAGGGGGCCAGCAGAGATGCAACAGGTGGGACCACTCAGGCCCCAGCAGGTGAGGGCTCTGCCTCCTGGTTTCCTGTCTACGACTGTGGGGTCACTCTCCTAGGGTTTTATGGAAACTGGAAAGAATTCCGACTATTTCCTGAGCTTTGGACCAGCTCTTTGAAGGGAATGTTGGCTAGCTTCTATGGAAGTGTAGCTTTGTTTTCTTTAAACATATGATTTCTAAAAGGTTAAAATAGCTTTTAATCAATTCAAATGAAGAACCTTAAAATAATATCTCTTCATGATTACAAAAACAATACCTGTTGGCTGTGAAAAATTGGAGAATACACAGAAAAGAAAAATGACCAATAGCACCATCATCCAAATAGCCACTGTTAGCATTGTGTGTTAGCTCTCTCTTACCATCCCCCTTTTTTTAAAAACAAAAAACTCTGTGTGTGTGTGTGTGTCTGTGTGTGTGTCTGTGTGTGTGTACATATGGGTTTGCTGTTATTACAACCTGCTTCTATCATGTACTATATCATCACCATCTTTCCACAACAGCATTCTTCTATCACATTATTTTTAATAACGAGATGTACTGGAGTCTCAAGCCCCATGGGGTTTGGGTTGTTCTGTTTTATGTGACACTTGTCCTTTACACACATCCTTGTTTGTTTCCCTGGACAAGCGTTCTTAACCATTTCTTTGCCGGCTGGTGAAATCTGTGGACCTCTTCTCAGAATAATGTTTTTAAATGTAAAGGAAAATACAGGCAATTACAAAGGAAACTAATTGTATTGAAGTATTTTCCAAAAACTAAAAAGAATATTAGTGAAATAACTGTGTTTCTTTACACATATGTTGAATAACAATATGCTAGGAAGTTGTTATAGTAGCTCCAATAACTATGATAATTATAATAACCAACAGTAACATTTCAAAGCTGTTTGTAACAAATGTCATATGCTGTGACAAGATCTGTGATTTCTATTGGGCTAAGGTGACAGAGACGGCTGTGGTTTGTTGCCTAATTCATGCTGCGTGAAGGCAATACTAAATTTCACTTGGAGGTTAGTGAATACAAAGATGTCACTCTTTTCTCATCAAAGTTCTTTTTTCTTCTCAAAGATATGACTCCTGATTTTTTTATTTTTTTATTTTTTTGAGGGCAGTGTCACTGGCCCTCATATGTGGGACCCGAACCGGGGCCGCTGGCTTCCCAGGCCAGCGCTTACCCACCGCACCTCTCGGCCGGCCCGACTCGGTACATTTTTGAGCCTTTTCATACCAATAGCCTCACTGCCCCAGCAGCTGCTTTGGTTTTTTTCTCAGTGCCAGTGGCTGCAGAGTGAGGTCGGCGAGAATGCCAGTGGCAAGAGGAAATTAGCCAGAGTTATGGGTTGAAATGTGTCCCCCAACAATATATATTGAAGTCCTTATTCCTGGTACTTCAGAATGGAACTTGTTTGGAAACAGGTCTAGTTAGCTAAGTTTAGTTGAAGTCATACTTCAGAATGGTGGATGCTAATCTGATGGGACTGTTGTCCTTATAAAAAGACAGACATGTGACACCAGAGACACAGAGGGATGCCTTATGATGATAAAGACAGAGACTGGAGTCACGTGCCAAGAAACACCAAGGATTACCAGAAAACCACCAGAAGGTGGGAAGAGGCAAGGAAGGATTCCTCTCTAAGGCTTCAGAGGGAGCATGGCCATGCTGACACCTTGATTTTGGACTTGTGGCCTTCAGAACTGTGAGAGAATAAATTCCTGTTGTCTTACACCACCCAGTCCATGGTACTCTGGTACGGCAACCCTAGGAAACGAACTCAGCTGGTGTCTGCCAGCTGGTCTTTCCTGGGGACCGGGATTTTGAAGAACTAGGGCTAGGGTCAGTGTGGCATCCGGGCCAGTTGGGAACTGCCATATCAGGGCCCAGGATGGCTGATGGGTGACGGGTTAGAGAGCTGGGGTAAGGCTTCAGAAGAGCCTGGTCCAGCTGCACAGTATTACCTCAGGTTTAGGAGGAAACGGGCTCCACCCTGCCTCTTCTCAAAGTCAACATAACGTGGGAAAAACCCCACAGAAGCCTTTTAGCATGCTGAGACATATCCTCTTTACTCCCACACGACAATAAAAGGTTTTTTTTATTATTAATGACATGTGATTGCCAACCAGTCAGGGTGCAGGCGGCAGTTTAAAGGGTTCCTATGAAATGTCCCAGGTGCCTTTGGGGTGTGGGTGAGGGGTTGGTCTCCTGTGAGAATGGCGAGATTTTGAGCCCCTCCTAATGTTCACCTCCCCGTGGGAGGCTCTTAGCTTCTAGCCTTCTACTGTCCTAGCATTGGCTGAGGACAGTGGCTCTAGATACATCTTCCCGTTATGTGACATACTTGGCCTCTGAGTACAGCCACACGTCCCCAGAGGTCTAGAGTCCTCAGTCGAGGGTCTTCCAAGGGCAGGACAGGCACCACCTGGTAGAGAAACCATCCCCACGAGTTGCAGGCAGGTGGCCCAGCTGGGCAGAGAGGCAGCTGCAAACATTTCATTCCTTTTTTTAAAAATAATAGAAAGGGAAGAAAGGGTCCTCCCTTACCTGGAGTAGAGCAGTTCAGACATTTTGGCAGCATCCCTTCATGACGCAAAACTGGTGGCGAAGGAGCAAGAGGAGGTTGCATGGACCTAACTCCATACATTCTAAAATAAGAACAAAAGTCATAGAGTTACTCCTTTTATTAATAATAAAAGTAATAATAAATATAATCTATGCAGGTTCTGTGTGAGCATGGGACGTTTATTTCTAATCCTTACTATTTGTCCTGGAAGGATTATCATCTCCATCTCACAGAAGGGAAACTGAGGCCACAGAAGCCACCCTATGCAGTGCCTTATCATCTCCCTCCCCTCAGGCCTTAGGTTGCTGCAAGGATGGGTGGCCCTGCTGGTCTTTACTCCCAGCCTCTCCCTGCAAAGCAGGACTTCCAGAGGGTGCTGGGCACGGGTGGGGAACAGAAAGTGGCTGCCTACCTGGGAGGCCCTGCGACTACACACAAGGCTCTGTGTAAAACAAATCAGATGCAGAAATAGCCTCAGTGCGGGGATGGATCCTTCTGGAAACCCATGGCCCAAGATCTGCTGTTCCCCTAGTTACCTGTGGTCACACCCCAGGCCCTACTTACTCCTCATACGGTTTCAGGGGCGCTCTCTTGGCCTGCTCCACAATGTCCAGGAAGTCCCTGTAGCAGTTCCTGGCCATGACGGTGTACCGTGTGGCACAGCCCAATTCTGTGACCCTGGCTCTCGGCAGGTAGCCTGCCCAGCCAGGGATCGGAGGCTCCTGGAGGGGCTTCTTTATGTGTTTGCATTCTGGAAAGAAACCATGCTTCCTGAGGGCTTTGCGAAGCCACACTGTGGGCAGTGTTCCCAAGTCAGCTGGCACCCCGACAGTTAGCATGGTGAACACCTAGGCCTCTAGATGTCCTCAGGGAAGCTATCACCGGCTGGCTGATTCTCATGCCAGGCACCTTGGTAGGGGCTTGAAATATAGCCTCACATTTCATTCTCTCGCAATCCTTAAGAAATTGGTGCCATTATTACATCCACATTATGGAGGAGACTGGGAGACCTTCGGGAGGTTAAGACTTGACCAAGGTCACACAGCAAGGAAGCGGTAGCATTGAGATTCAAACCCACATCCGGCTGATTCCCAAGTCCTTGCTCTTAAACAGATCCTGCTCCTTTCTCAGGTTAAAAGCTTCCGTCATTGCTCTTTGACAGTTTACACAGGGAATTAAGAGAAGCATACAAATCAGACTCAACACTGGGAACCTGCCCACAGGTCTTGAGTGACTCTGGCTGGCTGGCTGACCTTGGGCCATTTCACATTTGTGAGGGGAAAGATTACAGCCCCATAGGCTGCCTCCAGCTGTTGCAAGAATTTAATTAGTCCTCTAAATCCTGTAATCTCAGAGCTGGAAGGCACCCTAGGGAGAATCTAGTACATACATCCTGCCCTGCCCTGGATGAAGTAATTGGAACCCAGAAAGAGGAAGCAAGTTGCCCTAGATCACACAGCAAATAGGCAAAGAGCTAGGCTCAATCCCAAACTCGTAGGCACATGTTCTTTGTAATGTCTTGGAAAATTTTAAAGCACAAGAAATATGTTCTTAAAAGGCCCCAAACCATTCTAGGAATAATTATAAAGGCAATCAGTCCATTACTTCTCCTATGAGCCTTTAACCTGAAAAATGGTCTAGGACAAACCACCATGTGATTATTAACATATCATCGTTGTTTTCGTGGTTGTTATTCAGTGCAAAACCCCTTCCACCCAACTAGGACCTGGCACTTCCCCCATCTCTAAAATGGGAATGATAGTATTGACCTCACAGGGTTGTCGTGAGTAGTTAATGAAACAACAATGCCTGGCACAGAGGAAGCAACTAAAAAGCAGCGACGGCAGCCGTCTGGACATTTGCGGCGAGGCTTGCCCAGGGACTCTTAGTTCCCAACACCCTCTCCCCTAACTCGTGTCCGTCTCCCCCTGAAAATGTTTGTTTCTTGTTTTAAGAAACCCAGTCTTTCTGTTTCACTGTCTCCTGGGAATTGGGGACTGTGCTGAGTTCTAGGAGTTCTGTGCAGGTCAGTAGGCCTGCCAGGCCCTGCCCTTGTGCCTGGGGTGAAGGGGGCTGGTTTCTGGGGGCTGGTACCCAGACTCAAAGGATGGTACTGCTGGTAGTACTGGTGCAGTGCCCGCAGGACTGCCTTCTCGGAGCTGACGGGCTTCATTCTCTGGGCAGCAGCCACCGAACAGCGGAATTCCTCTAGCTGGTCTTTGTATCGCTGTGTCTTCTCCTGGAACGCTTTCAGACACTGGGACATGTCATCCTCGCTGGAGGTACCCTGGCAGCTGAGGTACGGGATGAAGCCTGCAAGAGCCCATGGGAACCACAGCCTTCGGCAAGGATTCCGAACCTAGGCCCAAATGCTCCAGAGTTTTCAGCCCACCACTTGGTATTTCTCCCTTGGCCAATGCTGCATTTTTCCAAAGGCCATTAGTACAAGCAGTGCTGTTGTTTCCACTGTGACAGGGCCCTCCCAAGGCCACAAAAAATGACCTTGGCGCCAGGAAGGGAAGGCCCATTTCAACAAAGGCGATGACAGTAATATTCTTTGATAGCCAAGCCCCTGATGTCAGCCTGAACGGTGAACGGGGAAAGCTTGTAATGGGCCAAAATGATAGTCTGAGAAGTAATTGAAATTATTTGCCTTTTTAGAGAGAAAGCTTATTTTCTTTGACACTTCCCAAATGCAATTTGGGATCTTTCTTGTCTGGACCATCGGAAAATTGCGGGCTTATTAAAAGCAGAGACCTATTACACAAAAAGGTAAATTCATTGTCTGCGAGAGCCACCCCTAAAACAATTTTTCACCATTTCCCACAAAATAACATATAATCATTACAATTAGTATGGGTAAAACACGACTATTTATTTAAACTGGATGCTGAATCCTAAGTACTATAATATTGTCACAATAACACCATTTTATAAAAAAGAACAAATGAGGGAAAACTGGTTAAAAACTTGGTTTTAAACTGTAAAACAAATAAATAACTCTCACAACTGAAGCCCAACGTTTTTGCCTTTGTCCCTAGGTAAAGAAAATCTGGCTTCAGAGTTGAATGCAGCAACCACTACCCCCTGCACCCTGCAAGAGGCCCCCCTCTGGAAGATTCTAATCACAAGAGACTGTTCTTAAAGTCCTCCACCACCATCCAGCCTCCCCAACCCCTGGGCAATTAAAAGATACCTTAATTGGGGCCGGCCAAGTGGCGCGGTGGTTAAGCACTGGCTTGGGAAGCCAGCGGCCCCGGTTCGGTCCCACATATGAGGGCCAGTGACACTGCCCTCAAAAAGAAAAAAAAAAAAAAAAGATAACTTGATGTCACGGGAGGCCACCGTAGAAACCCAGGGGCCTTGCCACAATGGTTTCTCCTCCCCCAGGGCCTACTCTGACCTACAGAGATTTTATAATGGTATAGATGCACACTCACAGGAATACAAGCTACCCTTATTGAGGCTTGCTAAGCACCAAGACATTTTGTATAGCTTATGTATGCTGGCTCCATTAATCCTCACAACAGTCTTATAAAAAGTCCATTATTGTCCCATGCAGTTGGTTGAATTGTGTCCCCCAACTGCATATGTCCAAGATCTAACCCCTGGCATTTGTGAATGTGACCTTACCTGGAAATAGGATCTTTGCAGATATAATTAAGAATCTACAAGTACAATCATCGTGGATTGAGGGTGGCCCTAACTCCAATGCCTGGTGTTTTTATAAAGCGAAAGGAGAGGGAGGTTTGAGACACACAGACACAGGGAAACACGGCAGAAGGGCACATGAAGAGTCAGGTGAAGATGGAGGCAGAGATGACAGTGATGCTGCCACAAGCCAAGGAATGCCCAAGGCCACCAGAAGCTGAAAGAGGCAGGAAGGAGCCTCCTCCCTGAGAGCCTTCCAAGAGAGCATGGCCCTACCAACACCTTAATTTCAGACTTCTAGCCTCCTGAACTGTGAGAGAACAAGTGTCTGTTGTTTTAAACAACAGCTCTAGGAAATGAATACACCCATTTTTATTGAAATTTTTACTTACCATAGAGAGGTAAGTACCTTACTTACAATGACACAGACAATGGCCAAGCAGAGGCTGGAACCTCAGTTAGAGCCCAAAGCCTGCTTTCTTAATGAACTAGGACCAGAGGATGAGGCTGGGCAGCCTTGGGATATTCCCCCTGCATCTCTCTTCCTAAGAACACCTCTATGTGTGAGCTCAGGGCCTATGGGGATCACTGGATTTGTCATGAGGATGTGACTTAATAAATTCTCAGTAGCCCAGAAGCCTTTAGGTAGGGTGACCAATTGTCCAGGTGCCAAGGACTAAGGCATTTCCTGGGACACAGGATTTTCAGTGCTAATTCCAGGCAAACCAGGGCAGTTGGTCACCTTCCCTCTTGGGAACACAAGAAGAAATGGGACCATAAGAACAAGCTATTGCAAAGCTTGAGAAAGGCAAACTTGGGAAGAAGTACAGGGCCGCAAGCTTATTTGTTGTGTCTATCCCCATTCACCGTGTCTCACCTGGTCCAAATGCATTTGATGGACATTAACTAAGTGCTTCCTGCATACCAGGTCATGTCCTGGGAGATTTGGCCTAAGTTGTATCTCTCTATTTATCAGAACCGTTATCAGCCATCTTCAGCAATGGGGTGCTCTTAATACGTATCTTAAAAATTAGTGCCTGTACTGGCTCAGTCAGCCACACAAACATGAACAGCGGGTCAAAGTACGGACAGTGAGTGACCAGGACCATGGTTCCCCTGCCAGGCAGGTCTGCAGGGCACGTCAGCACTTACCACTGTAGCCTGGTGTGATTGGCAGCTGCCTCATGAAGGTCTTGGAAGACTCCATGATTTTGCTCTCTGTTAAAAAAGAGAAGAGGAAATGAAGTTGTCCTCTCAAATGCCCCTGCCTCAAGAACTCACCTCAAGTATGCTAGCGCCCTTGGGAGTACAGTGACCTTGTCAGGGGTGGGGATGGAGACACAGCACCACCATCTTACACATGTTGCTGGCCTTCAGTTATAAAACCAATGACCTGATAATAAGGGGCCTTCACCTTTTACATGAACTTAGATTAACAGGTGTGCAAATCACCACCCACCAGCATCTCCCTACCCTGGGGGCCTCCTCCCACCCCACCTCCAACCTTCCATCCATCCTTCCATCTGACAATCATGAACTGAGTACACATTATGGCAACCAACTGTGACAGGAGTTAGAAATTAAAAGATGAGTGAGACCCAAGAGCCCCCATGTAAATAAGACTCATAGACCCTGGGGGAGGGGAGAGATGAGATGTCCTTAACCCACAACCTTTCTTTATCCAGGGGATATCAGTGGTGATTTTTGCGACCCACCAGCATCTTCCCCCTCAGGACATCTGGCAGTGTCTGAAGACATTTTGGGTTGTCACAATAGTGGAATGAGTGCTACTGGTATCTAATGACAATGAGAGTACGTTCTGGATGGAAGGGTTCATAAGTCCCAAAAGGCTGGCCTGGAGTCCAAGGTGGGTGAGCAGAGGGTGATGGAGTCCAAGGTGGGTGAGCAGAGGATCACTGTCGCATCATGTGGATGCTGTCTCCCGAGCCAGACGTAGTCCCTCTTCCGGGATGGCTCATGGTCCCCCCCACACACACATCCCCCATGGGCGCGGCCAGCATCTCACATCTGTTGATGCTGCCAGGTTCTACCTCGCTCACCCAGCTCATCTCTTGAAAGTGATGCCCGCCTGCCAGGACAAATGGCCTCAGGGAGTGGGAGGGGAGGGCCACAGTCAGGTTTTGTCAGCAATGATGGGCATTTTTAAAACAGTGCAAGCCTTTATAGAATGCTTGCTACCGGGACAGGTCTGAATGTGGGATCGCATTCTTGTTAAATCCTCACAACCTCCCTAACGGTTAGTTCCTATGGGAGTCCCCATGTTATAGATAGGAGTGGGGGAAAGGCATGGGGGGAGGGGGGTTAAGTAACTTGTTTGACGGCCGTTGCGTCCAAGGAGGTATGACCACGCATGGCCTCTAAACTCTGAGGGGCATGATTTTGCTGCCCCAAAATAGGCCGCTAAAGAGGGGGTGGTGCCGGGCGGAGAGGCTGAGGACCCCGCCCGCCCCGAGGCCTGCCTGGAGGAGGCAGAAGGAAGGAACGTGTAGACGGGCTGAGCGGGGGGGCCGGGAGGGACGGGGATACGGCCCCCCACGACTTACTCACCCCAGCCCTCTGCAGAGCCGCTCACCTGCAGGCCTGAGTCACTGCGCCCCGGGGAGCCCTGCCCAGGCCCCGCCTCCGCCCCTCCCCCCTCCCCGCCTTTGTGCGCTCAGCCCCCCGGAGAGGAGAGGGGGGTCGGCTGTCGGCCTGCGCCCCCACTGCCTCCCCATCCCGCCGCTCCACCCGGAGCCGAGGTCCGAGGGCCAGGGCGCTGGGTGCACACGAGTGAAGGGTGGGGCTTCCCCCTGGGCCCCGCTCACGGTCTCCCCCAGCCCGGGCCCTCTAGGTTTGGGAATTGGGAGAGGGGCACGCGAAGGGACCTGGGTCAAAGCTGCCTTCTAGTGATGTGGACGCGGAGGCGGCCTGCATTGGGGCCTGGACGTCCTGGTGGGAGGAAGAGGGCGGCTGAGAACCGGCCTCCCTCCCTGGTGCCCAGGCGCAGGCCAGAAGCCAGAGCCCCCGGGGTGCTGGAAGCAGCCTGTGTCCTTGGCGGCTTCCACAGGTGCAGGCGCTTCTCTGGGGCCCCCAGCCCAGTGTCTCTTTGGAGTTAAGACGGATTTCCAGATGGTCCGGACAGGTAACCGGGCAGGAAAAGGGCAAGGCGATACTGGGGAAGTGGAGCCATACTCCTGTATAACCAGCCTCATCTTATGGACTTAATCAAGGGGGTCCTGCGCCTTCATCCCACTGGATTGAAACCAGAGGGAATGAGTGGCCTTTTCAGACTTCCCCTTAGTCCCAGCCACTCCCTGTACAGAAAGGGAAACCAAGGCCCGACTGCGGTTTGCCCCCTTACTGCAGCTCCCAGGCTCCCTACCTTCTCTCCTGGGAAATGAACTTCAGGTGAAGGCAGATGGAGCTACCCACGTAGGAAGAGCCCATTTACACCTCCCTCGGGGTCCCAGGGCCCCACCTCCCGCTATCTGGGAGCTACCAGAGCCAACTCTGGAGGGTGACCGACATAAAGCCTGGAATAAACCCGAGGCTTTAGCTGCGGCAGCCAGCTCAGTGTGCCTGCTGAGATGCCAGCGTGGGGCGCCAGTCCCAGGCCTCGTCGTTTGGGTGAGTGCAGTTGTCAGTGACCCACTCCACTTGGCTGCCTTTTCTTTGGCTAGACCACTTTCATCCACCATGGAGGGAAAGCGGGCTGAGGAACATCAACGGAAGTTTCCGTCCCAAAGAAAAAAGGGGCCGGTCTTGTTGGAATGAAAGTTAATGCAGCTTGCAACATCTAGGAAAGGACCTGAAAAATCTGTGTCCACCTGAGATGGGGAGGACGGGGAGGTCGGAAGAGTATCTACATTTCCATTTACAAATTCAGAGTGCCAAAAACAAACCAACAAAAAAACCATCTGGGCCACATGAGATCCAGAGTTTTGCTTTATTAGACATCTGTGAAGACGGAATTTGCAGATACAATCTTGTCAAGTTGTGAACTGCTACAAAGTTCGAGGAAGTTTGAATTTATCTTGGTCGTGAACAAGACCCATTTTAGAATATAGTTCCATATTCCAAGCAGATGAGAGGTGTGACATTGTGGCCAACAACTTTTATACTAGTCATCCATTTAAGCCATTTCCCAGCATAAATATGCAGCTTAATCACAGCTATTTCATCTCTACAACGTGAAGTTCGAACGTCGACTAATAATGCATTTTGACTCCTGTGTATACTGGTGCATGCGATTCTTTGCCAACCTGGCAATTAACCAGACCTGGACTCTAAAAGCTAAACTTGATCTAACTAACGTTCTAGGGGGTAGGGCAGGACTCATGTTAGCCACCACTCGACACAACTGCTTGTATGTCTCCTCCTCTTTCCCATCTCATGACTGTCTGTAACTTGGCTGGCATTCAGCATGTATTAATGCCTGCTGTGTACAAAAAGGGCAGTTACATAGGAAACCCTTTGACAGTTCTGCTTCCATGAAACATGAACATCAGATAATAACCCAGGGACAACTGAGTAGTGTGTCAAGACAACAGGCCTTTTAGAAACTTTCTAAGACTAGAAAATGTGTCTAAGTGTACTTATCCAGTGCTCTTGTTCTAGAATATTTCCACAGCAAGGGGGTAGGGGGGATGGATTTGGGGGATCCATCGGAAGCCATTTAAAAGGAGTTCGACTATTGGGCCTGCATCTATGAGGCTAGAAGAAAGTCCAGTGAAATTATCACCCTCCCTCCATCACGTTTGCCAGCAGTACAGATTTCAACCAATTCATTTTAAGAGAAATAGGAGACAAGGAGACATCCTTAATGCAAGATGGGAAAGGCCTTTCATTAACACCAAAAGAAGGACTTGACTCTGTTACCCACACTTACATCTAATCCAGTAGAAAAACTGGATGTATGCACCATCTGATTCCGTCCTTTGACCCTGGGGTACTGAAAACATCACACACGGTGGACCATGCTTTGCCCTCAGAGTGACTGCTTTGCCCAGCAAGGAGAGGCTAACAACCTTGCAGGGATGCAAAGAGTTTTTGTAGTTCTTCTGTGTAGTCACAATGCTTCCAGAACCAGGACGTTCAGCTCTTAGAGACTGGACAGGAGAATCAATACATCATTATGCTCCTTTCAATATAAACTGCAAACCTTTGGGAAGGATGTGTGTGAAGAAAGGTCTGAAGCAGCCACTGATCCAGGCGGTCCATGTGTTCAGAGCCTTCTGACCGTAGGCACCTCTGTCTATTGCTCAGTCTTGTGTATATAGTCCGTAGCTTAGTATTGGTACTCATCAAGCAGTAAGCACAATTAAGAAATGAGACCATGAAAAATTAAAGGCAGCTGTTATGTCACCAACAAAATTCAAAGAGCATTTTTCCTTTCTTTTTTAACAAGAAAAGCACATTGTAGAAATAAAGATTCTGTACAATATTCTAATACTGTATGTACATAAAATTATATAACTAAATTGAGAAGTCTTATTTGTAGAGAGAGTATGGCTAGCAACACCAAAGAAAGACCCATAAGGTGTAGCGTTGAAGCAGAGCAGGCAGCAAGAGAACCCTAGCACACACATCTTTGTGGCTGGATAAGAAATCCCGTGACTTAAGTTATGTGACTAGCGCCCTCTAGTGCTGTGGCTTGTTGTGTTTCACATTCTAGTAGGTAATTCGGCAGCAGGCGAGGAGAAAAAGCAGACATGTTAGAACAAAACCGGAAATGGAAAAGCTATTTAAAAGCTGCACATCGGCTGTGATAATGGGTTTGTGAATCCAACTTGCATCCAAAGTTAGTTCGCTCCTCCTCCCTTTGCTCCTTAAGCAGACCTCCAGTGGTTTAAAAATTGGAATGAACTCCAGCAGGTGGAAAAGACCGCTTGGAACAGATCAGACAGGCTGTGAGTCAGATTCTTGATTCTTTCTCCTCAGTTGTTGCTTGAATGTTGGAGAAAACTGGCTTTGCAAGTGGGGACCGAAGGACTTGAGAACGCAGACCCAACCAGCGGGTTCCTCAGGCAGCCCCTTTTTTAGGGTGAATTCTTCCAATCTGCTTCCTCCCCAGGCCTTTCCTGTGAGGGGTTAAAGTGCCATCCCCAAGCCAGGTGGGGCCCCAGCCCGACTCACAAGAGGGCGAGTATGGGATCATCATTCTTCATGTAAGCTGGCTCCCTAAGGGAGTCCGACCAGAGGCTGCAGGCTCCCTCCCGTCTGCTCTCAGCTTCTGACAAAACCTCAAGCTAGGAGTTTCAATGGAACCACAGTCACCAGTAGTGTTTTCCGAAATCTGCAGGTTCTGGTCCCCTTCTCCAAGACATGACTTCAGTTCATAAAAGGGACAGGATCCTGGACCTGTCTTTAGCAAATGCCTCCCTGTGGGCAACCCAGAGATCTGCTTTGAAAAGCTGGCTGAATTGACCGAGGATGGAGCTACGAATTCCTTTTGGACAGGCTTTAAAAACTGAAAGCTTGAATGAAACATGTTACAGGATGGCGTCTGCCCATGTATCACCAATGTTTTCCTTTCAAAATGTGGGACTAAATAGCTGAAACTTTTAGCGGGAGGAGGGTGAGTAGGGAGGCGGAGTTCATTTAAAACATGCATGTTTTTCAAGGAGAGAGGCTGTTCCCAGACTCCTTGACTCGGTGATGTGAACAAGGCAAATGGAAACCTCATTTTCTCGAAACACAGAATTCCTACTGAGGTTAACCAGAATTACTTATGAATTCAGAAATCACGATTTGGCATTCTGATGTCAAAAATTATACAGCAGATGATTTGGGATGTCTCAGTAGCTCTTTCGTATCCATTTCCACCGAAGCGAGTTTTTACCTCTGGAAAAATTGAGGTGCCAGCCCTCCCACTCTCACAAATTCTAGTGGATCAGCCAAGGCTACAGTCAAGCACTGAACCTATATGGAATTTAATATAGCCTAAAATAGTGCCCCGTGTAGGCTGTCTTCTCCCACCAGCTAAAAACACTCCAAGTTCCCACTGAATTTCCACTTTTAATCACATGACGTGGGGAAAAAAAAAATCAACTGCAGATGGCTGGCTTTTTATATTGACTGCCATCCAAAACATGTAAAAAGAAAAGCCTCAAAAAGAGATGAAGAATTTTCTCCTGGCTCAAAGATATTGCAAATCTATTAACAGAAGACCAGCAACAGGGCATCTTCAGTTCTACTTGACGGAGATGTGTTCAAAGCGAGCTCAAACACTGTGGAAACGTGCAGATTCCCTTGCTGGGTGGGTGTTTCACCACTTGGACCTACAAAAGCCAGCTGCTCTTTTAAAATCCTTGCATTTCTTATTCCTAAACTTCAATCTTCATTTCCCGACGGTGTTTTCTGACTCCAGTGTGCCCTCAAAACGCCCTAATTCTAGCCCTGGTCTCATCTTCCCTGCTGAAATTCAGGTGAGCCAAGCAGGGTCAAGGGCAGGGAAGGACAGTCAGGGTTGAGGCCGGCAGATGCAGGTGAGCTGAGTCCAAGGGGTCAGGTGTCAGGAAAGGCCAGTTAGTAATTTAAGAAGTCGATCCCAACCTTGACGCTCCTCGAGGTGGCTATATCGACAGCCGTGGCCTTGATCTCCGTGTCCCCGAACTGCATGAGGGTCTGGATCTCCCTCCGGGCAGGCACGGCGGCACCGCCAGTCCCCGTGAGATCCAGGCGGAGCGTGCCACACTTCTTCACCCCAGCGTCAGTGATGAAGCTCACATTGTCGCGCTCCGAGCTGTAGATGTTGATGACAATGACCAGCTGAGAGGGCTTGGCCGGGGTGTAGCTGCGCTTGACCAGCTCACCCAGGGCCACGGACTGGTCGGCAGAGATGAACTTGTCAAAGACATCGGTGCACCAGCGAGTGCCATCCTTTACCAGCAGCTTCTCGGGTGGGTGCTTGCCCTCCACGTAGCGGTTCAGCACGCCCACCCCATAGGTGAGTGGCGACCGGCGCACCTTGATGACGGCGGGGTCCAGGCCGAAGAGCACGGCGCCCTTGAGGATGGTGAGGCCCACATCCTGTGGGATGATGACGCGGCACTTGTCGCCGAAGGCGGCCTGCACCGCCTGCTGCAGGAGTGGCGCCTCCGCAAAGCCGCCCACCAGGAAGAGGAACTTGACGGTGGACACCTCGGGCTTCTGAAACAGGTCCCCTGAAAGGGAAGAGAGAGGACCATGTCCTGTCACTGAAGCCAGCAACCAAGGGGGACCGGGTGGCCTGAGAATGTGGGAAGAAATGGACAAAACCCCTGGGCCCACTGGAGGACAGGCTTCGTCTGGCTTATTGAACAGAAATTTTTGTGTAGCTGGCATTTTAAAGAAAAGGAGGTTTGCACACTAGCATGCTTGGGAATAAAAAGTTATTGCTCAGTAAAAACCCATTTTCACAGGTACATGGTGATCGTTTTAAGTAGTAATTTGTTCTGCATAAAGGAATACTCCTCTAACATTCACCAAATCTATGGTTCTATTAAGTAAGTTAAGGCAGGCTGTTAGAAATGTTATCCTTTGGTTCTCATAAAAATCCCATCCCATCACTAGGGGCTGTGATTTGGTAGGCGAGGGGTGGGACGTGGATGCCTGGATACTGAAAAAGGTCCCCGGTGAGTCTACCGTGTGTGCCTGGGTGAGGGCCACTGAGGCAGCAGACAGCTGCGTGGCCAGATTCTGTTTCCCATTTTGTGGAGAGCTTTCTTTGGTTCACACAAGTTCCTTCTCCCCTGCGAGGGTTGTAGTTCCTAATTTGTCCTCATAAAGCAAGGACAATACATTGCCGAGGGCCGGTCGCTCAAGCGTAATATTGTGGCAGAGCTCCCGGCTTACTTGCTGACTTGTGAAGCCAGAAGAAAAGCCCAGGTGAGGACAGGCCTTCGGCTGCTTCCAGGAGCCTGTGCCCAGCAACCTCCCGTACCCAGTGCTGCCACTCTGCCAGGCCCTGGCCTATGGCTCCTGGCCCTGGCCCCCTGCCAACCTGACTTCACGTGCATGGTCTGTGATGCTGGAAAAGTGAGTCCCCACTCGTGGCTCTGCCCCACGAGTGGCCAAGCCATGGCTGATACTTACGGAGATGCTCAATGATGCTGTCGATGGTCGGCTTAAAAAGGGCATTCATGGCATCCGGGCTCATCCTCAGCATCCCCTGTGAGGACCACTTCACAAAATCCACACTGTGGGGTGTGGCACAGAGAGAAACAAGTAAGTATACAAATGATACCCACAGACAGAGACATACACAGAGCCAGGCCTTGGCAGAACAGCTGTCCTATCTAAGGGGCAGAAAGGGCTGCCTTTTGATCCGACAATAGCTGGATTCGAGTCCATTAAAGGCTCATACGATGTGTCCACCATGCTGCCACGTAAGACTACAAGCCTGCGTGCTCAAGTGCGAGGTCTCCTTCAGCCCTGCAGACACCTGTCCCATGGTAGTGAGAAGCCTAATCTGACTGGTGCCCCTCATGGTCCCTGTCAAAGGAGCAGCATGCCCAAAGCAGCAGCATGGAGGAGAAAGCTCACTGGACAGCGAGTCTGCCGGCTGGGCTCCAGTCTGGCCTCAGTGCTTAGCAGCTATTGGGCTTTAGGCAAGTCAGCCTACAGTCTCTCTGAGCCCTGGGCTTCTCCCCTGCAAATCAAGGATAATACCACTTGCCTTACTTACCTCCCTCATAGGGTTTGCTGTGCAGATCAGGTTGAATACCATCTCTGCAAAAACACTGTAAACCTTCTGGTACTAAAGGAATGCCAGGGACGGTTGACTGCAGCGTGTACCCCACTTGCTCTCAAGTTCAAAGGGGCCCACCACGTGGTGTGTTTGTCCCCAAAGCAAAGTGCATATTGGTTGCCTCCCAGAATCACATGTTGCTGGGACTCCCAGACCAGGAATTCTCTCTACGGCCTCGGCCAAGGGACCACATGATGCGGTGGGGAGGGACCCAATGTCTGTCTGCGGCCAGTCTCCCCAGTAGGGGAGCCTGCAGGCCTCAGAACTGTGTAGGCAGGACTTGGGATTCAACTTGGAGCAGGAACCCTCTGCGGGGGATCTGTGGGGGAGACACATCTGCCAGAAAGAGGCTGGCTAGGACCCTGCTCCAAGGGCAGGAAGACCCGGAGTCAAATCGACTTTGTGTTCCACTAAAAGGATGCAGGGCTTCTTAGAGAAAAGGCCGAGTAGGGTCTGGGCAGGCAACATGTAAGATGCGGCAGGAACATCTTCAGGGACCAGGGGCTAAAGCCGCTGGAGACCAAAGGGCATGTCAGCAGGACTCAGGAGCCACCCGGCCAACATGGGACAATGGAGCATCATGAAGGATATAATGCCATGGTTTAAAATACATCCAACATGTTTTTTATAATCCATGAATGCTTAATGATACTCTCCTCAGGCCCCGCAAAAAAATTTAAAAAAAAAAGAAAATTCATTTGTCACTTTGAAGGATGCTATGAAATCAACGACTTTTTAAAACAAAAACCCCTTATACATAGAAGGAAAAGAAGCAAGCGTGTGTCCTGTCTTTGCTACACGAAGTGCACTTGAGGAGCACAGCTGCCTTTCGATCTGACAATAGCTGGATTCGAGTCCATTAAAGGCTCATACGATGTGTCCACCATGCTGCCACGTAAGACTACAAGCCTGCGTGCTCAGGTGCGTCTCCTTCAGCCCTGCAGACACCTGTCCCATGGTAGTGAGAAGCCTAATCTGACCGGTGCCCCTCATGGTCCTTGTCAAAAGGAGCAGCATGCCCAAAGCAGCAGCATGAAGGGGGCCCCACTCACTTGCTCTTCCTAAGGGCGTGCTCCACGCTGTGCCCACGGAACTTCTTGTAGTAGTCGATGAAGGAGAAGGGCAGGGTGATGTTCAGCGGGTTGGTCCGGTCCGGGGCCGCTGCCCTTTTGCGAGACTCAAACGCAATCATTAAGTCAACCCAGGCCGCAGGACGCTTGATTTTGAATTGTTCGATAAAATCCTCTCCAAATATTTTACACAGAAGTTTTTCAAATTCGTAATCTACTCCTAGGGATCCGTAGGGTCCACCTGAGCGGAAAACAGAATGGGCGCCCGCCGTGTTTAAAAACCGTGAGAAACGGAATCCAAAGTCTGAGACACAGCCTACCCTGGGCTCGTCTCTGAAACACAAAGCAGCGCAAACTTGAACCCCCCTGAGCAAGCAGACCGCAGCTCTGGTTTTACTTAGGGCCTTCCCATTCCTCATGGAGAAACTTACGTCGTACAGAAATCACTCGTCAAAAATCTGTGTAAAATCAATTACACTTTAAATAACATCAGTACATTGAACTGACTAGGAGCATCGTGGCATTTTCATCCCCAAAATCCTAAGACAGGGTCTATTAATCACTCATGAGCCCCACCCTGCCAAGGGAAAGACCCAGTTCTCTGGTTTGGCGATCGCAATCCCAGATCAGGTGTCCTGGGACCTCCCGACAAAGCTTAGCCATGGCGCTCTATCCTAGGTGGCATCAGGTTTCAGCCACATCCTTCCAGAACAGTTCAAAAGCAAACTCTCTTGGCCACGATCTAAAACAGGCTCACTTGTTATGCCCAAATCGCAGTGACAGTGGTTTCTATGCGTATTTTAAAGAACATTTAGCTGCATTTTGTTTTCCAATTTCCAACAGATCTCAGTGCCCTCTCCCACCTACAATCTCACAAGTGGGTGGCACAGAGAGAATGAAATGCTGAGAAAAATCGGGAATGAGTGAAACGGCTCAGGTATGAGAAAATCCGCCGTGCAGGGGGCTCACCTGTTGCTTTGTACAGTTCTTTAAGATGTCCCTCCGGTAACCGAATCTGATGGACGGTCAGGTCTACAGTGCCACCGCCACTGTCCACAACCACATACTTGTCACCTGGTACAAAAACAGCCATCCTTTACATAGAACGCTTGTCCACCGTTGGTGGGTGATGACTTGGTATACCCAGCTAAGCGCCACCCACACTTCTCGTTAGTACAATGGTTTTGTTAATGAGCTGCACAGCGAGTTACTCATGACTAAAGAGAGTGACTCAGGAGTGACGGCTAGCATGAATGATAAAGAACACAGGTGCGTGAATCTTTAAAACTAAAGCATTCATGTCACACACTGCTGCATATCTGGCATGTCCACATGGACAACTTCCTGCCAAGTTAAAAGCGCCATAAAATGACATGCTGTTTAACAGAAGACTTACTCTGGAACTGGTGCGTTATGATCCCCACCTTTCTTCTGAAGAGTCTGTGGTTTTATAACATGCAAAATTACAGCTCCAAAAAGAGCTCTCCTTGGGTGAGTGGTCTTTAAAACCAACTGATTTTGAACATTTTCCAAAAGTGCAAAAGGAACAGATAGAAATGCATTTTTGCCAGCAACACATAGACAAAAAAATCCAGCAAGGGCAAAGGGACATTCAAGGACGCTACCTTCCTCCAGCTCAGACCAGATCTCTCCTATGACATTCTCCACCAAAAAGGTCCGACTCTGCCGATTACGCCGTATGTGTTCCTTAGCTAGTGGCCAACAGAAAGAAAATGACGGCGGGTTAAGAAAGCATGAAAAAGCGAGTGGTCATCTGAAGTCAGTGGAAACGACGGCATGAGGAAATTTAGGGGCAGAACATTTAGTGAAGAAACATGATTAAAATGATTACATAAATACAACCTCAGGAATTACAAAGCCAGCTCTTCCAGAAGCAAGCTGCTATTTCCACCAGCCTCCACCAGTTCATCCGTGGGGCGGCTTTGGCCTGGGCCCTGCTGAAGAAAAGTTTCTCCTGGATGAGAGTCCCTTCCACCGGTGACATTTTGCGGGGAATGGGTTAATAAAATCGGCCAGTTTCCTGGTTTTGCTGTCCCAGGGAGGAAGCTTTCTGCCAAGCAGCCTCCAGTGTGCTTGGTTAAATAATGTCACATCAAGGAACTCTGAAACAAGGAATGTGGAGTATGTTTCCCTAATCTGGATCTGGGATAAACTAGACAGGAGCCATTTCCTGACCTTGTTGATGCCAATATGCGCTTCAGCCACAAGGTGGTGCTTCAGCCACGAGGTGGCCTGTCTGAACCCAGCAAAGCCCAGCACCACCCTTTTCCTGAACAAGGTGGGTCAGCCTGGCTGTGGCGCCCGGCATGGGGTATTTCCTCTCCCACTGGCCTCCTGACAGCCCTGTAAGGCGGACACAGAACTAAGCGAAGATGAGGAAATCTCAGGGATGTTAAGGGGCTTGCTGTTCCCATGCTGTCTTGAGGCCCGAAATTAACTCTGACCATGGACCCTCATGCTGAGATTTAACAATTTACAGGCAAGTCTGAGAAAGCAGAATATGAACGTGAAGACATGGAGAAGTGGTGTGAGAGGACACCCGGGAAGCAGCAAGGCACAGCCGAGGTGGAAACTTGGGCATATCACTCAACTTCTATGGGCCTCCGTTTCCTCCTCCGTCCAATGCGGATAATAACACTTGGCCTAAGTTTCTCACAGGCAGAGAAGGGACTGGTTCTTGGATTTGTCCTCAGCACCCCGTGTCACACCTGGCTCCCAGTAGGTGATAATGAAGGTGAAACACCAAGTGTCAGACCTGGTGCCCAACAAATAACCGCTACTGTGCCCGACTTGGAGCAACCACCGATTCTACAGGTAAAGGCTCTCTGTCCACCCATCCCACAACCTGGCCCCATACCAATCTTAGTCCCTGAGTGGGTGCTGCTAACTTTGAATTGCCCTCCAAATCCATCTGTTGCTGTTTATCCAATAAAGGACCCTTGACCCTGTAGCTTCTTTCAGCAAGGAGCGGTGTTTGCCAAACAACACTGTCTCTGGGGGTTAGAATGACAAACACTCAGCCAGCTCTCAATTCCTCAGGCCCTGGTTTATGGTGGAGAGGCCATGCCCCAGTTAAAGAGTGTCTGCAGGCCTGGGAGGGAACCCCAAACTCAGCGCCTCTCCCCTGTTCCCAGTACCAGTTCTAGACAAATTCATATTACAGGTCCTGGAGTGGGCATGTGGTTTTCTGAAACAATCTAGATGACTAACAAAATGGCATTCAAAAATCACGGCCAAGCAAAGCTAATAAAACATGTTCTGAGCTCTCAAAAAAGTATCCCACTTTTCAGGCAAATTAAGCCCAACAGTGTAATAAATGTATCCTTTACTGATCAAAAAGATTTATCCTTTTTGAGTAAAAAAAATATATATACCAACAGCAAACCCTGTGGTGTAAGGGAAGACTGCCAGCTCTGTTCTCCTCTGCGGTGTCACTGGGCATCCATCATGAAGGAATATCAGGGCAGGGGATGGCCTGGGAGTGGGGGAGGTGGGGTGGGGAGTATCTCGGGGCATCAGCACCAGCCCGGGGACTCCCAATGAAGTGCTCTGCCAGGCCTGCTCAGACAGCACCTCTTCCTTCTGGGAGAGAGGTTCTAACTGCAAAGCAAGGCTGGGACAGAACCCCTGCCTCCCTGTTCTTCTGAGGGATGCTGGCCTACAGTTTGAGGATTTAAAAAACCGGAAAGCCCCTCTGAGCTCATGAGACAACAGCAAAGTCCACAGTCACAGGACAAGGCAGGAAGCGGGCAGGTGGGAGGGCGGGGCATGTGGAAGGAAAGGAGACGAAACACTAGAATTAGCTAATTCTTATGAATTTCTCTTTATGAACAACTGAGTAAGAGCCAGCAAGGAAGATGTAAAGCCCAGTCATTCCTCTTTTTTTTCCAATTAAAACAGCGAAGATGGAAATTTAAATAAATATGTCATCCTGCGTATTTAAAACGTCAGTGCATTTGATTGTTAGCAGGAAGGCTAGCCTCGGCACGCGCTGGGGAGGCCGAGCATGGCTAGAGAAAGGCCAATCGAGCCCTCAGATTTAAAGGGAAGCCTGCTTCCATCCATTCCGGGCGCGTCAGGCCCAAGGTGCTAACACATAGCCTGGCTGGGCTGAGGCTGCAGCCTGGTGACAAGTGAACTTTGTGCTCCTGTCTTGTGGCTGAGGTTCGGACTCTGCACGCAATCTTGGGGTGAAAACATAGGGCGGCGGCCTGAAGAGGAGGGCCCTGGAGGAGCCGGCCCAGTACCAGGGATGTGAGCCTGCTGAGGTGAGCCTGGGCCCTGGGGCCTCGGGAACAGGGGCCAAGGAAAACCTGGGAACAAGGCTGTGCGGGGAACAACCTGCGACAGTCCTCGCTAAAGTCATTGTTCTCCTCCTCGGGCTGGGACTTCCAGGGCACGATAGCCGTGGGCATAGGAGGTAGGCGGCTTTCTGCCCTCCAGGCCCTCACCTAGGGACACAGCCACCCCCACAGCGCTCTGATTAGCTTCCAAGCTCACTCACAATGGTGGCTTTGACCCTGACCTACTAGGTAGGGTATCTGTGAACTATGTAGCCCTAGACAGACCCATAAAGCCCTGGATACCAGGGAAAACAGTTCTGGGGACCAAGGTGGTAAGCAACTTGCAAATATGAGAGGGGAGACAGTTCCTTAAAATCCCCATCCTGGGTCTCCCTCGGTGACTGCCCCTTCCCACAGCTAAATGCACACCATCCAAGTCAGGAAAAGGCAGCCCTTCTCATCTGTAGTTTCAAGTCTCACCAGGTTTATGGCTAAGACATATAATGAGTCATCGCACATGAAGCGGCCCCAATGAGTGAGTCAGCAGTAAATCAACAATCTTAATGGAAGAATTAATAACAGGCAAATGGGATTAGATTAAAAATCAGTTAAGAGACAAAGATTAAGAGTTTAGTGAAATTCAAAGCCAAGAACTGCTCCTGGGCAGGGGCAGGGGCCCTCAGGTTTTTGAAGAAAAGGACCCTCCCCACTCCTAAGGCATGTGGGTTGGGGATGAACCAGGATTCCCACTGCTGAGTTTATAGGGGTCCTTGGAGGGGCCAGGTAGGGGGTCTGAGCCCACCTCTCCGGGAGCACCTTGATTCTTCATTACAGCACTAAGTGCCTTTAAATAATCAGAGGCTGAGAGACATGCAGGGGGCAGGAGGGGAGAGAGCAGGGAGGGGGAGAGAGAGAGCAGAGGTACCCTGTGTAAACCCAGCTCCTACTGTGTCACTGGAGCTGTACCCATTGACCGCGGACTTGCTGCTCAGCTCAATCATCTGGTACAGCCGCAGCTTCCGGCAGTAGATGGAGGCCGCCTCGGGCTCCAAGGCGATGATGAGCTGCTCCGAGTTCTCGGGGGAGGCCAGGCCTGCCTGGAAGCAAGAGCAGAGGCTGGGACCAGGGCTCCCTGGGCGGGGCCACTGGGACACCCACACCTGGGGCTGCCACCCCCAAGGAAGCCACACTCACGCTCGGCTTGTTTGGGACGTCCCCTCCATAGGCCTCTGCAGAGCTTAAAATCGGAGTGATCCGGTGCTGGGCCCCCAGTGAGGTACCCCAACACCGCAGAGTGGCCAAAGAAACCTGTATAAGCACGTTTGGGAAATGCCAGGCTCCCGGACCATGGGAGTTGCACTTGGGGCTTGCTTAGCTCAGAATTGAAAAGCATGAGGGCAAGGCCCCCCAAAAATTTGAAAACCATTATAGGAGGGAAGGCAGATGTTCTGTTTTTTGTTATAATAAGCCAAACGGTCTCACCAAGTCACAGCAAGCCCGTCTGTGGTGGCCTAGGAAACAAATGGCCCACCGCTGGACCTCAGCCAGGCAAGCGTGTGATTTTTGCGGGCTGGGACTCAGACCAGGAGGGCTTCGGGGCTCCAGGAGAAAGCCCCTCGTGGAATCCCACAGAGTCCGCCCGTCTGAGGAGCGTGGGTGGAAAGGCAGCTGGCAGGTATCTTTTCCAAAGCCTTTATTCCTTTAAATAACCCTTTCCATGCTTCTGTTCTGTGACATCTGGCTTATTCCAGTCGCAGTCCCGCCAGACCTTAAGAAGGGCCAGCCCGGCAGCCTCTGGGACCACCCCTCTGAGGGTGCTCAGAGAAAAGAGCCTGGCGCGGCCTCCACCAGATGCCTGCCTTCCTCTCCTGGCCTTGGACTGCAGCCCCAGGGCTTGCTGGCTTGTTGTGGCTGTGGAAGCCCATGGGCTTTCCCTGCCTGCCAGCATGATGGAGAAGAGAAGCAGGCCCCGTTCCTGTCACCACAATGTGTGTTGTCCTTGTTCCCGTTTCCTAGGGAGCCTCAGGATGCCATCCCTTCACCACCCCCAGCTCTAAGCCAGGCCCACGAGGTTTGGTGGACTCATCCTGTAGACCATGGACGGGTGGTCTACCTAATGTCACATGTGCACTATGACCTCTCACCAGGCAGAGCCAGCCTAGAGTCACGAGTGGAACGGGCTTAGGAGAGTCAATTACTGGGCAAGGAGAGGAGGGGGTTCAGGTTGTGATATTGGAAATGCAAAGGACCTTTTGTCTAACTACTCCATGCAGAAAGAAACCAAGGCTAGGGGATGTAGGGGGACCAACTGTCCCGGGTTTCCTGGGACACAGGGCTTTCCGTGCTAAAACCTGACAGTCTTAGGCTCAAAGGTGTCCAACCCTAAGTGACAGAGCTGGCCCAGGACATGGGCTCAGCCATACAGACCAGCTCTTGACTTGATTCTGGGCTCTCCTGCTCTGAGTGACTCCAGTTACTGGGGTGGGGCCCAGGCCTTCGGACTTGGACAAAACTCCCCAGTGCCTCTAATGCTCCCCCTCAACTGGCTGAAAGGCGCGCTCTTTACCCATTTCCTCTAGGACAGCAACCACTGCCCATCCTTGAGGCTGTAAGTTCTCTGAAATAACCATACCCCAAATGAACCAACTAATTATGTCCTCTTGAGATACCATCAATCAGCAGTTAGGTGACTGAAAATCTGCACTTTGCCAGGACTGAATGACTCACAGCAAGTGGCAGAACCTCTTCTGGAAGGCTGACTTTACAGAACCAGATGGAACCATGCATGTGTCCCATCCCATCCACAGGAAACCCACCTCCTTATTACCTTGTACCCACGGCTGTGGCTGGCCGCATGGACAGCGCCTATGCCCATCAGCTCAGTCCCCAGGTTGAAGAGGCAGGGTCTGCCCTTAACTGACATGGGTCAGCAGGCCACTGCCACAGGTGGGTGGCAAGATTTCCCACTATTCCCTATTCAAGGGATGGAAAGTCCCCATCCCCAGCCTCACTTTCTCACAGGGTCACATTAGACACCCTTGGCACAAAGATAGATAAGGTTACAGCGCCCAGTGAAGGAGTTCAGGGTTATACAACTGAAGTACCACCAGGTAGGGTGAGGTCATGAGCCTTAACCCCCCGGATCCCAGAAGAAGAAATCCAAAATGAACCAAGAAGAACCCTGGTGCAGAAGCTACCAGCCCCGGCTTTCACAATATGGGGTGAGGAAAAAGGAAAGACTAGCTACAGAGAAACAGTGGGGCCTAAATGTATCAGACTCTCCTCCAAGTTCAGGGTGGAAAAGAATGTTGGGGGGAGAGGTCAGGCAAGCAGAATGCCAGTGAGGTGCCCAGGGATTCTGAGTAAAGGAGAAAAGGCAAAGGTTCTGCCCACTCACAAGGCGTGTCACTGTTGTCATCATGTCCCACTGGGATGTCAGCCTGCCAGGCGGCCCCCATGTGGCCGGGGAGGGCAACAGGGGGCTGGGCCTGGCAGTGGGGGGCAGACCGGAAGGGGCAAGACACACCCTGCCTCAAATTCTGAGCAGGAACTCGGATTTAGATGTGATATATCTAAGTGGAAAAATCAAAGTCCAGAGGAGCGAGAGCCTGGAGCAAAACCACACAACTCGACGTTCCCAAATGACCTGGTGTGCGACTGAGACGAAGCCCCACCAGGAAGCTCCCATATCCTGAAGACACACAGGCTGACCTGAGCACCAAAACAGCATGGCTGCACCTTCAGCAGAGGCCTCCCATCTGCCCCTCCCCAGCAGGGCTGGCCCCTCAGCTCCACAGCAAAATGGGCTCCCCACGATCCCCAGGAGAGGATTCAGATGAGGGTAGGAAAAGGCGAGGTCAGACAGGCCGGGAAGTGTCTGGGAGACCCAGGGCAAAGTAACCACACGCCTTTGCTTGAACCAGTCCTTCAAGCTCCACAGAGAATGAGGGGCTGTGTCCCCCGCTTCAACTTTCGTGGTGGCCACACTGAAGGGCTGAAGGACAGAGGCAAGAGGAAGCAGCTGGCTCTATACAGATTTCACCTCCCCAGGAGGCATCCCAGGGCTGCCTGCGGATTCCAAGAAAAGGAGGAAATACTAGACAATCCAAGACTAGACAAGCCAGAGTCCCAAACCCAGCTGTCTATCTCGGAGCAGGAGGCTCCAGTGCCTGGAAGTGGAAGCTTTGTTTCTGCATAAACACTCATAGTCTTCCCAGCAGCAGCCCTCTGCCCAGCAGCTGTCAGGAGACCTGGGGTTCTATCTTCTTGGGATCAGGCCAGGGTCACCTGGAGAGGAAGACAGGTGCTCTTGGCTTTTGCTAATTGGGCCTCTGGAGCTGGGATCTCATGGCTACTGTGCCGATGCGAGCTCATCCTCTACTGGGACCCATGTGGACAGGTCTGGCCTCTCATGCAAGACGGTACGTTTTTTTAAGGGCACCAGTCAGGTCTTCTTGCCCCATAGCACATAGTAGGTGCACAGAGGGGAGCTGCTGAATCAATGAATCGAGCATCCCTCCAGCTGGCTTTTCTTCTGCAATTCCCTGGTGCTCATCTCTGAATTGAGAGTGAGCATTTCAACGTGACCTGGGGAATTCTACAAACAGGAAGTGTCAGAACCAAGTGCACGCTACTCCATTTGACTCCTCCGCGAATCTGGGGCGGCAGGAGCGCCATCGCAGTAGCTTTATAAAGTGCTGCCTCGTGGTCACGAGCCCCACCAGGGAGAAGCAGCAGGTAGGTGACTCCGGGGAGGCCAGGGACGTGGGTGTCTACATCTACTGTCTGCTCCTCGGCCCTGCAGCCAACCAGGGAAATCCACCAGGAACTGTGTTCACAGCTGAGAAACATGACCAGACGGGCTGAGTGCTCTGCTGACCTGGCGTCACGCTGCCAAGGGCTACAGCTGCACTGGCTCCGGGTGTCATGGGGGGGTGGTCATTCTGTCCCCCGTTTTGTGTGATTATTTTTCACTGTAGTTCGTTCTGAAACGGAGGCAAATGCAAGCTGCAAATTGGTGTTGGATAAGATCAATCCTATGTAGGGGAACATCTCTTATTTAACAGGTTTGTGTGACCTACGAGAGTTATACGTGTTAGGCAAAATGCCTCTAGGAAGAAACTGGACTATTTCCTATCCACAAAGCCCTCAAGACTCAGTGGGCTAACTACCCCCCATTCGAGGCCTTTTCCGAAGGCCTCAGAAGAGCCATCAGCAGTTCTTTCTGTTACCATCTTTTCACTGAACGCTCTTCAAGGGACTAAATGGGCTCCAATGCTGTGACTAATAAAAGGTAGAGATTTGACCTACTTTTTCAACCAGCACTTGACACAGCGCAGATTCTGGAGTTTCACAGATGAGGCCATATTCTGTCAAGTGGTCTGCAGCCCTCACTGGCAGTAAACCCCAGAGCTCTGAGCAGAACCCCAGAACCATCCACTCCAGGCCTGCTGCTCCCACGGTGAGGCTGCCCAGGGACTCATCTCCTCCTCTACCAGGCTGAGGGAAGGAGAAGCTCAGACCCCCAATGACGTGCCATGAACTTGGGTTCAGGGAAGCTTCCGTAGGCCTAGAAGGAGGGGCTCCGTTTTTATTCGCAAGCAGATTGGATGGGACCAGTTTCCCAGCTGCCCTAACCATCCTACCTCATGCTTCCACCTCTTCCACCTGAAGCCAGGCTGATGGGCAGCACTTTTGAGATCCACGCTTGGATCTCAAAAGCTGTCTGGGCCAATAATTGTGGTTTTTGCTCAGACTCTGCCTTAAGGTTCTAGAGAGAAACCAAATCAGTAGGATGTATGTGTATATAGAAAGAGATCTATAATAAGGAATTGGCTCACACGATTATGGAGACGGATAAGTCTGGAGGTGTGCAATCAGCAAGCTGGAGGACCAGGACAGCCAATGATGGTATATATAGTTCCTTTGCTGGCAGGCTCAAGACCCAGGAAGAGCTAATGTTTCAGTTTGAGTCCAAAGGTAGGAAAAAACCTGATGTCATAGCTTGAAGGCTGGGAGGCAGGAAGAATTCCCTCTCATCTAGAAAGGTTCAGCCTTCTGGTCTATTCAGGCCCTCAACTGATTGGATGAGGCCCACCCACCTTAGGAAGGGCAATCTGCTTTATTCTGTCACTTGATTTAAATGTTCATCTCATCCCAAAACACCTCCCCGCAACACTGAGGATGATGTTTGACTAAATATCTGGGTACCTCTTGGCTTAGTCAAGTTTACACATAAAATTAACCATCACAGGTACACAACTTTCTGATTCTGTATAATGATGGGGAGGGGGGATTAGAGAGATGCTAATTTTGGCCACAGAGCAGCAAGTTTCATTTCCTTTTTGTCATGGGGAATCTCCCAGAAGACAGGCTGAAGAGGCCGCAGAGAGAGTTCAGCAGAGCAACCATGTCCCTAACACGCCCTCCCAGATGTATGAAAGCCTTCACAGAACCACTCTGCTACAAGAAGCTTGTGAGCAGGGCCCGTCTTGGTCGCACAGGATATGAATCCAGCGCCCACCACAGTCCTGGCACACAGAAGGCCCCAGCACAGCTTTGTTTAATGAACAAATGAATGATTGAATGGTCCCTGCTATCAGTGACTATAGACTGAACACAAGTATTAAATAAGAATTACAAAGGGTTCCAAAATTAAGCTTCACAAACACTGCACCAGACAAAAGCTACCTGGCATCAAGAGGATAGGTCCATTTGCAGCGTGTCCCTGGGCTTCAGAAAGCAAATTCCCCACATCCATAAATACCGGTCACATCCGCCCTGCCCAGGACCTGCTGACCCTTCTACTCTCTGAGGTGCCATTTTGGTTCAGCCAAACCTCAGAGGACACCCCCCCATCTGTTTCCTTCCTCCCTAGCTGCCCCAGTCCGTGTTAAGGGACCTCTCCCCCACCCTCTGCCCCCGACTCCCACCCTCTCAGAGACCCTGTCCTTGGAAGAGCCAGCCCAGAGCTCCAACAGCCCTGACAAATCTGCCGGTGACTGCACCTCTTTCTTTTTCAGGCTAAAAATAAGAACTAACTCTTTTCCGGGTCACACATTTGTTGTCAAAGTCTTCCTGTGGGCTGGAAAATATGAGTCAAAACCATGAAATATGGAGCATGCTTCCTGGGAAAATCTCAGAACACTGGGCTATCTTCATAGACAGTCATGCGGGGTGTCCATCTTTGGACGCTGCCTGAAGGCTGAGCCCATGGCCAACCTCCGTGGTGCCCAGGGCTTCTGTGGACAGCTGAAGTGCATTTGTGTGTCTTTCTTTTTAAAGAAGTTGCCTTTTTGTGGAACTTCCACCCTCTTCCTTCATCCTTATAAAAACAAATCTATTTTTGGCAGACACATACACTGAGCCAGATTCTCACGCTGAGCAGAGGAGGGGGTGAGCCGAGGAGGCAGGGAACGGGGGAGAGTGAAGGGAGGGGATGCTGCCCTTCCTTGAACTCTATCTGCCACCTGGAGAAAGGCCCCAAGAGTCAAGTACAATTTATGACACCAATGTGCCGAAGGCCAGTTTACTATATTCCCGTGTTCAGGGTGGATTCAGTGGGTGTTTTGAAAGGAAAGGTTTATACATGTATCTATAAACTCAGTATCAGAGGTATGTCCCCTGGGCAAGTCAGTTGTGTCCTGGGAGGCATGGCAGTGGGCAAGAGGACATCTATAACTTTGGTGACTTTCCCCAGCCCCGCTCAGGTTGGTGGCTCTGAAAACTGACTCTCAGAGCAGAGTTGACCCAGGCCCCAGGGTGGGCTTGCATTAACCCAGGGGATTCAGTCCACAGGAGCCTGCTTCACCCTAGGATCAGAACAGCATTCTTGCCACGAAGTCAGACCCGCACGGAAGCCCTATCGTTGGCAAACAGAGTGAGGGTTGGAGGCTGTGAGGGTTTGTGGCATCAGGGGTGCCCCCGGGTGCCCACGAGGGATGGTCTGGCCACCGGCTCTGGAATGCTCTGTCTCCACGGCGCTATGTTGACTGGCATACTCCTTAGCCATGCCACTGCCCTCCTCCAGGAGTCTGCCACCGTGCAGGTGTGACAGCCTTCACCCCTCCCTGGGGCAAACATACATGTTCCTGAGTGTTCATAGGTGAAATGTGCAGAGGAAAATTATATTTTCTTTATTTCCCAGGTGCATATGTGCAGGTTTCATCCTCTGCACCGAGCTGATCTGCCTGGTTCACAGCCATTGGCCTTGTCTTTATTCTTTTCTTACTCAAATATTCTTGTTTGCCAAGCCTTTTACTTAAAGTTCTCAGTTCCATTCATCCATGGAGAAATGTCTGTGAACCCTAATTTGAAATCCTAGTGCCAAGGACTCTACAGTGGCAGCACATCCTGGAAATGTATAAAGCCAGGAAGAAAACGGGGCCCAGCCCCTCTCTTTGTCAGTCTGGTCCCCATCCATCCCCCAGGAGCAAGGTGAGGGGTAGGAAAGCTCCTGGTCCCCTTTGATGCCTCCCAAGGAAGCCTGTGAATGCTGGCATCCCGGGCCCCCAACTGCTCCCATCCCCACACTCACCTGGTAGGCAGCTTGTCTCATGAACTGCTTGGCGGGCTGTTTCCAGATGGCAGGCACAGTGATGACCCATCTGACATCAGAGTTCTCGAACTCCGAACCCGCCTGGTCGCTCAACTCCTAAAGCCAAGGAAAGTGCAGCAGGTCAGATGGACATAGCCGGTTCTCCTGTGGCTTCGCCGAGAATCCAGGCTTCCTGGCCGTGAACTGACTTAACTTCCACAGCCTCCTGAACTTACCAGCACTGGGCAGCAAGGGGCTGTTTTCTGAATATTCAGCAAGCAGGGAGCTCCCAGCAGCCTTCACTCACTGAAGGTGACTGCAGGTGAGAGGCAGGCAGATCAGAGGCCTTTGGCCCCTTCCTAGTCATATGACTAAAGGTAAGGGACCGCCTCTCAGGCCTCAGTCTCTTTATCCGTACAATGGGGATAATAACAACTATCTCACAGGGTTGTACAGAGGATGGATTACTTCTGAGAGCTGCATTTACTGAGAGCTTCCTCTACGTCAACCTTGCTAAGCATTGTGTACAGCTCATCTCCATGAATCCATCCCCGAACCCTGTGCCCTTTTCTGCAGATGGGAAACTAAGGCTTAGGCATGTTCAGCAACTTTTTTGGTGACTGCACAGCTAGAAAGTAGCAGAGCCAAAATTTGGACACAGACCCAGGTCTATCTTGACTCTAAAGGCCCAGGTCGTAGCTACATTGTTCCAGGCGGTCTCGTAGCTCGGGCAGTGCATGGCCCACAGTAATCCTTAACAATGGGTGGCAGTTGTGGTCACAATTGTCACTGTCATTTACTTTACTGAAAGCCCAGCACATCCGGGGACTTTTCCTGGCAGGACAGAAAGGATTTGAATGACATGACCTAAGTAAGAACCATGCCGCCCTTAGCTGTCAGTTAAGGTTAAATCGTGTGGGTAAATGGGATGGGCAGAGGCCTCAGAGGTTTCCACCAGGTCCAAATAAGTCTCTCGGATAGTTCTGATTCAGTATTCCCATCTGTAAAATGGGGAGAATGCAACTAACCTACGCATTAGGGGCAAGATTAAATGAGAACATGCGTGGAGGGTCTGGCCCAGAGAGGACCTCTGATCAACAAATACAGATGCTTTCCTCCCGTGCCATTGCCAGTCACCACACAAATCTGAAATCAACCTAAAAACACACACTAAAGCGCTTCTATATCAGAGTCGGCTCTGGGGACACAGTTCAGATTAATAACGAGGCTGGTGATTTTTTTTTCTGAAGGGTGTTTCATTTTCCCTATTGTTTCAAATAGTTATCTAGGGACTGACCCACCGTGTCACTAACTTCCTCTTTGATCAGTACTTTTTTTTCCTTCCTTTAAAAAAAAAATCATTTTTATTTGTGATAAATGACACAGAACATAAAATTTACCACCTTCACCACTTTTAAGTATACAGTTCAGTTATGTTAAGTATATTCAGTAAACTTTTTTTTTTTTTTTAAGTTTCTGAAAAGCATCTCTGCTTTGGGCCAACACGAAACAGCCTTTTTCTTTGCTTTTCGAAAACGATGTTTCGTTTCCTGGCTGGTCTGCACTGGGCTTTACAAGTAGGTGAGCGTGTGGCATGTGTTGGGAAGGATTCTAAACACATCTATTCCCATCCAGGCTATTTTAAGCTCTTTAAACAGGAAGAGGATTGAAACCTGAATGATGGGCTTCCTTGGCTGTACGGAAAGTTGTTTAGATAAGCTGTTCACCAGTGGACGCAGAGCAGCTTGGAAGGGAAATGAACCTGACAGTAATGAAACCTCTCATCTGTCAGGCACTTTCGCTGGCTTTCCTTTGTGGATGAGGAGACTGCCTCATGCATGTGACTTCTGAGATCCTCTATTTTAGCTTATTCCGGCCCAACATGAAATAATAGTTCTCTCCTCTGAATCCTTTTGTCCCTCAAATACCAGCCAGCCCTGTTAGGAAAGGCCTGGTTCCTATACATCTTCTCAAGCAGGTTTTCCTCGTGGAATTTCTTCACGTGTTCCCTGCTGGGGGAGGATGGGAGCAGGTTCCTGGAGCCTCTGGCTGAGATGACACATTCACAGCCAGCCACCCGTGACCCGTGCCTCTGCTTGGACCTTCGGTGCCCCTCCCCCTCCTGAGATGAGTTGTTCACTCCTTTCCTCCTGGCCAACGTGAAACATGCTCCCGGGTCACGGACTTTTTCAAGTCCTACATTTTCCCAGAGTCCCGATAGAGCCTCATCTTAAGCCAGAGGCCCCCCAAGGACTCTGCTTCTTCCAACTTTGCTTCTTCCAACCTTCTCAGACTTGCCCACTGTGGTCAGGCGGGCAGGCCTTCAATGGCCGCCTGGGTTACCCGGCCCTGAGTCCATCCCGCTGGGATTTGCTCTTCAGGCTGACAGAGGCCCACCTCTCTGTGTGTCCCCTCTGTGCTGCCGCCTGGAATGACGGCGCTCTCTCCTTCTCCAGGTCCCGCCCGGCCTCACGATGCTCCTGCCTTCCTGTTCTCTCCCCTCTCTCTTTCTGCTGGAAGACTTTTTTCCCAGGACCCACTTCTTCCCTTCCCCACCCTTCTTTCTTCTTGGTTTTCAGGTTTTCCCAAAGACCCGGCTGTTCTCTGAGGCTCAGGGCCTCAGCCTCAGCCTCGGCCCAAACCGCTGCTGGGTCTGGGTCAGCGGCGTCCATACCACAGGCCTCGGGACCACTGTGGCCTCTGTCCACAGAACGCTCTCCCTGTGGCCACGGCATTCCCCTGCGAGAAATCCTTTGATGGCTCCCCATTACCCAAGAAGAAGTTCCTTAGCTTGGCATTTGGGGTTCTGGACAACCTCGTCCCAAGCTCACTCAGAGCCCTGGTCTGTCCACAGCCTTGCCATTCTCCCACGCCACACTACCTGCTTCCCACAGCTGGTGGCTACATTTTCTTTCCCCTGAGCTGTTCTTGTGCTTTTCCACAAGCTTGCAACACCTGTCCTTCCAGCTGTGCCTGTAAGACGCCCCCAATCCACCTCCTCCAGGGAGCCTTCCCGGCTGCTCCTAACAGCGAACACCCAGTTACCCCGACAACACCCACCCGCTGACTGCACACTGCCTCACGCCACGTTCTGCACCGCCGGAACTTCTAAAGGATCTGACACATCAACAGTACTTCTCCCCAAAGATACCTGAATGGACGAAGGCAGTATTACGTTCTCACTTCTTTTTCTCTCTTTAGCCCTATTTCTAGAACTCTATTCTACTCCTATTCTATTCTAGTCTAGTCTGGTCTATTCCTATTTCTATTCATTTCTAGAATTCACTAAATTTCTTCTAGTGATCACATAATACCAAATGCTTCTAAAGCTGCCAATTCTTTTTGCATAAAGTTCAACATATGAGGCTCTTAAATCATGATTTATACCCAGTCATCACCATTCCCATGGGAGGGGACACTGAGTGGACAGCTGTATTCCACTTAGAAATTAGGCATGTTCCACATTCCAGGCCATTGTGCACAAAGCTTTGCAAGTGCAATGCAAGAGGCCGCAGTCACATGGTCAGCTTCTCCCACGGGGTCGGGGTGGGGAACATGGAGAAGGAGGGAAAGAAGGCGGGACGGCATTTGCCCAGTATCCTCTGTGCCAGCCTAAGGAAGGCACTTGATGTCTACAATTGACCCACGAGGTTCAGTTACCTGTCTCCCTCCTCAGGTGAGGAACGTGGGTGCTGGGGAGGTTCAGCACCTCACCCCAGATCACACATGTGGGGTCTCCTGCCTCTCTTTCTTTTTGTTTTTTTTACTAAGATATAATTTACATACCATAAAATTCACCTTTTAAAGTATACAGCACTGTGCATTTTTATATATTCACAAGGTTTGTGCAATCATCGCCGCCATCTAAGTTTCATCACACTAAAATCAAGCCCATCCCCTTTTAGCAGTCACTCTTCATCCCAGTGTCTCCCAGCGCGCCCCTGACAACCACTAACCTACTTCCCGACTCCATGGAGTTGTTTATTTTGGACATTTGAGATGAATGGAATCATACAATATGTGGCTTTTTGTGGCTGGCTTCTTTCACTCAGCATCATGTTTTCAAGGTCCATCCACGCTGTAGCAAGTATCAGCACATCCTTCCTTTTCATGGCTGAGTAGTATTCCATTGTGGGAATGAACCACATTTCGTTGCCCATTCATCCACGGATGGACCTGTGGGTTCTTCCTGCTTTTTAGTTACTATGAATAGTGTTGCTATCAACATTCACGTACAAGTTTTTGCGTGAATAAGTGTTTTTCTTTCTCTTGGGAATTGCTGGGTCATATGGTAACTGTGTGTAAGCTTTTGAGGAGCTGCCAGCCTGTTTTCCACGCGGCTGCACCATTTTCCATTCCCCCAGCAGTGCAGGAGGGTGCACCCTACTTTCTGAATGCAAAGCCCACACTCTCTCCCTCATGCTCCTCCAGCTGGGACGGACTTCCCCCCACCCATCAGCACGGCCACGGGTCCTACCTTCAGGGCCTGCTCCTTAAAGTACTGCAGGGCGTAAACAAAGATTTCTAGGGCTTTGACTTTCTTGCCGTTGGCTGCCGTCAGGTCTGTATCCATGGTGAGGTCCTGGCAGGGGGAGAGGAATGAAACAGAGAGAAGATGAAGGAGAGACACGCCTTGCCTTTTGGCTTTGGGAACCGCTCCGTGCTACGTGGAGCTCTGGGAAACCTGCTGAGTCACGTTTGTGTTTCCTGATGTTTGAGGGGCAGACTAGGGTGGTGAGTCCCCCAAACAGGCCTGGCAGCACTGTCCCCTTTACTGTGTAGGAGGCCCTGACTCTTCCCTTCAGTCCCACCTCACTTCCCCTCCTTCCCCTCTCCTTTTTTTTTTCCTCTCTCTCTTGGATCCTCTGAGAGTGACGTTTCGGAGCCCAGGAAGGGCAACAAGGCAGCAGGCACCACTGCTAGTGCAGTTTACATACAATTTCCACACGCGGACACACATGGTCACCCTCGGGAGCCCCCCGCCTTGGAGGCCTACACAATCATGCAAACTCACTGACATGCATGACGCAAAACAGACGTGAAGCTTCCGTTCCCCAATGAGCTGCCAACCGAGCCACCAAAATAGAAGAGCTCCTATTTTAAGGCTTCTGCTGCCTAATCCACTGGGAACCCAGCATCACTGCCTCCCTTCCTCCGCCAGAAGCTACAGCAGCTGCTGGGGCCGTCCTCGGGTGGAGGAAGCTCCGAGCAATGCTGTAAGGACTGGAGTCATTAAAAAATGACAAGAAAGGTCCTCACAGAGTGGGGATGAGCAGCAAAAGCCCCCAAGTCTCCTGGAACCAACAGGCTCATTACTACCAGGGGAGAGAGAATCCATGGGGCCTCCACCTTGATCCAGGCCGGGTAATTAGGCTTTGCCTTTGGAGCGTGAAGGGGCATTGAGCTGCTGAACCCGCCTCATGGAGCCTGTCAGTCATCCTGACCCTCTGCACAAGCGCCCTCCTCCCAACCAGCCTCCTCCCACCCTTGGGCTCAGCAAAGGCACCCCAGCTTTTGGGCGGCGCCTCCCAGGCTCAGAAAGGGGGCCGTGCACCAGGAAGCCAGAGGCTCGGAAACTTAAAAATTCAAATTGAAAAAATTCCTGTGCTTTCATCTGCTGAAATTCAGCACTGAATCCTATCGGGTGAAATGGGAAGAGTGCGTTTCTAGCTGAACTTGGCCGACTTCACAGACAGACAACCACACCATGAGCACCGAGCCTTAGCAGGCAGGGTGCTGGCCCTGGGTGTCCCATTAACGTTTGTTTTGTCACTTTGCAAACACGTAGCAGCAGACAAATGGAAGCAATAATAACAGGAGCTAGTGATGGATTCACACTTATGAAGCACCAGCCTGGTTCTAAGAGGTTTGTGTGTTTTGATTCCTTTACTCTTTACAACATCCCAGTGAAGAAGGCACTATCAGAGTCTCCACCTCACAAATAAGGTAAAACAAGGCACGGAGAGGTTAGGGACTTGAATTAAGGGTCCCCAGGGCAGCAGAGGCAGGATTTTAACCCAGGCTCTGTTCCCTGGGTCCATGGTCTCAAACGCTGTTACCACCTGAATCTCCAAGTACTGAGACCTAAGGACAATTTATGGGGTAAAATGCTTAAACTGAAAAACTTCTATCCTATGGCCCGGCTTTTTCATGAAGCTTCCGGGAGGGGCCCCGACTGGCCTGGACTTCTCGCAGAACACTGCGTCACCGGTGGGGGCAGAACTGCTGTGGGAGTGGGGCCTCCAATGACAGGGCACTTGATTTCCGGAGCTGCCGCTCCCACACGCCTTAACAGAGGGTTAATCGGCAAGTTGTCACTTCCAAACTTATTAGTTAATAGCCACTGCCTGCCCTCCCCAAATGTCCCAGTCCCTAAATCCCTCCTTCAGGATCCCCTGATCTTCTAACAATCCAACAACTAAAGGGGGATCTCCTAGGCCTCTGTTCTAGCCAGTGTCCACTCTGACTGGTCAGTTTCCAAGGCAAACAGGTTAAATATTCTGAACACCTCCCTGCCCACGTGTACATCAGAAAGTGCTGTGTTTCCCATAGAAGTGTTGTGTGTCCCGGGTTGTTTCTAAAATCACGGTAAATGGACATGAATTTCTGCTTCGGAGAAACCTGTGGGTCCCCTGGGTTGGAAAGGCTCCTCCCCACAAGGCTGGAGGAACCCCAGCTCTCCAACGCGGAGGGCCTGGGGCCAGGGAGCGACGCGCTTACCCCGGTGGTATGCAGCTTCATCTTGAACTTCTCCAGGTACAGCCACTGCTTGGCCTCGTTGGGGTCCAGGTCGTGGTAAAAGTCCCTGGCGGCATACCCAAAACTGTGGAACCTCCTTTCGGGGGTCAGCAAGATGGTGGTCGGAGTCTTCTGGTTGGACACCCCAGGGTCGCCTCCTTCCCATCGCCTGACACCAAGGGAAGGCAGAGGTTACGGGACCTCCTTTTGAAATCCCAGGGAAATGATCCAGGGTCAGAGAAGGCAGAGGGGCCAGCTGGTGGGGCAAAGGGACGAATGCGGGGCCCGGGGGGAAAAGGAGGACAGACAACTATTGTCTGAAGGAGGAAGGACCACGGCAGGCTGCTCAGAGGCGGGCGAGCATGGGCGTGTATGGGAACGCTAAATGAGCTCATGGGCTAGAGAACAAGTGTGTGAAGGGGAAGAGGGACTGAGGGGCGTGCTCTTCCCACCCTGGCCCACTTGGGGAGGTGGCTGCACTCCTGGGTGCACTCCCACCTGCTCCCAACACGAAGCATCACGAAGCTTCAGGGGCACCAGCACAGTCCAGGAGCCTCCACCTGGACTTGCTGTGCAGCGGGGTCTAGAATCGTCCCTGGCTGGTTTCCCAGCCAAGCTCCATGAGGATGGAGCCCAAGTCCCCATGGTGACCCCGCTGAGACCCAGGGCTGATCACCATCCCAGGCAGATGCTGGGTACCTGGGCCAGAGGAGCGCTCTACACGCAACCTTTCACAAATGGACTTTTCGTTACTATTAACACTGGCATTTACAGTGAGTCAACCTCCTGCGTGTTTCCCTTCAGGGTTTTATGCCTTCGTTTCTACTTAAATACAAAAAATTAAACTTTCTCATTCATAACGCTGAGACTCTGAGCCATGGTTATGTTCCTATGTTCTGACTGAAGTAAAATTCCAGTAGAAGCTCCAGGTGACGAAAACAACGTCTGTGAGGCTGTGACCGCTGCCGAGGTTTTGTGAGCGTGCCTCCCAAGCAAGTTCAAAGTTATTTCTGCTCTTTTTTTCCCCCCAATTCCCATCGTATGGCTACCCCTTGGAAATGACATTTCTTAAGACAACTACAAAGACACTGATAAACATTGATTCTAGTGTTTCATGACGTGCTCTTTTCCACTCCGGGTTTCCCTCCCGTGGACGGCAGAGCAGACAGACGGTCAGAGCGTGTGTCTGGCGAACCTCCGGGAGGCAGGATCCTGGTTTAATCCGGCTGACCCTGAGCGCTGTATTGTCTCAGGGTCTCTCCCAGAACCAGCCTCACAGTATTATTACCTGATGAGATGACCCCCTGGGTCTCCGGAGCCCCTCAGGACCGGGGCTCACAGCTGGTTTTCCAGAAGAAAGGTGGGGCTTCAACCAAGATTGGGGAAGGCATAACTTTCATTACGAACTTGTGTTTTAAACCGAATTTTATAAAGCCACCTTACATCTGACTCTGGGGATAACTAATTTCCACAGTTACCAGTTCAAGAAATTGCCCATCACAGCATATGCTCAGAGCCACCCTTGGATTTGGATATCTGGATGATAAATCCCCGGCTCCCAAAGTTCTGAGGGGCCGCAGGCTCGGCAGGGAGCTCATGGCCCACCAGGGAAGTTGGCTTTGCGCTGGACAGACCGGTCACGTGCGGATGGGATGCCGTGAGGACGTGCTGGGCTGCTGTGTGCATTGGGCTGGGGAGCAGGGAGTGTCCTGAGCCCAGAGCCTGACCCCCAAGGAGACCCAGGGCCACTTCAGGACGAGGGACCCTTTAGATTCTCTTGGCTGAAATCCACCGCACTCTGCTTTTTCTCAGGCCTGGTGCTTTCCGCGCTGGTCACTGGCATCCCATTGGCTTTTCTTCACTTGGAAGAACTGGCACCTCGTTGCTTACATTTTACTCCACGCTAAGCACTTGACAGGAAATCTTATTTCATTGGCATACATACCCTGTGGGGCAGGGATTGCCGTTGTCCCCATTTCTGAGGGAACTGAGGTTTACAAGGTTCAGCAGTGGCTGGAGGTCACGCCGTAAGTGGCCACGCCGGCGCCTGGATCTCCTCTACCACAGGCAGCCTGCACATCGGTGCCTCTTCCACAGGCTGCACATTGGTGACACCGGGGCCAGGTCCCAAACACACTGTGCAGGCCCTTCCCCAGATCAACTAAGTCAGAATTAAACCAGCACCTTTACAGACCAGGAACCTGGAGCCCAGGGATCAGAGGTGGCTGGGCCCAAGTAGCACAGCAAGTTACAGAATCCAGGAGTCACGGAATCCAGGGCCCGTCGGCCTACTAAGTGCCATTCACTTGCTCATTGAACTAATCCCTCTCATCCCCCTCTCAGGGCCTGCCCCCAAGTCTCGGCAGGCGCAGTGATGGTACCAGCACCTGCCTTCCTCGCCCTCCCGCCCCCGCAGCACTGACCTCATCACGTGGATGCACTCCGGCTCCTTGGTGAAGCTGTAGGCATAGCCGCTGGATGTGGTCCCAAAGTCGATGGCCACCACCACGAGAAACGTCTGCTGCTCTGACACGTTCGGGTCAGCATCATTCTGCAGATACACTGAGTGAGGTACGGGGGAGGGGTGGCCAAGCCTGGCTTTCGGGAAGACACCCCAGGGGGTTTTTCCCAGCCCAGCTGTGTGCCCACTGCAAACAGGATATTGCATCCTGACTCCAGTCTGTCACAGGGTGAGCCCTGGGCAGAGGGTACCTGCCTACCGTTTGCCCACCGCTCCCTTTATCAACTGTGCATGAGTGCACCCAATTACAGATTATGCTACCACCGGGGTCAGGAGCCCAATGGTTCCGGGTGACACGCTAGTCCTCCCCAAGTCCCCGTGCAGACCTGCAGCCACCGCCCAGATGGCTTTACTAGCTGTGCCCTGTGCACCGCCCAGGTGACCTGTCCAGGTGTGTCATGCATGAAAGGAGCAGCCAGCATACCAGGGACTCTGCCTGGTCCTGTCATAACTCCGCGTGACCCTGGTGACTCCTATCCCCTCAGGGCCCTGAGCCTTCCTTCACATGTCAAGTGAGTAGGTCAGGCCATTCCAGGTTTCCAACACTTTTTTTTTTTTAAAGCAGTATAGGCCGTTTAAAAAAATACTCATAGAACTAAAACTGATGAAACCAATAAATTTTGAATTTGGAATGTATTGGTTAGAGCAAGGGGTGCGGGCCCCAACCATCTGGCTTCTCCTCACTCTGCCCCCCATCCCCACACTCCCAAGGTGGCAGGGAACGCTCAGGGCGCACAGTCTGAACACCACAGGGCCTGGCCATAGGTGACCAACCTCCCAGTCATCCCAGGACTGAGGTTCTTCCCACGTAAAACCCGGACAGTTCCAGGAAAACCAGGACCAGCTAGCACCCCTACCTAACGGTGGCTCTGAAGTTCTTCTCGGAGGGGTCTCTGCTCATCTGAGCAGCTCGTGCAAAGCCGCCCTTTGCTCCTGGTGCTTTTTTCTGGTTGGCTACATGTATGTCCCTTGAACAGCTGCCCACAATATCCAGCCTTTCAGTGCGGGGTAGAGTGGGAGTTACAGCCCGTCAGCCGCCTCACTGCAAGCACATGCCTGCACAGTCTCCTCCCCCAGGCAAGCTGTTGCAGAAGCAATTACACAGCCACGGGCTTTTGGACACGGCAATTAACCGCAGTCTACAAAGCCACTGCCTCGCACCGATTCCCCCACCAGATGTGGCTGTTTCCCTCCAAGAAGCTGCCTCGCAGTCTCCAGGACCTGAATCTGAAAGGGCTGCTCCCACTTTGTCTGCTCATGCTACCCACCCAGGCCAACAGTTCCGAGGCAGCCCCACCGCGCCCAGAGTGGGGAAGGGGCCTGGGAGGATTCACGTGGCTGGTACCATGGGTGCCGTGAACGTGAGGGGCTGCCCAGCAGCCTCGTGAGAGCAGACCCTGAAAGCCAAGGCTATCAGCACACACACTCCCACACACAGGTACACCTTTCTTACCGCGATATGGGAAGGGGACAGAGGCGTGATTCCTGTGTCCCCCAGACTCCGGGCTGGAGATGAATATGCCGACGTGGGGGCCGTTTCTGAAAGGAAAAGACAAAACGCACTCTTCAGCGGTGGTGGGGTCTGGCCGAGGGATCGGCGATGGGCTGTGTGGCTTTGCTCCCAAGGGCACTGCTACCTCTGGGCAGCTGGCTAACCGTACCTTTAGGGGCAGGCTGACCTCACCTTGAAGGTAAGGTGTCAGCAATGCCTTGTATTCAGTACTTATAATTTGGTAAAATGAGACATTCTTTTTCCCCCAGGGACCACCAGCCTCCCATTTAGCAGAGATGCTGCCCAGTCCGCAAAGCTACTTCAGCTCCCAGCTCCTCCCTTCTCCAGAGCTGGTTCTTCACGCAGCCTTCATGTGGACTAGAGGAACCAGTAGACACCAGAGATGGTGTGCAAAATTTCACACACACTTTCCTGGAAGAGGATCCACAGCCCTCAGGTTCCCAAGAGGCGCGGGATCCCACTCCAAAGGCTAACCACCCCTATCATAGGAAAATGGGACACGAGTGCACCTTCCAGAAAGAACTCCTCGGTAGTGCACGCCTCAGTCCTCCCTCCCTCTGGCATGGACCCCACCAGAACATGGGGAACTCATCTCTCTTCAGTGATCCTGAAGGTTTTGGCATTCCATAAGAAAAACCACAGCAGAAAGACAGGTAGATTAGCATCCTGGACCCCGCAGTCAGCACCCCACAACAGATGCAGGGTCAAACCGGAGAAAAGCCAACAGCCACGGTGCACAAATCTCATTCTGTCCACGGCCCCTCTGCTCTTGCTAGTATTCAGGCCCAGACATTCACTGTAACCTCAGCACAGCCCAGTGGCTCTCCCCCAGGACTGGGCACCCAAGGAGAAGCCACACTGTCCCTGGTCAGTGCCGGACGCTCCACACTGCTCTCCTGGCCTGCTGCCCAGGACTGGCAGGGCCGGCAGAGTGGCAGAGCAAGAACTGGGAGCTCCCACTGCAGAGACAAGGGCCAGACCCTGGGCACCTACAAAGTCCAGGTGCCTCTGCAAATGCTGCTTCATCCAGTACATAGCCTGAGACCTGGGAGGAAAACCTGGGTGATGTGCATGGTAACACACAGGGGGTGTGTGTCTGAGAAAGGTCTGCCTGTGTCTAGAGAAGCATGAAGAGTGGCTCCATCTGCCTCTGCTGTCAAATCACTAGGGTTAATCCCATGCGTTTACTAATTTTTTTTTTCCTTTTTGATGAGAACTCAAATAGCATCATTATAGTAGATGCCAAACCAGCTGAGGGAATGAGATGAATTATGAAAGGGTGAAGGTGAAGCGTCCAACCTGCACTGCCCCCCCCGCCCCCGACTACCCCCTTGCAGGCATAAGGTCTCCTCTTGAGGAGGCTCAAGCCCAAGCACCGGGAGAAAGACACAGAAGCAAGTAGGCGCAGAGGCAAAAAATCAACTTGCTGGACCAAGGATGCAGACAGTCCTCCGAAGAAGACATATAAACAGTCAATAAGCACCATGAAAGGATGCTTAATCTCATTAGTCACCAGGGAAATGCAAATCAAAACCACAAAGAGATACTGTTTCACACCCACCAGGATGGTTATAATAAAAAAGAAATACAAATAACAAACGTTGGCAACGATGTGGAGAAATTGAAACGCTTGTGTATCTCTGCTGGGAATGCAAAATGGTACAACTACTGTGGACAAGTCTGGTGGTTCCTCAAAAAGTCAAATACAGAATTACCACATGACCCAGCAATTCCATTCCTAGATATCTACCCCCAAATAACTGAAAACAAGGATTCAAACAGATACTTGTAGGTGAAATGTCACCGCAGCATTGTTCACAATAACCAATAATTAGAAACCACCCAAGGATTTATCAACAGATGAATGGATAAACAAAATATGGTATATACATCCAATGGAATATTATTCAGTTGTAAAAAAGAATGAAATTCTCATGCATGGTATAACATGGGTGAATCTAGAAAACATTATGCTAAGTAAAATACGCTGGACACAAAAGGGCAAGAACAGTACAATTCCACTTATATGAAATGTCTAGAATAGGCAAATTCATAGATAGAGGAAGTAGATTAGAGGTTGTCAGAGGCTGCGGGGAGCGAGGAACGGGGAGTGCAGTTTCTGTTTTGGGAATGATGAGCAAGTTTTGGAACTAGAGAGTGGTGATGGATGTACAACACTGTGGATGTAATTAATGCCACTGATTTGTACACTTAAAACTGGTTAAATGGCAAATTTTATTTAAAACGTCAACTTGCACAGCTTGAGGGGGGAAACAATTTCCAATTCCTTTGAGCACCCATAGCCCATTGCTCTCAGGAGAGTAAGACACAAGCCTGGCTCCTGGACCAGCCTGCTAAACTCCGCCTTCTTTGCTAATCTCCTACCGCAAGGCTACCCCCTTCCATGAAAGCAGTGGGGATTTGGCCTTGCCAGGAGGAGGCCCAGTCAGAGGACCCTTTCCACCTGTGGGTGCGATGTCGGCCCTGCCTGCTGTGGGCAGCCTGCAGAGAGATGCTATCCTGCCCTGGGAGCCTCCCTCTCTCCTCCTGCTACCTTCAAGGCCTGCGGCCATGTGTCCACATTTGCACAGAAGGTCTTGGAGGAAACCAAATGTCTAATTGCCCAGAAAATCTGGTGTTGGCAAATAGCAAACAAGCTATTATCTGCAGACAAACCATCCACCCCGCTGTTTGCTTGGTTCTAATTATCCCATCACTCAGCCTCACTCCGAGCATGTCCCGCTGACTTGCAAAATAGCAAGTGTTGGGGCCACACAGTGAACACATGCCCTGGGCCCCTAGAGGACTCCAGGGTATTTGAGGGCAAGAACCAAGGATTTGGGGGTTCTCCCCGTACCTCCCACACACTCCTTCGACACCAAATAAATCATTTGACTTGCTGATCACTCAGCCAGGCCTAGAGGCAACTGAACTTCACAGGCTGTTTCCATGAGAAATTAAAATGCAGCTGCGCTGTGCAATGATTTAAAACTGATCTGCAAAGAAAGCCTGGAGGAGTAGCATTTTTATAGACACAGGCAAATCATGCATGCCCACATCTAGAGCTCTATATATCCCAAATCAAGGATAATTCATCACTTACTGTGCATCAGTCCAGCACAGGAATATACAAAGCCTGCGGTGGCAACTTTGTTCTCAAGCTATTTACCTATTTGCTTGTGCTCTTACCTATTTAGAATGTCAAGGTGATACTCAAAAATTCTTGGGGAAAAGAATACGCAAAAGCCTACTTTAGCCCCTAATAGCCCCAACCAAGCTTGAGAGTTTTCATTCAGTAGGTAAGTGATAAGGAATAAACACAATTGAGGTCAATGGAATAGTATCTACTGATCTATGGATATTTGACATATCTAAACCAATAGACAACAGGAGAGAGTTGATATATGAAATGTCTATATGTATGTACATAGTACATGCTGTATGTTCTGGCTACCACAGGCCATTATCCACTCTAAGAAATACTGTCATTAACTGTGGCTCTGTTTATGCTTCTCCGTAAAGCCAACACAATAACATCTGCCCCGTGACTGCTCCTACCTATGTGATATTCCAGTTCAGTACACACAGGGTGACTTGGGTACATCAGGAGCAGAAGAGGAAGAATGGCAAAGCTAAAAGCCTGACAAGAATAGACATATTTTTTAGAGTGAAGGCTTGGAAGCGAGAAAGCTGATGAAAAGAAACTGAGCCGTATCTGTGGAGGTAGGAAGAGAAGGCTGGTAGAAGAGATTAAAGAAAAATGCTTTCCCAGGAAGTGCAGTCAGGGGCAGAGTCCAGGGATCTGGAAGTGTAAAGGGATACCTACTCTACTGTTCCAAGGAGATTAAACAGACACACAAAGCACCTCTCCTTTCAAGCACTAAGTTACCCTGAAATGCAGTAACACAGGGGGAGCTGATGATTCCACATCCCGGCATCGGAAAAACGCTGAACGTTTCAAGGATGCAAACTATTTAGCTACATAACTATGGTTTAAGCTGAGACCCTGAAGCTTTCCAGTAAACCAACAGAAAACAACTGTCAGATCTCCTTTGTCATCAGTTTTAGATCATTTAACATTACTTCTGTCTGGTATATTTACTGTGCAATCTCTTGTAGTTTAGTGCCTATAAAAGTAAGTTCATACGGGTGTTTCTACATTCACTCTTAACCTGGCACCCATCCCCCAACACATTCTTCAAGCCCCTTATAAAATAATTTTCGCAGCAAAGAGGGGTATAAAAATAAACGAAATTCTTTTTGCAGCAAAGAGGAGGATATAAATAAGTAAAAGTATGACTTAACCAACAGGTCTCCCACTGCAGGATTTTTTAGAGCCCAAACCAGGTCGTTGAGGAGGAACTAGTTTAATTTGTTATGTTAAGACTCATCACCTGCCTCCATGGTGTAAGAATTAAAATGGCAGGCATCAGCAGGGTGCCGGCTATAAAATGCAAGACATGTAAAATTCAGATACATTTTTATTTCCTCCCGGCTCTAATGGCTTTAATCAAAGCAGACATCCTTAAAATATAAAAACAGTCTTGATAAGAGAAGGTCCAAGACAGCCAGAATGCATGAATGCACTCGGGGCTCTTCTCGGCTGGAGACATTAGTCAGCAAACGGCCGTGAGCAGAATCGTAGACTTTCAGAGATACGTAAAATCAATCTTGCTCCATAAATACAACATTTTTAAAGACGAAGGCAGAAGCATTGGCCTGCCTTTATATTACAAGGCTCCAAGCTCATGTGAAATGACAGGCAGTCTCAACACGGCAATTTCTGTTTTGCCAAATAGGCCTTCTTGCTGGCTTTCAGATTTATGTACGTATCAAATAAATGCTCAATTTCAAAAGGACTTTTAAGGTCTGGTCCTTATGTGTTTAAAAAAAATACAATATATATTTTCATTCCTTTTTTTCCTTCTGGCTGTGAGATGACAGTACGTGCTGACAAGTGCCTAAAATCAGGCTATTTGGAAAAAAAAAAAAAAAAAGCTCTCCCTTTCTCTCTCTCTCTCCTTACATGCCCTGCCTGCAGTGTCATCTCTGAAAATGGATCAGCTCAAGGTCATGTGTAGGTTACTGGCAAATATCTTTTAAGAAGGAAAATAAAAAAAATTTATTACCCTATAACAGGCTTCATAGCTAGCTGAACTAATGCATTATTACCGTAAGTTGAAGTTCCATTTCAGTAAATAATTTATGGGTGTGTTTTTTTTAAATCATCGTGGTTGATGTCCAGACTAAATGGAAATTTTATTGGCATGAACTGGGAGACCCTCCTGGCTGCAAAGAACACCTAGTGTGAAATAGCTGCTCTCCAAATGTTAAATAATAATTATGGAAATGAGCATTTGCAGCGGCAGAAACTGCAGCACCAGGCTCAGGCAAACATGGAGGGGCTATGCCAGGCCCGTCCTGACACTGGGCAGCATCTTCCAGCTACCTCCCTCCCCAGATGGTTTAGGAGAGGAGATGCCCCAGTGAGAAAGAACTGGGGAGGCCGGGATCCCCAAGAGACAGAGGTCCCCAAACCCCTTCAACCCCAGAGGGTGAGTGGGACGTTTCATACCTCTGGCTTAACCACAGGTTCCCATGCACCTGTCCAGGAAACTGCTGGGGGAGGAAAAGAAATGCCTTCTAGACCAACAGGTCTTCCTACTAATTTTCATGAATTACATTCAGCAATCTCTAAGCCCCTACCCACCTGCACTCAGTATTTGGAGGGGCTCCACCAGACCACCCTATACTCAGTATTAAGGAACTTCTGTGCACCTGGCTTCTCTTCCACAGGCTCTGAGTTCATGTGGGCAGGGCCATGTCTTACTATACCTCTGACTTCTCAGCTCCTGACATGTCACAGGCACTCAATAAATGGTGGGTGGATGGATGGATGGGAGGATGGATGGGAGGATGGATGGATGGATGGATGGATGGATGGATGGATGGATGGATGGATGGATGGATGGGTGGATGGATAAAAGAATGGACAGATAAGTGGGAATCTGAGCCACTTGGTCAAACCGAAGACTGTTCGTATTACTCCGTGCCAGGGCCTTCGATTCCCATCCCCCACCAGCCACTGCTGGGCCTGAAGCCCCTAGAAATCCAGCCCATCCCCCTCTGTGCCCTCACCTCTCTCCATTGCCCCCCATCCCTTCACAGACCCTGGAACATCTTTGCTTGATCCGGCCTCCAGGCCTTTGCACATGCTGTTTCCCTGCCTGGAGGGCACCCTACTGCTGCTTCATCCTCCAGGGCACCCCACCTCCCAAAGTCAGTCCCTCTGTGAGTGGGAGGGGAGCGTTCTCCATTTCCCGGGTACATAGGCGAGTGGAACTTGGTCATCAGCACCAGGATCTACTGGCAAAACCCCGACTGGAAGAAACGCTATGGACAATAGCCAGGTGACTCCAAGAAATAAACTGCAAACAAAATATGCAGAAAAGGAGGAGAAACCATAGATGAGAAGTTCTCAGACTTGGACGTGCATCTCACTGGAGTGCTTTTGAACACCAAGTGCCGGCCCCACACCCAAAGTCTCTAATCCAGCAGGTGTGGGACAGTGGAGAACCTGCAGTGCTAACGAGTTCCCAGGCCACCCCGATCAGCCCCAGACGCAGGCTGCTGCGGCTCCAAAGGAGCAACCACAGTCACTGCCACACACGGACCTTTACTGGATCATGATTCAAATGATAGAAAGGTTTACAACATTTATAAGACAACTGGAACTTCAAACACTAACCAGACATGGACAACACTGAGGAATTATTGTTAATGGTGTAGTTACGTAATTTTGAACACTCATTACCCTTTAGAGATACATTCTGAAATATTTACAGATGAAACAATGTGATGTCTGGGGTTTGCATCAAAATAATACCTGGGAGGGAAGGGGCAGAGATTAAACAAGACTGGCCACAAACTGATAATGATTGAAGCTGGTGAGAGATTCATTGGGGTTCGATACCTTATTTGCCCAACTTTTTTATGTGTTTTAAGTTTTCCATAATTAGAAAAGTTGATGTTCAATGTACTAGTTACATGTCTTTTTACCTAGCTTCAGGAGGGCAAGACGATATTTTCCTTATGCTGTGCATCGATCAGAGCACCTGGCCCATACATGGTTAGCATTCCAGGCACATTTGTCAAATAAATGATCTAATTTAACCCATAAGAACATGCACGCAGGGGTGAACAGTTAGCTCAGTTGGTTAGAGCGTCGTGCTGATAACACCAAGGTGGCCAGTTCGATCCCCTCATGGGCCACTGTGGGCTGTGCCCTCCTTGGAAGAGTCAACTATGTCATTGTAGCATGAGGGCGGTGTGTGACCAGTGACCGTGGCATGCATTAAAGCTATACACCTCTGACTTTGAAGGTTTGGGAGTGTTTCAGACCTCGGTCTCTGGGGGGGGCGGGGTACACATCCAGCTGTCTTCTGTGGAGCGGAGGCTGTTGGGATAGATCTAAACTGTCTTTGAAGGAGTCTGAATTTTGTTGGCCCCACCCGGCCCCCTTGAGATAGCAAAGCAGGGGTCCGGCCAGCAGCTGAGTGGCTCCCACTCTGAGGTGGGCTCCAGCCCAGCCTCTGAATCCCCTCTACATACCCAGGGCCTCAGGGGAGGCAGGGGCTGTCCCCTGTCCATGGCCAAGCTCCTCCACGTTCTGAGAAACCAGAGCCTGGCCCTGCAGAGAGCATGGGTCTGTTTCAGGACCAGGACACACCCATTTGGCTTGGTTCTGACTCCCAAGGCCATATGAGAGAGGCAAGAAGTCTCAGTGAAGGCCTTGGCATCTTCCCACCCCCGTGAGGAACAGCGAGCTGAAATACCAGTGTCAGAGGCCACCTTGTGACCCTCTCTCTGTACTAAGAGAGCAAAGGCTGAGCTCTCCCGGGGGCGGGGGGGGGTCCTGAGGGGCCTAGGGTGCAGGCACCATCCTTGCTCAGGCAGGGCTGCCAGCTTGGGCTACCGGGTCAAGGGTTTGTCTCCTCAGAACCAGGGCAGTTAGGAACAGGAGCAAAGCCGAAGCTGGCTCTTCGGCTGTTGTTCTGAGAGGAATGCACGGAGAACAAAATGGCTCCTGGTGATAATGCAGAATTCGGGCGTGACATATAGTGGCTATGGGGAGGTATGGATGCTCAGGAGCCTGGAGAAGCCACCTCCCCTCTCTCCAGGCTCATCTCCTTCTGAGACATGGGAGTCTGTATCCTCAGGGCCTCTCTCACTGTGTTTCAATGAACCAAGAGGGAATGCATGAGCAACTCTCTGAAATGAATAACTGCCCTACCCACCATTTGCTGAATTCCTTCATGGGGTCAGATGTGTATGGATTTTAGTTTGTACTTTAGGCTCTTTGGAAAGTGTATCCAAACTTGAATTAGTAATTTGAAACTATTAGACAGGTACAAATCCAGAAATCTACCGGGAAAGCTATCCTGGTCAGCACATTTCATGCCAAGCTAAGAGCTTTGCAAGTGTAGCTCATGAAACGCTGCCATGTTAGGGGGCTGTGAGGTACCGTCATTATTCCTCTTCTATGGGTGACAAAAGAAAGGCCTAGAAGGTTAAGAAAGAAGCCCACACTCTCAGGATGCCACCCAGCTGGCTTCAGAGCCTGCACCCCTGCACTACATCCAATGCCAGGTCTCGCCCAGGTATCACTTCTCTCGAAAGATGAACCTACTAAGAGATCTGAACATAAACCCCCACTTTGCAGGTCAAGCAAACAAGTCAGGAGTCACAGCCACAGGGCTCTCCCAACCCGGCGGGCCGCTGTCTCTGCCTCCAGCCTCAGAAGACTGTGTGGCTTGTGCTTCCTTGGGCTCTGAAGCCAAATAGCGCTCACCATTTCAAAAGCCCAAATTCTTCAAATCTAAACCTCAGGGTCGGGGAGGAGCTCGATAACAGAAGTTCAGAGTGAGGAAAGCATGGACGCAGACGCACGGCACTGGGTAAGCTGCTTCACCTCTGGGAACCTTGGTTTCCTCACCTGGAAAATGGGGGGGGGCACCATGGTGATGGGTAAATACGTTATGGGATTGCTATAAAATAATAATACACAAATGAATAAAATAATGCCTGTACGACCTGGTGCATGACAGCCACTCCGTAAATTATAGACGTGTTTATTATCACGATCACCACCACGACCACCATATATATCATCATCAAATTGGTCCAGCTGCTGCTGAGAAAACGGCCACTTGCTTAATTTAACCATGAAACCAAGGCACAGAGAGGTTGAGCATCTTCCTGAAATAACACAGTAGTAAGTGCCAGTCCTCAAGGCCCAAGGTCCTTCCCTCCACCACATTCCAGCCCCGAGGTTCCTGGACTCTTGTGACCCGCCTGAGTCTGTACCACTGGCAGCTTGCAGCAGAGGGCGCTGAGAAAATCAGAGCTCGGGGAGTGCCAACGGGGAGTGACTGCTGATGGGCGTGAGGTTTCTTTTCAGGGTGATGAAAATGTTCTGGAATTTGACAATGGTCATGGTTGCACAACCTTGTGAATGTACTAAAAATCACTGACTTGCATATTGTTAAATGGTGAATTTTATGATATGTGAATTATATCTCAATAAAATAAAAAAAATCAAACGGCTGCAGGAAACCACCTTGTAAGGAAAACTGTCCCCTGTCCCTCCTGCCCTCAGGAACAAAGCCTTCCTCCCTGGGAGTGGCCATCGGTCGCCCCCAGCCCCTGGCACCCCTTCCCCCCTACCCCACCCCCTACCCCCACCCTCCCTCCCTCTGGCAGAGGCCAACCTCACGTCTGGCAGTTTGCAGCAGTTCTCCGGGGACTTGTCCAATGGTGAAGCTGGCTGCCAACCAGGCTCTGTGACCGGGCCAGGGACAACAGCTGGCACGGGCCTCTCCCCAGACGACCTGCTCTTTGGCAACACAGGAACGCAGGGACAGTGCCCCAGTCACCATCTGTATTTTCACTTTTCCCCTCGATGCTCTGAAGCTGCCAGCCGGCCAGAGCTGAATGCCAAGCTCCATCCTGATGGAGAGCTGAAAACGAGGGTTCGTCGGTGCTTTCCCCGGGGATAAGCAGCTGCAAGGGATTCCAGGATAAAAGCGCAGAGAAGATGCCCAACAACCCGGAGCCATAACTAGCCCTTGGCAGGAGTCACAGCCCGTCTGGTCAGGAGAGCCAACTGCATCATCATTAAAACATTCTTCTGTGTAACTATTTGCATGCGAGCTGCCCCTGAGCCAGGGTCCTAGGGGGTGTTCAGGAACCTGCCTGAGAAATTGCTGCTTCCAGAAGATCAAAGAAAAGGCAAATGCTACAAGAGGCTCAAAAGAGCCCCGGGGGAGGCGAAGCGTGGACCGTCCACGGCAGCCTGGAGCGGGGGCTTCCGAGGGGCGACACCTGGAGGAGCTGCCCAGGACGCCGGACGCCCCGGGAACCCCATGCCCTCAGCACAGGTGGCCCTGGTACCTGGACGCAGGACATTCCTCACATGGTGGGGGAAGACTTCCGTGTTAGCAGGAAGCAAAGTCCTTTCAGGGGCTTTATAAGACTCTATACGTTTAAAATCCCACATTCTTACCTTTTTAATACAAAACCTTCAACGATGGACTGACATTCTCACAAAGAAAGAATTAGTAAACTGGGTTAAGATATTAACCTCAGACTTTGCTAAGTTAAGTATGCATAGCAAAATTTGGAGAGTAACTACCCTTGAAAGGAGCTAAAATAGAATGTCTACTTCCAGAATGGTAAAGGGAGATAGAAACAAAGAAAGAAAACCAATGAACAATTCCCCCCGAGGACGAACTTTGCTCAAAGTCTTTCCCAAGAAAAATAAATGGACTTCCTGGGGGATGGGGTTTACTTCCTCAGGCTACCCCAAGGGCAGCAGGGGGAACTCCAAGCCACGGGGCCCACAGAGCAGCACCCCCCCGAGTGTCCCACGGCCCACTTAAGGCCACACAGCGTGATGAGGTCAGCAGAGTCTCCCCCACTTAATACACTGTATGAACCCCAGGAAATAAAACACATTTATGTTTAGGGACCATGGGGAGGCCACACATATGGCCTCAGCTGCCAAAATAGTCTGACTCCTCACAGATGCCCGCACACCTGGTGCGCGCATGGGCCCCTGGTGTGCCATGAGTGGGCTTTAGTGCATTCACCTCCCGGAACCCCATCCCAGCCCAGGCAGTGCCCCGGAGGGCAAGAGTCAAGGTCCCAGGAATTGGACTTTGAGCCTCTCCGCCACATGGAGAGGGCCGAGTGCCCAGGCTCAGGCTTAGGGAGGACATCCGGGTCCCCCAAGCCCAGGTGGTCTGTCTGTCCCACAGGCACGCCCCTCCCAGGAGGCAGGCCGCCCCTTCACTAAGCCTGCCATGTGCAGGGACAGCTTCTCTGACTTCACTGTTATCATGAACAGCTCCATCTGGAGCTCAGGGAACCGGCGGCCATCTCCTCTGCAGAGCTGAATGCTCCAGACACAGAGTGGTCAGCTTAACTCCCTGCAGGGAAACCCCTACTGAGCCTGGAATGTCCGGCAGGCTCTCAGGGCAGTGACCTCCCCTCCTTCGGGAGGTGACCCGCTCTGGGAGGTGTCCACAGGAATGCCTCAGGCTCGGAGACATGGGGGCTGGTCACAGGGCCGCCCGCACAGGCCTGTTCTCCCCACCCTCGTCTCCCTGCCCCTCTTACTCCACAGACCTAGTTTGGGAAGGGCCTGATGGTGTGGACACAACCCTAGGCACATTCTGGGCTGGTGAGCAAGGAGTTCCAGAAGCTAAACGTGAGACGTGGAAGCAGGCAGCGGACCGCAGGGCAATCACTTCAGCGTTACCTGAAAAGTTCATCAGCAGGCCGACTGGGCCCAGGTCACACGGCCCCATGCCCACCATGTGTCTGCTGGCGCCCTCCTCTGCCCCACCCCCGTGAGTCTTGTCTAGTGGACAAGCACCACATGTGTATTTAATTCACGAGAATCCAACCAGGAGTCCTCAGGCCAAAACAGAGCACATGGTTTCAATGTAAATATTGTAATTAAGAACAATTCTATTCTGCACTCTTTATTAGACACCGTGGTAAGTGGCACAGCAGGATTAGTGGTGGGAGAGGCAGCCCCAGGGCGGTGATGCTTGACTGGCATCTTGAAGGGCAAGTCTGCTGAGTGAACAAGACGGAGAGAGAACACCAGGCAGAGGGAACAGCATGAGCGAAGGCAGGGCGTACGGAGAGCTTCCCAGAGGGCCTTGCACTCTGACTTCAGGCCGGTTCACATCACAGCCACCAAGTTCATCAGATTACTCCTAGCCTCAAGCGCTTACTCTGGTTCTCCATTGCCCTTCATATCAGATCTAAGGCTTTAACCAATCAGATACCTCCATTAGCCCTTCACCACTGCCCGCCCCCATCATTACTGCCCCCATACAACCTCCGCAGCAGCTGAGCTGTGTTCTCTGCCATCTGGGAGGCCGTCTGCCAGCCCGCAGGCCTGTCTAGTACACCAGTCTGGAGGGAGCGGAGGGAGGCTCCCTGTCCTTCCCATGGGAAGAGCTGACCCTCATGGCTGCCCTCCAGCCAGGCGCAGAAGAGCTACTCTTCCAGGGATGGGGGATGGTGGGGGATGGTATCGAGGACTCAGAATTAGCTGGGCTAGAGGATCACACCAGTTCCACCCTCACCAGCTCTGCCACACACAACTCTGTCCCAGGCCTGTCTTCACAGCTGCAAACTGGGCTAACAACTGTTCCCGGTCACAGGGTTGCGTGGAGACCACCGGGGAAGGCCTATAAGAAAACCCCAGGACACAGCCGGGTACAGAGCAGGTGCTGGAGAAGCCTGAGCTCGCCTGCTGCGCCGAGGCCCTGGGCGCACACGTGCTGGCTGAGGTTTCCAACCGGACTCTCCACCTGAGGGCCACTAAGTCCACTGCCCTGGACCAGAGAAGGCCCCCCACCATCAGGCGTGCACCCCCCAAATCACTGTGGACAAGCAGGATGCCCATCAGCCCACAGTCCCCAAGGCCAGACAGGACACCTTGTGCTTAACCTTCACTGACCTGGTGTTTCCACACAAGCCGAACAGACCTCACCCCACCCTCCCCAACCCTGTGGCCCAGGAACTCCACTACCAGGACTCCACCCAAGAGAAATGAGTGTACGAGTCCACAAAAAATTTTTTTCCAGAATGTTCTAACAGCGTTTTCATAATCACCCAAAACTGGAACCAACCCAACAGCCATCAACAGGAGAATGAATAAACAAAGCATGGTATAGATGTACAATGAAATTCTACTCAGCAGTAAAAAGGGGACAAAATGCTAATATATCCAACAACATGAATGAACCTCAAAAGCCCTGTGTTGAGTGAAAGACCCTGGATGTGAAAGAGTTAATACTCATGTGAAGTCCAAGAACAGACACACCTAAGGTTAAAGATGTCAGCACAGTGGCGAGCTCACCGGATGCTTCGATATTAACTGGGATGGGGCAAAAGGGAACTTCCTGAAATGATGAAAATGTCCAGTATTTTGTTTTGCCTGGTGTGGTGGTGACACAGTGTATCAGCTTTCAAATGGCTGCTGTAACCAAGTATTACAAACGTAATGACAATGTATTAGCGAATGAAAACCTGAAAATTTTGTTCCCTTACAGCCTGGAGGTCAGAAGCCGGAAATGGGTCTCACTGGGCTAAAAGCAAGGTGTCTGCAGGGCTGCATTCCTTCTGGGGCTCCGGGGGGAAAATGCATTTCCCTGCCCTTTCGAGCTTCTAGACAACACCTGCACTCCTCGGCTCATCTCACCTTCCTCCATCTTCCAAGCCAGCAGCACAGCATCTTCCAGTCTCTGTCTGACCCTCCTGATCCCTCTTTCACAAAGCAGGGCCCGTGGGGTTACACTGGGCCCACCCAGGCCCTTCAGGATCATCTCCCCATCTCAAACCCTTAATTTAATCACATCTGCAAAGTCCCTTTTGCCATGTAAGGTAATATATTATGAAAGTTCCAGGGAAGCAGGACAGGGATATCTCGGGGACCACTATTCAGCTTACCACACATGAGTATGTACATACGTAAAAATCCATCGAGCTGTACACTTAACGTTCCTCTGCTTTACTGTATGTAAATCATACCACTAATCATAATAAAGAACAAACAAGAAGGGCTCCTGTGTCTGGGTCATAGATGTCACATCCGGGTACAGCTCTGCCAGCACCCCCTCACTTAATCCACATGCCCACCATGCACCATCACCCTGCTTTATAGAAACTGAGGCGGAAGGACAGAGACAATCTGTCTTGCCACTGGCAGGAAGCAAAGCTAATCTGAATCCAAGTCTGACTCCCCAGCCCCTGCTCCGCCTGTCCCCGAAAGTCACCAAAGACCCCCGTCCCCCTCCCACCCACCCTGCCAATGCCCACCAGCAAGCAGCAGCCCATCTCCAGCAAAACCCCAACTCTGGTCTCTGCAGGGCCTAGGACCCCGTCGTGAACCTGCTAGAAGGAAGCTAAACTGCTGCTGTGAGAAGGGGCGCAGCAGCTCCTAGGGAGAGACCACCGAGGCCACCGTAAGGAGGCCTCCTGCCTGCCGGGACCAGGGCCTGACTCCTTAGATCCCAGCTGCTCCCACCACCAAGGCACCTCCAAAGGGAAGGTCTGGGGCTTCCAGGCCCATCTGCCACTCTGCCAGATGTCCGCCTGAGGCCCCTGACCGCACCCCAGTATCTGGGGTCCTCTGTGTCCAGGTTCTAGCAGAGCTCTGCTGAGCCTGCACGGCTGGGAGGGCCCAGGCCGAGCCCCTCAGGCGCTCTGGCCTTGAACTCTAGGAAGGGACAGTGGGGCTATTTTCTAGATCCCCCACCTGCCTGTGCAGAGCCACCAACCCGTCTTGCTCCCCAGAGGTTTCATGTCAGGGGACCAAGGGGTCTTGGGGAGCGGCTCTCTTGTGGCTGGAGCAAGGCATGCGAGGGAGTGTGACAGAAATTATCGAGGACAAGACTTTTGAAGCACACACACGTTGGGCTCAGAAACCATCATGTCCACCACACAATATTTCCCATGAACCGTAACATCGTGAGCCTCTGTGTCCTCGTCTCTGAAAGGAAGGTAATACCCTCTTCAACCTCGGTGCTGGGTGTTGTAAAAGCCCGTCTTTCAGCTTTGTCTCGTCACGCCGGGCAAGTCTGGAAGTCTGCACACCAAAGGGTTAACAGGGGCTGGGTGTGGGGTCCTGACTGTTTCCTCCTTTCTTCCTTTGGATTGTATTTTCCATGATGAATGTGTAATGCTTTTGCCATGACAACCAAAGTCATCCTTTTACCCAGCACCCACCTGCCCAGGACAGCTTGGGGACAGAGAAGATGGCTGGGAGGGGTGAGGTGAGCTGGTATGAAGCTGGCTTTCACCCTTCACCCCGCGGCCTGGTCACAGTGCTGGTCCTGCCCGCGGGCCTTGCCTGCTCCTGTTCCTGGCCCCCATCAGCTCCTAGTGAGCACGCGGCTCCCTCACCCTGGGGCCAACTCCCTGCCCAACAAATCTCTCCAGCGACCCCGTGGAGGAGACGAGGTACAGACAAGGTACCTCGTTGTCTTCGGTGCTGAGACAGAAGTCCTGCTGCCCTGTAGGGTGGGGGCTGCTGTACTTGGGTCTCAGGCCTCCTCCTGGGTTCCTAGGACCTGGCCACCTCTGGGCTCCGGCCTCTCCAACCGGCACTGCCCTCGCCTTGAATCATTTACGTATAGTCAGGATCCTGGTGTTTAGCCGCCAAATGAGGGAACCAGCCTAGAGCTGGCAGTGTGCTGACCAGATGGGCCCCCCCATGGGCTCTGGGCCCTGAGGGTCCCGGGAGGTGGCAGGGAGGGTCACCTTGAGTTGTAGGCATAGTCAGAGGTGGAAACCAGTTTACAAATTCTCTCTGAGGGAGAAACCAGCTGTGAGCAAGGGGCCTGGCGGAGGTGCCGTGACAGGGCTCTTTGGTGGCAGCGGGAGGTGAGGGGCTGCTCTCTCCTCAGCCGCCAAACCCCTACTGCTCCTCAGTGTGTCACAGGATGAGCCGGGCCATCCCTCCACCACGGTCTTCGGAGTTTATGTTTCTGAGTTTATGTTTTGCCGCTTATTTCAGCCTCGTTGCTAATATTTCAGTAGGAAGTGGCCCTGCCCTCCCCTGTCCTCCCCCCACACATACTAAGATTTTTGAGGGGCAGTCTTCACAGGACCCCAGATGCATGGCTGTACTCTGTCTTAAGGCCTTCCTCCACAGGAATACGTACCCATTTCATAACATAACTAGGTCGGAACTCTGTTTTTCTGTATGAATATTCACTCACCACGCAAGGTTGAGATACAAAAAGTAAGTAGGACAAAGTCCTTTCTGACATTCCTACTGCTCCGTGATCAACCCCATCCTGCCCCTTGTCTTCCTTTCTGAGAACCTCGGGCTCTGGCCCCCAGCATGTGACACTTGGGGGATCTCATTATCGAATGTTCGGGGAAGGGCCAAGGAGTGCAGTGCTGGGGACAAACCCACGTCCATGGCCAGCCAAGTCCTTGTGGGTTCATGTCTGAATCCCAAGGAAAGACCTATTAGAAGCTTCTAACATCACTCAGTCTCTGTCTGTCTGTCTGTCTCTCCCTCCCTCTCCTCCATCCCTGTGGCTCCCCCTCCGTCTCTCCCCATGTGTGCATACACACACATACTTATGTATGCACACATACACACACGTACACACACCCAGCAGCCTGTCCTAGGCAGGTCCGGCAGGACCTGGCAAGCTCCAGCTGTATGAGGTCTTTGGCACCTGTGATCACCACTGTCTTTCTGAGTAGCCCCCAAGAGCTTGGCATCCCAGAGCAAACAATCCCCTGCTCTCCAAGTCCCTTCCACGGTTGCCCCTGAAACCACCAGACCTGAGATGGGTGCTGCACCCCAATGCCCCTATCTTCAGCCTCCCCCCATCCCCAGCACCCCAACCCAGACAGGCAGGACCTTAGCGTGCTCTGAGAGACAGCATGACCCTATTCTGCCACTAGGTCACACTGCGCGCTCTTAAGGTCACTGCCACTTTATAGGACTCTGTTTCTTCACCTAGCAGATGAAGAGGCTGGCTCAGAGAACATGAAAGGCCCCTGTCTGCACCCTCCAGGTTTCACCATGTCTCCCTCTGCTCATGAAGTCACACTAAGTGCTACCGGCTGATAAAGACACAAATATGCACAGCAGCTCCTCCCTCAGATCTCCACTAGTTCCGGGGTTCCATGGTACCTCAATTTACCAAGCAGTAAAATCTCCTGCAAAGTGTTAGGCCTGACATAGTGTTGTCGAGTTTTTATTTTGCCAAGGACAGACATAAAACTTTTTTTTTAATTAAATCTATTGCCTGCTATTATATTCAATTCATTAAAGAAAGGAAGAGAGGGCTGTATCCATTATCTGCTATTAAGAAAAAAAAAATATTTTGAACTCTACAATATAATGGCTTAAAATAACTACCATGTGTTTGCACAGAACTCTACAATTTGGGATTTTCTTACCGGGGGTCAGTGCCTGCAGCTACAGTCACGTGAGGGCTGAACGGGGGGCCAGATGGTCGGAGGCAGCCCCTCTCACTGTGTCTGATGCTGACCTGGGCTGTGGGTCACGGGGCCTCAGTTTCCCAGGTACACGGCCCCTCCAGTGAGGAGGAGCCTGGGGAGGTGCAGCGAGAACACCAGGCTCCCGGCTGTCCCTCCGGACAAGTCAGCAGGCCCAAGTCCCAGACGCCACCCCGCAATCCTCACTCTGAAATCTCCTGCTTGGCTTCCTCTAGCTGGAAAAGGTCTTGTTACATCTGCCAAGGGCCAGGGCACAAAAGATGGGCAACTACCAATTTCAACTGAAGTCAGAATACGTAAGAAAGTAGAACAAAGGCTGTGCCTGGAGATTCTCCCGCTAAGGACTCTTATTCACAGCAATTAGATTTGACACCTCATTCCTCTGAGTGTAGCGGTGCTTCTTCAAACACTCTTTCAAAATGTCACTCCTGCAGGGAGGGAAGGCAGGAGTTTGTTAATGGTAAGAGGTTTGGATCCACGTGCCACCTCTGGCTGATTCAGAGTGGCCGGCTGGCCTGCTGTGTTGAGAAGGCCTCTGAGGCTATCTCTAGGCTCAGTAGAGACGCGTGTAGAGGGAGTCAGCCACGCTGGACTCTTACCCTGGCTGCCCCCTCTTCTTTTCTCTGACCTCAGTCTGCCCATCTGTAAAATGAGAGAGCAGGCCCAGCCCAGCCAGACCTCGGGCAACCCAGGTCCCACCTGGCTGTAGATGCCACCTACGAGCTCTGTTTTCGCCACACTTCTGCTCTGGGAACAGGACTCGGACACTTATGCTGTAATCAGTTTCCTATCCCAGGGGGTACAGAGGCCCCTCGAGGACAGAGAGAAAAGAAAAGCAAGGAAGGAAGTGGCCAGAGACATTTAACCTTTAACCCACAGAAACCTGGGAAACAAACAAAGAGAGGCCAGCCTGAGGCCTCTGAGTCCAAACAGGAACCAGGATTCTGGGTACAGAAACCACTGTTCCCAGTCACAGAAAAACCGAGATCACAGGGTCCGATTTACAATAAACAGGAAACAGCAAAAGGGGTCACTTTTTCCAGTTTATAGGAAACAAAGGACATTGGCAGAACCCGGTTACTTCCCTCTGAGATTTCGGGGTGCTCAGGGGGTCGATGGAACAGGGGATCCACCCTACAGAACTTACTACCTTCCCAGAGCCTCGGTTTCTGACAGTAAAATTGGAACATAGTTGGCAAAACTACCCAAAAATCATGCTCAGCACCTGGGAAGTAAAACAGTCTCAAAAGTTCAGTTAGAAACAACAACAACAAAAAAAAAGTTCAGTTAGTGTACTCAGAATTGAGGTGAGGAGAAGAGAAGTGACCGAGGCTCTTCCTGGTGGCCTTCCTCTCTAACAGGTTAAATGGACACCCATCTCACAACAAACAGACACTATAATGCGGTCTATTTTCCCTAAAATCTTCACATTCTGCAACATCATGCACTAAAAGTCATAGGATTCATGGGAAAAATAGGGTTGGCGCGTATCGCTCAACACCTCCGGGCCTCGCCAACCTGAGCCTCCCCAGAAACAGCGGTGGCTCTCATACCGTCCTGCCCTCGGAAGCCCTGCCAGGCTCCTCCTCTGAGTGAAGGGCCCCAGAGGCACTCGCTGCTTGCAGAGGCCAGTCCCATCAAAATGAGGAGTCCATCCAGGGTGTCACCTGCGCCCCTTGTTTGCTTCTAGGGGCAATGCCTTCAGTTCCTTCATGTGTCCCCTCAGACTCCCCACAGACTTAAGGGGCAAAGGCGCACCTACAGATTTTCAGCTTTTTTCTCAGTTCCTCATCTATTGCTGTTTCATCATGAGAAAGGGTGTCCTGATGTATCAAAACAAACACACTGGGAAAATCTGCCAATGAGCCAACACGACAACTTCCATGTATACCAGCCCATCCCCCCACTTACCAACCATACAAACACATGTTGCAGACCAACAATCAAATCATTTTAAGTGTAAGATAACCTGACATTGATTTTAAGATACTTTGACTATAAGTAACATCTGATTTACGACTCACAGAAAGTCTTAAGAAGTGAGAAAATCTAACCTACAAGTTGTTTTAAAACACAACACAATCTTTTAACATTTGTACTACCCACTTTCCAGTCAAGCTGACGCTGTGAGATTAAAAATAGCCATCAATTCTTCACAGCACCACCACTAAGGTGGTGGGTCTGTATCGGGGCCAGCCAAGGGGCTTGCTTTCACTACAAGGCCACAGAAGTGACGCTGCATGACTTCTCAGGAAGACCTCAGGAGGCCCTACAGTGTCCCCTCTCCTCTTGATGCCCTGAGAAGCCTGAGCTAGCCTCCTTGAGGATAAAGGACCCCATGGAGAAAGAAGGCCTGCGGACAGCCAGCGCCCACCTGCAGAGTGATTGCATGAGTGATGCTATCTGAACTCTCCAGTCCAGCCCATGAGATGGCTGCAGTCATAGGCGTGATCCCACGCAAGGCCGGCAGAAGAGCCACCCAGCAGAAACCTACCTACCCACGAGCAAGCACGACAGCTACCGTCTTAAGCCATGCAATTTAGGGACGGTTTGTTATATTGCAAATATAGAATGTGACATTTTGTAGACATTTCACTAATTCTTTAATAATGTAATAGCACTTGGGAGCCAATGAACCTTTTATTTGGGTCTCAGTGATTCCAAAGGCCCCTGAGAAGGGCCTAAGCTGACCCTGAAAGCAGCTGTGTCTCCAAGGACCCTCTCAGGTCAGGATTGTGTGAAAGTCAAGGGCTGACCAACAACCCCAACTCCAAGAACGCATCATGCAACAGGTTCAAGAGGAACCCAACTGATGTAAAACATGGCAGGGGGACAGTTCCCAACGTGCAAACTGTTCCTGAGGAGACTGAATGCGCTCTTACTAAATCCTAAATCCAAGCAAGACCCCCAACCTTTCTGTCTATGTTAGGTTGAATAACCGCCCCCCAACTGTGCCTGTGTCCTAATCTCCGGAACCTATGAGTACGTTACCTGACGTGACAAAAGGGATTTTGCAGGTGTAATTACATTAAGGAGCTTGAGATGGGAAGATAATACTGCTTCGTAGGCGCCACAAGAGTTCCTTACACAAGGCCTTAAAGAGGGAGGCCGGAGGCAGAGTCAGAGAGGGATAGCAACAATGGGGGCAGAGGCTGGAGTGATACGCTTTAAAGATGGAAGAAGGGCCACAAGCCAAGGAACGCAGGCGACCTCCAGAAGCTGGACGCTGTGACGAAACAGGTTCTCCCCAGAGCCTCCTTCCAGAAGGCGCACAGCTCTGCCCACACATTGTGTTTGAGCTTAGTTAGACCCAGGAGGGACTTCCAACCTCCAGACTAGAAGAATAAATTTATGTTGTTTTATGGACTGAGTTTGTGGTAGTTTTATGAGAGCATTAGGAAGCTAGTATCATGGATAATTCCTACTGTGTGCAAGAATGTAGCTTAGGACTGCTATTTATAATAACATCAACAACTAATAATCATAGCTAACATTAATTCGGTGTCTATTTTTGGCCAGCCCTGTTCTAAATGTTTTTCTTGTATAATAAACTTCATTTAATCCTCACAAAAACCATGAAGAAGACTATTACAGTCCACAGTTTACAGATGAGAAAACCGAGCCTTTAAGAAGTAAAGTAACTTGCCAGGGACATAGAGCAAGGAAATGGCACAGCCCAGAGTGGAACCCAGGCAGTCTGGCTCCAGAGCCCACATTTAGGCCCTATGTCTCCCAAATCAGGCCAATAATGACAATGATCAATTACAGCCATTAACCGCGTACCCTCCATGTATCAGGCTCACGCTTAGCACCTGACATATATTCTCTCACTTAATTCTCACCATGCCCCAGTGGAGCAGGATTTTTTAATCATCTTTGTTTACAGCAAAAGAAATGGAGGCCCCGAAATGTTACACCCAGACATTAACCACATCTGAACCCAGATGTGTCTGAGCCCAAAGCCCAGGCTTCACCACACCCTACTGCCTCCCTGGCCCCACAGGGCCCAGATGGCTGAGAAGAGGGCGGAGATAAATAGTACAACCACCTAATTTATCTTCCAAACTGGGATACTTAGCAAGTGAAAGGAGGCACTATTATTTATTACTTTCACTGGGACAAGAGTTATGAACCAGAACTGTCCCAGCAAGCCAGTGCGCATGGCCACCCTGAAGATAAGGGGAGTAAAACCGAGGCCTACACTCTGCAGCTCAGGGCTTCCAGGAAAGGGCACTGTGAGCAGCCATCAGCCTCACCTGATATCACAGTTGCCAGGTCATGGTCACGGCTGGAAGAGACGGGGCAGTCCTGGCAGAGCTCAGAGAAGCATCTGCAAAACTCCAGATCTGAGGTCTCAGCACAGTGAGGGAAGCCTGTCTGCTGGTGGACTGGAAGTCCGTCTGAAGGCAGAGGTCTGACAGCCCAGGACAGAGTCCAGGGAAGTAAAGAGGCCTGGAACCCCACTGGTGCCCCAGTCAGGAAACTCAGCCAGGAGCTCAGAGCCTTGGCAAAGGGCCAACTGGGAGTCAAATGGGGCCAACGGCCCGAGACACCCAGCTCTCCTCCAAAGTTCTGGGCCTGCAAGACAGGAATGCAGCATGGCCTGAGGCTAGGGCTGAGGCCTGCTCCTTCTGAGCTGTGGGATCGTGGGCCAGCCTTTCTGTCCCGTGAGCCTCCTGGATAAGATGCAGCCGCTGAGAGCTGCCGTACCTACATCCACCGGATTCATGATAACAAATAATAATGGCAGATAAAAGCAAATGAGCCAGGAAGTGTACCCAGCACTTAGCAGGGGTTATGGGAGTAAATCAAATGCACTCGGAAATGGGTACGATGACTATTCCCATTTTATAGATAAGGAAGCTGAGGTGGGCAGTTGGCTAAGTCACTTGCCCAGAATTCCACGGCCAGTAAGTGGTAAAGCCGGAATTGGAATCCAAGCCGACTGCCCCTGTGAAATCCCACTGGAACATTCTCCTGCCCCACCTGGCCAATCTATTATAGTACAGGGCTCCCCTGAAGGAGGGACCCATTCTCCTCGCAGGCCGGACACAAGTGGTGGTCCACGGACCAGACCCGCGTCCTCACCGGATGTTAAGACTCATTGGCAGACTTTGCAAATACATGTTCCCAGGCCCCATTTCTCTAGAGGGCCTAATTCCAGGAGGTCGGGGAATGAGACTTATAAGGACCTCCCCGCAATGGGATTCCTAAAGCCTTTCCCCTTCCTTTTAAGTCCCTTTGGAGCCTGATTTCCATCAAAGATGAAGTCTCAGTCTAGTACTCCTGGGTCCCTGACCTCTGCTAACACTCTCTCTGTACGTAGGGCAGCCCCAGTGCAAAGCCTGCCCCAGGCAAAAATAAAGTGAACTAACCTTGTTTGGCTTACCCTGCATTTTTGCTATGGTTACCTTTTGTTTGTGGCAAGTGACACGGGTTTTCTATTTATGGAATTGATACATAAAGAAAACTCTAAAAATAAATACAGTAAAAAAAACAACAACCCATAGATCAATTTTTCAAATAATCAATAAATCACGGTTTGGGTGATAGGTACGCATGGTGGAAGGTGAACCTCGAGTGGCTGAAGACTGAGAAACAGTTCCCTGAGGACAGGCTGTGCCTGTGGAGGCTTCCCTGACAGCTCTGAGCTCTGTTCTAGCATTACCCCCAGGAGCTACGTCACCCCGAGGAATGCACTTAATGCCTCTGAGCCTCAGTTTCCCCTTGCAGAAAATCACCCACTTTGTGGAGTGTTTATGAAGATTAAATGAGATGCTACAGGTGACGCATTTGTGAACTCTTTGCTGACTCAGTCCAGCAACAAGGAGTAAGCCACCAGCTGCACCCTGCCCTACAACCCCACATGCCAAGGTCCCAAGTCTGAAGTCCACATATGTGGTAACTCGCAGATTTTCAAACTTGGCTGTTCACTCAGAGATGTCCTGATGTAATAGCCCTGGGACGGGGCCTGGACATCAGGACTTTTAAAAAGCTCTCCAGGGGAGGCTAATAGGCGTCCAGGATTGAGAACCGCCACTGTGATCACGAAAAGCAGTGGTGAAAACAAGTAGTTTCTGACATCACACTCAGGCCCAGCCCACAGCTGCCATCATTCTTGCTTCCCACCAGTGAAATCTGCAGAGATGGGGGGAAGGGCACTGGAGAGGGGCTGACTCTGTGTTTGCCAGGAAAGAAGAGTTCGGTGACGGTCTAAAGGTATCAGGACCTAACGTACATCTTCCCCACATAGCCCCAAGTCAGAAAACTCAGAGCCGAATCTGCCCTCCTCCTAAAGACTCCCAAGAAAGCAGACCAGCTGGACCCAGCACCATACCATGCAAAGCATGGACAATCCCGGCGGGCATCTGGGGGGCAGAGGCAGGAAGGCCACCTCTCCCTTCCTCCTATGGGGAAAAATCTCCATAAATTAAAAAAAAAAAAAAAGTTTCCTGCCCATCCATTCTCCCCACTGTTCCCACCGCAGACCTAGGCAGGCACCATGCACCTCTTTCTCAGACCAGGAAAGAAAAGCTTAGCTGGAGCTGACACCCAGCCTTTGGGCTCCAAGGCCACTTTGCACCTCTACGGTGCTGCACCCGGGAGACATCTGCGATAAAAAGAACAGAGCAAGGATTTGCAGAGCCCACTGTGGTGGGGCCGGGCTCATTTCTGAGCAGTGCCTGCACTTCTGGGTTGGCTCCTTGGCTCACCCTGCTCTCCAGGGGATGCCCACACCCCACGTGCCTTCGTGCCTTCGGGTGGGAGGCACTCGCTCCCTCCTAAGTGCTGCTCATTCATTAAGGCCCCTGGTTCCTCCCTGCCATCCTAATTATGCACAGTGATCATAAAGAAGCATTCTCCCTTACCAAAGGGGCCTATTTACTCCACGGGAGAGCATTTCACCCCCACAAGATTGAGTCGTTGCTCACAGCCTTGTTGGAATCACTTCAGGGATTGACTGAGCCATGCCCACACCCGCTCCTGCCTCCTCCCACTCCTGAGCATCCCTGCTTCTAGAAGCACCACGCCACTGCGGAGCGGGCAGGGTGCGAATGCCGCTCCCCACTGCTGCACTCCCTCATGGCTTCCTGACCGACATTCACTTAACATACCCAGTCTGGTATTTACTGAGCATCTACTATGTGCCTTTACTAAGAGTGTGGCAATGAAAGACACAGTCCCTGCCCTTGTTGGGAAAAAAAGGCATTGAGAGAAAGAGCAGAAGCTTTTAGGCTCTATGACTGATTCATATCCCAACTCCAGCATTCATTGGCTGGGTGATTTGATTCTTTGGCTAGACAAGTTACCATACTTCTCAAAGGCCTGCCTCCTCAGTAACACCAACCTCGCAGGGTTATTGGGGGAGTCAATGGGATGGATATATGCCCATAAAACTGGAACATAGTGCACTCAATGAACACTAGCAGATTACCAATGGTTAGTGCCGCAGTCTCTGGGACCACACAGGCGGGATCTCACTCAGATGGGTGAGGCGAGGACCACTTCCTGAGAAGTGCTACCTGAACTGAGTTTTGAAGGATGGGCAGCAGTTTGTTAGAGAAGGGAAGTTCCCGGTGTTGGAACCACGTGAGGGCCAAAGGAGATCCCAGGGCTCTGGGAAACACAAGACTGTGTGGGAGGCACACGCATGGCGTATGCAGGGAACGCATGGTGGCAGGGGACACAGCTGCAGCGGCAGGCATGGACGTGGAAGTGGATCCCATGGCCAGAGGCCTAACCTGTGACACCCAAAGCATCACTTCAACTTTGGCTTGGCTCCTTGGGGAGCCACGACCAGCACCCTTCCACTTCCATCAGTAGCTTGGTGGCCACAGAGAAGTGGGGCAGCCACACCTGATTGATTAGTCATGCATTCATTCATTCACTCAGTAAAATTCCCTGAGGGCCTGCAACATGCTGAGCACGTGCCAGGAGAGGCCATACAGCTTGACCACCTCCTAGCCCTCGCTCAGCCCATTTCCAGCTGTGTCACACTGGCCTGGAAGCTTTTTCCTCGGTGAAATGTGGGTAACAGGCCCCTCCTCATGAGTCAGATGTGGTCAGGACTAAATGAGATACAGATTTCAACATCAGCTAGGTCCTCAATAAATGTCAATGTTTATTTTTATTATGATTAGCTACCGGGGTGGTAAGAATCCTGTCTCCAAAGTCTAAAGCAATGCCTCCAGAGGCACCCCCAGCCCAGGTAAAACCCCCTGCCTGCTCTTCCTCTTCTCACCTGGCCCCCACCCACCCTAGAGGAAATTACCAGGTTCCCACTGCCTACACCTAGCCTGACTTGGTCACCCTAGGAGCTGGCCAAGCCTGCCCCGCCCCCTGCCCCATCCCCTCCCGGTTTATCTCATCCTTCTAGGGCTCCATGAGTCAACCAACTCAGGTCTTGGTGGAGGCAGGACTAAAGGTCATCTCAGCCTTTGCCATTCAGAGCTCCAAAGATTAAAGGGTGGCCCTTCTGATGCTGTAAACTAACTAATTTGAATGTTCTATTGAGGAAATTTGCAAGCATATACAAAGCAAATGAAATAGCAATGGAATTGCCTTGTGCTCATCACCTAGCTTCAACAACTACCAACATCCCGCCATTCTTGTTTCGTGGGTACCTCCACCCACTCCCCACCCCACCCTCACTTGATTTGTTGGGGAAAATTTTATGGCCAGCCCTTCAGCACCGCCAGCACCCACGGCTCCCACTGCTCGCAAGTCCCAACCAAGTTGGATGCCTGTGGCACTCATCCATTTTGCATCAAGAGCATCCTTGAAATAATCATGGGAAGAACCACCATTTCTATGTCCCTAATAGAATGGCAATCACTGGCCACATTAGACAGGATGGCGGCAAAAGGCTGGAGCCCTGGGATCAGATGGCCGGGTCCGAATCAATACTTCCTAGATGTGTGACCTTCGATAGGTCACTCAACCTATTTTTAGATTTCCTACCCAGTTAAAAGGGGAATGCTCATAACAGGTTTGTTGTAAGATTTAAAGAAAATAAAATATTGCACGTTCATTTGTCCAGCACAGAATACACAATGAGGACACCTTAGAAACAGATGTGTCAGGTGGTGGGTGAACAGGCTCTGTTCCTGTGAGATGCTATGAGTATCTCCCATTTAGACATGAAGGGATGGGAGCCCAAAGAGAAGCAGCGAGTTGCCAGGGAGAGCTTGGTCTGTGTCCCAAGTCCACATGCTAGGAATGCTCCAGGCTGCCTTGAACTGCGGATCGCTGGAAGTGAAGAATCACCAGGACAGACACAGGGAAGGTGGCAGGAGGCTCATCACATCCAGCATATGTACCTCATCCTGGGTGGAGAGCTCTCCCAGCTCTGAGGAGGACAACCACACAGCGAGTGCCCCGGAGTGTGCGTGCGTGTGTGCGTGTGTGTGTGTAACAAGGCTGCTGAATTCCATTGTATGAGACAAAATGGTATGTGTGGGGATGCACATCCCTGCTCACTCTTGATTTGATAAATCCTATGGTCAGCCCTGCATTTGATACAGCCACTCACCATTGATCCCAGCATGAGAGGCAAGAAACTGGTTGACTAACTTAAAGCTTTAGCAGCTCTTGGCAATTCAGCTTCTCCTCCCTATCATCCTATTTTCTTTTTCCCAATTTAAAGGAAATGGGTGGGAAAAATGATTCAACCCAGTTGCTGACTGATGTTCAGACAAAGACAGCCTCCAGCCCATTGCCAGGGTTTGCCAGCTGAGAAAGGAAAGGGGATGGGGCAGTTTGGGGATGTGTGTGTGAACACCACCTGGGCTCTGGGCCGGGGCTCTCCAAGGTTGCTCCCAGGAGTGCACCAAAGCAGCATCTGCCCCCTTCCCCTGCACTCCCCCACCACTGCAGTGCCCCGTGGGGAGGCCCCTCCCAGATCCGCAGAACAATGGGCTGGGGAGGGGGCAGGTGCCTCGAGCTCAGCAAAGGGGGCGGGGGGGGGGGGGCGCTGCCACAGGCAGCGAGTCTGCCATCACACAGAGCATGGTGGCTGTGCAGCCACCTGACTCAGTTTCCCCAGCTTTGGGGGTCTCCGAAGGGCCGCGCGCTCCTTTTCTGGATGAATTCCCCTTAGGTCCCGGGCATTCTGATTTCATCCTCGCTAGGCCGCTTGAATTGTTGCTCCGGGGGAAGCCGCGGGGCCACGCTCCTCCTCCAGCTGCTGCTGCTCCTGCCACCGCCCTACAGATCGGGACGCACGGCGTGTCCACGCACCCAACTTTCTCCACTTGGGACCCACCATCCTGTCCAGCCCGTCTGTTCCGCTGGCGAAGCTGTGATTTATAACCCAGGGCTCCAGGAGCTGCTCCCCCAGTGCCCCCCGCTCCCGGGTTGCCTCTCCGTCCTTACCCCTCCCCCGCCGCATCTGAGCCCTAACCACGCTCCCCAAAGAAAGCCGCCCTGGCACAACGCACATGTGAGCATCCGTCCTGTGCACTGGGCGCCGCCCTCCTCCCCACCCTCGCTGGGGCACAGCGGGGACAGCCGGGGCCGCTCCCCAGCCCAGAGAATCCGCGAGGACAGGCGTGGATGGGGGGTAGGATGCAGTTCGGGCCGGAGCTGCAGCCCCTGCTCCCGGCGCGCAGGACCACTGTCAGCTGAATGAGCGAGGAGACGGGTCCACATCTCCGACTCCCCCCCCCCGCAGGCGCCCCCCTCCGCCTCGCTGAGTCACGGAAATGACCCCCTGGGGATACCGGGCCACCCCGCGGCCGAGCGCGCAGGGATGGCCACGCGGGACGGTGTTCACCGGGACTCGCACCCGGCGCACGCGGCGCCCCCCCGCGGCGGGGACCGGCCAGGATGCCCGGGCGGAGGTGACGGTCCCCGCCGCAGTGTCCGCACCCCGGCCTGGGGCGCAGCACGGGACCGGCCGGTGGGCCGCCCCCGGCCCCCTGGACCCCCGGCCCCACCGATGGAGCAGGACGGGGCAGCAGCGCCCACTTTCCCCGCGACCCGCGAGGGGGCTGCGGGGAGCCGGGCCGAGCGCGCCCCCTCCCTCCCGCGCCAGCCCCGCCGCGGCTGCAGGACCCGCGCTCCGCACGCACCTCGAGGCCCCGCGTCGCTGCCGCCAGCATCCCTGTCCGCCATGGTCCCGCAGCCCCCGCCGGCGAGCGGAGCCCCCCGCGCAGCGCCCGTGCCCGCGTCCTCAGCGGCGCTCCGGCCGGGTCTGCGCGGCGCGGCAGCTGGAGCTGCGCTCTGACGCGGCGGCCGCCGCAGCGCGGGCTCCTCCCCGGGCTCCTCCCGGGCCCACCCCGCGCCCCGCCCCGCCCCGCCCCGCCCCCGCCGCACCGGGCCGGCTGGGGAAGCGTGGGGAAGGTGGGCGCGTCCGAGGGCCCGCCCGGACCCGTCCCTCGAGGTCCGGCGCCTCCTCTCCGCGGCGCACCGCTTAGCTGTGGCGGATCTGGTGGCGCGGCCGGGGCTCCGGGGCTCGCCGGACGGATGCGGGCAGGAGCAGGGCGCACGGCTCGGCGAGCGGCGGGGGCTCGCTTTCCAGCGCCCTCGGCCCCGCTGCCCGTCCGCTCTTTGGAATCACAGCGGACTGAAGCCTTGTAGCAGACACCCCACGCACACCCCGACTCTCCCGAGGACCACGGCCCCAGTCCCACCCAGTGTATTGCTCCCCCCCCCCGCCGCCCCAGGGTCCCAAAGGGGCGGTCCGGGGCCGGCGCAAAGGCGGGACCTGGCAGGGCCCGGACTCGGGCTGCAGACCCAGGGCCTGCTCGGGAGCCGTGATCTGAGCTCCGCGGCAGCCGCTGGGACTCCATGGCAACACCGGATCCCGGAGGCGCTTGGCGGCGGAGGCTGTCTCGCGCCTTCCATATATGGGCGCCCACCCGGACCCTCGTTAAGAGTCTGAGAATAACGACATAAATAATGCAGAGCTCTGGCGGTCAATGATTCATCCTTCCTGTCCCAGGGCTCCACCACACACAGGCACACGCGCACGCGGTCGCGGCACTGGCACCTGTTCGGGGCTGGCCAGGTGGCTTCTGGATCAGCAGTGCAACCTCGTGGCAAGAAGGGCAGTGAATAATGACCTCTGTGACTGGGTCCTTCCAGTGTGCCTGGTACTATGCTAAGTGCCTTAGCTCATTTTCTTTGCATAACTAAGAGATGGGGACTAGTGGTCCTCATTTTACAGATAAGGAAACTGAGGTCTGAGGGGGATAAGTGATGAGCCCCAGAACTCACACAGCAAGTAAGTGGCCAAGCTGGGATGTTCACCCAGGTCACAACCACCAGCTAGCTATGCCTCATGCCCCGAGATGGTCCACAGCTCCCAAAGGGCACTTAGGGGAGGCATCATCACTGCTGGTTATGGAGGAGGAGGTGGGTGGGCAGGGGGCTGCTGGGAGAGCCCAGAGGCCAGGCTCGGCTCAGAAAGTGATTGTAGGGTGATGAGTTAAAAGGATGAACTTGTCCTCTCCCTACCTGCATTAAAAATCCCAAATGTAAAGTCTGTGGCTGTATGTGAGACCACAAGCAAGTTACTTAACCTCTCTGAGCCTCAGTATCCTCATCTGTGAAATGGGTACATCAGGAGAACCTACATCATTAAGAGTGAAGATTAGATGACACAATGCATGTAACTTGTTTTGCTTGGGGTCTGGCACATGATAAGCAGTCCAGAAGGTATCAGATACGATTAAATCCAAGGCACTTTTTTTAACAGTGAACGATGACCAGTAGTGCAGGGCAGTGGGGCCACATTGCAGGGGCACTCCCAGAGCAGAAACAGTGTTTTTCCATGAAGTGCCTTTTCCCCACCTAGGCTGCTTGCTTGCTGAGACAATACTCCATCATCTCATCAGAGGCAGACCCAAGAGATGGCCTGGAGACCAGGAGTATGTGGCAGCCAAATGTGGGCTGGAGAAGGGGTGAGGCAGTTGTCAGGGTGACAGCCAGGCTGAGCAGGCTCAGGATGAGGACGGGAAGGGCCAACGCAGGCCCTACAGCTGCCTGGCCAGTTTTGCTCATAAATCCCCTCTGAGTGAAGCTGGCTGGGCTGAGGCTGCATGGATTGGAACACGAGAAGGCAGGACAACCACCAGCTCTCTGTCCACTGAGCACCAGTGTCACATGGACACACATCGGCGGTGAGGCCAAAACGAGCTTTCTAATAAACACGGTTCTGATTGAGTTTCTCTTGGGCTCAAAACCATGCCAGGCTTTCCTCCTCTATGGGAAAGAGCCCCAACTTTTGAGTGCGACTTGCAACACTTCTGATAACAGTTAGCCCCAACCATCCTCTCTGTAGTCTCTCTCCCACGAAGCCTTCCCTCCACCAGCCTTCCTGAGCCATGGTTAGAAGCTGCCTCCATATCCACGTTTGGCACCCACTTCACATCCCTCTTCTACCTGCCCACATCCAGGCATCCTCAGGGCCCCAATCCAAGGCCACCAGCCCAGGAACACCTAGGACACTGCCCCCAACGCTGGGCTCCCAAGGTGGTTACATACCCACACACCTCTCTTCATCTGTCTCCTCCTGAGGTCCTTTCTGTGGCCCAGGCGGCTTGGCACTCTGTCCACCTCCACCCCCAGGGCTGGACCTTCCCCCAGGGCTCCAGACCTCCTGAGAGTCTCCCCAGGGCGCCTGCTAGGCCCTTCCTACTTAACCAAAGCCCGGCTCATCCTCTCCTGCCCTCCCTTCTGGTTACGCGATCTCAATAAAAGCAACACCACTCACTGGTCGCCAAGCCACACACCTGAGCATCCAGTTTCATTCCTCCCTCTGTGTCCATCCAAGTTCATTCAATGTCCAAGTCAAGGGTTGCCCAGTTGACCTCACAAATCTCCTCTCCATTCTCACTGCCACCATCTCATCCAGAGCCCATCACCTCTCACTGCCTCCACATCTGCAGGGCCCCCTCGCTGGTCTCCTGCTCAGGTAGCCATTCTTTGTGATTCTGATTGCCCTGCCCACCTCTACAGCTCCATCTCTCCCCCACGGTTTCTTTTAACCCCTCCCACCCTCTCCTGCCTAAGGGCTCCGATTTCAAACACCTTAAAATGTGTCTGACCTTTGGAATCCTCCTTTCCGGGCCCTGCCAGCACCCACAACCAGGAGAACTCAGCATGGACTGCCCAACTCCAGGAAGCCTGCCCTATATCCCATTCTGGCCTGTGTGCCCCTCTTCAGGGTCCTCTGGCATCAAGACATTGGCCTTGGCAGCCTATCAGAACCAGCAGGAGCCCTGCAGCCCCGCCCTCCTGCCAGCCGCAGTGGAAAGACCTTGGGCACCATCTGCCCTCTCCACGGACGCTCAACCTCAGTGACATAAGGGCACATGAGGAGGATGAGCGATGACATGTAGGCCCCATGCTGTGGGTTGAGAACAGACAGTTTAAGAATGGCCCTGGTGAGCACACCTTCAGCCAGGTCTCACCTAATTCTCACCGAGGTCCGCGCCATTTTGGAAGAAATGGAAGCACAGGAAGGTTGAGGCCCTGCCCTGGCTTCCTCAGGCCATTAGCAGCAGGGCTGAGATTCAAGGCCATGCCCTTCTCCTGTCACTCAACCTCAGGGAAAGGCCCTCACCCTGGCTGCCTATAGTCTCTTCCCCACCAGCAGCCAGAGTGAGATGACTTTTCTGCTCCCAGGTCCTACATGAATTGGCTTCCTGATGCCTCTTGACTCTCGCTTCTTCCATTCACCCATCCTTCAAGCCAAAACACACACGTCACCCATCTGAACATGCCACATCTGGTCCCACCTGGGTGCCTCCGCTCTAGTTGGTCACCCTGCCTGGCACACATTCCCCAAGAGAATCGTGTGGCTTGCTCCCTCACTCACTTCAGGAAATGTGGCCTTCCCAGGCCCTGCTAGTTACGTCTGCCGCCTCATCCCCACTAGGGAGTCAGCTCCATGAGTAGGGCTCTGGACTGTGTGGTCCACCTCCAGACCCCGGTTTCCAGAATAGTGTCTGGCACACAGTAGGCATTCTTAAATGCGTGATGGTAGGTGGACTGACTCAGTCAGTAAAACAGGAACACAACAGGCTTTGCCCCACTGGGGGAACGAAGCCCACCACAGGGTATTACCCTGACTCCTGAGGGGTCCCCCAGACATTTCAGGGCATGTTCAGATCTGTGGGAGGCGGTTCGACAGCAAGTCCATTCCAGCTTCCCCCAAAGGGTCTGCCTCACAGAGCTCCCTGTGGTGTGTGGTGGTGGCAGCCGGAATGTCCCCACGCCCGCCAGAACCTATTACAGATCTCGGTGGGACACTCAAATCCCGGAAAGAGGCCGGGTGCAGAACCGGGCCGTCACCTTCCAGTCCCCTCACACTGGTCACTCCAGCCACATGGGCCTGTCTGCAGTCTCCAAGGAGCTGATGCCTCTACTGGGAGCCCATTCTCCACTCATGTGGCCAGGTAAGCCCCTCCTCCAGATCTCAGCTCAGATGCCACACTTCCAGGTAACCATCCAGCCCTCCAAGACAGCATGAGGCCTCCTCCTGTCCTCCATGCCTGAGTCCCCACACAATTCTATCATAGCACTTATCACAATTCTGGGGTCAGTACGTCTCATTATTAACCCATTGTACAGATGACAAAATCAAGGCCCAGAAAGGTCGCCCAGCTAAAAAGGTTGCGGAACTGAGACTAGAACTCTGAGATTAGAACTTGGGTCTTTCCAAAGTCGGTTCGCCTATCTTTCCCTCTAGCTGCAATCTTGCTGAGGTAGGCCAGCCATGCCCATAGACTGGCCCAGAGCCTGATCCAGAGTGTAAATATTGAAGAAACACAACCCCTCAGCATCAGGCCCTCACCTTTCTCATCATTTCTGGGATCCTCTTCACCCACCAGGGTGCCCATCCTTGGGGCGCATGGAGACCACAACAGGGAAAGGACAACAGCAGAAAGCAGAGTGGAAGAGAGCAGCCGGACCAGGGTTCAAATCAGTGCTGAGCCACTCCCTGCCCCCTCAGGTGACCTGGGGACACACTTCTCTGTGTCTGTTTCTTCCCTTGTAAAAGGGTCCATAATTGGAGGTAAGACAATGATGGGAAATAATATATGTAAAACTCCGCACAGGGCTAGGCTCCACACGCTGCAGTAAACAGGACTTTTTTTTTTTTTTGAGGGCAGTGTCACTGGCCCTCACGTGTGGGATCCGAACTGGGGCCACTGGCTTCCCAAGCCAGCACTTAACCACCGCGCCACTCGGCCGGCCCAGGACTTCTTATTCAAGTTGCAAATGTGGACCACAAAAATGCCTATTGCTTGTGTATTATAAATTATAGAATGGATCTCGGTAAAATTTTCTTGGCTGGTGAAGAAATATAGAAGGTATGGGGTGATTTTTTTAAAAAATATTTATCTTTAAATTTTTTTTTTTTTTAAGTTTGAGAAATACTGATACTCATCCAAATCTGAGTTTTTTTCGTAGGAAGCTTCCAGTAAACACTGCTTTGGACTTTATGATATGTCACCAGAATTTTGTCTATAAAATGAATATCATCAAGTGATTCCTTTAAAACAGGAATAAGTGGTTAGGCACTGGCTTGGGAAGCCAGCGGCCCCAGTTCGGGTCCCACATATGAGAGCCAGTGACACTGCCATCAAAAAAATAAAAATATAAAACAGGAACAAGTATCGATGAGCTAAGACAAACTTACCAGGAAGGCCCCAGCAGCATCAGGGTCCTTGACCTCTGACCTCTATTAATTTGAAATAATATCCAGCCTCAGTCAAATCATGGTGTCCAGTTTATACAACCTTTTCCCTCGGATTTCTACCCCATCTGGTGTGAGTCAGCCTCTCCATAAACATTCTGAAACACACTTTGCACGCACAAGATGCCACGTGACTCTTCCCAGGGAAAAACTCAAAGGCTGAAAGAAATTATTTCTCCAAACATCATCATCCCTCCAGCTTGCAATGTAAACTTTAGAAATACCTGCTCAAGTAGCAGGGTTATCCAAATATTTTTGCGTGTATTTCAAACAGAAGGGCAAACACCTATATAGTAACTCTCTCTGCCGCATCCTTAGAATTGCTCCAACTCTGGCCCTGCAAGCTCCTGGTTCATACTAAGATGGGACATTCTAGAAGCCACATGATCAAGGACAGTGCAAAGCGAGAGAAAGCTCAGAGAAGGAAAAAGGAAATGATCGCGTGGCCAGGAGAGCATCTACATGGGCTACAACAAACTGTAGACTATTAGAGCCAAAAGGTCTTATGATTTAGAGCAAAACTACCTCTTTCATCTTTTCCAGCTCACAGCCCAGTGCCTGGCTCACAGCAGGGACACAGTAAATATTTGTTGAAGAAATGAATGAACGGTCAAGTAAACAAATAATCAAGTGGAACCAGGCCCAGAGAAGCTAAATCTCTTGTTCAAAGTCACACAATCGATGACAGAGCTGGGGCCAAACACCAACACCTGCCTCCCAGCTCAGCCCAACCTTCAAGTGTCCCCCTCTGCAAAAATAGGCCCCGCAGGACATGGCTCGTGCTGACTGTGACTGACCGGTGATGACTGGGACGGTGGAGAAGGCAGGAACTGAGGCCCTTCGTAGCTCTGTGGAAATGGGTACAGTGCTGACTAGCTGACTGTCCCTGTAGGGAGTGTGAACGGACCATGGGAACCATGTTATGATGTCTTACAGAATCCCTCCTCTCTGCATGTCTAGAACTCTGTAAGGGGCAAAGAGAGAATTCTGCACTGTGCAAAGATAAACCTGAGTGGATCGTCACTTGCAGACTCAAATGCCAGAAAAAGCCCTTGGCAAGTCAAATGACCCCTTATCATGGTGCTGCCTGGTTACCCGCAATCCTAGAGCTGCCTAACACGTGTGTGTCCTAGACAGAGGCAGGCTGGTGTGTTCTCTTGGTCTGCAGTTTGTGCCTCCTTCCTGGTGGCAGGCCCATCGTCACAGTATTCGCCTGGGGAAGAGGCAAAGGCGGCACAGTCTTTGGGTCAAAAGGTTCTTAAGCTCAGCTCTGGGAGCTTGTCTCTGTGCCTCAGTTTTGTTACCTGTGAAGTAGGGAGGTTACCTGAGGGGGGACTTTAAGTCCTTCCTAAGAGCCCATGAAAAGAGGTCCTTCGGTTCTGGGAGCTGTAGACCCAGGAAGAACAACTGGATCAGGCCCTTAATTATGAGGCTCACTCACTCCTTCCACAGATATTTACTGAGGTTTTAGTATGTACCGGGCACTGTTCTAAACTTGTAAGAAACAAAACAACCAAAATGTACCTCTTGGGCCAGCAACACTCTAACTTTATTTGGGGGAAAGGATGTCACAAACCCTTTCGGGAAACTGAGAGCTGTGACTCCTCCTGAAAACCATGCACAGAATTATACTCCCCAGGGACATGTCCCATGATCCTGTAGGCAAACCCATGGGCAGCGGCGCTGGGGTGGCCGGAGCAAAGCTCCAGGCTCAGGTCACACTGAGTCCCACCCGGCCTCTCTCCAGGGCCTCCTCCTAGGCTGTCCAGACAAAAGAAAGCCCAGAGGACACCTGGCACACATGTGTTCTTCTATAACAATGTTCTCACTATGTCAGTAGTGGGACAAGCACCAGGTCTGGTCTCAGAATCCCTGGTGCCAAGACCAGCCTCTGCCTCACCTTTGCTGTGTGGCCTTGGGCGCGGCACTAGGCTTCTCTGATGCCCAGTCTCCCCATCTGTACAACATGAATGAAAATTATACTTATTCCTCCTGCCTCACCCTGCATGTCAGAGACCTGGAGTGAAATCCCAGCTTTGCCACATCTTAGTTTGTGATCTTCATTACTCTAAGCCTTACGTTCCTCATCCTCATACACCCACTCCCCAGTGCTGCTGTGAAGATGAAATGAGGCAATGTGTGGACAATGTTTGGCCCAGGGGCTGGCACATAGTAAGGGCTTGGTGATAGAGAATGGATGCTCCATGGTAAAGAATGACTAACCCCTAGTCTCTTCAGCGGCAGCAGCAGCAGCAGCAGCAGCACCAGTTCCTTTTGTGTTTGCTTATTTTATCTGGACAATAAGCCAAGCACATGACTTGGGGTACTTTATTTCACTGTCCCAAGAAAGCAGGCCTCTTGGGCAATACAGTGGGTCCACGAGCCAGGCTCTCTCTGGCCCACCCCAACAGGCACCTGTTACATGCAGTTTAGTCACCAATGGCTACACAGCCAGGGAATGGCTCAAAATGGCTCCACCAGGGCCTTCCCACACTGGCAGGGAGGTGGGAGGAAGAGAAGGAAGCAGGCCCCCCCCATAATGACCAGCACCTGGACAGTCTTCACCTATAAAATGGGGAGGAAGCACACTGCCGGGAATCCCTGGCTCACCATGAGAACGGGAAGTGCTAAGGTCCAGGTAAAGTGAAGAGGTATATTATTGATCTTATCCCCCAAAAGGTCTGTCATTTTCTTCACGTCCTATTTTGTTGAGTGTCTTTATAAAGCTCTAAGGTTGAAGCAAGAAGAGACATCTTTTTAAAATAAAATAAAAGCACAATATTGAACTTAAAAAGGTTCAGTTTCTGATTTTTAAATACAAACCAAAGTGAGGATAAGAAGGAAAATAGATGAGGAAGTACGTGGCATTATATGTGATCCAATGGGCATAGGAGTGTGTGCACGTGTGTTTTGCAAAGACCAGAGCTAAATATGCAAAAGTCACATAGAAATATCACCAAGAAGAAAATAAACAGTTAAACAAGCACCTGAAAAATTATTCATCTTGTCAGTAATTTATACACATGTGTATACAGTTAAACACTTACTAAACACGGGTAAATTACAAAACAATGAAACAGTAATATCTAACCATGATAAGACTGTGTTAAAATCTGTACTTTCCTACATACACAGAGAGTGCCATCACAAACTAGTTTCACACTGGAAAATCATATGGTTGTTAAAAATGCTTTGATCAATTAATCCTTCTCTTAAAAATTATTCCATGTCAAAAGAAAACAACTATATCCATGTATTTTCCAATGTTATTTCATGCAAGAAGTACAACTGAATAAAATTACAAATATAAACATGAAGGTGGTATAACGACATGGGAAAATGTCACATTATAATATTACGTGAAAAGCAGCAGCAGAAAAAGTACGCATGCCTGAGTCTAACCACTAAAATCAGACCAGCATATGGACAGATACTGGCTTGCAGGAAAATCAAAGTTGCGCGTAGTGAAGGGGTAATGAGAAAGGTTCTTGTCCTTTCCAGGGTCCCCTGAAGGCTGTATCATTTTTTTTTCTATCTCTCCCTTTCTCTAAACTCTTTGAGGTGACAGCCCCTCACCTCCTGGGAAGGGCAGGAGTTACTACCTGCCTCCGCCACCACCCCGACTCGCTCGTCATTTGGATGTTTCTTTTTTTCTTTTTTTTTTTTTTTTTTTTTGAGGGCAGTGTCACTGGCCCTCATATGTGGGATCTGAACTGGGGCCGCTGGCTTCCCAGCCAGCTCTTAACCACCGCGCCACTCAGCCAGCCCTCTCGCCATTTGATTTGGTTCCTAAACTGTGTTACTGATTCTTAAAACTGAAGCAAGCCCTCAAAACAAACTGGCCAGTGTGTGAGTGTGTGCGTGAGATCTGGAGGCAAACGAGCTCCAGCAAACACTTCATTAGAACAAACACACTCAACTGTGTGCTGGGGCCAGGCCGAGGAATTTCATATCCGGGCAGGAAACGTCAGTCCCCACCAAGGCCCTCTGAGGTGGCCGAGTGAGCTCAGAACAGCCGCCCTTCCCCAGCTCACGGGCCATGGCACCAGGTATGAGCCCATGCAGGGAGAGGGTGACTACCTGTCCCAGGGTCTGTGGTCTCCTCTCAGCCTGTCTGGGTCACTTGCACCTTTAAATGCTCAGATTTTGCAAACCATTTTAAGGGGTGCATAGATCTAGGTGGTTGGAGCTCATTCATTCATTCATTGATTTATGCACTAAAACAAGTATGTAGTAAGGGCATAATTATGTACCAGACCAGGAGGCCAAATACAACGGTGGGAAAACACGGCCCCTGCCCTGAAGAATATAGGTCTCTGTGGGTAGACAGAAAAGAAGAAAATACAATTTCCAGTGAGTTGTGGTTAGGCTGGCCACCATCAAAAGTGCAAAGTGCCAACATCAAAAGCTAATATTTACTGAACACTTACTAGATGCCAGACATGTTTCTAGACCCTCTTCATGGAGTAAATAACTCATTATGGATTATGTTTCATTCACTTAATCTCCCAACATCCCCAGAAGAAGGTACTAGTATTATCTGATTACAGATGAGGAAACTGAGGCACAGGAAACATTCAATAACTTTTTCAAAGCTGGTCAGCAAAGTCGTGCTGGGGCCCCACTAGCACTCACGTTGGTAACCAAGCAGCCCTGGGGCGAAGGGGCTCATGAATGAATGCGGGGAGGCCCACAGCTCTCGCGGGCTCTCCACGTGGACAGGCGCCTTGGTGTTCTGGGCTATATCTACGTTCCCTGAGTTGGGCTAATAGCAGCGTCTCCCCGGGAGAAGCAGACCTCTCCTAGGGCTGCTTGTGGGCTGATTCTTCTAGAGGATCAGGCCCCTGATGGGGAACTGCTCACTTAGGGTCACACTGAGTGCACCTGGGTGGACAGCCAGACTCCTCTCCCTGGGTTACCTGGCCTCTCTCCAAACACCTGTTCCGTTCCACAGCCAAGGGCAGCAGCGAGGCTCCAGAGTTAGACTCACAAGTGCACACACAGTGGATGACGTTACACAAATACCGAGTCCCCTGAAGAGACAGATGCCTTTTAGGCTGAAACCGGGAAGAAAGAAAGGCTGTATATAGGTCACAGTTAATGCACAGGCCTGGGTTGGGTATCTTGCTGTGTGACGTTGGCACTTCTTGGTACCTCGGTTTCAACATCTGTCATACGGGGATAATAACTGTACCTACTTTACAGGGATGCTACAAAGATTAAATGAGTTAATACCTGAGTGTAAAACAGTGGCTGGCACAAAGTAAGTACCAATAAATGTCAGACACTGTTGATTATAGAGTGAGTGATCACATTAACGTATCCACATGCCCAGATAAATGCAAATCAGATGGATCAATTTCTCTAGCTACAATAGCTACATATGCATTGAAAATTTTGGAAGGAAAGACACTGACATATTAATAGTGGTAATCATTACATAGTAAGATTATAAGTGATTTTTTTCATTAAACCACCCCCACATTTTCAACAGATAATGTTTTTCTTTTACAAACAGAATAAAATCAATAGATGAATCTTTAATAAAAGTGAATCAACAGATATGGGGCAGGTGGTTTAGAAACAGAGGGCAGGATTGGAAAGGCATGTCCCAGTGTTGAGTGCCTAACACTGTTCAAGGAAGGGAGAACATGGATTTGTGATTCAGTCTATTTGGAAACCTCCAAGTCATCCTTCAGATCAATGCTCGTGTCCCATCTTCTGAGAACGCTGTTACTTCTGCCAGTCCGCATCCCACACTTGCTTCTTTTCCCTGCACATGTCCAGACCTCCTCCAGGCAATGCCTCACAACTTCAGTTGCTGTTTATGGCTCACCTACTATGTGCCAGGCTCTAAGATAGCCACTTCACTGGATGATTCTTAGCTGAGGTCCACCGAGAGCAAGTGACTTGCCCAGGACCACTCAGCCAGGAGGCAGCATGGCTGAAATTCAAACCCAGGTCTTCTCACTTCACATCCGGGGCTCATCTTACGAGACAGCTCCATGATACAGGGAAGCCAGGGGTTACTGGAATATGGCCAGGGGCCAAGGGAGAGGGTTGCTATTTTCTGATTAGAGTGTTAACTGTGTATGTATGTGTACATGTGTGATTGTGTGTGTTAGAGAGAGAGAGAACGTATTTATAAAACATTTTTCAGACTGACTCTAAGAATAGATAGCAACATGGAGCTTGCTAGGGTTTTTCAAAGAATCAGAGAAATTGAAAGTCAAAACATTAAGCTAGATGAGCAGAAAATAGAGAAGTCTGACCCTGTGTTTGGGATAAAGGAGGCCTAGGCAGATTCCAGATCCTGTTCCTGACCACAGAATCCAGGAAGGTCTAGGTGAAAAGGAACTTGAAAGGTGATCTTGTTGACCCTTCTGCTCCATGCAAAAATCGCTCTCCCACACCCCAGCCGGGCAGCTTGTTTGAATGTGTCTGGATGAACGGGAGCTCAGCACATGAAGAAGTAGCACACACCTCCATCTCTGAGTGATGTCAGCAAGCTCTTCCTCTCAGAGTGGAAATGTTTCCCCATAATGTCACCCTTTGGTCTTGGTTCTAACCTCTGGAGGAATGAAGAATAAATCTGCCCTTCTATCAAGAGAGCTTTTGTATCAGTTAGGATACCTCCAGTGGCAAGTAATAAAAATCTTGACTCAATGACATGTAATTCGGAGGTGGCTCTGACTCCATCTTTCTGGCTCTACCCAGTTCCACTGTGGCTTGACCTTGGAAGGGCAGACAGATGGCTGTTGCTGTTCCAAGTGTCCTACTTAGGCAGTAAGTGTCTGGAGGAAGGATACACTCTGTCTTCCAGTGGCTCTTTCTTCCCAGAATTACCCATCCAACCTCTCATCACTTCTCATTGGACACAACTAGGTCACATGATCACTCTGAAGTCTGAGCCAGTCATGGACAAGGACAAAGGGATGACTTTCATTGGCCTGGATGGATCTGGATATACACCTGAGCTAGGGACAGGGTCACCTTCCATGAGGATGAGCAAAATCAGGACTCTTTCAGCAATGCATAAGGGGGAATAGATGTTGGCTCAACAACCGTGGCTTTGCCAGCATCCAGTACTTGGTTTGCAGGGTGGTGAGACACTTTCTGAGGTGGACATCAGTGATTTGTGCCTGCCCAGGATCCACTTCCCTTCTGCCATGGCAGCACCGAATTTTACTCTAAGGAATTGCTTCTTCTTGAGACCCTCAATCCAGGATCCCATCCTCTCCAAGACCTGGCTGATCAGCTTCTCTGGTGATGCTATGAACTGCCCCATATCCTTCTAGTACCTTCCTTTTTATACCTTCAATAGCCAGACCCAGTCTCTGTTGCTTGCAGCCAAAGAACTCTAAGCAGTTCACCAGATTCAAGGGCCCTGAGAGCTCCATGGCCCGCCCTCCTGGGGTGGCAGCCACCTAGGACATTGCACAGACCCTGGAGTTTGGAATCTGGGATGTAGAGAACCTGACAGACTGGATTCTCAGGGCTCCTCTGACCAGCTTGTGTCACCCTGGGCAAGTCACTTAACATCTCTGATCAGCCAAGCCCTGACATCACCTTGATCTCATCAAGGACTGGCAAAAAACTAACAAACAAACAAAACATGAATGTGCCCATCCAACTTAAGCAATGTCCCTGCAGTCAACAGTCCTAAAAATAAGGCACAAATCGCCACCTACTTGCTCAATGAATTATCAAATTTCCAATCACATTACCTCTCTGCATCTCCGTTTCTCATTCATAAAACGAGAATACTAATAGCATCACACCGGGTCTTTTGGATGATGACATAGAATAATATTGTGAGAGTACTTGCTAGTCCGTTAAATGCCACTGAATGTAAGGGATCAATATTCCCAATATCTGCTAGAAACATGCATCTATTTCTTCAACATGTAATAAATAAATAAGTGATATTAAATTACAAGTGTATGTCATCTTCCCCTCACCCTGCTTCTAAAAGCACATTTACTGTGCATACTTGGAGCTCGGGTTTCTATATTAATGGAGCTAAAAGGGTAAAACATGTGCACGACTGGAGAAGCCAGAGGACAGCGGATGTATGTGGGAAAGAGAACTCTAATTCTCTCCACGTTTATAAAAAGAAAAGGCAAAAAGCAGCCGTAATCTAAAAGGTGAAGGTGGAAGAACAAAAGAACAGATGCCAAGAAGAAACTCTGTGAATCTGGAGCAAGCGGGGAGAGGTGGAGGAGGAGGCTGGCATGATGAATATGAGAAAACGAGGGTGGTGGGGAGGCAAGCAGTGACAAGCAAAAAAAAAAAGGATTTTTTAAAAAAGTTTTGCTGGATATGATAAATGTCTCCCTTTGCATTTTCCTGAAAGACAGCAGGACAGTTTTCATTTGTTTTCAATTATTTGGGGATGTTGCACTATGGTGTCTCTGAACACAAGCCCATGCTAAGCCTGGCTTGTGTGGTGGCCTGGGTTTTGTGGATTACACACATATGTCAGTTCAGCTCCTCAGTGCCAGACACTGTGCAAGGCTCCCAATATGCACGGCCCCTGCCCTCACAGAGCTCGTGCTGCATACAAAGCACTTGGCCTGTCTCTTGCCTCACTCTCCCATCCTGGTGGTCACCAGACCCCACAGTCCAGATTCGCGCCTCTTCAGCCCCACAAGCCCCTCCTCAGATCGGGCCCTGGTCATCTCTCCCTGGATTATTCTGTCGATCTGTCTCCCTGCTGCTAGTCCCAACCTCCCCCCACCCCCCAACCCCCCAAGTCCATTTTCTACACTGCTGCCCAAATGTTGTTTTCTAAAACGCAAATCTAATCATGCCTTACCCTTATTTTAAATCTTGACTTCCTCCTCACCCCTTACAGGAAGAAGTCATAACGGCCACGCTCCTAGGTAAGGCCTTCGGGGTCTGGGTCTGGCCTAACCCGTGCCATCGTCTCCATCTCACATCACGGCATTTTCCCATCGCCTGGAAAACCCACCACCGTCCTCTTTTTCACCTTAAACACTCCTCTCGCTCTTTCACACTGTGGGCATCATTCCTCTGGGAGCATTCCCTAGGAAAGGTTCGCCTTGCTGCCACAGAGCAAGCCCTCTCCTCTCTAGGTTGTCTATCTCTTTATACTCAGCAGTGATATGTGTACATCTGCCCCGATAGTCCACTGCCACAATCTTAGGGACAGCAATGCATCATGGTCACCTCTAGCACGGCTCCAAGCACGGGGTAGATAACACACACAAAAGTTTCGTTGCTGGTGTGGCAGAAATGACAGGGAACAGAAAGCGACATCAGGAGGGGGTGGCATTATCAACTTAATAATTCAATTTGAATGTCTGCATGGTGGAAACTTGTGGCTTTTAAATGGATCTATTTTTTTCTATCTCATGGCACATGTGGGCCAGGAGAAGTCAGTGACCATTTAGCTAATATTTTAAAATAAAATGTTTTCAAATGACACCAATAAAACATGATCGTTTTCAAATAATAACAACAAAATAACAATGAACATAAAAAAATAAAATCTACCGGGAATGCACCACCCAGAGCTAACCACTGCTGACATTCTGAGAGTGGTCTCTGCAGAACTTTCTTATGCATATTTAACATCTGTCTGTACAGTGTGATAGAATTTGGTCTCTCCACACCCACACAGTCCAGAATCAGGGTAGAAGGGCCCCCAGCAGGGTGGAGTGGGGGACTCTCCATCTAGGACTTTGGCTCTGGGCAAAGCACAGCTGGCCCTACTCCCAGTTTGGGGCCATCTCCAGGCAGACACAAAGGGGTCCTTTTTCTTTCCCTCATGTACAAAGTGTGCTCCGGACTGGGAGTTTTTCTGGTTTGGGGGATTCAACTCAACTGGAAAAGATCATCTGAGGTTTCCCAAGAAAGCGAGATTTGAAGACGACATAGACTGAAGCTTTATTTTTGTCCAAAATAATCATGAATTATGAAAGCCATTAGCTGGACACTGGGGGAACAGCAGGCTTTTGTGGAGAAAGAAAAAGCGTGGGTAAGATCTAGACACTGATAAGGCTGTTGAAAAGACACTGAAAGAACCACTGAGTTATGGGAGGGCCTCTGCAATGAGCCTCTCTCACTTCCCAGTGTGCCCCCGTGGGGCATTTGTGATAGGTAACCTGTGACTGGAGAATACAAGTGAGCTAATGTGAGGATTCGCCCAGGGCCAGGGCTGTGTCCCACAGGACCCACCAGCGGTCTTCCGGTGTGGCTGCCAAGGAGGTGATGAATTCCTTTAGAACTCACTTTGGGGAAAGCCCCATCAGTTGGCACTACCCTATGGGAGCCATAACTACATAGGGAATTATACTTTGACCCCACATCTAGGAATCCACCAACAAATACAAAATAATGCAAAAGGTGGGATTATTTGTAATTGCACAAAACTGGGAACACCACAAATAATCATTCATAGGCTAGTTGGATATACACTATGATACATCTACTCAAGGAAATTCTATGCAGCCACAGATATGAATGAAGAAATTCCCTATGAATTGACATGGAACAATGTCCAGGATATATATTATTAAGTAAAACAAGCCAAATACAAGAAACTATAAATGAATTATACATCATGTGTAAGTAAGAAAGGGGGAAATATACATAAACAAAAATGGGCAGACATGAAGAAGAGGGTGGGGATGGCAGTGAGACAGTCACAAATCTACCTTTTTACATAGTTTTGATTTGGAATGGTTTACATATCCAAAACTAAAATTTAATCCAAAGGATTTTCTAAAAAGCAAACCCTAAATTTGACATAAACAGTAACAAATAAACCTTAATGATATCTTGTGAGTGGCAGGTATGACTCAACTATACAGAAAAAAAATCATTAATTGAAGTAATTTTGGACATAGTATTCTGACTGTATATCTTTAATATGATATCGTCTAATGATAAAAAAGAACTACAGGGCCGGCCGAGTGGCGTGGTGGTTAAGCGCTGGCTTGGGAAGCCATCGGCCCAGGTTCGGGTCCCACATATGAGGGCCAGTGACACTGCCCTCAAAAAAAAAAAAAAAAAAAGAATTACAAAAACATCTTGAAGTTCATGCAGTAGGTTTGCTGCTGGTAGGGTTACACTGGTGGTATAATTCTGAAACTATTTTTTTATGTATTGAAGGCTAGAACAAATGAGTAAATATTTGATGTTCTTGGGGACCAGGGTTTTGACTGTGAAGTGGGGAGATACAAGTATAGAATAGGGGAAGGTGAAGAAAAACTTATGCTATTAGATTTCAATTAGACATATCAGTGTATACTCACCGTTTTAAAAATATATAGTTCCTAGTTCCTTTCACTAAAAAGACCTGGAATCAATGACTCCAGTGGCCCAGGTCTTGGTTTTTAAATACCATTCCCCTCTGAAAGGAACCTGGGCTCCATGGAGATGAAGCTAATTCTAGGACGGAGGCAGGAAAAGTAGAAGTTAAGCCTGAAACATTTTCTTGTGACAGAAAGTAAACACATGATCAAAGACCAAAGAGGTATATCAAAATGACACAGGAGCCAGTATGAAGGAGTTCCCAAGGGCCAAATTTGGGACAATTTGAGCCAAAAAAAAAAAAAAAAAAAGGAACAATGATGGTAATTTATTACAATACATCAAATTTTAAAACATAGTTCTAGGAGTCCATAATAATGTTTAAAAAATTAAAAGATGTTTACAGCAAAAGAAAAGAAGGGGAAAGGAAGACTTTAAAGGTATTTACTGGTGTATATTGTACTATTCTTGTAGTTTATCTGTAAGGTTGAGAATTTTCAAGATTAAAATTGAAGGGATCACTACACTACAAAAAATATTGATGTCAGCTGATGGATGGGTTAACTTACCTAAGTGCAATCCTTGTGCAATATATACAGGTGTCAAATCATCACAAATTTACACAATGTTATATATGTCGATTGTATCACAATAAAGCTAGAAGTGAAATAAAATAAAATATTTATTTTTTCTTTAAGTTGAAGGGGAAAAGAACCATGAGCATAGGGAAGGACCTACCAGTAAGATCCTGAGAAATGAGCACGCTCCCCCTTAGCCCGCAGTTCCCAGTGGGGTGACAGCGCCCCCTAGGGAGGGTTGACCAGGTACCGTCACCCAGGTCTCCCCAGTCAGGGTTACCAGTTGTCACAGAGGCCAACTGGTCCAGTTTTACTTGGCACTGTCTGCTGAAAAGCTAAAAGGCATGCATCCCAACAGCTCCCTCTGTGCTGGGAAAACCAGGATGGTTGGTCACTGTCCCTGAGAGCGAAGTGGCTGCTGACCTGGGTAGGGTCAACAATGTGCGCCTGGGTAGACTTCACTCCCTTCCAGAAAGTTCCACCAGAGGCCTCTGCTCAGATCACAGCCTCTGAGAAAGGAGTGCTTCCTGCCTGGTGTCTGCATCTTCAGACAAGGCTGCCCCACCCCTGTCCCTCACCACGGCTGCCTGATCTCCTCTCACAAGACAGTCCGAAGCTCCTGCAGTGGTGCTGGGCACCTAGAAATGACACCACGTTAACCCAGGCTGTCACGTCCTCCCACGATTCCATCAGCCTGGTCCGGCTCAGGGGAATTCTCTTGTTTTAATCATGTTTCTCTTCAAAACCACTCTTGCTGGGAGCAAGGGATGCCATTCATGAATCTTTGGTTCAAATGATCTCTCACCTATTCTGGCCTCGTCATTTAATATACTAACAATTTTGCTGATAGACTTCCTCTAAATAACAGGCCAGAGGGCCGGCCGAGTGGCACGGTGGTTGGGAGCCGCTGGGGACGCCAGCAGCCCTGGTTCAGGTCCCACATATGAGGGCCAGTGACACTGCCCTCTAAAAAGAATAAATAAATAAATAAATAAATAAATAAATAAATAAATAATATGCCAGAGACTTTAAAAGAAAGAGCTAACATTAGCACATCTGGGTCCCCAGGGAAATGCTGGGTTTGCATCCACAAGTCATCCCCAGAAAGATCCATCAGGCTGACAGCCACCCCGGTCCTGGTGGGGGTTGGAGAGCTGCAGTGCCCTGGGGTGGGGGGAAGGGCTGAAGGAGGGGACACCTGCTGTAGTCTGTCCCCAGCTGGAGCCCTGAGATGAGATCGGGTGGGGAGTGGAGGGCTGAGGCCTTCAGGAGTGGGGGCAGGGCGCCCGACTGCTTCTAGCGAATCCTGGTGAGTCTGTTTCATAGCGTCTCCTTCTCTCCTGATCAACCCGGAGGAAAAACTGGCCTGGGAGACACAGGCCCTGAAAGAGGCAGCAAAGAGGTAAGAACAGAGGCCTGGGACTGGCTGGGCCACGCAGGCAGGAAAGACAGGAGGGCTCTGTGGGAGAAGGCCGCAGTCCCTCGGTCCAGGCTCCGCCGGGACCCCTGCCCCGTCAGTGATGGCGCTGAGGGAGAGATTGGCAGCCCGGCTCTGGCCAAGTTCTGTGCCCGAGGCGGGGCCGACGGGAGCAGGCCTGCTCCTCCTGTCACCCTTCACCCCCTACGGCCCTGGCCCAGCAGAGGCTCAAGTCTCTTAATGAAGGAGCTCTTGGATAGCTCGGGCCTCTCCTGCCTTGGGCTCTGGGCTCTTTTCTCCCCCAATTCACCACTTTTAAAAGGGAGCGGCTACCACTTCTAATCTCTGGTACCCCTAACATCTCACTCACATGCAGGGCTAACAGTTCCTCAAAAAGTTAAACAGAACTATCGAGTGACCCAGCAGTCCCAGTCCTAGGTAGACAGCCGAGAAAACTGAAAAGCTAGCTTCACACAATAAGCGGCACGAGTGTTCACAGCAGCACTGCGCACAACCGCCAAACGCCGGACACAACCCAGCAGTCCGTCAACTGATGAAAGGATAAACAGACCGCAGTTTATCCACACAGTGGAATGCTACTCAGCAATAAAATGGAATGAAACTCTGACCCATGCCTCAGCATGGATGAGCCTGCAAAACATTATACTAAATGAAAGAAGCCAGGCACCAAAGGAAAAGATTATGTGATTCCAGCTATATGCAATGTCCAGAGCAGGCACATGCATACAGACAGGAATTGGGCCAGCGGTGGCCAGGGGTTGGCGGACAAGGGAACAGGAGTGGCTGCTGATGCATGTGGGGTTCTCCGGGGTGATGGAAATGTTCTGAAATTAGACAGCGGTGATGGATGCACAGCACACTGAATATACTAAAACCCCACTGACCTGTACACTTCAGATGGGTGAATTTTCTGTTACGTTAACTACGTCTCAGTTTTATTTATTTATTTATTTATTTTAATCAGTCCTCTGGGGTCACCCTGACTTTGACTTCCGCACAGTCCACATTCCCGATAAGCTTGTTCCTCTAAGTCGTCGGGTTCCTCTAAATCGTGCTTCCTGCAGGCACACTATCGTCTGCACTGGCCTGGCCCATGGGGCGCTGCCCGTTTCTTCCTTGCCCCAAACACTCATGCTTTTCGGCACAGATTTGGGGTGAGTGAGGGGATGCCATCCAGCACAGCACACCAAGACATAAATCAGACCATCCAACATCTCTGTTCCTGGAAGTCTCTTGGCCCAGCCACCAGCACAGGGTACCCTTGCCCCAGCCACCAACCCTGCTGCGGGACAAGCCCTCTATACTGGACCTCTGAGCCTCTTCTTCCTAATCAAAGACGCCTAAGTGCGGCCCCTTCCTAAGAAGGCCTTTCCTTCCCTCTCTGCTCTGCTATCATCATCAGTCCCTGGCTCAGCTAAGGACAGGAAGGCTTAGAGAAAGGCAAGTCAGCCAGCTACCAAGAGGGGGAGTGGGGTCTCCAACATAGTGCCTTGTGCTATCCCATTTCAGGGGATGGGGGTTGGGGTGAAGGGTCCCCATTTGGAGGGCTGGGGCTTAGGGCAGCCAAAGCACCACAGCTTTCCCCATCTGTCTGCCTGGCTGTTACTTTTACCCAGAATGACACTGTCAGTAACGTTTGTCCAGCCTCTCCCCTCAACGCCCAATTTACTCGGCTCAGGGCAGCTGTGCAATCAATGCCCCCATCTAAGTCCAGGACTGAGAGGCTCTTCAGGGCTCTGAAACATGCTAATTAGGTTTAGGCAATTGAGCTCAATAAATTAGAGCCAAACAGCTATTGATTCAGTTATCAGCACTCCTGGAGACACACAAAGCAGTGCTCCAAAGACATCAGGCAGAGAAAAAACAAAACACCTTGGAAGCCCACTGACTTTCCAAGGTTGGGTTTTCATAGCAATTGTTTTTTATAAAGCAAGTGCCAGCTCGGGGAAAACATCTTAACCAGGGCAGGCCTCAGCTCCTTGTGCCTAAAATCCGTTCCATCTCAGGGACTCTCCCGACAGCTCTCCGGGAGAAAGCTACAGGGGGCGGTGGCCGCAGAGCCCTGAGATCCTTCAGAGGAGCCGAGCTCATCCTCCTGCCTGTCTCCTCTGGACAGGGGTGAACAGCAGAGAGACACGGCTGCTTTTAAGTGTGGCCTCGGCGCCAGGCACTCCGCCCATCCCCAGGAGAGCCAGGTGAAAGGGCTGTGGTGCGATCCCAGTTTTGTGGATGAGGAAACTGAGGCTCAGAGAGGTCTGTGACTTATCCCTGATCACACAGCTGCCAAGAACAGAGCAGGGGTCCCTGGTTCTCACAAAATTATCAAGAGCTGGGCTTATGTGGATCCCTGTGAGCCCTCCTGGGGAAGCTCAACGCAAGTCCTCAGATGACAGGCCCTCCGCAGAACTGTCACCACAGGCAGAAGGTACAGCTACGGGGCGGTCCCCATCCAGAGGCCACCCCGGTGTGCCTGTGACAGCGAGGCCCCAGGTGGATAGGACCCGGCTGGACCCATCAGGTGCCCTCCTTGGGTTTGTGAATTTGTGAAGGGGGTAGAACGGCTCAGAGAGAGTGTGATGGTCCAAAGTCACAGGCACAAGTGGGGAGTGGGGCTGTAGGAACCAGACAGCAAAAGCAAGGTGGGAGGCGCGATGAGAGGATGACTGAGGCCAGGTAGGAGGAAGCAGGTGGCAGAGAGGGTCCCAGTATCCTAGAGGCCCAGCTGGCTGCCCGGCTGTCACCAGGCTCTCTCCTTTCTGCCCTCTAGCTGCCCCCTGCAGGCCACCTCCGCAGCAGCTCTCTGCTCTTAAGGACAAGCAGCACTTCTCATGGGCCCCCGCCCTGTCTCACCAACCTTTCCTGAATTTGGTTAAAACATAAAAGCCTCATCTGCCTGAAAGCCTTTTCTAAGGACACTCAGGAATCTCTCTGGGGTGAGATTTTTATTTTTAAAAGGGCAGCACCTCCTCTCTCTGCCTCAGGCCCTGTGTGTGCTGGGAGAGGGAGAGCAGAAAGCAGGCTGGGGCCTTCTCAGGGGTACCCAAGGGGCCTCAGTTTGCAAACCCTACCATCCCCCACTCCCTGGGCTGTGGCTCCTGAAGCGGGGAAGGGAGCTGCAAGGTGTGTGTAAATGCAGAGGCTGCCCCAGGCTCAGGACAGTCCAGAGATGCCCCATTTCTACAGTTCAAAGGTCAGTGATTTTGCCCCTCCTCCCCCACAGAGGACCTAGATGGGCCACCCCACTGACATGCTGTCAACAGAGGCAAGTTCGTAGAGAGACAGCTGGGAAGGCCTGCTCTCCGCTTCCAGGTGAGGAGGCGACACAGGCGGAGGGGTGGATGGAAGCCCTGTGGCCATTTGGGACGGGACCAAAACCAGAAGCCTTAGGCGTGGGCCCTGTAGCCAGGTCAGTGTCAGGCCTGGTGGGTGCACGCCTCCTCCTGCAGCTAAAATGGGAACTGGCGGAGGAAACGGAGTTTAAGCTGTGCAAGAACCCAGGGCCGAGCGCTGTCTGAATCATTTCCAGGGCCTGGACAGCGGGCCTCGGAGGATGTTTCCGGGATGAGCAAATCCAAAGAGATGGGACTACAACTGCGAAATCCCTTCGTGGGGAATCCCAGCCTGCCAGCATGTTTAACAAGGGCGCTCGGGAAGGGAGGCCTGGAGGCCGCCGGCAGCTTCTCCCCCGGTCAAGGGAGCTTCCACAGGGGTCTGGGCTCCAGGGCTGCCTCGGGGAGGGTGAAGAGATGCTGCCCTGAAGAGTCGTGGGGAGCAGAAACACAGAATTGGAGGCCCAGGAGGGGGTGATCGTCCCCTCCAGTCCACGCTGACGCCAACTCTCACAGGAAGCTGCTCCCGGGCCGCACCCTCCCAGCCAAGGGCGGGCGCACCTAACTGTTCCGCTGTGCTTCCGGCTTCCACATTTTCCAGGCAGCTACACATGGTGAACTTGGTGATGGAGTATGTGGGAGAGGGCAGAGCCAGATGGGGCTGGGATCTGTGCCTGGGTGCATGGGCAGCACAGGGCAGAAGCAGGAGGGGGTGGCGAGGACGAAGGTGGCTCCACTTTGGGACAAGCTGACTCAGAGTGTCTCTGTGACGTCCCAGTGGATGTCCGGGCAAGGCTGGCGCACGTGGTTCTGGGGAACCATCAGCATATGGGGGCAGAGGAGAGCCTAGGAGGCCAGGGAGTGGAGGAGGCCGCAGATCGTGGGGCCTGTGTACAGGAGGAAAGGCGAGGGCCCAGGACAGCCCCAGGTGGCAGAGTCAGAGGCCCTGAGTCCACCCAATTTGCTCCAGGGGCACAGTAAGGAGGCCACGGGGCCAGCAGTGCCGGCTCTGCTAGCAGAAAATGCAGACCAGCATTTACGGAGAACCAACTGCATGCCGGCCCGGACTCGGTGCCCTGTGTGCACGCAGGAATGTTCAGGGGATGTTCACTGTGGCTCTTTCTGAGACCCAGAGAGGCGAAATGACAACCAGGAGGCAGGAGAGCGGACGGACAGATACTGCTGTGGACTGAATGTTTGTGTCCCCTCCCCCCAAATCTATCTATGGAAACCCTCATCCTCAGTGAGATGGTATTAGAAGGTAGGGCCTCTGGGAGGTGATTAGGTCATGAGGGCAGAGCCCTCACATGGGATTAGTTTCCTTATAGAAACAGATAGGAGACAGCCTGCTTCCTTCCTGTGCTCCGCCCAGTGAGGACCTAATAAGGAGGAGACCCACTGCAAGGCAGGAGGAGGGGTCGCACCAGATCCGGCCATGCAGGCGTCCTCCTCACAGACTCCCCAGCCTCCAGAACAGTGAGAGATAAATGTCTGTGGTTTAAGCCTCCACCCCCACCCCAGCAGCAGCAGGCGGTGGTATTCTCATTATAGCAGCCCGAGCTGACGGAGATGGAGCCAGCGGCTGGCTCGGTCCTTGGCTCCATTAGGAGAGTGGGTGGCCAAAAACCCCCCAAACACGCACAGCCCCAGCTGCTTCTGCCGGCTCCGTGAGGAACGAGCAAGCCTCCCCGTGTCCTCCTTCTCTCCACCTCTTCCTCTGCAGAGCAGCCAGAGGTCCCAGCAAGGCAACGCAGGCCCACATGGGCCCAGGTGCTTCGCCCCCCTCCCCTCCGGGCCTGAGGCCCTGCGAAGGCAGAGGTTCACTCAGCTGAGCAGCCGTGGTGAGACTAAAGCAGCCCCCGCACACAAACAGCAGGCAGTGTTGCCCTCAGAAGGCCCCACTCTGGCTGGGACCACCAGGCGCCACCAGCCCAGTGGGTAGACAACGAGAGGGAGGCCTGGGACCTGTGCCTCATTCGGAGCCACAGAATTGCTTTGTCTGTTCCTAGTGGGTTTCGAGAAGGGAGCCACAGGGAGCGTGGCCAGGGCGCTGTCCCACCTCCCTCTGTCACCTCTGAACCCCGCCTTCACTGCCTCCCCAACTTACGATAAACAAACCCACCGGCCACTTACACGCTCCTTGCGCACTGGCGGTCCTGCCAAGCCCTCAGGGGTACCTCAGCCTACAGTCACCAGTCACGGTGTGGAAAACTGGTCCTCACTGTCTGGCTCCAAGAAGGGAGTCAACACAGCTAACAGCTATTAAGCTTTAACTGGGCCCAGGCCCGGGACAAGGGCAAAGCTGCAAAAGAGGTGGTCCTTGGTGATTTTTATTATGGTGAGGGAGCCGAGACCTAACTGCAAATTATGATTCTGCCACTGTGCAGCTGAGTGACCTTGAGCAGCTCACTTAACCTCTCTGCTCCTGAGTGTCACTAGCTGGACGCGGGAAGGAGGCAAGTAATATTGGCCATACAGGCTGTTGTGAAGATCCCAGAAGATACTGGACTAAGACCTAAGTTAATGGTTCCCAAAATGTGGTCCCTGGACCAGCAGCATAAACACCACTTAGGAACTTAACTAGAAATGCACATTCTCAGCCCGACCAGACCTACTGAACTGGGAACTCTGGGTGAGGCTCAGCGACTGCGCTTTAAGGAGCTCTTGCCACCGCCTGAGAATCTTGGGACAAGAAACATGGAGGGTGCTTTTCAGTCTCCCCAGAGATGTGGCCCTGCTAGGATGTGCCCTTAGAAAAAGCAGGAGTTCCTGGCCAGCTACATCTCTTAGCAGGAACTACTGGAAAGCCGGTATTAAGGAGACCTCTGCACGCTCCCAGCACATGCCACCAGAAAAATCCATGTCCACCATTCTCCTCCCCCAGATCCCCATGCTCGCCCATGCCACTGGCCCGATGCCACTCAGCAGGCAGACAGCTCGGGCCTTGAGCTCCAAGTCCCTGCACCCCAAGCCCCCCAGATCCCACTCTCCTGCCCCATGGCCTCCTGCTTGGGGACACTGCCTAAGGTGCAGGTCCTGCTACTTGCCCTGTCCTTGCCCCTCCCTCCCTCAGGGGTCCAGGGTCACTCTAGCCCCTCAGCTGGCTTCCTACCACTGACCCCTGGGGGCTCCCCAACTCAACATGGTTTCTCCTCACCCACCGGCCATTCTGCCCAACTGCCCGGCTTCTTTGAGGGACCCCAGCATTCCCTGCTCCCTCCTGCCCATCCTGTTGGCTGACTGGCTCTGCTGATTCACCCTTCATTAGTGTCCTTCCAAAGGCCTGGCGCAGTGCCCCCCACCCCCGAGTGCTGGGCCAGGAGCCAGGAACAGCAGTTGCTGCCATCCACACAGACTCATGACGGCGGGAGCGTGCAGGTGTTTCACATCAGTAACTCCATAACCCTTGAACCTGCAAAGGGGCGTGATGACTCCATTTTACAGGTGAGTGAACTGAGGCTTAGAAAGGGAAGTGACATGCCCAGGGTCACACTGGCAGCAAGAGGGAGGCTGGGATTTGGACTCTTGCTTGTCTGACTCTGGGAGGGGGTCCCTATGGCTAAAATGACCAGAACATCTTCCAGAAACAGGAAATCTAACATTAACTGTGAAGTTGTTTCCTACCTGTTCTGTGTTTGTTCATCCTTTCCCCAAACCTTTAGGACACGTCTGCTCCTCCCAATGGCCTGGTGACACTGGTTTCAGAGTGCCTGGTGAGAGGTGACAGGAAACGGATGCCCCTTCATTCCCCACCACGGAGGTTCCATGGACCCAGGGCTGCTGGGCGAGCCCTGTGTCCCCTCAGAGCTTGCGATGGCACTGGGCCGTTTCATCTGATTGTCTGGGGCTGAGCCCAGATGGCCACAGCACTTGGGGACATCAGGGGTTCTGTGGACAAAACAGGCGACATCCTAACCTGACAAGCTCAGGGAAAGCCGGCATAGCGGGCCTTACAAACTCAGAGACCGAAAGGAACCACATAGGATGGTCTGAACACAAAAATTCCTAACTAAAAGCGGGTCATGGCAGGTAGTCACGTCCTAGGCCTGTAGCATCCTCGACAAAGGTCAATCGTCACCTTAAGTGAGCCTGTCTGTTGTCTGCATCCAGGATAACAGAGCTCTGAAATGTCGGAGCACTTTTCTTCTCCAGGCCTCTCAGGGCACCGCCTCCCACATCATTACTGCGGCCCACGAACCATCTTACGTACTCTAAACGTTAACCATCCTGTGCCCACCAGTGTAAAAGTGTCTTTTGCTTTTTATCCAGTCTCAGAGATTTCCCTGCTTTGCTGTCTCCCAGCCCCTTAATCGACCATCAAAGGATTTCGTGAAACCATCCTGTCTCCTTTTAGTCTAATGTATGAAATAAGCCATTCTGCAAAACGGCCATTCTTGGGAGCATTTTCTCAATCTGTTGAGATTTTGCTTCCTGGCAATTGTCATCATTTGGGCTCAAATAAACTCAAAAATTCTCTACAGCTTTGGACGCGACAGTTCCGATAAGAGATTTCCATCCCTTTCCCAGCCCCTCCCTGAGGGAACAGCCCCCTGCAGCCTAGGGGCTTCTCTGTCTGGCATCTTGTGTCAGTAACTTCTCGGGTTTTTGAGCCCTCCCCACTGCATGGGGGCTCCTGGGGTATGCGGCTGTGCCTTCTACTGTATTCCCCTCACAAGGCCCAGAACAGAGGACTAGATCAGGGCAGCTGAGTACCATAAAGGAAGCGAATGTGGCCTTAGGTGCTGCAGGGAAGGGGCTTCGGGTGCGTGCGCTGTCCTTTGGGTCCTCTCTGGCCTCCTGTCAGCTGTCCCATCCCACTGTCTCTGCCCTGCTAAGGTGAGTGCCCCCAGCACCCACAGCTGCCAACCGCAGACTCTGCCATTGCTCCTGTCCCCAGGCATCTGTCCTCTCGGCATCTCTGTCCCTTGGGAGAAACCACAGACTCCTCCTGGGCCTTCTGTAGCGACACCTGGTCTCATTTGTGCAAACCAGAGAGTGACACTTGGGGTTCATGTACTTGGACAGCCTCCTCAGGCTCTGGTTCTTCTCGGAGCTTCCGTTTCCACTCCTGCTCCCACGGCCCACCCTGGTCCTTGGCCACATCCTCACACTGGTCTCATCACTGCCAAGCCTCTCCGGGCAGGGCTGAGGCTGCTTTCTCCTTCACCTTTCTGCCTCCTGGGAACTGCGCTTCCATCAAAAGCACCCTGAATTCTTTCTTTTTACGGCTTACAGTAAAACTATGATCAAAGTAAGAGGTACTGACATTTCCTATTTAGAGGGAAGCTTTGGAATTTAGAAAAACCTTTTTATCTCTTAAAGCTCAGCTTTTAAGACTATTCTTTTGCCGGGAGACAAAACAAAATACAAAGTCTAATTTGATGGTCAGAGCTGAGGGGTGAATTCATTATTCCAGTAGAAACCCACCCATCCCTGAAGCACTTAAACCCATTGATCCAATGGAAGTCACAGAGCATTTAAGGGCAATTAAAAGTACATCAGTTTTACTTTTTTAGAATTATCTCCATATACAATGTTTAAAACTCTACAAACTGGTACGACATGGACTTAATCTTATTAGCTAGAATTATAGACAACACTTAGGAATATAAGGGTGTTTCCCAGGTAGCTTTAAAAGTGTAATGCAAGTATAACAATTTAGAGATGCAATGTATCATATCAATTGCTTAATGACTGCAATAGGAACCTGGACAGAGTTCAAGAATGGGAGATATGGACAACTTGGACTCAGTTCAAGTTTGCTTTTAATTTGATTTACTCCTGCAGCATAAAAGAAGTGATGCAAAGGATAAGTAGGAGCCAGGAGAGTCTCTGGGTGAACCATCGCTCGTGTAGCCCTCCCTCTGCTGGTCTGATGCCGGCCAGGCTGCAGGAGCAGGGGCCTGGGAGCTGCAGACTCTCCTTCCATTCCGGCCTCAACACCACTTCCCGACTGCTAAAGCCTTGCGGGGAAGCACTGGCCACTGTCCCCACATCTGGGCCTGCACTGCACTCTTTTCCATTTATGCCCTTTTGGGAACTTTCCAGGGGCAGCTCAGAACCGGCCTGCCATGATGACAAGGAGCCAAAATCATCTTAATAATAATAAAAGAAAATATCTGAAATAATTTGTTTTAGCCGTATTCTTGCCTTTTTTTCCCGGACTCTGCATCTCGAAAACGTGAGAAGCCGCCCTCAGGGGGACAGAGCCGCAGTGCAGTGCGGCAGTCTGGGCCGGCCTCACGGAGGGAAAAGGCTCCCTCCGCCTCCTGTCCCATCGTCTAATCCCTCCATGGCAGACTGGTTCTGAGGAGCCCGCCACTCAGGCCTCCCGGTGCCCGACCGGATGGGGGCATTTGCAGCAGGAAGAGACACGCCCAGAAGTGAGCTGGTAACCATTCAACAACCGGCTGTCTCAAGGCTGATGTGTGCAGCGTTTGCACATTCCCATGGTATCAACACTCCACCATGGCCGATTTTAGCCACCAACGTGATGTCACCAATGCGGGGCTGCAAAGTACTGTGCATCATTTTACAGCATTTCCATCATATATTGGAGTTGTCGGAAAAGTCATGATGTATGTTTAATCTATGTTTTTGTTGCAAAAAATGTGTCATGACTTTTCCTACAATCCAATAGATACAAGAGATGGAAGTAACCTCGAGCACATAGATAATAGCGAAGTAATTTGAAAGGGCTGAGTGTTTTGTCGTTAGGTTTGGTTTGAATAGAATTTATTCCATTGTAATATTCTATCATTTAATTTTTAATAATGGCTGTGTTCAACGACTTGCTCACAAAACTCCTGAAACCATAACAGTCAGCTCCAGGAGCTGCCACATGCCAGGGGCATCCCATCACTGGGCGTGCCTCAGCGGGCCACAGCAGGCTGGACAGGGGAAAGGCATACCCAACACCAGCCACAGGTGGCGACTTGGCATTTCCAAACAATACAGCCTTAAACATGCACCAATTTCGCTGATTCATAGTAGGGTTTCTTTCCTCCACAAACACACTTAGTCTTGTGTAAAGCAGTGAATTCACACAAGGACGACCGGGCATTCACTGGCCGCACTAACGTCTCAAGGTGGCATGTCAAACAGCAGACCCTAGAAGGTGCAGAGAGGGAGCTAGCTCTTCAAAGCAGGCCCAGTGCCCTGGAGAAGCCAGTCCAAAAGAGCCACACTCTTCCGGAAGCTCTGTGGTGTCCTGTCAACACATGGGTGAGGCTCTCCTTTCTTGCCCACCAACCCCGTAGCCCCAGCCTGACTTCATCCATCCAGGGCAGTCACTGCTCCGGAGTCACAAAGGCACTGAATGCTGAGCTGGTCACTTTGCTCCTTTCAAGGAAGTAAACACCCTCCTTAAAATTCTCAAACCAGCCACCGTCATTCAAGGTCCATGGATTCCAACCCACCCCAGGGCCTTCACCACAATCACCAAGGCATGGACGAACATCTGGGGACTGACAAACAGCTGTGACAGGGACCTGGCCACGCTACACGTCCAGCGCAGTTTAGACGCGCAGTACATCTGGGTGCCCAAAGCACAGGTGAGAGAAAGTACAGGGCCGGAGAGACAAACTCCCATGAGACTAGGTGGGGCCTCAGTGACTCCTGAGGGAGGCAGAGTATTTTTCTGACAGTGATGGGGTGAAGATGGGGGGCCCCTCGGGGCTCTGGTCCCCTCCCTCAGAGAGAAGTACATGCCTGCTCTTCTGAACTTGGGTGTGGCCATATGACTCCCTCTGTCAGTGAGATGTGAGGGGGGCATGACACTCAGCCCCAGAGACACCAGGGGACAGGAAAGGATTCAGGGAGACGCTGCTCTGTCAGCCTCGGTCCCCAGATGAAGACCTGGAGCGGAGATGCACCCAGCACGCTACAGAATCTGGGGGTCTTCTGTTCCTAAAGCTTTATGTAAGTCTATCCCGACTGACACATGGGCATGTGGGAGAGGGTGAGCAAAGCTCCAGGAGTCGGAAGGCCCCAGGGACGAGTGGGGACCTGCACAGAGCCCAGCGTGGATGGGGCATAGGGTGGTGTGTGCACGGCCCAAGGAGAGGGGACGGAAGGAAGCTTCGACATGGCCGGGAAGGTGGGGCAGCAACTGATTCTCTGCAGGGCTCTGAGCACGACCCTGTCATAGCCTCCGTCCCCTCCCCATACACCCACTTAGGTGACCGCCACAGCCCATTCCCAGAGGACACGGACGGTGCTAGCCTGCCCTCAAGGAGCTTCAAGTCCACTGAGCGCAGACAGACCACAAATGAGAGAAGGGCAGTGCCCAGAGCAAGCTGCTTCAGCACCAACTTGTGCTCATCCAGAAGGCAGGGGCCCCCAGGGCCTGCCCAGCGCGGGGCGCCCGGAAGAGCTGAATTCCTTCCGCATCTGCAGAGCCGGTCACATACGCCACCACCTCCAGCCTCCCCGCATGTGGAGCTTGTCTGAGAACTCATGGTTTAGCAGCTCCCGCCTGCCCCCCAGAGAAGGGTCTTCACTCCAGAGTCCCATTCTCCACCTTCCCTGTTTCATGGACCCGTCGGTCATCTGGGGAAACCATGGACCCCTCCTCAGAGTGACGTTTTTAAATGCACACAATAAATCTCACAGGATTACAAAGGAAGCTAATTATTTGTCAGCGTGATTATCAAAATACTTTTTCAAATTGGGATATAGTAATATAGGTGCTTCTTCATGAACACAGATCTGGCAGACATTCCTCACAGTTGTAATCTTAATGTAGATATTGCAAAATATCTATCCACAACAGCAATGTGATGTAAAAACATCTGTGATGTCTAGGAGTGACAAGTCACAGGCACTGTTTGGTTGCTTGCCTACATTCTTAATTGAAGGAAATGCTCAATTTCAGCTAAAGGTTAGCGAAAATAAGGACATAAATTTTCCCTGATCCGAGGTCCCTGACCCCTGACTCCCAGCCCCAGTAAGATCCCCTGCTCTGGGCTTCCCTGTGGCTCACTCTCTCACGCCCCCATCAGTGCCTCGGTGTCCCCATCAGTTATTATGATTAGGAAAGCCTCTCAGTCGCCCTGAGTGATTTCACACACACATGCTCAGATGCTCCCCTGACTCTCTATAGTTCAGCCTCCTGAGGAGGGTATGAAATGTCTCAATAAAGGCTGATGAGGCAGCAGCAAGGACCATATGGCTGTGGGTCCAAGGTGAGGCCAAGGGCATCTCTCCTGCAGCCTATGCCTTGTTCGCTGGAAGTCCCTTCCTCTGCCTGTCCATGGCGGTGGTGTCACTGTTACTAAAAGGATCAAATTCGGAGCACTCAGCCTCTCTCCTGTCTTCTTCTCTTGCCTCATCCGGTTTTTAATCAGTCTCCCCGTTGCCAGCCACACGGAGAGCCCCAGGGTCTGCACCCTCCAGGGACCTCTCAGCTGTCAGCGCCAGACCTGCCCATAGATCCCTGGGTCCAGTCATCATATCCTACTCAGCACAGAAAGGGTTTCCTCAAACAAGCCTCAAAACATGCAAGCCATAAAAGAATTTTGAACATACTACTTTTTGAAAATTAAAAACATAATGTTCTTAATTTCGACAGATACTGTAAAGATGGAAAAGTAAAGCATCAGAGGAGAAGGCAGAGTCGTTCCACCTATAATTGACAAAGGACTGGTGTCCAAGATGAAAAAGCTGCCCACGAATCAGTTTTAAAGAGACAATGCGTTTTTTAAAGGGGTTGGGGGCGGGCAGGGACAGAGACCAGGCACTTCACAGACAAGGACATTCGCAGAGATGCTCAGGCTCAATCGTGACCAGGAACATGCAAACAGGGTCATAATAAGACTCCATGTTGTACCCACAAGATTGGCAAACATTTAGAAATGTGACAGTTGCAAGTGTTGGTAAAGATGTGAGAGAGCATTAGAAGCCTTTATGCATAGCTGGTAAGATGGTAATTGGTTCAACCACTTTGAGAAATTTGGTTATCTGTAAGAAGTTGGAGATATGGGAACTTTGACACAGTGTTTCCACTCTTTCCGTATCCTAGCGCCTGGGCACCGGGCATCGCACCTGAGAAGGCGAATAGCAGCACAGCTCACAGCAGCCCAAATCCAGAAAGAATCAAGATGTGTGTCTAGTCACCCAGTGGAACAGTTTACAGTGATGCAGAGGAACAAAGGACAGAGGCACACGGCAGCATGAATGACCCTTGGGATTGTAATGTTGAGCAAAAGCAAACCCAAGCAAAACTAAACACGTTGTTTGGGTGAGGCTCATACACGTGCTGGCAACTACTTCTAAAAAGCCCAAGGAACTAAATAACACAACGTTTGGGATGGTGGCCCCGTGGTGGCAGGGACCACTGAGGATTGCACAAGCTGTCAATAATGTTCCACTTCTGAAGTGGGGTGGTGGGCTCACAGTTTTTGTTTCAACAAAATCCCTGAGTGTCTGACTCCCAGGCATGGTGCCAGGCTGCCTACAAAATACAGGAGGACACAGGGCCACCCCGAGGGAGTTGGTACTGGAAGCCTTCCAAGTAACCCCAGGGGAGCAGAGCACACAATGGGGCTCCCAGGAGGGAGAGGGAACCTGGTAAGGCCAGCTGCCATGGGTGCCAGGTCCCTCCCCTCCCCGTGCTCTCCCATGTAATCCGCACCACAACACGTGGAGTAGTTATCAGCCACGCCCAGTGCACTGCGGCAGTCCCAGCTGCTGGCAGGGCCTGGCATCAGGGCCAGAGTGACAGAGAAGCAGCCCTGCCCTACTGGGCCGGGCTCCAGAACTGCCCCTCACCCAGTTCCCTGCTTGCCTCCCAAGTCTCCCTCCAAGACTCCTTCAGTGCAGGGGTGGGCCACCGCCCTCACCCCCCAGCTCACTCCCCAGCCTGGGGGGAGCGCACAGCTGTGCTCTGCTGTCAGCCCGCACTCCCTGTCTTTTTCCTTCTCTCCACCACTCTCTCCCTTTCCACCCCCCCAAACACACACATCCACCTGCCCACTGAGCACAGTCACCCCCTTTCCCTCCCCGGAAATGATACCAAGCTCCCCAGTGACCCCAGCCTAAGCCAGTGTACATGTGACCCAACCCCGCACCCACTGAGCCTGCTGCCCACTGTCCTAATATCCCGGAATCACACACTAACCAGCTCGGCCACCCCACCTCCCTGCCCAGACCCCTGCAGAGTGACAGACTGGTCTAACAGCACACCCCTCACCTGCTGGGATCCATTTGCTGGGTCATGAGGCCTTGCCTGACCTCACTTCTCCACCTCCCCGCTGAGCCCGAGGTCCCCTGAACCTGGGCCACTCCCTGAGATGGCCATGCTCCCTTGTCCATCCGTCCTGGCTTTTAGTTTCTCAACCCATCCCTGCCAGCTCGTGCCCCCAGGAAGGCCCCAGCCACCCACTCCTCAGTCTGTGCTCCCATCTGAGTTAACTGTACCCCATTCTGCACCATGTCGCCCCCATCCCCACAGCCCCCATACAGGACATCAGAATCGCCTGCTGACTGGGCTCTCTGAGGGCAGGCGCCACATGCTGCGAACGTCTGAATCCCACGAGGTTCACGCCAGAGGTGGCATCAGGGAAGCCCCACTTGGAGAACCCAGGTTCTTCTGCAGGTAGACGGAGGGGATTCTGAGGCAGAGGCTTGTAGTGCGTCTCCGCAGGTGGGGCAGCAAGGGTCAGGCCAGGCGGGGCTTCTGAGCACGGCCAAGGCCTGGGGCACAGTGTGGGCAGGCTGGGAAAGCGCTGAAGAACAGCTCCAGGCCTGGGGCTCAGGGTCCCAGGGGCCTGAGGAGGGGTTCCGGGGCCTGTGACCACATGAATTGAGGCTAACGTGCACACACATTTCTGTGGGGAGGAGGTCCAGTGCTTTGTCAGAATCTCGAAAGGGTCTGTGATCCAAGAACCATCTAAATCACTGTTCTCGAAGAAAAATGTTCATCCTCATTCATATGAAAGTGTACATTGAAATCAATGAGATATTTTTCACCTGTCATAGTGGTTTTCATCCCTGCCTGCCTATTAAAATCTCCTGGGGCAACTTTTTAAGCTCCAATGCCCAGGCCCCTTTCCTCTTCTCTACCTCCACCTACCCCCCACCCCAAACTGTCTGATTTTTATTTAATTGGTCTGGGATATGGCACTGGCATCTCTAGAAAGCTCCCCAGGTAATTCTGACCTTGGTCCAGCCTGAGAACTAGTGAGCTGTCACACTGGCAAAGGGCACGTGGGCTGGGACGGTATCTCATGCGCTGGGTGGGGGTGTGGACTGGTTCAAAAGGTCTTCTGGGAGTAGCTGGGCCATGAATGCGAAAGCTGAATACGTCTGCACCCCGGACCTGCCATTCATTTCTAAGAATTAGAAGACCATCTAAGGTCAACAGTAGGCCTTGTGCCTGTGCTTAAAGCGATGCCTACAAATTCGCCACTGCCCTCTGCTCCTGACAGCACAAGGCTGGAAAACGTCCAGACGTCCCCCAGTAGGATGGTCAAATCAAACACGGCGCCAACACGTGGCAGAATACTCTGCAGCCGGTAAAAAGCACCCCAGCACTCTGTGAGCTGAGCAAGGACTTTCACCATGACGGTAAATGCAAACCTGGAGCAAAGGGGAGGCTGTGGGTTTTGAACACACACTACACACCTACACCTGCATAAGCACCCAGAGTCTCTGCAAGCACATATATTGCCCAAACCTCTTAGCAGTTATTGCCTTAGGGGACAAACCTGGGAAACTAGGACGGAGGAGGGGAGACCTGGCTTTCATTCCATTTCCCTTTTGTACTGTTTGAATTATTCTCATATGTATTGCTTTTACCAAAAAAAAAAAAAATTAAGAAGGTGAAAGGGAGAAGGAGGAGAAGGAAGAAAAGACGAGGCAGCTACTTAGCCCCAGCACCTAAAACACAGAGGGCCCTGGCCAGAGTGTGGGTGGGTGGGCGGAGCCAAGCCAGCTGCAGCGGCTGTTGTCGGGGATAAGGGGTCGCCCTAAATCCCACCCCTGGACCCCCCACCCCCATACGTCGAGGGTGGGTGTGCAGACACAGTGACCTAGCCTGAGCGCGTATGCTAGAGTGGCGCTGGGGGCCTGCAGGCAGATCCCTCCCTCGTGCCACCTCCAAGAAACCCCGTTAGGGAAAAATCTGTCATGGTGCAAACTGGAAGCCCCAGGACAGAACATCTCATCGCTGCCCTGAAGAGCAGCTGGATGCAGCGGCCTTGTGCACAATGTCCTGCAAATACCGACCTCTTGTGGTGCAGCTCGTGAACTGCGCCCAGGTCCACAATCATGCTGCTTATATGTTCAGAACTGGAGAAGGAAAAAGTACAATTTAATTCTCAAGGGAAAAAAAAAAGACTCAATAAGAAATTCAAAAGAAGAACTCATATATGATCCAAACTCAAAAGTCATATTTTAAGTGTTGTGCCTGAACCACCTTTTAATGAACGCTTCTTCAAATATAAAAGAGCTTGTTTTTTCCCCCAAAAAATATATATTCAAATTCTAAATAATAATACCGAGAAGCAATATCTGCCACCACTAGGTTGTGATCAATAGCGTTTTACTGAGCATCTCTCAAGACTCCCTATAACATGCACACACAGAGCTATGTCCAAACTTACATCTGTGGGACCACAGAACACAAACCATTATGGAGCTTGATTTTTTTTCTCTCCATAATGAATTGTGGACATCTGCATGATAGGTACATGCTACATCATCATTTTTAATGTTTTAAGTTGTAAACATTATACTTGTGAAACTATATCCACAGAGTAACACAAATGGAATATATGTGAAAATATCCTTTAGTAGCTGACTGACTGAGCCAACTATGGCATATCCATCCCATGGAATACTTTGGAGTGCACGTGTGCTATGTGGTTATGTGCTAAAGTTATATCATATGATGAAATAAAATTACATTGTAAAATAGTATTTATAGAATTATCATACACACACACACACACACACACACACACACACACACACACCTATATCTCAAGAGAAAAGAAAATGTTGCTTGAAGAATACTCAAGAAACTCTCTTAGGAAATATGATTGGGAAGATAAAACATGAGTGAAATTTTTACCTTTCACTTTTCCTCTTCTGTATTGTATGATTTTTAAACTATTATCATCTTGGGGATATTATTCTGAAGCCCGAATGTCCCATGACTTATTTAAGTTTTTCACAATTTCCCTCCTGGGAACCAGCTTGCACATGAATTATTCATGGTGCACTTGTCTGATTACTCTCTGGGTCGATTCCTGGGCATGGAACTGCCGGGTCAGTTTTTAGATGTGCACCATCCATGGCACTGACTATCAACACAAGGCAGGGTGAATCTGAAGTGACTGTTCTCCACCAACTAGATGCTGAAGGGCCTAATGTCTGTTTCTAGGTGGGGAGGGCTTGGCCTCTGGCCACACTTTGTACCTCTGGAGGCCCTATTTCGCCAGAATACGGGTCAGCGTCACTGGGTCTTTTATGTCCCATTTAGCGTAACACCTTCAGGCCTGCTGTCATCCTTATTCCCCTCAGTCTGTTCTCGCCACAGCAGCCAAGGTGAGTCTTTCCTATCAGACCCTGCTACACACTCCGCTAGTGGCTTCATGCCACACTGGAAAGCAATCCAGCGTCTTCACCATGGCCCCTGAGGCTCCACGTATGTGGCCCTCGTGACTGTTCCAACGTCATGTCTTCCTCCTCTTCCTGGCCTCACTCAGACTGGGCCACACTGGCTGATGTGCTCTTCCTGACAGTCCAGTACACACACCAACCCAGGACCTTTGCACTTCTGCCTGGCAGACTGATCTCCTAAATAGCTACAAGGCTCTTGTCCCTTGCTTCATTTATGTCTCAGCTCAAATGGCGCCTCCCCAGAGAAGCCCATCAGACCACCCTGCCTTAAAAGGCACCTCCCCCTTCTCAGACACTATCTTCTTACCCCGTTTCCTTTCTCTTCCTAGGCTCGGAGATGATACCAGATTCACGTGTTCATTTGCCTTTGGTGTTCCTCCTTCACGGAGTTATAAGCGCCGTGAGAGCAGAAAGCTCTCTTGCTTGTGCTGTGTCCCCAGCACCCAGGACAGGGCCTGGCGCGTGCAGCCCTCAGCAAGGTCGTGTTGCTTGAATGAATGAGAAGCTGGTACCACATGGATGTCAAGCCTGAAAAGCCTAGATGTGCTGTTTCTCTCAACTGTGCCTGAATGGGGTCAGGCGTGTTCAAATCATCCTTTCCATCTCTGCGGAGCTTTATCAGGAAAATCTGACATAACCTTTTTAATGCAACAATTTGGGAGAAAGAAAACTGCAAATGGGTTATTATTCAGAAAAAAAATACCTTTCCTCCAAACCAGAGCGGCGCATACATCTACCCCACGTACTTGCTCCTTTAGAGAAAAATAGAAAGGTTAATATTGCCCCATCAGAGGAAAGGAGCCAATTAGCACAACTGCAATTCAGAAGAAGAATAGAGGTTAATTGCTTGGAGTCCACATGTCTCAAATGCCTAATGCTATATCATTATTTTTTAGCTACATATTATTCATTTCATACACTTAAGTATTCCACCTCATTACTAATCAGTAATTCCTTATCCTTAAATTTTGCCCAATTCAGCCTGTCATCATAGGGCCCTCCTCAGCCCCCATTTCCCCCAAGACGTAACAAAATTGTGAAGCAAAGGTTGGTACCTCCTATTCACTGCTTCCCACATCCGACCCTCACCAGCGTCCCCCAAGGTCACCTCTCCTCTTCCTGAGCGTACTATTTCCCTGCCTGAGCACTCCTGTCTCAGCATCTCCCACGTCCCAGGAACCCCTCTAAGCTTGTTAGTTGGGCAAAAGATGCAAATTCTTCGGGCTGAGGTGACCTTGTTCTTTTGGAAAGACCCACAAGTTGGCACCTTGGACGTGTTAACTCAACAGATCAGTATTTCCTGGGAATGTAATAAGAGCAGTAACAATAATATTGATGGCCATGAAGACGATTTGAACATTTTTATGTTTCAGGCACTGTGCTAATACTGAATTTTACATGCAGGATTGTCATCCACATGAAACTATGTATGTCTACGTACATCGGTCATCTAAGCAAATGAAGGGACCACCCCCAACCCAGCTCCATTTCGGCAAATGCTCAGCCTGGGAGAGCCGATGGGAAGCCATTTTCTCTTTGTGTTCTCTTCTGTCACTTGGATTGTTAAAATCTGCTGCTCTCCTGCTCACTGCCCTGTCTCAGGTGGCTCTCAGGTGCCTAGAAAGCCGTCAGAGCACCCCTCTCCCTTTCGGCTGGTATAGCTGGGATTGAAGCCATGCTCTTCCTATCTCCTTGTCATAAGAAGAAACATGGGTGAGAATATGCAAAACGTAAAACAAGCCAAATTCCCAGTCCTAACTTGGACTTACCAGGTAGCAGAAATTCTTCCCTAGGAAATGACACTATTTTCAAGGTTGTCCCTGGAAGCAGAGCAGTGTGACAAGATATGTGATGTGGATGCCTATGATTTTCCTCTCCTTCACGTGGTAAAGATGCTTGTGATAAAATGAGTTTGGGAGTGGTCCCTCTTTCTCTGGAATTAATAGTCAGAAACTATAACTCCACTATGCTTACTAAAAGACAAGCTTGGGCATATGTGCAAGTAACTAACATGAAACTATAAAGAAGGACTGAAGAGATTTGCAAAAGAACCAAATGGAATTTCTAGAACCAAAATGTATAATAATAGAAGCTAAAAACCTCTTGGATAAGAGAATCAGAAATTTGAAATAGATCTGAAGAAGTTATCAATCCATAAAACAGAGCCTAAGAAACTATCTAGAAAGAGACAAGAACTGAAAAATGTGAAAGGAGGTTAAGAGACCAAGAGTAGAGAGTGAGAAACTCTATAAGGAAAAGAGAGTGAATGGGGCAGAGACAATATAAGAAGGGCTGGGAACCTTTGGAATTGATTAAAGCTACCAGTCCCTGGATTCAAAAAGCCCAATAAATCCAAAGCGGGAAAAATACAAAGAAACCCATGCTCTAATATACCATGGTGAAACTACTTAATACCAAAGACAAAAGGAAGATTTTACATGTAGTCAGAAAGAAAAGTCTGAAGGTTTTCAAAAGTACAGACTGACAATTGATGGCTTATCAGCAAGGAGGGAAGTTAGAAAAACAGAATGATATACTCAATGTGCTGAGAGAAAAATAACTGTCAACCAGAATTCTGTGCCCAATGAAAATAAATTTCAAGAACAAAGTAGAATATAAGCATTTTCAAACCAACAGAAACCTAGGAAAATTTGACATCAGCAAAACTCAGTAAACAAAATTCTAAAGGATATGAATTTCAGACAGAAGGAACAAGATTCTGAAAGCTTGAAGAGCTATGATTTAAGAAAAAATGAAATGCAGAGAAATTTAAACACATATTAACTGTACATAACAACAGTGATAAAGTTTATAGAGTTAAAGTAAAACAAACAGAATTAAAAGACACCACAACAATAGCATACAAATCAAGGAGAAAGAGAATGAAATTAAAGTGTTCTGAAATCTTGTATTATGTGGAAGGAAGTAGAAGTATTCATTATCTTTAGATTTCGATAAATTAAGTAGGCATATTGTAATTTCTAGGGTAACCACTAACCCAGTGGAAACAGAGTATATAACTTTCAACCTAACAAAAGGAAAAAGTAAAATGAGAAAAAATAATGAATCCAAAATGATAAAAAGAGAAGAAAAGAAAAAATAGAAAGCATAAAACGAGATGGCAGGCATTAATTCTAATATATCAATGATTACAATAAATATAAAGGGATCAAATGCTCCTGGTAAAAGATAATCAGATAAGATTTTTTTTTAATCCAACTGTTTGCTGTTTATAAGAATCACAACAAAAACTTAAGGATATGGAAGGTGGGAAGCAAGCGTGGGAAAAGGTATACAAGGTTAGCAAACAGAACATTAACAAAAAAGACGATATTGGGCCATAAAACAAGTCCTAGCAAATTTCAAAGGACTGAAAACATAGAGGTCATCTTCTCTGATCACAATTCATAAACCAGAAATCAATAATAAAATCATAATTATTTTTTTAAATCCATGTTTGGAATTAAGGAACACACTTTAAAAACTCTGGTCAAAAAAGAAATGGTAAGGGCCAGCCGAGTGGGGTGTTGGTTAGAGCTGGCTTGGGACACCAGCGTTTCCAATACCACATATGAGGGCCAGTGACACTGCCCTCTACAGCTAAGATCGTGAACAACAGCTCCACCTGGAGCTGGGCTGCTGTGAGTCCCTGGGACAGCATAGCTGCAGCCCCTGCTGCAGTGGGCTGCCATAGGTGCAGTGAGTGGCAGGCAGCCAGCATGAGCTGCCAATAGCCACGGTGAGCTGCCATCCAAAGGCCAGCGACTGATCTGCCTCACCCGGGAAGAGCACAATGATAATACCAACATGGGCCAGTGAAGCGACGTCCTCCACAACTAGACTGAAGAAAAACAGGACAGCAACTTGTCTGTCCCTCTTCCCCGATTCCCCAATAAAAATCTTTTAAAAAGAAAAGAAATGGTAATCAGAATTAAGAAAATATTTAGAATATGGAAAATACTCCATATCAAAACTTATGGAATATAGCTCGAGCAACAGAGAGAAATTTATAGCCTTAATTGTTTATATTGTTTTAAATAAAAAATAAGAAAGGCTGAAGATTCATGAGGTAAGCACCCATCTTAGAAGTTGGATAAAAAAAAAGCAAGATAAATCCAAACATACTTAAAGCAGATCTCTATGAAGCACCCTCAAATCAAAAATGAAAAATGGCCTTGGCCCACCCAGGAGGGCTCCCACCTACTCTCTCAGGGTCCCTTCCACTTCTATGGTAGTATTTCCCCAAACACACTAGGCTGTCCATGGGTGGTATAGAAAATGATTTTTGATGGTACCTAGGCATGTAGTTACTTCAATATATATATTTTTAAATAGTTTCCTCCTACTTAAGACAGGTTATGTAGTTTTCCATTTATAGTAGGAAAATAACGTTTCTTTTTAAAGAAGATGAAATTCCAAAGAAAATATTAAATATATAGTATAACAGTATTATTTGGCAAAAAAAAAAAATTCTCATTGCTAAAATGGTATAATGATAGTCCCTATATTATAGCATTGTTTTGAGGATTAAATAAGTTATATACCATATAAAATAACACTTCATGAATTAAAATATCACTTATACAGCATCCCAAAGGCCCTGGTATTTAATAAGAACTCAGTAAATGTTAGTTATTGTCATAATTATTACCACTTGAATGATGAAAATTTGAGAGACAGTGATCCAACTAAGGCTCCAAAAGTAAACTCCAGACCAATGACACACCCTGCAGGGCAGAAGTCAAGCCCACCCATGCCCACCCCCACCCGCCTGGCCCCTTCACACCCTCTCTCCCCTGGAGGGTTTGCTGCTGGCCCCACCCGGGCTCTGGGCCTGCTCCTGTCTGTCTCACCATCCCCCTGGGCCCCTGAACACTGACATTCATTTATACCATGGAGCCCAGCTCAGGGCTGAGGGGCCTCAGAGAGTTGCCCTTTCTCCAAATGTTCATTTAAAAGGGTGAACGCCTTTAACACTACCACGGAAAGAGGAACTTCAGGTGTGGCCTCTGCAGCATCCTAGCGGAGGCACTGGGCACAGATGTGAGGGGAGGGAGATCCCCTCACTCCTGGGGCACCTTCCAGGGGGAGCACCTTCAGCCCAGCCAACCGTCTGCTGGGGGAAGAACAAGGTCCTGGAGCCCAGGATAACTGGCCTTTGTGATTTGACAAGAGTGAGATTTTGGGGTGTTTGCAGGCTTTTCACACCAGGATAATTTCCAATCTGTCATTTTCAAACTAACTGCATCATTTCCCTCTATCTTCAAAGATGATTAGCAGACTTACTTGGGAGCTTCTCCGCTGCATTGACTTCATTTTCCCTGCACTACTGCTTCTGCTCCTGGAGGCCTAACTCCACAGAAGTGAAACCCACCAAGGCAGCCCGCATGTCCCGTTTGCCACACACAGGAGCTGGCTGGCAGCACTGACTTTCAGGGACCACCAGGGGGAGCTCCAGCTTTCTCTTTGGAGTCCCAGACCTCAGCCACCTGGCGTCCCTCGTCATTTGATGAGCAGAATGGCCTTCGGGACACTGATAAACACGCGTGGGACAGGTCTGTGTAAATCCTATCTACTTCTACTTCTTGGCTGCTGCCCAAGGTTGACAGCACTCACTGAGGGCTGCTTCCTGAATTGGGCCCCATGGGTTGTGGGTCACAGGCCTTGACCCCAGGGGCCTTACAATTTTAGTGGGGTGGTGGAAAGACCCCATGCGCCAGGAGTCAGACACGTGGGTTCCACAGGATCACTTGTCACATGTGTGCCATGAACGAATCACTTACGTTTTACGCAATGGTAAGTGTCACAGGGGCAAACACACACCCCACAGTGGAGGCGATGAGGAGGGAAAAAATCCATCAGCTTCCTCTAAGGACTAGACACTAGGGACTGCTTCCCAGAGGACCAGAGGGGGCAGCCGGCTCTAGCCATTCCCTCTGGCCTGGGTCACCAGCAGGGGCAGGGAATGTGGCAGACAGAGCCAGCCGGCCGGATGCCCAATCACTGAGCATCACGTCCTTTGGAAGGCCTGGCTGCCCTGCCCCTTCCCACCTCTCACCCAAGCTCTGTCTCCTCCCCACGCTCACTCTACCCCTCCTGTGTCAAGCATGCTTCGCTGTCCTGGTTTGTCAGCATCTGCCACTCCTGGCCATGGACTTGACTGGGTTTGCCCTGACCCTCAGCCCCAGGCCACTGTCCATCTCTGAGCCTTGACCCGTCTTCATTCCCCTGCAGGTTATAAAAGCTCTCAGACAGCCTGCCACTTCCTCTGGTCACCCCCCAACCCATTCAGGGCTTTCCCTTGACACTGGGTTTTCTGTCGATTTATCTACTAGACAGCATCTTTGGGGCCCAGTCTGTGGATTGAACATCGCATTGGAGGCACGGAGATATGAATTCACATTCTAGTTTAAACATCATGCTGGATGTCCTGAGTGAACACATACACACACACACACACACACACACACACACACACACACACACACACAGACAAACACACACAGGTTTTTTCCTTTGCTTATGAGGCCTGATTCAATGGAAAGGGGACTCGGAGCTCCTTAGAGCGAACATATGGGACCTCTTAGCTTTCAGAAATCTCAGACTACATGGCCCTGCCCTCCAGCGGCAGCCCTGCTCAGCCCACACCTGCACACTGATGCCCCATTTGCTTGTCTGTCTCGCCTCTGGATGGCAAATGTTGGGGCAAGGGCTGACCTTTCATCTCTGCCTCCAGGTACTGGGCATGGAGTAGGTGCTCAGCACATGTTCAGTGCATGACTCATTCAGAACGATTTAGTGAGAACTTATTATGGACCAGGCACAGTTCCAGGTGCCAGAAATCCAGCAGTGAACAGAACAGACAAAAAAACCTCTCCCTACACAGTGCTTCTATTGGGTTGTCAGAAAAGTCACGACATATTTTTTTTCTATGTTTTTCTTTGCAAAAATGTGTCATGACTTTTCCGACATCCCAGTCTATCTCATGGGCAAATGGCCAAGTGGGCGGGTGTAGGTTTGTGGTTGCTGTGGTTTTATGGGTTTGTTTCTTGTCCAGGATACCCATTAGGAAGCCGCTTCCTCCCACACTAATTCCATCTCTCCTTCCTAATACACACAGTGGAAGAGGAGGAAACTTCTCCCGGAAAATGAAACACAAGGAAGCTGATACCCATGGGGAACTGGGGTTTCGCTAATAGAGGGCTCTAGGGTAGAGCTATGGATGGCTCTGGACGGGTACTAGCCCAGCACATTCCCCAAGCCACAGGATGGTTTTGAAGGGAGACAAAAGCTTTACGTGGAGGCCCCAGCCCTCCACCCACTCACCCCCAGCACTGAGAGCTGAGGACCCCCATGCCAGGCCTGCTCCGTCATGGGGCGGCTCACAGAGACGAGAGCAGGTGTCACCCAGTCACAGGCCATCACAAAAGGGTTGGCTTTGCAACAGCTGCCCAGCTTTGCAGCAACTCCCGCTGCACCCATAGGGTGCCCCAGGGCATTCCCCATTCTGTCATTTTCTTGTGGGGATGCCAGCCAATACTAAGAAACTCAAAGATGGCCTTGCATCCACCTCTCACATCGATTTCTTAGCTGGGGAAATGGGGTAATTTACTGGGGTAATTACATAGCACATGGCACCACACCCTGCACCCCAGGCCACCCTGGGCTAAGTGATGCCCTTCACCGGACCAGGTCTCAGGTCTGCAGCATTGCTTTCTCCATTCAAAGGGAGTTGTCACTAAGACCCCATCTAAACGTATAAAGCAAAAGTGCCATCAAACTACGCAGTCTTGAAAAATTCTCAATTCACTCCTAATGCCCAGATACTGCATGGAGGGGGAAACGGGGGGCATGACAGAGCAGGGGTGCTTCAAAAGTCACATTGTCTTGCCCGGGACACTGCCTGCCACACTTTGTTCCGACTTCCTATCTTTTTGTCTGTTTCAGGGAAATATGAATCACAGTTAAATTCTACCAAATACACAAGCTATGTTTTAAAGTTCTATAAAACCTACAACTTTAGAAAGGCTTTAGATGTGATTGACACTAAATTGATTTCAACACGTCCTATTTCTGGTGTAATGGTGGTTTCCTTTCATCAAGAACAAACGTACTCATAATGGCTTGATTCTAAGTGAATGGACTCGGTATAAACATATAGGAAGCACTGGCACTCACATTACTTTACTTTTTAAATAAAATGAGACAGATTGTTCTATTTCCCACAGATTAATTTCCCATAAAGTTTTCATGCACACTCCTAGGTTTTCTGGTCTGAATAACCATGATGCACACTGAAAACCCACTTTGAGATTTTTCATTTTAATAGGCCACACAGAAAGTTGAAGCCTGCTGAGGCCAGGAGGACATCCTGGGCTTCAGAGCCCCTGTTCCGAGAGTGCTCGAAGAAAAGCTAGAAAAAGCAACTTCCTAGCATCTGGAGACCTCACGCTGTGAGCAGGGCGGCCTGCACCACTGGATCTAAATTCATCGTAGATTACTCATAGACAGAAAACAAAAGGTTCATTTCCTACAAACACACTTAATAGGTATAAGTTTAAAAGTTTCCTGGCGAATCTATACATGTGATAACATCTCACAGAACTATTCACCAAAAGAGAAATGTAAACATTGGCGAAATCCAAATAAGGCTTAGTTAATAGTACTGTGCCAAAGTGTCAAGTTCCTGATTTTTGATAACCACTGTGGTTATTATGTCAGAGGCTCTCTTTGGGGGAAGCTGAGTGAAGGGCATGCTGATTATACCGCTTTTGTGGACAAAAAGTGTGCAACCAACGGTGTATCACACTTGCAATTTCCAAGTGAGTCTAAAATTATTTCAAAATGAAAAGCTGAAAAAAAAATGTGGGGGTCAGGTAATGGAAACACAGCCATGGTGGTGAGGGTATAAACTGGCACAGTCTTTCAGAACAACCTGGAATTCCATCCAAATGGAAAATGCACTAGCCCAGCAACTTCACGTCTAGGAGTCCAGCTTACAGAGCTACTTGTATATGTGTGTGTTCTTTGCAGCATTGCTGTACTAGAAAAAAAAATGGAAACAAACTCAATCTCTATGAGTAGGGAAATAATAAGTCACAGTGAAGAAACGCCCATGCCATGAAATACTGGGCAACCAGGAAAAGCATATGGCAGCTCAACACGAAGAGAGCTGCGATGCCCTGCTGAATACAAAAGGAAGTCACAGAATAACGTGGACAGGGATCGGAAGATCCTATCTCCCTAAAATCACGTGTATGTGTATATGCTTTACGTGGTTGTGCAAGCATGGAAAGTATCTGAAATGATACGCCCTAAACAGTTCGCAGCAAGTGCTTCTGGGATGGAAAGTCTTTGCAGGGCTGAAAAGGCATCGCCTTCACTTTGTTTGAAATACATTACAGTGACTATGTGCTGCTTTTAGAATTAGAAAAACAACAACAAAAACATGAAAGAAAATGGAGGCAAAGAGAAAGGGCACTGGAAGAGTGCAGACTTGGAAATCCAGGAGAGGCGGAATCACCAAGTTGCAAGAAGGTGGCCGCTTAGCCTGAGTGGCCGAGTGGCCGGGGCAGGGAGGCAGGCTGCCTGCATCACCAGTCACTGTTGCCCCCCGCCCCTCAGAGAGAGCTGAACATCTTGTCTGTTGGCAGGGGATGTGCAGGACCCTCCCGAGGGAGGGATATTGTTCCCTGTTCCACTGTGAGGTTTGATCATGTGAGTACTTTGGCCAAAAGAATGTGACCACATGACAAGACGTGCGAAGTCTGAGCGGAAGTTTTAAGAGCCGCCGAGGGGCTCCACCAGCTCGGTTGCGCTTTTCCCCTTTGAGTGTCCCTAGCAGCAGCTACTCCTTCAGGCTGGGTCCCAGAATGAAGACACACAGAGCAGAGCCACAGCCCACTGGCATCTAACAGGTAACGGGGGTGAGAAATAAACCAATGGGCCACAGGGCACTGCGACGTGGGATGTTTGTCACGCAGCCTTACCTCATGAAAGCTGACATATGAACAAAGCAGCAGCAACTAAAAAGGCAGGGCACTGGTAAGGAGGTGATGAGCATTTACCGAGGGCTTATCATGTGAAGAACCTGTAATGAGGTCGGGGGCAAAGGTGAGCACAGGGAATATGAGAAGCACGCCTACTATAGGGGATCAGAACACGCCACCCCAAACTGTGCCACTTGGGCATGAGGATTATTTTGAGCTGGAGGCAACTAAGAATCAACAGATGCAGGAAAACGCCTTGCCAGAGCTTCCTTTATCCGTGTAAAGGCAAAACCTTCTGGAAAATGGGGACTCTCCCAGGGAAGCTGGAAGTCGGCACTGAGATGGACCTGCACAAACAAACCTTGCTCCGTTAGTCTCCCCATGTTTATTACCTCTGCACATTTTGCCACCCTGTAAACCTAAACCTCTTTCCTTTGTCTTATGCCTTCTCTAAAAACATACTGCTCTCTACTAAGATGTTACATAAGCCCAAGTTCTAACCACCCCATCGCTGTGTTTCTGATGCACCCATTAATAAGCTGTTTTTCTCTTAATAATCTGTCTTTTGTCGGTCTAATTTTACAGGCCCCAGGCTGAAAACCAAGAAGGATAGAAGGAAAAACATTTGTCTTCCTCCTCTGCAATATAATGTCTGGCGAGGACACACACACACACACACACACACGCACACACACACGCACACCACACCACACACACACACCACACACACATACACACACACCACACACACACACACACGCACCCACGCACACCACACACACCACACACACACGCACACACACCACACACACACACAAACCACACACACACCACACACCACACACACACACACCACACACCACACACACCACACACACACCACACACACCACACACACACCACACACACCACACACACCACACACACACCACACACACCACACACCACACACCACACACCACACACCACACACACACCACACACACCACACACACACCACACACACCACACACACACCACACACACCACACACACCACACACCACACACACACACACCACACACCACACACACCACACACACACCACACACACCACACACCACACACACACACACCACACACCACACACACACCACACACCACACACACACACAACACACAACACACACACAACACACACACACACAACACACACAACACACACACACAACACACACACACTGGGTTCCCGGCGAAGAGCAGCACATTGAGAAAAGCCTGTCAGCAGGAATGGAAAGAGGTGCATCGGGAAGGGAACCGCCCTAAAGGCGAGTTTGGGGTATGCCTTTCCGTGTCAGCCTCGAACGGGGACCAACACAGCCGAATCAGGTGTTCCTCATAAAGCACAAAACCCACCCCAACAGTTTGATCGCCCTCCCCTTTCAGTCAGAGGTTCCAGGAGAATGCCCTCCGCCCAGGGACCCGCGTGGCGTCCTTTGTTCCTGGGCTGTGTACTCTCCCTGCTGCAAAGCACCGTTCTTAGGTGATGTGTTCTGTGCCCCTTGGAAATAGTAGGAATGTGGACTCTGTTTCCAGAAACTAGCTGTTTCCCTTTTGAATGAGACCCATCGTTGTGCAAAATGCATTCTCTTAAAAGAGACAAAGGGATGTGAGCTAGATGGCAGATATAAATACCAAGTTTTCCCTTCTCGTCTTCTTTCGCTGTGTTACCATGGTTCATTCATAATCTGCTTCATGCACACAGGCCACATGTCATTTTCTCCTCCAAATCTGGACATTTCTGTTGAAAGTCTTCCCCCCGCCTCTTTTCCAAAATGACAGAAGTAAGCCGTTATTAGGTCCCTTGGCGAAAGATTTAAATCCGTAAGAACGTGGAGCAACTTCACCAGCTCCTCCGCCCTCTCCCAGTAGTTGTCACAGGTGCTTGCCACTCCTGGCTGTGCATTTGCTACCCAGGGAGGGCCTATGACTCCTAGACAGCCCATTCTCCTCCCTTCTTCCTGCCTCCCCGCCACTTCCCTCCAGAAATAAGAAGCATGCATTTCTCTTTTGAACCACTGATTATTCTTCCTTTCTTCTCCTACCCATTTCTAGGACTGGTTTCCTAAAGATTTGAATTTATTGGCTTGTCTGTTTGGTGATGTTCAGCTACTATGGATGCTAAACTCATAGGACACTCACTGTGTTTTCTGCCAGGGACACGAGTGGTAAGAGAGGGCTGCGGCTGGGACGTTACTAAAGTCGGCCTTGGGCTAAGATGGCACCAGCCTCCTCCACCCTGTGACTTGATGGGCTGGACCCTGGGAGAGCAAAGCTCAGGGCGTGCTGCAGGTCCCGCCTTTCCAGAAAGGGCTGGAAAGGCTGCATCCTGCCCTGGATTTGTCCTGGGAGTCCCTGGGATTCCCAGCAGACTTTGGTGGCCTTGCTATCCTCAGCCCCCCAACATTCGCAAACACACACTTCCTCTTCCCCTTTCCTGAACCACCTGCCCCTGCCCAGGCCACACAGCAAGGTCCCTCAGCAGAGGCGTCAGGCGCGTTGGTGGGAAGAAGTGTTCCCGTGTGTTCCTACGCAACAAAATCAAGTGCGTGCGTAGGTGTTCTGTGTTTTACAAACTCTCCTCCTTGGTTGTTATAAGATTAAAACAATTTTCTCCCTCAGTAAACGCTTCCCTTCAAAACCACTGGAAGCACATAATTCGTCAGCCCATTTGCGCCTCCTATTTTCTTGGGGCTGCGTGGAAACCGTGATTGTGGGGCCTGCTACCTTCCAAGAGGCCAGCGTTGAGCAAGTGATGGACAAAAAGAAGTCATGTTTCAATGACAGCTCTGATCAATGTTTCATTTGTTTGGAAGTTCAAAAAAAAATAGGTGAGCATCGCAGGCCCCTGGGGAAGGCTGGGAAGAGTGCATTTTGAGGTAAATTGCTCCTTTATCCTCGGTAAATTTAATGGACACTTTCATTAAAACTGCAGGGAATTTTAAGGTAGTTCTATTCCTATTTTAAAACTACAGCTGAGGATTGCTTTTTTTAATGCCTGGATCATTTGTGCCTCTGGGATATCAAAACATCATAGGGATGCTGCACATTTTATTTTCTTCCTTAACAATGATGGGAAATTCACACACACCTGAGGACACAGAAACATTACTTAAAATCACAACGAATTTCAAGGGAAAATGTACACAAAAGGAAGAAAATGAAAAAGCTGCCCTAGCTGATGTCAGGGAGGACACCAACTTGCGTTTGTCCCTGAGAAAATAAATTCACCTGTCACTGACGCCAGCTTGCTACCGTGCTCCTGAAAAGCATTCCTGCTGACTGCAAACGGCTCCATTTAGGTGACTGTTTACATAATTACACAGCGAAACATTGCAACCTTCTGGATTTAATACATGTTTTAACAAGCCCTTCAACCACGGTGCAGGCTTCTATAATCAAATCAAGCCTTTTCAATTAAAACACAATTAGAAAAGGTGTCATGGTGTCACTGTTCCACTCTGTCGCATGAATAGATTCAAGAATCGCTTGGGTGGAAATCTGAGCTAACCCAAGACACTGGAGCTTAAACGCCACATCAGACCACCAGGGGGGCCCCCAGGCTGTGGGCCCGGGGTCCTGCATGAGAGACGCACACCATTATCCTTGAGCCATCTCTTTGTCATCAACTAAAGGCAGCAGGTGAAAACCCTGGGTGGTCTAGGGAGCTTGAAGATGTCTGTGGCTCTGAGCTTGGCTGCTCCCCGCTCCCCATTGCCAGCAAGCGTGTCATGGGCCAGAAATGGTGGGCACATGGCTACCAGACAGCTAGCCACCTCACCCTGGCATTAGTTACAGCATAATGGGATTCTGGAGGTAGAAACTATTTTAGACATCGCTTTATCTCACTGCTTCATTTTAGAGATGCAAAACAGGGACTCACAGAGGATGCACAATCGCCACAGTCCATAATGTTAATCATTTTGTCAAAGTAAAATGTGTACCTCCTCTACCACCCTAACATGGCACCGTTATCTATTGTAGGTAGAGCAGGTATGCCAAGGGGTGCTCGCTCACAGAGCTAAGGGCGGCCTTCAGGAACAGTGGCTCGGGTCCATCGAACACGCCAGTAACAAAAGTCAGGTGTGGAAGGCCAGCGTTGTGGATTAAATGGCAATCCTCCAAAAGATACGTCCACGTCAAATCCCTATAACCTCTCAGCGTTATGCTATTTGAACAGAGCATCTTTGCAGATGTAATGAAGATCTTGAGATGAGTTCATCCTGGATTATCCAGATGGGTCCTAAATCCAACGACTGATGTCTGTATGAGAGACCCTGCACTAGAGACATACAGACGCAGAGGAGAAGGTGGATGCGGAGATGGAGGCAGAGCTTGGAGTGATGCGGACACAAGCCAGAGAAGGCCTAGGGCCACAGAAAGCAGGGAGAGGCAGGAGGCATGCTTCCTGGAACCCCAGGGGAACGGTGGCCCTGCCCACACTTTGATTTTGAACTTCTGGCCACCAGAATTGTCAGAGAATAACTCTGTTTCTTCCAGCTGCCCAGAACATGGTAATTTGTTACAGCAGCCTCAGCAAACAAATACACCCTGTAAAATGCAGCGACTGTGTGCCTCCTCCATGCTCTGCCCAGGGAGGCTGCTACGGGCTGAAAGTATGTGTTTCCAAAAAACCACATGCTGAAACCCTAATCCCCAAAGTGAGGGTATCTGGAGGCGGGGCCTTCAGGAGCAGTCATGAGGGTAGAGCACCCACAATGGGCCTGGTGCCCTTATAAGGGGATGAAGAGACCAGAACTCTCTCTTTCCACCACGTGAGGACACAGTGAGAAGGCGGCATTGGCAGCCTGAACAAGGATTCTCACCAGAACTCCACCAAGTTGATCCCCGACTTCCAGCCACCAGAACTGTGAGAAATATATTTCTGTTGTTGGGAAGCCACTCGGTTTATGGTACAGTAATACCTTGGTTTGCGAGTATAATTCGTTCCAGAAACAAACTACTCATATTGCAAGACATCGCTCATTTACCAAGTCAAAATGCATTAGAAATGTGTGCTCATCTTGCGGAACACTCATAAACCAAGTTACTAACAATGCAAGGTTTTACTGTACTTTGTTATAGCAGCCCCAGCTAAGACAGAGGCTGACTAAACATGCTACATCAGTGGGCAACTTGGGCTTCTGGGTAGGCTCAGTGCAGGAAGGTGAGGGAGGGATGGAGTGGGGGAGGGAGGGAAGGGGATATGACATCCTGGCACCCCGCCATGCGGTCCTGTGAGCTGGCTGTGCCCTCAACCTGGTGGTCACAGCTCTTCCCTGAGCAGCCCTCCCCAAGGGATGCTGCCTCGTCTGGCCCCTGCAGGTGTAGGGCCTAAGGCAAAAATCACTTTTCCCATGAATATAGTGAGGAGCCTTTTCTCTCTCCCACTCTTACTCTGGTTTTATTCCAGAAAGCAAGAGGCCATGTTAGGCAGGAGTAGTCACACTGCGTTCTGACCTGGCCTGCTGACATACGGGTGACTGCTGATCTGTGGCAGCCATCTAGGAGGGACAGCAGGGTAGTGAAGTGAAAGGAAAGCAAGACGCAGGCCCCATGGGGAGCTACAATAGTGGCTAACCCACACTGAATGCCTGCTGAACCCCTTTACATGTTTTATGTCATTTAAACATCAAACAAACACACAGAGTAGGGGTTATAATCTTATACCCACTTTATATAGGAGGAAGCTGAGGCCCAGAACCAGAGTTGAGTGCAGGCAATTTGATTCCAGAACTGCCACACTGCCTCATAATAGACATGGGGACTTGTATCCTGGACAAAGAGGAGATGAGGGATTAGGAGAGACTAACGGAGCAAGGTTTGTTTGTTCAGGTCCATCTCAGTGCCGACTTCCAGCTTCCCTGGGAGAGTCCCCATTTTCCAGAAGGTTTTGCCTTTACACGGATAAAGGAAGCTCTGGCAAGGCGTTTTCCTGCATCTGTTGATTCTTAGTTGCCTCCAGCTCAAAATAATCCTCATGCCCAAGTGGCACAGTTTGGGGTGGCGTGTTCTGATCCCCTGTAGTAGGCGTGCTTCTCATATTCCCTGTGCTCACCTTTGCCCCCGACCTCATTACAGGTTCTTCACATGATAAGCCCTCGGTAAATGCTCATCACCTCCTTACCAGTGCCCTGCCTTTTTAGTTGCTGCTGCTTTGCTCATATGTCAGCTTTCATGAGGTAAGGCTGCGTGACAAACATCCCACGTTGCAGTGCCCTGTGGCCCATTGGTTTATTTCTCACCCCCGTTACCTGTTAGATGCCAGTGGGCTGTGGCTCTGCTCTGTGTGTCTTCATTCTGGGACCCAGCCTGAAGGAGTAGCTGCTGCTAGGGACACTCAAAGGGGAAAAGCGCAACCGAGCTGGTGGAGCCCCTCGACGGCTCTTAAAACTTCCACTCAGACTTTGCAAATGAGAAATACCACATTTAAGGTTGCCTGGCATCCTCAACAGATTTTTGATACATGGCATAAAAGACGGCTTTTGATGCTAAAGGTTACAAAATGCTTCCAACTACCTGTTTGCTCAGCTATATTATTGCGACTGAGATTATTTTTTCTGATGGGGAAAGCAATCCTTGGACTATTTTAAAACAATTCCCAAACTGGTCAATGAAAGGGGGGAAAACCCAGTCACCTGAAGAAAGCAGAACTGAAACACTGTTTCAGAAATTCAAGTCACACATCCACGTTTACTATCTTTCCTCCCTTACACACTCGTATATCAACTGTACCTTTGAATGTTGAAAATGAAACCTACAGTTTGCCAGGGTCATCTGCATTGCTCACTCTAAACCGTGTTCCGGAGCCAGGCAGGAACACAGAACCATTGGAGGCCATTCACTCTCCCCCATCCAGATTTGTGTAATATATATATGAACGGAGAAACCCCATCTGACACTTTGCCTAGAGACTTGGAATTGAAACTTCCACTGCTGGTGGCTGGTGATTTTCCCAAGTTCTCTAGAAGCTTCTGAGACCTCCATTTTTCTAACAGAGGCTTTGTCTGTAATGAACCCGGGCTACCAAGTCCACTGGCTTGCTTAAAACAATGGAGCGACAGAGACAATAGGAACGGAACGACGGTGCTGGCTTAGCGTGCTGAGCGCTGTCCCCCCAACCAGCCATCGGCAGTCCCCTTCGCTGAGCCACTCCAGGCCCATCAAGTTCAGGGACAGGCGGGGGCCTATTCACTCGGTCCACAGCTCTGGCGGAGGAATCCAGGGGGCGATGCGGCGGCTCATCCCCACGCAGAAGCCTCATCCCCACGCAGAAGCCTCATCCCCACGCAGAAGCCTCATCCCCACGCAGAACGAGTCTATTCAGGACTCCTCCGCGCTCCACCACTCTTAGGCATCTGTCAGGATGCCGCCAGAATGAGAAGGGGAGAATCGAGACCATTGTTTGAAATATTTCAGCCTCGTCCTCACCCCTCAAAAGCCCCTCAGCCTCCAAAAGAGCCTGCAGAATATGAAGATGGTGTAAGGGCATCTTGCTGCTTCCCGGGTAGGAGGTGGAGGCAGGTCACACACCTGACAGCATCCTGGAGCTGACACCACATCCAGTGAGGCATCGATTCCTCTCAACCTGACCTCCACAATGACATTTTCATCTCCAGCGTCCTCTTCCTCTCCAGGGTCTCTGTCCTGGGCCAGGTCCTCATGGCCTCCTGCCTGGGCTACTGCATTGGCTCCCTGTCTCCTGTCTTACCCTTGCCCTCCTCACACACTGCCGCTGGGTTTCTCCAAATAGAAAAAATCCTGACCACAGCAGTTCTCTTCTTAAGAGCTGGGCCGGTTCTCCCCGAGCTACAGAATAAAAAGTCGAACCTCCTTACCCTGGCATACCACTCTGTCCCAATCCGGAACCTGAGTCTGGCTGTCTCTCTTGGCCCCTTGAGGGGTCTGCCTCAGCCCAGCGTCGACCCCAAAGCCAGTCCCACCCCTTGGGGGAGGCCCAGGTCACTTCTGGTGCTCTACTCTGCCCAGCTGCTTGACACCAAGCGTCACTACAGTGATGTACGGAAGGGGGACACAGATGCATCCCCACCCTCTGCCCCCACCAGAGCGAGTGCCACACCATGTCCCCACAACACATGGACACGACGGCCTGATGTCCCAGAGGAAAGAATGTGACCGGCAGACACGAGAAATGTTAGAACAAGCAATGTGGCGTGTGCATGATCCATAAATCACAGTTCTATTCAATCAGTATGCAGAGCAACATGTGTCTCGATAAGACAGAAATTAAAAACAAAGGAAAATAATCAGTGCCAAATGGTGGGGGGACATACCCCCATCGTGCCCCATGGTGCCTTCTGGAGCCTAGTCCACTTGATGGTAACCCCTCCTCGGGTACACCTTGCCCCCCATCAGCCCACACTGCCTGCTGTCTCTTGCTTCCTGTCTCTCTGGGCTTCATCATGCTCACAGCTGACTGGTTACTTTGGCTCCATTCTCTGTGGAACAGGCCTACAAAAAGGATCCCCTGACCCAGGGAGCCCTGACTTTTCTTCTTCACAGACAGCTCCACCTTGGGCAGCCCCAGCCCTGTGTCTGAGTCTATATTTTACCCACCATGATTATTCATTATTTCCAAACTCACTTTCACTTTCCCAACCCCAAGGTTCTGCTGTGGCCATTGTTTCTGCCCCAAAGGCCCATCATCTGCATGGTGAACCCCCACACTTCTCTTATCTATATGGCACCATGTCTTAAATTTCCTGGATACCCCACCCTCACCCCCGACAAACAGAGCAGAAGTGGTCCCCATCATGGTTCCTAGGATGGGTAGGAATGATGCAGAGAACAGGGGCAATATGGAGGGAATCATTATATTACATCACATGCGCCCTGGAAATGTACTTTGTGAGATCTCTATGTGATCATATGTGTTTAGAAATAATTTAAGTTTTTAATTGGTAGAAATAACTTATCTTGAATCAACTGCATTAAAATTAGACAAGAATGTCTTGATCAGTAAAATACAGAAAACCAAGGAAAAAAAATATACTTTCTGGATTTTGACAAACCTCTTGGTCAGCAAGATATTTGTTGACACAGGAACATCAAAGAGGAAGAGACTCATTTTGCCATCTTAGGGACCATGAAGGAGGTGGGAGCATGGGGGTGGAGTTGGCGACTTGAGGGAGCACAGTCACTGCGACCCCTGGGGAGGGGTGTGGCTGCACCCAGCCTGTGCGAGGGTACAGGGTGACACCGGCCTACGGTTTCCACCACTGGTGTGGCCACAAAGGCCACAACGTGTCACTCCTCAGTCATCATCAGACAGGGCCAATCGGCGCCAGTCGACACAGCAGGCCATCCCCCTTCGTGGAAACACCTCCTTCATTCAACTTTAAGGACACCTGGTTTTCTTCTTCCTTCAGGGGCACAGCATCTCAGACTTCTTCCAAGTTTGTTCCTCAGCTCTGAGAGCTCGACATCTGGGAACACTCCAGGCTCTGCTCTACAGACATCTCTTTCCCATCAACATTCTCTCCTTGGGGGTTCTTCCAGTCCTTGCTGTGTGGTGAGGACACCCATGCTGACATGTCCAGTCTGAGCTCACCCATCTCCACCTGCATGTCTAATAGTAACTAATAAACAGACCCCAGACCAAAGGCCTGACCTCCTCCTCCCCAAGTCAGCTCTTCCTCCAGCCATCTGACCTCAGTAATCGGTGGCTCCATCCTTCTATCTGCTTACACCAAAACTGCTAGCATCATTCGGCATCATTCTTACTCTTGTCTTTCTCACACCCCACATCCAGTTGCCAGAAATCCTGCAGCCTGCCCCTCCAACATCTGCACCCTAATCCAAACCAATACCATCACCCATCTACATCTTGCAATAGCTTCCTAATAGGTCTCCCTGTCTCTTCTCTGTCTATGCAACTCCCCACCAAAGTCTATTCTCAGCATGATCTTTGGGATCCTTTAAAAATGAAAGTCAAATCATGCCACTTCTCTGCTCAAGTCCTTGGCTTCTCATCTCAGGGGAGAGGCTGGAATCCTTACCATGGCCTCCAAGGCCCACCCTGGCCTCAGCTCCCAGCTATGTGGCCTCCTTGCTGGACCTCTAACACACAGGGCAACTCCTACCTCAGGACCTTTGCACTAGCTGTTCCTCTGCCCAGGACGCTCCTCCCTCAGATATCCACAAGGCTTGTTCATTCACCCTCCAGGTTGCTGCTCAAATGTCACCTTGTCACTGGAGCCTCCCTGGACTCCCTATTTTAAATTCTAACCCCATTTCTACCTCATCATTTCCTATGCCCCACTCAGCTTTCTTTTTCTACATATATTGTTTATCATTTGACCTATTTGTTATACACACTAGTATCTAAGCTCCATGAGTTCATAAATTTTGATGTTTTGTTCACTCCTGTATCCTGATATCTGGAATAGTGCTTGGCATATAATAGGTGATAAATAAATATTTGTCGAGTGGTTTGTGCTTTCATATTGATTCACCTGGGTTGCTTGCCCTCTTGACTGGATGGGAGGAAACCCTGGGATACAGAGGATGGGGTGGCAAGCCATAGTCTACCACAGTACCCATTGTGGGATAGCACGGTGCTGGATCCAACTGTCAACCTCCTCTGTGCCTCTTACATCCCAGGATCGTCAGAGCCGACCTCAGGGCCTGAAAAAATGTGAGCACATGCTTGTTGAATTAATGAAATCCAGAGAACCTGAATTAGATGAGATAATATGAAACCAAGTTGGAAGACTCACACTTTGTAATTTCAAAACTTCCTATAGAGTCTCAGTAATCAACACAGTGTGGTACTGGATAAGGATAGATGGGACAGATAAATGGAATAAACTTGAGAGTTCAGAAATAAACTTCAAAGCTCACACTTACAGCCAATTGGTTCTTCACAAGCGTGCTGAGACCATTTAGTGTGGGGGAAATAGTCCTTTTACTAAATGGCACTGAGACAACTGAACATCATACAAAACAATGAAGCTGGATCCCCTATATCACACCATGTAAACAAATGAATTCAAACTAATGGAAGACCTAAATATAAGAGCTAAAACTATAAACCACTTATTAGAAGAAATAAATGTTAAAAGAAAACATAGACATACGTGTTTGTGACCTTAGATTAGGCAATGGTTTCTTAAATAAGACATCAAAAGCACAAGCAAAAAAGAGAAAATAATAGATGAATTGGGCTTAATCAAAATTTAAAACTTTTGTGCTTCAAAGAACATGATTAAGAAAGTGACAACCCACAGAATGGGAGAAAATATTTGCAAGTTGTCTGCGTATATCTGATAAGGGAGTTGTATGTAGAATATACAAAGAACTCTTACAAATCAATAATCAAAAGACATAACCCAACTGAAAAATGGGCAAAGGAACCATATAGACATTTCTCCGAAGAAGAAATAAGCACAGGAGAAGATGCTAACATCTAGGCATCAGTGAAAAGCAAATCAAAACACAGTGAGATAGCGGCTGGGCGGGTGCACTCCGGCTCCAACAGGCTGTTCACTGAGACCCAGGAGTGTGTGAGCTGCCTTGGATCCCACCCTCCGCCCTGCTTGTGCTGCGTTGCGAGGGCAAAGCCGAGCGGGTGCGCTACGGCTCCAACAGGCTGCTCATTGAGAATCGGGAGTGTGCGAGCCGCTTTGGGTCCCTGCTTTCCGCACTGTGAGTGCAGAGTTCCCAGGCTGGTGAATGGTTGTTGGGCTGCTCGGCCTGATCTACGAGCAGCTGATTGGCCAAGCTGAGACTGGGAGTTTTCCTGGGAGTGTTTGGCTGTGAGCTGTGCGCCTGCGTGATCCAGCCACGGTTTTCCTGGTGATCTATCTAATACATCAAAGCAATGCCAGAGCGACAGCCAGAATGAGGAAACAAAGAAACATGACCCAAGTAAAAAATCAGAAGAAACCTCTAGAAATGGAACTAAATGAAACAGAGGGATCCAACCTTTCAGAGACAGAATTTAGAACACGGATGATAAGAATGTTTAACAAAACTTAGGACATAAAGAAGGATAGAGAAATCATAAGAACCAACCAGTTAGAACTAAAGAATACAATAACTGAAATGAAGAACACACTCAAAGGAATCACCAGTAGAGTAGATGAAGCAGAGAATCGGATCAGCAATTTGGAAGACAAAATAGCAGAAATCACCCAGTTGGAACAACAAACAGACCAAAGAATAAAAAACAATGAAAATAGTTTAAGAGCCCTATGGGATAAGATGAATCACAACAACTTTCGAATCATAGGAATATCAGAAGGAGAAGAGAAGAAGCAAGGGGTCGAGAATGTATTTGAAAAAATAATGACTGAAAACTTCCCTACCCTGGTGAAAGAAATTGACATACAAGCCCAGGAAGTGCAGAGAGTTCCAAATAAGCTGAACCCAAACAGGTCCACACCAACACACATCATAGTTAAAATGATAAAGTTTAAAGACAGAGACAGAATCCTAAAAGCAGCAAGAGAAAGACAGCAGGTTACATACAAAGGAACTCCTATTAGACTAACAGGACTTGTCTACAGAAACTCTGCAGGCCAAAAGGGAGTGGCAGGAGATATTCAAAGTGATGCAAAATAAAGGCCTACGACCAAGATTGCTCTACCCAGCATGGCTATCACTTAAAATTGAAGGAGAAATAAAGAGCTTCTCAGAAAAGAATAAGCTTAAGGAGTTCATTACCACCAAGCCAGCTTTGCAAGAAATGTTAAAAGGGCATTTTCAAACAGAAGAAAGGGGTAAACAAGCGAACCTAGGAAGACCAGGAATACAAATAACAAAATGGCAATACATATGCACCTATCAATAATCATTTTAAATGTGAATGGGCTAAATGCTCCAATCAAAAGACAGAGTGGATGAATGGATAAGAAAATAGAACCCATGTATATGCTGTTTACAGATGGAATAGCATATTTCATACAAATGGAAATGAGAAAAAAAGCTGGAGTAGCAGTACTTATTTTGGATAAAATAGACTTTAAAATGAAGACTACAATAAAAGACAAAGAAGGGCACTATAACCCTAATAATCATCTATGCACCCAACACAGGAGATCCTAATTATATAAAACAGATTTTGACAGACATAAAGAGAGATCAACAGTAACACTCTCATATAGGAGACTTCAACACCCTGTTGTCACCAATGGACAGATCCTCTAGACAGAAAATCAACACGGAAAGAGTGGCCTTAAAGGACACTTTAGACCAGCTGGATTTTATCGTTATTTTTAGAGCATTTCACCCCGAAACAACAGAATATACATTCTTCTCAAGTGCACATGGGACATTTTCCAAGACAGACTACATGTTAGGCCACAAAACAAGGGTCAGCAAATTTAAGATTGAAATCATATCAAGCAGATATAAAGGAAAAACTGATGGTTGCTGGCTGGGAGGGGGTGGGGATGAGGGAGAGGGGTAAGGTTTTTGGACAGCATAGGTGGGTGACTACAATGTTGCCATAGGGATATGGGGGGCAATTCTAGGAGTGTAACTGATAATGTTGTGAATGCTTTGTGGGGTGTCAGATAGTCACGTGTCTTGTTGGGGAGACCGCTTTGGGGATGGGGTAGAGGCTCGATCACTGTGCTACACACCTGAAGCTGATGTTGTATAATATTAATGTTAACTGTGATGGAATGTATACATATAGTCACAGGATGAGAAGTACAGTGTGCGAGTGGGGTCAGGGGAGTTGTAGTAGATATTATAATATGGGGGGAGTGGGGCAATGGATTGGGGAGGGGGATTGGCGCTTTGAGGGGTAAAAAGTATAACTATTGCACTGTTGTAAAAAATAAATAAAAAGAAAAAAGTAACAGTGAGATAGCACTTCACACCCACAAGGATGACTGTAATAAAAAAGACAGGTAATAACAAGTGGTGGCAAGGATGTGGAGAAATCAGAAGCCTCATACACCTCTAGTTGTAATGCAAAATGGTGCAGCCGCTTGGAAAACAGTCTGGAAGTTCCTCAAAAGGTTAAACACAGAGCTACCATATGACCCAGCAATTCCCTTCCTAGGTATATACTCAAAAGAGATGAAAATATGCGTCTACACATAAACTTGCACACAAGTGTTCACATCAACATTATTCATGATAGCCAATAAGTGGAAACAACCCAAAAGTCCATCGACTGACTAACGAATAAACAAAACGTGATATATCCATACAATGGAATATTATTCAGCAATAAAAAGGTGTGACATACAGACACGTGTAGTAACATACACAAACCTTAAAGACATCACACCAAATGAAGAAGCAGTGACAAAAGGCCCCATACTGTATGATTCCATTTACATAAAACGGCCAGAATAGGCAACCCTGTCGTGACAGAAAGCAATGAGTAGTTTCCCAGAGCTGGGGTTTGGGGGTGAAATGGAGAGTAGCTGCTAACAGGTACAGGAGTTTCCTTTTGGGGTGATGAAAATGTTCTAAAATTGATTTGGTGATGGTTGCATAACTCTGTGACACACTAAAAACCATTGAATTATACACTTTAAGTGAGTGAGTTGTATGGTATATGAATAGCTTAATAAAATTGTTATTAAAAGGGGGAGGGGGGTTTGCCCACAAACTGGATTTTAGAATGACAGAAGACTGTAAATCACATCCTAGGAAAAAAGGCTGAAGAGAGTGGGAGTAAAATGGAAAGAGTCCAGGGAAGAAGCAATCTTCCATATTTTAGGGGCGCACACGTAGAAAGGGAATTGGATGCTCTTTGTGGCCCTGAAGCAGCCTCTGCCCACACTAGGAAAAACTGAGTAAGCTTCTCTTAACCAACTGGTTAGTTCTAATCTTACAAAGGCTCTAAATCTTCTGTCACTCATCTCTTCACAGGTCACTCTACCCCAAGGAGAAAAAATGGGGTTACTTTAACAGCATAAAGAGCATTTCTTTGGCTCCAGCTCCCACCAGCTGGAGGGAGACGTCTTCCGCAAGGGGAGACTCAAGTATGTCCTTGGATGAGCCTCTCCACTGCCTCCTATCGTCCAGGCTGCAGTCACCGAGAGCCAGCCACAGGGCCTTCACCACTGCAGGCAGAGTCCACCCTGGGCCACTTCCAGCCACCTGCCTCCCACACTTACTAAAGCTGACTGGCCCCTGCAGCCGCTGCGATGCTGCTGTGTCCACTTCAAAGGCATGTTGCCACCTCCCGTTGGTGTAGGCGCCGTCAGTGCTGGTGCCACCACCACCGCCAGTGCTGGTGCCACCGCCATCACGCAAGTGCCACCAACACTGCCAGCGCTGGGCTCACCGCCTCTGCTGCTGCTGCTGCTGCTGCTGCTGCTGCTGTCACATCGCTGGAGCTACTGCCCAAGTCAACACCCTGGGGAGCTGGCCTGGCTCCCACCGTGCTCTCAGAGTCGGAAGGCAAGTGGGGAAGCTAGGAGCTTTGGTCGGTGTTTGCTCATGCCCATTAGTCTGTAGGCAGATGAGGGACAGACTGAGTAACAGGACATGAAGTACTCAAAATTACCCTCGCCTCCAAAGAAAGCTCAACTCTGGACTATCTTGGGATTTCCTGGGCGGTGACTTGGTCCCTTATGTGACCAGATTCCTGGAAGCCCAACTCATTTCCCCAGGACATCTCTAATTCCCACAGGGGACACAGTGGAGACCAGGCTGGGACCTGTGTCCCCCTCCCACCATGTCCTCCTGCTGACTTGTAGTTGACCATGCGTCTTTCTTCTGCTACGAGGAGGCTGAGAGACCCACTGTGCTTCCCACAAGACCTCATGGGATGCATTTGTGAAGTCACCTTGCCCTTGACTTTGCCCCTGCTTCCTTTATAGTCTTTTTCTCAGATATATCATTCTTACTATTTTATGATATGTATGTCTGAAAGGCAGTATAGTTTGATGGTTCTAAATTGAGCATGGTTAATATGCATAGTGGAGCCATGCTCGCTGGGTTCAGGTCCCACTCCTCCACTTTCAAGCTATGTGACCTTAAACATGCAACTCGAACCTCAGTGTCCTCTTGGTAAAAGGGGTATCTACTATGGTGCCTTCTTCTTGGGGTGGCGACAATTAAATGATAACAAGTAAAAGCACTTACACCTACTGGCACACAGAAGGCACTCAGTAAGAAGAAACTTTTACTATTACAACTATTATTGTTACTGAGAAGAATGTGCAGTTCTGTGGTGGGGGCACAAAAGAAAGGTCAGCTTAACTTGGGGGTGTCAGGAGAAGCTTTAGGGAGGAGGTGGCATGATGACTAGGTGTTTGTGAGAAGAATAGGGAGAAAAGGCATTGTAAGGATAAAAAAGAGTTTGTTCAAAGGCCCTGAGGCACGAAACATCCTGGCACGTCCTAAGAAGTGCCAGCACATCAGCACAATCAGAGTAAGGGGTCAAAGAGAAGCCACAGCCAGATCTGAAAGGACCACTGAAGAGCCTTAAACAACAGAAAAACACCATCAGATTTGCCTTTCAGAAAGGTTTAGGTAATGTCCAACTGAACATAGTTCCACCTTTCCAGGGTCACTACCGTGGTGATCAGTTATCACAGATGCCACTGCAGAATACCAATGCCATAAAACAGAGGACTTATTGTCATTCACACGTTCTTCCCTCTGTTCACAAGTCTTCAAAAGTTTTCTGTTTGTTAGAGGTTTAATAACTAATTGGCTTATTTTTCTAGGCTGGTTTAGTTGCTGCAGGTTTTCTTTACCACTATTCCAGAATGATTTTTAAATATGCATCTTCCTAACCACAAGGAGGGCCACAGGTGGCCATCTCTTGGCATGCGTAAGAGCCAGACGGCAATTATTCACCCCACAAGTACACACACAGCAATGGCAGCTCTGCAAATCAGGACTGGGAGGCGGAGCCAAGGGCGGGCCTAGTGCTGGGCCTGGAAGCCACATCCTGTCCCAGGATAACAGCAATACTAGTAAACAAAGAAGGTCACTGAAGAAGAGGAAAAAGAACACGTGCTGTGGCATGAACGGGAGGGACAAAAATACAAAGCACATCTTTTAAGGGAATTTAGTGACAAAGGGGGTCCCTAGAGGGTAAAGTTTGAGATGGGGTACTAAAACGTCTGGGATGGGCAACTAAACTGTTTGAATAAGTCTAGTGTCATCTGTTCACTTATGCTTCAGGAGGCCAGCCTGTTCACCAATTCTATTAATTCTCTTTGTTCATAAAATGTCCTGGGTGTTGAGAAAATAACTTGACACCGCAGAACGGCACGTGCTCTCCAACCAGGAAGGAACCGGGACAGCAGGAAGAAAACTCACTGCTACTGGGCACCTGACAGGTGCCAGGTATTGTTCCAGGGTAACATACGTTGTCTTATGCAATCTTCACAACGCTCCCTTGTTAAAATCAACAGACAAGAACAGTTATTTTTCTGGCCCAATTTTCATTGTCCCATATTACAGAAAACAGAGGCAGCAGGTGGCCACTGAGTGAGGAAAATGAAGCCAAAAACTTAGTTTCAGACAGACACCCATCACTTGACTATCCCTTCTCCTCTCCCAGAACTATAATCTTGGGGTCTGATCTTAGATTTTCATAAAACAAACATTGCTTTTTCCAATTCATCTTTCCTTTTTAACACTGCATTGCCCCCCAAACGCTCGTGTTTTAACCCTGTCGTTCCTTGTCTCACAGACCTACTGACTCGCACAGTATATGCATGTGTGTTTGTGTGTGCTCGAGTGCTGGTGTTCAATTCAGGCACAAACAGGGCATGCTGTCACCCCTGTGGGACCTGCCAGTATGTCGAATCCAAATTCTGGACACAGATGTCCTATCATGTTGCCATGAGAGTGTCTCTTTGCATTGTAATTGGGGCTGCAGAGCACCAGTGGTATTTTGCTTATATTAAGTTGTTAAAAAAAAACAAAACAGAAACAAAGAAAAATGGAAAAAATCAAAACAGAAAACAAGCTAATCATATCAACCCATCATGTGGTACTCTAACTTAGCATGTGCTTTGTGGTCAACTGAGAAATTCAAAGAGCATTGTGGAAACAATTAAAGCAAGCATGAGAAGTAGCGGGGTCTCTATCAATCACTCTTTGTTTCTCAGACAATAATATTTCTCCTGGAAAAAATAAAATCAAACAACAAATTATTTATTGAGCACCCACTATGTGACAGGTACTCTATTGCCAATTGAACACTATAGGATTTCTTTTCATTATTGTCTTTTCTTTTTTAAAATGTTTAAAGCATTGATCGGGATGCTTTAGCTGTTTTCAAGCAATTTGATTATTATGAATGTCTCTTCAGAATTTTAACACTTTGGTGGCTAGGCAGAGTTTTCTGAGTAACTTTTTTGTTGTGTTTTGTTTTCTCCCTACTATTGTTTTTCATCTAAAACTTTTCTTTTCCTACTCTCTGATTTTTAGGAAGAAAAAAAAAAACTAGCATCTGGGGTCTGAGGCCACTTGAAATGTCTGGGCTGGGGATTGCTAATGACCTCCCAGAGATAACCCAGATTGCTGATTTAGCAAAGCCCATTCTTGACCTTGACACAAGACAAGACAGGCAAAGGGGAAGGACTTGCGAGGGAGCAGTGAAAGAAAAAGGATCATAAGAGTGCTCAGATCTCACCAGGTCCCCTCCCCCATTCAGCAAACACCTGGCTGAGTTGGAAAACATGACCGCTCCAACCTTCCTATTGGCGCCAATTGAAGCTGTCAGCTCTCAGCTTGTCACCAGTTGCACTGGGAGGCCCCGGGCAGCCACAAGAGCCCTAATTAGGCAGAAATGACACTTCTACAACTGACCTGCCAGGACCTTTGGCAAACCATTTAACATCATTAGTTAACATTTTTTAAAAGTGTGAATGTAAATGAACAGCCAGTGGCTTTCAATGGAGTTTGTCGGTGGCATCGCCCACCCCCCCAACGCCCCACTCTTTCTCTTTTTACATGAATAGTCTGCTTGTTTTCCCCAGAATTGGAGGGAGGCACTGGGGAAGACGGAAGAAGAGGACCAGTCCTCTGAGAGGACAGACATGTTAAAGCATAAACAAGCTCAGAGTGGCAGGGAGACCACCTCTTCCTGCGTTACTGTGGGGCCCGGACAGATCCAAGCCCTGGACAGGGCCAGCAGAGCAGAGCAGAGCGACAAGCCACCCAGTAGGCTAGACTGTGCCAGGTCCCCTCCACAAGCCACACCTGTAAGCATGGACAGGGACCATTCTGAGATTTGGGTGGGTGGGAAACGATTCGTGTTCAGACTTCAGTGCCTCTGAAATGCCCTTTCATTCACACCTCTACCCACTTGTTGGCATTCTGAACAAGCTGATGTTCTGCAGCAGTTTAGCCAGTATCTTACATGTACTTAAGTCTACATGCACCCATTTTAAGGTACCTAGTCCCTCTCCAAAGGAATGAATTTCTAGGGGTACCAAGTCAGACGCCGGTGTGATACATACATGGATTAGGTCATGTCCTACCTGCAGCAGCTACTTCCCGCCTTGAGTCACACTTCATTTTGTTCTTTGCTGTACACCCACAGAATCCATACACGCCAACACTCTCCATCTGTAGGAGGAGAAAGAGTTTCACTGTGAAAATGTCACTGTGTCTGTGTTTCCACGCTGCTCTCAAATCGAGCTTCTCGACAGCTGAAGAGGCAGCACGGGGTACCAGGTAAGGTTTAAGTGGGCGGCAGAGGGTTCCTGGCGGGCCTCGGCCCTTACCACCTACTCCCTGTGCTGCCCTGGGCAGGCTGGGTTTGCCGTGTGTCTCAGATCTCAGATGTTTTCACCTGTAAGATGGAGATAATGCCTTACTACATCAAGTGAGAAAAAAAAAAAGATGGAAATACCATGAGAACTGGGAAGTGCTGTGTAAAGGTAAGGAATTGCAGACCAATAAGATCTGCTGAAACTGAGGAACTATGCCAGGTTCCCATCTATATTTATCTGGCAGAGGGGAAATTGAGAATCTGTCCTCTTTGCTCCCCAAGGCACACTGGACAAAGCCACTACACCAACCAACAGGCACATCCCAGGTCCCTCCTGGTCCTCCCCACCTCCACGCCTGCTTATTCTCAGAAGGGCTGTGAGACTACAAAGAACAGTGCATGCGTGCTAAATAAATTCCTAAAACCCATGATGATGTGAGCTATTGAGCCTCTCTGCTGGATCCTTAACAGTACGAAAGGGGAAGCATGCCTTTTCGGGCTCTGGGTTTTCTGGAAGCCTGGAGAAGAGTGGTGGGTACACAGTAGATTGACGCACAAATGTTCACTCAAGCTTCTAGCCAGCGGGACATGCACGTTGGGAAAGCAACACATATCCTCCTGAATTTGGAGAGCTTTACTTGCCCCTGATTTAAAGACAAGTAAAATCAAGCGGGCAACGTGCGGTGGAGGATGCCTGTAACTGGTCACGAGAGAGAAGGAACAGAAAACAATCTTCGTTTGGGGCCGAAAGCGGGTGCAAATACTGGAAAACGTCCTTAATAACAGTAAATGGGCAAGGGAGACAGAGCAGCTCACCGTGATGGAGCATTTAGTGCTTTTAAACTAAATACCTCAGCATATTAAGCAAATAGAGAAAAGCCAGCTAGAAGATGTCAGCAAATTGAAGCGAACGCTGCCCAGAAAGCCGATAGGAGGTGTCTGGCTCTGACCCCTTTTCCCATCACAGGCCTGCTCTGAGCCTGCTTGTTTGGTGTTGCCTCCCCTCTCCAGCTGCTGGGCTTATTGAAAAGCCCTTGCTCCCCGCCTGGTTTTGGCACATTTTCTGCAGGTGCCTCCTACAGCGGCCACAATGGGCTGCTAGGGAGGTTTAGACCTGTCAACAGCTACAGGGGAGGGGCTGGCGGTGCTGGAGGGAGCACAGCCATTGTCTTAAAGGGCCAGTGACATTGTGCACCGCCAAGGAGCCTGCAGCACCTGCTAATGAGATGAATCCTTTCTCCCGTTCTCCCTTACTCTCTTTAATGATTTAACTTGATCGCTTTGGTTCCTTTATGGAAGGGGAATTGCTCCATTGATCATATAAAGTAATTGCCTGTAAAACATTGCTCAGCCACGAAAACTACTTCCCTGGCTGAAAATGTCACAGCAATTGAAGAGCTCTTAGCCCAGTTCAAGAATGAGGTTGCTCCAGGGAACAGTCTTTGCATACGTCCCGGAGTCCTTGCATGTTCCCGAGAGTTACAAGCGTGGGGTGTGACTGATGGATATTTAAGACAGAGAACTTCCCTTCCTGCAGCATAGTATGATTTTGTGTGAGGCTGTGGGACCTAAACCCAACTAAACTTAAAAACTCCCTCTACCCTAAAATTAGATAGTTCAGGGAAAGAAATTATTTTCTTAATCACCCATGTCATTCTCTTCTCAGGAGCTGTGAATTTGGAAGGATGCCCACAGGGGTCGAGTGTGATTTAGGAGGGCGTGCTGGTTCTCATCACACAAGAAGACAGCATCTTGGGGAGGTAGCAGGGGCCTCGGTTTAGGAAAGGAATGATGCTCTGATTGTTTCAGATTTGCTGATTTTTCAGACCTGTCACTTGGCGGCAGCAGTGACACACGGTGGGAACAGGGACCACACACACTTAAGTAGTTTTCATAAATACCTGATTAGTCATTGCCACGCCAATGTGAGGGAGTAATTCACCTGGGGAAAAATCACTTTGTCACTTTGTCGTAGGCATGAACCTGCCAGCGAAATAAACAGCTGTTAGTGATGGTTTTATTTTCCTCTGACAGCTGAAAGCCTAAGTTCGTATCTGAATAAGAGCGAGAGACTTTTTTCAATTTAATTGGTGGGAAGCACCACTTGCTAAATGAGATGCTGCCACATTACAAACGTTACTAATTTAGGAACAAAGCTTCAGGTGAATCACCTTCCAACAGAATGAGCCAGGAATATTTTCTGCAGCTGATGAAGTAAGCAGGAGGTGTGCTTATTATGGTACTTTTTTAAAAAGGCAAAAGCATCTGCCTGCTTAGTTGACAAACAAGGATATAGAGAATTCAGCTATTAAAAAAGCCATTTAAAATTGTAAATCTGAAGAAAGCCACAGAACTTTTTACACATAACCTTTCTGATAGGTCATGGTACAAGTTTCATAACTTGTGAGTGCAGCACTTCTTAGAATTTAGAGATTTTGGATTTTAGACTTTTAAGTCTTGTAATATTGTCAGAACATACGGATATCCAGTTAAGGCAATTACACACATTATACCAAAATATGCTGTATATAATAAAAGCAATTTTTCCTTTACCTACTCACATATGAAATATTAAAAATTCTTTAAACCAATAAATACTAGGTTGTCAGAAAAGTCATGACGCATTTTTGCAGCAAAAACATAAAAAAAATATGTCATGACTTTTCCAACAACCCATTTTAGATTCCTGAATATGAAGAATTATGTTGACAGCATTTCACCAATAACTGGAGTGTTTTTATGGGAAAGGGAGTGAAGTCTGTGCTTATGTAGATTTGTGGGAAGGTCTGGTTTTTTTTGAGGGAGTCTGTAAAATGAGGGTGTGGAATTAAATGACCCCAACACTTCTGCCTGGTTTCATGATTTCCTTATCATAAAAATGATTTCTATAATGGCAAATAGATGAGCAGTAAATATGACCACACAGTTATCTCTAGCAGCTCTGCCTATTAGATAGGCAGTCAAGACAAAGTCAAAGTGGGCTGAGTTAAGCCCCTGCAGCCAAGACTAAGAGAGCCTGAACTAACAAGACTGGAATACCAAACTGCCTTATAAAGAACCTCTGAGGAGCAAGAATGCACAGGGAAGGTGGCATTTACAGCAGGGAGTGTGTGTGTGTGGGGGGGGGGCGGCGGTTAGCCCGCTGCTGGTACTCAGCCGCCTGTCCTCTGCATGAACTCCCAGAGTGAGAGCGGGAGTGGATGGTGTTAAAACCATTCCCTGTATTTCTGGAGTGCGTGTGGGGGTGGGGGAAGGAAAATATTGGAAGAGGAGAAAAACAAGCCCAACAAGCACAACGCCAGTGGAATGAATGTCAAATCTGACAGCAGCCATAGGACTGGTTGCGCTTTTGCATCCTCTGGTTTATTTGTACACAATGCAAAAGTAATTAAAACTCCAAAGTTCAGAGACAACAAAATGGGCATCATAGTCTTACTCCTCCTGGGGTCCTTTGTCACACATTTTAAAACACCAGACTTCAAGAGGTAGAAATTCACCTTGAATTACATTTGTTTGAACTTCACACTACAAAGGATGTGCTGGGCATGCATTTAACAATAAAAGAATGCATTTTAAAATGCTGCATCATGCCTGCATCCATGCACACCTGACTGACGAAATGTGCACAGGATGATGAGAATTATACCCTGGGCTAAAATGGGACGGTTCTGAAGGGTAAGAGCCAACACTCTTCATAATCAGATTTGTAAATTTACTTATGGGGTGAGAGCCACAGACATGTCAACCTGAGCCCTTTATTTCCTTAGTGTTTACATTTTATTACCGACATGTATCACACCCACTCAAAGTTAACAGACAAAAATGTTAAAATCCCTTTTACACTTAAATAAAAAGTTAACATCAGGTTTGATGGATAATGGTACCTGTTGAAATGTCTGTATTCCATATATAAAGTTTCCTTACTTTCCAGTTAAAAAAATGATGTCAATTTGAACTTCACTCTATAGCTGCTGAATTAATATAGAACAAATGGCTAAGGGGAGAAAAAGATCTTACTATTTTCTCCCTTGGTAGACGGCACAGGATCATTCGAAATGAACATCTCAGCTGCAGTTCGTATGACTAAGTCGGACATGACTGGAGCTAGACAAGCACAGACCTTACTCCACTCCCCCAGGGAGAGCCTGCTTCTACTTTTTTGTTTCCTGCAATCTTCATAGAATTACATGCTGCAAAGTTCCCTTCCGTTCAAAAATCAGAAAACGCTAAGTAGCTATCAGAGTGTTCCCATACTCTGCTTTTCTCCCGTTTGTTTGATGCAGGATCACAGCCCCCTTTCACCAATCATATCCCTTCCAGAGTTACAGCTTCTTTTAAAATATCCAACTGAAAGAGGCGCATGCTAGTAACAGCACACGTATGACTGGTCCAAGGGACTAGTTGTAGATGCCTACTATTTAAAAAAAAAAAAAAAACCCTAAAATTTTACCTACACATTTTGTTAAAAATAGATGAGATAGGGCGGCATGCAGTGTATAGTCCTACAGTCTGAGCTTGGAGAGCAAGGTGAGTCTCCCAGCAACACAGCAATCCTATGGGCTGACCCTGATGTGAACTGAGCCTTAACCCCAGAGAAACAGGCAAACGTGTGTATGATGTTCTCTGATCTACTAGCCAGGGTCTAATTTTGTGCTTTTTTCTTAGCATTAGAGCTTGAAAAAGAGTGTGAAAAGTTCAAGGTTTGCCCCTAGTGAGTTAGAGTCAAACCCAGACAACATACACCAGAAAAAGGTAAAAACAGTTATTTTTAGTTAAAAGGAAAAAAAAGAAAAAACAAAAAACACATGGTGATTTCATTTGTTCTCGTGTAACAAATAACACTTGGAGGTAAAATCTATTGCAAATATAAATGAAAGAGATCTTATAACTTTGAATTCTTCATTTTGCTTGCATTTCCTGCTTTTGCAGATTTATAATCTCAGAAAAGACAACTAATTTTCCATCAGTAGGTTTATGAGAAATATATAGAAAAATTTTTAATTAAACAGATAATATTTTTCTTGTAATAATCATAGTTAAGAATTCAAAATGGCTGTATTGTAAGATAACAAATGATGATGAATAGGACAATATTCATTCTAAAGCTTATAAACTGATAAACACACATTTATTTCAAATACTATAAAATAAGAGTTATGTTTTTGTGCTTACTCTACAAAACATAGTCTTTAATTCTTACCCTACAAAAGACAGTCTTTGGTTCTGTATTCTCAACATCGGCACAGGAACTTTATTTTCCCTTATACCCTGTCAGCCTGGCTATAAAGAAAAGAAATCATCTGTGATTAGGCACCAATGTTCAGATCAGATCCACAAGTTCATAAAAATTCTAATAAGTGCTGAAATGGAATAATTTTACATCAAAAAGAAATTTGGTACTAGGTCTCTCAAACAGTAACTCTAATTTTAATTTTAGAGACAGAAAAATTCTTTAGAAAGGATAGATATCTAAAGTTAAACTGCGACGTGTCTTCTTCGGAAGTGTCCTACCTCGTGAGTCTGTTTTACAATCATCTCTATTTTCAAATCCCTCTTAAAGGATATAAGACCAGAATGCAAATATTTGGCCGTGAACTTTGGGAGAGATAGGTTACCTAGTATATAGCTCAGGGATATTTTAAGTCACTTGGTTGTTCATAAATCAATTCAACTTTTTACAACAGTCTCACAGTCGCTGTTGCAAGGGCAGCTCCTTCAGGGAGTTTTGCAAGTTCTGACAAGGACAGAGCGGGAGAGTGGACCCTGGATTATTCATGTGGCTTATTTGGCAGGATCTCTATGCAGGCACTAAGAGATGAAGATCAGAGCAGGCACCCAGACGCTTCTATTCCAGACTTCACTTTTGCCTCAATTATTTATTGCAAGTGCCAGTGCCGTCACACAAAGTCATCTTAATATACATCAACCCTTCATTTGTGTCTGAGTACTTCTGTGTTAGATTGTCCTGCACTTGCCTTTTCCTTCCTGTCCCCAAACTGTAGCACTGAAAATGTAGTTATGCAGACTGGAGCCCACGCCAAAGATAGGCATCATCAATAACATTAAAATTTCCATTTTAGAAATAGCATTTTAGTCTTTCATCCTTACTACGTCTCTCTTTCAAGTATTAATGGAAACGTTATTTTTCTGAGACACTGATTGGGATCATTACTACTTTTATTTCTATAATATCCACCTAAGGTATTGAACGCACAATCATGAAGTATAATGATTGTGTTATTTAATTAAAAATGGAACTTATTATCACTTGTTCACAATTCTGTGTACTTTTAAAAATTGAACAGAAATTTAATCTAACACATTAGATTGGCATTAGAGAGTCACTTGCAACTGTGACCCTAAATAATTTTGCTAATTCAAAAGGCCCCAATGATAATAATTTATATAATTATCATATATGAAACAGATATGGTTGAATCAAATCAATATTGAGAAATTTGCCTAGAATGATTTTATTCATTAAATATTCCTGGGAATTTACTCCCCCAAGTCACAATATTTCAAGAAATAATTCTCACCTGCATCTATCACTAGTATGTTATTTTAAACATTGAAAGAACTAAAATTCTCCAGCTTCTTAAACAAGACCTAAAATAAATAAATAAATAAAAAGGCAAATCAAGGAAGAAAAACAAGAAAATAATAACAAAAAACCAACCCTATAATTTGCCAATAATGAATGTAAAGAGTCAAACCTAAATTTTTGACAACTGAATTTTTTAAATCTCCCCAAATAATTTTTTGAAGGTTTTAGCACTTCTCAGCCTTTTGGCTAAGATAAAGTGTAATTTTTTGAAGATTTAACATTATCATAAGATTCATGACTAGGCCTGCAGAAATCATCAGTGATAAGGGCAGAGACAATCTTTTCATTTTGCTAATAAAAAATAGATAATTCCTCTTAAGCAGATTAACTTAAAGTACGTTTTCAGGAAAGCTAAAATCCCCTTCAATCAGGGTCTTAAGTTTAATTACAAAAGTCAAACAATTTATTAGCTCTCATTCAAGTGCAACAACCCTCAGGAGCCAGGAGACAAACCAAATCAATATTTGCACCAATAACAGAGAAAACATTTTAGCCATAACTTGAGAAAACATATAACTGGTCCTCTTTACTGGGATTCTTCCTCCCTTTCTTCTTTGCTACCCCCTATGTGGAAAATATGTTTAACATTCTCTTCATTCACAATAAACGCAATTACTGTTTTTATTTTGCTACATTTATGTTAAGAAAAGAAGTACAAATTAAAAAGCCTTGGACCGGCCAAGTGGCACGGTGGTTAAGCACTGCCTTGGGCAGTCAGTGGCTTGGGTTCGGGTCCCACATATGAGGGCCAGTAACACTGCCCTCAAAAAACAAAAACAAAAACAAAAACAAAAACAAAACGCCTGGCTTTCGTAGGATATTTTATATGTGTTCATTTTGCTTTATTAGCCCCGTAATTATGTCACAAAAATACTCTGAAGTTGTATCTACTTCTATAAAGTTAAAAAAATTATCTATTTAAAAATGGCAAAACAGTTTGCTAAAGAATTTCTTTTGCCTGATTTTTTTTTCCTTTTCTCTTTACTGTCTGAACTCACTGGATAATTGCCCTACTTCCAGATTTAGTCTGCCTATATGGAAATCATGTGTCTATACCCTGAAAAAATACCAATTAAACTGCCAGCAGTAGCATCTCCAACAGTATCTTTTGGTCTTCAGTGTCAAAGCCCTTTGAACAAATGACCAGAGGCTATATCTAAAACAGCCTTTGACGGGATGCCAGCTTTGAACACTCACTTTACAACTATGGCTCCAGCTTTCTGCCTTTTTTGGGAAACAAGAGAGAAATAACACACCAACTTTATAATTTACACAAATGGTTTGATTGCCTCAAAATGTCATTAATATTGTTTTAAGGGGGATGAGGGAAGGTTCCCTTATCATTTAATCCCATCCAAATTCCTGTATAAAGCTAAATAAACATTTTCAGACAAATTCTGCAAAACTGTTAAAAATGCTAGGTTTTCCTTTTCCTGGATTTCTTTGGTGAGAATTACATCATGTACTGTGTGTTGTACATAGTAGAAAGAAGTTCACATGGACTTTTAAATTTAATCTCATAGCAATCCTATGAAATTGAAAATATTAGCCAATGGGGAAATGGGCTCAGAGAGGTTAAGTAACTTGTACAAGATCACACAGCTGGGAACTGGAGGAACCAGAACTTGAATCTATGGGGTCTCATTGCAAAACCCAATACTTCAAGGCCATCTTGGCTGCATCTGTTATCAAACCAATCCTGGGTGAAGCCTTAGCCATTCTCTTTCTGACATGAAAAAATCTTTCAGAGCACTGTTTTCAACCTTAGCTGCACATTAATATCACATATAAAAAATACTTATGCTTGGGTCCCACCCCGTAGAGATTCTAATTTAATAGGTCTGGGGTATAGCCCAGGCATCTGTGTTTCTCAATACTATAGCAGTGAAGAAAACAGATAATCCTTCTCTTCGTGTGATGCTTAAATTCAAATGGTGCTTTGATTCGAGTAGAATCTAGTAGAATCCCCAGGTGATTCTATTGTGCATCCCAGATTGAAAACCAGTGGTCAAGAGAGTAATGTCACTTTTCCAGGCTCCTTTCTCCATGCCCTCAATATAAGCAACTCAACTGGCAGAGAATGGGCAAGAGTCTAGCAAGAGCTGCCATGAGATAGTAGAATCTGACTAAGAGTTCTAGATCTGAGACGCAATGGAGCACACTGAGAAATGCACAGGCACTGGACTCAGCTGGACCTAACTTCAAATTCCATCTGCACTATTTATTAACTGTGTTACCTGGGCCAATCACTTGACTTTTGTGGTTGCTGTGCAGGTTCAATGAAATGATATAAGGAATGCCCAGGCATATAAAAGTGTCCCATCAATGGTGGTTGCTGCTGTGGTTTCTGTTGTTATTACTACAGGAGTGATAACCACTGCTGGGGGACATTAGTAATGAAAAATCAAATTACAGAAAAAAGCATTTTTTATTAGTAAACTAGGTCCTACTTTTACTACTTGGCATTTAATTTGCAGCTCTTTATATTGCAATTAGCTTGGCAATCATATTTCTCATTCACAACCACTGGGTGGGTAAGGGTAACACTATTACCCCCATTCTTTAGATGAGGAAAAGGCAACATTTCCAACTATTCTGCTATTCCAGATTCTATGATTCTACAATTAAAGACACCTGCAATCACGTTCATTAGTTCCCTATGAAAAATGATATTCCACGCAGATGGCAAATGCAGGAAAGAAGAATTAGCAAGCACTTGATAGTAACCCCAAAATAACATCTAAATTGTCATCTCTGAACATTGAAGTCATGGCACGCTGTGGTGCCTACGTTCCAATTTCTATAAACGTGTTGGAAGGGATGAAGGAAAAATGAACAAACACATTTTTCTTTATTTCCATTCACTTAGGAAATGTCTGACATAGCTTAGAAAGCTTAGAAAGTCGATTTGAAATGCAGATGGAAGAATGGCTAATTTCCTTTATGAAGGGACTCCCATTAGCAGATAGGAATACACTAATATGTCCTGATATTTTATCTTGAATCAGAGCTACAAAGTAGGTGAGATCTAGGGGAGACTCAGTTCAGAGCTTCTCAATCAAGGTCCCCAAGAAACCCGTGGACTGTGGGCAAGGGTCCCACAATTTCAAATGTACAGCAAACACACCCCCAACACTGAAGAACAGCTTGCTATTGTCATATGTAATTTCCATGAATAAAACACAAGTGCCTCTAGACATGCTACTGAATTCATTGTCACTATATATAACCACTATTACATGGGGGGGGGCCTCAATTTTTTGTTAAAAAGGAATCTTCATGCTCAAAAAGTTAGGAAACACTGATCTAGTCCAACCGCCTCATTTTATTGAATAGGTCCTAGAAGATCTTGGGGACAGCTGGATTACAACTAGGTTTTCTAATTCCCACACTAATGGTCCTTGTCCCACACCATACATCCCTTCCAATGAGAAGTTAACAGTCATAGCAGTGTCCTCTTTCTAATATCCTTTCTCCTTCTAAAGAAGGAGAGTATAGTCCTACCCTCTCTCCCTGGATATGTTCCAGAATTTCCTCTCTTCTGAACCTTTCCTTTCCTTCTCTTCCTTTCCCTCCCCTCCTCAACTTTCCACTTAGGTCCTTAGTTCAAGAGGATGTTTTTCCCTTGCCTACCAGATTAATCTATCTTTATTCTTCTTTGGGGGTGTCATACATCTGTATCTTTAAGTCCTCCCTTTCCTCTGAGATACCAGTGCTCAATCTCTACATGTCTAAAACCAAATGCATCCTATTCCCAACAAAACCAGATCACTCTCATCTATCCCATTTGTCAACTGTAACAGAATTCTATAAGCTATCCTCAATGGAGCCATCTTTGGTTTCCCAATCTCACATCCAAGGACTCAAAGTGATTTTCATCCTTCCTATTATCTCTCTCATCTTTCTTTTCCCATTGCTACCATTATTGTTTAGGACCTTACATCTATGCTATTTTCTACCTGGGTCTCCTGTTTTTGTATAACCAAACACCATCGAGTCTACCCACTGCAGCCAGTTAACGCCCTAAAACACCACTTTCATCTTTCTGATCCTACATTCAAAGATTTGGGATTGCTTCCCACTCTTACAGAATGGTATTCCAGTCCCTTCACCATCTCACCTCAGCCTACTTTTCCATCCTTATGTGTTATTATTCTTAAAAATAAACCCTTTGCTCCAGCCACTGGATATGCTCATTATTCACCCAACTCCAAAATATTTGATTGTGAGTTAGGTATTTATGAAGGATTTATGATGTGTTAAATCCATTCATTCATTCAACAAGTACTTACTGAGCATCTATTCTGTCAGGTAATGTACTGATGCTGGGGATGCAAAGGTGAGTAACACACCAATCCCTGTCCTCATGGAGCTTAGAGGCGAATGGGTTCCAGAGAGGAGACTCTGAGACATGGTGGGCCCAGCCCAGGACACTGCCAATCTCCCATTAAAATGTCCCATGAGTCAAGACATCCCTGAGGGCTGAACTGTGTGGCCCAAGCTGTATATGGGGAAGGAGTCGAGGAGAAAAAAAGGCTGAGTAAGGAGAGCTGGAGTGTGGAGCACGGCTTCTTTGAAGTGGGACTCAGGCGTGACCAGAGAGGGGGTGCCTTCCGTGCGGAGGGATACGCGGAAAGGCACAAAGGTGGGATGGGGGATGGAAACAACAGTGGCAACAGCACCGGCTTATTCTGTCCATGGGTTCATCGAAAATAGTCAGCAGGGCACATGCTCTGTCCCTCTGCGGTGGATGTGAGCATGACTCAGACTCGGCTCCTCCCATCATGTCCATCCAGCAAGGAGGATAAGGCAGGTCACGATGATCCATCACAACCCGAAAGTGAGAATCTCCATTAGGGATCCAGAGAAAACACTGAGGGAGTGCAGAAGGAGTGTATGTCTGGGTCCCTATAACAGTACTTATAGTGTGGATGAAAAGGGGGCCACATACTAAACCTAACAAACCCAGAGACCAAAAGTCACCACGCAGGGTGGTCTGAATGTAAAAATTCATTAACTAAAAGTAGGTCCTGGTGGGTAGTCATGTCTTAGGCCTGTAGCACCTTGATAAAGGTCAGTCTGCAACTTGAAAATTGTCTATTGTCTTTGTGCATCTAAGATAACATACTTTTGCAATGTCAGAGTAATTTTCTTTTCCAGACCCCTCAAAGGTGCAACCACCTGCACATCATTATCTTGTTGCCCACCTACCATCTCTATGTGCTGTAATCATTAATCATCCTGTGCCCACCAATGTAAAAGAAGTATGTATCTCTTTGTTTTGCTTTTTATCCAACCTGAGATTTCCCCATTTTGCTTTTTCCCACACCCTTAATCTACCACCAACAGATTTCATGTAACCCCCCTCATGTCTCCTCCTTTGATTCTCATGCATAAAATAAACTGCGAAACTCTCATCCTCCTGAGCATTTTCTCAATCTGTTGAGATTCTGCTTCCTGTCAGTTATTGTCAGTTTGGCTCAAATAAACTATTATAAGCCTTTTTCTTAGGCTGGGCATTCTTTCATCAATAAAATAAAATATTCTTATACATCTATGTACATCTATTAAACATAACTATCTTGTTTCAAAGTGATTTCTCACTTTCTCATTTTATCCTAAGTGACCAGTGAAGCAGGCAGAGTAGGTAAGCTTGTTTTCCAGATGAGCAAAGTGCCGCATAGATGTTTTATGTGATCTGCTTAGGTAGGGAACACAAACAGGCAAGCGTAGAACAAGAACACCCTTGTGCATCTCGGCCCATTCCTGCAGCAGAAGTATCTAGAGCAGAGGACGCACATTAAGAAGTTCTGATTGTATCTGACACCTGGCAGGTGCAACGGAGCCACGCAGGCAGTTTGTATTTAGAAGGGCAGGGCGCAAGCAGCCTGCGAAGGTTCCGAAGAGGAAACGTGACCCAGTGAGAGTCTTCCAGTCCCACTTCTCAAGTCTTGCCTGTAGCACCTCCTCCCCTAGGCCTAGGAACCATAACCATCCCCTAAGATTCACCCCAAATCTTTCCGGCCACACTGCTTTTTCCTTCCACTGATCTAGACCATGCTTATTTTCCTGGGGAGGGTGAGTACCCGCTGGCCTCCAGGACATCACGGTATGGCCAGCCAGCACACTGCTTGACTCGGGGCAGGTAGTTAGGTACGGCTGAATGGATGAATGCCTGAAACCTCCACGGCTGAGTGGGCATCCCCGCAGTTCTTACATCCCTCCCAGAGGAGTAAGCTTGCACGGGCCGCCCTGGCCACCCTGAAAAGCTCCCGGCCACGAAGAACGAGGGGATGCTGGGTGGGGATGCTGCGCCAGGAATCCCTGGGCCACGGTGAGCCGAGGAGCCAAGCCAGGCTCGAGTCCCAGCTGAAAGCCAGGTCTAAGGCTGCCACACTTCCACAAAAGGCGCTCCCTGAGATCGTTCACTGCTTCCCCCTCTGGAAAAGGCTGGGGAAAGTGGTGAAAAACAACGCCGGGAGAGCACTCCTCGGCCAGCCCCATCCCGCAGAGACGTGCGCAGGAGCAATTCGCCGCTCCGGCTGCTGGAGGGGAACCAGGGACGCGACCCTCGCGAGATCTGGGGTGGACGGTGGTTGCGTTGCCTAGCGACGGAGAGGACGCTCGCAGGCCCCCAGGCTCACCCCCGCTGTCACCTGAAATCGCCTACCATGGGGGAAGAAGGCGGCGGCCGCCGCTGCGGGACCACTAAGGAGCTGCAGAAGCGGAGGCAGCAGGCGCTGGAGTACTACCGGGAGCACGACGTTCCCCGCAGGCTGGAAGAGCTGCTCAACTCCACCTTCTACCTCCAGCCTGCCGACGTCTACGGGCACCTGGTAGGGACCTGGGACAAGCACCCCCGTCCCTCCAGCCCCTCTCCCCCCGCCCGGCGCTGCGGCAGGTCCGTGCGCCTGCGCCGCAGAGCGCGCACGCGCGCCGCTGCCCGGGGGGCCTGCTCGGTGGTCGCGGGCCGACGGTCCTGGTGGCAAGCAGCAGAGTGGAAACCTGGGGCCAAGGAATTTAGAGAGAGGGAAAGTGGTGAACAGGAAGCAGCTAAAGGAAAGGGGCTTGAAGCGGATGTGTAGCTACGGTGACAGCTCAAGGCCTGGCAGGCCTGCCCCGGCTGTCAGTGGTCTTTGGAAATGCACCTTAGTACCGCGTAGCTCAGCTTAGTACCGCGTAGCTCAGCTTTGGACCGCGTAGCTCAGCTTTGGACCGCGTAGCTAAGCTTGCCAACCTGCAGCGCTTTCCTTTTGACCAGGGGATGAACGCCTTGTCATTGGCTACAGCTTGGCCTCAGCCCACCCCGGGGCCATGTACCCAGCCGGCTCCTTCTGCTTCCAACTGTCACTCAAATCCACCTTGGATTTGCCCGTCCGCCGCACCTGACCTGCTCCTACCTAAGCTTCAAAGTCAGATCCAAGTCTTGCCCACGTCTCCCTGGACGGACAGTCCTTCTGCATTCCCATAGTATTTCCTGCGTGTATTGTGAGCTCCCATGAAGAGCAGGGGGCTTTTCACATCACCTACATGTCCCCAGTGGGATTGCTGGCACAAACTTTAGCTTTAAGGCATCAGCAATTGAAACAAAGGCAAGCGTTTTCTCACTTCCAGGTCCTTAAGTACTAACTAACACCTGCCTTCTGGGAGGCTGTGGGGTTGGAATTGGCACTATGGTAAGGCAATAGGACAACTCCAAGCCGAGTACGTAAATGCTAGAAAGAATCACGCGATGTGTTGACAGGGTTCAAAACCATCTTGTTGAGAAAGGATATTCCATGCATGTTCATTTTCCTTAGTCACAGCCTATACATCAAAGTTGGTGGGGGGTGGGGGGGTGCGGGGGTGAGGGGGGGATGTTTACTGAGCTCCTTGTGCTTTGTGCATTATGTTATTTCCCTGAAGCCTTAGGACTGCTGTGAGGTAAGAATTATGATATCCATTTTACAAATAACCTGTGGCCCAGTGAATTTAAATTCCCAAGGGACACAGTGAATGACAGTGAGAAATCAAACCGGGTTTGTGTCCCTAGTACCCAGCAGGGTACATAGTGGACACTCCAAAACTATTTGTAGGATGAAGGAGTGAATTCCAACTCTGAATTCCACTCTCTTTCTACTATCTCTTGCTAGAGGAAGTCTTGAAAGTTAACTGGTCACACTTCTTCATTTTACAAAGATGCCAAGCCCTGTTGCATAGCTACTTAGTGCAAAAGCTAAGACTGGAAACTTGGACTCTGGTTTCTTAGTGTAATGCTCTTCCCAGTCTACCAGGCAGCCAGGGCTTTGGTTTGTACAGCTCTCTGGGAGCTTATACCCTGGTCAGGGACAAAAGCCACTGATAAAACAATTGGATTAATAGATCAGGCAATATATGACTGTGGGCTAGACTGACGGACAGATACTGTATGATTACTAAAGGGATCCAGGGATGGGACAGATCCCTGTAGGCTGTAGCACCTGGGAACGTTAGGGGCTGGACTTTGAAGGATGTTCAGGATTGGCAAAAAGGCCACCTCCTTCTCATTTTCTTAGTCATTGCCCTAGTTTTAGCCATCCTTATTCTCACCAAGTCTCTCCCTCTATTGAGTCCACCCTGCCCAGCACTGCCAGAGCAATGTTCCGAATCCTAAATCTGACCGTCATTCTTTTGCTTAGAAACCTCTTGAGGCTCCTGGTTGCTTGCTGAGTAAGATCAAACACCTTCCCGCCTGTGGTTCATCCTACTCACCCCTACCTCTGGTAACACTCCCAGTCCCTCCCCTACTCCTCCACACAGGCCCACTTACCACTTCCTAAGGCCTGAGGGTTCCCCCTCCATCCCTCCCCTCCGCTTATCCTGTTCCCTCTACCCAAAGTATCTACACTGGACTTCGTTGCCTGCCTGTTGAAATACTACAGCCCCTCCAGTGTTCAGTTCAAATGCCATTTCTTCTATGATTCTCTTACATATTAGAGGGATTCAGATCCTCTCGGCAATAGCAGTACTCTTTATTCCTTCATCATAAAACTCACAATTGGAGGTGTTTGGGACTGGGAATCAGGCAAATGTGAATTTGATGCTTAGCCCTGCCACTCAGTAGCTGTAGTAGACTGTTACAGAGATGGTCCCCAGCAAACCACACCACCAGTATGAATGGACTTATGTAAGTCCCTCCCACATTGACTCGGGACTTAGCCCTGTGACTTGCATGTAGGCAAGTGTGATGCAAACAGAGGCTTGGTAAGTGCTGGATATCGAGGCTTGTTCTCTTGGAATACTCCCTCTTAGAATCTAGTCATCATGCTGTGTGCGTGGACATCTGATTACCCTCTTGGATGGAGACAGATCATATAGAGCGAGGCCCTGGCAGGTATGAGACCTCCAGGATATCCTGTGAGAAAGACGGATGCCCGCGAGCCCCTAGAGGTTCCAACCATCCCATCTGAGACAGCGGACCTATGAGTGGAACCGTGAACCTGCTTGGGTACTCTGGACCCAGTCAAGCCTTCAGATGACTAAATCTGTACAGGAGACTCCAGGCAAGGCCAGCCAAAGAATTGCTCAGTTGAGCCCAGCCCAGATTGCAGAATCATGAGCCAATAAATGGCTTAAACCACTAGGTTTGGTGCTGGTCTGTCACAAAGCAGTAGATAAGTAAAACATTGGCTCGTTATTGTAGACAATTTCCCTGGAACTCAGTGTGCTAATCTGTAGCATGGAGATGATACAACTCACCTTATAGAGCTGTTTTGAGAATTGAATGACAGTGTATACAAAGTTCCCAGGATGTGTCTGACATATACTAATTTATACAAGATTTAATTTATGTAATCCTAAATATGCTAGGCACTGTGGTATGTGATACTGTGATAAACAGGACAGAGTCACTCCTTCAAGAGACACATTAAGCACTTAAAGAAATGTTAGTTCCTTTCCCCTCCTATCACAATATGTGGCACATTGTAAGTGCTCATTGTTTGTTGAATTGAATTCACTACAATACACAAAGTATAAGCCAGATAATATATTTTCCTCTCCTGATTCTATGTAAATTCATTTAGGCACTTACTCTGTAACATACAAACCATCATCCTTAAATGCACGGATGGCTTGAACATTGGCTTTTGCTTCAGTTCTGCTGGGGCGCCACCTTGTCACTGGCACTGGCACATTGCTGATGGGTGTTATTAGGTGACCTGTTATGTAGGTCGAGGTCACTGGAATTTGAACGGGAGGATCAGAGGCCTAGTCTGCTAAACAAAGAACCGAATATGTCTGGGGATAAAGAGGGCAGGGAGCGTATACCTTTACTTTCCCTTCCTTCTCTCCCACCTCCGGCTCCTCTGCGTGGAAACACCATCTTGAATCTTTTCACTCGGGATACTTGAGTGGGCTTTCTACCTCGACTTCATTCTCGTTCTTCCATCTTTTTCGTGGATCACTTCCAAATGGCTTCTGCTTTTCCATATCAGTAAAACTGCTGTTACTAAGGCCCTGCAATGCTTTGAATTCTGTGCATGAACTAATGGTCAGTGCAATACAGCCTCTGCATAAGTCTTCACCATGAAAACATCAGGTGCCTTGCTGGGAGGAATAAAAACCGGCCCATTTAAGGTTTCTTGAGTTTGAATGAGTCACAGTGTTCCAGAGACCAATCAACCTCAGTATCTTGGACAGAAGGATAGGATAGAGCCAGCAAAAGAGTGAATAGGACCTTTAAATTAAGTTTCTCCTGAGAGTTCAAAAAACAACAGATTGCCCCAGATACCAGAGACTCAGCGTCAGGCTAAACCCAAATCTCAGTGTGTGAGGGCAGGGCCGTTCCCACTACCAGACCAATCCCAGCATGAGGGGGGCATTCAGGCTGAGGTTTAGTAGAAACTAGGGTACACGTGGACGACCTTTTAAAGATCAATTAAAGGTGGCGTTCTGATTTTTGTCTTTCTGTGTTGAAGGCCAACTGCTTTTCTAAACTTGCAAAGCCTCCCACCATCTGCAGAGTGGTGGGGAAGAACGTACTAGATGGACTGGGACTTCCGACCCTCCAAGTGGAAATATTCTGCACCATTCAAAATTTTCCCAAGGTACAAGGCAGCTTAAATGTGTTCTTCACTGCATCCTGGCCACACTGCACTTATTGTCTGAATTGTGAAAAAAATGCTTTGAAATTCAGTGTTTGTGAAATACACACACAGATGGCACACACACACGCACACAATTTGTAGGTAGACATGTACAGAAACATGAATTATACAACCAACCATGATGGCTTTATTATGCTTAAATGTAATATGGTACAGAGGTGACATGCTAGCTTGAAGATGATCCAAGATGGAGAAAGGAAATGGGGCAAACATAATTTTAAAATCCTGACATTATTAATGTGATGAGTTCCATAAATCTACAGACAGGTTTTAAAGATTCATATTTTTATATATAAATTCACCTGGATTTATATAGACCGATCTACATACAGAAAAGTTCATTTTTCATAATTTTAATAATTCATTTTAATTGCTACATATTTGTTGTTAGAAATAATTTTGCTACAGCCTCTGGGAGGAAAATAATTATGATCAAATATGTTTGTAACCTTTTAGCTATTTATTGGAGAGGTAGTGATAAAAATGCCATACAATGTAAGGTTTTTCTAAGGGGATTTTAACAAGGTAATAATTTTAAATGTTCCTTGAAGTTGAGTTCCACACTATTTCAATAGCTATAAAAAATATCTCAAGGAAAATTATATATTCTCATTTTCCCTTTGAAATCGGTGATAAAGTATGCACATTAAAAGCCAGACACATTCAATTTCCTATTCTCTGTGAGGGTAGAGAAAATGTAGAACGTGCTTATGTTATTTTCAGAACATATGCTCTGTGGTGATGGCGACCCACTTCGAAGTCCACGAGAACGCTTTCCCTGAGCTAGTTGAAGCAGACGAAGTACAACGGTCCAATGCTGTCGGCACTGCTGTACAGTGGGTCAATGAAAACATCACCCAGGAGCTGCAGGGCATAGCACCCTCCAACCAGGCCCAGGTGGATCAGGTGCTCAGGTAAATCTCCCACTCTGACATATAAGTGTCCAGTATCAACACATATATATCTGTTTTCTCTCCATTTCACCTGCCAATAAAACAGGTCTGTCATACCTATAGGAAGCATATGCTAAAAGCAGCAAAATATAGCCTAAACTGTTGTTGTTTTTTTCTGAAAACCCCATTATTAAAATATTACCATGCAAGGCTACGTAAGGACTTTCAGCCTCTTTTCATGCAAGAACTTTCTTAGGTTCAGAAAAAAGTTTCTCAGGAAAAGAATTAAGAATCCAGACAGTGTCCCTTTCCTCTCCCCACCTCCTCATATGCCTCCCTTGAGTGTCTCATATCTTTTTATTTTTATTTATTTATTTTATTGGGGAACAGTGTGTTTTTCCAGGACCCATTAGTCCAAGGCAGGTAGTTGTTTCAATCTGGTTGTGGAGGGCTTGATGATTGAACCAGCAACCTTGGTGTTATGAGAACTGCGCTGTAACCACCTGAGCTAACCGGCCTCCCTGTCTCATATCGTTTTATATAGTCATGATGGGTGATGCTTATTTTCTGTCCTCCAGACACAGCCAAGTCTTCCATATAGGTTGACTCGAAAATGTGAAAACCAAGAAAGCGTTTACTGGGGTTATGTGAGTATTGTTCAGTGCCCAACTAAGTTAGGTTAGCATTATTTTTCCTTTGGTGCAGGTCCAATGCCTCAACCTTCTAGGCCAGACAAAGGTCAACTGGATTCTCTTTCTCTAAGTTTCATCACTTGCTTAATGGTGCATAAACTCACATTTTAGTTTGCTTCAGAGTTAGATCATGACCTTTGTAAAAAAAATAAACTTCTTTGAATAGTTTTTGGTTTCTGAATGCTTGTCTACTTATTCCTTTTTCTGTGTGTCTTAACTGCTATTATCATATCCTTAGTTTCCACCCCCCAACCCCAAGCTCTCAGTCCTACCTTCTACTCCATACATTTGTCTTTTCTGGGAGCTTTCCTTCCCCAAACCTCCCATCTCTACTGGTTCCACTTTAAGTCTACTACAGAGAAGCTATGAGACATCCCTTCATTGTTCTCCATTGCCCAGATCCCCTATCTTCCTCTTTCTTGATTTCCTGGATTACAGCCTTTAAAAGTAAGGATGAGAAAGGATATGGGGGATGTAAAGTTTTTCAGTTCTTACACATGTGAAAATGTCAGCACTTTGCTCTCATGGTTGACAGTTTAGCTGAGTGTAGAATTCTCATTGAAAATCAATTTCTCTCAGTGCTTTAAAGGCACAGCCATACCGGTATCCAGATTATTAATAAATCTAATGCCAATCTGACTCCCATATCCTTGTTCTTTGTTGGCTTGTTTTCTGTCTATGGAAGCTTTTAGCCTCTTTTTATTCTGCAGACTGAAATTTTCTGTATATATACCTAAATGAAATTTCGCAAAAGTTTTTTAACTATTCATTTTAAACCTCACACCACCTCCCAAAAGAAGAAAAGTCTTGCACATAGTGTTACATATTTCACCATCTATTCTTGACTCATTTTTCTTCTGATGGCCATTTATTGAAAAAGAAAATCCAGTAGCCCTTAATCAAATTAGATCTTCAAATTTTACTTTAAAAATAGAATCAGAGCTCACCTAAATTTTTTTTAAATGAGCACCTGAAATCTTTAAACATTCATTTCCAGGCCCAAATGAACTTCAGTTCTTGAACAGTTTCATAACAGCCTCATTATGTTTGGCCTTGGAAATTGAAACTATGCTCTTAAGTAGCTAAAAAAGCAGAGTTAATTATTGAAACATATTGGGGTCAGCACTAAAACATGACCAAAATTACAAGTGATATTCCTAAATATGCCATTAAAAGCCGCATTTTCTTGCCATTAAGGACATTCTTTGAAAATAAAGTACAAGAAGATAAAGAGAGACAAGAACTGGAGCGGGGACTGGAAGAGTCCACAGTGCCTGTGCCTTTGCCCCTAATACCTCCTCCTCCGCTTCCTCCAGCAAAAAAAAAAGGACAGAAGCAAGGTCTGTGGCTTCTCCTCTGGCAGAACCTTTAGTAACAAATGTGTGAGGACAAAAAGCTGAAGTTTGGGCTGTCTCTGTGAGTCATAGTCTTTTTGCTATAGACCTAGGCTGGACTCACCAGGCACCACCATCCTCCACGCCACTTCCTTGCTTGAAGACTCTATGTTGGGCTGTCAGGGTTTTACCCCATCCCGCTCTCCATCTTTTTTCATAAGATAAAAATTTTTCTTACCCAGAGGTGAGCACTTGCTAAAAAAAGTGCACTGAATGGTGGCAATGCTGGGGACAGAGAAGGAGAGGGTGGCATAGGGGACCTTTAACTGCCCCTCAAAATTTCAAAATTCATCAAGAAGCCACTCCATGTGTTAAAGATTAATGATATCCTTTGATATGGATAACTACATGTCCTCAGGCCTATGTAACATATTAATGAAAATTCTATTTGGAAACCTTTTCTATCTTAGAACAAATAATCTAAGTTATCATGCCCGTTTGCTCCATGCCTTCCAGGAGATTGCTAACCTCAGCCCCCTCCAGCATGTCAATTGTAACAGTGTTTTGTATGTCTGTCCAGCTAGAATGAAGCCATAAATCACGCCCTGTTCAATTTAGCACTGCCAGTGCCTAGTACTATGCCAGGTACAAACTAAATACCCAATAAAACTGGGTTCCATTGAATAAGACAGCACCAGAACCAGAAAGGGACCAAAGAGACTGTGGAGACAAAGCCTCTTATTTCAGAGATTCAGACGCTGAGGCCTAGAATGGGGAAGAGAGTTGCCCAAGGCAAAAGAATTATGTTAGACCATTCTCTTGGGAGGGTGAGATGGCCACTACTGAATTACAGGTAGAGACCACCAATGGCTGTTCATTTGGCAATTGCTTTTGACCGACAGAACTTGGAATGTAAGAGGAGGGAAGGAGTATGAGGGGACAGTGATTTGCTAAACATTCACTGAGTGCTAGGTGCTTACATCTTATTTCACTTATCTTACCTACTGGACCCAAGTCAGTAGCTGTGGGGAAGGGGAGGCCTGGAGGGACACTAGAGATTTATGACAGACTCTGTGGTACCTGATCAGACTGGGTGGCTGAGAATATATGAGAATGAAAGACCAGGACGGATTCTAGGTGATGGTTGGATCTAGAAGGAGTTTCTAAAAGAAAAAAAGGCATTAGTTGGGGGTTAGCAAGAAAGACAGTTAGATACACGCATGAAGAGCTGTTCAGCATCAAGTTGCATAGGCAACAGCAATGGTGGAATATAGAAAAATAAAGGATTCGGGATTCAAAGACTATCCAGATTCTCTCTTTATTCATTTTCTGGTAATATTAGGCAAGTCTTTTTTTTTTTTTTTTTTGAGGGCAGTGTCACTGCTCCTCATATGTGGGACCCGAACCGGGGCCACTGGCTTCCCAAGCCAGCACTTAACCACTGCACCACTCAGCGGGCCCTAGGCAAGTCTTTTAACCTCTCTAAGCCCTCCTTTACTTATATGTGAGTGGGAAACAGTACTGATGGTTGAAAGAGTCAATACTGAATGTTCTGAAATTTCATAGAGAGGAAAAATCCATCCCTATGGATTATTTGAGCAATTGGGAGTAGTGAATGAAATCAAACAGAAAACTTATTGGGGCTGAAGTGGAGAATATATTCTTCCCACCTCAGTTTTCAACCTTTCTTTTTGCTGGGCCTTCACATCTGTAAGCATTAAAACATATAGTTTCCTTATAGTACAACTCCCTAGAAAGGAATCTTTTGTCAATATTTTTCCCGCCAGGTCTGAAGGATGCTCTTACAGAGAAACCTATTGTACCGCCAGAACCTGTTGAACCTGTACTCTGCGGCAGCATGGCCATTGGGGCTGTGTCGCTGGCCGTAGCCAAAACCAGTGCCCTGCTGGGCAGTAATCCCCTATATGTCAATATCGCATTACTGAAGCACCCTCAGGTAAGTATCTGTTCCATTCCATCACAGGACCCATGAGTGTCTCAGTACGAATGAACCACGTTTCTCATTTCCCCTGTTTCAGGAACAGCCAGCAAAGCTAGCGATACCTTTGCTGATGGTGTCTCTGGTCAGCTGTGGGAAGTCATCACCTGGGAAGCTGAATTTAATGAAAGAAGTGATTTGTATCCCCCATCCTGGACTAACAGCTAAACAAGTACTTATGCTATCTCAAACTACTTTCTCTGAAAAAACACACTCCATCATCGATGAGTTTTTAGTGTAGGTCCCCAAGGCTAGGATACCAAGAGAGAGGGAATTAAATATAAAATGAAAAAACATATTTTAGGCAATCAGGGAAATGGGAGGAAAGCAAGACCTCAAACAAAAAAAGGGAACACTGCTTCAGCCACCCTAGAGCTCTGGTTCATTCCAGCTCTGGCCTGAGCTGGTGGCTCCCAAGGAAGCCATGTCTGAGTGACTTTGCAGCTTGATAGTGCTGGAAGGCTGTTTGTGGGGGGAGTTGAGTTAGCTTGTCTTACTAGTCTGTGCACTATGGCAGCAACAAGAGGAAGCTAGCACTTTCCTAGCAACCCATTCTGTTCAGTTAGAACTCTAGGGCCTGGAGATGGTAGATGACTGGGCACATAAGAGAAGTTTAGTCATGTTTATGGAATACAAAGGGAAGGAACCTAAGTTGCATCTTTACCACTTAATGGTGTGCTAGTGTCTGTTCTTCAGGGCCCTGGGTCAGTCAGTATGCGGGGTTAAATCCTTGTGAAATCCTCTACCACTGAGGCAGCAGGGAGAACTAAGGTATAGGGAACATTTTCAGAAGTACAGGCAGCTCTAGCCCCGCGGGGGATAACTGAGTGATATTTGATCTACGCTAGTAAAAATCATGTGGTTTTTTTCTTTAACTCTCAAGATGATTTTTGATGGAGAATTCTTTTGTAAAGAGAATAATCCTTATCTGGCAGTTTCTCAAGGTGGAAGTTGAGGGTTTATGCCTGGCTCACCATCTGTCAGGTCCTCTTCGGATCCTGGCCCCAGGATCTTTCCCATCGTTAAGACGTGTGGGTACCGGAGCATTCGGAGTCTTCGTACGTAGGTCCCACCGTCATCAGAACACACTTTTCTACTTTTTAAGTGACAATGGGTTTATACTCATTCAGAAACTATCATGCAGAAGCCCTTGGTGACCTGTGACACGTATTGCAAGAAGGTCCGTCAAGAGACCATGAAAGAGAAAGAAGTGAACTTGATCCAGCCAACTGAACCAGTTCTGAACAATGAAGATAGTGAGGGAGTAAACATTCATGTGTAACCAAACACCAACTGAGGGCTTAAGATGAACATTTGCTCTTCTGATAGCAGACCAGATCACCCACCAAGCAGGGTGCCTTGTCAGGGACCCCCAGACACTCGGAGTTAGAAACAGCCATGGGTGGTGTAAGTTTTTACATTTAGAATTTCTAGCCTGCAGTTGTGGAAGATCATGTTTATTCTACTTACAGGGTGTGGTGATGCTTATGGAAATTCAGAAACAAATTCACAAAACAATTGAAACGGTATGTAAAGAGAATCTGTGGTATTTAATTACTGACACCTTCCAGCATCCAAGTTACAGTTCGTTATGGGACTAAATATTGTTGTTACTGATATGGAAAATATTTTAATTTGCTTTGGGTTTCCCATACGAGAGCCAAGCTTATCCATTCCTCACTGGCTGTGGATCCAGTTTCTAAAGGCACTTAACCATCTCATTTTGATTTCTGAGGCAGCTGGCTCTATGATAAGATCATTCCTTAGGATTCACAAAGAAAGGAAGGATTTGGGCCATGGATGTGAGAGGCAGTTTGGTGTAATGGTTAAAGCACAGACAGAATGCTTAGAATTCCGGTGTTGGGCAATTGCCCTTGGCCTAGCAGTCGTGGGGGCGGGGGGGGGGGGAGGCTGCGGAGTTAGAGGCAGGATGACAGGCAGCTGTAGGAGTCACCAGTTGTCACACCTTATTCTAACGGGGTTGGAGGGAGTGTGAGCAATGCAGTGATGTGGCAGGGCTGAGGCCAGGAGAGGGACCCTCTCCTGGGATTGGGTTCCTCTCCTGGCCTCGACACTGCCGTATATGTATACGTGCGCATGTATGTGTATACCTTTATTTTAGAATACTATTGCATTCATGGAAAAGTTGCAGAGATAGTAGAGAGAGTCCCCCAATACCCCTCCACCCAGTTTCCCCCAATGTTAACATGACACATTACCATAGTACGTTTGTCAAAACTAACATTACTAACAACCCAGGATCCCACATTCATTTAGTGTGAGGCTTTTAAGCTACTGATTAAGAAGCACCAGACCCTCCCCTCCTAATGGGAGAGGGGTAGCTGGGCCCCAAGCCCATCAGTCTGGAGCCAGTTATTGTGGCACTTTTTCAGGAAGCCAACTGCTTTATGCGTGAGCAGCCTGCAGAGACTCAGACTTGGACATGTTAAGCCTGACCTCGCACTCTGCTTTCCCCCTACCAGCTGTGTGACCTTGGGCCAATTACATAAGCTCTCTGCCTCAGGTTCCTCATCTATAAAATGGGTACAAGGTGGGGAGATTGTGAGCAGTGAACAAGTTGGATATTGGCGATGTGCTCAGAGCAGGTGCGGCCGCAGCAGCAAAGCAACGCACAGGGGCTGTCAGAGCAGGTGGAGGAAGTCTGGCCTAGAATATTAGCAAATTCAGGATATTTGCGCTTTCTGCAATCATCCTGACTTTCAAATGTTTTACTGATTTTTTGATTATACAAGTAGCTCATGAATGTTCATGTGAAAATACTGGCAGAGCTAGTCACCCTGCTACCAGCTCCCCGCCCCTACCCACTACCACCCTCAGTCCCCACTCCCTTCTCTAGAGGCTACCACTGTTAAAAATTTAGTGTGTGGCCTTCTTTTGTATTTTATACGCACATACATGCACATACAAATACATAGTATGTTTTGTGTTTAAGATAATAGAAATTCTGCACAAATCACTGCAGATTGCTTTGTCCTTTTAACTGCGTGTTCATCTTTGACTGGCATCTAGGAATTCTTCATACTGTATAATAAAGGCTTCAATCCTTTCTATGTTACACATATTTTCCTCTATCACATTGCCTTTTAACTATGTATTTATGGAATCATAGGGATTTTTTTCTTTTTCAATTTTGACACAGTAAAATGTATCAATCTATTCTTGTAAAGCAGTGGTTCTCAATGGGGTGTAATTCTACCCATCTACATTTGACGATGCCTGGAGACATTTTGGGTTGTCCCAGCTTGAAGGGAGGGGCTCATCCTAAAGTATAGAAGGCAGTTCCCCCCGCCCCCACCAGCAAAGGATTATCCAGCCCAAAGTATCAGCAGTACCAAGGCTGGAAAACCCTGCCTAAGGCTTTTGCTTTGGGCTCTCAGACTTCTTCAGGAAGGCCACACTCCCTCAGCTCTGGGCCACACACGCACTTCTCTCTAGCCAGGGGGTTCAGCACCCCCACGAATCCCCCAAGTATCAGCTTCTTCAGAGCCCCCTTCCATGAAGTCCCCTTGCTCTGAACTCCCCTTTGCACCCCATCTTCTCTGGCTGTACCCCGCATCTCACCACACTGCCTCACTAGACTGCAGATCCGAGGCAGTGCCCGTGTCTGCCAGGTTCACCACTGTCTCGCCTGCCTGCCTGGCACATGGATTTGTCCCTATGTTATTTTTACCGGGGGGATAGAAAGTTCAGCTGACTGCATCGTGAAAAGAGCAGGATGACTGTTATTTGCAAATATTTGAATGTGAAGCATCCTGCTTCTTGATAGATATGCCCCAGCTCACAGAGCCAGTAGAAGCTGTGCATCGAAGTGCCTCCGTGTCAGTACCCCCAACTTGTGGGAACGGCTCTTTGGGAAATATCTTTGCTTTCGATCTCCATGACTTTACACACACCAGAATCACCAGTTTAATGAGTTACGGCTGTTTCCACGAGTCAAATCTACCTTGCAGGAGAGTGTTTGTATGCTGAGCATATTCGAACCATGTGCTGGGCCTATGAAAACAAATCCCAGTGGAGGTATTCCTTAAGGGCAAGGAGGGGACTTTGTACAAGTGAATCATACTTTATTTCTATGAGTAGAAATGCATGAATATGTACATACATACCCCAAATATATGTTGGGAGGCAGAATGTACGGAGGAACAAAGAGAACATGTGCCTGGATTAGAGAAATAATTTAGGGTTTATAAAATAGGAAGTGGCTGGCATGGTCCCTGCGAGAGAGAGAGAGAGAGAGAGAGAGAGAGAGAGAGAGTCAAAAACACAGAGAGAGAAAGAGACAGAGAGACAGAGACAGACAGAGACAGACAGAGAGACAGAGAGAGACAGAGACAGAGGAGGAGAGAGATTCACAGTGAGACTGGCAGTGGACAGGCCAGAAGACCTATCTTTGCCACCACAGACACACCTAAAAATGCCAAGTGATCTGTCTCCATCTTCTGTCCACAGCACCCTCCTCCAAAGGCAGAGCCGAAGAAAGGACATAATGGGGGCAAAAGAGGCCATGTAAGTCTGTGTATTAGGATCACATTTGAAACCCGATAGGCAAAGTTCAGGAAGTTGAACCCTCGTTCACTAGCCGAAAGCCACGTAGAATGTTTTAGATTTTTTACTCCTGACAAAGAGAGAAAGAAGAGGCACAAAAACGATAGCTGCTCCTTACATCTGGTCCCCAAGGCACTGCGGCCCTATTTCCAATGAACCATTGCCACATCTCAGACTCTGCCAAGAGAGTAGGGCACACAGTTCTCCTTGGGAAAATTGGCCATGCTGGCAGAAAGAGCCGTGGGAGACCGGCTGCACTTGATCAGCCAGCCACTTTGGTGACTGTGGGTGCTCAGAGAGATGCACCTCTCATATGCCTACACTTTCAACCACATAGTTAGGACAATAAGAGGAACTGCAAATGGATAAAGGTTGCTCCCATGTGTAATATTTGCTGTTAAGCCTGTAATCTCTATCTAGCCTGATGTCAGGGACTTAAGAGTCTCTCAAAGTCATCAGCAGGAGAGGCCAGTAAAGGAAGGAGAGGACTTGGCAAAGATGAAAGAGTAAGTTCTTCCTCAGAATTGGGAGAGAAAGTAAAATACTTGACAGTTGTAAATGTTAGAATGAGCACAACACTCTAACATTGGGCCCTGCGAGAGAGGTAGGGGATGGTGAACAAGTAACCAAATCTCAGTGCTGGGCCCTCCCTCCAGTAGGTTGTCTCACGTGTTCTGAGAAACTGAGACCAAGGTCAGCCCTTCCTGTGATCAGCTTTACTACTTTTTTTTTCCTGTTAGAAACAGGTTAGATGATAGATTCTAGAGAGGCAGCCATACCAGAGTTAGAGTCATGGACTCTCGAGCTAACCTGCCTGAATTAAAACCTACTTCTCAACTACTTCTCTCTCTGTAAAATGGGGATAATACTAGTCCCTGCTTCATGGGCACATCAAGGCTGACCTTGTAAGAGGAGCATATGGCTGCCTCTCCCTGGGCTCATTTGGGTCCTCAAATCTCCTTCCACTGAAATCCATCCTCGGTGCTACATCCTTTTAACCGAAGTCTTTAATCCTTTTTAAAATAAAAACCTTTCCTGAAGTAAGATCGCATTATTAAGTTTTAACAGTTATAGCCCACTAAAGGAAAACGGAGGACGGGAAGAAGGAGGCTTGCAGGAAGGGGACAGTCAGGGGCAGGCAGATGTTTACAGGGAGGGGCAGCCTGCTGACTCACCACCTATCTGGTGGTTGGGCTCAGGTCAGGCTGTGTACAATGGCGGAGTCAATAAAGAGATCACATCAGCACACTGAAAACAGACATGTGTGTTCCCAGGTCAAACCAGAAAACCTGGGTAAGTAAAACAAGTAAGAAATTACTCCCAGATACTGCAGGGCAATCATATCCCAAGGGTCACGCAGAGATGAGTGGGACCCAGAAGTAGGGTTCATCAGGAATCAGTAGGGCACGTCTTTAGAGAGCTGCGTCTGGTTATAAACTGTGCCTGACACAGGAATCTCCAAGAACCGCAATGTGCTATATTTACACGCATCATTTTCCTCTGATCTCGCAGCAGGTGATCACTGGCAAGATGTCCCATCTTGGCTGTTTTACCATTACTTACGATACCATAGAGCAGCCATTGCTCCTAATACAAGGAATCTGTGCAAACCTGGGGCTCAAATTGGGAACAAATCTGCATCTGGCCATCAACTGTGCTGCGCATGAGCTGATGGATTATGTAAGTCTCTACCCCAGTTACTTTGGGTTGAGGTCCTATTCATTTTAAGTTAGAACTCAAAAGAAGAGCTTATCTTATATTTCCAAGTAGATCTTATTCTTTTGTTGTTGTTAATATTTTTTTTTTGGGGGGGGTTCCAAATATAAATGGAGTTGATGGGTATTTTTTTGATGCTATTGTTAATAACAGTATCATTAAAATTGTTCTGGGGTGGGGGCTAATGTATAGAAATGCAATTGGTATTCATATATTAACCCAACTCATTTTACTTAATAAGTCTGATAGTTTATTTAAGAAGGTTATCTTTGAATTTCTATGCTCACCTTTACATAATTTCTGAATACTGACAGTTTGGTTATTACTTACTTTTCAATTCTTGTATCTTCTTTGTCTTGTCTTATTACACTGACAATTAAAATAAATTTTTTTGAAAAAAATATACATAAATGGAGTTGAGAAAGCCAAGTTAGCTAGTGACCAAAGAATAACGATAGATATAATTTTGTAAATTAACAATGTCATAATTATATATGGAAATTTTGTAACAAAAATGACTAAAATGGGTTGCTTACATTACAATCATGAGAGCTACCAAAAAATCATTTAACACACTAGTATGTTTTGCTGAGCACAACCATTTGGTTGGTGAAGTCCGAATTTGTCAAGCATGAAAAGTGGATCAGTTGTAACTGTGACTTCACAAACCCTTCTAGACACATGGTTCCTGGAGTTTTTGCTGTGACTCACTTTTTAAATATAAAAATATTTCCAAGTTATCGAAGGTTATGGAGAATATGTTTCTATCCAATTAAGCCCATCACAGTGTTATCCACAGGCTGGGTTAGGAAGACAGATCTTTATTGATGACATTTACCTGGGAACCATGCTACCTGGAGAGTTATTTTTTAAAAGAATGAGAATGGAAAACAGGTTTGCTAAAAAATGTTGTAGTCTTTACTTCCTCAGGGTAATGCATCAGCAATTAACCTTTAAACGCGGGAAATGTTATGTTAAGAAAGCTATTGGAAGTTGTCTGTCTTATATACATACTTCCCATTTTCCAATACATAAATGCTGACTCTAAGTTTTATAAAATGCCCAGCATATTGACACGCATTTATGGTGACTCAGTAATTAATGTCAAATTCAGGGAGTAGAACCAGCATTCTGTTTTGATTTACAATCTTAACTTTTAACTTCAAAGGAAAATTTGAACAGTATACAAGAACCCTAAGTTTCAGCTGCTTTCTTAAATTTCTACTTTTCTAAAGAAATGAAGCACATAAAGGAATGTTTAATGTAATTTCCTGTTCTTCACATAATGATTGGTTCCTAGGTGTACCATTAAGAAAAATAATTGCATGTTTTCATCAGCAACATATACAAAGAACCGTGACTATACTGACTACTAGTGCTAAGTAGAATGGGTATTTATTGCTTATATTCAGTAAAACATATTAGCTTGATATCCAGGTAATTCTTACAATAATGTTAGTTCAGAGTCATTAGCATTTCCTTACTGACAAGATAGGATTTTAATGCTTTGCAGTATAGAAACTAAAAGTTCTTGACATTATTTAATGTGGAAAAAAAAGTATGAAATCCTTTCCATTATGGATTTCTTAAGAACCTGCTTAATTCCAGTGGAATCCACTCAATTAGCAGCAGCAGCAGCAGCAGCAGGTAGTCCTCGGAAACCCAAAGAGCCATTCTACTCCCTCCCACCTCCCTCCAGGACCTCAATATCCCAGGTGCCATTCCTGAACAGGGACTTGGAAGTAAAGGTGTTCCGTTTTGCAGACACTCACTAGGTCCTGTAGGCCTGTTGACTTCTATCCTTAGTGACTTGGGGGCTTGCTTCCCATGAATGGGGCTGCTCAGGAATTCTACTTTCAAGGCGATATTGTTACTCCTAAAACTTGCATGCTACCTGACAAAGAGGTGCCTTCACATAACTCACATTTCATATTGGTTGTTAGTATCTCAAAAGCCTAGCCCTGCTTTCAAATCTTAGAACATTCACAGTGGAGGAAATAAGCCATTGGTCACTGGGAGTTGAAAGATGGTGGGTTATAGTGAGTGGGCAGGGGCGCGTTGCTATTGTTTGTTTTATGGGTTTATGTTATTGCCCACCCACCCAAGCCGCCAGGTTTCTGGCGCCACATCCTAAACCTCAGAAAGAAATTATCCCCTCCTACTCTATAATCAGTTTTGTTGCATGCAGAAGGCTTCATCTGAAGTCCGTGGGAAGAGCTTATGGGGCCCTAAGAGGAATGGTGTGACTTGCTCTCCCCAGGATGATATTTAACCGATATTAAAAATAAAATGCATAGATTTCTCATGTGAATGTGGCCTGAAAAGAACCTGTTTACAATTGTTTTTATATGAAATGAATGAAAATGGATTTGAATTGCATCTTTACCATTGGAGGACTTCATCATTTATCCTTTACTGTCTTCCTGACACTCATCAGAGTAAAGGAAAGTATGAAGTGATGATGGGAACGTACAAAACTGCAGCTGAGATGGTTGACCTGTACGTGGATCTGATCAGCAAGTTCCCTTCAATTATTGCTATAATTGATCCTTTCAGGAAAGAGGTAACAGGATTCACCTTGAATTTTATAATAAAACACAGAATAAAATCTCATTCTTTCGGATCTGTTGTGCGACATGTGTTGTAATTTAGACTGGGGCTGAGTTGCTTCATTCCGGCATTTATGAGAAAAGGCACTTACTAAGCAAATGAATAGCAGAAACACAATTACAAAGAAGCGTGCCTGTCTACAGAATGAAGCAAGCCATTCCCAAGCACTTCAGGAGGACATGTGTATTTACAAGCAACCCAACCGATGGAAGCCGAGCCCGCTGTGCTTCAATAGCTTAATCATACATCATTTTCAAGTGCTCATGGAAGCGGGACTTCAACTAGGCCAAATGTTTTTCAACCTAAATCCAGTTACTATATATGCATAAGTAACAAAGCCCTATTTTTAAAAGGTTTGAGATACTGAGTTGTTTAAATCTATTCTGACAAGAATTGTTTATATGCCACAGAAAACCCTCTCTCTTCCTATCCCATTAAAAGTCCAAAACTGAAGTTCTTGATTTTGTGAATTTGAGAACCATTATATACTCTGAGCAGATACCCTCTTTGAGAGAACTCAACAATTTAAATCTGGGGGACAGAAGAGTGCCGAATCTCATTGGGAGCCCTAGGGTCTCAGGCCCACCTTTCCTTTCACAGCCTCTGCTCCCTCTCTATGCTTGTGGAAGATGCTGGCTGAGCTCAGTGCTTTAATCTTGCCAGGCCTGTCTTCTGATGCTTGTCCTCAGGCCCTGACCACAGCTCTTTTTTAGTGTGATAAGACATGCCTATATGATCTGTGCTAAAGGGACAGGTTGAAATCTGGCACCGTCGCTGGGAAGACTTCGAATGTCATCATTTTTTTAATAGTAAGCATTCCATTTCTTATTGGTGGTTTCACTAAAAACAAAACAAAAACACAAAAAAAAGAAAACATAATGGTGTTGAGAATGAGGGCCTAGAGTCCTTGCGGGCTCATTTCTTTCAGTTGTCTGTTTATCAGAAATAACAGTAAAATCAAACCAGCCCGTCAAGGCAGCGTGATGGATAATACAGTAGCTGGGGAAAGCCTGGGTTTGAAGAATGTCAGAATCAATGTGGAGAATAGCATTTACTGTGTACAAACATTTTATTCAGTAGATCTTTAAGCTCAAATTGAATCATTGTCTGTTTCTGTTCCAAGAAGCTTGTTAATTTGTGTGGCTGTGGTACAGGCATCGTTTAGATGCACATATGCAAAAGCAAAGTGTTGTGTGTGTCTCAGAAAGGCGTATAACTTTGATTATGTGCTATATGGTTCCTGTTGTTTTGTGATTGTGTTCAATACATTATAATGATCAATTCTTAAATATTTACCCAGGACTCTGAACAGTGGGACAGCATCTATAATGCTCTTGGTTCCAGGTGTTACATAATTGCAGGAAGTGCGTCCAAAAGCATTTCTAAACTCCTAGAGGATGGAACCATCAGCATCCCCAAATCCAGTGGGCTGATCATAAAACATACGAATCAAACTACGATGTCTGACTTGGTGGAAATAACCAATCTCATTGACAGTGAGTACAAGTAGAGGTCTGAAAGACTCATAATGAGCTTAACTTGGTTATACAAGAAGCTGAAAATATACAGTACATCAGTTAATAGAAAGCATGGAATACATCTTGGAAGAAAAGAAATCCAACCATCTGTGAGAGATTTGGTGCAGGGAAACAAAATGCTGTTTACTGATTCGTTTCACAGTGTTCCAGTCTCGGCCCCAGTCCAGGAGGTTATGCCCTTTGGTGAGAGCTACCACAAAGGTGTGTAGCTAAGGCCCACTTGCTCACACTGGCTCTTTTTTTAATTCCTCAAAAGTTTCAAACGCTTTACCACGTTGAGGTCTTTCAACATGCTGTTCCTTCAGCCTAAAATGCTTTGCCCTGTACTGTCCTGACCCTTCAGGTCTTCTTGCCTTAGACTGACCTCTGCACACATACATGCCCTCCCTGACTTCCTCCACCCCTAGCTGGTTGCTCTGAACCTTTCTCATAGCATCCTATATTTTCTCTTTGCTGTACTCGCCATGATTCTTTGTACAATTATTTGATGCCTGGTATCCCCCACCAGACCATAAACTCCCCTTAATTCATGGAGTCTTGTTCACTTACACACAGTGCCTGAAACCTAAATATCAGGAGTGGATCTCAGGACCCAGGCAGAAGGCTAGTCTCAGACCTGGAGCAGGAGACTGGCAGCTAGAGGCCTGGGCCAGTGTCCGAGGGTGAATGAAATGCCTGCAGTCCCTTTGGCCTGCAGGCACCCCAGTCTAGGACCCACCCCTCAGCAGTAGCTGCCGTTCACTTCAGATTGCTGCTGTAGCTGCATTTAAAACACAAACATTGTCACTCTAGGAAGAACTATGGCTTGCACTCTTTATAGACTTTGGCAAATTTCAAGGGGCTTTGAGATCCTCAAATGGCTGATCAAATACTACCAACACTGCTCTCCTACTGTAGTAAGTAAACGTTCAGAATGACAGGTTCTGTGGAATAAAATTCTATGTGAGGAAATGTGAAATCCATTATTTAGGCACGTCCGCTCTGCATGTGATACCCTTACACTCACCATACACTGACTCCAAGATGCATTTTTCTATACAGAACAGAGATGAAATGTACAGCTGTGGTCTTAGAAACATGTCAATGTGAGTGTTTTTTCCCATTAGTGATAATAAAGGTACATCTTACAATTCATGGTATCGTACATTCGATGAAATACGGCCTTTATTTAGTATTTAGCATGTAAACTATTGGGAAGGGATCAACAGATAAAACCAGAGCAATACAAATGCAAACGTTTAGGCTAGTGTTCTGAGGGGTCAAATAATCGACTCTCTACAGGAAAGTTTTCAGTCTCTGGGCAACTGTATATTTTGGTCCCACAGGCTCATCTATGTGCTCATTGTTTCTCTCCCACCTAAAACTAAAAGGAATTCCTCTGCCTGCAGGTAAGAAGCATATGGCCATCTTTGGAAGCACGGAAGGCGAGTCTTCCGATGACAGCCTCGTTGATTTGGTAAGTGCTGAACGCTGGTCAATTGCAGAATTGCCCAAACACTGCTTTTATCACGAACTGGTATTTCAGAGAAATGCAGTCTTTGGCGGAGAAAGTCATGTAACCTTTTATGAAATAGACTTGCTTCCTCCAGACAGTTACCTTTTGGAAAGAGCTAATCTCTGAACTTTCAAAAAGAAGAAAAATTGAAGTCCTGGCAAAAATGATGGGCACGCTTAAATAACTGGGGTGGGCACTGCACTCTCACCTTCTAATACGAAGTGAGAAAGGCCAGAATGTTTAGATGAAATCAGCATGCTTACATGACTAGGGATGTAGTCACACTACGTCTTTACCTTCTGACCCCCTCAGCTTGTCAGCAGGCCCACTTTCCTTAGGTAAAGATAAAAACCAGAGTTATAAGAGAAACACCAGAACTGCAGACAGCGACACCGTCCTTGGAGCGAAATGTGACTGCCCCGTTTAAAATCAGTTGTGTTTCCCCTTCTTAAGGCTGTGGGACTCGGTGTCCGGTTTATCAAGTTGGGAGGTCTTTCCCGAGGCGAACGGGTGACTAAGTACAACCGTCTTTTTACTATAGAGGAAGAACTCATCCAGAATGGAACACTGGGTATGCTCGGCTTTCTTGCTTTGTTTTCACTTAGCCATGAACACCAGAACAAAGGTTGGAAGAGGGGGAATAGAAATCCCTCGGCAGGAGGGCAGGGGAATCCAAAGACTACAAATAAGTGCTGACAAAACCAGGATGGCACTAGCCACAATGGACATTATTTTCTTAATGGATTATCTATTTACCTGCATGTTAAAAACCCTCCCTGTTCTTCTTGATGAATAGGCTATGTGATGCTTTTCAATAGAATTGATTGATTGGCATCTCCAACCCTACCTTTTGTTATGGTCCAAATTAAGAGTAGTTAAGGTGTCTCTGCACAGCCCATGAAAGTTCAAGACAGATGTTTTCCTGACAGATCTGGGAAACAGCTCCTTTCACTTAAGTAGGCAGCATGTTAATTTTAATGTTGTACTTTGGGAAGGCTGTGGTCTCAAGAGAAATGAACCAATCACTTATGACATTAAATCTCTGCAAATTTGCATGGGTAGATGCACCCTGTATAATGGCTAACTGGAGAGAAACACAAAAATAGGAGTTTTTATTTTCTATGACAGTGATGGCCAAAAGTAGGTATATGGCATGCAGACATTTAAAGGGACCAGTAATTATTCTCTTTATAATTGTAAAACTATTTTGTATTTTAAGATAGAATAAATGAACTCATATACTGAAAAACAGTACATATTCTTTAAGTAGTGCTGACCATTAAAATAAGACATTTTCTTAGATGCTACAAATGAAAATCTATTAAATGAGATATACCATAGACTGTATTGTGAAGCATACCAATTATTGGATATGAAAGCAAAGAAGCAGTCCTATTTCATGTCTCAGTATATGCATTAAAAAGAGGAAAAATAAACCAATAAAAATTGTGATTATACATTTGTCTTGCGTAACATAAGGTATGATCCTGGAAGCAGCCAAACGTTAATTTGTGTGATTCAGTGTGCAACACCAGGGTTTGTGTATTCAAATAGGTAAAATTATATTCTTCCTGCACATGATTCCTTTCTTATGTCATTCTGACTTGTGTAAGCCTTGGGCTTAATGACCTGTCACATGTCCAGCCAGACTTCGCCACAAGGGAAACAGCTGCTCCAGAGTATCAAAAAGGACGGGAGGCCTGGCCCCTCCCTGGTGACAGTGCAGACTCCTGAGCATTCCGGAACGGATTAACAGATTAATGAGCAACTCTCTGACACTGACAGTTGTCAATAAGAGTTCAGGGGACCAAAAACTGCAAAAATAATCTCTCCACCGAGACACTGAGTAGGAAATCTTGGCAAAAGCTCAGCCAATAGAACCCCATCACTTGCCTACACGGGCCTGGCCAGAACAGTTGGTCTGCAGTCGTTTACCTTGGAATAGATAGTTGGCGATGGTTTGTATCATGTAGCGTACCAGCCTTTCCTCTAACTTATCTTCTTCCTCTTTTCCTTTTCTGCTAAGCCACTGCCCAAAGTCTGCTGCACATCAGCTGTTCCCAAAGTCTGAATAAGGGCACAAAGCAAACTGGAAAAAAACAGGCGTTTTACACAGTGAATGTATAACTCAAACAGGCCTCGTTTTAAATGGTTTTAGAGTCCCTTCTAATGGTGATTCAGTGACACCTCTGGACAGTTCTGAGGATGGTCGCCTTTAAATCATGTAACACATCAAAATTGGCACCGTTTATTAGACAGTCAACTTTATTGTTGTTGTTGTTTAATAGGCATCAATGAAGAGTACGTATTTCTTTACTCAAATGAGGAAGATGACAAGGCGGCCGAGGCTCGCGAAGCTGCGGCTGAGGTGTCCGGTGAGCTGCGAGGGCCCGTGCAGCCCATCTTCCCCACAGAGGTTGTAGAGGAATCTGCCAGAGCATGAGCCGCGTCCAGACAGGGCTGCATGCACCCTTTTACAGCCGCACCTTCGGTGTTGTCAGAGTGCTAGATCCCAAGTCTGGCCTCATCTTGCTTTTGCTCTAAGACTGCACTAACGTGTGTGCCCTGTTTTATCTTTTCATGTCACTGTTTGGTAAAATACATATATGTCATCTTTCTGCCTACAATTGTACCTGTGAACTCTGTCTGACAGCTGTCACATGTCCATGGGGATTTTGTTCATAAGCCAACTCCCCTGTCCACTTTGGGGAGGGAACCTGACCTCGTCAGAGAGTCCAGTACTTTCGTTGCCAATTCAGTTCAAATGCCTCATACTTTACAAATCGTCTCTGAAAACAAAACTCCTTTACACTAGAAGCGCTGCATGCCAGGCACAGGTGCACATCTTCTGTGTTTATCTTACACACCTGTGCTCGAAAGCAGGGACACCTGTTTTTTAGCCAATTTCCCGCAAAAGTAGGAGAGTTTCACTGTTTTCCTAACAGCCAAACAGCGCCCTCTCACTTCCCTAATTTCCTTTTCCCTTATTCCTGCCTCTGTCTAAATTTAAGTTCTTACTTATATTATGTATGTCCTTGTGGGTCTTCTTCAACCCTTTGGAACAAGAATGACTATAAATGGACACGTCAGCAAGTGAATAAATATTCTTAAGGTAATGAAGTGCCCAATTATTTATATAACAGCACTTCACAGGTGACTAAAAACAATGCAACGTATAGACTAACTGAATAGCTTCTTTTGTAAGCCAGTATGGGGGGTACAGCAGAGGAGACACAGAAATAAACTTACCGGAACACAGACCTATAGATATAAAAATGCCCAACTGCTTTGTTTGATATAGGCTCTCTGTTACAGGATATTTGCTTTTCCCCAAAATTACATAAATTGCTATATACTGACCTGTGGGAGAGTTGGTTAAGTTTAGATTTCTGGTATATTCCCTAAGTTTTTGTCAAACACACCGAGGACCTTTCCTTTTGTAGAGTACTGACAGGGAGCTTTATGGTGGAACCAAGGCCTTACTCCTGAAGCAATGACTTAAATGATGCCTAAAATACAACTGGTTGGGGCTGGCCGAGTGGCACAGTGGTTAAGTGCTGGCTTGGGAAGCCAGCGGCCCCGGTTCGGGTCCCACATGAGGGCCAGTGACACTGCCCTCAAAAGAAAAAAGAACTGGTTGGTATCTCTCTAAGCTGGGAGAACAGTGTCCGCTTTGTGGTCGCTACCGCCTCCCCTCAGGCTTAGAACAAACAATGGGGTATGCGAAGCTGGCAGGGAAATGCATTATCAAGGAGGAGGAATGTGACTGGGTGTTCACGCAGCTTCTGCATAAGTACACGCGTGCACACACACAAGAAATATAGGTGATCGTGTGAGAGCAAGCCCTGGAACTGTGCTGCACGTGAAATGAACGGAACCAGGGCCACCGTGTGCAACTAAGTTCACAGCTAAAAAATTCAATTAACCAAACAAAGAGGTGATTACTAACTCCACCAGACCAGCACTTTAATTTCACCACAGAGCCCAGCCTAATTCACCTTTACGTCTCACTTAAGAATTGCAGTCACCAATGGGTAGGCAGTATTTTCATTCCAATTTCTTAAAGTGATAAGCACCGTTTCTGTTTTCTCTCTCTGTCTACATTTGTTATAGAACAAGTAACAAAATATATAAAACATTATGTATTATATGTAAGATATTATCTGTAAAAGAGACAAAAGAAACCAGTCATCTCCCATGTTAAAAAATGTCAGTGGGACTGGGAAATGTTAGCGCTCCGAAGAAACTTCTATCCTTAAGTCAGGACTACTTGATGACGCTTCTGAGGTTGGTGATGATGCCAGATGGCCAGCCACGCTCCACAACTTACTGCCCGATAACCTAAAGCTGTTCCATAATGAAAGTGGCTAAACACGTATACTGTGTATTTAAAAAAACATTGCAACTTTGTTTTTAAGATTCTGTGACATGGACTATCATTTATCTGACAAACAACCAAAAAAAAATGGTCTGGAAAAATAATTAATGATAATTTTTACCTGTATTACTACATTTCTAACAAACATTTTACTGTTAAGTAGGAATTACTGGTAAGCCAAAATGTCCATCTTTCTCCCCCAGACCAATGAGGCTGGGTGATCCCTGCCAATCAGAATTTCCACAGGACCAATGAGCCACTGAAACTTCTATGTGTGACAGAGTGAGACTAGCTCAGAAACAAAAGAGTGCTAAAATTTTGGTTAAATTCCTATTCTTTCAGAAGAAGGGAAGCATTTTCTTTTTTCTTTTCTTTTCTTTACTAGCACAAACACATATACATACCTATTTCTTCGCTCTGGCTATAAAAACGCATCAACAGTGAGTTACAAAACTCTGTAGCAGATGAGACATAATTCGTATTTCCAAAACAGAAGGATAATTTTTAGAGAAAACAAAAAGATAAAGATGACAGTGTCTTGCAACTTTAAAATACAGAGGGTGCCCAAAAAAATGTATATACATTTTAAGAAAGAAAAACTGTATTAAATTTGTAATACTCAATATATACCAATAACAAAAAATGAATACAAGTCATGTTTGACTTCTGCAATTACAAGAGGTGCTCAAAATGGTTACCATCAGCATCCAGATATTTCTGATTATGGCGAACTACTGCTTGAGCATAGATAACATCTCTTAAAATGTGTATACGTATTTTTGGCACTCCCAGTAGTATTAGTAGGGTGTCTATATTTTTTGTGTGCAAATAGCTGAGAATGTACTTTGAAGATACAAGCACTAGTCCTCCTGTGTCTCCCCATCCCAGACCAACTGCGTGCTGACAATGGTACCCCAGCTGGGGCAAAACTTCCTAAAAACTGATGTGAAAAGGGAAAAATTGTGTGCAGAAAAAGGTGAGTAAGATCCTTTCTTACTCACTTTCTTTTTTTTTTTCTTACTCACTTTCTATCAACTACCTTTCTATCAACTACCTTTCTATCAAATTAATTTTAAATGCTTTCTGATCATGGTGAAGGAAAGTAAGCAGCTTAGAAAAGATAAGCACACTTTCAAAATACCAGTTACTAACTGTTGCTTGGCCTCGCTAACACATCTCACCCAATGGTTCACTTCTTACCTGGAAATGAGGGTGTGTTTATATCCGCAATATTCTGTTGATGTGTGATAAGATATGAAATAAGACTATCTTCATATTCCTAAATGTGTATGACACACGCCCGTGGACTGATGACAGACACAGGAAGGAGCAGAACATGGAATAAAATTCCTCCAAATAAGCCATTTTGTGAATTATTAGAAGTTACTGAAGTTATCAACTCACATAATTTTCTTATTAAAGAAATGTCAAGTTTGAGCAACTAAACCAAAAATAACCACAATTGACCTTTATTGGGAAACTGGGTGCTTTTTAATATGCATGGTGAATAGAGTTCAAATCACAGCATAACAGAACTTAAGTGAATTAATGCAGTTTGTAGTTTGTATATCATATAGCATATTATGCAATTAGGGAATATTACAGTTGAAAAACATTACATTTTAATTCCCCAGGAGTAAACTGAGAAGGAACTGCAAAATCATCACCGGAAGAACATGGAAACAGTCAAGCATAACGAGCCTACAGAAAGATAATTATCTCCAAATATAGGGAGTATGTTTACCTGCCTACCCACCTCTTCAGACCTATGCTTAGCATACGTGCAAAAATAAAGTACAATACAAATACTGCAATTATTACTATCATTTCCTTTTGCCCTTAGGTAAGAAACACCTGACAGCTACATGCTGAGCCATGCTAACAAAACCAAACCTTTCACTTCCTTTAATAGTAAAATTATCATTACTGAATCATTGTCATAAAAAAAATACACATTCAAGTACATTACCACTTATTTTAAATAAACACCAATTTTGAAACAATCAACTTGAAAAAGCTGCATAAGCGTTTTTAAAAAATCCCTGATTACATCTCTATTTATTCACTGTGGTAGGTTGAAACACTGTATTTTTAGAGACTGACTACCACTTAATTTCTTTTAAAAAAAAGAAACAAAAAAACCTGTGTAACGTAGAACAGTAGTGAAACAAGAAAATTGTGTGCTTGTTGCTGATCTTCACAGTACATAAGAACCCTGATAAACCATGGTACTTGTGCCACATTAGTACATGAGAAAACACAATTAACTCAGAGCACAGAGCACATGGCTTACCAATACTCCATTAAACTCAAGGGCTGCACTTTCACCTCAATTCTGCATTCAGGCCACCAGAGCATTTCCACCCAAGTCCTTGGGAGGCTTTGGACACGATCGATAGCATGTATTTTTCATCCCATCATTAACAGTGTGTGTAATTAACATTGACTCTGCAACTACCGGTTGGATGCCACCAGCTCCTGATTTTTAAGTTTATCTCCATATATCCTAGGAAGGAATGTGTATGCCATAGTGCCTCTCAATTTCCATGCTACTACAGTCTCTCCATCAACAGAGGCTCAGATGCAAAAAAAAAAACAACAAAAAACAAAAAAGCAGCTTATGTGGGGGCTTTTTAGGTCTGCTTATCCAATTACCCACAGCGCTGTCAACAGTCAGCATTACATTTGAATAGTGGTATGCACATGACCTAAAAAAAGACATCAACATCTGACTTTTTTGTAACCTTCTAAAAGAAGTCACACGTAATACAGTAATTAGAAAAAAACCTTATCCTATAAAGATAAAAAAAAACAAACCACTACATTGAATGTGTATTTTGCTCAACAGCTTACTTATGTTTATAGGTGAACTACTTATTACAAAAGTGACACCAGAAAAGAACCTGTAATCTGAACACAGCGACAAGAGCAGAATGTCTGTAGCCCTTGCCAATACACCACAAGTAATCACGTGCTTACTGACAAGGATTTCTACACGTGTCAGCCTTCTGGCTTACGGATCAGCAGTTGGAGCTGTCTGTGTCTCTTTTCTCAACACTGTCTTCTTTGTATTCTGGTTTAATTTTGCCTTCATCATCCTTGTGTTGAGTTGGATCTTTTTCAGCAACCTGGTCTTTGGTTTGGGATTCGTGTGTGGAAACAGGATCTAAAACTACAACTGGTTCAGCATGCTTTTCACTGCCAATGTACCGGCTCCTCCATCCAGTGTTACTGGGAGGCCTAGGAAATGAACAGTTAAACAAAAATAATAATAAACAGAGAGAGAAATATATTTGTCTTTCATATGCCTGGATTCAGACGATCAAAAACAACCCAGAATGTTCTAAGTCCAATCAACATGCACAAAATGGCCTTTGAGATGCCAGCCATTAAAAGAAAAAAAAGAGCTATTAGATTACATATTAGGAACACAAGACCAGAAGAAAAGAAGGCAGCAAAAGTCTGAGCAATTAACTACAGAAATGTTAAAAAGCCAAATGCACCTACCTGCTTAATTACATGCTCATCTCAGGAAGCGCAAAGCTTATGGGACCGTGTGCACCGCCCACCGCCCGCCCGCCCGCCCTCGCTAGGCTGGGAGGAGCCAGCTACCCCTCTCCCGCGTGTCCCTGGGTACATCTGGTTGCAGAGTAGCTGAGGAGACTGCAGGGATGAGGGAGGTCAATCACGCCCAGCACTGATGGAGAGCTGACAGATGTGTCAGCTGCTGCCATTACGGACATGGAGGAATCTGCTCAGACCTGGGGAAGGGCGAAGGGGCGACCACACGCAGGTGGGAGAGCCCAGAGCACAAGCTACAATACTAAGTCACCATAAACTTTTTCTGAAACGGAGAATCGTGTTTCTTGGGAAATTTCTTACTGAATTTCAGATACAATTTCTTTTTTCCACAGAAGCGTCCTCTTTTCTCTTCTGATGCAGGAAGCTACTGCTTCTCAAGTTGAGCGGGTGACAATTTCCTTGTGGAAAGAGGTGACCAGAAACCCTTTACTCTTGCCACGTGTCAGGAAATTAGGGAGTGGACACCCCGTTCTCTCAGAAGTCACGGTCAGAAGCCACCATCTGAAGGTACTGGGCTGCTGGCCTGGTGCCTGTAGGTTGAGGGGTGTGTGGTGGACAAGGCAGGGGCCATGCAGACTTAGCCAGGCTTCTTGGCAACCACTACGACGTGAACCATGAACTGGCACACCTTGTCCCACCTCTGGCCGTCAGGACATGTATTGGTGAACTACTGGCCAGCTGTGCCCACTGCTCTGCCAGCCCCCCACCAGGAGCTGATTTCCATGACCCCGAGTCCTAGAGCATGTCAGATTTGCCGGGGAGGCATTCTCTTACCACTCAAGACTTCTCCCTGGTTGGACTTACCACAGTTATAAATATTGTACCATCAGCTGTTTAATGTCTCTCTCTCCAAATAAAATATAAGCAGTTTACATGAAATAGAGACTGTTCAGCTTTGTTCAGTTACATCCTAGCTAGCACCCAGCACAGACCCATTTGTAGACTAAACAAATGAGCAGATAACAAATTAACTGCGTGAAAGGCGCAGAATGAATGGGCAGAAACCAAGGCTTTGGTGTGTGTAGGTCTGTAGGTCTCTCCTACACAACAAAAACAACAGAACAAGTGATCCACTATTGAGAGAAAGCAGCCTGTATGGTCTAGCCACAGATACAAAAACCCTAAAACCCAATGACCAGTTTTGTCCTTTCTGACCAGTGCAATGAGACTTATCCAAATGCTTAAAAAGCCCTTCATCTGGTTATCCGGCTATACCAGCTACAACATGCTCATCATCATAAGAGACTAACACAGAACTCTGCCTTCCTTGAAGGTGCTAAAAGTGAAGAGATGCCCAGGAGCCTGAGAGGAAAGCTATGCTGTAATGAGAACAGATTCCTGCATTTCTGCCTTGATTTGGCAACGTCCTTGTCATTGGAAAACATCAAGACACTCTTCATCTACCTTCGCTGTGGACCCACCTGTCAGGATGTCCATGACTAGATTCTGGGAATCAGAATGGGCTATCCTTTTCCCAGTGATACCTGGTCTGACTTTCTCTGACCCAAGCGATGCCTGAAAGGCTGTATCTGCAGGGGTATGGTCAGAGAAGCAGAACTACCATGTGTGGTGTCAGAGATTTACTAGAGGAATTAGACCACGAGCAATGGAGGGGGCTGGTTAGGCAGTCCCTGTAGGTCTGTGGCCTCCCAGTCTGACGCCGGGCCTGACATCAGCAGTTCTAGCAGCTGAAAAGGAAGATGGATGAAAAGCGGCAAGAGGCTGAGGACACACCAGCGCTGCAGCTATCCCTCACCATCTGCAATCCTGATGATGCAGATGACACGCAGGATAAGCTGGAGGGGCCTCCTGCGCCTGGTACAGGATTTGGAGAAGCTGGAGCAGGAGATGGGCAGCTAGAGAAACTGTGGGCCAGCTGCTGGCACATGCCAACTAGGGGATCACAAGCATGAACTGTTAACAGCGCCTGCCCTACGGGGACCTTCAGAGCGTCACTTCTGTCTTCCAAATCTCATGCAAATTTCTCTTGTGGTCAACCTGAACCCGGAAGCAAATGGGCAAGGGGGTTCTATGAAATGAAGTTCCAGCCCCGCGAGGATGTCCCAGTCGAAGCCACAGCAAAGCCTGCACATCAAGTTGCCAGCCTGGCTCCAGTATCTTAGGTCTGAGCCCACCATTCTGTAAGCCAGCCAGGCTGCTCTAAGCACATGCAAAGGAGTATTCATCTCATCCTAGGTGAGCAAAGTCCGTCAACCCATACTGACCTGGATCTAACATGGATGTTTTCATGCCCGTGTGTGTCTGCAGGTGAAGGGGTGGTGAACACATCCTACCAAAGCTTCCTTCATCGGCTGGAGGCTGAACACTTCCAGGAAGTGCTCTCAGGGCTGCCCAACAGCAACAAATAGGTGTTGATTGAACTGAAAACTCAGAAACCTTGTATTGTCAGGCTGAAATTGTCCTGGAATTGTCTCAGTGCAAAGAATTGTTCCTCTTTCTTGAAGTGAGCCTCTCAACTGCAGATTAATCTATTATTAAGTCACTTGCAGACTACAATTTGAGAACTCTTTTGTTGATTATTACTGAACATGGCAGAATGGACAATTTCTCTGCATCTACACATTGAGAGTCGGAGTAACATGTTTGTCAAGGTTAATGACCACTGACTTGGAATCCAAATGGGTTAAAGGCTAAATGGGACTATCGCAAGCACCTAGTCCAATCTGTCCTTCTACAGAAGAGGAAAATGACATTTGGAGAGGGAAAGAGCCTGGCTAAAATTACACAGCGCATCAGTAGCACCTCAGGACAAGAACCAGGAGTTCTCAGCTCCACATTCCTGCTTTTTCCACAGCATGGTGCTATTTTATCAAAGGCATCTTCTTCTGAACCATGATGATGCTACAGACTAATTCTGGCATGTTGCCCAACTTCCTTCTTTCTGAATCTGTTGTCAGCTGCATCTTTCAGATATGTAAATAGAAAAGGTCGACCCTTCCAGCTACCCTTGATTTCTTTTTCCTTTGTGACTTGTGGCTCCTCTTGAGATCATTCGATCCATTCCTGGTTTCTTTAGGGAGCTACCCAGGGCTCCTTCTAGAATTAGGGGTCTTCTTCCTAGCTCTCATTCCAACTCCATTCCCATCTCATGGGAAGAGCCAGAGAGCCCCATCAGTGATGGTGCCAAGAACCCAGGCATGTGCTCCAGGCAGCTGTAGTGGTGGTTTCTAGAAAGTTAAATATGAAGCTTCTTCCCCCAGGTAAAAGTCCCAGGCATTCAAATGCAACAGCCCAACAGGAACTGCAGTGTACTATTCTTCTGTTCAACTTTTCTACTTTCACTCTTCATCGAAGAGCAATGACCACAAATCAGGAATTAAAATTCAGTACTCATGAAAAGTATGGCAGACATTCTTCTGTACGCTGCCAGATCTCCAAGTAAAACTTACATTTTACAGGTGAGATTAAAATAAGACTAAAATCATGGGATATTCAGGCTGACAGGGATCGACGATCCCTTTTCATTTGTCAGATGAAGACACCAAAGAACAGTGAGTGAAATGATTTGTCCAAAGGCACACACTTGTTCACAGCAAGTACAGGACTAAAACTGTGGAATCTTGATTTCCCATCCAATATTCTGTTTCTGACCACACCATACTGGTAGCCATTTATGATCCATTCATAGAGATATTTTCACAGGTCATTTTAGATATTTTCACGGGTCACTGTTTTCTCAAGAGCTATTTCAAGACAAAAAGAAAAACCAAAAAGCGAAACAAAAGCTAGGAGACAATATATCAACCTATGTCACTCTGTGAAGCTTGGGTGCCCTTTTAGGAAGCAGCTACTTTTCCCCAACTTCAAGAGACCCAGAAGGTGGGGCCACTTGCTGGTAAAAGGAAAAACTCCAAACTGTTCTGGTACTACAAGAATCAAAACACTGCACACAGTATTGCCAAAGCTGAACTTTAGAAATAACTCAGTGATTTCTCAGACTGTTACAAGAGATGAAAGCATAGCATTCTAATTTTTAAAAAGCACATCATTGTTTGCATTCAATGAAATTCCTTTCAAAAATCAACTTTCCACGTTCCAATTATATTCCACAACGTTCTAGCTAACATTTCGGCTGCAATTCAAATTAACTAATGCCCCAAAGAGCCCTAATAGACATGGTTCTGAGCTCAATTGAATACAATCAAAGCTCATGAAATGAAGGGGGGAAATGCTTATTTCATGCAAATGCTGCATATCACTCAAGCTTAATTTTACTGATAATATAAAGGTGGGACATTTTGAATATTACAGTGAATGAAACTTTTAAGCCCTAAGAGTTATTTTATAAAATGCTACCTCTGAAAAGCTGATTGCCAAACAGTATAAAAATGGTTTGAGGCATAAATGCCAAGTTCATTTCTATTTCACTTCTGAGGTAACTATCTTTCAAATCGCAACAGCTGGACTATTTAACACAATCTGGTGAATCAAAATATAGTTCTTCTCTGGTCTCACAGTGGGACGCCTGCATTAGTCTGTGGCGGCCAGCCAACAAATGACGCACAGCCGGACGGTCTGAACTCTGTTTCATTTACAATAAAATGGATAAAGCTGCAATCATATTTACCACTTTCAAGGACAGAAAACGGAAAGATTTAAATTTGTCTTTATAAAGTAGTTTCCTGGGAAAACTCCAAAGAGGAAGTCAGTTTTTTATATTTTCCCTTGTGTAAAAATAAGTCTTACTTTTTTTTTTTTTCCCCCAAGCCCTTTATATAGTCACTACAGCAACAAACACCAGTGGTATTACAGCAGACGTGGTTTTTATTGTTTCTCTCAGACACCCTATTTTTCAGGAGATTTTAATACATTTGTCCCAAAATTTCCCAAAGTACAGTTTCAAAATAAAATAACACTTTATTATTACCGATTCTGATACTTTTCACTATAAAAAAGGTAGAACAAAGCTAATTTCTTGTGGCTTTGTGTACTTTTTAAAACTCCATTTTAGCCCAAAGACTAGTCTGTCAATTTGGGTCAGCTTCTAGTTGAGGGAAAAATAGGTACCATTTTAAATTATGAAAAAATTAACATTGTGAAACAACATAACATTGCATGGACGAAAATCTGACATCGGCTTCTAGACGCTGATTTGCCCTGTAGATTAATGAGCCCTTTCTAACAGAGTCAACAAGAGGCAACAATGGCTGGGCACAGACCTCCGTGTCCACACTCAGCCACATTTCCTTCAGCGGAGTGGCTGCAGCACAGGCATTGCAGGACAAGGGTTACCTCGCAGACCACGGGCATGCTACGAAGCCTGGCCCCAGCTCTTTTATTCTTCTAGTGTAAGCTGAACTGTGGATGTTTACAGACTCCAAAATATACTGGCCCACAGAGGCTCGGGCAACTGGACCGTGCTCACCAGCAAAAAAATCAACACTGATACAGCATGAACTAAGGCTGATTTTAGCTCAGGCAAAGATTCTGAAAGTACGCGATACTTTTGGGGGGCCACTTTTAAAGCTTTCTGTAATTGTGCACGACTTTAAGTCACCATGGAAAAGCCATTCCAATCCCAATTATTAAAAGTGAATGTTATTTAAAAGAAATAGTTTAAGAGACATAAAGTCTGCCACAAAATTCACCCTATTCATATAATACTGGCTCCTCACGAAAGCTGCCGTGCACAAAACAATCACCATTTTCATTCTAAGTTTTCCAAACAATGTGTTTAAATTTGTAAAGGTTTTTCTTTCGATGTACTATATTATATATTTAAAACATTCTTTTAAGATGGGAAATCACAGAGAATTCAATGTGCTCTTTTTTATATAGTTATGACAAAGTATATTTCAAATGAAATGTATTGATATGGTTTCAGAAGTTAGGTCAATTTATCCTTAAGTCTGAAATTGCAGTTAAGGTTTATTCATTCAGCTACCTCTATTTGAATGAATAAAAAAATCTCCCCGCTAGTCCTCTATCACAAATAAAAGGAAACATAAATACTGCAGAGAGTCCTGGAAGATGTTTTAAAAAAAGATTGCAAAGCACCAAAAGCAATCTGGTTCTCTACGCGGAAGTGCTATACTTTAGGCTACGTCTCTTCAAATCACAGGTCTTTGCAACTGGAGGCAAATGTTCGAAGGCAATTAATTCTTTGAGGGAACTGAGAATTACTCAGCAGCGTTTTAACAGTCATTTTGAGATTTACTCAACAGAATTTTAACACGAGGTGTAACACAGCCTCCACAATTAATCTGGGAGGAAGTGGCTGTCTGTACAGCAACTCCCAACACTTGTAAGACTAAACTGACAGGCGGATCTTCCGGGCGAGCCACAGGATAACTCCTTGGGGGGCAGGAAAAAAGACTAAGTGAGGGGATCTCAACTTCCAGAACATCCAGTTGTTCTGCTAATTTTGTTGTTGAAACTTAATGGTCCATGTACAGGCGCACAAGGAGAACCATTGTAGCCGTGCTTTGCCCAGCGGAGCTGTTTCCTGCAGCGTCAGGACACAATTCAGCAGTACTAAGATTACAGTGGAGGGCAGAGCAAATCCTTTAATTGTATAAGAGCGTCAGATTAAGCAGTAACTTCCATGCCGTTCATTTCTGCTAGCTAGTAGTCTCGTCTCGGAAACAAATGTTTACTAAGTACAGGGAAGGTACCCCCCTTTCCCCCCTCCACACCACGCACACACATGAGCATACACACATACACAAAAGAAGAAAAAAAGAGGTGAGAAGGGAATGATGGAGGTGGAATAAGAGGAAGAAAACATACCCTTTCCACCAGGGGGGATTAAAGGAACCCCTGTATTCTCTCCACTTGAGCAAAATGTTGACCCAAACCTCTCTTAAGCAATAACTACATGACCAACCAAATTAATGTCCAGCTGTGATCAATATTTGAAAGAATCATTGGAGCTAAGTTTCCCTAAAAGTTAAGAATCTCAATTTCTATGTGGTAAGAAATCAAAAGCTCAGATTCTCTAGCTCCAATCCAAAAGAGCCGTGCTTTTCAATTTCATTTTTCTACATTAGTTTCACACTGGAAATAATGAAATAAAAATGAAGAGACCAGTTAGAGGTCAAACAATGATAAAATCAATCTTGCTTTTAATTCAAAACCTGAAAAGCAATTCAATTTTTTTTATTTCACAGAAATGTTTGATCACACTAAGAGTTATCTAAAATTTTTATCAACTACCCTTTGGTATTCAGTTAACAGTACAAACAAGATGAACTCTTACAAACATAAACCTGGTGGAGCCAAAAGTCACATGGATTTAGATACCATAGATCAAGAAATTAAATGCAAATTAAAATAAAAAATAGTTTTATTGGAAATTAGCGTTTTTCCTTTTTTTTAAGATTTTTTTTTTAATTGGGGAATTGGGGCAGGGGAACAGCGTTGGGGAATCAGGGAAGGGGAACAGACAAGTTGCTGTCCTTTTGTTCTTCAGTCTAGTTGCAGAGGACGTTGCTTCACTGGCCCATGTTGGTATCGTCATTGCGCTCTTCCCGGATGAGGCATATCAGTCACCAGCCTCTGGATGGTTGCTCACCACGGCTATTGGCAGCTCACGCTGGCTGCCAGCCGCTCACACTGGCTGCTGGCCACTCACTGTAGCCTATGTCAGCCCACTGCAGCAGGGGCTGCAGCCTACACCATCACCGGGGCTCGCAGCCCAGCTCCAGGTGGAGCTGTTGTTAGCTGTAGAGGGCAGTGTCACTGGCCCTCATATGTGGGATCCGAACCGGGGCCGCTGGCATCCCAAAACCAGCTCTTACCCAATGAGCCACTCGGCCGGCCTGAAATGAGCATTTTTCTACTGAAACTGGAGTCCTGTAATTGCTACATGGGCTTTTGTTTTTTAAATTCTTCCAGGGCACCATGTAACCTGTTTTGACCTCCCAAACTAAAAAGGCAAACTGGCTGACTGTCTGATGATTAAAAAGGAAATTTAAAAGAGCTGGATAAAGCTTAAGAGTTTCGGGGAGATGGGAGGTGAAGAGAAGAATGATGAGTCAAAGAAGTGTTAACTGGAAGAGTCTCTGGCGATGATGGCTTAAAAGCATCTTTGAGAATGACCAAGAGATGAGGACACAGCCATGAAATCACACCAATTACAATGGAACCTGAGTTCACTTTCAAATGGGTTCCCCCTTTGGAAGCGAAGTTTTATAAAAGAACTGTAATGAGAAGAAATGAAAAATCATCTTGGAGGCTGACAGCCTTGTTTACTTGTACTTGTCAGGAGAGTCACCTTCCTGAAAGTAATTAATAGAAAAAGTGAGCATGGATGAATAAAGCCGAGTAACGATGAGTAAGGCTCCTTCTAGATGAAGCTGTTCAAAGACAAAAAAGCAAGATGACAAGGCCACACGATTCGCTTGGGCGTCTGCCTGACTGTGATGCAGAACTCTTTTGAGATCTGCTCACCTCTTTCTCTACATTGTAGGCCCACTTATCCTGCCTCTCTTTGTAATAGAGATGTTCTAAAACATGATGGCAAATGGGCACCTAAGTACAAAGGAGCTAGCTGGTAATTGACCAAAGATGGAGTTGTCTCAAAGAGGTACAGTATACAGCGGATACAACAAACAAGTTTATTTTTGGCTGTATGAAACGGCTGGATTCACAGTGAGTAACCTTTATATTATCATATTATATTACCATTTAGTAAAGCACCTTTCTAATCAATAGTTAGAGTCAGGTATTTTCTAGGTATCTGACTTCTGGGAATAAACTATTCAACATGTTTGAAATGTCAATAAATACAAAACGTGTAAATGAAATTTATGCCAAAGACTCAAGTAGCTTTGGTTGGTATTCTGATTATGGTAATTTGCAACATTTATTTGTGAAGCATGCCCCTTTATTGGACATTTGACACACACAAAAAAAAACAAGAAAATAATTTCTTTCCAAGTACTCTTTAAGTGTTCTTCTTAATTCGGATTGGCTCTCCTTTTCAGAATTGTCTTAATGGCTAACATTTTCTTCCCTTAGCAAGAGATAATTTAATTGCTTAGGTTCCTTAACAAGAGGAGGGAGAAAGGAAGCAATGACACCATGAGTGTGTGGGGACAGAGGAGCAGGATGTGAGTGTCACTGGGGTAATGGAGCAATTGTGGGATCATTCAACAGAAGAAACCTATGGTCACTTTCTTCCCTCCTATTCCTCCAGCTTTTAATACACTCAATGCCGTATGCCATAGTTCAAAAGCATGGGCTTTCAGAATGGCTATCATCAATAAATCAACAAACAACAATGCTGGCGGGGCTGTGGGGAAAAGGGGACCCTGCTGCACTGTTGGTGGGATTGCAGATTGGTGCAGCCACTATGGAAGTCAGTATGGAGGTATCTCAAAAAACTGGAAATGGAACTTCCTTTTGACCCAGCAATTCCACTCCTAGGCATTTATCCTGAAAAACCCAAGACACTAATTTGAAAAAATATATGCACCCCTATTTCACTGCAGCGCTATTTACAATAGCCAAGACTTGGAAACAACCGAAATGCCCATCGGTAGATGACTGGATTAAGAAACTGTGGTACCTTTATACAATGCAGTATTACTCCGCTATAAAGAAGAATGAAATCATACCATTTGCAACGATATGGATGGACCTACAGAACATTATGCTAAGTGAAATAAGTCAGTCAGAGAAAGTGGAATCTAAAGAACTGAATAAATGAGCAAAATAAACAGAAATAGTTTTAGAGACACAAAGGAAAACCGGATGAGGGGCAGGGGTGGGCAAGAGGGAGAAGGGGAAGGGACAAGGCAACACAAACTGGTAATACAATACTACCACAGGGACGGAAGAGACAGTTTAGGGAATATACTCAATAAGGCTGTAAATATTTGTTTAGAGAATCAGAGGACTCATGTCTTGTCAGGGAGACCACTTCATCGACAGTGTAGTGGCCTGACCACTGCACTGTTCATCTGAAGCTGCCGCTGAATAATATAGCCATGGGATGTGGAGTATAGTGTGGGGATGGAGTCAATGGAATTGTAATAGATATGTATGATATCGGGGGGTGGGGGGGCAGGGGAGGGGGAGGGGTGAGTCACTTTGTAAGCGGTGAAAAAGATAACTATTGCATAATTTTGTACATCTGTAACTATTAATAATAATAAAAATAATAAAAAATAAAAAGCATGGGCTTTGGAGACAGAATGAAAGAGGTTCAAATGAAATCGGACCCAACCATCGATTAAGAATAGAATCCGGGGGCAAACTGTTTGCCTCACTGAGCCTCAGTTTTCTCATCTGTAAAATGGAGATACGTCCATTCTGTACATTTGGAAGAATTAAAATAATACATGAAAGCACCTGGCTTTGATAAATGTTAGTGAAATACAATAAAAACACCAGAACATCACTGAAGCAAATTCCAAAATCCTGAACCCCCAACCTGGAAACTGGCTCCATTAACCATAGCCGCCATCTATAATCAACATATATATTCTGCCTACAGCCACACAAGCACATTTCCTCCTGGATGAATAGTATTATAATATGGATACATATTAATATATATTGATGAAAAGTAACAAAAGTTAACTGAAAAAAAAAGGGAAAACACAAACAATGGAATGTTGTAGACTTTTACTTCCATCTCCCCCCCAAAAAAAATGTCTTCCCAATTTATTGTACTTCACAGATACCAATCAGGAACGTCAGACTTCCTTCCACATTCTTTCAATAATACAACTAACATGTTTCAGGGACCTCACCCAGGATGAAAATGGAAGACAACTTTACCCAGGCCTAGGTATACCATGTTTTCTTACTTATTGTTCAACTTACACTTGTTTCTGAAATATTCCTTTCCTAGTTATGCATTAGTCAATGCCCCTGAATGCATACATTTGAAAAGAGTCAACCCGACCGGAGTGAAAGGAGAAAGGTCAGGCGCTGGCCTCTCAGGCATGACTGTGCTGATGGTAGTGCTGCATGGTACTTTCCTGTCCGTGCGGTTGGGAGGCATGTCAAGTGTCTGTGTCACATAAGAAAAAACTATATCTGCAATGGTGGCAAACTCATGGCTGACAGCAGAGATCTGATTCTGGAAATTACCCAACCTGCTTGCCACCCTGTCCATATACGGAAAGACAGTGGTTTCCAAAAGTGATCGATCACACTGAGTTTCCTTGTTACTCCCCCCAGTCTACAGACTTTTACTGGTGAAAATACAAACAATTCGTGCTTTTCTGACCCTGTGTAACACTCAGCCTGTTTTGCAGGTACTGCAGCTGTCTGAAAGTAATAAAATGGTTTTTGGGTTTTTTTATTCTGTAATTTGGCATTTTCCCTATTTTATATTAACCATCCCACCCATAGAGATTAGCTTGAATCAATGAGTCTTACTATATTGTAACACAGTCATTTCTCTAGATCAAAAGGAAAGAGCACAGAAGCAAAAATCAAGTTTATGCTGTTCATTTGCTTAGCCAGCTCTGTACCCTTCATGGCATAAAGGGAGATAATGAGTGTAATTCCTGTCTGAATCATAACTAGCCAGAATTAAGGAAATTCAAATTCACTGTTAGATTTAAGATATTATTACTAGATAGTATATACTTACACGAAATAATTAACAGGACACAAATATTTCTAAAGCTATTATTAAAACAGAAATAGAAACAATTAGGCTTCTCCAAGTCCTGATTATCTTTTTTCTCTCTTTTTCTTCCAAAACACCAGGCTTTGCTCAAGCTGGGACAAAAATGTTAATTTTAATTAATCCTTGTATTTAAGTGTTAAAAGTATCTCTTGCCTTCTTATAATATCCCTACGAAATAAATCCATATACTATATGTATCTCTAGCTCTATAATTTACCAGACAGGAGTTACTCAATTATTTAGAATACACACATATGTTGATTTTCAGAATTTCGTAAAATAAAAAAAATTCCCAGGAATAGCTTGCTGTTATTTAATTTTCTGCTTAAGTGAAGCTCCTATGTAAAAAACATCTTTGTTTCTACTCTTACTTTAAAACCTTTCTTAGTAGGTAAGCGCACTGTCTGGTCCACCTGAGGTCAACCACGCATGTATATCTAAACTTTCCGGGTACTCTGTTGCCTCTGATAACTCTATCTTGTGTAAGCACAAAGACGCAGGAGATATGCAAGACTGAGCTGAATGTCAATGACTCCTGGGCATTTAAAAATATGTTTAAAAACAGATACACCAACCAAACAACAAACAAAAATATTATTCAGCTTCTGCCTGTTGAACAATGGTGGAATGCTGGTTAACTGAGCATTCCATTTAATTGATATTCTGCTGTTGATACTAAAAATGTACACGTTCATTAATTGATTCAACAAGTATTTCCTGAGAGCCTCCATAAGGGAGGAATTTTTCCAGGTGCTTGACATATACCTGGGAACAAAGTAGACAAAAAAAATTCCTACCCTCATGGAGCTTACATTCTAGCAAGGGAAGAGAGAAAATAAGCAGTAACTATAATAAAGGATATAGTACATTAGAAGATAATTGCTACCAGGAAAAATGGAGTTGGTTAAGGAGGAATCAAAGTTTAAAGGAAGATGAGTTATGACTTTAAATAAGATGGTCAGAGTAGGCCTCACTGAAAAGATACCATTTGAGCAAAGAAATGATGGAGGTGAGATTGTAAGTCATGTAGCGGCTGGGGGAGGGCATTCTAGGCAGAGGGGACAGCAAAAGCAAACGGCAAAGGTGGTACCTGGTCAGAAAGGCCAAAGTGCCACCAGGAGGAGAGGGTGAGAGTGGTAGTGACTGGAGCGTGTGTGCGCACGTGTGTAATAATGGACTCGCATGTACTAGTGCCTATGATTGATATCCTCCCATCACCTTGATTTCCGGTCAAGAACTGACAGTGACACTCACCTGAAATGCTATGGTGGTGTCGCCACAGATCAAAATAAAGATGCCATTACTAGAGTGCAAAGACAGTTTTAAAAAGTGAAGGAAACACTTCATTTTCCCACAGATCTGACTTCCAAGTGTTTTGACAATTCAGGTCTATGGGGTGTGACAATGTGGTTGCCTCCACGTCACAGTGTGTACAACAGAGTGGACGTAGCTGTCAAAGGCAGCCAGACACGGCCCTACAAATAACCTGTCTCATTCCTGGCAGCTAGACCAGTCTCAAGGAAGCCTGATAAATCAATCACATGCGTGTTCACTTCCTTTCCTCATTAAAAAGCTGGGTTTACACGTGAATGAAGTGTGCCTCTGTGGGAAGTGAATAGTCACCATGCACCTACACGAAATACCTGGGTTTATTTGGATATCCTAATTGTACTGAAGGAACTGATTTTTCAGAAACGAGCGCTTCTTTGCTAAATGACTTTCAATAACTCAACGTGGCACGAGTTATTTCAGTGGAAGAATGCTGAGAAGAAGTGAATAATCAAGCATTGGGTTACAAAGTTTAAAAGTTAATACAGCAGCAGAGAGTATTTGTATTAACGCTTTAAGTAGATAAATTAAATTGAAATGTGTCTCTTAAGCAGTCATTGAACAAGCAAGATGAGAAATAAATTGAGCTCACATAGGCCTTTATGGCATCTAACAACTGTGTCTGTCAACACATGGATCCTTTTCACTGTCGATTCAACACGCACTTTGCAGACCTTGGGCCTGCAATTATTTCATTTCCTTTCTTGGGAATGTAATTTCCACTTACTTTTGGAGAATAAAAGGCAGACAAAAGGAGGAAGGAGTCGCAGTATTTTCTGATTAAGATTATCTGTGTAAAATGGTAAAGAAAAAAAAATCTATACACCCACAATGAAGCATTTCTCAGAAACTAACTTGTCTGAGCCAAATTGCTTTTGTGTCTGGATATTGGTTCAAATGTAGCCAGACTGTTGATGTCAAATTAGGTGCTTTTAATAGGAAAGATGAAGAATGAATATAGATCATCTTTCTGTTAGAACTGTTCAAATGACTGTAGTCAAAAGAAAGGAAACACATGACTGACTGCAAGAGAAAAACGTGCTCTTAAATACAATGAAATTAGATAAAACGGTAAATCAGCAAAGAAGGCCATTCATTCCAAAAGAGCGGGGGGGAAAAGTTAATAGTACCAACGAGAGAAATGCAAGAGTGGAAGGAAATACCAGTTGGCAAAATAGATTTAAATTGAATTTCAAGTTCATTTGTCCAGGCTTCACCTTTTAAACTAAGACAGGTAGAAATACAAAAAAAAAGGTTCTTTCTCTCCTGATAGAACAGGAAATCAGAGATTTAATGAACTGTGATTACAATATTCGGCTGATCTCATTTGTCTCACCTCTTCATTTTCTCTAAGGGACAAACCCCCTGACATCCTGGCAAAGGAACTGAAGTAAAACTAGACTAATTTCAAAAAGAGCTTGCCATTGTTATAAGACAAACTGATCTTCCACCAGATTGGTCGGGAACACATTCAACAGCTAGATGAACTGGGTGACAAACTGCCACTTTCAAGCAAGTCTATACATAGTATGTCTTCACCTTTAGGACAAGGCAATAGTGAATGCACTTCTTTCACTGAGGACCAGAAGCTAAAGCTGTAAAAAAGTAACCTTCAAAGTACATTTGAGGATCTAGTGCTTCTGAAAGACCTAGTATCTTCTTCAGCAGCTCATGAACCATTAAGAGGGATAATGTAAGCATTTAATCTTGAGAGAATGATGAAGTGTCTTCTGATGCTGCATAAAGATCATCCAGGTCAAGTTTTGTGTGAAGAAGATCCTGATTACCAAACCAGTTTAGGGGCAGGAATTCTCTTTACACGTTACCTGCTTTGGATCAGAATTAGACCTCTAAGCTAAAAGCCTGGAATCAGAAGTTGGCTCATCAAAGGAAGAAAGAAATCATTGGCTAACCATATCGAAATCAAGCAAGAGAGAAATAAAGCAAAGCAACACACGAGTTAGTTATCACAGACTCTTCTACGCACTATTGAGTAAACAGCGTCATTACTTACTGAAATGTAACCTTGGAACGTGTGCATCCTTCCAATTTACGGGGCCCTTCACCTGGCTCAGGTGTTGGGGGGGACGGGCTGTTGAATTCTGCCTCCAGAGTTTTCTTGTTCAAGGCTCTTTTTGTTACACTGGATACAGAACCCAACACGGGCATGGATTTGGACTCTGAGGTGGCTAACATCCCGGTTGGACCTTGAAACCAAACACATACCTCAAGTTTAATCATTCTGTGCGATGCTGGTTAATATGGTACTGAACAACAGATTAGTTGAAAAAAATCCCTCAAGAAGTGAAAAGGCCAAGTTTTGTTAAAATTTCAAGAGCGTGCTGAAAAAAAAATGTGCCTATTAGAAAATGGGTTCTGCTTCGGTGGTACCACGGCTTTTCAAAGCACCAGGGCCACGCTGAGAAATTGTGTACAGACCTTTAAGAAACCACAAAACCCCATGTCATGCATGGTTCCTTCACTGACCAGAGTCCTTAGAAATACTGGAATTGTGAAAGCTCTTTTCTTCTCACCGAGTATGGCTTTCTGACAGCCCTACTTGAACCATTTGGCCTCTCAAGAGTTAATGCCTCCCAAAACTATGCCCTGCATTTAAAGCAGAAAATGGAATGATGTCAAAAGCTCTTTTCAAAAGCACATGAAGGTTTCTGGAGCATTACACAGCTTTTATGAACATTTTCATTTTAATGTGATTGAGAAGTAAGTGGGTTTATTTCCTGGTAATATACAGACATGGGATTATAAAAATCAAGTGGCAAAGAGTTTGGCTGTTTACCTCTTGGACTTCTCTGTTCTTTGGGACAGGATTAAAAAGCTATAATAGGACTCGTTAATGAAATAATTGGCATAGCAATCTAAAAATTCTAGGCACTGAAGTTAAGTTTCATCCTGATTTATTTTCTATCTTTCGTTATAAAGACACTATCCTAGGCAGTTTATTTTTTCAAAGCATGACTCTAGTATGTCTTTCTTGAAACTTCAGAAGGAATCCTCTTACAACAAAGAGGTTTAGGAAATAAGTCACAAATGTACAAATAAAATGAGAACTTCTAAAAATAAAGCCAGAAGACAACATTGAAAGGTGCCAGTACGAGGAAGACAAAACTTAGGAATCTCTTCATCCTTAAGATGTTTCCTAAAATGCAAGGTGCTATCAGCGGCTGTTATCCAAAGTGCTTGCTAGTCCCTGATTATCAGTTTTAAGCTCTGGAATTTTACCCTTACATTTGCGCATGAGTGTGTCTGATGTATTGCAACAGCATAACATACCAGCTCCAAAAATGAAATTCTAATTTGAAAAATCTACCTACAAGGACCTGGAAAATTGTTTAGCCTTTTTGCTGGGATGTCTCCTTCAGCCTTCCCTCCATGTGGGAGATACAGGGCAGCCCTCTGATGACCTAGTGGGCAGCCTCGCATCACAAAGCATCAGTGTGCGTCTTCCTCATTTATTTCATCTGTACCATCTGGGCAGACACCTTTGTGATGCTGCTGACTATTCTGGTTCAAAAGGCCTTTTCTTCTCCCACCTATGTGAAGTCTCTTCTGCAAGGGGATGTGGGAGTAGAGAAAAGGGCAGAATAGATCAATAAAGTTCCTGAAAATACAAATACGAAGTTGAATTCGAGAATTGCTACAGAGCAGCTCCATGCTGCCTTTGGGTCATCAGTGACTATGGCACTAGATAGCAGATGGCTATCTGCCCTTGTAGGAAGGCAAGGTCCGTTTCTGAATACACCAACGCCTGCTCTTGTTCTGCCACTGAAGCCAACGGAAAAGGCGGGTGAGTGGCTGAGCTGAGCCAGAGATCTTATTTTGCTTACACGCAAAAAGGCATTTTTTAAAAATGCATAATGTTTCAGATTATTATTACTGTTGTTGTTGTTGTTGCATCCTGTTTAAGCTGCCCCATGTTTTCCAAGAGGCACTTTCTGCTCTTAGAAATGTCAGTTTGGTAAGCCACAAACCCAGGTAAAACAAGGCAATCTCAGATCCATCAGAAAAATTCTAAAGAAAAAGGTGCTTCCCTGGCCCCTGGGGGAGCTACCAACTAACCTAGGATCTGAGTCCTGCAAACCTCTGCTTCTCTAGGATGCTTCCTTTCTCTGCTTTGTGGCCTCACATTTAGATTTTTCATAGTTTGCTCTCACCATGCAGCTGTGCTGCGCTAGCTTTCTAACCCACCCGCTCCACCTTGGAATTTTCACTGTCATTCCATGACCTTTGTTGAAATATGCACATGGTAAATACCTCTTCCAGTTTGATGCTAGGAAAACATCTGTACCATCTTTTAAAAAGGTATTTCTTTTATTAGATGATAAGAGTTTGTAGGTATGTTCCTCCCACCCCATTGTTTTTTGTTTGTTTGTTTGTTTGGTTGGTTGGTTTGCTTTGGCTACTAGGGAGCTCAAAAGAAAATTTTTGTGCAATTACAAGTCCTCACAGTATGTGTTTCCTCTTTATCCTGCCAATTACGGTTTTTATTTCTCTTTCCAAATATTAATGATTCTATTGACTACGTATCTCTTATTCTAACTTCCCTCGAATGACACATTGAATATTTGTATATTGGTGGAATATATCCAATAAAATAAAAGACTCTCACCACACCTAGTAAATATGTTCCTACCTTTCTATCTACTTGGAAATATTCAAATAGACTAAAATGAAAATGTTTCTTTTCTCCCATTGGAAACTAACTCTGAAATAGTGAGTGCTGCACGTTTGACCACGTTCATGAGTGAAGTGAGAATGTTTCTGGAGGAACAATAGGTCTGTGGCAAAATACAAAATGTAAATAGCAGAGCACTAAAATGCATCCACAAAGTCCTAAAAATTAATGATGGCTACCCGAGTACTTTAAGGATGAAATGTTGGAAAAGCCACAGCACTGAGTAAGTCACAAAATGACTAATGATTCATTATGGAGGCTGGTAAATGCTTGTAAAGTAATCCTAAAGAAAAAAAAAACAACAACAAAAAACAAAAAACAAACCTCTCATGGGACCCCTTAATTTTCCTGAGAGGTGGTTATTAGAGAAGGGTTCTCATAGGAGAGTAACAGCAGAATTTCCAGACCAAACTAAAAACTGATTTTTTATTTTTTTTTAAGGAAGAAACAAAAGCTTCTTCTTTTTGTAATAAAGGTCTGGCTGGTATTACACTGCTTCCAGTTTAAGGAACCAATTTACTCAATTATTGGAAACTAGAGCTCAGTTATCAAAAACCCAAATCTTTAATATTCCATCAACTTAAATTTGACATAAACATGACAGTAATGCAAATTAAACTGTTTTAATGAACTAATTGGAGTTGACCGAACTGGGTCTAAAAGATTCAGCCTATTGGCTATGATTGCTGATTAATTTTACTTTTGTTTTTCAAAGCCAGACTCCTGGCCACCAAAGGGAAAACCTCATAAAGGTTTCTGCTAATGCCTGTGACCAAGCTGATAGAAAAAAAGTGAAGACACACAAAGTTAGTTTTGCCACAGATTTTGAGGTCTAACACACGTCAGGACACGAATGCAAACTGTGAGCTCAAGACTTGCTCAGATGGTCATTTACAGCTGCTGAGCACTGGAATTTCTCATTCACTTGGTTCACAGGCAGAGACAGTCAACTGCATGAATATGAAGATAAAGACGCTTTCTCCGCATTTGTAACTGATGTGTTATTACTACCAATTACTGTGTGCTCTGTGCCAGGCACAGTGCTAAGCCCTTTTCCTATAGTGACTTACTTAATCCTTAGAATAATCCTATGAGGCACTGCTTTGATTATCCGTACTTTCTAGATGAAGAAATGGAGGCACAGGGAGGTTGAGGAATTGGCCTAAGAGCAACCAGCCAGTAAATGGCAGAACCGGGATTCAAATTCACAGGTCTGGTTCCAGAACCTGTACTCAGTGCTACACTGTTGCCACAGCCCATCCTGAGTGTCTTTACCAAAGGGCATCTTGTATTAAGCAAACCAGGTCTATAAACACCTGATTACCTACAAATACATAAACAAACAAACCAATAAATAAAAATACGTTAAGAGTACTTATGAGATACCCTTAAGTATGTTTTGACCATCCAGTACTTCTCATTCACATTAAAAAAAAATGTAATAATTTTAAAACGATGATGTCATGTTACAAAGGGATTTAAAGGAAGATGCTGCAGAGAGGAAGAGGATAGCTATGGAGAATGCAAACCAGCTTACTACTGCTATCTGCTTCTGCCGTCACCTTCCTGCGACGCAAAATCCTTTCTAACTCAGTCTCACTGTTTTCAGTGTCAAGGGATTTTATGCTTCTTGAGCTAGTGGATTTGTTAAGTGTCCCCTAAAGTGAAAACAAAACAAAAACAAAAAGGTTAATGACTTAATATAACATACAAAAGAATATAAAAGTCAAACCACCAAAACATTACCAGAATTTGAATGGATTAGGAAATAAAATGAACTTGATATATATTCGTACAGGTTTCTTTTCTTCAATGTGCACACACAATGGATCATATTGGATCATTTAAGAAGATGCTGATGATGATGCAAGATGTTAGCTTTCCTGGCCAAAGACCAGTTACCAAGATAACTCTTGATGAGTGAACTACACGAGATTCAGTGGTGGGAAGGTAGGTACCTGCATATCGATGGTTAAGATTCTGATCTGTGTTGATCGGTCACATGGAGAAGAGAATGGGTATAATGAACTCACCTTAGAAGGTTATCTTGATATGGCAGCTACAAGCTACTGAACTCAAATCCTTGTGGCACTGAAAAATATGTGGCTGCTCCTTCAGAGACAATGACCCTGGCTGCACAATGTGACAATGGTGTCATGGCTGCCAAAAGAGACACCTAATGCTGTCCGGTGGCCTACCCTCAGAAGTGCTGCACTGAGCATACCTTAACTTCACTGTGAAAGAGGCAAGGAAGGCCCCGGCGTCATGATTCTCTAATTCTAACAGAGGGGGAAGTGAATGTATTATTCAGGGCCCGGAAGGTACTGAAGGAAACATGGGATGCCGTAAAGCTGTGCTCCTGCTGAAATGGGTACCGACTTACACGACGACAGAGAAAGACTCAGGCAATGGTTCCCTCCCGCCCTGGCTCCTCTAGGAAGTATGTTATGGTTGCCAGTCAAGTGTTTGTATAGAAGACCATGGAATGCACTTCTTATATGTAAGGATTTAGCACCCCACCATTACAAGGGGTCTACTTTTGTTCATAAGAAACACCCACTGTTTCTTTGAAATAGTCCTCCTCAACTGGGCCACAAACTTGGGGAGAAAAAAAGGCCAGGAGAACCACAATCTTTTGATCTGAGCAAATCAGAGCCTAATGTCTGGTATAACTTGCCAGATTTCATGATCAAGTCAGAAGGCAGCTTTTGTCCACCACAGCTAACAACCAGGCCAGCCTTTGTCATGTCTGAGTTTACTGTGGGTCTGCTTTACCTCTGCTCTCTGCCCCTCGCTAACTTCCCGAGGGTTCTAAGAATCCTACGGGCTAAAAATGCTAACTCATGTTTCTTCTTCAGCCTATAAAACAAAAAATGTAGTTTGTAAAATCAGGTAATTACAAATCTCACATGATATAGGCTATTATGCTGTTTTGCTTAGGAAGGGTTTTCCATCCCCTAACTGCATAAAGTTATACAAAAGCATTCTGCTGTCAGGGAGGAACTTGACTAACGAGATGAGGAGATTATATTCTTTTGCTGTCAGATGCTTAACCAAAACTGATGTAAAACTTAGTTAGATAAGGCTCAAAAAATAAATAAATAAAATAAATAAATAAGTAAAACTTAGACAAAGCTCATGTTTTAATAAAAAAATAAGATACCCCCTCACCCCACCCCACACCGGAGGTACCTCTTTCTGCTTTTCATTTATTGCAAATATTCATAAAATACATTCAAAGGAAAATCCCATTACATGTAACACTATAATAGCTCACTTTATAATTTAAAAATTATTTGGTTTATTTAACAGTTAACAAGTAGATCTGTATTTACTCATCAAAGAGTTATATAGTAAGGTGTGATAGGCACTGATAATGTTAAGAAAACACAACTAAAGCCAATTTAGATACATTTTTATATGTACTACAAAACCTATTCCCAAATCATTTGTGTTTGTAATTTTTAAAAATTTACCAGCTGTATCATATGTAGACAGATATTTGAAAGACCTATGGCCACTATTATTACTAAAATACTTCATAAAGCTACTACTTTGAATGTCAAAGACATTCTGTGTGATTTCCCCAATGGCTGGAGACAATTAAAGCATATATTTTACTGAAGAATTTATCTTTGACAATATTCTCTATTTTTCACTTAGATAACAGCACCATTTCCCCAAATTCCTGACTCTGGTGAGCTACTCCCTGATCGCACCTGATGCTGAAGGAATCCATTTTCTAAGTTCTAATTCTTGTATCCTGAACTTTTCTCTCTATTCACTGACTGTCACGTTTGATTTGGCTAATATATAAGTAAACCTTAAATATGGGGGAAATTCTGGAGGAAAGAAAGGTTTCTGCATAGGACTCTGAACTGAAATGATCAAGGAGCTCAGCTAATGAAGTACCAAGATTGTTTCAATGACCTATTTATATTGTAATCATAGATTTTTGAGGATCAGAAATTAATTTAGAAACCATGTGATATGTACAATTCCTTCACTTTAAAGGGAAGGGAATTCAAATTCAGTGAGCCTTGGGGTTTGGTCCAGATACCACGATAAGGTAGTGAAAGGGCTGGACCCTGAACGCAGCCCTCTGAATTCCCAAATCAGCACTCCATTTCTACTTCAAACCACTTTGATCGTGTAAACAATCTTAGTCACCATGTTAGTTAAATGTTCATAATACTGACTAATCTGTCAGGTGGCAAAATTAACTAGCCAACAATTCCTGAGTACTTTCAAAAACTGAAGATGTTTGAGAAAGACCTACAAGATAATTTTTTTAAATGCTGTTTTTGTTTCTTTGATGTAGAGGCAACTGAACTTAAAAAGAGCCTTTTAGATTAATTTGTATTGACTTAATCTTCAGAAATTGCCATTTCCACTTCAAGTGACTTTTATTTAGATGACTGGGAAGACTCCAGGGGTTTCTAATACCGCATACCGCAAACGCTTTCTGCAACTACGAGAACCGAACTATGTGTATTTTTTTTTATCTACAATATGCACAGCTTAAAAAAATTAAGTATAAATAGTCTTGGAAAAATAAGTTCAGTCAACATGGGGACTTTAAAAATTGGCTTCAAAACTACACAACTCAAAACAGAGTGAGGTTTTCCAAGTGAGGGGTTTGTTTTCTACCCATGCGCTAACTTTCAGCATCAATAGGACAAATCTCTCTCTACATGTGGATATCCTTCACAACTCAGGTCACATTTCATTTCAGCAAAAACACCCCCACACTGACTTTAATCCTGGTTTCGGTTCTACAATCAAACTGAGCAGGGTGCTTCTCGGTGTTGGGACAAAAGCAAACAGGTGTTCGCTTTCTATCACGGGGCACAACCTATAAGCTTTTCATGTTCTATTCACGTTTGTTGCTCACATGCCACACCTGTGAGGCTGGTGTCGCGTGCTTTGCTGGGTACTAACTCTGCTAATCCGAACAGTCTGAGCGCCAGCAAGAAGCACCAAAAAGGTCCCACCTGATAGAGGCTTCCTTTCTCTCTCGTACTAGCAGTTACATGGTTTCTTGGTACCAAGTGACTGGAAGTTACAAATGATCTATCAGTCCTCAAAGGAACTTCTCCGAGGGGGTAGCAGGGAGTTTCCACTTGGCATAGAAGAGTAGGGGAGAGCACTGTGAGTTCTACTTTATAAAAAAAATTTCATGCAAAGAAACTGTGTCAGAATAACAGCTATTGTAATAGATCAATGCCAGATAAGATAGAGAAATCTAACGTTAAATCCAGGGCATGGAGGACTGGGGCGATTTGCAGAAAAGAAAGAGGTTTTGACAATTTTTATAATTTGTAAATTATTTTCACAAAAAATCTATTTCACAAATTTCTCTCCTTAAAGTAGTACAAAATTATAGGGAAATAGAACTGTACAAGTGACTATTATTTTTAAGAACAATGCTGCATTTCGGTCAACTTGCTAGCATTATACATTATCACGGGGTGGGATATACTGGGTAATCCAATTTCATATGTATCTCATATAGATGTCTGGTTTTTCAAATAAACTAAATTTTTGAAAAGTCAAACTCAGTTTATTCTTTCACTGCTGATGAGAACTATGCTCTAGAATCTCACAGTACCATGGAAACACCCTCATGAAAAGGCATTGGCATGTAGAGACAACCAGAGGGACTATCATACGGGGTTCTCTTTAACAAAACACTGGATAACAACATTTTCTCATCAAAGAATCCATTAGATAACAACCAAATACTTTTTCAGTGGTTTTAACACTTTCCTCTGTAGGCAGACCAGCACTGTGAGCCATGCTATCCCTCTCTCTTGTACTAATTCCACTCACCTAAAACTAAAGCAAACAAATTAAACCATTCTGAGTTAAGTCTACTGTTTTGTGCTTGATGAAAATAATTTTGTTTTATGCCACAATTATGGGGATGCCTACATGCAATGCATAATTAGCACAGTGACAACAAACATGGAAATATTAGTTCCAAACCTCCGCCCCCATGTTTGCTGACTTACTGTGCATAATCACTGGTACTGAGACTGTAACAGGATCTGGGAATGGAGCTCTTAGTATCTGAAACATTTCCTGAGAGGCGTTTGTCTCTGACAGCAACTGTTGGACAGGGCAGTGCTCGTTTATTCTGTTGGCAAAAGCTCATGCTTTGGAAAGAAGAAATATTAACTAGAGATGGGCATTAAGTGTGTTCTCCAAGGGACATGAATTGCTTTTTAGAAAGTGAAATTAGTAACATAAACAGACTGTTATTTTATCCTCCAATTTACCATCAAATCATTTTTTAAACTGTGAGAAAAAGCAGACTTTTTCTCAAAGTGGCCCTGATACTAACATATGTGGGTAGGGGCTGAGATTTATATCTAGGTGCCAAGAATTCTGTGTTCATGACCCAAAGTTAAGCACTATCCATGTCAGACACTCTACTATATTTGTTATTAATAAGCATGAGCTGATCCTCACATCTGGCCAGACAGTTGATCTTCAAGCTGTAATTCACGGATGGGAGGGCAAAACCAGGAAACAATGATTTTGGTGAAAGTGTAACCATTCTTTTAGAATAGAAACAGCATAGTATTGATATATCATTAAAGCACACCAATAAAGAAGTCTGTGACACAATCAAGTAAACTATCAAAAGAAACGAGGCTTACTGGAAATAGAAACAAAACACATCAAAACCCATTATTCATAAAAACAGATTTCAAAAATATACTTTCATTTTCCCATTAACTAAATGATAAACAGATCTATTCTTACCAGTATTCCTTTTAATTCATTCACTGCACTTTCAGAGCCTTTGGGAGGTTCTGGCTACAATTTTAAAAAGAGAAAAAAATTACTGAGTAAATCAGTTTTAAAATACTAAACAAAGATTTTTACATGGAAAAATTCTGGTAGCTTATATTAACTATATATATATGTATATTTTTTTTAATTAGGTCTATGTCTTACAGTTAGAAAAAAATATTAAACATGTTAGTGCTTCCAAGTGTCGGTTACATAGAAAATTAGAAGTAATACTCAAAGCGAAAGGACTCAAGCTACCATTTTCTAAGTATCATTTTGTTACCTCTTATCCTCATCATACACAGAAAAGATCTGGGAGATACCAGATTTCAAAGGCTTAATTCCAAATTACTCCGAATTTTTTACAATACACTTTTCTCCACTCGCATCGCCAGACTTCTGCCAGGAAGTAAGGAAGAGGAAGGCAGCACAGCAGAAAGCAAGCAAGCGAGGGCAGGAAACGTCTCTCAGCTCTGGTAGCTCCAGGCGAGAGCCAGCAGACAGGGTACTGGCACATCTCGTCATGAATTTCACAATGGGACAGAGTCAGGAGCAGGGACCAGCAAAGCATCTGGCTCACAGGAGAATGGCAGCAGCATCACTGGTGTCAAGACAGCAAATGCCCTCAGAAGGTGTGTGGTCCAATCACTTCACCTCACTTATGAGGGAAGTTACACCCTGAGGAAGCCAGTATGTCTTGACTATAAGCCCAGTTCTCTTCCGGCTGCGCCATGAACAAAATAATCTGAAATTAAGTTCTGGGTAACATTTACCTACCCCATAACACCTAACAGTCTCTGTGGATTTAATGGAGGGAAAATTTGGCATAAGGCCCTCATGAAAAAGAAGAACCAAAAAGACGTATAATCTCCCCCGTTACACCTCCTTGGGGATGAAGAAGACCCCTGAGAGACCCCGTAAAACGGCCCCTTAGAACTCTCATTCCTGGTAAAGATGAAAGGCTAGTTTCTCTTTCATCAAGTAATGGGAGGTGATTCATAGCGGCTTGGAATCCTTTCCTCTCCAAGATAACAAAAGAATAAGATCCTATTCCAATTTTTTTTAATGAATAATAAGAGAGAAAAGTGTGTGTGAGAGAGAGAGAGAGGTTTGCTGCCCATGTACAAATTAGCCTAAGGCGTTTAACTTCCATAGCCTAGGTTTTCTGTGAAATACACATGCCATCAGTGCCAGTCGTTAAGTGCCAGTCAAAAGCTCGAAGACACTAATTTTAGCCACACCAATACCACCGACAAGGAATTTAGAAAAAAAAAAATGCAGTTAAATTCGTGTTCTCAAGGCAAGCCTGACCTCTGAACAAACACCCTGGCTACAGGCATACTGAAAAGTGCCGCCATGCCACTCAAGGTGCCCTCTGGGGGTATAAGCCTTGGAAACCTGGACCGCATCCTCTTGTCCTTGTGACATTGCAGGAAAGCACTGCAGGTCCTGGGGGAACAAGTCTGCACTCAGGCATGCAGTGGCCATTTGTTTTAAAGGTTACCGAGCAGGCCATTCATCACTCTATCTACATAGCTCAATGATTACCAGGGAAAAACCCACTCGTCCACTGATCCTTGGCCAGTAGTCTTCCAGATTTTGGTGGCCATTAAATAATGTGTAACTGTTGGAAGAGTCATGGCAAAAGAAGAAAAAGGACAAAGTGATGTTCTAGAAATGAAAGTACATATGGAGCATTGACTGCTTCGGATTTAAGTTTTCAACATTTTTCTTTCTAAACTCACTCTGCTTCTTTATAACATGGCTTTTTTCTTCTTCTTCTTCTAGGAATAGCTTGGGCTTGCCTATTCTTTCCAAAATACTTGGGCCATGCAAATCATAAAAATGTATTCTTTGCACAGGTTCCACTTAGACCCTGCATGTTAATGTGTCTTCCCATTTTGTTCCATTTGATCCTGACAACCCTGGTGTCAGGTAAGGCAGGCGCCATTCCCATTTGGGGAGAAAAAAGCCTGGGAAGCTGGGATAGCACAAAGGCCCCAACTCCAGCTGCTCTTCTCTCGTTCACCAGACACCAGCCTGGAAAAGCTGAGGCAGACTGCCTACATACACCTCAGCGTCTCCCCGAGTCCGGCGTTCTGTCCCTGAGTTAGAAAACTGCTTTCAGAGGACTCGCTCCTGACTGAACTACTCCACATGGTTGGCCCAAGTTGCCATTTCAGTCTTGGAGCTGAATATTGTTTCTGTCTTTCCAAGCCCCTTTCCACAGACAGCCCACACCATGGCCATCCTGCCTGGCCTGGCTCTCTTGCCCGCCTGTGACAAAGGGGCAACTTTAAAAGCCCAGCAGCATTGGTACTGAACAGTCACAATACTTGGGGACACTGAACCAGCTGAAAAGGGGCATCCTTGAGAGTAAGAACCATAAAGTTTGGTGTAAAAGGAGAACCAATCTGCTGATACCTTATAGAGTGAAGAAAAAAACGTTTTCAAGGAAAATGTCAAAAATTCTATTATTGGGTCTACTGAAATGGGACAGATATACACAGGGAAGGGAGAAGCACTGAACTAGACTCTAGGTGTTCACTGTGGTTGGCAACTTTGGAAGATAGATACATTCAAAATTTTTTCCTTGAAATGACCTGGAGTAGGTTTGTGAAATTAGTGAATTCACAATCATAAACCTCACCATTTTTCAAAAGTTGTCTTAGGTCTCTTCTGCCATTATTATGTAACGCACCCCCACCCCCAGACTTCCCTCCCCCGCATACTAAAATAGAAACCTCAGGAAGGCAAGGATTTTGTCTCACCTGTTTACTGCTTTATCCCCAGTGCCTAAAACAGTACCTGATACATAGTAGATACTCAATAACAAGTTGTCAAATTATACGAAAGAACCAGGAATTAAAGACAAGAAACAGTATAATAATTGTTGTTTGTTTGGTATAATAATTCATATCAGTGAACTGATGACAGCACTGCAGTAATAGGACTTACTTACTTTTCACAATAACTCAGGTCTCCTGTGGGTCACATAGCCCTCCTTCCTGAAACACGCTGTTATGGAAGTAAAGGCTTTTATGACCCATGAGCCTTAGCCTACGATTCTACAGTCCTGATGTAGCTTGCATCACATTTCAAAATTTTACATTTAAAAAACAAAAACAAATAAAAAAACATCAAGGGAGAGAAAAAGCATTTGTTATTCCATACCTTTGCCTTCGGTCTAGCTGTCTGATTAACTGGTCTAAGATGAACTCCCTTTTTAATTCTATCCATCATCTCTTCAACCGCTTGTCTCTTCAGATCTGTGACTTCTTCAGCTATTCAAAGAGCACACACATAAATCATCTTATGTTACAAGAAAACAGCTATTTCCTATTTTTTGATGACGAAGAAAGACTGCACTATGTAATTAACCACAGTCATTTTTTTAGAAAGGTCACAGAATGCCAGCAATTTAAGGTTAACAGCTATCAGGTAGCAACATAGTCTTCATAAAAAAAATTTTTAATAAAAGAACTGCTTTGAAAAACGAAGAGTTATAAATTTTAAGGTCCAATATGTATCCTGGAAATCAATCCTAGCTCAACTATGTTAAACAATTAAAATGGATTTTGTTCCATTTGTCAGCATAATGATAGACAATTTCTACGAGTCTCTAAAAACCAAACTTTGTAACTAACCCCAAATAATAATTCATCTTTGTCTCAGAGATATTTTTATGACTTATATAGTACACCATACGTCAGAGAAATCAGCCCAAAGAAGGAATAACTACCAAAAAGCCCACTTGAAAATAAAAGACCAAAGAGATCTTTTACTTATTGAAAGAAATTCAGTCAAAAGATGAGGGGGCAAATAGGTAAAATCTATTTTTAAATTGCCATCTTTTGTTTAGGGATCACAGGGGAAGGAAACATTTAAGCAAACCTTTTCCCAGTCTTTTAAAATCGTCAATGTTAAGAGAAAATATACATCCAAAAATGACTGCAATTAAATTTAATTTTAAAATTTCAACTGTCTATTGTCTAACCTTTGCAAGATTTTTCTGCAAAAACAATACAGCTGTTCCAATATGCATCAATGAGATGAGTGCAGTGGAGGTGAGCCTCAACCTATTGATCAGAATAGTGAAATTTCTCTCTCACAGAAGAGCCTGACCAAAAGCAATGAGCCGTTTCTGGAATACTTATCATTATTAATACAGTTCTAGATCTTGTGTTTACTGCCATTTAACTCACTGCAGCCAATATATTTAAGGTTAAATATCTCATAAAGACCTTCCAATTAGCATCTAAGACTCCATGTAGTGAGGCACATGGTGGACACTCAACAAGTATCCACCTACTGACTGACTTGTAAAGTTTTGGGTTAAATGACAATTAATATTTTTACTATTTGACCAGAAACAGCTAAATCCAAAAGGATGGCTTCTAAGTGAAGGTAATCACAGGTATATCCCCAAGCTAATTAACAGTTGTGGCTTTGCCCTAAGAAGACCTAAATCATGGCTTCTTTTTCTGCTGCATGGCTGGAGTTCACGAATCCTGGGTGGCTAGTCCTCCAATATATATGCTTGGGGAGCAGCTCCAAGAGTCCAGAAGGTTCCATTATCCTCACCGCCACAGCACCACAGTGATGGGACCACTGCCACATTCATGGTATAACCTAGGTTTTCTGATACAGTCCTGACTTCAAATCTTGCCGTGTCACCCTCACAAGCCAATGACATGCTGGGAATTAAATTATTCTCAATATCTAAGCAGCATGTTTCAGATCCAGAAGTCAAAAAAGTATCTTTGGCCAGGCAAAGTGAGGAAACCCGGCACCAAAGAACCACCAGTACATGAAAAAGATAAAACTCCATTTATCAACTACATGCCCTTCAGTGGCACTTTCTTGGGCAGCTTCTGCTGGTGATTCACATACATCACTGAGGGGCCAGACAAGAAAAATTACCATGGATAGAAATTCATTCATTCACTCACTCATTTAACATCTGAGTATCTATTATACACTACACAGTGCTTTTGCTGACCTTATTCACAATCAGGGGAGATAAACTCCAGGTCTGTCATTCGAGCACCTGGTATGGGTATGAAATTTATTCTTGGGTATTAAAAAAAACCAAAAAAAACACCCTTCAAAAAACATTCGATTTTCAAAACCGCTGCCATTTTGAGTGAGACTTGGGCAGAGCTGCATGGCAACAGGAATAGCGCCTACAAACAGATTAGCACTCTGTAAGGAATGACTGAAACCCAATTAAATGCACCATACAAAAACTAATTAAAGCAGACAGATGGAGAATTATGGTCAACACCATTCAAATCTGCTGCTGCATCTAACATAGCAGGAATTTAAAGTAGTTTCTTATTTTTGCTTGCCAGAATCATAGTGATAATTCAGAGAAGTGCCACTATCTGTATTGTGTACAGATTACAAACCAGGCTTTTAATTTCTCAGTCTTTTACAAATGTAAAGGCTTAATTGGTCTTAAGGAAAAGAAATCATTCTTATCAGATTCCCTACTCAGGCACAATATGAGGGCAACGCTAGGTTAGCTACACAAGGTTTCTCTCTCACTGGCCTTGTTTTTGAAGTAGCAAAAAGCAATCTATATGAACTCCTAAACTATTAAGCGGTTCTAATAAATCTGCAAGAATCACCAACGGAGAGCTCATGGTATGTTTTGTAATTCTTTCGGCAGTCATGCAGCTGGTAATTGTCTCACAAAAGCATGTAATCAGGGCAACAATAGAAATATGCAGGATACTGGAAATTAAAGAAAAGGGACAAATGAAGACAACAGGTCTAATGTTATTGAACTGCCACGGGAAAATAAAATAAAATGTTCTTTGAGTTAGTGCCTCAAGGTCAGTCTTGGATCAGAAAGCTACATGTAATTAATTGAGGCTTAAAGTTTAAGACCCACTTCAAAATAAGTTAGTTCCTTTAAAGAAAAAAGACCCACAGACAAAACCATCACCTTGTTGCTCAATAAAACCTTTTGTTGTTACCTAAAAGAAACTACAATGAATGTCTAAATGCCACAGGATTACTTTTCTCTTTCACTAACGTTTTTTTAAATGCCACCATGATGTACAAAATTTCTAAAGAACACATTATGGTTGAATACGTTTGAATCTGACCTAAGGTCATAAAATTTCCTTAACTGCAGTGATTACAAGAACCTGCTAAATGAGGACTTCTGCTCCTCAGAGGGTGGTTAGTACCCTGTTCATTTTTCTTTTAACTAACATTTTGGGTATTGTTTATGTGCTAAGTACTACTCTAAACACTTTACATTTGTGAGACTCATTATTTCTCATGAGAACTCTATGAAACATATGAAACAGGAATTACTGTTACACCATTCTACAGGTTAGCGAACTGAGGTTAAGAAAATATCAACAAATTAATGACCTAAATATGTGATAAACAGCAGGCATACCTCTGAAATCTCAAAACCTGTCCAATGAATGCATTTTTGTCAAAATTAGAGTAATTAACTTCAAAGTCTAATGATCTCTCATATTTAGACATTAAAATGACTTCTAAAATATTCCACAGACCTTCTCTACAATCAAGTTTTTGAAGAGCCATAACCTATCAATAAAAGTTCCTCCATTCTTAAGCTCTGAAAAACATACTACTGTATACAGTAAAAGTCCCCATGTTAACATAAGAAGTCATGGTGGTAGCAAGGCTGGTCCCTACATTATAAACACAAACTCCAAAGTGCCACAGACAACCCCAGTGTTTGATGTTCTACACTCATTCACTATGCATTTAATTATTGTTGATGTGCTCATTCAACAACAATTTTTTACTGGGAACTATAAACAAGATACTGTAAGTAACTACGTGGCCGTAGAGGCTCCAGCCATGTGTGCCTGTGGTCCGTATCATGTAAGGCAGTCTGATTTTAGGGTGCAGTCTGATTTTAGGGTGGCTCCAGTTTAAAATCTCATGAGCAACTTCTGTGTCATAACTCTACTTAGATTCCCAAAGGTGCAATCCAATAGCTCCAACAGATCAAAATGAGGGAGAAAATACCACCACGTTTCATGAACTTTAAATGAAACATCATTTTTCTAAAGAAAACTGGACGGTTTTGAACATCAAGGGGTTACTAAGTTCTAGAACACTGTTTTTAAATTTAAGGATGCTGTCGAGGTTGACACGCTAATAATGTAATTGACTTAGAAGGAAAATCATTTTGTTCTGACTGCCCCCCTAACTTCAAAACTTGCCAATTATCCCAAAATAAGATGGGAACACATAAAATTTTCATTTCTAATTACAATGTCAGGGAAGGTAGATAGCCAGGAACACAGGAGCAGGTCTGTCCTGCAAATCACCAAGGGCAGGACTTTTTCTGAATCCTCCCACACCTGTGCAAAGCAGGGTTTGCCTCTGAGCTGCATGACTATGTGGAGGAATTGATTCCCAAGGGCTACAGGAGGCAGGCATGGAAAGGCAGTTCATACCGAGGAAATCAAAGCTTTCGTCTCTAATGGGGCTACAAGGTTCTGACTATGAAAGAAAACTCTAAATCTAAACTTGGGGTCCTTCTATATGCATGAAAGCTGTGGGAGGCTGCAGAGATGGGTAAACCCTCCACATGTGTGATCTGCTGGCATAACTCGGATATCCGAGCAGAGGGTGGGGGGTGAGACACCCCATCCTTACAGTAACACAACATGAAGCAACACATCGTAATGAGCCATTTGTCTTGGATTATTAATACTAATACAAATAAAAAGAGGAAGAGGAGAAAGAGGCTGGAACCCAGACAATATGCCTGGAACCTGCAAGGGCGATATGAAATTAAAACAGCACCCTGTCTGCGGAGCTCTGACAAGAGGAAGGGCAGGAGGGAAATTCTGGAACGAGGGAAGACAGGATCCAAGTGCACAGGGGGTTTGGCGGTAATGGTCCGGCCATGAGGCGGGACAGGTATAATGAGACATGAGGCTGAAGTAAAAGCACAGCACTGTGTATACACCGACTATGAGAGCATCTGGGTTCTCCTCTGATGCAGAGAGAAGCACAGACCATGAGACACGTGACTGGACCTGAGAAAGCCTCACGGCCAATGATATGAAAATGCCTGGGCTGGAGCAATGAAACGTGGAGGCAGGAAAAGGGGGCCAAGAGTTTAGACGAGTCTGGGCTTGAATCAGGGAAACCTACCATGCTTCCTAACAAACAGGTGTTGGGCAAACATTTGTTGGATTTAATGTGGTTCGCCAATTCTCAGGCATAAAGGCCCAAGACTGGCCCCAGCACTTCAAGCTTTTGCTCTCACTGCGGCTGCACCCCAGACTGCCCACGCCGCCGAGCTGGCTGTGCCTGGCCGCCTGCCCGGGGCCCCTGCTCCACAGGAAAGCCCTTCTCCCCTCCATTGTCACCTCTTCGTATTGTCCTCAACACCTCCCTCCCTCTCCAATGAATCACAGTCTTGTGAATTTTACCTCCCTGAATAGTTCCTGAATTTTCCCATTTCTTTCTATCTCTGCTGCCACTACCCTAGTCGGAGCCACCACCATCAACATTCATCAGAATGACTGCAACAGTCCCCCCTCATCCACTCTCATTCCTTTACAGGCTGTTCTGTTCTCTCACTGCAGCAGGCGTGGATTTTTTTTTTACAAGATGAATCTCACCATGTTACACCCTTACTTAAAATCTCCACTGCCTTTAGGGTAAATTTCAAAATCTCAACCACAGCCCCCAGGATCTGGCTTCTGCCTACCTATCAGACCTCACTCCTGCATCCTATATTCTAGTCATACCAACTTTCCTTCAGTTTCCTAATATGCCACATTCCTTCCCCACTTTGGACCTTAGAAACTGCTGCCCCTCTCTGTGAACTACCTTTATCCTAAATACCCTCACGACTCAGCTTAACCATCTCTTTCTGACACCAGCAGTCCACCCCCACAATCACTTAGACTTGTATTCCTGCTCCACTGATCAAATACTGTATTGAAATAGTTATATATTTAATTGGGTAATTACCTGCTTCCTTCCTGTCTGCCCCATTCAAATGTAACTCCTGTGTCTTGTAACTTCAGAGTACAGCACTGTAGTGCATACACAACAGGTGCCTGATAAAGTCTCAATTCACTTGCTATCAACCCTAAAAAGCCCTTCCCCAAGCCCCTGATTTGGAATTACTCCCTCTCTTTCCTTTATACCCAAACAACCTCGTCCCTTCATGAAAACACATTTCCCAGCAGATCTCACCTTACCGGGACACGTGCCCGTGTTCCCCTGCTCTAAACAATAACTAGCTACATGAAGGCGGTGACTGTTACCTGGTTCATTCTTAGAGCTGGCAAGTTCACATTTCTCCTGTGACAATTTGTTCATAATCAAAGAACTCAACAACTGTGAACTGGTGAAAAATTAGAGACCATCAGCCACTGAGCGTAAAGCGAAAAGGGTGAGAATTACCTGTTTCTGGTTGAGCTGCCTTTTCTTTCTTCGCACCACTGCCGCTGGGGTGGGATCGCTTCCGGATCATGGACATGAGGGATCTTTGGGAGAAGGAAAAAGATCAACAAATTACCGGATGCCTGATGACCCAAGAAACAACACGTATAGATTCTAAATGATCAGTAAAAATCCAACTCTTCTCCAGTTGCATGAATGCATAACTAGAATTTAAGCAGAATTTCCACTTCTAATAAATGAGCAAACTGTTCATCATTTCAAGGCAGAGACAAGTGTCTCATCCCTTTCTGTGTGAAAGTAAATGAATTACTGGAATATGGGGACCACTGTAATTACTCGTACGATGCATAGACATTTACAAAGTAAAACAGATACAGAAAAAATGTCAATGTCCACATGTAGAATTCAGAAATAGCTATCTATGTAATAATACCTCTGAGGGAGATGGAAGGATGAGAGAGTTAGGGGATGTTTTAAGTCAATACCTAAATAGAAAAACACCTGAATCTGCACAACACAGACTAGATATTTAAGAGATAACACAGATTTAGGCCACTGTTTCCTTGGTCCATATTTTTAAAATCTGTATAAAATCCACATCATGATAAATTTGACCACATTATAATTTTAAAACCTCCACATATTAAAAGACACCATAAAGGATAAAAAGAGTTATAAATCAATGAGAAAAAAAACAGATACAATGAGAAAAAAAAACAGAAAAATGAACAAACCCTTTGAAACTCCATAAAAGACAATGTCCAAATTTCCCATACATATACCCAAAAGGTACTTGATTTCATTAGCTATCAGCAAAATACAAATGAACCCCACACTGTGATATTACTACACGCTCATCAAATAGGCAAGAAATTTTACGTCTGATCATATCAAGTGTTCATGGGTTTGTGGAATAACAGTTCTCAAACTGAAGAAGGTGTATAAATGGACAGTGCCACTTTAGGAAACAGTTTGGTATTATCCAGTGGAGCTGAAGATACACATAGCCTATGAGCCAATAATTCCACTTCTGTGTATCTTACAGAAATACAAGCACAAGGGTACATGTACAAGAATGTTCATATAGAATTTCCACGATTTCCCTGAACTGGTAATAACTCAATGTCCATCGGTGCCATGATGGATTAAACATTTTGGGACATTCATAAAATGGACTATCAATGAATATGAATGAACTTTAGCTACACAAAATAACATGAATCTTACAAAATAATGTACAGTGAAAAGAACAAGACACAAATGAATATAGCAAAATTTCAACTATGTAGTTTTTAAAAAGTGTGTGCATGCATGCAAATGCGCACACACACACACACAATGTATGCCCATATATAGACATATATATCCCTCTACTTTAGGGTTGTGTGTGTGTGTGTGTGTGTCCCTATAATTTAGAGATATAGATGTAGGTTAAAAAAAGAACACACTTGGATAAAAGTAAAATACTAAGGTACCAGCATTGTTCTATTTCTTGATTTATTGTTGTTTTTAGCTGAGCCATCCTGCCACCTGTGAGCAGCTCAGCTCAGGCCGGGAATCGAACTGGCGACCCTGTTACTCAGGGCTCCCACGTGGGCACTCTTAACCAACTGAGTTATTCAGCCTGGCCCTATTTCTTGATTTAGACAGTGATTAGATGGATGCTCAGTTTATATTATTTTTAAATGATACATAAGTATGTATACATTTCTACAGGTTGTCATTCACCCAAAAAAAGTTTACCAAAAAAAAAAGAATCAAGAATTCATGAATTCTTTCAACTATATTACAAATGTGATCTGTGTGGTAAACTGGATTTCACAAAACACAGTCCTGAGAAAGATGAGCTGGGAAGCAAGCAATGGAGGACAGGAAGTGCATAATGTTGCCTCCAGGAAAAGGGGCAACTGGATACACAGTGACACTTGCTCTGAGGACAGAACAACCCATTGTTTCTTATTTTTTATTTATTTTTTATTTTTTTTTGAGGGCAGCATCACTGGCCCTCATATGTGGGATCTGAACCGGGGCCGCTGGCGTCCCAAACCAGCTCTTAACCAATGCACCACTCGGCCGGCCCAAATAAACTTCTGTTCTTTTTTTTTTTTTTTTGAGGGCAGTGTCACTGGCCCTCATATGTGGGACCGAACAGGGGCCGCTGGCGTCCCAAGCCAGCGCTTAACCACCGCGCCACTCGGCCGGCCCCCCAGTGTTTCTTAATTACTGTAATTTTTAGATTTTCTTTTTTCTTTTTTTACTTCTCACTTCTACCTTTGATTATTTTCAATCCCTCTCTATGTGCCTTTTCTTAAGATTCCTAAATGCATGGAACCATCTCCCACAATGCACAGTAAAAAGGCTGCAACCTCATCCTGCTCTACCCTGTGAAGGAAGTTTCCAGGACTCACCGACTGGGCAACAAGCCATCTCTGGGCTTCTGGCTTCATCTGATTTGTCTTCTTTGGGCTCACAGTAGCCCAAAATGGAATTAGATTATTTTCACAAAAGTTAAGAAATTCTTATTCACACAGAACTTTAAAACAAGCACATTTTATTTGAGAAATCAGGAAGAATGAAATAATGTAAAGATTGTTTGCTCATTTTTTTCTATTCTGTCAACTGAAGGCAGGACTATTCAATGTCTGCCAGGGGTGGGGCGGGGAGGTTGTCACTAAGCAGAGGTTCTCCTTCCTCTCTCACATCACTCTCCAATGACCCCTCCTCTGGTTCCCAGGGGAGATTTTCTGAATGTGTATTGGTGTACATCAAGATTACAAAGCAGGAAGTTACTTGTACTACTTGAATATTTGCATATATTTACATAAATGAAATAAGACTATATGGCCATCACTGCAAACCACCAAAGTAGATGAAAGTGCTAACTTTAAAAGTTCTGAATAGAAGTATAAGTTGGAGGTTGATATGGTACCCAGAGAAAATCACATGTAATATTAAAAAAGAACCATCTGTCAAGATGGGGCACAAACCACAGAAAATACACAGAGTGGGTCTCACAGGACACATGAAAAGACCAGGTGAGACATCTGGGACCAATAATCCAAACTGCTCTCTCAAATCACCCCATTTCACAGCCACTTTTATCAACTGAGTGGATAAAAGCTTCAAGCAAGTATCCCCCAAAGACAGAACAGTTCAATGAAGAATACTCACCTTGAAATCCTTAAAGTGTTCTTCATGGCCCTGTGATGTTTAACTTTATGAGTAAACCTGACTGGGTCACAGGGTACTCATATACATGATAAAACATGATTCTGGGTGTTTCTGAGAGGGTTTTGGATGAGATTACTATTTAAATTGATAATCTGAGTAAAGCACACTGCCCTCCCTAAAGTGGGTGGGCCTCACCCAATCAGTTGAAGGCAGGACTAGAACAAAGGGGTGACCCTCCCCCAAGTAAGAGAGGATTCCTCCTGCCTGACTGTCTTGACATTAGAACATCTGATTTTTTCCTTTCAGATTCAAACTGAAACCTTGCTTCCTCCTGGATATTGAGCCTGCTGACCTTCAGACTGAAACTACCCCATCAGCTCCCCTGAGTCTCCAGCTTGCTGACTCACCCTGCAGAGCCTGGGAGCTGTCCGCCTCCATAACAATGGGAATCAGTTCCTTAGAATAAATCTCTGCTTATTATATGTATTATATGGTGTGTATGTGTGCATGTATGTATACATGCACCCATGTATATGCACATGTGTTCACACCCACACAACCTATTAGTTCTGTTTCTCTGGAGAACTCTAATACACTAATGATATAGGCCAAACGAAAGGGCTTCTCACTATAAAAAAAAACTTAAGTTTCCTTTTCCTTAGTGTTTTTGGCTCTGTAACCTCTGGTTACAGTCATTTTTCAAATCAGTTTCTTAATCATAAACAATAGATTGTTTTTAACCCGAATTAGAGACATTTCCTACCCCCTGCTTTAGATAATTACCCTAAAGCTTGTGATTAATGTCTGTTGACTATGGTCGTTGTAGCACAGCATTCTTTCCAGGCCCAGCTCCCGGGTGAACAATAACTGAATGATCCGTTAAACCAGAAGGAAGTCCAGCTCCATAAAGCTGAAGAATTTTTCATCACGCAGTCACCCTGCGTCAATGGCTTTGAACCCTGCTTCTTGGGCCAACACTTTTAACTCTATTAACTAAAATCTGCCTCTCCTCATCAAGGTGCCATCAGGATACAAGTGATGCCCCACCAAGACTTCCAGTACCTCCCGACCAAAGAAGTCAACAGGGTCCCCAAGGCGGATCTCAAGACCCCTTCCCCTCATCTAAGATCCCATAGGATGAGAGTCCTGTGAATTCCCAATAGGCAGGGACAGCGGCCACATTCAGCAGGAAGCAGATACAGTTGTCTCTCAACTTCCCATAGAGATTTATGGGGATCACATCTCTCAAGGGGGACATAAGGCAGGCAGTTAGAGACAGAAAATGGGTCTCTGAGATGCCTGGATATGTCAGGTAACATTCGTGCACGTCCAACCTGGCCTACAGAAAATACCACCCCAAAGACTTCCCCTTTCTGCCCAAACTTGCCCTTGTTTACCGTAACCATTAGCCATTGTCAATCACACGTATCCATCAAGCCGCCTCACAATTAGAGAGGAGTAGCCCATTCCAGAAGGGAAGGAAATGAAAACTCCAAGTCCTCACCAGTCAGAGCCTTTTGAGCCGCTCTGTTGCTCAGGCCCGCTCCGACCTCTTTGGAGTGTACTTTTTCTAAGAAACTGCTCTGTCACCACTGTATTTCTGTGTCTCGTTCAATTCTTTGCTGGAGACTCCAAGAACCTGGACACCGCACCGAGCGAAGCCTGCTCTCCGGTAACACTAACACAACCTACCCTTCCCTATGAGCCACACTGGCCCAGGGCCTGTCCGAATTCCACCACCACAAGTATGAAATGACCAAAGTAGGCCTTCTTCCTCTCTCCCTCTTTCTCACTTGTGCGCTAGGTCAAAAGAGCAGGAAGAGGACATGAAAGCAATAAAGCCACTGGAAAAAGCCACAGACCTTCGTTTTCTGTTTTTTTTTTCCCACTTTTATTTCTATCCGTGATGTACATCAGGGTAAAAAAAAAAAAATGGCTCAGGAACAAAGGTGGAAAGAAAACCTTGGTAATACATATGCAAATACATTTCTTTGACAAGAATGTACTCCTTACCAAGAAAAAAATCTCTTTCTACTCTACTGAGAAATTTTGTCTTATATTTTTAAAATTCACCTTAGAATAAAAATCATTCATGTATTCAATGAAAATTTTCTTTAAAGGGCCTTATAAAAGAAGTCATGCTTTAGACATACAGTCTGAATCCTACATTCATTCCTCAATTTAACTGTAAAGTGCTCTTTGAAAAAATACTCTGGTTAGGCTATACTTTACTTTTAATTCTAAGGGCTCTCAAGATTTCTGAGACTACAAATTAAAGGCCAACAGCAACACTATAATCACTTTTTAATAGTTCTCCCTTCTCATAAGCAGAAATGACCTTTCTTAGCTCAAAACTCCAGACTTTAGAGAAAGATCAAAGTGATGAGTTTCCTATTTTAAATGTCAAATTCACAATATCTCCTACAGATTTAGCAACCCAGGAGAGAAAGAATTTTAAATACTTGAAATTCTTTCAATTGACTCTTGGATCGATCACGTGTAAAATTTATTTTGCTTTACCTACTTCAATGGCTTAAAGTAGATTATGTCATATCCCACTCAGTAAGGAGAACTAATGAGAATGGTTTTAAAAGGCAAAGTCCCATTTTCATAGTCGTGTAGGAGGAACATGCTACACATTCTATTCAGATGGATCAGCAAAGGTACGGAGTTTGAATAAATGGCCTCTCTGTGTGAAAGGATTAAACAAATCACATGAGTTAATGAAAGGCAAAAATCTAGCAAAATTTTAAATTCCATTTGTTCAAAGAATAAATTATACAGAAGCAGCCAACATCATGACAGGTTGAGGTAAGTTGTCACCACAGCAGGTGGATTATCTTACGTAATTCTGTACGGTGGAAAGAAAAAGCACAAAGAAGGCAAAACCTGACTCAGTCTCCTAGGGTGTATTGTGCTTCATTTAGGCACTCAATACCATCAAGTCACCTTAGGCTTCAGAAAAAGTGAATTCTTGTCTGCACATATTACTTCCTGTCACAAGAATGTAAAAACAATGTAGCCTTCTTATGGAAGGTTCCTCTTCAGCATTATTAAAAGTTTGAATGTGAGGTTAGGGATAAAAAAAAATAATTAGTACTTTTAGTTTAATTACCAGTTTATAACAATTAGTACTGTTAAGTTTTCGTTTAGGTTAGTGCTTTTATTTTTTACAATAACTGAACTAACCAGAGTTTTTCAAATTCAAATTAGTGAGAGGAAAAAAAAGAAGAAAACATTCTGGAAAAGCTCAAAATTGGTCTTCCAATGAAAGGAAATCCTAATGTTATTGACTGAAAGCTTACAACTGAAGTATCATAAACAATTGGTTAAGTGTCTAGCTCCTGGGTTTGGAATGTCCACATGGAATCTGCCATCTACAACAGAAGAACACTTGTAGGCCTCGAGGATGCCCTTGCCAGGTGTTTTTTAGGCCCTTTCTATTACAAAAATAGAAAATTGTCAGAAAAACCAGCTGATATCTTCCATACTTTTTACCATCCCTCTAATGATGCATTCTAAGCCAGCATTATTTAAATAAAATAAAGAAAGCACTAACAGACTTCCGCTTGTGTGACACAGAAGCAGGCTGCAGGCAGCGGGTATTCCTGTGGGCGCTTACCGGATGGGGTTGGGAGGAGGCGGCGGCAGCGGTGGTGGAGGTGGTGGCGGCGGAGGAACGGAGTTCTCAGACTGGTTCACCCGTTTCTGGAGTTCATCCACTGCACAGAGATCACAGGTTCAGAGCAAGAGCTGAAACAAGCAACTTAACACACGCAAAGGAAAAAACATAACCTCCCTCAAGATCGCACTCTTTTTACCAAGGCAAAGTTAGAAATTTCCATATGGAACCGCAGAACTTTTTAAACTTATGACCGTCCAGCCTATGCAAGAGGCCTTAACATATATTCCAAGAAAACATGACCATCTTTTTGTTGTACATACAAGTATGGAAAAGAAAAAAAACGAATTCAAGACAATGGCTGGATGGGTGGGAAGGAAGGATTGAGTAGGTTGAAGAAATATGTGTTAACAATGGAATATATATATGACTCAAACACTGAGAAATTGTTAATACTTGACTTTTAAAGTGTTATAGACCAAGAATTAATTTTAAAGATGACATTTAGTACTGAATTTTAATAGCATACTTTCCTCCTCCACTTAATTTCATTCAAAAGCTGTAAATCCTAGTGTTCTTGATGTTAACCAGACTCAGGCTCTTGAAATGTCAGGGAGCTCGCGCTCTCTCTCTCTCTCTCTCTCTCTCTCTCTCTCTCTCTCTCTCTCTCTCTCTCTCTGTCTCTCTCTTTCTCTCTCTCCCTCCCCGCCTCTCTCCCCGCCAACATTCCACTTTCCATGACTGCCTGTACCCCTCAATGATCTGCCCATCTGTTTTTATTCTCAATACTTAAATAAGCAGCATGGGCTAAGCTCTCTGACACGGAGAATTATCTAGTTATTCCATATACACGTGACTCTCCCCAAAGGGACTCTGAGTTCCTCAAGGACAAAAGGCATGGTTTCTTTTCTTCTGTTTCTCATAGTATCCTTGGGTATGGCTGGGTACACACACGGTAGAAACTAAATAAAACGTTCAAAATCGAATTTCAAGTATATTTCTAGCGTCTGCCCCCTCCATTTGTAACAAAGATAGGCGGCTTTCACTACAGGCTGCCCTGATAGTCACTAAAAAGAATGGAATATTTCTTAATTTTAGATCAATTTTTAAAAAAATAAATTGTAATTAATTTTCATTGTGGGTTAGAAAGCATTGAATATTTTTTAAAGGAAGAAAGCCAACTTGGTTCTTCTGTACAGATTTCAAAATTCTAGTATAAAATTAATTAGAAATCTCTGAAGTGAATATTGAAGCTGTTATAAAGGGGAACGACCTGCCTCCTTAAATTACCTACCTTCCAACAGAAACTTATTACTTATCCCTGTATAGTAATCCAACTCACACATTCCTGTTAAGAACTGAATGAATAAATCCTTTGATTTAAGTATCCCCTGGTGTTTTAAAAGTTTTCCATTTAATATGTATATTGTTGGCCATTTTATTGTTAGGTGTGATATTGTATTATTTCATGTGTATAATTAGACACCAAAGATGAAGGTGGTATAAATCTAAAAAGCTTAATTCCTTTTTAAAACTTCACCCTAAAATGAACAAAGTAAAATAAATACTTAACGAACACTCATCGCGGAAGCCCTGAGAAATGCCAAAATTTTGGTATTTCTATATTAACGGTATTTTTACCTCTTACTTCTGTATGTGATGCTCACAAAGGCTCTGACTCCAAAAGAGAAATCTAAATATTTATGAATCGTTTGATTACAGAGGCCATTATAGTGAACTGGAATAGTCAGAAAAGAAGGAATTTAAAGACAAATCCTGGTATTTTTTTATAGGCAGCATTCAGTAAACATGCCGGACTAACTATACGCCAGCTTTTGTACTGGGAATGGGAGAGGCACAGATTAATAATAAGACATCGTAGCCTACTCAGTGCTTTTACCGGAATGCTTTAAATTTCTGGCTTTCTCCTCTGAATTCTGGTATTTCAATTCCAATTCTTTTTTATCTTCTTCTAGAAGTTCCAGTTGCTGTTTGAGGTTGTGTATCTCCTTGTGGAGCGTTTCATTTTCTAGTTGCTCTTTCAATTCTTTGACCTATAAGTTATAAATAGACTTTATGGGATGATATAGTTTTTCTTGTGTGTAAAGAAAAATAAAGGGAAAAAAATAAAGGTTTCCCTTTTACTTTGTATTTCATGCAAAGAGGTTCCAACCCATCTTAAAAACTATGAAAATTCTGAGATACAGATAATACTTCAAGTCAGTATCAGCTATTTGATTCTATATAAATTTACTGAAACTTATGTCCCAGGTAATTTAATTTTTAAACTTGAGTCAAAAGAGTAAAATCAATCATACCTAAAAAAATTCATTTAAAACAGATAAATATTTTCATACCTAATTTCAAGAAAAAAATTCAGGTAGTATTAAAAAGATCCCTGGGGGTACAATTTGGTAACAAGTATCAAAAACCTTTAAAAAAAGAAAGGAAAGGCCCTTTAATTTGGTAATACTATTTTTAGAACTTGTTTTAAAGAAATAGTATGACAAGTGTTCAAATATTTACTAAAGTTTTCTTTGTAACAGAGAAAAATAGGAAATAAGTGTCTGCCAATATTATTGATTTAATAAATTCTGGTGTGTCCTTAAATGAAATACTATACAGTCATTTAAAACCACACAGCTCACTACACACTGAAATGGGAAGATATAATACCAATTGAAAAAAAATCAGGTCTATATAGAAGAGTATGCATGTTATGATTCCATTTAAACTATCTTCATAAAATGATATATTGACATAGCATTGGGATATGCACCAAAATAAGGGATTCCTAATTTTCTTCTTTAACTTTTTTCTATATTTTAAAAATTAGTTTATTAGAAGCAGCATGTTATTATTTTTATAATCATAAGATCAATTCAGCGTGTTTAGATGATTGCTGAATCTACAAGGGAACTAACAGACAGGTAAGAATTATTTTAAACCACACATGTGAAAGATTATCAGAAAAACTGAACAGTATTAACGGTATTAAAAGTACCAATTGCTGTAATTTTACTCATACCTTTTATCTAATCTTTAGTACCTTTCCCTATCCCAACAAGGTACATACATGATATTTAATTAGTCCCATACCTTAGTTCAATTCAGTAGGTTTTAGGCATGTGCTATTTACTAAATGAGTTAACCACAAGAAGTAGGATTTTTCAGAACCAAAAAATTTTAGCATAAATTTTAAAGAAAACATTCTTTTATTTTCTCTTTATTTGAAATGGTAATTCCAGCATGGGGGCGGGGAGGGGAAAGAAATAGAAATTCTTTCCTTCCCATCTTATTCCCTAGTCCTCTTTCCCAGAGGTAACCACAATTCATCCAGAGGTTCTCTACACATATACCAATATTTCTATTAAGGGAAAAGAAAAACATCAACTCTTCCTCAATACCAACTTTGTAAAAACTTCAGAAACTTCCTAGGATTAAATATCAATACTGTTGCTTAAAGAGAATTCAACAGGCAATAATAAATAGCAGCTAACAGCCTTTCCTTCACAAACGAGGTACACTGTAAGTAGTATAAATATTGGCGTAATCTTTCTTAAGTGGCTTTTTTAACTCGGAAGCCTTTGTTACACCTCTTTGCCTCTCCCGCCTCCTCTTTCTCACCTTCCCTTCCACGCTGACTAGCCTTTCTGCCAGCACACTGAGGTAGGCCCTGTCAGCTGGAATAGCTCCACTCCAACCAACTGAAATAACCACTTAAATCTTTAAACATACACATTTGTGCAAGTGTACAAAATCAGAAATTTTCTCTTAAGCAAACAATTACTACCAACGTGGACTTTGCCCCCCTCTTAGAATAAAACCTATTCCCTCCAAAAAGCTCTTTGAGACTAATCTCTAGTGTGGGCAGTCTCTAAAAAAACGCCATCAGCTCACAAATTTCCGAACAGTGAGTTATATGCATTATATAAGCTTTTTTTTTTTTTTTTTTTTTTAAGGGCAGTGTCATTGGCCCTCATATGTGGGATCCGAACCAGGGCCTCTGCATTCCAAGCCAGCACTTCACCAACGCACCACTCCGCCGGCCCTATACAAGCTCTTTTTGAATTGTATCTCTTTTCTTCACTTCTTTCGATCTTTGGGACAAGTTAAAGGTCTACAATAGGGCGCTATTAATTTCATTGGGGCACTAAATTAAGTTCATTTGGTGGCTATTTTTTTCTGAAAAGTGACTTGGTAATTTAGTAAGGCAAAATGTAGAACTCGAAGTGACGAGGCTGACTCCTCTCATTTTAAGAGTGGGTATGAGTAAGAGTGAGAGAGAGAGAAAGACTTCAGAAGAAAATCTGTTACCTTTTGTTGATGCTGAATTTTCTCTTGCTCAAGTTGCTGGGTGAGTTTTGCATTTTCTTCTAAAGCATTCAGAAGCTGCTGGTCAGGAGCAGAGCTCTGCAGCAGGAGGTGGCTTTGTCGCTTTAGCTTGTTTTGTTCAATAAACATCTACAAAAGTTAAAAGACAAAAACTTACAAGCCCATTAACCAATCTCACATTATCTCCTCAACTGACACTGAAGCACAGGGAAAGTATGTGGAGCTTTTATTAAAAAGTTAAAGGCAATTTCTGAATTAGATAATATAACAGTTTTAGAAGTAATGATTGCTATGATTTCATTCACAACTTTTACACAATCTTCAGTGCCTTTACCCTTGCCCCAATGAGGTACAAAATTTTAGTCCTATTCTTCAGTTTTTAATATTTTATTACGGCTTTAAAATCCATTCATACTATTAAATAATAGTAGTAGCTAATATTTATCGAAAGCTTATGCCAGGTATTCTAATAAATATTTTATATGCATTATTTTAATCCTTACATCAATCTGATGAGTTAAATGCTTCTGTCATGAGTAGCTAAAACTTACTAAACACTAAGTGATACTTATGGTGGTATATTTACATATATCATTTAATCCTTAGAACAACACTGTCAAGTAGATACTATTATCCCATCTTTAGTAAAAAGGTAACTAAAGCTCAGAGAAATTACGCAACTCTTCCAAGGACACATGCTAAGTGGCAAAACCAGGATTTAAACCCAGATCTAATTTAAAAGCCCAGGCTCCTAACAACTTAAATAATTTCATCTTCTATTTACCAGACCTAACATAACAGTTTTGTTTTAAATCAATTAGTTTTCCCCAGTGATGGAAGTAGTTAACAGTAAGAGGGTAAAAAAAGAGAAGGAAAACGGTGTATTAATATTTATCAATGACGATACCAACATGGGCCAGTGAAGCAACGTCCTCCACAACTAGACTGAAGAACAAAAGGACGGCGACTTGTCGATTCCCCAACGCTGTTCCCCTCCCCCAATTCCCCAATAAAAATCTTTAAAAAAAAAAACTTTATCAAGCACTTTATTAAGTAATTTACATATATTATTTATTTAATCTTCACACTTCCTCAGGTTGAAAATAATATTATTGTCTATTCACCTGTTGTTTCTTTCCCTTAATCCCCTACACAAGTCAGGCAACAGGTGATCATGTTTTTGTTTTTGTTTTTTAAAGGGACAAGTGGGAGCAGGAGTGGAAGGAGAAATTTTCAATGTTTACTTTATACATCTGAGAATTGTTTGTACTTTTACAAGCCATATATATTCCTTTTGTAATTAAATATATCATGTAAATTAACTTTAAAGCTCTAGACAGTAAGCTTCAAAGGGCGGAGCCCCAATGTGTCTCCTTCACCATTATATTCCCACTATCAGCACAGTGGTTGGCTTAATAAAATATTTGCTGCATGTAGTAAGGAACAAACTATAAAAAGCCAGTACTACTCTTGTTAAACTAAGTCATGAACCATTTAGCCATAGTCATCTGATGAAAATCTGAGAATTTGTAAATCATACAAAAGGAAAGATACACTGGTTCTAATGTAGCTTTATTTTACAAACTAGTTTTCTTCTCATTATAGTGTAAATCTAACCTAGATATTGCACAATTACTGAGCTCCATTGTAAATATTTATGCCACCAGTAACATCAGTGCCGCTGCTCTGACTTCCCGTCCACAAACGTCTGTCTCCACATGTCAGCATCATTGTTCCCATCAATCACTCCCAGGTGAATAGCAAAGTAAATCCTTCATTTTCATATTCCGAGTGGAATCTTGCTTCTTCCATCTATCTTCTTTGCTACTGCATGGCCTTCAAGTTTTCTTTGAGCTGCTTTGTATTCTAACAGCATTTGACAAACAACAGATGGAAAACTGAAAATGTCTCTCAAAAGAAGACCCTGGTATTCAGGTCAAAAATCAGCCGACCTTTTCAGTTTTGCGATGGAAGCGTCTTCACATTATCTCTACTCTCCATCCGCCTCAACTGTTTATTTAGTTCCATTATTTCTATTGCTGCAGCTTTTTCCAAAGGGCTGTGACACACTCCAATTCTCTTTTTTCTTTCTTCCAAGTAATAAGAGAACAATATTTACTCACCTTTCATTAAGTTCTCTGAATAAAATGAATCATAGCATTTCAAATCAGATCTTCTTGGGCTAAACCTTTTATGGAGTCCACTGCTAGCACAGCTATATTCAAGCACAGAAAGACTCCTGCACAAAACCATCATCTGATTTTCAAATGTCATTCGCATAACCCCATGCTTTGTCTTCTTTGAATCCTGTGGATACTTCCCTCTGAGAATGTTTTACATTTCCTTGGCTACTCTCCTTCAACTTACAGTATATTCACCCATGATGGACATCTCCTGAGGGTCATTGTGAACTGTTACAGTTCAGCCAACTGGTACCTCATCATTTCCCTGGAAACCAATCCCAGAGACATGGAACACCCAAAGACTAGATGTCAACAAAGGTAAGCCGGAACACGAGAAGCTCAGAGCTTATCTCTAACTGGCGCAAGGATGAGATAATGGATGTACAACATGGCAATGTTTCCACAGCAAGTGGAAGAATCAGCTCACATAATGACAGCACTGTAAAGTAGCCAAAGAGAAATGCTAATTCCATGGTACTGCTATTTGAGATGGCATATCAAGATGAACCTAGATTCACTTGTAAGGCTATCTGAAACATCCAAATATCCTACACTCAAGCTGGACTTTCTGTCACAAGGTAGAGGTATCCCTAAGTATAATTTCTTTCCCCTCTGTAGCATTTTAGGGTTTATAAAATACCTTTGAAAAAATCATGCCATTTGAATGTAAAATCCATTTGGCTAGGTGCGTATCATCACCCATTTTATAGATGGTGAAAGTGAAGCCCCAAGAGGCTAAGGCGCTGCTTTAAGGTCATACAACTGGTAACTGACTGACTGGCATGGCAAAATCTGGACCCAGATATTCTGACACAAAGTTCAGTGCCTCCCAAAATCAGCTGACCCTTAAAATTCAAAGTACTAAGTTATGATTCAACCTCAAAAAATATTCTGATGTGTCATCTGCCAAGTTCTCTTAAAAATAAAAACTAGGGGGCTGGCCGAGTGGCTCAGCTGGTTAAGAGCTCTGAGCAACAGGGTCGGTGGTTCAATTCCCACGTGGGTCAGTGAATTCCGCCTGAGCTATGCTGCCGCTGAGCTGCCAACAGGTGGCAGGATGGCTCAGCTGGTTAGAGCGTGTGCTCTCAACAACATTTCTAGTTTGACTCCCGCACGGGATGGTGGGCTGCACCCATCTGCAACTAAGTTGGAACACAGGCACCTTGAGCTGAGCAGCAGCGAACTGCAGATGGATGGACTGATGGTGACTGGACTTGGAGCTGAGCTAGCTGTGCTCTCCACAACTAAGGTTGAAGGACAACAACTTGTCTGTTCCCCTTCCCCAGTTTCCCAACACTGCTCCCCTCCCCCAATTCCCCAACAAAATTTTTAAAAATTAAATTAAATTAAATTAAAACTGGGTCTCTACAGGAAACTTACCTCTTGTGCAAAGGATTCTGCTTTCTTTCTAAGATCCTTCTCTAGTTCCAAGTTGACCTGCATATCCTCATACTCTTCTACTGCCAGCATGGACACTTAAGAAGACAAGGAAAAGAAAATGGACAATATGCCATACAGATTACCAGGAATATGGATGAAAAAGTGTTGCAAGATTCTTTATACAGGCATATAAGCCCCCTCAACAGTTGCTGGTTGGAATACAAATTGATAAAACCTTTTTTTGGAGGGCAATGTGAGTCAAAAATCTAAAATTATTCACACTCTTTGACTCAACAATTCCACTTTTAGAAATGTATTTATTCTCCTAAGAGAATAAATCGTGAAACTATACAGAGATTTAGTTGCTGGGATGCTCTCTGCATTGTTGCTGAAAAACAGTAAAATAATCTAGGTGGTCCAACATGGAAGTATCAGTGAAGTATGGCATGTACAAGGAAAATTATTCTGCCATCAAAATTATATCGTAGAACTGGATTTATTGAATGCAAAAGCATTCATAATTTTTTGAATGAGTTAACTTTTGTTTTTTAAAAGCCCCAAACAAAACATATCAACAAGGCAGTCCACAGCAGACGAGACGTGTCTGAAAAGCAGATAAACACATGGTAAGATACACCTTCATTAGAAAGCAGGGAAACGGAATACCTTAAAAAGGCAACTGGCAAAAATTAAATGGTACATATCAAGTTTGGAGAAGATGGAGAACAACAGGAACAAATACCCTGCTAACAGGAGTGCTACCTTATAAATCTGTTTTAAAAAGTAATTTGGGGCCGGCCGAGTGGCGCATTGGTTGGGCGCTGGTTTTGGGATGCCAGCGGCCCCGGTTCGGATCCCACATGAGGGCCAGTGACACTGCCCTCTACAGCTAACAACAGCTCCACCTGGAGCTGGGCTGTGCGAGCCCCGGTGATGGTGTAGGCTGTAGCCCCTGCTGCAGTGGGCTGCCATGGGCTACGGTGAGTGGCCCGCAGCCAGCGTGAGCGGCTGGCAGCCAGCGTGAGCTGCCGATAGCCGCGGTGAGCGACATCCAGGGGCCGGCGACCGATCTGCCTCATCCGGGAAGAGCGCAATGACGATACCAACAGTGAAGCAACATCCTCCGCAACTAGACTGAGGAACAAAAGGACAGCAGCTTGTCTGTTCCCCTTCCCCGGTTCCCCAACGCTGTTCCCCTCCGCCAGTTCCCCAATAAAATCTTTAAAAAAAAAAAAAAAAAAAGTAATTTGGCATTATGTAGTGAAACTGAAGATAGAATTTTACATGAGGCATATATCTTAGTGAAACTCTTAAGACACGTGTGCCAGGAGATATGCAGAACAATCTTCATAACACTGTGACTTGTAATAGCAAAAAATTGGAAAAAACTGAAATGTCCTCCAAGAGGATACTGGGAAAACGAATTTTGGTATAAACACAATGACATATTATACAGCAGTGAAAACAGACATAGCAGAGCAAAGCTCTTCAATGTGGATGAACCTCACAAACACAGTAAGCTACAGAAGGACTATGCAAAATGATGCCACTGATATAAAAGTTCAAAAACACGCAAAATTAAACTACAGGCTCTTCGCGGATACATATGTATTCAGCAAAACTATAAACAAATGATAAAAATCCAAGGGAGGGGTACAAGTAGAAAGGAATCTTCAAGGGCTTGCAAACTACCAACAGGGGTAAAGACATATTTCTTTTGCTGTGATTTTCTTTGTCTCCCATAAATGTTATAACCATATTTAACAAGCAATGTAATGTCTATGTAAGATTTTTTTAAGATTGGAAAAATATTCACTAAAATGTTAATAGTACTTATCTCTGGACTGGAACAATTGAGAATTTTTTTTTCCTTTTCCTGTATGAATCTATAGTCTCCACCAAAAAAGCATATTAGCTGAATAAAAAGAAAAACATGTTATTTTTAAGTGTTCTCCCTAGTCAAAGATGGGAAACAGCCTTAGATCCATTCTGGCCCAGAGTCAGAGTTTTTCATTAAAGAGTCCCGGTAGGGCAGAAATCTTCAAAGGAAAGGTCCGGTCCAAGAAAAGCAATACAGGTGCTACCTTCTACAGATTCTGTGGTCTGTTTTGTTAGATAATGATGTAGACAGGGCAGAGGGAGTGGTGCCGCCTTTAGAAACTAGGTATAACACAGGCAGGTATCACTCTAGTCTCTCCGGCTGCTGGCGAGGCCCTTTCACTCCTGAGCTGAGTCATATAAATAAAGTCTTCCAAAGAGCCCCCTAATGGCTGCCTCCACACAGTGTTCGGCCAGGGCACTTCGGTGCTAACTGACTAAGGACTGGTTTGCTGCTACAATGACATAGCATTTCAAACTTTACATTCTGCAAATCTGCTGCCTACTCGGAGGAAAGGCTAATAGTCTTACGCAAGTAAAGCAATGTAAGTGGTGGTTTGCGATGTGAATTACAGGTCCTTGGGAGCTAACTGATTTTTCAAACCGACTTAAGAAAAGAAATTTCATGGAGAAAACAAAGACGACTACGACTCTATGAAGAAACCCTGGGCAAGATAATTGACTCTCTTTTCTACGTCCAGAAGAACACTATAATAAAAAGTTAATTTTCCTATGTCCTGGTCCTTTTCACTTGGATTGTAAAAGAAATTAGGTTGGTCCTTGTTATGTATTTATTTATACAATCTCCCTCTCTTCCTAAATGGGGGACTCCCTGAAGGCAAAATCCACATGACCAACCTTGGCAGAGCCTTTTTTCTAGCAGAGCAGTGCGTCAAGACTGAAAATTCTTCTACACCATGTCTATCTTCTTAAATGTAGAAAGAACTGGGAAAATGTTACAATCTCATGCATTTCCCAAACTTAACTATGAGGTCCTTTATTTATCCAAACATCTCAAGTCGTAAAGGATGCAAAGATGGAGAATTACTGTGAACACCAGGGAAGGCCCTGGTTCGGAAAGGTTTCCTTTTGGTGTTGTACCTTCTGAATTAGGGAAGAGGATGGCTGAGGCAAAAAAGAAAAACACAAAAAAACACAAAGCAAAGTAAGTCCCCTCCCTTAGAATTATGTCTGCAGAACTAAAATTTGACATCACTCTCTTGTCCTAAACCAGGGGACACAAAACATCCCCATGAGACTTGATGCGGCTGTGTTTTATAAGGAAGATCAAACCACACAGTTTTCTCTAGAAGTAACCTTTGGAGAAATTTCCTTCTCACCAGGAGACCAGGTCTGCTTCTCCTGATCAACAGGTTCATTTTTATGTGATTCATATAAACGATCATGAATTTCTGAGATGATCCTGAGAGCATCGTATTGGCTGCTACATATCTTAGGCCTAGATTTCAGGCACACAGGAAGAAATGGGTAAGACCTCAGAACAAGTGTGCACTCTGTATTTCAATACTTAATCTCACCTTCCCTTTGTCACATTTTCCATATCCTCTTAATTTAAAAATTTATCAGACATGTTGCCTGTATTTATGTAGGTATCCTAATCTCTTCTGAAGAGAGGCTTACTAAATAACCTACCAAATACACAAAGATTGAAGGGACAGCCAATAGGACGATGTTCCCAGGATATATGCAGGACACATCAGTATTAAGGTTCTAAGTTTCAAAATGAGCGGGTTGTAAGTTCCTTTAATAAAAGCACTTTTAAATGTCCCAAAGGTGCCGGCCGAGTGGCTCAGTTGGTTAAGAGCTCGCTCAAGAGTGCGAGCTGAGCTCTGAGCAATGGCGGTTCGATGCCAGCCCGAGCTGAGTTGCTGTTGAGCTGCCAACAGGTGACAGGAGAACTCAGCTAAAAAATAAAATAAAATAAAATAAATAGATTAAATGTCCCAAGGCTCTACGGTGGGTGATAAAACAGAAATGAGAGAGACTCACTGTTAGAAATTAGGAAAACACAAAATAGGGGAAGGTTCTTGCTACAAGAATCTTTAGGCACAGGTATAAAACAACACAAAAATAGACTACATATATACTAGAGAAAAACAGATTGGAAGCACATACCTCTATTGCATTTTTCTAAGACTTTTCTCTGTTCAAGAACTTCTGAATTTAAAACATCTTTTTCTTGTTTAACTTTATTTACCTAAAAATGTGAGATTTTGAGGGGAGAAAACACCCAAAATTATAGAACGTAACAAACATATGATAATGCATAATGCTCAAATTGCTGTTCAATTTTCAACAAGTTAACAATTGAAAGTAGTATTTGGCTTCACTGTATTAGGCTTTTATTAAAGCTCCTCTTAAAACCTCAAAAGTAGCTATTATAGTTAGGATGTAAATTTGGTAGAGCTTATTTACATATTTCAAATGGCAGTGACGGTGGTCCCTAAATATGCTGGTGTCCTAGCTGGTTGGCATAAAAATATTTTTAGTGCAAAAATCCAACTAGACAGCACCCAGAAAACATATGAACCAATTAATCAGAGATCTACTCAATTTTGGTATTCATTTTAACCTTTGATGGTATTTGGCATAAGTAAAACACACATGAATTTGTAAAATAACAGAGTTTCAACTTTGATGACTTTTGGCTTAAATAAAATACACATGATAATCTTCCCCCAAAACTTAAATGTCTGAAATAATTTTGGGCACCTATCAATAGGAGAAGAAAATATCATAGGGCAGTTAAAAAAAAAAAAAAAGAATGCAAAGCTACACGTATCCAAGTGGACAAATCTCAAATGTGTCATGTGGAATTTAAAAAGTAGGTACATTTTATGTAGTTTAAAAACACTTGAAACGCTATGTATTGAACTATCATACAAATACATGCATCGGAATGATAAGACCCAAGTTCAGAATAACGGTTGATTAGGGAACCAGGGCAGGGAGTAGAGAGAAAGCCTACCTTCATGTTTTATGTATTAAGCTAGACAGTAGGCATACGGATGCTCATTATTTTGGTTTTTATACTGTTCAGATATCTGAAATACTCATAATAAAAATAACATCTGAAATGGCTTCCAATAACACCTCTAGCCGGAAAGCAAGAGAACCATCAATCAATAATCATAACTGAGGGACAGAGTGCATCAAAATGTGTTTCTTGTCTCTTTTCTATGGTTACACTCAAGAAACAAACTAAGATAATGGTCCTGAAAGGGACTCTGAATCCATCAGTACTTCCCGACAGTCTGTGAATTGATTTCTTTTAGTATAAGCTGTATTTTGGTTTGGGTTTCAATTAGTAACTGCTATACGCCATGCGATATTAATGCCATTTCCAATAGCTCGTCATCCTTCGTCCCATTCATTAGGATGTTTTCGCCACAATCAGGCAAAGCAATTGGGGCGGGAGGTTGGTGGGCACCGCTTTCCAACCTTTTCCACATTACGGCTCCTAAAAAAATGATAATATGTGTATGGGAACTGGGCGATTGGATGAGGCTGTTCGCTGAAGGAGTCAATACCTTGGCGAACGTGTAAGCCCTCCGAGGAATATCAAGGTCTATATATATAGCACATCGGTTGGGAAGCTCTGGGTTACCGAACCTGAAAACCACTGACACAAGTTAAATCGAGACTATAAAGGCAGATACCTGAAGCCTCATGCAAAGGAAGGCAATTACCTACTCCTGCTCTTAAAGACAATTCCAAAGGAAAAAGATTCTCCAAATACCTATAGAACCCATTTTGCCATCAACCTATCATATATGTCGATTTTGGAGGTACAGGATACAGCCTTTCCAATCAAGCCAGCCACCCCTGGAGAAGCAAAATACTGCTTCACCAGCAGCAATAAAGCATATGACTTAAATTGCAGATAAGTCTTACAAATTTGCCTCATATAGTAATTTACAAGGGGCAAGAGGGGACCTTCCAATGCTATTTTAGTGTTTTCTTTCTTGAGCTAGATAGTGGGGATATGAATGTTCATGATCTCATTGTGATTCCTTTTTGTGTATCTGAAATACTGGGGAAAGGGAAGAATAAAATTGGTACATGGCTCTCGTGTCAGAAACCGGATTCCAATACCAAGTCGCTAACATGGCTGGTCCCCAAACACCTTGAAAATACTGAAAGCTTTGCATTTCAGGCCTAAGATACGTACCTCTTCAACTACTTCTACAAGTTTGCTCTTCAGATTTTCCAACTCAATGGCTAACACCTTCTTTTCCTCCTGAACAGATACGATTTGATCTCGAAGTTCTGTATTTGTAAAAAATAAAAATAAAAAAGAAAGAAAGAAGCCTCGTTTTAATAGAAGAAATCAATGTTGTCAAAAGAATCGAACGTGCCAGTCCATGTGCCGCGTATGGTCAAGGTTATTTAACAATTAAAAGGAAAATGGGAATCTCACTTCCGTACTCGCCAATACAGCCATCGTTACCGACAATTTTGTATTCATCAGGCAAAATCTCACAATGTTCAACATAGTGGATCATGTTTTCTTCGCATTCTATCAAACCCACGTTTGAGAAAACCATCTGGCATTTTAGGAGTAAAATTTTTTAAGCTCTCAGCAAAACAAATTAAGGCATTGTGCTAATTACTTTTTTATTTTATAATGGTCATGAGCTCTTGTCACAATACAATATAAATATTTGAACTGTTCATAATTTGGAGATTTTGATTTGAAGAAAAAAATCCTGATTTGCTGCAAATGTATAGCCTTTAAACATTATCTGAACTGGCTCAAAATATAACCTATTTGAAAAAGGGTTAATTCTAGTAATTTTCTCTCCCGAGTTGTGGGTGTTTTGTTTCTTAATTTATTTCATATTTCTTATTATCAGGATTTAATGAGAACTGTGTTACTAGAATGAAAATATTAGCAAGTGTTAAGTGCAAAAGCTTCTGGCGCTAGTTTCAAGTTACTTTTACCACGCAACTGTTAAAAAAATACATATGGAATAGCACAGAGGACTTAAATTTGCACCCAGGCTTATGGTTTTGCCACCTAAGTTTTCAACTACTTTAAATTTCCTACCCTTCTTCAAGGACAATAGGAAACCTGCTGTGCGGTTATTTAAAAATTAAATCAAACTTTTTACATTAATCCAGCTTAAAGGAGTTCTCAGAGACTTATTTCAAAATCACTTTCTCTAATGGCTGGCTAATCCTAAAGGAAGAACACGAGACCATACCATTCAAGACCTAGGTTAAGGGAGTGGATGGTCAGGTAAAGATGACTTTCTTTTTACAGTCACCCCTCGATGTTCGCCAGGATTCGTTCCAGGACCCTCTCAGATACCAGACTGTGAATGCTCAAGTCCCTTATGCAAAATGGCATAGTGTTTGCATTCAACTTAAGCACATCCCCCGTACACTTTAAATCATCTCCAGATATATATAATACCTAAGACAATGTCAATGCATTGGAAATCATTTTGGAAATAGTATTGTTTGGGAAATGACCAAAAACAAAAAGTCTGTATATGTTCAGTAAAGATACAACCATCGTACGCCTATCCCCATAGTACATGTCAGCCAAAACATAACATTTTTTTTCTGAATATTTTCGATCCATGGTTGGTTGAATCCTAGGATGCAGAAACCATGGATATGGAAGGCTCACAGTACTTTCTTTTTTTTATTTCCAATTGAAGTTCTCTGTCTACCAAACAAACTTGAGTACTGCTTTTGCCATGTGCTCCAACAGTTATTGAACAAAAACCTGCCTTCCTATATCTTTAACATAAACAATGTGTGTCTATATATAGATGTATGAATAAAATTAACGTGTATTTAATGGATGCATCATGTGATCTTGCCTAACAGCACTTCTTGCTGACCAACAGAGCTGCTGAACACTGCATATTGCTTACAGCTCACTGCCTCCATCAGATGAGAGGTTCTTTGAGGGCAGACAATAAGCAATTTAGGAAGAAATCTTCCCCAAAGATTCCTACACAGAACCAGGCAACCAGGAGGCATGGACTTAATATATTTTGATTCATCCTTTCATTTATTTCATTTTCATCAAAACTATCTTAACACACAGTCGATATTCTTAAGAAGTTTATAGGCTACCTGGTGGTTTGTCCAGACAAGGCTTTCAAAAGCGCCTACTCCCAAGCAAGAAAGCAACTGGTAAAGCACAGATGGTTTTCCCTATTATGGTTCTTAACCACGCTACTCCCTAGGGCATTTAGGTCAGAGTTTTTTCGAGGTAAAACCCAGGCATCAGTAATTTTTTAAAGGTCTTACATGATTCCAATGTGCAACCAGGATTGGGACACATTATCAAATTTCTGTTCAGTAATTAAGCCACGAGTCCCACCTTTGATTTGCTTCTGACACTGCACTGAGACACAAGTCTCCGCAGCTCCATCTGGATCTGTAGTCGAATCTTCATCGTCAATGTTGATCTCTTCAGTTATTACATCCGGTCCCAGCTTGGCCATGTATAACATGCTGATCCTTTTTAAAGTCTTGTTTTCTTTATTCAGCTAATGCAAGATATAAAAATGGTTATTTTTAACAGCAGTCACATGAGTGTCTGGGGTTTTTAAACAATAGACAAATCAAGTGTATTTTTTTTGTCTTACATATTCATCAACATTCACAGCATGAAATAACAATGAGAAGATTCATTAAATAAGGTTTTACTTACACTTCTTAATAGTAAATTTATTACTTTAAGTAAAACCTGATGCCAGGATTATAGCCAGCAGCATGTGAGAACACTAGCTACCACTGATAAGAAATAGAAGAAGAATTAAGATAAAACACCAGCAGAGATGAAACCAAATATCAATTTGATTGCCTTAATTAAGGCACTTTATTTCAAGTGAATGTTTTCTTTGATGCTGTGCTGTGAACACCTGTTAAGTGTTTGCCCAGCGGAACTCTCTTCTGGACACTGGCAGTCCTCTTCTTTGCTCCACGTGATTTCTATGGAACTGCTATGTTCCTCAAAAACACACCTCCTCCCTCTGGCCACAGCTAATTAGTCCAGGGATTAGGCACGTGACCCAAGCTTCATCAATCAGGTCCCTTCTCTAGAAATCTGGAGGCTAGAACAGAGATCAGTTCTTTCCATACAACTGGAGGTACAGGAACTGTTGGCAACCACGTTCCACAACTGAATTCAGGAATTGAAGAAGGTGGTCTAAGCAAAGCCAAAATGGAGCTGATGTGTAGAGCGAGACAGAGAAAAGCAAAGGAGATTGGGTTTCCCACAGGCTCTAGCCCACTCCTGAAACGCTCCTGGCTCACGGATTCTATGGGACTGGCTAATCCCTCTGGAACAAATTCTACTTTTGTTTCTTTTCTTGCTGAAGTTTCTTCAGGATGTGTTTCTATCTGTACAGAGAGTTCTAATAATACCCAATAGAAGAAAGTTCAAGATATGTTTTCATTATCTCTATAAAAAGAATTTGAATACACAACAGAGAAAAGGAATACTAAGTCGTTACTGTATTTGTTATTCCTTAATGTAGAAATGAGCTGGTTTTTAGTTACTCCACTATCATTACCTTCTTTAGCTCAGATGTTTACGTGCATATAAACGTTAGGACACAACGCACACGAAGACTACACAGGGTCCCAAGTCCATGGGAAGAAAAATATGCTTTGCTTATGTTTTCCCAAGACTAAGAAATAAAAGGTTTCCTCTTATTGGAGCCTATGAAAGCATTTAGAAGCTTGATTTCTCTCATGTAAAACGTAAGCTATAATAGAAATGCAAATGTATTTCCTTTGTTAAGGACCACTGACCATCAAGGCAAGTTCTGAATTTAATAATTGGCACTGGAAATAAATACAAACAGAAATACAATTCCCTGGAAAGTGAACTGCCCTTCCCTACTGTAAACCTCACACCACAATAAGATGTTTCCTCTGGTCCTTGTTGGGCGTTGGCCCTGGGGTTTCTCTCAGGGAAAGCCCAGCCCATTTCAATCTGGGAGATTGAATTCTTACCACATCCCAATAAGAGTGAATCTAAATATATCTCGAGTAGCTTGGTCTGGAACACAAGGGGTTTCCCTGACCTCTCTGAGAATCAGGAAAAATCTCTTAGGAACGGCTCTGAACCCTTCCACGCATTCTTCCTGGGAAATCTGGTGAGCCCTACTTAGGGAATCAGACACAGCGCTTTATTCCCTGTCCCCAGCCCACTGCTCCAGCATCTAGCTCCCCAGATTACATTAGAGGGTCAGGAATAAGACATCAGGCCCATGGTTTCCCAGCCCCTCTTCCTTAAAATAGAAAATTCAAGTAAGCACTGTTGGGGACGGAGGTTATCTTTGAACCATGAAAGCTAGAGCATAGCACTAGAGGCTCAAAAATCCTTGTCAATTCTCAAACAATACCATGCTTTCTCAATGTTAGGGAAAAAATAACAATTGAAGAAAAGTGTAAAAATCTCAAGACTGAATTTGTAATTCAGCCTCCTAATATTTAAACTAATGGATTCCAACTCTTCACATTAGAATCTCTAAAGATCTTTTTAAAAATCCCAATGCACAGCCCCTCACCAGACCTGTCTGGCAGTGGGGTTCAGTATAGTATTTTTTTAAGAGCTTCCCATGTGATTCTAATGTATATCAATACTGAGAATCACTGACATAGAGTAATGCAATGCTTTAGTATATATTTTTATAAAATGAGAATAACAGAGTTAAGAACCAGCTTGGCAATCAAACTGTCTCTGCTTCTTGGAAAACCTAATCTCTCAGTGTCACGGTTTTCTCATCCACAAACTAAGGATAAATATAGTCTCTATCCATAATATGAAGATAAAAATGAGATATTACATATAAAGTGTTAATGCAGTGACTGACATAGTAAAAGTTCAGTAAGTGTTAGCTACTAAAAGTTTAGTTTGTGTGTCTAGTTTTCCTTTGGAAATCTTTTATCAGCTAGTTTTCTTCACCCAAAGTATTCATTTGTGCATTTTTTATTTCCTCCGGGATACTTCTGAAAAAATGAAAATATTAATTTTTGCCATCTGGTGCTTAATATATTACACTTCCCCAGGCCACCATCACAGTAATACTTAAAAACCTGATAAATTAAGGGTTCTGCCCTCAAAAATAGTTTGATGTCTCTATCAAAGCAGGCACCAAAATGCACCTGCTACTCTCTGGCTGTGATACAATTACTCTTCCTTTTTTTTTTTTTATTAGTTTCAGGTGTACAACACAGTGCAATAGTTACACTTTTTACCCCTCAAAGTGACAACACCCCTCCCCCAATTCGCCACCCCACTCCTCCCCCCCATATCATATATATTACTCTTCCTCTGACTCCCTTTCACAGTATAATCCACATCCCGTGACTATCTATATATATTCAATTACAGTTGGTATACAACCTCCGCTTCAGGTATACAGTGCAGTGATCAAGCCTCTACTCCATCCATGAAGTGGTCTCCCCAACAATACATGTGACCATCTGACACCCCACAAAATATTTACAACATTATTAATTATATTCCCCAAACTGTCTTTCCTATCCCTGTGGCAATATTGTAGTTGCCTATTTTTGCTGTCTAATCCCTTCCTCTTCTCCCTCATCCCCACCCCCCTCCCAACTAGCAACCCTGTTTTTCCTCTATATCTATGAGACAGTTTCTGTTTACATTGCTCATTCATCCAGTTTTTCAGATTCCACTTATAAGTGAGATCATATGGTATATGTCTTTCTCTGATTGACTTATTTCACTTAACATAATAGTCTCTAGGTCCATCCATATCATACAATTACTCTTCTTAACAGTTACTAACTCAAGAAAAAGGGACAGGAAATTTCAAGTCTTCTCTGAAACACTGTGTTTACATTTTGAAAGAAATGTAAGATTTATATACATAAGATCCTATGATTATACTAACTGAACACTTTTGAAAACTCTGAATTCACAAATTTTGGCTATTTCATTGCAGTTGTCATTCATCAAGTTATATAAGTTAATGGCATGCTTTTTTTTTTTTTGGAGCCTCTAAGTCACAAGGCAAAAATAAATCTTTTATAATCCTATAGTGACAGAATCTTTTATATTCCAATTTAAATGGTGCTTTTATATTGCATACAGTTTAATAAATACTTAAAGATACAAAATAAGTAAGTTGAACAGGTTTGGACTATATGGTTTAACTAACTGGTTTACACTAATCAGTTTAACCTACATATTTTAACAAAGCAAAGTATTCATATTTGCTTTTAAGAAAATTATGCAGTCAAATTGCATCTTAAGAATTAAACATTCCATTTGTCATTAATTTAAGAGCAAAGATTTAGGAAAAATAACAATTAATTTACAGAAACTTGACTGCTCAGAAAATGGAGCCTATTTCAAAAAGGACAATGATACCTAAATCAGGATATCCTATTATCATTTATTGATCACACATAATGAAGTTTTTAAACTTTGCATTCAAAGCTGTAGTATTTGCCACATCCAATGAGACCATCTACAGTGTTGGACTGAATAGATTTTTTGGGTTGGTATTTTACTCCAAGCCCCATGAGTTCATAGCGTATCTTTAAGAACAAACCATTAGTCCATTTTCAAAAAAGATTTCTTAAAGAATAGACAGTAAACTGAGCAAGTTAAGGACCCCATTGTCAAGACAATCGTAAAAATGACCTTACAGATTAGTAACACAGTGGTTCAGAATCCAGGATGGATACAAGTCACCTGGCAGCTGCTCAGCACACACCGGCCTGGGCCGCACCCCCAGACGCAGCCAGTCTGGGGGACTCTTCTAAAATCAACCCTGGCCTACCCTGACACTTAGGACAAGCCCATTGTAGCTCAGAGAGGTGAATTCTCTTGTTCAAAGCTACCAGTTAAATTAAAGAGGGGTGGGGTGTAAAGTAATTTTTAAATTATTATATGGACCAATGATTAAAGTGCATAATGTAAAAGAAGTCTGCCCCTTTCTCACTCCAGTTCTGACTAGTCCATCCTCTCATTTACAATGAGATGGCAGTTGAGGGAACAGAACTAACTTGCCCAAAGTCACATACACCCAAAGTGACACAACCAGGAATAAAGCCTGTACAAACTGCCTCCCAAACCCCTGGTTTCCATAAATTCAGTGTTCTCCCTTTGGATGTATTATTGCATCAGGAATACTTGTTGATAACAAGAGAAAATACAGAGACTAGCTACCTTTTGGCCCCTTAAAAATTTCAGAGAGTCTGGGATGGTCCGAGTATCTTTTTTCTTCTTGTTCCAAAGAGAGAAAGAAATAAAGGAAATGAAAAGAGAATCCACACGGTATTATGGACCAGTGAACTCAAGCGATGTGCAGTAGGGCAGAAATGGTGTGAGAGCATTAATGTTTTTTAAAGCAATGACCTGGATTGCTATGTATTCTTTAGATAAATAACAGGAGTTAATACACATATTTATATTCTTAGGTTCTCACTGCATATCCTATGAATCCTAATGTAGTGTTATTATGCAAACAATTAAGCAAATACCTCTAGCAAGCACACTGTTAATGCAGATAGAAGATAGATAGATAGATAGATAGATAGATAGATAGATAGATAGATAGACAGAGACAGACAGACACACACACACATTTACACATACACATAGACACACAGACTTGTAGAATTTCAGTCACATCCAAAGAAATCCTCTAGAGATATGTGATGGGGGAGAAGGAGAAAGAAACATAACCGGCATTGCTAATGAAATTTGGTTGAAAATTGCAGTAATCCATTTTCTGATGAAGTGGTTCAGATGCATTTTACACAAACCCAAAATATATAAGACAGAGATAAAAACATTCTTTAATAATAACGTACTTCTGATGAGACAGAATATAGAAAATTACACACTTGGTAAATTCATCAGCTAGAAGCAATCAGGGGAGCAGAGGAGGTCACCTTTCACGTGCTTTGCTATCTCAAATAATCACCTGAAATGTAAGGCTTGCAGCTGACTTTTTCATCTGATTCCAACATGAAACACTCACTGCTCTTTCATGTCACACCAGATTAGTTTGAAACTTGGTTAGCATTTTAATCAAATGCATACACATTTGTAAAGTCCAGTTCAACAGATTACCCTGGGTCCATGTTTCATAGGCAAAAAGCACAACTACTGTGAAATACACCCATACAAACACTCTTTTAACACACCAAAATTTAACACATTAGCTAATGCGAAATTAAGCGTTTGCTTTAAAATGGATATTTACATCATATTCCAGGATTCTGAGATCTTACAAACACATTCCTCACCATGAGGGTGGACAACAGATGAGAGAACCAGAAAGAAAAGCAAAAAAAAGATAGACACAACCATGTAGCATAGCAAGTGGCAATTTAAAAGCTAAGGTAGCATTCCTTTAATTTGAATAGTCTCACCTTTGTTGCCAAGGCTTCAGCACTTTCTCGACAAGTCTTCTCTATTTCAAGATGGTTCTGCATAAAATTAACTTCCTCTATAACCATGTGAGAAACTAGGAATGAGGGGGAAAAAAGTCTCAGCATTCAAAGATTAGTCAGCTATTCCAGAACCCACACAGCTTGTCCCATGATTAAGAATACTTCAATTCTTTAGCCAGCCAGATCTTTAGCCATCATGGAAAAAAAGCATTTAAGATGCTGCCCTGATTAAATCTTAGCTAATATTTGAACATAGAAACAAAAAGGCGCACAACAAAGAACCTTTATTGCTGTTATACACATTTTAAGAAAGCTACTTAGAATGTTTTTAAGTGTCTATTTTCTATGTAACTGTATACATAACCACTAATTTAAACAAAAGAACCTCTCATAAATAAAAAGTAACAAACGAGATTTCCTTTTCTCACCCGGATACAACACGTTAGCTAATGCGAAATTTAAAAAACTAAAGCTTGGGTTGATCTCATAACTGTAACAACAATGTGGCAGGTAAGGTAAGTCTTGCAAAATATTAATCTTTATTAGTGACAAAGTAGTTACTATTATAAACTCCAGGGCAGAGAAGTATGGCAACAAGGTTTATGTATTATGTGATGATGAAAATAGATGCTAATAAATTGTTTCTTGCATCACAGACTATCAGGAAGACTAGGGAAAAAAAATGTTACTGGATATGTTACCAACCCTTGAAAAATAGTAATTTTCATATATCTTTTGATAGCTGGTTTATATAAAATGAGATTTTAAAGTAAAAAGTAATTTAGAACTTGAATTATATTTTGAAGATCAAGTAAGAAAAATGCCCATTCCTTTCACCCATATTCCTAGCAAAAGAAAATGTTCACAATCTCAAACTTAACCATAGCCATGTATACTTATTGACATTTGTTTGGCTTTAAAAAAGAAAAAATTAAGGACACCCAAACGTGAAACCCAACAAAGTTAGGCAAAAAGCACTGGGCTCACGTTAACACAAAGAGAAATTACTTTTGCTTCATTTAAACTTAATTAACCTGCAATTATGATTAAACTCAGGAGAAAAAATTTCTCTCCAAATTAAATACAAAAATGTATTACTTCCTAAGTCTGTCCAAAGTTCTTATTATGTTAATATTCAAATTCATAAAGCAGCACTAAATGGCCAGAAACATCTCTAACCTTGACATTTTTTCAGGGGTAATAATAATCTGCAGCAAATGCAGGCCAACCAAAAACCACTTAACTAATTAGTAGTTGCAGTCACCGAGAAAAACATGAATCAACACTGTTATTACAAGTGGCACATTTGAGTGGCATCTAATTATGACTTGATGAGCACGATACTTGCATTATCAACATTACTACTGCATCCCATCAGGGCCTAAAAGCTGCTGATGGCATTGACTTCGAGAAACTCCCACTCAATGGTACAGCAGCACCCAACAATCGGCTTGGCAGGGGCCCCCCTCACTAAATGACACGTTAAGCGTAATTACTGGTAGACATTGTAAATAAACAGGATTGGAAGTGAAAATTGTACCAAGTGCATAAGACACAATCTGACACATTGGAAGTGGCAGCCTTAATTGAGAGTTTCTTTGACTGCTCAAGATCATTTCAACTGCATTTCTCAGAGGACAGTGATTATAACTGTGGAGACAGACGGCATAATGGTATCAGCACTGCTGACAGAGCAGTGAATTAAATTGTATCTGCTGTTGTGTGAAAGCCTTGATGAGAGGTACAGATGCCTTAGTGGTCTTATCATTATAACACAATGGTCATGTTGTCATCAACCTTTCTGGCTCCAATTGAAAAGAAATGATTGTGTGTTGAAGCTGCCCCCCCATTCCCCTTCCACACCACACCCCCCTTCTCGTCTTCTATCTCTTGTTCTGAATAGAACCAATTTTCAGAGAGCTATGAAATCACGCAATAGGTCCTAAAATGCAGCTGCTTGGCATACAAACGGGTCCCCATTAAACTGGAATCACACACAATATGTGTTTATGCCAGAAGAACAAATAGAAGCTGAACACAGGCCAAGTGTATTCACACACACAAAGCCCGTGTAGCTCTTCATCAATATAATTGCCTTTTATATTGTAGTTTAAATAATGGGCTCTATTATTTCCTTAAAATCCTAATATTCCTGGCATTTTATCACTGTGTTTACAAGGTAGGTTCTTCAAAAATGTGAAGGAAAGGGAAAAGAGACCTATACAATTTTTACAACATCAAATATTACTTTGAATTTTTTTTAGCCTTAATACTTGACATCTTCTGCCACAATCCGGTATTTCCACTAGCATAACAAAAACATAAACACTCTGCATTTTTCATAGGAATTTGACTTTTTATTCAATAACATTCTTGCTCGTGAAAGAGTAAGAAAAATTGTTACTTGGTAGTCAGGTATAGGCCTAGCCAAAAAAAGGAAAAAAAACAACATTTCTAAACATTTTGTAAAAATATGCCCTGTTATTTAACTTGATCAACTCAGCTAGGTAGCACTAGCTCACATTTTTTCCAATTCTGATACACCATTAAGTACGGTTTTTATTTCTTCCTCCAAGAGAGAATAGCAGAAATTAAAACTTGTGCTTTAATTTTTCATTTAAAAAATTATCCCAATGGGCCGGCCGAGTGGCACGGTGGTTAAGAGCTGGCTTGGGATGCCAGCAGCCCAGGTTCGGATCCCACATATGAGGGCCAGTGACACTGACCTCTGAAAAATAAAATAAAATAAAAAATAAAAAAATAAAAATTTATCCCAATGCTAAATTGGTAACAGAGAAGCCTACTTACAAACATCCTAGATTCAAGAGGGAAGACTGTATTTCAAAGGGCATCTATATCTGTAAGAAGCATGACCCCATTTCCAGAAACAAGACGGGTCACATGACACAAAACAGAATTTTGTTTAAATAAACAAATTTATTTGCACTTTTCATAGGATAAATGTCTTAAAAACCTTTTAATTGTTCATTTAATGATTTGCCTTATGGTCCTAAATTTGGGCTTGCCTCATGATTTCCACAATCCATGACCATTACATTTAAAACATCTAAAACTTACCTATCATATGAATAACATGAAGGTTTAAGAAAGCCAAAAAAAGATGAGCTTTAAATAAAGTGACCCTATTACTGTAGTTACATTAAAAAAAAAATCCCAGTAATTTAGGGTTACGTACTGAAATATTTACAGATCAATGATATGATGACTGCCGGCCGAGTGGCGCAGTGGTTAAGTGCTGGCTTGGGAAGCCAGCAGCCCCGGTTCGGGTCCCACGTATGAGGGCCAGTGACACTGCCCTCAAAAAACAAACAAAAAAACAATGATATGATGACTGGAATTAATTTCAAAATAATCTGAGGTCAGTGAGACTGCGTGTATGGACATATAGAAGAAAGAAGACTGGCCATGAGTTGATAACTATTGAAGCTGTATGATGGGTACAGGACGGTTCAATATGCTCTTGTCTCACTTTTCTATAAGCTTGAAATTTTCCATAATAAAAGTTTTTTAATGACTCTGAGAACTCAGAGGTGTAGCCTAGAAGTACATCAATTGCTGCTTTTATCAGTCAAGTTGAATTAGCAAAGTGTGTGGCTCCTTTTCTATGACCCCAAAACACTCTTACACACCTGCAATCATAGACTATATCACACAGTAGGGTAACTAGAGTTTTTTGTGGGTTGTTTTTTGTTTTTTTGTTTTTTTAGTGGGGGGAGTGTTTACTTGTTTTTGTCTTGTTCTAACCGTGAGCATGAGAGCAGAGATTTTGTTCTACTCATATCTGAATCTCATGCACTTAGCACACTGTTGTATCGTAAGTACAAAGCAGGTCATCATGTTTGTGTTTATTCTAATGGCTGGAAACATCTATCAGTCCTATGTTCATCTGTGAACACCCTTTCACAAGAATGTTCTCTGTCGTGAATTCCTTAGGAAGCAACTACCCTCGCCATCTACTGAGGCAACTATGTGTCCAGCCTCGTGCTAAACCCTTTACATGTGTTCTCTCATACAAGTTCTCACAACCAGCCTATGAGGTAGGCATTCTCACAGCAGTTTTATATTTGAGAACACTGAGGTCCAGAGAAGCTAAGTAACATATCCCAAATGACAGAGTTCTAGCTGGGAAAGCCCAGCCAAGCCGATTTCTAGTGACTCCAAATTTCTACGTTCCTTTCTAATGCGTCATATGTAAAGGTGACACCACCAATGGCATTGCTTCCCGAACCGGACACCACTCCACCCAGCCATCTCTCAGCCACGTGTAGGTGCCAGGATGTCTCTAAAGTGTGCATGGAGAACATGCCATGAGTTTCTCTGCAGCATCAGATACTTAGAAAGGTTTTCATGTAATAAGAAAAACACCTATGAAAACCGGTGGGTAGAAGAACATTGGTGTGCCCTACAACCGCAGGAAGGATCCGATGCTGTGGCCTAAAAGACATGGAAGGCCTTTACTTACTTCTGTCACAGGGAGCGGTCTTCCTAGGAAACAGAACCTTGCTATGTCATGGTGGTTTTGTGCAGAAAGATCAGAGAAGGCTCAGGAAGAGGTGGCAGAGGGCCAAGAATGGCATGGACGTGTGGACAAAACCCTCCAGGAAATGCACACGAAGCTGGGGAGGGGAGAACACTACGGCATAACAAAGCTTTCCCCTGAGCTGTTCTTCCTGGAAAGCTAGGCCTAGAGGTAAACATGACAGGACGCCGATTTCAACTTAGCACAAAAAGCAGCTTTCCCCAAGAGCTGTCCAGATGTGAAGATGTGTCCAGAAACTAACTCACAGAAGGCAAATGGCAGGAACCCGAAATACTGAAGGGCAGTCAAGCACTGCACAGGGCAGTGAGTGAGATGGTAAGGAAGCAGCTAACATTTATTGAGCTATAATGTCAGGCACTGTGTTCCCCACTTTTTACACAGATTATCTCACTTACTCTTCGAACAGCCTATCAGGCAGGGGCATTTATCCAAATTTTATTAATGCGGAAATTGCTCAAGGCTACATGGATTCACACCAACTGGTACGTTTTCCACTGGTGGTAACTACCTCACTCCCTTCCAAAACTGAAAATTCTGTGTTCAAACATCATAAACCATTTATCTCAAATACAATCTTTTTAACAAATATTTAAAGCTTTCTTAGTCCCCAAGAGAAAGTCCCATTTGAACTATTTCCACTGCACATAGTATGCCAATCGACTGTCAGTGATTAATTCAGCACATTAACTGGTCACCATGTCAGTGGTATAACTCGGCTATGACTCGGTGTCAGCACAAGTGAAAGAACATCCCATTAATCCTGCATAAGGAACGGAGAAAAATCCTACACACCTGTAATTCCTGTATTCATAAATAAGAGATATTTCTGTCATAGATATTGGCCTCCAAAGATAGGGAATACCAACAATATTTCCCTTAGATTTTCTTTGTTACTGCCAGACACTTGAAATAAACCGGCTATTGAAATTTAACTATAATGCTGCACTTTTATAGCTACTTTACCTTCAGCAAGAATAAAACATTTTGTTATACAGTTACCAAGTCAACACTTTCTGTTAAAATCTAACAGCCTTCGGGCGGCCGGCTGGTTAGCTCAGCTGGTTAGAGCGCAGGGCTCGTAACACCAAAGTAGCTGGTTCAATCCCCACCTGGACCGCGGAGCTGTGCCCTCCACAACTGGACTGAAACGACTACTTGACTTGGAGCTGATGGGTCCTGGAAAAACACACTATTCCCCAGTAAAAATCTTTAAAAAACATCAAACAGCCTGACTAGCACAGCATGTTTACAGGATGATGGACAAAGGCCCTACATCCAAGGAGGAGGGTCACTTTCTTGCTAAGGTCTGGCCCCTTTCCCATGGTATTTTCCTTCTGAGTGCCACCAGGTAAGTTCTATCTTAGGGGATAAAATAGTAACAAAAATACATCACATAAAAAATAACAGCAAAAATTTAGAAAAGTATTACAGGTTTTGTGAGAATAGAACTTTCCTTGGTGAGAAGGCTATTTCAAACATTCAAACTCTTAAAAATGTGTAAGTTCTGTGAACCTAGAAATCCTTTTTTATAAAATAAGAAACTAATAAGACCACTGTAGAGATGTATGTGTAAGAATATTTGCCATGGCATAATTTACAATAACTAAAACCCAGAAATAATCCATCTGTCACTGAAGGAACATTTAAGTAAATTACAGTACTATCATATAAGAGAATACTTTGGGCAACAATTAAAATATACATCTCTACTGACATGCAAAGATAACTGTCACACAGAGGGTGCCAAAAATATGTATATACATTTTAAGGAAGCAAAAAAATGTATTAAAATTGTAATACTCAATATACCAATAACAAAAGATGAACACAAGTCATGTGTACACATTTTTTTGGTATATTGTTTACTGAAAAAAGCAGACTGCAAAACTGAATGCAAAGCATGACTGTATTTTTTTGTAGATACATATATTACACAGAAAAAAGACCAGGAAAGAAAGACTATAAAACACTAAATTGGCTTTTCTCAAGGAGTCATGATAACAAGTAATTTTTGTTCTCCTTTAATTGTTCTGCATAGGAAAATGTGCTATAACAAATACAAATGGTCTTTTATAATCACTCTCATAAAACAATAATGCTCATTCCATTTCCTTAAAAATCATAGTAATGTCAGGGCATTTGGGCGCAAATGGGAAGACAATTCTTGCCTTCTTGGCTGCCCAATGCATCAACAACTAAACATGGGGACATGTCTACCCACATAATCCCAAAACACAGTTATGTGTGTTATAATAATTCCACTGAAATGCTTACGTACTTTTCTGAAATTCCTCCAGTTTTCTAACAGCTTCATCCCGTTCTTGCCTAATTTTGTCACACTGAAATGAGAAAAAAAAAATGAAAATACTAACTTTGCATCATAAGTTGGAAAGACAAGAAAGAGCAAACTGTTTATAAAAGAAATAGCACTTTTTATCAAAGAAAACAAAAAATTAAAACACTTTAAAAAGCATGAATGGTCACATGGTATTTGTACTGCTCAACCAGCATGGTCTTGGTACCAGTGTATGTGGCCCATTTTCTCGAACTTTCTAAGATAATGAAGTCACCTTACTGCTTATCATGTCCTCAGTAACAGACCAATTGAACATCCTTGGGTTAAAAGGAATTTGTTCTCTAAAAGAACATTTGTACCTCATTTTAAGTAGGTATTTTGCTAATGCAGTGAGTACCCCATTCATCCGCAGGTCAAATTCCCCAAAACTGGATAGATTCAAATATCCAGAACCCTGGAGCACAGTCGGAAGCAACCAGTGCATGAAGACAAACTGCTACCACACACCCCACGCACCTTCCTACTCAAGAAAAACACCTATTATCCCTGTGTCCTTAGGATTCTGTATAGAACAAGACAGAAATTTAAAAGGAAAGAAGATAATATATTTCACAATAAGCATATATCATTTAATAAGCAGATTTTATCTTTTTTTCTTTTTTCTTTTTTTGCAATAATTAGTGATACATTCTCAGGGAACAGAACTGGCTTAGTCAAGGTGGGGGAGATAGGGAGAGAGAGAGGGAGAGAGAACTCATGGGAGAGAGAGAGCTGTTGCAAAAAAAGGGTAAACGAATCCTTCATTTTAAAAAGTGGGAGGAATCACTCAAAAGACTTTAGCAGGTAAGACCATAAAAGGCAGAAAAAAATCCCCACCAGAAATTATTAAAGCATGACGACCTTTTAGAGAATCTGGTATAGAAATAAGTATTTATTATTTTAACAGGCCCTGAAGGTATTAATGAATTTTTTAAAAGCCTAATGTTCATTTTGAGTACTGAATTAAATTCACCCTGAATTTCATAAAACAGTAAAGTATAACACATTTTAGAAAGATTTTCATCAGAAATGTCTAAACCTTTAAAAAGTGATTTTAGCTATCAGAGTAGTAATTAAAATTTTAATTTTGTGGAATACTATAATAAGAGGATCATGTGAACAAAACAAAACTTTAAGTTACATTTTAATCCTACCATGCCAAATAAAGATATTGGGATTTCATGTCTTTGGATATTTTCAAATTTCAATGGCTGAAAAATAATGATGCCATTGATAATGTGAAAAATCCAAATTAAAGTGGTGAGATATTCTCGTCTACTAGACTGGCAAAAACTGAAAAAGTCTGAAATCATGAGTTGGAAAGTCACATACTGCCAGTGGGAGTGTCAGCTGTATTACTACTTGGGAAATATACTATCAAAATTAAAAATGCACACACCCTATGACTCAGCATTTCTACTTCTTGATTCTATTACTGTGAACTCTAGTAATGTTTACAAGATGATCTACTCAAACATGTAAGCATTTATAACAACAATAAACCATGGTATGTTCATACAATACACTATAGACCAGTGAAACAGAATGAACTCAAGCTCTATCTATGTATCAACATAGATAAACCTCAAAAGCATGTTGAATAAAAGGCGTTGCAGAATATATATCAAATGATACCTTAACACACAAACACATACAAAATTCATGACAGTAGCTATCTGAAAAGATACAGAGGGTAAGGAGACTGCGGTTGGGCGACACAGGTGATATCCAACGTTTTTATCTGTGGCATTCTTTTTTATTTTTAAATTTAAAAAAAACTAATGGTTAATTCTGTGTGCTGTATATTTGTTATAATAGTCTCTGTCCTTTTCTGTGCTTTTAAAATACTTTTAAAATTTAAAAAAAAAAAATTAAACCGTTCAGTTTTCCCCTCAACTCCCTCAAAAACTCAACCTTCATAAAAACTGTCACCATTCGTTTGATTGGGTAAATCCATTTTGACAAGAGTACATGAAACAATTACACAGTGCTAAATTAGCAAAGCTGTTTACTACATCCTGATTTAGACCCTCCACAAGAGAGGTCCGACTGGGCCATTTCCTAAAAGAGAAGGCATACTGTAGTCCCCCTTTATCTGCCCGGAATACATTCCAAGACCCCCAGTGGACGCCTCAAACCACAGATAGTACAGATACCCTATATATACTATGTTTTTCCCTATATATAGATATCTATAACATTTAACTAATAAATTAGGCATAGTAAGAGATTAACAACAATAACTAATAATAAAATAATTGTAACAATATACTATACAAAAAGTTATGCTAATGTAGTGTGTCTCTCCCACCTCTCTCACTCTCTCACTCTCTCTCTCAATCTCTATCTCAATCTCTCTCTCAATCACTCTCTCAAATCTCTGATAACCCATCTGGTAAACAAGAAGGCCGGTAAGTAACATATAGGTAGCATATCGGCATAGATATGCTGGACAAAGGGATGACTTACATCCCAGGCAGGACAGAACGGGACAGCTAAGATTTCTTCGTGCTACTCAGAACAGCCTGCAATTTAAAACTTACGAACTGTTTATTTCTGCAATTTCCCATTTAATATTTTTGGACTGCAGTTGATCATGGGTAACTGAAACCGCAGAAAGTGAAACTGTACTCTTTCATTAAGGTTTTCTTGTGAAAATCTAGTCCCTGTTTAAAAAATAGAAAAAAACTGTCTTTATCTCAGAGTTGGTGCTTGGGAGTGCTGTTCCTAACTTAATGCTACTTGGGTTCTTCCAGATACCTCTCAAAGCTCCACCTAAAGAAATTAGAAGTTAATTTCATTCTCACTTAAATCAAATAGCCAGAGTTTTCACTGAGACTTTGTATGACCAAAAAAAAAAAAATGGAATGAGCATTAAACAGGGTGGTACTCTACCTAATCATTCTGAAAAAGGCCACCGACTGACATCACATACAAACCACCAATGCAGCTACCATGTACTGGCCATGAACAACACAGGACAATGTTAGGGAAGCTTATACCTAGCCCCCAAAAGTAAGACGTTATGCCCACGCTCTCTGGGCATACGGCCCAGGGAGACAGACTCTGGTTAACAACAGGTCTCAACATCAGTCTTATTCCCACATGCAAGGAGCCGGTTTCTCTAGTCCAGCTATGTGCTTTTACACGAAGCTATCTCCCAGCCCCAGCTGTGTTCTAGCAGGGGTCTTCATGTTGTTTTGCTTTCTATTTTCTGCAACCACATTATGATAGAACTGGCAGCCACAGCCGTTACCATCTGTTATGGCTACTGAAAGGGGTATGTGGGGGGGGGGCGGGGGGGCGCGGATCTACACAAGCTGCAAATGCAGCTTTCTTATTCGGAACCAGAGCTGAACAACCTATGGAGGGCGAACCTGTTTTCTAAGCAGAAATCCAAACATCCCCTTATATCACCATTTTAGGCGAACCCAGAAAAATACCTTGCAACCTTTCTCTCAGTCTACCCACAGAGAGAAGTCAGCAAGGGTTCTGGGCCTTTTCGGACGCACGTTAAGTCTTTATGTCCCACCGAAGCCCCTCACCCATCCTACCCCTTCCTCCACCCTGCTCACGCAGCTGCATCATTTGTAGAAATGGCTTCCTTTTTGTCTGAGAATTGCTCATGAAGACTGTGCAATAGCAACAGATGTTCTTGGGCCCACGTCACTTAATTTTAATGCCCAATGATTCTCCGTAGCTCAAAGCTGGGGTGGAACCCAGCAACACGAGCGCTGGCTGGTTTAAGCAAGCCGGATAACATTACGTCTACTCTCGAATCTCTATTTTGGCTCTTTATAAAGTGGTGAATTGACCGGAGGTTGGCCTTGCTGGCTTTGAAAGCTCTTAATATTAGAAGCCCTGGCTACTCTCCAGATCTCTTCCTTGAGCCTCATCCAGGCAGATACCTGGCTTCTGAAACGAAACCAGCATTTCAGAGCCCTGGCAGAGTGATTTTCAGAGGCATGTCTTCCCATTGTGAACTGGCGTTACCCCCTCCCCCCAGCAAAATGGGCAGCTCTGTTCTTTGTCCCTCGCATATCATCCAACTACTGTTTATATTAAAATGTCTGCTTAACAGGGCTTAGCAGGAGTACAGATAACAGATGTAGACACCAAGACACCTTTATATTTTGCTGTGTATACAGTTTATGCAAGAAAAACCTCCACTATTCTAAATTGTGTCTAACTTCCACTAACATAAACATTAATTTTTATCTCTGTGGCGTACAAATGCAGTGGAGGGTTGCCAGCCTGTAAAAAAGCCAGTTTGGGCCCAACAAGTACGCATATGCACCACATACACACATCAGCGGACACTCTAGACCCGCGCAGTTGGCTGAATTAGACTGCTAAGCTGGTATCTACTATAATCACTGAATGCCTCTGTTTCCCTCCTCTGAGCACTGAACAATTCATACAGCACCGATTCATGCCAGGGACTGTGTGAAGCACTGGGGGGGGGGGGAATATACTGAGGAACACAGACCACAAAACATATGATCTACCAAGAAAGGTTACCAACAAAACAAGCAATTTATAAGAATACTTTCTACAATGAAAGAAAGACTACACTATAGGAACACAGCAGAGGCTAAGTCTGAAGAGGTCTCAACCCCACGCCATTTTTACTTATTTTTCTTCAAGTTCATTCCTTTTATGTCCAGTTACAGTATTTAAATATGCACAGCATCAAAATTGTGCATATTTACCTGTTATAGAATCTTGGATGATGCCGTGAGAGGGCCATCAAATCATTTTTAACAATCATCGACAATTCTATTGGTCCACCTACGTATGTTTGGCTAGAACTCCACTGCTTCTCCTTAAACAACACAATAAATTAAATCATTCCGACTAGAATGGAATTCCTTTCACCCTGTCTCTTTCAGTGGTGTTCTTTCTTCCAATTCAAAGTTCTTTCCCTCCAATTTTTGCAGGCAATAAAGTAGTAGCTCCCCCCACTCCAATGCTGTCTCACAGCGTTTTCCAAATTCTAGGTATTGTGTGTTAGATGGAATCACATCATCAGGACAGAGATCCCTGCTCTTTGTTTCTGGATAGATTGCTGTTAATAAGAGACTCATTTTCACTTTCAAACTGCTAAGTAATTACTTTTTCTCTGGCACAACCACTTGCCACTCTGTTCTAAAGAAACTGCATGTATGTGGATGTATTATGCATGAACAGTTAGCATAATGGATGCATATCTTGCTCTTTAAAGTGGCTTCTTAGTATTGATTTTCTTTTTTTTAAATAAAATTCTTTGGGACCTTCACCTCTGAAATGTACACAAGAGGAAGAAATTTTAACAATAGACAGCTGAGCCAAGATGCAAACAGGATCATATATCTCGCTTCTTGAAACCTAAGTCTTAGAAAGTATCTGTCTAGCTCCCTTTTCATTCATTGTTCCTGGCACGCTGACAGAGCTGCCTTGATGGAGCTACCGGAGGAGCTCACCCAAACGACTTCTAATCAGCCACTTAAACATTTATTCATTTCAAAACTCTATCTCAGCTCATAATATTCAACATAAATACTTACTGTTTAAAGGCAGGCATTCTTCTATCATACACATTTCCTTCTTTTTATGCACGCTCCACACACATACCCTCCACCCTCAGAAAGTTGAAAGCTATTCCATTAAAAGCTCAGTGAGGCTTTGCACCTCCCTCCCCCATATAGGAGAAAAAAACAAATAATTATGACCAAGATTCTGAATGAGTCACAAGAGAATGCCCTTCAATTGTAGAAGCATGACTAACATCTGAATATGGTGACTGCTTCACAAGCAAAGTAAAACATTGTATTTGGTTGTTTCCAAAGTGTATAGTCTTCTATTGTTCCATACTCCCCAAAAATAAATGTGGAAGCCTTGCTGACTTCAATGACACAGGCTTTCTCACTTTTTAACACACTGTTGCTAATGTCATTTAGAAACTAAGCAAAAAATAACAGAAAGTAGCACTCTTTCCATAATCTCCACTTAACTTGATGTTAAAAAAACAACCGAAGTTTTTATATTTTAATCCCACCCATATAACTTGTACATTATATACCATTTTGATAATGAATTTTGTTGATAAAATGTGATACGCACATAAAAGACACACAGATGTTTTATTACAAAGAAGCAAACCATTAATTCCGCTTGTGAGGGAATTAACAAGACTTTGAAAACAATCAGTGACATTTAAGCCCAGCATTAAGAGCTACTAAGGGTCTGTCACATGGAATTGAGTGGGGAACCTTGTCTTTTTGTCCTTTTCCCATCCCACACCCAAACTCTAGACATTCACTTTTATCGTTACAATTTATCAGTTATTTATCAACTTGCCTTTGTCTTTCAAAGTGGTTTTACTCGAGAGTGGGAACTTCATATCTTTTTCTTTACACCCCAGTACTCAGAAGGCATTCAACAAAAAGTTCTCCCTTCAAAAAGTTTTCCTTATAATCTCAAAAAGATTGATTCCACCCTCAAAGACATTGGTAAAAGCCACAAAATAATCAACATTACATTTCTCTTAAAAAGGGAAAAGTGCAAAGGAAAAGATCATTAAAACTTTGACCCACCCTTCCAAATCTCCTCCTATCCTTGGAATGTATTATATCAGAATCTACATACAGATGAGCACACACACACACATGAATTTTACTGATATAAGATTGATTTGATGTTTATTTTATTAGATTGACCTGATATTTAATTTCCAGTTTTTAAATAGAAACCAATAGATGGCGAAGATAAATGATCCAGAAAAGTGTTGAGTCTGATAAATTGTGGAATTAAAGTTATGTGGAAAATCCATGAGCTAACAATAAAGAATTATGAATAAAACCAAGACCTTTGTGGAAAAAGAGTCAATTAGTTCCTATAAGATTACCTGCTTCAAAAAAGGGCATTTGGGGTCAAAAGATCTATGTTTGAATCTAGACTCTGTTAAACACTGAGGTCCTATTCTCTGTGAAATGGAGCTGATGCAGGGCTGTCTGAACCATCAGTGGAGGGAGCTGAGTGAAGGCGCATGGCCCATCGCAGCTCCTTAATAAACACCGCCTCTTAAGCAACACTGTGCTCTGTAGAGATTCATGTCCTGCCCCTGTCTCAACAGAGGAGATTCCAAACAGGGCATAAAAAGATCTTACCCGAAGGAATCATACCCACTCTCTCTTCCCACTGATAAGGTTTATGACCTAACAACAAAGATAGTCTTCGTGTGGCCGTGTGGAAAGGAGAAATAACTTGCCATTTATTTTTTTGGTCCCTTCCATTGGTGCAGAATTTCCCCACATCCAATTAAATATGGCAAAAGAAGTCTTACTTTATTTAAATTCCTATCCTTGGCTGGTTTACCTAAACTGTGTTCTGGGGCCACGAGGGAGGAATGGCCACATATATCTGCTGACGTGGAGTGGCCAAAGCTCACCCAGCCAGGCACAAGCAAATAAATGCTTTGCCAGGGAAAATGGCGCTCTCCGTCTACCGCCTCTGGAACTAGCACTGCTTTTACTCATTCTATTCTGTATAAAAAGGCTTTTATTATATGTGTCCTTCCTTTGTAATACAGCCCCCCTTTTTGGGGAAAAATCTTCAGTAATAAGCCCTCTAGTCTTTTAACAGAAGATAAACAGAGTGCGGTGAACTTAAAACCACTCGATTCTGTTTTATCCAACCACACAGCATTCCCTACTGCTTTCATTTCCTTTCTTCCCATTCCTGTTAATAGTTATTTTTAAAGAATTAGAACAGAAGTGGGTCAATAACGCATACAGATGTTACAAAAGTATTAGGCCATCCTCTGTGTAGAGAAACATGTAAACAGTTAATGGGCGAAGGTAATTTATAATTCTCCTTGTACCAAATGCTTTTTATCCATAATTCCACTTGCGTAACAGATGGCTCACTTAAAACCTTACAAAAGAAAGTGGCTCTCAGTTAGACAACCATCATCACCACCAACAACAGACGTTTACAGAACATCTACTATTTTGGGGGCAATTGTAGGTCTAGAAGCAAGCAGGGATTAAAGAAGAAAAGAGAAAACAAAAGGTTTACTCTCCTTGCTCTTAAGTCATTCATTTTCTCCTACAGCCTTCCTTCCCTATCACATGAAGACACTTGTTTGCTTTCCCTCCTCCTGTCTTCTAGGTTAAGACAGAGAGTTCTCCTGAATGAACCCTTTCAATTTGTTCTGCTCTTCTCCTGAGGGTCCAGGAACATCTATGGAAGAGACTGAGTTGACTGATAACTTCTTGGCTTTCACCTAGAACTGGAAGACGGTTGGGTATCTTAGAAAAAGAGACGCAAGCTACCTGGCCTAAGCATCATCCACTGGCTTCACTTTGAAATTATGGAGCATCGGGCACCCAGGATTTAGCACAAATCCCCCCACCTGTTGGCATCCTCAGGACATCTGTGATTTGAGGTGGTTATGGTAGTAGAATTGGAAATTTTGTCCAACTATTTTCTGTGACCTTTTTACCATAGTAGAGACACATATACCAGCCCCCTGCTATCATAGATATTTTCATCACCCCCACCTACCATTCCCTGAATCATCTGATGACAGGAAGAAAATAAACTTAAGATTTCACAGAACACCAAATAGTTACTTACAAATGAGCAAAGGAGTCTTAAAACTGAGTGAAAAATAATGATCTAAAAATCCATTATAATCTGCTTTGAACTAGAGGATTGATCATTGATGTCTCCAAGCGCTACTACTATGTAGGGAGCAAATTAACATCAGTAAAAAAAGTTAAATATGGGCCAGCCGAGTGGCGCGGTGGTTAATTGCTGGCTGGGAAGCCAGCGGCCCCGGTTCGGGTCCCACATATGAGGGCCAGTGACACTGCCCTCAAAAAAAAAAAAAAAGTTAAATATGATTCCTAAAGGACCAATAAATACCTCCAAAAAATATGCCTCAAGTTTTACAAATATTTAGCTCACTACAGCTCTTCAAAATTATAAAGACAAGGTTTCATAACATACAGCAATGACAACCTTCTTTAACAACCACAAAGCACCTGTTTTATTCATTTCCCACCATGGACATTATGTTCTGACATACTGGTCTGTCAAATAAAGTAATATCTAAAAGTAAATTTCATTTATGTCTAGAAACAATAATGGATAGTTCTGCTCTCTCTTCTACCTTTAATTTTCTACAGTCCCTCTACTTTTTGTTTCTAACTTAGCATTCCCTTCCATTTGTCCCCGCCCTATTTACAGGGAAAATTTACAGGGAAAAGACTATGTGCATACCAAACAAATACTCCAAAATCTTAAGTAAACATGCTCAGAGACAAGAAGGTAAGTAGTTTGGAAACGTTAAGTAGAATTCAATTATTTAACAGTTTAAAAATAAAACTAACAGAGTTCCTGAAAACATCCACCAGGCTTCCACATCTTCACAATGGATGCTTTTCAACATCTAGTGTAGTATTCATATGCTTAGAGGAAGCAGAAGTAAACATACGAAAGGTTCATGGAGGCGGTTGGGCGAAACACCAATGACTCACTCCAAACAGTTATCGCCAAAACCTAGTGTGCCTAAAACCCCAAATGTCTCAGGCCTTCAAGTCCATCCCTGGAATCCCAAAACTGACTGCTAGGGAAAGTACAGTTCTTGGGGGACCCGTGCTGCCTGGCCTGGTGCCTCGTGCACATGGAGCTGTGTAGTTAATCTCCGAGGCAGCACCCACTGTGGCATGCCTGCTATTCTTCACCATCTGGAGGCTCGAGTTGATATTAGCTTGAACCACACATGCAGGAGAAAAGAGAAGAAAGAAAGAAAAACTCTCCTTCACATTTAACTGAAATTGGAGGCAGAACAATGCACCATGCCTTTTCACACATAAGAAAAGGGTAAAGTACACACCTTCTCCTTTGTTTTCTGGTTCTCTGCTCTGAGGTCTTCATATTCGCCTATCGCTGAAAGAAAAAAGGAAAGCCACATTATAACACCATCAAAAGTTTACTGTAGGAAAACCTGGGAATGCAACTACTCCCTACCATCTATTTACTAGGATTGGGGGGCAGGGCAGAAGAGGACATAGAAGAAAGTCAGGAAGAAAAAGAGGCCTTGGCAGATAGCAACCCACCAAGCCGAATTTCGGTTCTCCCCAGGACATTAGGGAAGACCTATGAGCCATAATGACCTATGACAAGTCACTTCTCTTTGATACTCAGCACTTGGTCCTGTGAAAGGAGACAGGTGGGTGGCCCCTGCAGTTCCTTCCAGAACGATTAGGCTGTGGTGCTGTAATCAGAAGTTTATTTCTAAAATCAGCCTCCAGAAATAAAATAGGTTTACACAATCAACTCCCTGTCACACATCTGCTTTATCCATAGAGCAAAAAGTTCATGCTATGAGCATTCAGCTAATAATAGCCATTTTCAGGAACTGCAAGATTATCAGTCACCAAGCCAGGATCAGACACCAGGCACATTCATTCACTAGGAAAAAACAATGTGAATTATTTGGAACTAGTTCCAATTATGTGGGAAAAACAGCAGTTTTCTACTTAAAATCCTCTAATGTCACAACAATTAAGTAACCTGAACCCCCCACCTTCATCTTGTAGCCTGAGCACTATTTTTAGATATCCTTAACAGCTGAGAACATGACATTTAGTGCAAATGATGGGAAGAATGAGGGTGATCTGGGATTCATGGTGGAACACAAAATCTAAGGTGGGCCTAACAGAACTGCCATCAGCCAGCACCTTCATTGGAACCAGAGAGTCAAGAAATCATCAGATGGGTTTTGTATACTGTTACTTCTAAAAAATGTAATTGGGATTTGTCTTTTTAAAAATCTCAGGTTTTTTTCTTTAAAAAAAAAAAGGCCAACAGAACTTCTTATTTCTATGAATGAGAATAATCTGAAGATAGAAATAAAAACCTGAAACCAGAGGCTTCCAGGAACACCCCAGATAATCTGGTCATTAATTCTAGAAGTGTATAATTCTAACCACTGGAGTGGAGAACATTCCAGAAACAGACAGTTCACGTGGCAAAGTACATGTTTTAGTTCCTCCAATAGTGTCCCAAAGGATTTAGAATAGCTACTATAATGGTAGGACCAAAATTTCAAAATCCAATTCGGATGAATAAACATTTATGGGATTATACCACCCAGGCCCAAAAGTTTGATCAGCACTCCATGACCATCTAAGGAAGAATTAATGGACAATTTTACTATAGTCACACTCAAAAAGAATCCTTGAAAAGTAGCCCATAAAACAGCCCTTTTAAAAATAATATTTTTTTTTTTTTTGAGGGCAGTGTCACTGACCCTCATATGTGGGACCAAACCAGGGCCGCCGGCTTCCTAAGCCAGCGCTTAACTACCATGCTACTCGGCCGGCCCAAAAATAATTATATTTTAAGCAGAAAAGATCTGATTGACCACAAAATGCAGCCCTCTGCACACCAGCTTGTCAGCCTCCAGCACACAGACTCCAACCAATGAGTACAAACTAAATTGTTCTTGATTCTGAAAAAAAATCAATAAAACGCGCCCCTTTCCTTTTTCAACAGAAAGAAACAAGAACTAAGAGACTCTAAAAATATATACTTCTGCCATTGAGTAGTCTATGGTCATGATCCCAAATATTATTATTGTATCTAATACAGTTTTGAAAATTAAATATATACTTTGAGAGACTGTGCTTTAGCTTACTTGACATTTAAAAGTATCTGTAGATGAAGTTGAAAAATCAAAATGATTTACCACTCGATTCTTAATGACCTACTTTACAGATATATAAAACAAATAATAAAGGCTTATAAAACCATGATCTCATATTGACATTAAGAAAATGTTTTCCTTTGAAAGCATCAGATAATGGCTTTGAAGGCTTTTTTAAAATACCATACTATTTTTCCATTATATTGCCAACAGAATACAGATGAAACATTGTAGATTCCCAATTAATGGCTCATTATGAAAAGCGTTAGGAACCTTTCACCTATCATATCTTAATGGAAAGTGCAAAAATCTGCTTTATTGTGATGATGTGCAAGTTAAAAATAAATAAATAAAGCCAGGTATAGGGAAAGGTGATAAAAAAAAAAAGTATGGGAAGAATTCAACAACTTGGTAGCAGGAAGGGGGCACTGGAAAGATAGAGCATAAAAGAAAAAGGAAAACAGTTACAAATATTTTTATTTCTTTGAAGTTAGAAAACTATGCTCACTGCTCTAAACAATATTTATACATACACACACACACACACACACACACACACACATCATAGTGAATACATATGTAACCCCATCCTCAGCCAAACTGGTAAAACTGAAATGACCTATATTATTCAGCTACTTTCTTTTCAGCAATGCTCAAGGGTCACAGAGAAAGCCTTCTCATTGTTTCAAAAATGGCTCACAGTTTGAAAAAAAATTTTAACTCAACTGAACAGCCTAAGTGATTTGATGGAAGATCCTCCAAATTTTGAATTAACCAGTGCCAAAGAAAAGATGAATTAGACCAATTCTCTGCCATGTGAAAAATACTCACAGCTGAGAAGACATCATCTCTCAGTTTATAGGTACAGTACCCTTCACTGCACTAAAAGGTCATACAGCACAGTAATTAAAAAGCCGTCTAATCACAGCCTGAACACTTACTAGCCACTAGCACTTACTAGTGGTTAAACTATCTTAGTCACATTTCTCATCCGAAAGACAGGAATATTAATTATACACGTCTCATAGTGTTGTTATTAAGAATGAGTGAGGTCCGGCCGTGTGGCGCGGTGGTTAAGCACTGGCTTGGGAAGCCAGTGACCCCAGTTCGGTCCCACATATGAGAGCCAGTGACGCTGCCCTCAAAAAAAAAAAAAAAAAAAAAGAATGAGTGAACATGTTAGATATAAAGCCTATAAGTGTTCAATACACATTAACCATGGCTATTGTTACTGATACAGCAAAGTACATCAAATCTTGGGTGCACAACAAGAGATTAGGCTGCTCCCTAACGCCCTCAGTCTCCGTCTTACTTTTGTCACATAGGGTCTGAAAGATGGCAGGGCAGAAAATCTCTGAAACCCCAGGCAGTACCATCCTCCACGAATAAGAGGCTTCCCTAGTCTAGGGCACACCTGGGGCAGTCTTTTTTTTTAAAAGCCGTGAGCACCCCAGGTGATTCTAATGTGCAGCCAAGGAAGGGAACCACGACCTACCAGTCCAGAGTGGACGAAAGAGGAAGATGTGGACAAAACAAGGAGAATGTCAGGCTGAGCACGTGTTTCCAGAATCATGCTGGGTTTTCTATTTTCTCACTCCCTAATGCCAAGCAGCAGATCATGACATAGCCAGCCCAGGACGCAGTGGAGTAGGCTTAGTGGTTCCAGCAACATAACAACTGAAGTTCCTAACTACAGGCCAGTAACACCTCCAACTGGGGTGAACAACATCCCAGTTTGCCTGGGACGGTCCCAGTTTTAGCAGTGAAGAGTCCAGTGTCCCTAGGAATTCTCAGCCCCAGGTAGGTCAGTCACCCTATCTCTAGCATTAGCTCAAGATCAGTAGTTCCAACCAATAATTTCGAGACCTGCACTGTCAAATATGGTAGCCACCAGCCATGTGTGGCTACTTACATTGAAAATAAATAAAATTGAAAATTCAGTGCTTCAGTAGCAATAGCCACATTTCAAGTGCTCAATAGCTGTGTGTTGCTAGTGGTTACCATAGAGACAGTGGACACAGAACATTCCCGTAACAGCAGAAAGGTCTACTGGAAAGTACTATTCTGGACATCTGTGTCCGGATACTCTCTCTACAAGCACCTCAAATTCAACACGTTAGAAAGAGAACTCATCGACTCCCATTCACCCCAACCTCCTCCTACTTCCTGCATGTGGGAACTCCTGTCACTGTGTCCTCACCTGCCTCGTCCTCAAGCTAGTACCTCAGGATCACACGTGATGCCACTTTCTGCTTTCTTCCACCTCCAAAGGACCATCGAAATGCTCAGATCTCTTAAAAGGTCTCCCTGATCTGCCCTTCCTCTACAGCCAGTATCTCTGCCCCAGTTCTTACCCTTAGTAATGGTAAGAGGGTAAAAACCCTCTTACCTAACTTCCCTCTATCCCAAGTTGATTCTTCATAAGGTATTGGGTTGTCAGAAAAGTCATGACGCATTTTTGCAATGAAAACATAGAAAAAAATACGTCATGACTTTTCCGGCAACCCAACAGAAAGCATAGTAACAAAGCAACCTGGTTATTTTGTTCTCTTGTTTAAAAGCCCCTAAATGTTAGCTTCACAACCTGGACCCCACTCGACCCCCCACATCCCCTCCATTTAGCATCAGAGACCAAAACTCACTCTATCACATCCAAAGTCCCGATGTTTCCCTGAACTTTCTAAGACCTTTACTACCCAGGTGCCTTTACAAATATTTTTCCCTCTGCATGCAGGGTCTCTCTCTTCCCACCTTCCCCACCTCCTTCTCTTCAATGCAATTCAACTGTCATTTCGTCCAAGAAACCTGCCCCGTATGCCTCAGGCGAAAATCAGCACTTATATTTCTAATATGTTACCAGAGTACACTGTTAATATATCTCTACTGGGTAGAGCGTTTACATATAACATTATAAATTATCTGAGCACAGGTCTGTTTCCTTGTCTTTCTCCCATTTAATTCATCGCTATATGTGTATACCTCATCCCAAGCTGGATACCAAGCATAGAGTCGATGTCGATGTTGAATGAATGGCTAGCTCCCATCAATCTGTGATGTAGAGCAATTAAACCACATGGCTAGTAACACGTCAGTTTTAAAATGAAGGCACAAATACACAGATAAGTCAAGTCCCACAGTAAGAAATGGTGGAAGCAGAACCGGTTTACGGAGTCCTAGTGTGCATATAAAAAGCATTACTGAGCAGTTGCTAAAGCATCAGACCAGAAATAACCCTCTAGGGTGAAGACTATATCTTTATGCATCCAGATGCCACATCTAGCATGATCCCTGACATACAGTAGGCACTTGACCCACGTGTGTTAATTAAAGAAGGAAGAATGGATCTAGCTAGGTCTTCACATGATCACATCATAAAAGAGCATACACTCTCCTCCCCATATTAAAAGGGTCCCTTACATCATATGTTACAACAGGATACTTAATAAAAATGAAGCTTTAAATAGTCATCAAATACAACCAGAAAACACTGCCTCGTCAACTCTTCTAATGTAGATTCTCATCCACTGAGTCTGCATCTCTGAGACTTATGGAGCCTTGAAACACCTCTTACTAATGGGGATTGAGGACATGAGTCATAACACATAATGTTCAATTAGGACATTACTCCCTTCTGCGCACATCCCAACGGGTCCTGCACTTAAAGCCAAAGTAGGAAGAGAAGTCATTTATACCTCACTTGTTAATTAAAGCGTTAGAAAAGCCAGGGAAAACACTGCTGGAAAAACTCATAAAAAAAATAAAAAAACAAACAAACAGGTGACAGACTTCATATCTGAAAAGAAATTATGCCAAACTTGAAATTCACACCGTTCAGTGTTAATGAATTAATGATGTTTAAGAAGTACTCTCAACAAACTCTATGAATGACTTCAAATTAACCAATAGAAAGGAAAGCAACTGAGGAACTGTAAAGTATAGATATAAATCCAGTTTCTGGTCTGGTATGTAAGGAGCTTGTAAATCAATACTTCTGAACGCACAATCACCAAAAAAGGCAGAACAAGCCAAAATCAACAACTCTTCTTAGCTCTAGCAGAGAACTGAAGTCACAGGGCAAACCGCAACTCCAAAAGGATCATAACTTGAATCAGAGCAGAAGCCACAGTGCAGAACTGGCTCACTAACCAGACAGGAAAACTACACTGTAATTGACAAACTGCTGTAAGCTCACTTCTAACCAATGTGAGAGTTAAAACCTTCAAGTGGTGGACCCATCTTAGGAGGGTCCCCACATTTTATGAGTTTTACCTCCCGGAGTGCTACCAGGCCGTCATTGTGAGTATCAGAGAAGATTTCCCTACTGCTTCTGGCTGGGGATGGGGAAAGTAGCCATTGTGAGATGTACCGAGAACAATCTGTTCTCAGCAGGACTGCTGTCAAGAGACATAAATTTACCAGAGCCTAACAGGCTTAAGGAAAGTTGATAACCCTGACCCCTCTAGTCTTCCTATCTTGGCTAGGGAGGACAAAATCAAAACGGAGAGGCACTTGTGGACGTCACAGCCCGGGGCACAGGCTCACTAGGCGACTGAGACCTTCTCATCGGACTAGAGAACACCTCCCCCTTTGCCCATACCAGAGGACCACATAAGTGTTTACAGTTTATTCATAACTACCCACACTTGAAACAACCAGATGTTCATCAACAGGTGAGCAGATAAACAAACGGTGATACATCCATCCAATGGGGTATTATCCATTTCTTATGAGTCATAAATAGAAATAAATGAGCTATCAAGCTGGCAAAAGACATGGAGGAAGCTTAGATGTATATTGCTAAGCGAAAGAAGCCGATCTAAAAGGTCTACATACTGTGCAAGTCCAACTATATGACATTCTGGAAAAGGCAAAATGATGGAGCTGGTAACAAAGATCAGTGGTTACCAGGAGTTCAAGGTAAGGAGGGAGCAAGGAGCAGACAAAGCAGAGGCAATTTAGGGAACAGTGAAATTATTCAGTATAATAATGTGATAGTGGTACACTGGTCAAAACCCATAGAATGTACAACGTAAAGAATGGACCCTAATGTAAACTATGGACTTTAGTAAATGACAATGTATCAATATTGGTCCATCAATGCTAAGAAATGTACTGCACTAATACAAGATGATAATAGGAAATAAGGGGAGGTTGGAAGGTGAAGGGCTATGCAGTCAGTGATTCTCTCTACTTTCTGCTCAGTTTTTCTGTAAACCTAACACTGCTCCCAAAGAGTCTTATTTAAAACAAATATATATATATATCAGAATCATATCCTAATTTGTGTCAAAGAGGATTTTAACTAAAAGGATCCTAATAAACAGTCTGACAATTAAGTTTGTGAATTTGTTGCAACAATGTTGCTAACCTTTTTCCACATCAGAGGGATTATTCATTATGAATTTGTACCAACTGGACAAACAGTTAACCAAGTTGATTATTTGGAAGTGCTGAAAAGGCTGAGTGAAAAAGTTAAACGACCTGAACTTTTCGCCAACAATTCACGGCTCTTGCATCACGACAATGCACCAGCTCACACAGCACTGCCTGTGAGGGAGTTTTTAGCCAGTAAACAAATAATTGTATTGGAACACACTCCCTACTCACCTGATCTGGCCCCCAATGACTTCTTTCTTTATCCAAAGATAAAGGAAATATTGAAAGGAAGACATTTTGATGACATTCAGGACATCAAGGGTAGTACAACGATAGCTCTGATGGCCATTCCAGAAAAAGTTCCAAAATTGCTTTGAAGGGTGGACTAGGTGCTGGCATCGGTGCATAGCTTCCCAAAGGGAGTATTTCGAAGGTGACCATTATGATATTCAGCAATGAGGTATGTAGCACTTTTTCTAGGATGAGTTCACGAACTTAATTATCCAACTTCATATACTACTGTTCAATGTACCATATAAAGTTTTCAGAACTTGTGTTTTAACGTTTAGCATGGTAAACAGTGAAAAACAAAAATTATGTTCCTTCTACATTTTAAAGCAAAGCCTGGCTGTGTAACAGCTTTATAGAATAAACTACAGCACAACAAAATTTGAAATATGCGTACTTTTTGGATCCAACAATTCCTCTCCTGAGAATTTTTCCTACAGCTGTGCTTACAGATAAATGTGTACAAGGATGGAGGCAGTGCTATTATTTTCAATAAACTTTATTTTTATAAGCTTTAGATTTGCAGCAAAATTGCAAAGAGAGTTCCCAGATACCCTTCACCCAGTTTCTCCTATTATCAACATCCCACATTAGTATGGTAATTTATTACAATTAATTAATCAATACTAACACATCATTATGAATGAAAGTCCATACGTTATTGATATTTCCTTAGATTTTACTTAATGTTCTATTTTTGTTCCAGGATCCCACCCAGATACCACATTCCATCCAGTTATGTCTCCTTAGACACCTCTTGGCTGTGACAGTTTCTCAGACTTTCCTTATTTTTGATGCTCTTGACAGTTTTGAGGAGGACTGGTCATTTTTTGTAGACTATCCTTCAATTGAGATTTGTCTGATGTTCTCCTCATGATTAGACTGGGGCTAAGAGTTTTGAGAGGAAGACGGAGAGGCAAAGTGCCATTTTCATCGCCTCTTACCAAAGGTACACACTATGCATGGACATGACTTAACTCATCGTTGAAGCTGACCTTGATCACTGAGCTGAGGTCATTTCTGTCAGGTTTCTCCACAGGAAAGTTACTCTGTCCCCCCTTTTCCAAACCATCCCCTATGGAAAGAAGTCACTATGTGCAGCCCACACTGAAGGAACAGGGTGTTATGCTCTACCTCTTTGAGCATCTACGTACGGGCATATCTACATAAATTATTTGGAATTGTTGGCATGGAAGATTTGTCTCTTCTCCCTGTTTATTTATTCAATCATTTATTTATATCGATTTGGACTCATGAATATTTATTTTATACTTTGGGTTACAATTCTATAGTTTGTTATTCAAATGGTTCCATCTTTGCCCACTGGCAATGTTTTCAGTTGGTTCCTGTATCTCTTTGACATTGTGGGGTTGTTTGTTTGAGCACTTCCTTAACTTCTGGTATGAGATGATCCAGGCTCATCCTATATATTTCCTACCCCAGTCACCACAGGCCTAGAATCAGCCATTTCTCCCAGAAGTCTAGTTCCTTTTATGGGAGAAAGGTACTAATGAGAAGCCACAATCTGGAGCTAGATGTGCTCACTGCTATGGCACATCTGGGCTCTCAGCTGACTATGTGTGTACTAACCCAACGTACATACACATACCTATAAATATGTCTATGTGTAGCCATCTGTAGCTATATTAAGCTAAACATGAGTTCATACTGATATCTCCAACTCTTATCTATTGCTGGAAGCATTATTTTTAAGAGCAAAAAAAAACAACAACAACAACCCAGAAACACAGGAGTGTCCATCAAGAGGATGTTAACCACATACATAGTGGGAGATCCATACATCAGAACACTATCCACTCAGTTTTTAAAGATTTAACTCTGTATGTACTGATATGAATCCTATAATGTGCATCAAGTGATAAATGATATGTGCAAAGAACACAACATTTCTGGGAGGAAATACAATAAAAGGTTAACAGTAGATAACTTTGAGGAATGGAAACAGGGTTAGAGCATCATCAACAGGGTGATAGCGCCCTCAAAGAGGAAAATAGTCTTAGATTTTACAATGGCTTGTAGCTGCCCCCCCCCCCCGCAAAGGATCACAGTACACAAAAAGGTGTACAGTGTATCTGTGGCATTAATATTTCACGGGGATGGCAAGTGATTAGTGGGGAAAAGGTATAAAAAGACTCATAGGAGAGTATAGTGAAATAAGGATTGAGAAACAATGAGTTAAGAGGGAACAGGCACTATACTTTCCATTTTATATGCTTTTTTTCCCTATATAAGCATATGTTTGCCAGGGGCCGACAGCATCCCAGTGTCTGACAAGGCCACATTGAAATAAAGATCCACGCTCAGCTCTGGATGTCTGGAATGCTGCCTTATGGTTGGTCATGTAATATCTCCTGTCTCTAAGAACCCATGTGCCTGTCCTCCTATAGGAGACAATATACTCACTGCATTTGTGACAAGTTCCTTTGGTACCCTGATGATAGCCAGCTGTGTAAGTCAACGACGGGGCAAGATTTCCTAAAGAAAAGGAAACTCCCTAAAACAGGCTACAGCCCAAGGGACCCCTGAGCTGAGATATTGGGGACTCAAGCCCTTTGGCCTATGCAGCTGTGAAAGGTTTCCTTGGAGATCAGGAGACCAAGGTCTCTCGGCCATGAGAGTTTTGATAAGAGACAACTTACTGACCATGAGGTATTTTAATTAACAGCCTTATTTTAACTCTTTGCTTTGTACATTGCTGTAGCAACAAAAACTGAAGCTTTGACTGAGAAACAGATGTTCCCCTCTATTGCAATAATATGCAGCTCTTCCTAGGATAGAAAAAGTTTGAGACTCCTTTTGCTACTAAGTTCAAGTATATGCCCTGTAAGGAAGTCATGGTAACCGGTGTACCCTGGAAAGATACTAAAAGGTAAAAGCTCTGAGAAAGAGAAAAACATCCTGATCATGTGAAACATAACTTGCAACATAACTTGCAATTGAGGTAATGGTCAGAAGCCCCTATAAAAGGGGCCAGGATTTAATAATAAAGTGTGTGTGTGAGACGCTCCTGTGAACCTCTTTCCAGTGTCTCCCTCCATCCTTCTTTCCCCTCGTCGACGCCGTCCCACAAGAGGGAACCCCTGGTCTTCGCGGGGGCTGGCTCCCCGCATATGTTTTTTTTTTCTTTTTATCTACATAATGGAAGTGTTAAGAGAACAGTGACATTCTGGATAGAAGCCATCATCCCTCAGCGTATACTCAGAGTAGCCACCTCATGGAGGGTTTTGCTCAATTGGTGTCTCTTCAGCAGTGGCTAACCAACTTTAGGAGGAAGTAGCATTTTTAATAAGTATGCTGGTTTACAACAAAAACCATATGACCCACAAAGCCTAAAATACTTTTCTGGCCACCTACAGAAAAAGCCTGCTGACTGACTTTGTGTGGATCCAAGACAATGCTTCAGCTTTTCCAGACCCACATGGTCATCATGGTAGGCAACAGCTCCTACCCGTTTTGTCAAAATAACACACTAGCTACTTTCCAGCCTAGAAGCCCAGGAAACGTTGATGCCTCTTTTAAGTACTAACTCAGCTCTAAGAATAAGCTTGACTAAATTTCCATCTGAACCTGAAGCACTATCTCAGTAACCTTGGAGAAAGTGACAGTAACTCTAAAGAAGAAAGGAGGTTACCTTGCTTTAAAACCAATTAATTATCTTACCATAGGAAATCCATGGTAAACAGCGTTAGCTCAAGTACAGCCCGTAACTTTTGGTTTGTTGGTTGTTGTTGTTTTGGTCTTACGTTAAAACATCCTTATGGTTAAGTGGCAATCACTATCTTCAAAATTTCCTCAACAAGTCCCAAATGACACAACGTTACTATGCTGACCAGTTTAGTAAACAGCCATTGTTTGTGTCTGCCCAGCCTGCATCCCCCGTTCTGGTAATGGCACACCATTCTTTTTTGGACGACTCCAATCCACTGGTCTTTGTGGGGGCTGCTGATCAAGATGCCCTGCTCTTCCCTAGTGAAAGGATTTAAACACAAGACCCAAAGTAGGCCAATTAGACACTCTTCCTGGGATTTACATGCCTACCACCATCTCTAGACTAGAAACTTCTCACCAGCAGGAACAAGGTTTTATTCATCCCTATATCTCTGATGCCTAGCACAGTGCCTGGCTATGAATATTCAATGCATGTGGGGTGAATACATTATGAAGAAAATCATGTACCTTAAACAAATGCTAAGCTATCATTTCCCAACAGAATTCTGGAGGGGGAGCAAATTGTATGATGTTTTGTAAGGGAAATGTCTACTTTAGTAGCTGGGAAATATGCATTGGAAATAGTATCCCAAGTTGCCATTTCTCAGAGCATTAAAGATGTCAATCAGTCCAATAAAATAAAGCCCCCAAAAAGACAAAAGGAGAATTACCTCATTACCTCAACATCTGCTTGAACATAAGCAATCACACACTGGCTAATTTTTTTTAAAGGGATATAATATAACTTTCTAGAAAGATATAATATAGCTAATTATACCATTCACTAGAAGGGAACATACAATGTTTTGAAGTAATTCAGAAGTGGGTGTGATTTATAAGACAGAGCTCAGGGAATGGTAAGTATAAATTAGAGATTGTTCATATTATGACAGGCTCCGTCATTACACTTCACAACTTTTGTCAAAAGCAACCTTATTCCCCATACCACTGACGGCTGCACATTAGGGGAGGCTGCTGTCAGCTCTGCCATTTACAGCAGAGAGGAACCTTCTTTCTGAACGCCCTCCTGGGGAATGGGTTCAAATTTCAGACTTAAAAACTCACCAAGGAAGGAACAAAACGATGAAACCTCAACGGACAATAAACATGTAAAAAGATTCAAACCTCACTAATAACCGGATAACACAAACTTTTTAAAGGTACCGTTTTTTTGTTCATCAGATTGTCAAAAATTAAGAAGCTTGAAATTATATACGGAATGAAATAAAGTGGAATTTTTTATTTTATCACTCTGAAAATGGACCACCCATCAAAATATCTGGTATCCACTAGCATATATTACCAATAATGAAATCTCCCACAGTCTGGAATATGAATTAAGAGTCTTTAGGGAAGGTTAGAGAAGGTGAAGGGGAACAAGAGGTACAAACTTCCAGTTCTCAAATAAATAAATCATAGGGATGTAATATACAGCACAGGGAATACAGTCAATAATATCATAACTTTGTACAGTGACAGATGGTTACTAGACAATCAGGGGGATCACATCCTAGGTATATAAATGTCGAATCACTATGTGGTACATCGGAAACTAATATAGTATTTCATCACCTATACTTTAACAAAAAAAATTATTTATGCTATTTAGGGGATTTTATTTGAAACTTTAAAAATACTAATAGAATCCAGCCCCTCACTGAAACACTTGAGAAATCCCAGATAAAGGCATTTTTGCCCACCTACTAGATTCACTGATGCCTGTCTATGACTTGATGACTTTGGGCTAATCAACAATGGTACTGGGAAGGCAAAATCCATTAACATTTATCCAACACTTTCTAGATGCTAGCTACCCGCACAGGGATGTGTTCTGACCACTTTAGTGAGGTTAAGTAATTTCCAAGACTTCAGTCAACAGTCAACAAGCTCACACAGTAAACAGAAGCTCTGTTTCCAGGGGTGTGTGCTCGGAGGGATCCACACACACTTCCTACTAATTGGGACGCTCATGGTTTGAAGGAGCAACAGGTCCTCATACTGGACAGGACTTCATGAAATCATCTGGTTTAGCTCTTGCCTTTGGTCAGGTAAGGCCTGATGAACAATGAGACTCATGAAAGGGATAAGGACTCTTCCAAGCTCACAGAGTTGGGGACTTGAGCAAGAGAAGTGAAAGCGCTGTGACTAAACCAGGATTAGCCACAGAGAGGGGGCCCTCAGTGGCTCTTCCACATAGTGGCCATGTCACCAAGTTAGTCCGAAAAGCATATGTTCCCCACACGTTTTTACTTCCTAAATTTGTATGGTTCCTCTCTTTCCTGACCCCTATGCTCAGAGCACCTTTGGGCAGGGTAATAATCATTAAAAATGTTTAAAGTGTCAGGTTCATAATAACTTGGCTTTGTTCAGAAGTGTGGTAAGTGATGAAAATGATTAAAGCAATTCTTTATTGAGGGATAATCTCCAATGATCAGGCAATGTAGAAATGCATGTACATGGCATGGCCTTCCAGCGGTCCGGAGCCAAGTCTTAATTCAGGAAGCCCGACACTGGCAGCGGGTTGACTCACTGACTAATAAACTGCTAAAAAAATGGGAAGTGATAAAGCACATCAGGACCTGAAAAATCCCAGCTGGGTGAAGAAATAGGAACTAGAGCACAGCAGATGAAAAACTGGATAGGCTGCAGCGCAGCGCTGCAGGCCTCCCGGCGCCAATGTGCAAGGGTGGGGCCAAGGCTAGGGAGCCAGGCCCACGTCGACCCCTCCCAAGATATGCAGCCCCACCCGCTTCTCCCGCCTGAAAGGTGGTCCCGGGAGACCCGTGCTCGCGCGGCATGCATGCCCCTTCCCCTAACCCGGGATCGCCAGCTAAAGCCGGCAGCGCGAGCGCTCCCCGCAGTGCGGGGCCTGGCACTGCCTGGCACCCTGCGCCCCGGGCTCTCCAGAGCTTGCAAGGCGCGCAGCATGCTGCTCCGCGGGCACCGGCGCCACGGGGGTGAGCACGGAGGCCGCTGCGCCTTCCGCGCAGGGCCCACAGCCCCCAAGCCCAGCGCTCTGGGGCCGGCCCCGCTCTCGGGCCGCCGCTGCCCGCACCTGGCGGCCGCGCGCCCGCCTACCTTGCTCCTTCAGGCTGGTGATGAGCTGCAGCTGCTTCTCCTCGTCCGAGCTGTTCATGTTGGCAGGTTGGGTCCGGAATAAAAGCAAAGGAGGGGAGAGGGACGGGATCCGGCGCGGGGAGGGGGAGGGAAAGCCAGACGCCGGCGGCGCGCGGCGGCGCTCCCCGGAAGCTGGGTCTCCTCCCGCTCCTCCTCCTGCAGGCGCGGGGCCGGCCAGTGAGATCATCCCCGCACCTGCTCAGCGGCCCGGGCGGCCTCACCTGCGGCGGGCGGCGCGGCCTGGAGGAGGGCGGGGACGCCCCGGCGCCCCAGGGCGGGGGGGTGGGGGCGATGCCGGGACCCGCGGTGACCTGGGGGCCCCAGCCCGGCCCCTTCCTCGCGGGGGCCGGCACGGCAGGTTGTGCAACCTGCAGGGAGCGGAGCCCCTGCGCGCCTGAGCGTGTCCCCCCTGGCCCGCTCCTGCACCCCTTTTCTCCGCCTCCACCCACACCCCAGACACCAAAACGCGTATTCGGGATAAAACCAGGCCTTGGATCGGCTGTGTCTGTGAGAACCCCACTTGGAACGCTGCCCAAGGGCCGGTCCCAGCGCGCCGTGGACGTCGAGGGGGACGCAATGGGCAATAAGCACCCAGGTTCCTTCCCCACTTCTCACCCAAGGGGCTTGGGGGGAGGTGTGGGGAAACCTAGGGGCCGCAGGGGCAGGCTCAGTGGTGCACACGGTGCACCAGACTGAAACAGGCCGGCTGGGGAAGTGAACACGGATTGAGTAGAAAGAGGGCGTGGTAGTCAACAGTTCCCAGGGCCAAGACTGGCTTTTTCCAGCTCCCTGGGGTGCAGAGGCGGTCAGAACGCGGGCCCTGCAGCACGTGGGTAGCAGGTCCTGACGGATCGTCTGGTTCGTGGTTGGAAGGACCTCTTTAGGGAGGCCGCCACGGCAGTCCAGATGTCCAAGGTCACACAGCTGCCTGGTAGCAGAGCCTGGCAGAGGGAAGCCCAGCATGCACCCCACGACACTGCCCTCTGCGCTGTCTGAGCCCAGCTCTGGGTTACATTCTAGCCAGAAGAAGGGCAGCAGGCCTGCCAGATTTCAGAATGGTTCTGCCCCACCCCCAATGGCCGGTTAGTCTTTGGTCAAGTCTCCTAACTTCTTTGAATTTCATCTTTAGAATGGGAATAATAGTAACACCTACTCTTCGGAAAGAGTTGTAAGGATTGAAAAGGGAGAGGAAGATATAAACATGAAATCCAGAATTTGACATACCATAGGTGTTTTCTTTCTTTCCTTTTTTTTTTTTTTTAAGGTTACCGGTCTGTGGAAAAAGGATGGTAGATGGCTAATTATAAACTAAAACAGGCACAGTTCTTTGACACTGATCATTAAGCATCCAAAATAAATCCAAATTAATTTAGACTTACTGAACACCTTGATTTTTCTCAACCTCAAAACTCTCTGTGTGTGCGGGCCGAGTGGCGCAGTGGTTAAGCGCAGTCCCGGTTAGGGTCCCACATATGAGGGCCAGTGACACTGCCCCCAAAAAAACAAACAAACAAACAAACAAACAAAAAACTCTCGGTGTGAGTACTACACCAGCAGTGTCTGCTCATTACTCACTGGCTATTTTATGCAAATATCATGAGTGGGTCTCTCCATGATAGATTGGAGGGGCGGGGGGACTGAAATATAGGTAAATGCTGTAACTAGTATCTGTCTGATACGCCTACTAAATTCTAACTCACAACAAACTTCAAAAAAATGATATCACTGCTTTCTCCTAAAAAAGGTGATGTAATAGTTTATGGGTGATTCTGTGGCAAATGAACTAAAAGGGCAGCAATAGTATTTTTAAATAGAGTGGATTAAAATGTTGAAACTAAAAATAATTTTAGTACAGGACCTTATTATTCAATTATTTCCCTAGTTTTTCATAGGAAGTTTACGACAGTTGCAGATCAGCTGCCATGAAGATCCCTAGGCGATGACCAAATGGCCTCTGCCTTGAGGTTGCATTTTTAATCCTCAGAGCTTAAGGAAGACCCAGGAAACACACAACAATTCAGACTCAACTGCATGAAATGATGAAGGATATGTGCTGCCACTAGGTATTTTGTATAAAGCAACAATTTCTTTCCAGAAAAATAATCATGTGATTAGATAACAAATCACAGCCACATCGGTTTTGCTGGCAGCCAGGAAACCTGTTAAACCCGATCAGGCAGCCTGACTGTTGGGCAATGTCTCAAGGCCTCCTCTAAATCTAAATAACCAGAAATAGTTTCTCAGACTCAACCAAATATCAGCAGAGTACCTGTTAAATATTTGGGTTAGTTCACCAAGTTCTATTTTTCAAATGACTGATTTAATTGTCTACTTCAATTGTACAGTAATTAGGCAGCACTTTTGGAGTTTAAGAATGAGTTAATTAATTATCAAGTCTACAATCAAACTGAGTGCTTTGGTCCCACACTGAATCTGCAGCCCTTGAAATTAATCCTGTTTACCTTCCTTGAAATTAAAATAGCCTCCTGAAATACAATATGGTATTATCTTGAGGGCATGGAATGAATTATTAGGATGGCTATTAGAGTCAATTATTGGGATTCAGATCTCCCATTACACTATGGTTTATTTATATGATATGAATATTGATGGAAAGGATAGTAGTGATATAATTAGTTTTTGTTCTGTTTAATAATGCACATAGGGATTTATATTGCAGGCATCACACTGGACTTATAAACTTCCATATAACATGTAATTAAAAAACATTAAAAATGTATGTATCTATACCTATACATATACAGACAAAGAGAGGGGAAGGAGAGAATTTAAAAGTGATTGGAAACATATATACCAAATTCAGGAAAATGGCTGCCTCTAGGGGTACAAAGGAGATGAACAGGCCCAAGCCGGGAGTGGAGGGGGAAAGAGCAGTGATCAAAAGGATTTTCTCTTTCATGTTTGTTCATATTTTCCAGAAATTAAAGTGAAATCACATTATTTATGTAATCTTTTGAAGTACATCGACAAATAAGATCAAAATACAATAGTAAAAAAGGTTCATTTCCTTTGATCCCAATATTCATTCCATATTATGGAATCTATCGTAAAAAGCATTACATACAGACCTACTTATTATAATGTTAATTATGTATGAAAGTGATAATGTCATATTATTTAACAATAAAAAATAAAGTCTTGATACATGCTACAACATGGATGAACTTTGAAAACATTATGCTAAGTGAAAAAAGCCAGACAGAAAACACTAGATATTGTATGATTCCATTTATATAGAATTCCCAGAATAGGCAAATCCACAGAGAGAAAAAGTTAATTTATTGTCTAGGACTGAGGGCATTGGGGAAAATGGGAAGTGGCTGCTAATAGGTGTGACATTTCTTGTTGTAGTGATAAAAGTTTTCTAAAATTGATTGCGGTGATGGTTGCACAACTGTGAATATTCAGAACCATAGAATTGTACACTTTAAGTGTACATCTTGCATGGGAGAATTTATTTTCTTAGTTTCAGGTGTACAAAACAGTATATTGATTAGACATTTACCCACCTTACAAAGTGATAACCCCAAGTCTACTACCCATCTGACACCATACATGGTATTACAATACCATTGACTATATTCCCTATGCTATACTTTACATCTGCATGGAAGAACTTTATGATATGTTAATTATATCTCAATAAAGCTGTTTTTAAAAACATTTTTCAGAGGAAGAAAACTTTTTCTTTAACAATAGTTACATAACTCTTACATGTATGTTTCTAATACAAATATTTTTCATTTTTTAAATCTTTGTATAGTTAATAGTTTGTTCTTTTTACTAAACGTTATACACACTTTATCTTGCACCAACATAATCTACATATTTATTCAATGGCATTCCATTATATCGAATAATTTGCCATTCTCAAATTCTTAAATATTTGTTACTAATATTTGTCTCTTTATAAATAATGCAGCAGGAATACAAGGACCATGCCTAGGCATCAGAGTCAAACTGTTAAAAACTAAAAACATTCAGGTCTTAAAAGCAGCCAAAGAAAAATCCACATTACATACAGGAGAACAACAATAAAAGTGATGGCAGACTTCTTATTATTTAATGTTGTAATCATTAATGATTACAACACAATTCAACATTCGACAATGTAAAATTCACAATATCCAGCATTCAAAAATTACAGTAAGCAAAGACACAGAAAAATATGACCCATAATGAGAAAAATAAGTCGATAAAAACAAATGACAGATCATGATGAGATTAACACACTAGGACTTTATCAGCAATATTATAAGGCTTATAAATATGACAAAAGATATATACAAAAGGGATAAAAAAAGCAAGATGAGGAGACAAACAGGAGTTATAAAAAAAATACTCCAGTGGAACTAAAAGAGATAATACAATATCAGAAATGAAAAAATATTTAAAAGCCCCACACATACCAGATAGGACGTAAGGCAAATTAAACAATGTAGAAGAAAGGACCAGTGATCTTGAAGCACAGCAAACTGAAACGGGTAAAACGATTTTTTTTTAAAAGTGTGTGTGTATGAATTATATCTCAATTTTTAAAATCTAGAGCAGTGAATGATCCTGTATGATACTATAATGGTGGATACATATAATTATACATTTGTCCAAACATATAATGTACAACACCAAGAGTGAATCATATGTAAACTATGGATTTTGGATGATTATGATGTGTCAATGTACGTTGATCAATTGTAATAAATATATCACTTTGGTGAGAGATGTTGATATTGGGTGAGGTCATACGTATATAGGGGCAGAGGATATATGGGAAACTCTGTCCCTTCCTCTCAATTTTGCTATGAACCTAGAACTGCTCTAAAAAAAAACTCTTTATATAGGTAAAAAAAAAAAAAGATTTTAAAAAGAGTCATCAACATCATTCAACACTGAGAAATTATTAAGCACCTACCATGCACCAGGCATGATTAGACTTGGGTGATAAGAGAGATGAATAGGATATGGACCTCACTCTCAAACAAACTAATCTATTAATGAAAGCAAACATATCAAAAGGTAATTACAATACAGTACGATGGGGCTGCGATGTTATTACTGTTCAGATACAGTAGTGTGATAAAGGCGGTAATGATGAACTCTTCTTTGGTAGAATTAGAATATGCTTTTAGAATGGAATGTCAAGCCAGGTCTTGAAGAATGAATTACTAGTTTTCAGGGGGTATGCAGAGAAAGAAAATTCCAGACAATGAAAAAAGCATATGCAAATACATGAAGGAAAAAAATAACCTAAATAGGCAACTCAATAGTGTAGTCTTAACCGACACTCTAAAACCAAACTGAGTTGCCTTCCTTGAATTGGATGTCATCAAGTTAGTGAGAGCAACTCCTGAAGATCAGGTTTCTATGAGAGGAGATGCCTTTTGCCACTATAAAAGGGGCACAGTCCAGTGAAAGAAAGGGTAACCATACAATCACCCATGTATAAACAAACCCTAATAGTGAACACCATAAATAAGTGCGTGATATTAACTCTTGGAGTATATAATTAACATTATGAATAAGATTAAGTGGATCGATGTGCTGAGGTATGGTAAATATACCCATCAACTCAATCAGACCCAAATAATGACTCTAGCATAACTTATCTGGGTAAATAAAAGCTCTTATTGTTTTCATGTTCTGACAACTAACTAATCAACACTCATTCATAAAGAGAACATAGCTATGATTAAATATAAATTCCAGATAGAAAAGATTCATTTTACAACTTTCCCAGTTGATTAGACACATCAGCACAATCTTGTTACCTACCCCCTTCTCTGAGGCAGACTTCATCAATCTGGAAAATGAAGGCAGACCACTGATTGGAAGGAAAACCTGAAAAGGATTAAACACTTAGCATGGCATTCTAAAATACTGTAATTACAGTGCAATTAACCATACTGCATATTAAATGTGCAACTCTGAAATGTGTTCAGACTCCCCAATTATAACTAGTTATTCTTCAAAGAATTTTACCGCCCACATTGAATTTCTCTAGTGCTTCTTTGTTATAATTCAGGTGTGACAGTCACTAATATATCTGAAAGGACAGTTAATAAAAAGTAGGCATTCTTTACTGTAAACCTAACACAGGCATGCCAAGTAATACTCAACCATTACCACTAATAATCATGTTTCAGACCGGCAGATCTATTATACAATTGGACTTTGCCCTCTTTAAAACATACTTTACGGTCAGCTAGGAAGAGGCAGTGAGATTGAGGCAAGAGTAAAAGCCTAGTTGGGAGTCTAGAAATTTGTATGTGTTTTTATTTTTCCAATTTGGCAAGTGTCAATAGCCTCTTAGTCTCGATTTCCTCATCTGTCAGTTGGGGCTTATATCTATCTGCCCAGGATTTTTATAAGGATTTAAAAGGAGAACTCTTTAAAGTGGCTCATTCCACCCAAAACTAAGGTGTTATATTTTTACAGGCTGAGATTGTGTGTTAAGATTGTGTGTTGAGATTGTGGTCAATGGAAAGGGACAGACAGAGATGTTTGCAGTCATAGTTCAGGCCAGGGATGACGTTTAAAATATTTAACCATGGCCTTAACCCATCAGAAATAAGTCAGCTTTAAGCAATTGGTATAACCTGTAGAGTGCAAACCAGTTTCAGATCATCCTAGGTTAAAGATAAGCAGAGGATTTAGCTTTGTAAATAGGGAAGAAAATGGAAGGACTTGTTGGAAAAAAAAATAGTGACATTTTAACTTAGCTTTATGTTATAGGCAATATGAGTTTCTACAATAAGAGTTTCTATTACAGTATAGGAAGTAGTGGTCATCCTTGAAATTATTTGCTTAATTATTTGTCTTTTCTGCCAGACAGAACCATGAGAAGAGATGGAATGTCTGTCTTAATCATCTCTATATTCTAACCAATACAATGCCTAGTGTAAGATTTCAGCAAATGTTTGTTGAATGAAAGAATCAACAAATGAATGAATAAACACAGGAATGAACAGGCATTCTTGCTGTATTTGTCAATGGCCAGACTGATCTAATGTTCTATGTACCATGATTTAAGAGAGCTGTAAATAAAGGAGAGGGGCCACAGTGAGGAAACTAGGGGCCATTAGTCTAGGTACTGAAGGTTCCATGATGTAATAGTTATAATTTTTTTCCATATAAAACTACAACTTATCAAAATATGTGGGATGCATCTAAAGTAGTACTGAAAGGGACATTTATAATGCTAAATGCTTATATTAGAATAAAGGTCTCAAATCAATAGCTTAAGTATCTATCTCAAGAAAGTACAAAGTAAGAGCAAGATAAATCCAAAGCAAGAAGGAAAAGAATAATTACATTAGGAGCAGGAATATATGAAATTGAAAACAGATTGATGGACAACGACTTGACTTGGAGCTGATGGGTCCTGAAAAAATATACTGTTACCCAATAAAACAAAAATTTTTTTAACTTTAGAAAATATTTTTAAAAAAAGAGAGAGATCTAAAATCAGTAATTAATTGTACATCTTAATGAACTAGAAAAAGAAGAGAATATGAAATCCACAACTAGCAAAAGAAAGGAAATAGTAAAGATTATATCAGAGATAAAATAGACAACTAGAAAACAACAGAAAGAAACAATAAAATCAAAAGTTAATTCTTTGAAAAGATCAACAAAATGGACAAAACTGACAAACTTGGGTTAGAATGACTAAGGAAAAAAGAGAGAAGACTCAATTACTAAAATCAGAAATTAAAGTGAAGACATTACTGCTGAACTTACAGAAATAAAAAGGATATTACAATGAACTATTATATACCAAAAAAATTAGGTAACCAGGATGAAATGGAAAAATTCCTGAAACATACTTCCTACCCAAACTAACAAGAACAAAGAGAAAATCTGAATAAACCTATATAACAAATAAAGAGATCAAATTAGTAATCATAAATCACCCAACAAATAAATGCCCAAGATTAGATGATTTCACTCGTAAATTCTACAAACCTTTTAAAAATAACATCAATTTTCCTTAAACTCTTAAAAGAAATAGAAAAATAGTGAATACCTTCTGATTCATTCCATGAGGCTGGCATTACGTTGACCAAGCCAGACAAAGACATCACAAGAAAAGAAAACTATATTATTTACGAATATAAAAGTAAAATTCTCAACAAAATACTAGGCTACCAAATACAACAACATATTAAAAAGAGTATACACTGTGATAGAATGGGATTTATCCCAGGAATGCACAAATGGTTCAATATGAAAATCGATAGGGCCGGCCGAATGGCGCATTGGTTAAGCGCTGGTTTTGGGATGCCAGCGGCCCCGGTTCGGATCCCACATGAGGGCCAGTGACACTGCCCTCTACAGCTAACAACAGCTCCACCTGGAGCTGGGCTGTGCGAGCCCCGGTGATGGTGTGGGCTGCAGCCCCTGCTGCAGTGGGCTGCCATAGGCTACAGTGAGTGGCCAGCAGCCAGCGTGAGCGGCTGGCAGCCAAGAGTGAGCTGCCAATAGCCGCGGTGAGCGACATCCAGAGGCCAGCGACCGATCTGCCTCATCCGGGAAGAGCGCAATGACGATACCAACAGTGAAGCAACATCCTCCGCAACTAAACTGAAGAACAAAAAGACAGCAACTTGTCTGTTCCCCTTCCCCGATTCCCTAACGCTGTTCCCCTCCGCCAATTCCCCAATAAAAAACCTTTAAAAAAAAAAAAGAAAAAAGAAAATCGATAAATGTAAGACACCATATTAATAGAATAAAGAGAGAAGAATGACCTAATCATCTCAACAGATACAGAAAAAAATATTTGAAAAAATCCAACACGCTTTCATGATAAAAACATTCAATACACTAGGAACAGAAGGAAACTTCCTTCACATGTCAGAAAACATTTATGAAAAACCTGCAATTAACACCATATGCGATGGTGAAAGACTGAAAGCTTTCCCCTGAAGAACAGAACATGACAAAGATGATACCTCTCACCATTTCTGTTCAACATTGCACTGGAAATCCTAGCCAAAGTAATTAGACAAGAAAAAGAAATTTTTAAAAAAATCCAAATTGGAAAGGAAGAAGTAAAACGATCTATCCCCAGATGACAAGATCATACTGGGGATGCCAAATATATATATACAAGTGGACACTGGTCAACATTGCTCAAGCAATAGTTCACCGTAATCAGAAGTATCTGGACACTGATGGTAACCACTTTGAGCACCTCTTGTATTTCGTTGTTGGAAAAGTCATGACGTGTTTTTCTGTTTTTTGTTGCAATAACGTGTCATGACTTTTCCAACAACCCAATAATTGCAGAAGTCAAATGTGGTTTGTATTCATCTTTTGTTATCAGTATATATTGACTATTACAATTTTAATAGTTTTCCTTTCTTAAAATTTGTTTACATTTTTTGGCACCCTCTGTATATATAAAAAACCCTTAGGAACCCACAAAAAAACCTCTAGAGTTAATAAACAAATTCAGCAAATTGTATGACACAAACCCAGATCTGTTACATTTCTATACACTGGAATAAACAATGGAAAACGAAATTAAGAAAATAATTCCTTTTATACTAATGTTAAAAACAATAAAATACTTAGGTATAAATTTAACCACAGAGGTTACACTGAAGATGACCAAATATTGCAGAAAAAAATTAAAGAAGACCGAAATAAATGGAAAGTCTCTTGTGTTCGTGGATTGAAAAATTTAATATTGTTAGAATGGTAATATTTTTTCAAATATATCTACATATTCAACACAATCCCTATTAAAATCCCAATGGCCTATTTGCAGACATAGATAAACCCATCCTAAAATTCACATGAAATTGCAAGGGACTTTGAATAGCCAAAACAATCTGATTTTCAACCATTCAATGAGAAAAGAAAAGTTTCTTCAACAAATAGTGCTGGGAAAACTGAATATCCACATGCAAAAGAATGAAATTGACCCTGACCTCATACCATACACAAAAATTACCTCAATATGGATCAAATACCTAAATGCAAGAGCCAAAACTCTTAGAGGAGAGCACAGTCATAATCTTCATAAACTTGGGTCTGGAAATAACTTATTAGATATGACACCAAAGCACAGACAACAACAATAACAAAAAGATAAACTGGACTAAATCAAAATAAAAACCTTTGCACCCTCCACAACTAGATTTAAGACAACTACTTGACTTGGAGTTGATGGGTCCTGGAAAAACACACTGTTCCCCAATGAAATCCTTTAAGAAAAATAAATTAAATTAAATAAAAACCTTTCATGCTTCAAAAGACACTATCAAAAGAGTGAGAGGATGACTCACAGAATGGAGGTCATGTTATGAGTCATGCAAATTAAAACAACAAGGTAACACTCACACCTATTATAATAACCAAAATCCAGAACATTAGAGATAGATGATAGTGGCTGTATAACAACATAAATGTATTTAATAACCACTGAACGGCACAATTAAAATTGTTAGGATAGTAGATTTTATGTCATGTGTATTTTTACACAATAAAAATTGGGGGGAAAAAATCCCCATCGAAAATATAAAAATTACAATAACAACACTAAATGCCGGCGAGGATGTTGAGAAATTAGATCACTCACACAACACTGGTGGGAATGTAAAATGGTACAGTGACTCTTGGAAACACTTTGGCAGTTTCTTATCAAACTAAACAGTAATTATCATACAAATCCAGCAACTATAGTGGCATTTTTATACCAGAGAACTGAAAACATGTCACACAAATGTTCACAGCAGCCATAGTCATAATAACTAAAAACTGGAAACAATCCACATGTCCTTCAACAAGTGAATGGTTAAATACACTGTGGTACATTCAGGCCATGGAATACTGCTCAGCAGTGAAGACAAACAAACTCTTGGATAAATCTGCAGGGAATTATGCTAAGTGAAGAAAGCCAAACCTAAAAGCTTACATACGTATGATTCCCTTTATGTAGCATACATTAAATGACAAAATTATAGAAATGGAAAAGATTAGTAGTTGCAAGGGGTTGATGGTTGGTGAAGGAGGGATATGGCCATACAAGGGCAACAGAAGAGATCCTTGGGGTATTGGAACTGTCCTCTATCTTGACTTTACAGATGCCAATATCCTAGTTATGATACTGTCCTATGGCTTGCAAGACTGTACCATGGAGGGAAACTCGTAAATGACACATGGGGTCTCTTGGTATTATTTTTCTCAACTGCATATGAATCTATAATTATCTCAAAATAAAAAGGATAATTTAAAAATATATAGTACTTTTTCATTTTAAAATGTGATTCATGTCAGCATAGAGTGGGTTTATTATTGTTATTTTTAATAAAATGAAGTAAATGTTCGGTTGTTGGAAAAGTCATGATGTATTTTTTCTGTTTTTCGTTGCAAAAATGCATCATGACTTTTCTGGCAACCCAGTATTTTAGATTTCAGTTTTAATTCTAATAGAGCCAATGTTAATAGATATAACACACTTAAAGAAAAGCAGTTTGAGGTCCTCTGTCATTTTTTTTTTTATAGATTTTATTGGGGAATTGGGGGAGGGGAACAGCATTGGGGAACTGGGGGAGGGGAACAGCATTGGGGAACTGGGGAAGGGGAACAGACAAGTTGCTGTCCTTTTGTTCTTCAGTCTAGTTGTGGAGGACATTGCTTCACTGGCCCATGTTGGCATCATCACTGCGCTCTTCCTGGGTGAGGCAGATTGGTCGCCGACCTCTGGACAGCCGCTCACAGCAGCTCTTGGCAGCTCACACTGGCTGCCAGCCGCTCACGCTGGTTGCCGGCCACTCACTGTAATCTATGGCAGCCCACTGCAGCAGAGGCTGCAGCTATGCCATCCCGGGAACTCACAGCAGCCCAGATCCAGGTGGAGCTGTTGTTCACCACCTCAGCTGTAGAGGGCAGTGTCACTGGCCCTCACATGTGGGATCCGAACTGGGGCCGCTGGCGTCCCAAGCCAGCTCTTAACCACCGCGCCAACTCGGCCGGCCTGAGGTTCTCCATCATTTTATTCGAAGGGGTCCTTGAACTGAACTGCTCTTCTGCCCTATGGCCAATAGATTTAGAATTTTTCCTCCATTCATGGCAAGGCATGCATTGTTACATTAACCAGGAATGCGGGTGACTTCAAAGACTTAAGAGCCAGAGAGCAATTGGTTTGTAATGACTTTCCAACCGTGATTATCTACAGAGCAGCTGCCTACAGTCAGTCAACCAAGCCAGCATGCCAGAATTTCACCTTGAGTAGATAACATGGAAAACAAAAGGTAATAAATTTCAACCAGACATTACTATTTTCACAATGACTGTACTACCTTCAAGTTTGTTTGAGAGCCTAATAGGTCTTTCAGGAATTGATGTTACAGGAAGCTTGTGGTCTTTAAAGCCATTTATGGTATGTGAAGTCAGAAGAGGACAAAAACTTTAGAAATGGTAGTAACTACCAAAAAAAAACCCTAATGTGGTACAGTGCTTAAAACAGTGCATCTCTGTATGGATGATTCCATTAGAGACCTTGGCTTCAAATTTTCAAAAAGAAAAAGAAGAACTAATGCTGAACTAGCATAGGAATTCAGTTTGAAAAAAACAAAAATACATTTTTAAGCAACACGGTCAAGGTCTGCTGGCATTGTGCGTATTATGTTAATATGCCATTATTATGTATCTTCAAGATGAAATCTGTTATTATATCTGAAACTTTGGTGTATGTCTAGATAACTACTATCTTTTCAATAGGTTTTGTATGAAAGGGCAAATCACTCTACTTAAGCTTCTGAGAAACCTGACAATCAGTAGCAACCAATCGGCCTACTTCTATTAATACAAAACACATTCCATGCTGTATTTGAAAACAGCACTCTGCTAATGCGTGCATGGTGTTTCTCTCTCTCAGTTGAACTGTAGGTAATGTATAATGGCATGTCATAGATTTTCTTCAGGTTTAAATGATCTCCAAACACTATTTAGCTTTTGTATTGCTCCTAACGTCACAAAAGGGTCAGAGGGGTACTAATAAGGAATTTCAACTCTCCTTCCAGAAGAATTCTCGCCCCTTTCAGTCACTACGGCCTCATCAAATTATCTGCATAGTATTTCACACTGGTCTGCCTCTTAACTAAGCCTTGTGTTCACAACAAAATAAGCCAATTGAATGTTAAAACACTTGTTGAATATCATTTGCGGAATCCCTGCTATGTTATAGCACCTTACAAGGCCTCATTTAATCCTCACAGCAAACCTAGAGGGGGAAGGGGGCAATACATCTTATAACTTTTCTGCTATGAAGGGAATTATATGATTTAGATGTAAAAGTGAGAATATTTACTCTACAGTAAGAAAAAAAAACCTTTCTTGACTATAAATTTTAAATATCGTTAGTAAAAAGTTCTAGACACTAACGATCCAGAGTGCTGTGTGTCTGCTCAACTAACAGAATCCCCACCGGGTATCTTCTCACAGGTAAGAAGGAATTAGACATCAGAGAATTAAGTACCATGTGGAGGTTCAGAGCGAGGAGCTCTGCCCAAATTCTAGGTTGGACGCTGTGCTGTAAAACAAGCTTTGGATCAGGAAGACGTAGTTTAAGAATCAGCACTGCCATTTATTTCAGCTGACCTCCTTCAGTCTCCATCACCTTTACTATGAGATGAAGACAGTATCAGTGCCCAGTTTACAGGGTTGTTGGGAGGATTGAATGAGACACTAATGTGCTATAAACACAGCAGGTATCCAACAAATGATAACTATTATCAGATCCTCTTGCATAACTCACAGGTATCTATTGGAAAGAGAATGCAAGACAAACAGGCTTCAAGTTAAGCAACTGGGGAATTCACTAGATACCACTACCCCTAAAGGGAGGTGACTTACTGATATGACATCAGTCCTTCTGCAATTCAGGGATTCTTATCTCTCCACTCATTTAAAACTTTTACTGACTCATACTCTTATTGTCTCTAAGCCACCATTTTCTTCTCTGTTCAATACCTACCCTTGCCTACCCTGCACCACAGTGTTGTTCGTATTATGTTAGGAGCCTGTGTATTCCATTTTCCTATTCACTTTACTAATAGTAGGTATTGGTAGGAGAGGAGAAGGTAGAAGAAGGCGGGGGTGGCGGGGAAGGGACATTCTCTCTCTCTCTCTCTCTCTCTCTCTCTCTCTCTCTCTCTCTCTCCCCCCAGCCTCCCTCCCCAGACCCCTCCATGCTTCTGACAGCAACTTCATAGGTGGCTCTGTGCTTTGGTGACCTCAGCACCCACTCCATCCTACTCCACAGTCCCACAGCCTGTCATGCGGGTCCTTTGGGGAACTCCTGGGTTCTATCACCACCAGTCCTATGGGGTGGACACTAACTGCAGTAATAACATCAGATTATCTCAATGTACACCCATTCCTCTCTCATCCCTCCAGCACATGTGCAAACAATTTCCTGTACTAAATTCCTTCTTTTGAAATATGTAGAGAATTTCTGTACAAGTCCAAAACCCTTGGTGCAGCTTCAAGATGCTTCCTGATCTTGTCCCTACCACCTCCCAAGCCTCCCCTAGTGACCAACCTTCTAAACAAACTGTTCCTACTTGGATGAATCTAAAATAATTACAGAGTGAAAGCAGACAAAAAAGTGTACACCTTGTGTTGTTTTATTATATAAAACTGTTGAAAATGCAAACTAATCTATAGTGACAGCATATTGGTGGTCACATGGGGGAAAGGGGAGGGCAAGGCAGAAGGATACAAAGGGGCATGAGAAAATTTGGGGGAGTGATTCACTATCTTGAATGTGGAAATGGTTTCAGGGATGTATACACATACCTAAACGTATCAAACTGAACACTTTTAATATAAACCATTTCTTGTAAGACAATTATAGCTCAATAAAACTGTTTTTTAAGTTATTTACTAGAAAAATCAAACAAAAATATAAACAAGTACAGAATACAAATTTAATTCGCTTATTCTTAGATTCCAGTGGCATAAAATTACTCTGTCAAATTGTTGTAAAAGTTCCAAACTGAGTCATCTCGATTTCTGAACTTATCTGGTCACAGACAGCACTGATCCACAGACGACTCTGAGTATAACTGTTGTAGAAATCCCACATATGCTGGCTGATAGTTGCTGTCTTTTTTCTCTGTATCTTCTAGATGAGATCTACAAGTGAAGTATAAAATTGCCTTTATTGCATGGAAAGGTAAATGGTGATGAAATAATGTAAATTAGGAAGCAAGATCAATTAAGTAGAGCAGTGAAAAATAGGAATGGCTGGTCCTGCAGGACCGAGGGCCAATATCCCACCTTTTATTTTGTTTCCTTTTTAATGTTGTGTCTCTTCTGACTAACAGAGAGGAAATTGTCTCGTGTTTAAAAATATGTCAATCCATTTTACTGTGTCTGAACTGTCACTGTCTCTTCAATGCCCAGGCTTACCTATCATTTACCAAAATTCTCAATAACTTACTACGTTTACTCACTTATTCAACAGTCATTTATTGAGCTCTTCCGCTGAGCAAGTTAATATGCCAGGTACCATGGGGACTCCAAAATGAAGAGTGTCCATCAAATAGCTCTCCACTAGCCCTTAAGAAAAGAAAAATTAGCAATAGCACAGAAAAAGGGTAGACACAAGATCACATATCTAACTAATAACAGGACTTACCAAGGCCAAGGGTTTGTTTACTTTTGAAAAACATTACCCCTTGGGTAATAATTCTGTCATTTTTCCTTATCAGTCCTGCAATAGAAGTGTATCACCTCAACTTCTATAGCAGTCATTCATTCATTCCTTTTTTTCCCATCAATTCAACAAATGTTTATAGAGTACGTAAAATATATACAGCAATGAACAGTATTGATAAGGTGCCTTGTCTCCCTTGGAGGGAGACTGTAAGAGAGACAAAGAGAGAGGCAGACAGAGAGAAAGAACAATTAAGAAACAGCAGTAAATGCTGTGCAGAGAATTAAAACTAGGACATGTGATAGTAACCATGTGATTGCAGTGGATCTTATGGCCGGGAAGTGCCCTTATGAGGGGTGATATTTACACTTAAGTCTAAATGACAATGAACCATCTAGGTGAAGATAGGGCGAAAATATTCCAAGGAGAGTGAGTAGTAGTACAAAGGTCTTAAGACAGGAACAAGCTTACAAACTTTACTCTACCATGCTTCCATGTTTCAAATATTTTCTGAAAATTCAACTGAATTTTCTAAGGCTTAGATGCTAGAGCAATGCCTGTCATACACAATACCTACAATACTAAGAAACAGTGCTATATGTTAGAAATACATTTATTATTAATAACAAACACTACACTTGATACTTAGACAACAACCATAAATAAGACAGAAGACATCAAGTAAACAATTATAAATCTGAGGAATAACTATTACAAAAGGAGTCAGAACTGAGTACCTCCAGATACCACAGGGGGAGAGCAGGCACCTCACTCAGGCTTGGGGAGTAGGGAAGACTTCCCGAAAGTGTTGTTTAAGCAAAGCTGTAATGACAAGTAGGACTTAAAGCAATGAGGAAAGGGTTGGGGAAGGATATAAAAAGCATCCTTGGTAGAAGGAGCATAATATGCACAGGCCCAAGGTTAGAAAGGGCATAGAACAAAAGAGGAATGTATGGCTAGAGCTTACAGTATCATGAGAGAAAGGGGGAATGGGGAATGGAGATGTTAGCAAGCATTGGGTTTTAAAGGCCTTGTGTTAAAATTTATCCTGAAAACAATGGGAAGCTATTGAAGAGCTTTCAGGAGGGGAGTGATATGACAAGAGTGGCACTTTAGAAAAATCCATGGCAGTAATGGAAAGAATATTTAGAGGTGGTAGAACAAGAAACAGGGGACCATTTAGGAGGCTGTTACAGCAATCCAGGGGGAAAATGATGGTGTGAACTAAGATAATGGCAGGGAATATGGAAAGGTGAACTGAAAAGATAGTTAGGAGATAAGATTGGCAGTATATAGTTAACAGATTGGATATGAGAAGTGACTGAGACAAAGAAATGAAAAATAAACCCCAGGTTTCTGGCATAAACAACTGGGCGGACAAGCTGTGCTATTTACTAAAAGAGGAAGCTCAAGATGAAGATCAGCTTTTAGGGACAAAGGAAGTGAAGTTAGAGACTTAGAGACCTAAGGAGTCTGAGACGCCTTTAAGGCCTGCAAATGAAGCAATCGAAGGTCGGCTAGATACTTGGGTTTGGAGCCCAAGAGAGAGGTCTGGCCTGGCAGGACTAGAAATGGGGACCCATTTAAGAGTCATTAACTTATTTAAATCTGGATTTAGGCAAAGTTGTAAGATATCTTTGAGACAATCACAGAAATTTAGGAAGTATGAGATGATATTAAGTAATTATTGTGAATTCTGCTTGGGTATACAAATAGCATGGTGGTTATGATTTTTTAAAGCCCTCATGAAAAGTATGTTGAAGTATTTACAAGTGAAATGACAAGGTCTGCAAAACATAAGTAATGATTTGCAGCACAGTGAGGGGGTCCATAGACATTAAGTAAATTATTATCTCTAGTTTTGTTTATGTTTGAAAACACCTGTAATAGTTGTTCTTTAAAAAAAAAAGAAGTCATCTACCTACAGAGGAAATAATGAGAAACAGAGAAAATTGCTCTGTGATGAGAAGAAAAGAGAACAAAAAGGAAAGTGAGATGGGTGGAGGAATCCCATTATTTAAGGAGAAAGCATAGGCAGAGAAGTCCCTGAAAACTACTGGAGAGAAAGGAGAAAACCCAAAGAGAGTGCTGTCCAGGAAGCCGAGGGAAGAGCTGTAAATAGGCAGGAATAACCAGTAGTACCTGAGAAGTCGGGTCAAAAGAGAGCTGAAAAGGATTCATTGCACTTAGCAACCAGAGGTGGTAATGACCTTTCCTAAGTCTGCCCAGTCCGGGGTGGACACCAACCTGGGATTTCGGTGAGCTGAAGAACGAAGGGGACACGGAGAAGTAGAAAATCGGGTACAGGCCACTCTCAAGTGGCTTTACCTTGAAGGGGAAGAGAAGAAAGCTGTAGTTAAAAGAGAATTTGGGACTGAGAAAAGGATTTGGGATCTTAGGATAGAAAAGACTTGAGCCTTATTAAAGGAAAGAAGGGGGTGGCCCCTGTCACTTACTAATCATAAACCTGTGTAGGTCACAGTTGATAAATGGGATAATAATTAGGACAGGACAATCCTTTAGGGTTCAGACAAGATAATTTAAGAGGTTTTCAGTTAACTGTCAACTGTGTTTGTGTGTGTGTGTGTGTGTGTGTGTGTGTGTGTATAAAACACATATATATTTTTTTTACTATTATTAAGTAGGTAAATGAATACTATTAAATTTATGAAGTCAAAGCAACCTTACCATTATACTTCTTTCCTCTCCATAGCCAAAGAGCATTATATCTTCACTAGTGTAGGGGAAGAGAGAGACAGCAGAGCAAAGTAGCTGGTGAGGATAATCAGGACATAATAGGTGCCATTTTTCTGTTAGCATGGACGGGGTTAGTGATTTATTCTGCAAAGCAAATGAATCAGCAACCATTTTTTTATTAATGGTAAACAGGAAAAATATTTAAAGCCTAGCAATATGTAGCCAACAGATTGTACATATTACAAAGGCGAATGTAATAATAAAGGAAGTAGAGTTCTATAAAAATTAAATAATGAAAATGGTATTCAGAAACCCATTAGCCAGGAACTATGATGCGAGAGTAAGCAGCACTTTCAATGTAAGCAAAGACCTTTGCTTTTAAAATCCTTAATGAAGATGAGTCCAAAAAAAATAGTACTAAAAGCCAGGGGAAAGTCTTAAAAATCAAACCGTTAAAAAAAAAAAAAAAAAAAAAAACCAACAGGCTACTCTACAGTTATGCTCATAATGGACGCTGAAGTCAATACCAAACATGCTAGTTAAATGGCTGCAAACCACGACCGGTGGGTATGTGAAGCACATTTTGTATGTATGTCTCTTCTAGGGCATCATTTTTTTGTTTGTTATTTTTTGGGGTTTTTTTTCCCCCCTGGTTTAAATCAAAGCCTATTGCTAGATTTAAGAATTTCCAAACTTCAGATTCTGGGTTAAAGCCACAGCCAATGGAGGGCCCCTCTCCCTCTGGACTCTTGTTCCGCATATTTCCCCTCCTCCATACGCTTGTCTCTTCATGTTCAATACTCTTTTTTTTCCCTCATCGTCTGTACCCCCAGCAAAGTCACTGCCAAAATTTAACTCGTTCCAGTGATTTAATTTTTTATCATGAATTTTAGTCCCCCTTTTCCAAGAGGCCTTTGTATTGTCAAAGCCACCTCAGGGGTACACAGGAAGTCTCCACCTCTGGGAGGCAGAAGGCAGGCGGATTCTATTCCGAGGAAGGAACGGGGTGGCTCCGGCCCTTGAAATCACATCAAGGCTGCAGCACCCCTGAGTAGGTGCAAGAGATCCGTCTGGAAGGAAAGCGTCTCTCTGAGCTTTCAGCTCGCTACCCCAGTACTGAATTGAGTGTCAGGTCCTTTCTTTTCTGGGGCATTAAGCCCAGGAGGAAAGAGTGTGTGGCCTTCACCAGCCTGTGGGCAAAGGGCTGGGAAACACTTCTATAGATGTCGGTTTAAAAAGGATATAAAATACACTTGGAGATTTTTTTTCTCCAAAAAAAAAAAGGTTAAGAAAAGTCAGAAAGAAAATATAATCCTGATTTATTTGCAAAATATTTTATTTATATGTTCCTACCTTCTTTAACAATAAATCAGCAGTTACCTTACATGAATAAAAATGCCATTTAATAAAATGGCATTTTACAAAGACGTAAGCAAAATGAATGTTCAAATCATCTTTTAAGAGTAATTTGCTGTGTTCTCCTGCTATCAATTTTTATGAAGTTTGCTCACACTTGGCATTGTGTTTTGGTGAAATACTTTATTAATCAGATTTGAGAGTATATGTTAAGCACACTGTCAAAACAAGCTCAAAGCAGGAGATAGTTTCTGTTTCATGGCCCTATAAGTGGTAATTGAATAGTGAAGGGAATGAAATTTACTACATGCCAGGGACTATGCTAGGTCCTCTAACAGTATTACTCAGTAATCCACCTCAGTGGTTATTATTATCACTTCATACAGGTAAGGAAACTGGAGCGAAGTGAAATTAAGAAATTGGCCCAAGGTCATATTGCTAATAAGTGACAAAGGTGGGACTAACCCCTGTTCTGTCCACCTCTAAATCTATTGGGTTGTCAGAAAAGTCATGATGCATTTTTGCAATGACAAACATAGAAAAAATATGTCATGACTTTTCCGATAACCCAATATGATCCTTCCACATTTGTTGATGAACTGAAGAAGTGATTGAAATCATGAGGTTTTTGGCTCCTGATCAGCTATCAAAGGGAGGCTTTTTTGGCCTCAAATACTATAAGTTAGGCAGCCACTTACTTTGCTTAGGATAAGGGTCCTCCATATTAAAGAAAACTAGTGGAGTTGTCTTGAGACCTAGAATCCGGTTATAAATCCTACTGTGGCATACTGAAAATGTATCTGGACTAACAGGGAGTATCTCATAGAACATAAATTCAAATCCGTTGGGGTTTCCCTGTGAAAAACAATAATCTGTCAGCTTAAATATGATGCAGACCCTTTCTGAGAATTGTTATTCTGTAAAATTAACACCTGAAAACTTTTTCCTGATAGGAAGTTTGCAATTCATACTTAACTGTAAGTATCAAGCTCGTATTTCCTCCTTTCAGCAATGACTACAATAAATGAAGAAAGCTTTAATTCAAACACACAGATGATTTTATCTAACAACCACGACAGGCCCTATAAACCAATACAGGGCCCCAGTTAATGAGTTAATAGTTCAATCAATCCTTCATTCAAAAAATAACTTGTTAAATATCTATAATGTACTAGGCCCTGTGCTTGGCCAACTGAAGATATAATAATAGTAATAGCTAATATTTATTGAACATTTTATATACCAGGCATTTTCTCAAGGCTTTACATATAATACCTCATTTAATTCTCATAACAACCTATGAGGTACTGGCCTGTCTCTAATATTTGTCAGGTTAGAAGCAAAAGTCAAACAGAGGAGCCTGGCATACCTCTACTCTCTTCCCACCGGCAGCAGATCTTGAACCACACAAGGAGCCTTGCATTGATGAGGGGACACCCTGGCTCAAATATCCAAGCAGTGTGCACCTGCCAACTCTGCAAACAGCAGGTCCTAATTACCATATGGCCTCTGGGTGTGACACAGCCTACCTTAGACCTCGGGGGCAAAGCCCAACTGGCTCTGAAAGCGTGCTTAGAGCTATTTGGGTGGGGCGTTCTGAGATCTCAGGAATTAGAAGTATGGTCTAAGGAGAAGCGGGTATGGCATGCTCCTTTGTCCCTATAGACGGCTGGCCCCAGGGGTAGGACATAGCCATAGAGGCGTTAGATCAGGGTCCTCTAAGGCACAGACTCAGGGCAGGATCCCCAGTTGCCTGAGACCGAAGGGCACTATGAGGAATGAACTATTAGTTTCCCAAATTTCAAGATGAAAAAACATAAGATGAGAAGTTAAATAACCAGTCTGAGGTCACGTAGCTAGTCAGTGGCAGAGCCAGGAGTTGAAGGCAGGCATACTCTAGAATACAACCTAAAATCCTAGCTCTGCCTATTAGACTGTGTTTTCACTCCTTGTGAATGAAGAAAACAGTTCTCTTTGTGGCAGAGCCTATAACATTCGTACCCTCCAGGCACAGTCCCTCTCCTAGCTTCCCTACAAATGGAACTCCAGCTGCCCACAGCCCCGGACACCATAGCCAGTCACTGTAGAATATCAGAATTTTGGGAGTAGGGAGGGGGCCAAAGGCAACACAAGGTGGGGGTGGCAGCAGGGCTGTATTAAAAAAAAAGTCCTAGCATTTTGGAAAAATTAGGTTAAAGCACATAGTTTTCTCCCTTTTGACTAACTTCAGCTAATTCTCATTGTTCTAATTGTACATCCACATATCATCAGAAAGCTAACAGTCTCAAACTGCTCTCAGCAAATACCAAATGACCCTCTTTTGCAATCCCTAACACCCATAAACTAATAAAGTGCATGTCAAGGCATATAAACAAACTCTGCAACTGGGTACAAGTTTTAGAAACTTGTTCGTTTTTTATAACAAATTCACAGATATGGGCATCTCTAATACTTCTCATCCCCCAGCACCCAACTCTTAGAACTTCGGGGAGTTCTCCAGAAAGCATATACCAGCAGAGATCTTTAACCTGTAGCTCATGGGCGTTCTGAAACTGTAGGCAAAATTGTGAATGTGTATGTACATCTTCCTGGGAAACGATCCACAGCTTTCCACAGATTCTGAAAGAATCCACAACTCCCCAAAAGTTAAGAATGACTGCATTTCAGTGATACCACCACACAGCTCCTCTCCTATATAATTTTGCTACGTGTAAATTCATTTCTGTATTGTTTGGGGGAGCTTTAAGGATTTCAATTTCAGTCATTTGTGACATCTTCATAGGGGATTATTAAAGAAACAGGGAACTGAGACAGCCAGAAATGCAGCATTTGGCAGCGTAAGAAGAGAAGTTTTTATGATGCCTTGGGAGAGATAAAGAAGTCCAGGAAAAATAAACCCGCCTTTGCACTGCCCTCCCGTGTCTGCAGGGAGGATGGGCAGACAGCATTGTTACACCTGGAGTCCTCCTGGTCAAAGCTAAGGAGGAATTAAGAAACACAGAAGTCCCCCAGGGGTTCAGTTCCCCAACACCTCCAGGGAATTTGGGGTTAAGAAACATTAAGATCTTACAAAGAAAAAGACCCTTTTGTATTTTCTAAAATAAAACAATATAGATATAATTAACTAAATTTTACGCATCTTCCATTAGTAGAAATGGAAGCTGTTCCATTATTTTCCACTTACCTTTTCCGATTGGTAGAAATGTTCCAGGATCTCCTATCCTCAGAATTTCAACATGATGTTTAGAAATCTTCTTTGCCTCACCGTATACATTGCATCCTCTGAGTGACTATTTCCCAGGCCACATAGCGACTCCCTAGGTTTCAGGTTCAATGAGTCAGAGCTGTCCATTCCTGCCATGAATTCTCCGGGGTCCTGGAGTGATCCCAGTCTAAAAATCACAGAATAACTTGTGCATTTGAGACAGTAAAGGCTCTGAATCAGTCTGTCACATAAATCACAGCTCCTTCATTCATTCCATTATTTAGCAAATAAATTCTGGGTACCTTCTTCATGCCAGGCGTTCTGCTAGGCATTGAGGACGCAATAGTGACCAAGACAAGCATGGCCGAAACCCTCATGGAATTTCCAATCTAATGGTGGACACAAACTAATAATTATAGGCATTATCACACATAGTGACATACATTGTAATGGGAGTATTCTAAGAGAGACATATTTAAAGGGAACCTAAACTTCATTTGGTCAGAGAAGACACAAGATAGTAACAGCTCAGTTGAGACCTGAAGGAAAAACAAAAATTAGTTAGAAAAGAAAAGAATGGATCAGAGGAAGAATTCAAAGCTCATATGACAACAACAATAATAAGTACAGTACTACTAGAATAATCATGTAAGAGGGAAGTAGCTGGAGATAAGATAGATGGGGATAGACCATTAAGGCAGACCATTCAAACTGTGAAAGTCATGTTGAAAAATTTAGACTTTTCCTCCCAGCAGTGAAGAAATATTGAAGGATTTTAAGCAAGAGACTGACAGGATGATTTGTATTTTAGAAAGATAACTGGGTACTACATGAAAACAGACAGTCCGAATGCACCAAGATTGATGGAAGAGAAACCACTTACAAGAGGAAATGATGGTTAACTTAGGGAAGTGACAGCAGAGATAGAAAGAAATGAACTGATTTGAGATATAGTTACATCCATACAGCTGTTCACGAGAGTGCTGATATACAGCCCAGGTTTACTTTGCTTCAACTTTCTCTCTCTGTCCTAAGAGTTCATTTGAAACAATCTCCAGGTCTCCTCAATCATTTGCTTACACACAGGCTAAATATACTGAGACAGAAATTCTAAGGCTTACCCAAAAAAAAGTGTGCAGAAATAAATATAAGCAGACCATAATTCCACATAAAGTGACGAATTTCTAAGCTTACTCAATGGCATTGGATAGGATAGACGAAAGTCACCAAAGGTTTCATTATGTCAAGCATCCAAAGTTATTCTGAATCTCTGACTCAAAGCTGAGGCTCTAGGAAAAAGTCAGTATTTATTCTAATTCATAAGATCTGAAAAACATTTAACTTTTGGAAAGAGAGTAGGAAAAAAAATGCCTCTTGCTAATTTGTCCAAGGTCATATAGAAACTGGAGTTCACATGTTAACTGCATTAAAGTGAAACTGATTTACAAGTTTCTGGAGAAAAGAATGGCAAATGAAAAGTAACTGCACAGTACCCATTATTATTCATTTCGTATGTATAAAACTTCATTGATGTTGTATCTAGTGTGCTGAGTTTATTGTTTTATTTTAATGGAAGAAAAGTTCTAAAGGCTTTCATTGGTACACTCACACCTCAGTACCTCTCCTTTTAGTTTTTCATAATAGATTTTGAGCTCCTCCAACACAAAGGACTATAGTTTCAGAAGGAATGTACAGTTACAAAGATTAAAAACACCTCACCTCTAGGAAGAGGTTTCCTTAATTGGCGAAGTGAGTCCTGAGTTTCATAAGGATTTTCCCCAAGCAGAAAAGTGTGGCAGTATGTCAGCTTCCCCAATAGCTGATCAGAAAGAGGTATTAAAGGAAGTAGATTCTGAAGCATTTTCATTTTCATAGAAGACTATGGAGCAAAGATGAAAAGATTCAGAATGGCATGTAATTTGTGACCTTGTCATGTGGTAGAGAACACCTCTATCTAGGCACTTAAAGAGAACGGGTTTTCCACTGGCAAGTTTGCCCTCAGGAGAAAGGATAACTAGATATTTGGAGCAATCAGGCGCTACAGAGAAATCGTGGAAATCTTTTAAATTATGATTTAGGTGGACAAGACTCCCCTGGGAGGAATTATCAGCTGTATTTATTTTGATCACTACCTGCACATGCCCAAAAGGAAAAAAGAACAAACTGCTAAAGAATAAAGGTCAAATCATTTTCTTCCTAAACTTCAAATATTAAAAAAAAAAAAAACTAAATATACTAAAATAATATTGATGCTGTAGAAATTCATTTTTGATGAAATAGAAGTTAATGTATTGAGCTGTATGGGGAAGAAATAAAGTTTACAATATAAACCCAAAGCCAGAATTTGAAGAGCAAATTTTTAAATATAAAATTGAGTTTTAAAAGATATGGGTCAGGGTCAGCTGAGTGGCGCGGTGGTTAAGAGCTGGCTTGGGACACCAGCGGCCCCAGTTCGGGTCCCACATATGAGGGCCAGTGACACTGCCCTCAAAGATAAAGGAAAGAAAAAAAAAAAGAAGGTGATCAAAAGCTATAGAAAGAGATGTGCCATTAAAAAAAAAAAAAGATATGGGTCAGTAATTTTACAGCAATGTCATATGTCATTTAAAGTTCTACTTGAGAAAGCAGAAAGGAATTTATAACTACATCTTCCTTAACTGAATTCAGTTGGTTATCATTACAAGGGAGCAAAGTACGAAGATAAGAAAGCTAACACTGGCCGGCTGAGTGGCGCAGTGGTTGATTGCTGGCTTGGGAAGCCAGCGGCCCCGGTTTGGGTCCCACATATGAGGGCCAGTGACACTGACCTCAAAAAAAAAAAAAAAAAAAAAAAGAAAGCTAACACTTATTGAGTACCTATTATGTCCCATGAATGAAATGCATTATGTTCTTTAATTTCTCCAAAAGACCTATGACCTAGGTAAGTATGTATCCAGTTTATAGATGAGAAACAAGCTCAGAAAGATTATGTAATTTACCAATGTGATATAGCCGGTAACTGGCAGAGCAAAGATTTGGACTTAGATCAGCCTCCAAGTCCACACTCTCAACCACTCACCTATACTGTGAAATCCTAACTAAAGCAGCAAGTCTCTGAGGAAAAAGGCAAGAGGGATAAAAAGGCTTAGACATCAAGTCCCTCACTGGCCAGGCTGGGAGCCTTCTGTTGACCTCTGTTTATAGGCTCCAAGGAGTCTCCCAGACCTTCAGCAGTAGATCCACGTGCATGTAACACTAATTCAAAGATAAGGCTCTGAGAAACACAGTCCTGAAACACTTGAAGAGATACATACTGGGGGTGCCAAAAAAATGTATACACATTTTAACAGATGTTATCTATGCTCAAGCAGTAGTTCGCCATAATCAGAAGTGTCTGGATGCTGATGGTAACCACTTTGAGCACCTCTTGTGATTGCAGAAGTCAAACGTGACTTGTATTCATCTTTTGTTATCAGTATATATTGAATATTACAATTAATACAGTTTTTTCCTTTCTTAAAATATGTATACATTTTTTTTGTCTCCCTCTATATTCTAAGATCCTTCTGGAAAACTCACAAGACACAAGAAGTCCCACATTAAACAAACCTATTGTAAATGTGTCCCAGCAGGAAATTTATTCCCAGCAGGAAAAAACATCACACCCAAAAAAAGATTAACTGAAGAAGTTTAATGAAGGACTATTTACAAAGTTGAGGCAGGGTTCAGGAAACCAATATGGAATAAGGAATCATCCCAGGACTAGCAACAGTGGGAAGTCACTGTAATCTCTAGGTATGAAAGGGCAAAGGTTAGAAACAAAGACCAAAAGACCAGGATTCCAGACAGGAGAGAACTGTGGAGAAGTCATCTGATGTTCTGCAGCCTTTTAACCCCCATGAGGTAATTGTCTTATCTGGGTGCCTAGAAAGAAGCTGTGAATGCACAGGGCAAGAGGCTTTGCCTGAGCAGAGAGCAACTGCTGAAGGACTGATGGATTACCAACCCAAACAATGGAAGCCAGAATACTATGGGGTGACACTGTTAACGTAATGAAAGAAAATAACTGTCATCCTACAATTCTATACCCAGTAAAAATACTCTTCAAAAACAAAGTTGAAATAAAGTATGTTCAGACCAACAAAATTTTGGGAAAAACACTCTTCCATGGGTCCTGAACATCTCTGTACATCCACATCCTTGCTGTGAGGGCCGAACTGCAAGGTCTAACCGTCATCTGGTCCTGAGATATTCCTACAGCTAATCATACGGGCAAGTAAGCAGGTCACATGACCACAGCATGACTACTATACAACTGATCACTTCCTGGGAGAAGGGGATTGGGTTGCTTATTGTTTAATACAAAAGATGCTGGGCCTTTGGTTCTTCAATTGTAGCACACCTACTGCATGTATAGCCACTATCTGGATTCACTGAGTTGCTCCAGAGGACCTGGGAGCACCAGTGCCACCACCCTCAGAATCCTGCCATTTGCTCTGCTGTAATAAACTGTCTTTCTTGTACCCATTGAATCTTGCCATCTATTATTGGCACTATAGAATTGAGGCAAGGTGGAGGTTCATCCTTGACAAAATGGGAGCAGCTAGCAGGGTGTCAAGATAGACAATGACTGTTGGGAAGAGAAAAAGCAAGGATCCTATGGTCTGGGTTCAAGGATATGAAGAAATCTTGGAAACTAGAAGCAAACGTTCTCACCCAAGTGGTAGATGAAGGGAGAAATAAGGGGTTCCCCACTGTAAATATATATGAATTTCATTAATAGAAGAGGCTGAACAGTGAGAGGTATGATTGAAACAAGCTGCCCAAATGATACCATGGTTGTTGCTTGCTCTCCTATGGGACAATGGACTAGGAGAGTATCTTGGGCACCCATCAGGGAGAGAAGCACACTTGTACCCTGTTTTAGCAGTCACATTAGAATCATTCCTGGAGGCTAACATATCTCTGTCCAGAGTGCAGAGATACAGAACTACAGAATACATTTCTTAACTATTTAACGTGTATCAAACTACGCTACTCTTTTTATGTGCCACTGACAAAGTTTTTGAGCATTTTCCTCCTGACGCCGTTTTCCCCATAAGCCCTGTGGTTCTTATTGGGTGATTCTGTATAACATAGTGACTTTTAGGACACAAATGTTATATTATAGCAGAATTGACAGTAGATGGATAATGGAATCACTTATATGTGGGTAACAGAATTCTAAACTGGCATAATCACTTTGGAAAATAATTCAGCAGTAGCTTGCAAAACTGAACACTGATATAACTCAACAAGTCTACTCCTGTATGTACAGCTGAAACAAACTATTGTGTATCTATATCAGGAGACATGTTCAAGAATATTCATAGTAGTCAATATTTATAATAGCAAAAATCTGGAAACAACACAAGTGACCATTGACAGGATAAGAGATAAATAAAATGTGACACAGTCACATACAATGGAATAGTATGTTAGTAAAAATGAATGACAAATATGACTACAGAGTAAAAAAAACAAGTCCTAGAAGACTATAAGATGTATTATATAATTTTAGGAAGTTCAAATACATGCAAACCCAAACAATACATTGTTTAGGCCTGTGTGTGTGTGTGTGTGTGTGTGTGTGTGTGTGTGTGTGTGTGTTACACAGTTTAAAAGCAAGGTAACAATAAACACAAAATTAAGGGTAGTGGTCACCTCTGAAAAAGAGGCAGAAAAATGGGATAAGGAAAAACATGTAGACACTGACAATTATGTTGCTCATAATTTCTAGTTTTTGAGCTAATTTCATAGATACTCATTATATTAGCAATCTGATTTTGTTTACTTAAGGTCTAAATACAAAATTTTATAAAAATGTTTTATCTGATAAAGGAAACACGGCATGTTTTAATATGTTCCAATGTAACTAACATTTGTTTTTGTTTAACAACTGCAATTAAAAAGAATGAAAAATTTCCTTTATCATAGCAAAATGGTAGCATTTATTCACAGCTGATTAAAATTTAGAAATGTTCCATTACACAGGCATTGACTAAATCTTAATATTGACGGAGTTGCTTCACATAAAAGCTACTTCTCCAATTATACCTTCTAACTTCTCTATTTCCTATTAAGAAAATTTTCAGTAGGCCATAAGGTTAGAAATAAGCAAAAAAATATCAATGTGTCCATTAGAAAAAGAAACTTAAATTATAGCTTGAGAAAGAAGCTGAGTCATTCCCAGCAGAATAATGAAACAAGCTTTCAGAGATGCAATTTCCGCCCTCCTAATTTGTCAATTTCACAGTCAGCCATTAAGAAGTCAAAATGTCTGTGATCAGCAAGTCCTCCAATACAGGTGTGCAGATGGCAGCACCTGTAACGTTTAAGCTATTTACTTTGCAAGAATTTCGTCCTTGACATTGCTGCTTGTGCCTCTGAAAAGAGTCTTTGATCAAATTCAGTCAGGTGCTAACATGCCTTAAGTCTGCCACTAAAACACAGATGCCTAAGGTCTTCTTTTAGGCACATTTCCTAGAGCATACACAAATAGGAAACTTTGTCTGAGGGCATTCTCAGTGAGACATACAAAAGTAGCTCCCAATAGACCATGAATGCTTCACATATAAGTACCATGTCCCATTCCTTTCGTAACCCTGAGGCCTGACGCGTTATTGGTGAGCCCTGGTGGTAAAGGCAAAACAAAGTCCTATCTCTGGCACATAAATAGAGCTCCACAGACCCACCAACCCAGGTAAACCCGCTACCTGGTTTAGGAGTAGGTGGTTCAAAGACCTGAGTTCTGGTCCTAACTGCCTCTGACTTACTGAGTAACTTTAAGCAAGTCACACAGTCTCGCTGGGACTCAGTTTTACCATCTTTTTAATGAGGTAATTGAACTTAAGCTTCGCCTTAGTGTCACTGTAAGTCCTCTTCCAGCTCCAAGATTCTAGAGTTCAATGAGTTGAATTCTACTGATTCCAGCAGTTCCCATGAACTAATCAGTCAACAAATATGGAAAAATACCTTAGTAGGTACTGAGGGATGACACTAAAGATTGGACAAACTTCCTGTATCCACATAATCTCAAAATTTACATGAAAATGCAAAGGATCTCGAATAGCCAAAACAATTTTGAAAAAAATAAAAACAGTGAGAAGACTTATGCTACCTGACTTCTAACTTAATACAAAGTTACAGTAATCAAAAGAATGTAGTACTGGCTTAAGCATAGACATATATAGACTAATGAAACAGAAGAGAGTGCAAAAAACGACCATATGTACGTCAACTGATTTTCAACAAACATATGAAGGTAATTCAATGGATAAAAAACAGTCTTTTCAAGAAATGTTGCAGGAACATTGGACAGTCATATGCAAAAAAAAAAAGTAAAACAATAAAAGAACTTCTTAATCCTTACTTCATACCATATAACAAAATTAACTCAAAGTGGATAACAAATCTAAATTTAAGAGCTAAACTTATAAAACTTACAAAATACACAGTTTTTGTGATCTTGGGATAGGCAAAAATTTTAGACACAACACAAAAACACAAGCCACAAAGGAAAAAAATCAATAAACTGGACTTACCAATTTTTAAAAAGGTTACTCTTCAAATCATACTATTAAGACAATGAGGAGGATTCTGGGAAGATAGAAGATTAGGAAGCACCAAGAATCTGTCTCCCTACCTAGACAACAATCCCAGCAACAGAATCTGTCTGATGTAACTGTTTTGGAACCCTGGAGTTTATTGAAGGCTTGCAACTTCCAGTGGAGGAATTCGATGGTAAATTGAGGTTAATTTCAATCCATTTCAGCTCCTAGCACATAGCAGCCACCCATCTCCCACCCCTAGCCACATGTCAGGCAGCCATGTGTCCATGAGCTGCTACACACAGCCCGACTCTTGGCACAGAGACAATGACCAAGTGGGATTTAGTCTTGCAATGCAGGGATGGTTCAACATACAAAAAATCAATTGATGTAATATGCCACATTAACAGATTGAAGAAAAAAAAATACATGACCATCTCCATCACTATAAGAAAAGCATTTGATAACATTCAACACCTTATCATGATTAAAAAAACATTCTAAAAACTAGAAATAGAAGGAAATTACCTGAACATAATAAAAGTCATACAAGAAAAACTCGCAGAGAACATTATACTCAATGGTGAAAGACTGAAAGCTTTTCATCTAAGATCAGGAACAAAGCAAGGATTCCCACTTCAACCACTTCTAATAAATGTTGTACTGGAAGTTCTAGCAGGAACTGTCAGGAAAGAAAAGGAAATAAAAGGCACCCAAATCAAAGAGGAAGAAGTAAAATTACCACTGTTTGCAGATAACATAATCTTACATGTAGAAAACACTAAAGATTTAAAAAAAAAAAAAAACAGCTAATGTATTCAGCAAAGTAACAAAATTCAAAGTCAACACAAAAATCAGTTGCATTACTATACTATATGAACAATCAGAAAATGAAATTACAAAAACAATTCAATTTACAATAGTATCAAAAGAATAAAATACTTAGGAATTAAACTAACCAAGAAGGTTACAATGACAACTACAAAACACTGCTGAAAGAAATTAAACAAGACATATATAAATGGAAGTGCATCCCATTTTCATGGATTTGAAGACTTAATATTGTTAAAATATCAATACTACCAAAAGTGATCTAGATTAAATGCAATTCTATCAAAATCCCAATGACTTTTTTTGCAGAAATAGAATTTCCCATCAAAAATTTCATATGGAATCTCAAGGGACCCCAAAAAAAACGTGTTGGCAAGGATGTGGAGAAATTGGAACCCTTGTGCACTGTTAAAGGGAATGTAAGAGGAACAAACAGCCACTGTGGAAACAGTATGGCAATCCCTCAAAAAATTAAAAATAGAATTGCTATGTGATCCAATTCTGGGTATACCCAAAAGAATCAAAAACAGGGTTTTGAAGAGATATTTGTACATCCATGTTCATATAGCATTAATCACAAAGGCCAAAAGGTAGAAGGAACCCAAATGTTTACCAAAGAGTGAATGGATAAACAAAATGTGGCCTATACACACAATAGAATACTATTTAGTCTTAAAAAAGGAAGGAAATTCTGACAACTGCTACAACATGGATGAACCTTGAGGACATTATGTGAAGTAAAATAAATCAGTCACAAAAAGACAAATGCTATATGATTACACCCATAACCGGAACCTAGAGTAGTAAAATTCATTGAGACAGAAAGTAGAATGGTAGTTGCGAGTGACTGCGGGGAAGAGGGAATGGGGAGATGTTATTTAATGGGTGTGGTTTCAGGTTTTCGACATGATAAAATTCTGGCGATTATGGATTCACAACAGTATGAATATACTTAACGTTACTGAAATGTACACTTAAAAATGGTTACGATGATAAGTTTTATGTCCTGCATAAAAATAAACAATTAAAAATAAAACTGGGCTGGCCAAGTGGTGCAGTGGTTAAGCACTGGCTTGGGACATCAGCGGCCCCGGTTCGGATCCCACATATGAGGGCCAGTGACACTGCCCTCTAAAAAAAATAATAAATGAATAACGTAAAAATAAAACAAAACAATCCCCATTGGGTGGGCTTGAATAAGAGTTAGGAGTCCAGAAGGGGATACGGTTATGGGGTTGTGTTGCACAAGGGCACCTAGCCATGGGTTTGAAATCCAACCCACACTGCTCTGCAAGCCAAGCGAGCTAATTGGAAAAGAAGGAAGGGGAAAGGGAAGGGGAAAGGAGGGAGGGAGGAAGAAAGGAAGAGAGGAGCAGCCAGGAGAGCCAGCGGGAGGGGATGGTGGAGGGGAGGAAGGAGGAGGAAAAGGCTCTGACCAGTGGGGTAAGTTTGTTCTCAGGAACATTTTGTGGTTTTTTTGAGGTAACATTGGTACATAACATTATGTAAGTTTCAGGTGTACAACATTATAATTTGATATTTGTAAAATTACAAAATCATCAGTACCCTACATCTAGTTACCATAGTTACCATCCCTCACCATACAGCTGAGCCACTTCACCCATTTCACCCACCCCCTTCTCCTCTGGTTAACTACCAACCTGATCTCTGTATCTATGAATTTGTTTTTGTTTTGTTTGTTCATTCATCTGCCTTGTTTGTTAGATTCCACATGTGAGTGAAATACAGGATTTCTCTGTCTTTCTCTGTCTCACTTATTGCACTTAGCATAATACCCTCAAGGTCCAGCCATGAAGCCACAAATGGCAGGATTTCCTGCCTTTCATGGCTGAGTAGTATTCCATTGTGTGTGTGTGTGTGTGTTACATATACCGTATTCATTCATCTATTGATGACACAGGTTTTTCCATATCTTGGTTATTATAAATAATGCTATAATGAACACAGGGGTACAGATAGCTTCTCAAATTAGTGTTTTCCTTTTCTTCAGATAAACAACCGAAGTGGAATTGCTGGATCATATGGTAGTACTATTTTTAACTTTTTGAGGACTCTCCATACTGTTCTCCACAGTGGCTGTACTAATTACATTCCCACCAACAGTGTATGAAGTTTCCCTCTTCTTCACATCCTCTCCAACACCCACTTCCTGTCTTGCTGATAACAACCATTCTAACAGGTATGAGTGAGGTGGTATCTCTTTGTGGTTTTGATTTGCATTTCCCTGATGATTAGTGATGAAAGAGAATAGCAAGTGGCTTGGAATCACTATTTAGGACCTGTGCTTCCCTTTCAAACTACAGTAATGTGCAGTAGCACTCAATATCCCTCTAGAAGACAAGATTGAAACAACTGGATCCCCTTTTTCTAATTCTCTCACTGACCTCTGCTTCCAAATAGCAAATGACATCATGCTGGAAAATCCTACCACTTCACTCAGTTAAATGCTGCCTTCTTCTGACCGGAAATACTCCGGGAGAAGGTCGCACATCAATATTAACATGTACTGAGCTTTTTCTTTGTGCCAGAGACCATTCCACGCACTTTACATGGATTATATCACTTAATCCTGAAATATCCCAGAAGAGGTAAATACTATTATTATCCAAACGTTTAATGCTATACATGAAGGAGCTGAGACACAAGTGAAATAACAGTACAAGGTCACATAGTTGATAAAGAAAGTTCTGGAAACCCATGTTTGACTTTCCTTAGGTGATAGACATGACCTTTTCCCATAAATTACCTTTCTTTCAGAATAGAAGTTTAAACAAATTAATAACAGCTGGTGGGCCAGTCGAGCGGCACATTGGTTAAGAGCTGGCTTGGGACGCCAGCAGCCTCGGTTCGGATCCCACATATGAGGGCCAGTAACACTGCCCTCTGCAGCTAAGATGGTGAACAACAGCTCAACCTGGAGCTGGGCTACCATGAGTCAGTCACTGGCGATGGTGTAGGCTGCAGTAAGGCTGGCCGGCAGTTGGCATGCACTTTTGTGAAGTGCCATGAGCTGCTGTGAGTGGCCATCCAAAGGCCGGCGAGTGACTCCCTCCCCAGAGAAGAGCAAAATGATGATACCAACATGGGCCAGTGAAGCAACATCCTCCACAACTGGACTCAAGAACAAAAGGACAGCAACTTATCTGTTCCCCTTCCCCGATTCCCCAGTGCTGTTCTCATCCCCCAATTCCCCAATAAAATCTTTTTTTAAAAAAAAGAGCTGGCACTCTTTAGAGTCCATCACCTTCTAACGGGAGCTGGAACCTGGTATGGTAGGCTGACGGGAGTAAAACAAAGGGAAGGTTAACCGGGGCCAGCCCACTTCACAGCAGCCACCCTTACAGGTAAGTCCAACCCAAGGACGCTGTGTTCCTAACAACACTGAATTTCTTGCAGTTCCTGGCATATATGATGTTTTCTTCACTGTGCAATTGCTCATACTGTCCCTTCCATTGGGAAAATAATCCTTTGCCCTAATTTCCAAGTGACTCTGCCTCACCCACTGAGACCAAAGTCAACTACCACCCTCTCCAGGAAGCTTCCGAAAGCCACCCTGCCTGAATGAGCCTAGTCCACTTACCGCATCACATAGAAATTATGTCTTTTCTGTGTCCGTCTCCCCCAGTTAGGGAAGAGACTATGCCTTATTAATGACTACCATTTATTGAGTGACATTCAATTCATTACGTCAATTCTAAAAACAATCTTTATGACATTGATATTCTCAAACCCTTTCTTGCAAATGAGGAAAAAGTCTTAGGTGTATCTTCTCTATGCTAACAAGGAATAGATAAAAGAGTTGACCTAGATGTGATACCAAAGCCTGTACATGTACACACCGGTGTGCACGGTACTTCCCATACTCAGATTTGTATTCCCTACATGCAACGCAGTAGTTTGCAAACAACTTGATGTTTAGGAAATGTTTCCTGCACTGATTTGAAGCTATTGACTCAAACGATAAATAAACCAACACACACAAATGAAGGCGCAGGATCTTAACGTGGTGAAACTTTATCCCCTTTGGAGCAAAATAAACCCCCACAACAGGGTGAGAGGAGAAGAAGGCATTTCCAAGGCCCATCTGGCATAAGGATCTGTTTAGCATGAGGCAGCACCCAGCTGGTTTAGGTGGCTGAGGGAAAAGTTGCAGGCAGACAGCTTACATACAGGGATAAATCAAGATGAGCAACTACCATTTTCTGGAGAAGCTTGGGCTTCTTTTTCACACTGTTGCTGTCTTGAGAAGACGGATTTTTTTTTTTTAAGTGACGGGGAGATAAGGGAGGGACTGAAGCTAAAGGGTTAGAAAAGGGAGGGGGATGGGTTCCTATGTGATACTTTCTTAACCTCACAGAGAAGAAATGCCCAGTTAAAGAACTGTGTCACCTGGGTCCCCTCACCACAGTCTAGCTGAACTGAACTTCTTCAGCATCTCTGAGTGCTTCACAATAAACACAACAATAGCAGCTAATATTTATAGAGTTTACCATGTTCCAGACTCTGTGTAATATGCATTGAATAAGATAATGTGCATTAAAAAAAACCAACTTAGCAGTGCCTGGCAACTGGTTCTCTGAAATTCAGTAAAATGTCAGTAGTGGTCACAGCTTCTATCATTATTAACATCACCATCATTGGTTCAGTCATTCATCACAATAACACCGTGAGGTATCTACTATTGTCATCCCCATATTACACAGGAGGAACTAAGCTCAGGTTGGTTAGGTAACAAGCTCAGATACATACAACATGCAGATCCCAAGACAGACAAGCCCTGGAGTGCAGAAGGTGCTACTGCCGTAATGATGGCAACGACCATTTGTAATACAACCATTATCAGTGATCCTGTGCCCCACATGTCACATTATCTTTAAATCTCACACTGACCCTGCACGGCATTACAACCCCTTTAAAGTATGAGGAAATTGAGGCTCCGAAAGGTCATGCCCAAAGTCTCACAGCTAGTAAGTCACAGAGGCCAGATTTAAACTCAGATCTACCTGACCCCAAAGGCACTTTTCCACGGCACTTTAAAAAAAAAAAAAAACAGGCTCTCTGGTAATAAGTTGTGCTGTAACACATCTCCTATGTGGACACTGTATTGGGTCCCCCATATTGGGCATCCACTGTGTGGATTCCACTTCGCAGGTGTGAAGAAGGCACACAGAAAGCCAGATATTCAGGGATATAATTTTCTATGCATGACTGCAAGTTCAAAACTGAATGCTTCCTGTCAAGGGTAGTTGTGTACTCAAGTAACAAATCTGGATAATAAAAGGTTTAGATAAAAACATGCGCCTTCCCTGGAAAAATGATAAGGACGTAGACTAATTTTTCAAAGAGACTATTTTAGGGAATCAAGTTTGATGCATTTTAACTCAATGTGGAACTCCAGATATGTGGGTTTCCTTGACTGAAAAGCTTCACAGAGAAGAAACAAATCACAGAGTTATCTCTCTCTTCTCCAGGGAACAGCTCTGTTCTGCCACTGCTCTGAGGCTCAGATGGAAAAAGGTACTGCCCAGGAAAGGTCTAGAAAACATCAAAAAGAGCAGACTCTATGGCATCTGCCTTGTCTTATGTTGGTGTCACAGATGTTGTTTCATAGTGCAAACTCTATGATACTATTTGCTGGTTACAATAACAAGTAATATGCTTCAGTTGGGATTGATGTGCCATTAGCTCTGTAGGAAGCTACAGGTCTTACCTTGCAAAAAAAAAAAAAAAATGTTTAATTTAAGTCCAATCTGTCAGCTCTTCCTAGAGGTTTCACCTTCCCCAGTTTTCCCCGCCTCAGGAAAAAAAAACAAAAAACCTTTAAAACCATTTCATAGATAAAAACAGGTTTGGAGTTTCACAGGGAGGTAACCTTGTAATTCTGTGTTTCTTGGCTATTACCATGTGTTTCTTTAGAACACGTGGGTCAGTTGTCTAATGTGGAAGGCCTGCTAACACCCCAAAGTATTTGTTCAAATTATTGCTTAACACAGAAGAAGCTTCCCAGAAGGTAAGCAAACTTTCATCATCATTTCCCTGGTTGGAACTCAAAAAATGTAAATATATATTATCATTAAATGAGCTATGATTTTAATTACTGGAAAATGTTATTAATTCCGATAAGGATTAACCCAAAAGTAATAACGATAAAAGCTGTCAAAATTAATTAAGCACATATTCATTAAATCCAGCTTCAGTTTCTTTATTGCACAAATACAATTAACACTTAATCTGAATCTCGATAAGTTACCTAATCATGTGACTCAAAATAAAGGGAGGATACATACAACCTTGGCCTTCCCCGTTTTACATGGGAAAACATTAATGACGCTGACATGGGAGACAATTAGACAGTGTCAGCCCATTGTTTTTAGCCAGCTTTCTCTCACATCTGTGGTGTCTACAAGCAAGAAGGCTCATTGTTTCCACAGGCCTCCTTCGGGCCTTGGCTTTTTGTGTAAACCGTCAATCTTTTGGCGAATATCAAAGCCGTGAGGAAATTAGAACAGACCAGCTCTGCTGCCCCACACTAAAGCTTAGCAGGGTGCATCCACTATGCTACTAATTAGGCAGTGACCAACAAAATAACCTGTCAATGTCCGCTAGCCATTTCCCACACACCTGCATTTCATACCCTAATAAGCATACAGCAAGAGAGAAAAAGGGGTAACTGCTGAAGTGTGAAAAATGAACAAAATATAACAATGTTTCCATCCCCACCTATACTTCTGGCAATTACCATTTAACATTAGGGGGACTCAACATGTCTGAAGACTCACAATACAGTATCTGAAACTAAAACCCAGGGGGGAAGCCACACATTGAGACTGTATTAAGGTTTGCTTCGAAAATATCTCACGAAGAAGAATCTCGAGTTATGTATAAAACCAGGAACCTGAAAATGACCATAATTTAGGTTAGGGACCAAGAGGCTGAATTTTCAAAAACATTTTCCATTCAGGCCATGGAAAGAGGACTGTATACTCTTCTCAAAACAAATATGTATCACAGAACGAGAAACGGAGTATCAGGTTGTCACATTTTTCCCTTTCGACCCTGATTCAGTAAATCTGTGATCACCACCATTCTTTTGACCTACCATATATTTTAATTCATTTCTTTTTCAGTTCTCTTTTTTCACATGGATTCCCACTGTACATTCTGAAAACAGGATTTTATTGTCTAGCATTTTCAATCACAGTGAAAGCAACATGCCTTGGGATGGAGGGAGCTAGGAAGGTGCAATATTAAACGGATTGAAAAACACTCCTTTGCCCTTGAGCTTTAAAACATATTTGAAAACTCTTACCCAAATACAGAAACAGGTCCCATTACATCTTTAACAATATTATTCTTAATAGATTCCAACTGAATCTCCATGTATGACGCTTCGCAATTACCTAGGTCACAAAATCTCTGTAACTCTAACAACTTGATTGATTTTTCGTATTGCTGAAACAAAAACTATATACTGACTTTAAAAAAAATGTAAAGGTAAAAAAATAAAAAGTGTAACAATTTGGTTATTGTGATTAAAATGAAAACAAAAATAACTCGACCCCTCGGAAATTAAAGGGCTACATACAAGACAAACTTTGCACAATGGCTCTCTCCACTTTATTTTGCCCTAAACAAAGATTTTGTGGTACAGGTAGCCATACGATAGATTTCTTAGGAAAAGGCTACTACTGCCTTCTAAGACCATATATCCTTTGCAGCAGCTCCTTTTTGTGCCTAGGGATCCAGCTGAACTTTTTTTAAAACAGAGAACAAGAGAAATGTAAGGACAAAATTGCTATGTGAAGAAACATCGCTTCATCTCAATATGTGCCACGGAACAGGCTATATTGTGAGAGCATCCTTGATAGACTCGCGCACAATATAGACCAACATTCAAATGGTATTTGTTAGATACTTCTGAACACTACTTTTCTTTTCATTAGACTTTATCCAAAAACAGCATTTTCAATTATAAATAAAAACTTTCTCCACCTCTTCCTACTTGAACTCAAGTACAGAAGGCCCCTATTTAAAATGCAGCTCCAAGCTGCCACCAGGCTGCCTGTTCAGCTGCCAGTGGCTTTTGTGTACAAAGATGTTAATTGGTCCTAATCCCCTCCTAGAAGCTGTTTTGGTAGCCTGACCTGGCACCCTGAAGAAGGACACCTTGGTGTGAAAAACTAAAGGGTCCATTGAGGAGGGAGTGAAAGGCAGCCAAGCATTCCAACACATTTTAATTTCAGGAATTAAAAAAGAGGAACATCATCATGGAGATCCTAGAGAAATCTTACAAAGCCTTAATAACAGTGAAGTAAGTCCTACAAACACCCAAGCTACGCGCGCGCGCACACACACACACACACACACACACACACATACACACAAAGAAAAGGAAGCCCAGAGTGGGGACAACTGGAAATTCAGAGTCTCAATTTCTCCATTTTAGTCCTTCAGCCTATAAATGGGTTTTCTGAAATTCAAAGACTGAACTTGATGAATTGAGACATTTATTTTTCCCAAACCTCATGCTTACAAAAATCTGATTCCCACTCTGTACAACCGCCCAAAGATTCTGCTAGAATATATTGTCTTATTTGGTTTAAGCATAGTATGTATCTCAATGACTACATTAAAATTTATGTGACAACTCGCAGTTTCTGAAAGAAAACATGAAGTGAAAAGGAGTAATTCTTAAAGCAAACTTTTAACTCACTCTACTACATGTCCAATAAACAGTCTTTCCCTAACACACTGTAAAATACTATCTGTACTCTGTACCAATTTAGAGGATATACATTTACACCCTGGGTGGCAAATTATGCTAATGGCATCCATGATCTACAACTGAAGGGTTTTGAAGTTTTTGACAGAGTTCACAGATCAACTTTATGGGTCAAAGGAGTTTGACTTTCATCTGATAAAAGCAGGAAGATAGAAGGTTATGGATTACTAAAATTGCACCAAATGCCAATTTTTCCACCATGACCTAGTTTGTATTTTAGTCTCCCACCCTGATTTTTGAAAGTTTTTGTTTTTCCATTAGCACATAAAACACAGATAAGGGCAAGAGAGTCAGAGGGCTGCCTCTAGTGAGAACATTTGCAAAGCGCATCACATAAAATGGAGTAGAATGTTCTCAAAGCAACTAAAGAGGCAGAGAAAGGGAATGGAAAGTTTTTCTGGGAGTGAATGGTCGTCCTAGGAGCAGGAGAAGGCATCCTGGTGTGCTTTTGAAAGTCTGAAATTTGAGATGGTCTAGCCTAGATGGAGTTTTTATAACACCATCCAATACTAAAGACACTCCTCAAAGTAACGGCAGCCCTATTTTGGTCATACACATCTTTCCTATCAACCACTTAACTCTTCCCACTGCATCTTTTTCAAATGTTCTTCAACTATGATAAGCAATAACTGTGCCAAAGTCCACTCTGAATATGAGAATCAAACATTGTTTGATGTGGATCTTACAAGTCACTCTCCCAAATGATTCCTTTGTCACTTAGCAAATAAAGGAGAAAGAATGAAGGACCTGAAGTCATTCACTTTCAAACTCAGTATCTACGTTTCCTGAACCTCCTCCAAATGCTTCTTCCTGCTGGTGGAGACAGTCAACTGACGCTCGGTCACACAAGCCAACTTCTTAGCGACAGACCAGCCCTGAAGGAGACATTAAGAATGGCTGCCTCCTTTACACCCCTAAATATATGTACCCAGTACAGAAAAATTCAAATTGTATAAATAAAAAGTATTTTCCCTTCCTATAAATCCCATTTAAAAGTTATTTAATGGAGGCCTACCATCTACCAATATCACTTCATTTGTTTTTGGTCTCAGGATATTTTTAGGCCAGACCTTAAATAACTTACCCAAGTTCACAGTGTTTTGAAACAGTGGGGTTAAAATTTGTCCTGATTCCAAAATTCTCTTTCCACTATACCATGATCTCCCCCCAAATTATTTTAAAATCTTACTAGGTAATCAGAGAGAAGTGAAATATAAACATGCTAGCTTTTCTAGATGTCTAGCACTACCATAATCATATGATAGGTGCTCAATAAATATTTGTTGAATTACACTTTATTGACCATTTTCCTTTCTCTTATCTTTGAAGCCCAAGTTATTTCAACAGGCAAGTTACTTCACCTCTATGAGCCTGTAAAATGGATAAATAATTGCCTATCAGATCGTCATAAGGAGTAAGTACATGGAAAGCATCAGGAACACACTAGGCCAGGGCCCAGGAAACAATGACCAATAGTCTAACTCGATCTGTTTTCATATCTTAGGTTTTATTGGAAAAGTGCCACACTAACTTGTTAATGTGCTAACTATGGTTTCCTTCAGCCTATAACAGCAAAGCTGAGTCCAACCAAGAGTGTATGGCTCAAAGCTTAAATATTTACTATCTGGCCCTTTACAGAAAAAGTTTGCCAAGCCCTGAAATAGGTAACCAATAAATGTATGTTCCCTTGCTCTTATTTTTCTTTACTAAGCTTGGTCACTTCAAATTGAGTGAGCTGCATTGCTTTAAATGTTTTTAAGACCCAGGTACCATACCGTGGGCACCCGTCCCTATACACCCAGCCTGCATATAATATGTATCAGTGGAAAGAGCCACAGAAGAGCCAGGCACACCTCGAAAGCACAGGCTACAGGGTTGGATTGTGCTCATCTCGAGGACACAGCACTCAATTTGGCTGCCATTCATTTAGCTAGGGCATTTCTTCCAGGTTATGGAAGAGCTTCTTGAAGAAATTATATCTGAGCTGAAATCTAGAGAATAAGAGTTAGCTGGGCAAAAACTGAGGAAATATAAGCATCTGAGGAAGTTGAAGCAGCTTATGCTAAGACTCTGGGGTAGGACAAATCTTGCAAAATGGCCAGTGTGGCCAAAGCATAATGAGCAACAGATAAAGGTAAGAGTGAGGCTAGGGAGGTAGTCAGGATGGAGTCACATGGAGGCCTTTTTAGGCCTTACTAAAGATTTTAGATTTTAGGCTAAGACCTAAGTGGGTTAAGAAAAAACATTAAAGGGTTTTAAGTGACATAATCTAAGTTATATTTTTAAGATCACTTTGGCTGTTGCATGATGATTAAACGAATGAGAAGGAGTTGAAATAGTGAAAACTGAGAAAATGCTCAAATCCAGGTCTCCCAATTCCCAGTTCATTTTCTTTTCATTGCATTAGGCTGTTTTGGAGAAAGCAGCTCACTTTGCATCTGGGTCTTCCCCAAGCTTTGGTTAGTTCATCTGAAAGGGGCTCCCAGGATAGGCAGCTACATGGACCAGTAATCTGGGTGTGAAGGCTTGCAGGACATCGCGATAGACAAAAGGTCTTCTGTCACCAGTGTCAGGAAATGAGTCAAATTGGAGAAATATGGTTCAGCTGTCCAAGGACTAAGAGAATGACTGGAGAGTAGTCAGAAACCTGGCCTAAGAAATCAAACTATGATTGCCTCTAGGATGAGAAAGGTAGGCCAATGAAATGTCTCAATTCTTAATTCTGAGAAATAGTGAAGAATTTTCAAGTGTCAGAGAGAGCTAACTTACTGTCTGTGGTCCCAAGAGGACAGAACAGGGGCAATGAGTAAAAAAGTAGAACAGGGGCCAAAGAGTAAAAGAAAACCATGGAAGGCATTTTTATCTCCCCACAAGGCAGAACTTTCTAATACAAAGTTGCCCAAAGAGAAAACAGCCTGTTCCTCACAGGTTGATTCAAACCACTTACTCAACTGTACTCCGGATACCATACTAAGTGCTAGAGTAAGCTCCTTATCCCTGAATTGCTACTGGACTACTTGGCTGAATTAAGTGACTACAAAAGTCCCTTCTAACCTGAGATTGGGTGGTTGCCACAAAACCTGAATGTGTCTGTGTCTTGAAATATACCTTTCTTCCACTCCCAAATAAAATAAAATAAAATAAATTCAAATTGTAAAAATAAAGCCATCAGGAAAGTTGAACCTTTGTCCCTTTTCTCTGTAAAAGACTTTTTTGAAAAATGACCTGTCTACACAGCAAGGGTGGCAAGCTGACATTCGCATCTCCAGCCAGGGAACATGTAAACTCCAATCAGAGGACCTAGTGCGACAGAGGAACACCCAGGAGCTTCCATTTCGACCATGTTTCCCTGAAAATAAGAACGGGTCTTATATTAACTTTTGCTCCAACAATCTACATTTAATCATTTATTCATGTACAAAATCTACATTTATTCCAACAGTCATATCTGGCTGACGATCTTAACTAGGGCTTATGTTTGGGGTAGTATTTATATTACAAGCATCCTGAAAAACCATGCTAGATGGCCCGGCCGAGTAGCATGTTGGTTAAGAGCTGGCTTGACTCCAGTGGCCCCGGTTCGGATCCCACATATGAGGGCCAGTGACACTGCCCTCTACAGCTAAGATGGTGAACAACAGCTCCACCTGGAGCTGGGCTGCATGAGTCCTGGTGATGATGTAGGCTGCAGCCCCTGCTGCAGTGGGCTGCCATAGGCTGCAGTGAGCGGCCGACAGCTGGTGTGAGCTGCCAAGAGCCGCAGTGAACTGCTGTGAGCAGCCATCCAGAGGCCGGTGACCGATCTGCCTCACCGGGAAGAGTGCATGATAATACCAGCATGGGCCAGTGAAGTAACATCCTCAACTAGACTGGAGAACAAAAGGACAGCAACTTGTCTATTCCCCTCCCCCAATTCCCCAATAAAAATCTTTAAAAAAAAATTTTTTTAAATCATGCTAGGGCTTATCTTCCAGTTAGGTCTTATTTTCAGGGTTACACGGTAATAGGATGCTAATACAGCTCTCCTTTAAAGATTCCTGTAACCCAGATCTCAGATACCAAGGTATTTCAAATACTTTATTTAAAGTCTTAGAGACTAAGGTTAATTCTGTCTTAGGCTCTACAAAGACTGAGGCATTGCTACTCAAATCGTCAAGGCTAAAATTAATTCAGTCAAAATGTTCAGGGATGTATTTTCCTCTCACTTCAAATACCTGAGGAGATGGGCTGCCAGTGAAAAGCCCTGTATTGTTAGAAAATCCAAATCACGATGTGCTTCCTGGGATCTGAAAATTAGCAGGAGCTCACCCTTCAGCTTCCGGTCCTGATGTTTTCTTGCTTCCCCCTCTCCCCACAAACAAGTGGATCTAGTTACATTTGTTTCACCTTTCAGATATTTTGGCAATTTTCCTTTGAGAACAGAAGAATTCAGTTCCTTTCTTAAGAGTTCAAGCAGGAAAGGCAGGTTAAAAAGTTAACTGAAAAAACTTCCAGTGCACGTACCATAATTACCCAAGGAATATAAAGCTCTATTCTCTCCATGATGAAAAAGGGGAATTACACATGTAACTTCCATTAACATTAATGGGACTTACCTGCACAAATCCCTTAAGCATCAGTGGGAAGAATGGACTCTGTATGACTATTGGCCCAGCACTTTTACTCTTTCAGTCATTTCTATTATTTGATTAAAAGTCAAAGAGACGGTTGCTCAGCAAACGAGAACCAGGTGAAGCTTCACTCTGCTGAATTTATTGTCACCTGCCTTTTCAGAGTCATTCTAGCAGAATGGTTATAAAAACCGAGGCCTTCATTTCCTTATTTTCTTTCCTGGTTCGTATTTTACTGATGGCAACAGAATCTGATATATTCCACACGGGGCTTTTTTACATGAGTTTTCTCTTAGTGGGTGCAGGTTTGAGAGCTGTTTTTGTCCTGGGTTGCAACTGTCAGCAAACCTATGCAGAGAAACAATTCTTAGCCTGACACATTGCCGAGTAAGGGTCTAATGGGGAAAGGCCCTCTTGTATGCAAATAATTAAGACATGGTACAGAAAGCAGAAACCGTAGAGTGCTGCTGAGCAAGTACAAACTAAAAATGCTAAGACAGAAAAAAAATTCTTACTGGGGATGAAGGGAAATGTTATGAAAGAGGTGGTATTTGAACTGGGTCTTGAAGGCCAAGCAGAATAATGTCAGTCACCCCAAACCTTAGGACCAGAGATGAATACAGGGCACACTTCAAGTAGAAATGAGCAAGCTTGAAATAATGGGTAAGACAGCGGATTTAGTGCCAGATATACCTGGGTTTGACTCCTGGCTCTGACAGCCTGTATGACCACCTCAGTTTCATAATCCTTAAGGTGGATATAATAACACCTACCTCACAAGGTGTTGCTGAGAAAAGGAAATGAGGTCATTGTAGAATTTACTGAAAGCCTCAGCCCTAAGTCTGGTAATAGTAGTTGACCATTAATTTGTTACTATTACCATTAAAATTATTTGGCTTGAATAGCCTCCAAATTATTTAGCCTTAATAACTTCCATAGTGAAAGCCTGACATCTCTGACGCTTCCTAGGAATTTCATGAGTTGTATTAGATTCCAGGGGGCTACTCACCCCTCCTGCAACACTGTTCCAGCTGCATTGTTACCACATTGCCCCCTTCCATCAGATGTGCAGCCCTCCTCACAGCCCAGATTCCATATTTCCTGCCCAGAGAGCTATCCTAGACCACCTGAGCCCAAGGTGCTCTCCAAAACCATAAAACTTACCTGGTGAAATCCTATCAGGTAAGTAGACTGGGAATCCTTATTCTTATTTCTAGATGAGATAACCAAGGCCCAGGAAAATTAAATGATTTGCTCACCAGTCATACGGTAGTATTTAGCAGAGTCGGGACCATAATCCTTGTCTCTTGGATTCCTAGTCCCGTTCCTCGTAAGCATTGGACCTTTGTCCAATTTAGCCCAGTGACAAATCAGGATGACAGTATAATTCTTAAACAAGGTGAGAACAATTATCCGTGGGATTGTTTTTCAGTCTTTTGGGCTCGCACTGTTTACCATATACCAGGCACTCAGCTGAGCATTTTACCAAATGGGCCTCAATTAGAGCAGTAGTTCTCAAGCTTTAGAGCCCATCAAAATCATCGGGGGGGGGGGGGGGGGGCTTGTTAAGATTCAGATGGCAAACCCTCGGCCCCAGGGATTCTGATTCAGTGTGGGATGAGACCCAAGGGTTTGCATTTCTAACAAGTTCCCTAATGCTGGAGCTGCGACTCAGCCACACTTTGAGGAACCCTGGATTAGATCATTTGTAGGGTACTTTTCAAGTCTGAGAGGCAGTTTGAACACAAACCCCAATCTTGTCCTATGGCCCCACACTGAGACTTAGAACTGAACCCTGAAAATTCTCAATGTCCTTGTCACAATCCCCCCATGACCTCCGCTTGGTCCAAATGAGAAGCTTCTCTTTAAATGTGAATCCAGCAAAATCAATGCAACAACACGTGAGGCATCTGCGGTGACCCTCTGCAGCTGGGAAGGCACATGCCGAGTCTCAGCTCCCCAAGCACATAGCAGTGTTCTTAATAATACATTCCCCATCATCAGAAGCAAGGCCACTAGCCAATCACCGACACACTCCACAGAGCACCCCAGCCCTTCCTTGCTGTCTGTCTTTTCACACCACACAAAGGTTGATGATACTGCACAGAAAGCCTTTTCCTCTCACCACCAACAGAGGGCCTGGCCTGCGATGATGATAAGAAAGAAAGCCTAGTACTAACTGTATGAGGACCTGACAGTGCTTTAAAATTTACAAAGCATTACCGCACCCATAGTTTCACTAAGACTTCATAACAGTACTCTGAAGTAGGTATTACTGTTCTGTTTTCAAGCCAAGAGAACAAAGGCTCAGATAGGATCAGTGATTTGGCTAAATCCACCATTAATAACAAATGGAACTGGGACTAGAACCCTGCTCCCCTGCCTCCCAGCCTAGGCTTCCTTCCTCCCACTGCCTCTTTATCCAAATTAGGGAAAAGTTCAACTTAAAATTTCTCCCCCTGCCTCTCTTCGTCCTCAGCATATTCGCAAGAATGAATCATTATGGGTAACTAGACGAAGAACTCTAATTGCAGGTCTCTGAAAACGGAGAAGTTTAATTACATAGTTACATATGTGATTTATCCGCCAGTTTTGATCATTGACAATTCTCCTTAAAGAATTCTTTTCCTTTAAAAATTAAAATAATGTATTCTTTTAATCTGCCCTGGAATGCTTTGTTTTCATTCAAATGAAGAGATGACTATTTCTTATAAGTATCGTGATTTCTAGGCAATTGGTCTAATGTTAGACAGACATTAATTCCTGGTAGATTTATCATGATGAGGTCTGAAACTACAGAGGCTTGATCTAGAAAAAATAATGGTTTTCTGGACAAGGCTAAGTAATAGAAACGTGCCTGAAATGAAACCCTAACCTTCCATTCCTAAGGCTCTTTGGGCAGGACTCTCATCCAAATACGACCCATCTGGGATGATGCGGGCACAAATTTGGGGTTGCCCTAGAGCGAGAGCAGCTAATGGGACATCATATCACAGGAGCAGAAAATGTCAAAGATCCCCCGAGTTACTGAGGTGGCCAAGGGGGAACGAGCCGCATGTTCAAAAAAGCAAGGTCAGGGTTACGAATGAGGATCAGGGCTCAGGGCCTCTGACCAGCCTCTGGAGCAGGTATGTCAGGTTCCCCAAGAAGGTCAGGCTCCAGCTACTTCACTGCAGGTCCCAGCGGTGCCTGTCTTGACTATCACTGAGACTCTCTTCTCTTTCCTACTTTACCAGGTAACCATAAGCATTATTGCTCAGAGAGGTTAACTCACTTGTTAGAGTAACACAGCGTACACATGGTAGAATCAAGAGTCAAACCCAAGTAGAATCTCATTCATTTATCTCATCAATACAGACTGATTCAAAACTTTCTAAGTGCCAAACACTGAGCTAGGTGAAGGGTGGAAATACAAGGAGCCTTAAAAGTGTAGTGAGGAAGTGGAGAATGGCTGTGGTTTGAGGCTCAGAAGAAGATGGGCTGCGTGTAAGGCCTCACAGAAGATAGAACACAGAGGGGATGTGAATGCCAAGCGCACTTCTTTATGGTAAAGCCGCTCCTGTGTGCAGACCAAGTTTCTGCTGGTGCAGAAAGCAGTCCATCCTACCTTTTCCCCTTCTACTAAATCTCCTCCAAGGAGGCCTGATGTGCCATAGCCCAGGCAGGGTTGCCTTTCCCTGGGGAGAAAGCTGTACACTAGGCAAGAAGCAGGCCCCCGGGGAACTGGGTTGCTCTTCTGTATATAGAGAAGTCACTATTAACATTACATGAAAAAGTGACAATTTACCAAACAGTACTAATTTAGAACCTGGGCCTTAAAGCGTTAACACACCTCCCTCCAGAGATGCCTAAGTGACTCCTTGCCAAGACAGTGTTAAAGGGTATCAGGTCCAGTGCACTACAATTCTTCCAACTGCTCAAGACCTCTGCTGCCCTCAAGGAAGTTACCAAAAAAGGAGATGCAGGGGCCTGGGAACACAGGGGACTGGGTTCCAGTGCTGGCCCTGCCACTTGAGTCACTCCGTAACAAATCCTTTCCCCTTTCTGTGCCTCAGTTTGTTCAACTTTGTAATGAGGGCAGAGGGACTTTTAATTTCTAAGGATCCTTCCAGCTCTGACAATCTAAGACAATTTTTCTTCTCATTTGGGAGTCATAGATTTAAGAATCTGCTAAGTAACCTTGTCTCCACAAAACTGTGCCTACAATTTCAGAAAATTTATGGAATTCCTCAAGTTCAAGCTAACACTCTTAGTCTAGTATGGGCTTGAAGTCAGACAGGTCTGGGATTGAGCCTTATAGAGAGATATCTATCTGTCTATCTCTATCTCTCGCCCCCTCCCTCTCACTCCCATGGGCAAGTCTCTTACCTTTGAGCCCCATACAGAAAAATGGTACCAATAACACCTACTTTGAAATATTGCTGTGAGAATGAGAAGTAAATATAGACAAGTATATACAAATGCTGCCTTCCCACCTAAGTTGATTCTCCTACTTCTAAATGCAAATGCTGGGAAATTTACTCCTCAAAGGCAGAGATGGGCTGTCTAGATGACCCAGGTACTTCCAGTGCTCAGCAGTGCCTCAAGTACCTCACTCAGAGCCTGCAGAAGCAGCTCTGTCCAACAAAATCAAAATATTTGTTAAATTAAATTACAGTTCCATCGCACAACTCATTTGATTCTTACCATTCATTGCTTTTAAATGTCAATTATCTTTTTTATATATTTCAGCAGTCAATATTTACAAAGCATCTATCATGTGCCAGGTACTACGTTAAACATTGTTTCTTTATATTCTCCTACTCTAACATCATATGTGCTACCTACCAGGAGTGCAATAGGTGTGCGATGATTATCAAATGGAACAATTTTTCTCCTCAGGCCACATGAGAAGGCAACTGTAACAAAACATCACCTATGAAATATTTTAGCCAAATATGTCTAATTTCCAATTCATAGGAAATAAGAGGGCTACAGAAACATGAGGAAACAATTTAATAAATCCACAATGCAATTTATTCTATAAGGCAGCTGGCCTGAACTTCATGGGGGGAAAAAGGAAATCGGACAACTGTTCTAGGTTAAAAGAAACAAAAGTGACATAATAACCAAATGTAATACATGAACCCAGATTTGACCATGGATTTAAAACAAAACAAACAAAAAAACTATCAGACATTGTTGGGACAACTGGGGAAATTTTCATTCCTAGTGGATATCAGGTAATGTTACAAAATTATTAATGATCTTAAATGTGCTAATTGTAGTTGTGTAGGATGATGTTCTTAGGAGATACATTCTGAAGTGAACAGGGATGAAGTGTCATGATGTTGGCAACATAGTCTCAAATGGTTCAGGGGGAGGCAGATGGACAGCGAAATATACAGAGAAAGTGAGAGCGATAAAACATGTAAGAAAAATGTTTTTTAAAAGATATATTTGCAAGAGAAGACTTATGAAGCCAAAGGGGCCCAACTACACTGTTAGTAAAGTAACTTTGTAATTCCAGTCAGTCATCAAATGTTACAGTGCCTCCTAGGTATCAGACCTAGAAATACCAATCCAAGCAGTTAAATCAAATTCAAAAGAACAAGGAACTCTCAATCTTTTTGTATATTGTTAAATTTCAGGACAATAATAATTAAAGCCCTTTATTACTTTTTTTTTAAAGGCAGTTCAGCTAATGCTTCTACTCACTGGTGAAGTAGACTGTTCCTCTAGCTCTCACAAGACAAAAGTGAGGTGCTAATCTGAGAGCAAGCACTAACATTCATGGGACCACTATGTGGGTGCCTTCAAAAGCAGGGGTACTATCCCTTTCCAGCTCTCTCCCCATTTCTCTGCAGGTGCCTGGATGGATAAACTCAATTCCAGGTGGGAAACAGGAGAGACAGCCTTGGGAGTCCCTTGCTGCCACTTACATTTGGAATCCTATTTGGCACCTTGTTTTCAGTTGATTCAAACAAGGGAAGAGTAGTGAGTGATTAGTATCCCATAACCTCCAATGATGACATAAATAAATGACCTTCAAGTTTGGGGGCTATTCAGCATCTTCTTGCAGCCCAAATTATCTCCACCTATTTCTTCATGTCTGATTGCTGTTCCAAATGGACCACCAGAGTACTGATTTAAAAGAGCTACTAAGCTTCAGATGCTGCAGTTTTAGCCCTGACTTCAACCCAGGGGTAATGGGCCTCAGGCCATGAAAGGAAAGGACCCAGACTCAGGGAGAAAGCTTGAGAATAGAGCACATTTGGCAATGAAACAAAACTCAAGAGTTAAACACCACATTCAGAGAGGTATTCCAGGACTCAGAAGAATAAATTTTAACTTATAGTCCTGTCATTGATACACGGATTCTCCATGCCTCAAGTTCTGCATCTTTCTAATGGGCTGTCCTTTGTCTTTTCCTCATTGAGTTCATAGATAGATAGATAGATAGATAGATAGATAGATAGATAGATAGACAGACAGACAGACTTAGATTAACAGGATGTCAACGAGGGTCAGGAAGGAAGGAACTGATAGTGAAATACTCTCCAGACATAGAGAGTAACTTGTACATAATTTGAAAAAAAAAATTTTAATTCCAGTAAGATAAAGTATAAAAGGACTGAAACAGTGAGAAAAGGCAAGGTCTGGTAATGAAGGACCTTGTCAGCCATGCTGACGAAGGAAACTGAATCCATCCTGGAGTCAATGGGAAACCACTGACGAGTTCTAAGCAGCAGAGGAACTTGGAGCACATCTGCATTTGAGAAACATCACTGTGGCTGCAATATAGAGAGTAGGTTATAGGGAGGGAAAACTAGAGACAAATTAAGAGGCTTTTACAGCAGTCTAGACACTGAGGCAATGGTGGCCTGGACTAGTGGAGAAACAATGGAAGTAGGAAGTGAATGTTCGGAGAGATTTAGAATGTATATTGTAAATCCTAGTATTTTCCCATTTTCACTGAGTTCTGTGCTGCTTTTTCTCAAATGAAGGCAGGGGTTGCTCTTTCATGTAATAAGCCTTGATTTTGACATTTTATCACTTTGAAAATAAATCTGGTTAATTGTAAAGGAGGTCCTACATTATCTACAAGAGGAATAATTGACCCAGGAAAGAAAAGGAACAAACTGTGTTTCTGCAGCAATTTTAGGAGATTTGTGTTATATGTGTTTTCAATACTAATTATTTGAGAAGCTAGCATATAGAAGAGCCTCAGACAGATCATATCCAGCAGGCAACATCCAATTACCCAGCCTAACTTTCAAAAACTATGAGTGGGAGGGCCAGCCGAGTGGCATGGTGGTTAAGCGTTGGCTTGGGAAGCCAGCGACCCCAGTTTGGGTCCCACATATGAGGGTCAGTGACACTGCCCTCAAAAAAAAAACAAAAAAAAAACTGTGAGTGGGAATATAAATTCATTCAATCTTTGGCAATATATATTAAAATTAAAATTATACATATTTGACCCAGTAATTCCACTTTTAGGAATATTGGTTTAGGTGCAGCAAGGCACAAGAATGTTCTCAGAAATTTATTTGCAAAGGCAAACAAAACAAGAAGAAGGAATTCAATTCCATCAATAAGTGAATGTCTAAATAAATTCTGATACATCCTTAGTATGAAATATACAGTTTAACAAGACAGGTAGACCTATGAGCAGGGACATAACAGCATCTCTAAGACATATTGTTAAATTAAAAAGAGTCACAAAACAATATGTACAATATTAACCTATTTATATGAAAAAAAATGAGTGAGTATATGAGTGAGTGAGTGAGTGTGTGTGTGTGTGTGTGTATAAACAGAAAAAAAATGTTCTGGAAACACCAAACTGTTGGAAGCATGTCTCCTTCATTCTATGAATTTGCAATGAAGACTCCTATATCATGTATTCCAAATTCAGTGAATCTGCACACAAAAATCGCAGTTATATAATTTTGCCCAGGTATAAATCTAGTTAGAAGTTGATGCCTGCAGCCTAAAGACAAGGTGTGGTTCAAATGGAAAGGAAGGGGTATTGATGTTTTTTGGATTCATGGGTAGGCACTATGTTAAGCATAGACATCTTAAGTGAAAATGTAGATTTTCTATTTTACAGATGAGGATTCTGATTGAAAGGGGTCAAGTAATTTGTCTAAGTTCACATGGCTAACAAAAGGCAGAGATGGAATTCAAAGCCCATGTTTTCTTACTATATGTTGGGGTCTATGTGATGACCGGGATACCTGCTGCAGGAACCTTGCACTGAGTTACGTGGAAACAGCCTCCTACTCTGGCAGGATCTTTTCCCCACTAAGAACATCTACTGAGCCAAAAGTGGACCCAGCTCCTTATTCGGAACGTAGAGAAGCAGCCTGACCACACACTCATTAATATTTGTCTCAGAATTGAGGAAAACCTGTCCTATGACTGTGGCAGACATCACTAATGATGAGCACACTTTTCCACAGAGCTTAGATGAGGCCTCAGCATCCCCTGCAGTTTAGTGCCCCATGTAGCCACCACCAATCAATGCAATTTAGCACCTGACACTTCAAACTTATCTGCCTCTGGGGCAGCCGGTTAGCTCAGGGGGTTAGAGCGCAGTGCTCATAATACCAAGGTTGCCGATTCAATCCCCACATGAGCCACCAAGCTGTGCTCTCTACAACTGGATTGAAACAACTACTTGACTTGGAGCTAATGGATTCTGGGAAAAACACACTGTTACCCAATTAAAGAAAACAAAAACTTATTTGCCTCCCTCCCACTTGTCTCTGAGTTCATTGTCCCTGAGCAGAGAAATTCATAGGAAACTAAGGAAGAAAATCTTAAAATGAAATAATGCTCATGTTCAGAAAGGGATGTTGGTACCCATGTGTTAACTTACTTTCCCCAGCTGTCATCACCGATGAGATCAGACATTTACTCCTTCCTTACTTTCCATTCTCCCCACCTACAGCCTAATGCCAGAACTCAACATCTAACCTCAAGGTTGACTAACCTTTTCTCCCCTGTCTGCATCTATCTGATTCAGTAACTCATCTTTCATCTCATCACTACCCCACCAAAACCTTGCCCTTTGCATAGAGAATAAAGTTCGTTAGCTTGGTATTGTAGACCTTTCTGATCAGGCTACGTTTCCAGCTTCATCTTTGTGTGCCCAATGAGTATCCCCCACCTCCTGTCACTCCACTTCATTTTCTTTCCCTCTCCCTTCCTGTCCTCCCTGGACTGCCCTTGCTAAGCCCTGAACTACCCTTCTGATCATTTCAGAATCCCACAGTCCTTCCCTACATGCTCTCTGCCCATCTCAGCCAATAGTGCTCTCTCACTTCTTGGTGCACTCTCTCCATAGCAACAACTGACATCTAATTAAACTTGCATTTAGCTCTTTCCTTAGTCGGACCCTCCATAAAGTGCACTGGATGAACTTACTGACCACCTATCTAACAGACAGCAGTCTTATCTAACAAATGAGAAGAAAACAAAACCCAGGTGCTCACTATTGGGCATCCTTAGCAAACCCATCATCCCTCACTTTCCTGCTTCTCTCCCTCCAAGAGGTGTGTGGACCCCACGACTGAGGTCCGGCCTGTGTTGCTTTCCAGAGCCCAGATCTTGGTCTGCAGGGTGGAGAGGGAGCGGCTGGCCTACCTTCCTCTCCTTTTTCACAAACTGGGTGAGCAGCTGGGATGAGAACCGCAGGCTGGGGTGGGGCAAGGGGGCTCCAGGGTTCATGGCTGCATCTTCTGAGGTGGTTCCCGCTACTCCGCAGCCATGGGTCGCTGCTGACCTCTTCAGAGCCCGACCTTCCTTTCCAGGAAGGCATTTCCAGCGCTTATTTCCACTGGTGCTGGGCAAGAGGGCCCCATGGCCAGGCTCAGCTTAAGGCAAGGCTGGGCCGTGAACGTGGCAAACCAGGCCCAGCTTTCTGTTTTCCTGGTGGCAGAAGCAGCAGGCACCTCACATGAACGTGTCCTACCGGGAGGCAAGCAGAGTGGGGCGCAGGATCGTGTCCTTGGGGATAAGAAGCACAGTCACTGCGAAAGCGAAACCTCCTAGGTCCTTCACGCATTTACGCCTCGGAAAAAGGACACCCAGGGCGCATGCTCTGTGATTTTACCCACATGGACCCTCCTGCCTTCCGGTCCAGCCCGGAACTCACCTCTGCCTCTCCAGCCTCGGAGCTGACTTAGCCCCAAGTACCCCCAACCCCAACCCCATGTTGGGTTCAGGCTCTGCACCTAATTCGCTCTCTGGCTCAATTAAAATGTTTTCAGAGCGCCTCATAGACCCAATCTTGAAATCAATGCCACCACCAGTCACCTCCAGTCAGTTACTAAGATCTGTTCATTTCATCTCAGAAAACGCCTGGAACCCATCCTCTCTTCTCCATTTCTGCTGCTACTGCACCAGCTGACCCCACCACCTCTCTTACCCCTATTGTAGTGAAATCACCAACTAGTCTCTGCCTCAGAAGCCTTGTGCTCCTATTCCCATACCACCTCCCCTGGGATTCTCCCCCAAACTCCCAGAGTGCTCTTTCAAAATGCATGCATGCAATGATTCCATGATCTCCTTGGGAGGACCTTTCAGGCACTCCCCACCACCTTGACAGTCAAGTCCAAATGTCATTAACATGGTATACCAGGTACTTCCTGCATTCCTGCCACTTCTTCCCCCATTTGCCCTCAGTCATTCTATGTGTTAAGTTCTCAGTGCTTCCTCTCCATTTCTACCACTTTGCATGCTTTTTCCCATAACATTTGATGCAATTGCATCCCCCAAGAAGCAGAGAAATTAGCATGTAGGAGGTTTATTAGTGAGTGTTCCAAGTTCAACAACTGTGGAAGAGAAAGGAAGGAAGCAGTATTGGACAGAAGGAAAAGTCAAGCTGCATTGGAGTCTTGACAGGACCTCAACCAACATTTCAGGGAGTTTTGAAGATATGATGATTGGCCTTCAAAGCTATCCAAAGTGGAGGTGCAAGGATCCGGCTTATCCCCATGTCTATTAGGCATTGCAAAGGGAAATGGGGCATGACTTTAGGCAAGGTGGCTCTCTTCAGCTGAGACAATTCCCAAAGGACACTGACAGCTGACAATTATCTGACAACTAACAGCTGTCAGCTGTCCGCCAGGTCATTAAAATAACAATTTATCATTTTTGATAATGATCACTGTGGTACCCAGTCTAAAGGCACAGAGAACACATTCCCTTTTGACTGGCTCAACCACAATTCCAAGTCATCTCTCAGGAATGGGCTTTAAGCCATCCCTCTCACTCTACAGACAGGGAAACTGAGGCGTGAGAGGCTCAGATCATCAGCTACCACAGTGACACAGTATTATGATAAGTAACATTTGACTGTTTACGCCAAATTGTACAAGATATACCTTACTTTATGTATCTTACTAATAACCACTCATAAAAATTCTGTGGGGTAGCTGCCATTATTATCTTCATTTCACATATATGGAAACAGGCTTAGAGCAGCCAGTTGAATAATTTATCCAAGATTACACAGCAATTAAGTGGTGGATCTAGGATTTGAACCCATCACTCTGACTCTAGACCCCATAATTAGTAACCACGAAGATGAACTGTTTTTTCATAGTGATGCATACTATCATCCTGGGCCTTGTGATATACTCAGTGGTGTGTGTGTGTCTATTATTTCTAAGAATGGATACAACATTACCCCATAAAGCACAACAGTTATTTTCTGTTTTCCATGTTAAGAGGATAAGCAAATGTGCTTTGAGGAAGGAAATAATTTTTACATCAACTAACATTCAGAGAATACCAAAGTAATTTTCAGCTTCCATGTCCATTCCATGCCAGTTTCTCTGGATCTGGGGGCATCTCTCCTTCCGCAGCTGTGATGTCTCTTCAATGGAAGCCTTCAGTTCCAACTAAAAAAAGTCCGTGCATCTGAATGTCTATCAGCAAATCTGGAGGACCCTCTCTTCTTTCCCTCCCCAAACTCCCAGGACTGAAGGGGAACGGCCTGTCCAACAAGCTGGTCCCAGTTGGGTTTATAAAAGCCCTTCCTGAGACCTGAGAAACCACCAAAATCTATTCCTCTTCCTCCCCTGCTTAATCAAAATAAAATCTATTCAAGTAAAGAGACTCCTAAAGGTAAAGGTTTGCCAAAATAGAAATGGTGTTCAATTATAATAGTATGATGTGATGCAAGAAACTCTAAGCTGTGTCAAAAAACATGGATTAATTTGTTTAACAAATATTCACTGTATTCCCACCAAACCCCAGGCCCTGGGCCAGATGCTGGAGGTTGCAGTATTTTGAGAGTTTGGCATTTAATGGAGTAGTTCTCAATGTCAGTGTGGATGAGAATCACTTGGGAAACCTGTTAATGATGCACATTCCTGAGCCCCATCCCAGAGTTTCAAATTCATCAGGTGGGCTGAGCTTTAAGAATCTGCATTTTTACCAGTTCCCAGGTGTTTCTGAAACAGGTGGTTTAGGTTGTACCTTGAGAAACCCTGACCTAGTAGATAGATGTTAAGTTCTGATCAGCTTAAGTCCCTTAAACTCAAAAGGGCAGGGGACCAAAAGAGAGTCATGATTTCCAATTGCTTCAAGAAGCCTTAGAAAGACTTTCTAAAAGGTTTTCTGTGCAACAACCACACACCAATATGACACCACTTCTTCTCAAAAAGGAGAAAGACATTGTGTCATCATGTGGCCGAAGCTGAGAAGTTGAAAGAGTTTCATGGGAACAATTCAAAAAGTGCATCAGTGTGTGTGTGTGTGTGGGTGTGTGTGTGTGTAAAAACTCATCAACTGTAGTTAAGCTTCTGTACCTTACTATATAGATGTTTGCTATATAAATGTTATGCCTCAATTAAAAAAAAATCAAGGAAGTATAAGACAAAGAAGGTAAGGGGCTGGTTAAAGATGCCATTCTAGAGGGAAGTAGGGAAAAGGAATTGGGGACTGGCAGGAAAGAAAACAGGAAGAAAGGAGAAATTCAGACCTCAAGTAAATCCTCAGCAGCTGGTGAAGAAAGAGGGCTGGGAATGAGAGTGGACAGGTGTGGGTGCAAAGAGGCTAAAGGGTTCAGGTATCATAAGCCAGACAATTTGAGTACAAATGGAAGGAAAGAAGGAAAAGGAAAGAAAGAAGGAAGGTAAGGAGACCAGAAGGCAAAGGAAAGAAAAAGAAAGAAACAGAAAGAAGAGGGCCCTGGCCCCAGGGGGAGCTGACAGCCTTGTGGCTCTGACTAGCTGTGTGGCCTTCACCTTCAGCAAGTCCTCTGATTGCTCCAAGCTTGTATGTGTCTCTTTAAAATGAGGCCGAACCTCCCAGAAAGTGAGGAGTAAGAGATTGTGTATATGAAAGCCTATTTGTAAATTCTAAAGGGCTGCTAAATGCTACTGATTATGAATACATTCTGGCTCAGGGTAAGGCCAACTGCAAGTGTGGATATGAGCACATAACCCAGCTCAGCTCCCCAAGTGACTTTTTTTTATTAATACATCTTCCCCACACCTGACCACCAAACTTACAGGAGTTTGGTGAGAGGTTTTTTTTTTTTTTCTTTTTGGATCTGAGCTAATTTGTATGTTGCTTTGTGCAGGCCTAAGCATGAGATTCCTTTCAGCACCCCCACCTCCAGCTATTCTCCTTGACCCCCCAGAAATCCCTTCCACCTTCTCCCAGGCAGGGCCAGCTGTTTCACAGAAGCCACCTGCCTCCTTCCTGGCCCGTGAGTCACTAGTTGGACTAGTAGGCCTCCCGGGAGGCCTCCAGGCACCAAGGCAGCTTGCTGGAGGCCCTTGGGGAAGGAGGGGAAATAAGACAAGCACTAAAATTAGATGAATTGTCTATAAATGTTTTTTAATTAAAATTGTGATTCTTTTTCTATGCAGAAGAGTCTCTTTAAGAACAATTGCACTCCCTGAGTGGCAGGTGAAGAGCTCAGCAGCTCTTCCCAAAGCCAGGGAGGGAAGGGAGGTGATAGCAGAGAGGAGATGGAATCACTGGTTCTTTCCCTTTTAGGGATAAGAAAGCAAAATAGAGAAAGTATGTGTGTGGGGGTGGGGGGAGCCTTTAAGGGATCTGCTTGGTGACTACCCAGGTTGAGGCTCCTGGGGGAGGGGACTGAGCTTGTTGGGGACCCTGAAGCTGGGATTTTGTTTTCTTTTGTTCCATAAAATTATGCCACCTTCTCCCTTCCTCCTCCCTCCCTCCCTCGCTCCCTGGCCCCAACCACCAGCCCAGAAACCCGAAGCCAGAGCCACCCACGCCTTGGCCTTGGGGCCACCCGGGCAGGCAGAAGAATCCAAAGGGAGAAAGGGGGAGAAAGGGAGAAAGAGAGAGGGAGAGAGAGAGAGAGAGGGAGAGAGAGAGAGAGAGAACAGAGACACTGGGAAGAAGAGATGGAAATAAGGAAGAGATGGGGGTTGGGAAGGGAAACCGCCCGTCCATCGGGGAGACATCCTTAGAGAAAGCACAAGCGTCTGCGGGACGGAAGAGAAGAAGGAAAAGGTAGACGAGGTGAAGTAGCTTCCGGGGGAGGAGAAAGGAGGGGATGACAGGGAGGAGAGGAACCCAGAGAGGGAGCGAACCTGAGGGGTGCGCAGCGACTTTGAGAAACAAAAGTGGATTGTGGAGGTGGGGGGCTGATGTCAGCAAACGCTGAGTTCATGGCGAGGGTCCTAAACCCCCTAAGGCCTCAAACCGCACTCAGCTCAGGAACCCTGCAGCCCACACTGTGCCGCCGCCTCATTTCGGATGCCTCAAATTTGCGGTTCAGGCACAATACTCACGTGGGGGTTCGAGGGGCCTGGCTTGGGTGGGTGCCTCAGGGATCTGTGGGCCCTCGCATCACCCAGCTGGGCGGAGGCCAAGAAGACGGCGCTCCGCCGCTCTGCTGGCCCCCACGGCTGCGCCCCGGCCAGCACACCCTTTAGGAATGTGTGCTGGGGTGGGGTGGGGTGGTGGAGCGGTCCCTGCAGGAATTGATACCTACGGTACATCATTCTGTTTGCTCCCTCAAAGTTTCTCTTTAACCGGCAGAGAGACTTATTCTAAGTCAGGAAAAAGGAAAACCTTGCCTGTTCTGGGCCCTGAGATTGCACTAAATCCCAAATACTGCCGGCATGGAGGTGCGGCTGGGAAACCCTAAACCGAGAGCGTTAGGAGGCAGGAAATGTGGGATGTCCGGAGACAAGGTCCTAAATAACCAAGGAACTCGAAGCGGGAAGCTACTGAAGGGCCAACACCATCGGGACAGACAGAGAGCTGGAGAGGGAGACCCTCAAATGAGTGGAACGCACATCTTACACCGCTGGGCATCTCTGTCTGTCGGGACCGAAATCCGCCCCAAACCTCCTCCCTGGCGCTCCCAGGACGAACCGCAGGCCCTGCACTGCCCCAGGAGTGCCCACGCGACTCATCATTTGCTGCAGCTTTCTTTCTTCTTTTCCTTTTTTTTTTAATCTCCTTCAAATACAAGACAAAAATACACCGCAGTCATCATCATAGATATATATATATTTCACTCTCACCACATAAATACAAAACATCCGGATATCCAAAACATTCAGAACAGAGTTAGTAGCCAGGATTCAGGGACACCTATCCGCGTTTGAATCATTCATTATTTTCTTCACTAAAAATAATTTGCCTAAAAAAAAAAAAAGGAAAGAAAAAAATCTTCCGACGTAAATAATTTACAATAAAATTACTATATTTAAAATGCTCTGCGCTCGCTTCGGTTGGAGGAATACATTCTAGACACTGCGGCACCTCGCAGTCTGGGTCTGTGGTTTGGTTAAAATGCGGTGGCCGTGGCTGTAGGGACTGTCGTTGTCGCGCCGGTAAGGTCCGGGTTTCTAACTTGGGACCCTGGAAACCCTAGGATGTTTAGGGGAGGGTGTGGGGAGGGATCCTTCCCTGCCCACACAAGGAGCTGATCCGGACTGGACTACAGACAGCAAGGCTGGGCCGCCCTGCTGTCCCCGACTGCGTCCCTGCCTCCGAGTTCACAAAAAAAAAAAAAAAAAAAAACTGCTCTGAAATCTGGGCGTTTCTTCCTTGCGGGAAGGGTTTTTGAGAATCCGGGAGTGGGGGAGAGGAGGTTCGTTTCCAAACCCAGCAATTCCGCAGGCAGCCACGCGTCGGAGAGACGGCGGGAGGAGCGCCGGCGACCGGGAGGCACTGCTCTCTCTTCCTGAAGGCGCGCGAAGCTCCCGCCACCGTCCCCGAACAGCCTCGGAGAATAGTGCTGAATTTTCTTGTATTCACTGCGTTGGCTTTTCTTTTGCTTGTCCCTTTTTAAATTCCGGTTTAAAGCCATCACACCCAAACCTTGAAGTTTGCATTGCCCTGTGGCGCATTCTCTGTGTTGAATTTTCTTAACACCTTCCAAACTCCATTGTTACGAGTGTTTAAAAGCTGGTTCCACTTCATCTGGTTTAATGTGATGGTTATTACTCTTGTTTTATTGCTGAGTAGATCAAATTTATTAACCACCGTTGCTTGCCTTGATGTTGGGTTTATTGTCCCCTGGGGTCAATAAGCCCAGGAGGTAGTTGCGATTTGAATTTCTCTAAAAGCAAGAACACTCTCGGCAGGATTTTTGTCCAGCTAGGAAGCTACGTGTGCACCGGCTCTCTGTACCGTTCCGCGAAGTGGGGACCAGGGGCTCCCAAAAGCCCTGGTTTCTCTGGCGAAAGGAAAGAACCTCCTCCTTTTTGGTCTAAAGAAACCTGCCAGCTTTTTCAGCCCCTGGGGTCTGCGTACAGCTTTCCTCTTGCAGCGGCCCGATCTAGAAGTGTCCTGTGCTTTGGCCTTAGAACCGGTCTTTTCCTTCCAGAGCCCGGCATTGGTTGGGGCACCAGGTTGGCTAACTCGGGCATTTTCCCCAATTCTTTGGATTCTCCAGGATTCAGAAGGAAGTTTGGGGAGAGGGGAGGACACGGAGGAAGGCAGAAGAAGAAGAAAAAGAAAAAAAAAAAGCTCAAATGACATAAAATCGGTAGCAGAGCCTGGCGGGAAAGGAGGCCTCGTGGGAGCCGGGAGCCCAGCACTGGAGCCCCCAGCGCCTAACGCGCCTGAGTCCATAAATATCACCACAATAGATACTATAAATATAAATACAGGGGAACACTTAGAGTCAGTCCAGAGCCTTTTTCTCGGCCCCTTCTTTATTGTTGGTCCGGGAGTAAGGCTCGAAGGCTGAGGAGCTCAGGTACCGGGCAGAGAGTTCTTGCAAATTCCCGGCCAGCGAACCGGCCATTGTCAACGGGGCAGAGGACAGGCGGCTGGCGACAGAGCCTAGCAGCGAGGGCACCGGCAGGCTGAAGAGGCCGTGGCCGGCAGCCGGCGCGCCAGCGTGCAGTCCAGGCCCAGCGGGCCCGGGTCCAGGGGCGCCGCCCACGGCTGGAGGGTGCGGGGACGCTGCGCCCGCAGGACCCGGAGCTGCAGCAGCTGCGGCGGCGGCCGAGCCCGCGACGGCGCCCGCGCCCAGGGCCGGCAGGCTGGGCCCGCGAAGCGCGGAGCCGAGGGCGCCAGTGGCGCATGGCGGCAGCAGCGCCGGCAGGCCGGGCGGCGACAACAGGCGACCCTGCTCCAGCAGCCGCAGCACGCTGCACGTGGCCGCGGTCTCCGACACCACCGAGCGTAGCTCCGAGTCCTTGCCTTGGTCCTTCTTCTGTTTCGTGCGCCGGTTCTGGAACCAGACCTTCACCTGTGCGCCAGGCGCGGGGAAAGTGAGAAAGAGAGGCCGGCGTCAAGGGGAGCGGGCTTCAGGGCGTGCGGGCTCCGGGGGCTCCTGCAACCCCAGCCGCAGTGCCAGCCCCACCGCGCCGCGGGAAAAGGTCCAGCCCGGGAGCTGCTAGGGAAAGCCAGGGCCTCCAGGTGGGGGGACACTGCTCTGCTGGCTGCTCCCGCGTTATGGAAGCAGGCCCAGGCTGGCCAAGAGTACCAATAAAGTCATCAAAATGTTCACGACCCTAACTCGAATAAAGACCAGAAGGATCTGACTGGGAAGTCGAACTACCCACAACTGGACTGCGGATCAGCGCGGCTTGAGGGCCCACCTTTCCAGGAGAGTGTGTGAGGCCTGAAGAATGCTGTGCGGGAAGTGGGAAATGGGGATGGTTGGAGAGGAGTGATGCCCTGACTTTCCCGACCCAGAACCCTGGCCCAACCGCTCGAATTTAGCCCCAAGAACACTACCGTTGAAGGCTACTAGTGGCTGTTTCTTCCTTACTAGGGTAAAACTTGACGATCAACTAGTAGCAAGCAGGGAAGGTGGCTGCAGAAGGAATGATTTGTGCAGGGTGGGCACTACAGGCCCAGCTTTCTCCACCTCCTCTCACCACCAGCTGGACTGGAAAGGCTGTGTGATACTCATTATCCCTCCTCTGTTCTCTATCATGAACTTTGGAATCACAAGAGGAAGTCAGAAGGCTGGGTGGACTAAATTCTCTCCACCAACCTCCGCTCACACTCCCCTTCTCCCGCTGCCCCTCTTCAGGCCTAGCTGGTGGCCCAGAATGGAGTTTGGCAGCTATAGGGAAAGGTTATCCTGTCTAGATTTTGTAAACTAAGAGGAGTGGTAGCAGAGAGACTAAGGAAAAGCTACCACACCAGTTCAGACTCAGGAAGAACATCTGGTATGTTCAGTCCTTGGTTGTCAGCTTTCCACCCAGATCCCAGACCTAAACCACTCCCTCACCTGCTACAGGTCTGGGCATAGGGAGAAGGACTGGTCCTCAGAAAAAAAAGTCTGCCTGACATAGGCCAAGCTGGTGCCATGCTCTGGCCAGTCCCCAAAGGCCTCCACAAGACAAATCTCTGAGGCCCTAAAGTACCCCTGGTCTGAGTCAACATGGCCAGCTCCACGGTATCATATGGATTTCATGTAAAGGAAAAGACCTAAAGCACAGTTGACAGAACTGGCTCCCAGAGCCCCAGATCTGCCTCTAATCCCATACCCCACACATCACTGGCACAGAAGACAGGGCTTCCTGGGTGCCTGGAGTGGGTGCTCAGGGCTGGGAATGGGGCTGGGTTGGGTAGCTTAGGGCCAGGGGAAGCCTTAAGGGTCAGGGCAGTCTGGTCTGCAGTCCTTAGGGACGCACACCTTTCCAATCCTAGTTGTCACCCACAGCACTGGAACAGGGGGCTTTGGCCCTAGGCTTTTGGCCCATTGGATAATGGGCCTGGGTGTTGGGCTGGGGTCACCAAACAGGGTAGTGCTCAGTAGTCTGGCCAAAATGAGGTGGCCAAAAAGGACAAACATTAGTTCTTTGTAGAGCAGAGGAAAGTAAGCAATTCTCAAGACTGGGGTCCCAAATGAATTCCAACAGCACAAGCTTTGGGGCCTCCTGGGCTAGGCCAAGGTGGGCAAAGTATGGCCCTGGAATTTGGGGGAGGGGGAAAGGGAGGGTTTATGGTGGGGGAGAAAGGCTTAGACCTTTCTTCCCCATCCTTCTGATCTCCGCTTCCCCTGGGAGGCTGTGTCCAGAGCCAGGCTAGCTAGTGAGGAAGAGCTGGCTGGAGGTGGTGGGAGAGAGGGCTGGCGCAGAGCTGTGAGCAGCCTGGGGGCCAGGTACCTGGGTCTCCGAGAGGTTGAGCTGCCGGGCGAGCTCGGTCCTCTCGCGGCCCACCACGTACTGGCAGCGCTGGAACTCCATCTCCAGCCGGTAGAGCTGCTCCGCGGTGAAGGATGTACGCGTCCGCTTGGGCCGGTCCAGGTCCAGGCCCTTGGGCAGGATGATCTCGCGTATGGACCCCTTGGCATCTGGGGAAGGGGAAATGTCAGCCGCCAGAACCCTCTGGTCTCCCTCCACCTCTCTGGCCGGAGCTGGCTTCGGGAACAGTCGCCAGCAGCCTGAAATTCAGAGGTGGAGGGGGCGGAGGGGGGTGCGGCCACAGCCAGGGTGCAAAGACATTGTGTGTTTGGGGGACGAAGGGGCTCACGCCACACGCTGACAAGAGAGAGAACCAGATTTGGCCTTTGTACAGCCCTCCGACCACGGAAGGGGGAAAACATCAATTCCAAATCGGCTGATGGTCCTTCCGGCCTGGGGGCCTTGGCGACGCGGTCTGGGTCCCTGGTCGCCTGAAGGTTTCCGCATTGACCAGCCGGGGTTGTGCCTGGCCCAGCTCTCGAGCGTGTGATCAGACTGCGCTCCGGCGGTCCCCACCCCCACCCTGGGGACCCCTTCCCTCCGGAGCCAGGGAAGAGGAGTGACCAAGTCAGTCGAGGCCGGCGGGGCCTGGCGATCTGCTGCGAGGCGGGAGTCGGGCTCCATCACCGCTGCCTCTGGAGCCGAGCGCACACCGCGCAGCAGAGCGGGGCCGAGCTGAGCTCCGAGTCGGCTTCCGAGGCCCGGCCACTGAGCCCGGCCGCTTCTCCAGGTGGCGGCAACCAGCCCCGAGAGCGGGGCCGGGGCCCTGGGCCCAGCGCGCCAACTGGCCGGGCCGGAGCCGGCAGTCGGTGGCTGTTGTCCCGCGCCCGCGTTCCCGGTGGCTGAGCTCAGCTGGCCAGGGCGCGGGAGTCTGGGGGCAGGTCCTCCGGGCGCAGGGCGCGCACACGTCCTCCGGAGTTTCCTGCTCCTTTCCCGTGTCGGAAGCCACAGCCTGGAGCCTGGGCCCGGCCGCACAAACCCGGGGCTCCCCCAGCTGCCCAGCCGGCTGGGCCCTCAGGGCTTGGAGGGTCGGGGCTCCCGGAGAGCGCGCGCCCCAGGTGCGAGTCCCCATTGGCCGGCCAGACCCGGGGCGGGGAGGGCCAGCAACTTTCTCCGAAGTCCCATCCCGCACGTCCTCCCCGCGGGTCTGGGTCGGTAGCGGCGCGCAGCTCGCGCCCCGGAGTCGCCCCTAAAGAACGCGCCCCGCAGCCCTGCCCCATCCCTACCTCGGACCAGGATCCGGCGGCAGTAATCCGGGTCGGCTGCGGAATTGGATTTACTTTTGTTACAGTCTTCAGTGGCGCCCGACGCCGGGAAGGCGCCCTGCGGCTCCTTGAGGAAGGCGGCGGGGAGGGTGCCCTCCGCGCCCTTGCTCTCCCGGCCCTCCTTGTGCGCGTTCTTGGAGACCCGGGCAGCCTCTGAGTCCGAGTGGCACCGAACGTCCATTTTGTCTGTTTTCCCGAACATGGGAGAGGCAAGAGCAACAAAAAAAAGAAAAAAGGAGAGAAAAAAAAAAAAAAGAAGAGGCCGAGTGGGGACAAAACCCCTACAATGTAGCCTCTACGCCCGGCCCCGAGGGAGTCAAGCGGCAAAAATGAATGTCCCGGTGGGGTGGCTGCGGTGGCCGCGGGCGGGCCAGCGGCGACCGGTGAGTGGCGCGCTCGCCGAAAGGCGGCGGGGCTGGTACAGGATCCCGGTGGAGCAGCGGCGAGGCTGCCTCGTCAGCGTCCGCGTCCTCTGAGCACGTCCAGTGTCCCCAGCCTGGCGATCAGGTAGCCAGTAGCGCAACTCGGAAATGCTGAGCCTCCCGCCTGTTACAGAGACGGCGAGTCGTAGTTGTCCGACACCCAGGGGGACGCACGCTCGCTGTAGCAATTGATTACGGGTAATTTCGCAGCCCCCACGTTTCGGTTACCTCATGAATACACTAAATTGTTTGGATAATATATCAGATCGTAATGGATGGTTTCTGTCCTTGTCCCCAATCAAGTAGGGGTTTAGCCAGTGAATAAACGGAAATGATTGGTCTTGCTTTCAGGAAACACACAATCAAAGACCCACACTTGCAGAAAAACTTTTGACAAGATTCATCCTGAATAGTTAGTACCATTAGCAGGCATTATTAACTTTCCCTTTGCCTTTGACCCTCCTGCTCACATACTGGCTAGAGGGGTTTTCTCCACACTCCACAGATAGAGCTGAATGAGGCTGAAGGGGGGAGAAAAACAAAACAAAAACCCCTCGAACACCCTGCAGCCAAAGAAAGCAGTTGCCTGTAGGAGTCAAGGAAGAAGGAGGCGAGAGAAAGTTTCCCCAAAACTATCTTCCCCGGAACTCTAAAGAAGCCAAGCTTTGGTCCCAAACAACTCCTTAACACACCTCGATGCTGACAGCCATCTTAAACTGCCACCTCTCTTCATCTAGTTCCCGTTGGATTTTTTCATGCCTGCACCTCCAGCAGCCCTGAGGCAGCCCATTCAAAGGGCAGCTTTGTACTCAGAGAGTCCAGCAGGAGAGAGAGGGGGAGAGAGAGCCGAGAAAATCTCAACTGTGAGATCTGCTTCAAAAAAAAAAAAAAAAGTTTTCCCCTCGCTATTTCATTGTCTCTGCTACAATATCTTTGAGAAAAGCAACAGCCAGTAATCCAATAAGAGCATTGATTAGGCTACAATGATTCAATTCAAGCGCATGGCCTTGTGCAAGGAGCACTGCTCCAGCCCTTCTCGTCACCTTGCCGGGGCAGAAGCCCTCTCCACGCCGCTCTCCCCATTCATTCCTTTATGGGAAATGCGGAGCAAAAGGAGTGAAAGATGGCAATTATCTAATTGGACTATTAACAAACAGTCCTCTGAGTGCGGCGGTCTGGCGTGGCTCCTGGGCGGGGGAAGGGCCGAGCTCCCTGCCCTCATTCACAAAGAGTGCAGGGGCCGGGGAGGAAAGGGGGTTTTTTAAAGGGAGGGGGGAGGTTTGGCTGAGAATTTTTTTACACAATTCCGAGAACAGGGGCGGAGGCGGGCGGGGAAGGGGAGGAGGGCGGGGGCGGGGGTCGCGGCGAGCGGCTGGGAGCGGGGGAGGGCGGGGGGTAAGTGTGTGTGGGGGGCGCACAGGGGCTCCCGTGCGCGGCGAGGCTCGCCCCGCCCGCCCCACCGTCCCGCCGCCGCGCTGCGGGACCCCAGCAACCCTCCGGGGCTGGAGAGGCCGCCGCACTCTCCCTTCTCCCTGCCGCCCCCCAGCCCCGGCCCCGGGGAGAGCCTGCAGCTCGGTCGGGTTCCAGACGGCGTCTCCCCGGTTACTTTGTTTCATTGGGCGCGCGCGCGCGCGTGTGCGTGTGTGTGTGTGTGTGTGTGCGCGCGTGTGTGTGTGTGCGTGCGTGTGTGCGTGTGTAATTGTCCTGAGCGACTCTCCGCAGGGCAGCGAGTTTCCTGGGTCCCCAACAGACGGGGGCTTGGCCGCGAACGCACCCCTCGAAGCCCGACGCCAAATGGGCCTAGGGTGGGAAGGGCCTTTGAATTCGGCTCTCCCGGGCGGGTGCGAGTGGAGGGGGAAGGGTTCTGGCGGCCGCCCTCTTCTAAAGACGCAGAGCTGGATTTACAGAAAATCCAGCCAACTCTCCAGTTACTTCCAACCACGCTCAAACGCCCAAGTGGGCGCCCTGAGGCCTCGAGGGCTCCACTCCCGCTCGGGCCGAGCCGTTGCGAGGCTCTTGGGCTTGGCTCCCATTACCCTGGGCAGGGTCCCTGCGATGACTGTCCTCCCTAAGCGGATCCGGGCAGTGGGTGGGGCCCTCGTTTCCTGCAGAGCAGCCAGAGGCAGTTCCTGGGGCCTCTACTGGCCAGAAGATGATGGGATCTCAAATCCCGGCCCGCCGGCCCTTCCCTGCCTTGTGGCCGTGTGTGTGTGTGTGTGTGTGTGTGTCTATCCCTGGACAGCTGGCTTTGGCCCAGCCCCCACCCCACTTACTCAGGGCACCTTGTCAGGAGGGTTTGGGGCCTCCTCACCACCTCAGGAGATCTGTGGGCCACGGAGAGCCCCAGACCACAGCCTTGACGGGAACGGGGCCACCTCGGAGTGGCTCCAGGTTCCTAGCTGTACCCAGCTCTGTGGCCTTGGCTTCTAGGAGGTCACTGCAGTCAGCCAAACCCACGCTGACACCTGGGAAGCTGGATCAAAGGCCCAGGGAGAAGTCTTTAAAAATAAAAATGCCCAGCCTACCATTTCTTTTAGGTCGATGAGGGGAACAGGCTAGGGCGTGAACTGCTGCCCAAAAGATGCGCCTAGTGGGCAGTTGGGCCCAGGAAGGCCTGGGGCCACATCTGGGGGCAGCAAACTGACCAAATCCCAAAAACAGATTTGAAGTTGGGCCACAGAGATCCTTTACTCTCACCCCTCTTGTAGGAGAATAACAGTGGCATATTTTGTTATTAGTGGGGACTGTTTATTGAGCAATTCTACTTATTGGGTGCATAAGTACATTTACTCTTCTTAACCCTTCCTTCAGGGAGGTAGCATTACCCCAGCTTTAGAGATAAAAAAAAAAAACAGAGGCTCAGAGACATTCAATAACTTGCAAGTGCAGAATTTGAACCCGGTTCTGACTTCTGAGGTCTGCATGATCCTCTTCAGCAAGCCTCCAGGGCTCTCTGCCTTTTTTAAAGTTTCAGACCTATCCCTGCTCTGAGTTTTCAGAATCTCTGGGGGATCATGGCGTAAAATCACAGATACAGAGCAATAACCTTAATGTTGATACCAGGAATCCTGATTTAGGTATTGATTTTCATAGATTTTATCCAAACAACATGAAACACAAATGGAAACATGAATTCTGGTTTCTAATCATGCTGTTTATTTCCAGCCATGAGCACCTCTTCATCTTCCTACATGAAGCTGCTGGGAGTGAAAAAGTGCAGTTTCCTGGGTATAAACCCGCTAAATGAATGTCTGAGAGCAGAAAGGTGCCTTTCTAGCTATTCCCCCAAGGGATCTTTCCACAAGGTAAAGAACTGCACCTTTTAAAATTGGGTGGAGTTAGGGAAGTCAGATAAGCTTCCTGAGGGCAGGGACCTTTTCAGTTGGTTTTCCCTCCCACTTACTGGAAATGCAAATGCTTACTGGTGAAAGCAAGAAAATGAGATGATGAAACAGCTAATTTCATTCAGCAGCCATTAACCAAGAGTCTGGAGGTGGCAGGACCTGCGGGCAGGCCCAGGGTGGCCTGTGAGGCATATAGACCTCTCCTGAGCTTCAAGGACAAACCCTAAATAAGGGAACTCATGGACTCTACACATGGCTCGGGGTTGGCAGCACTAATGGTAGTGTTGATTGATGCCCCTCGATCTTCCAAGCCCTTGAAATAACCAAATTCAATAAAGAAAGTCAACCCATAACCTGGTTTTGCTTTTTTGTTATGCATAGTACTGTTTTTTTTTTCTCTTGTGACTGGATTAAAATTCTGTGGGCATCCATCCAGAAAAAACATGACAGGTTTCTGAGAGGACACAGTGGAGGACGGAAGCCCGGGGATGGAAATTTCAGAAAAGCAGCTGCTGCCCCCAGAAACACTAAAGCTGTGTGTCTACTGGCAAAGAAAGGAGAGAACTCAGTCAATTATTTGGATAATCTGAGAGAAGCCTGTACTACACAACACATGAGGACCCAGGGCGGCTCCAGGTAAAAGCGTTTTATTTTCTTGATTCAATTTACTTTCCTCCCCAGCACCCTTCCTGCCCCCACATCACTGTCTGCAGGTGCAGACAGACCCAGAATAGAGCTGTAGAGCTGGAAAGATTTTTAGAGATCATCTATTCCATAACCTTCATGTGACTTGACAGATGAAAAAAAATGAGCCCGGAAAGACAAAGCGACTTGTTAAGGATTAGACAACAAGTCCTGGGAGTATCTGTGCTCTAGACCTGGTTTCTTAACTTAAAGCGACCCTCCCACCACCACCCAGGCTTCCCAGAATCTGAACAAGGTGAATGTTCTCTCTGGGATTGGGGGGGGGGGAAGGATGCCATATAAATGAGCTAAATCACAATCGGAGCCTTGGGGGTGCTTTTCATATTCCCTGCCTCCGCCCTGTCACTGCAACAGAAAGCAGGATCCTCTGGGATTGTGCACAGTGCTTTCCTTTTCATTTTTTATTTCAGAAAGATGTAGGAGGGGAAACCATGCTGGAGAAAACCTGAGATCCTCTTCGATTCTGAGTGGTTGGGTCATGGCATAACTTAATGCCTGAAACATCGTTTTAACACGAACTGTATTAGAGGAGATGATACAACCAGAAATTAAGTTTCTGTAACAATGGAGCAGGGCACCTGATAATAATGACTAATTAGAAACAAGACTACCTAGCATTTATACAGAGATTTTCATCCCAATCAAAGTTGCATGTAGTGATGAATTTTATCTCATCTAATTGTCATTTTTCTCCATTTCACAGAAGGTAGTCAGGGCACTGGAGAATCAATTGAATTAAAAACTGATGCTGAATATCTTTCGTGGGAAATGCAGCCGTCCATCCAGATATTTCTTCCCCATTATTTCCAAAAACAGTCCAAGCCAATGTGCAGAGAGCAAAGTTCTGAATTATTCTGACTGCATTTCAAGCAAACAACCCCATTGAACTCCATTCCTCAACTTTGTATTTCGTATCAAGAAACTGCATTCTTTCATTTACTTTATGTGTTTTGTACATAGAAGCAGCATACAATTTCTGAGTTGGAAGGGGCCTTAGATGATGTAATAAACAAACAGGGTTTTGGGGTCAGATTCCTATCTTCCTACCCCAGCTCCACTACTAATTAGATGTATGGCTTTAGGCTGGTTAGTTTGCTCTTTTGTGACTCAGTAGCCTAGCTGCAAAATAAGGTTAGTCCTAGTACCTAGAGGGTTGTTACATAAGTACTTTAGAACCGTGCTTGACACATGGTGAACAGTGTCAGTAAATATTTACTATTAGTATCTTTCTTCAAGCCTCTCATACGGGGCTAGCACTGTGTTAGTTAGAACCAAAGACAGCAAGAAGGAACCAAGAACCAGATGGAGTAACCAAATGTTCCAAATAGTAGATAGCAAAGTTGGTTGGCTTCATACTAATTTAATAGCATATAACAGGCATAAACAACTAGTATTTATTAAGGACTTACTGACTGCTCTTATATCATTTAACTCTCATAACAACCCTTTGAGAAAAGAACAATTCTTTATACCCACTGTGTTAGATTTAAAATGGCCATAAATTCTTTGCCTTTCCTCCCATTAAGAGGTGGAGTCTATTTCCCCATTTGCTGAATTTGGCTGGCTTTGTGACATGCTTTGATCAATAGAATGAGGTGGATGTGACATTGTGTCAATTCTGGGGCTAGATCTTCAAGAGCCCCGGTAGCTTCTGATTTTGCTCTCTTGGAACCCAGTGGCCATGCTAATAAAGAAGCCAGTTAGACTACTAGAGCAAGTGAGGCCATATGGAAAATTGAGGGGCCCCAGCTGATAGCACCAACTTCCAGTCATGTGAGTGAGGCCCTCTTGGGTGCTCTGCCCAGCTGAACATCCAGCTGAATGCAACCTTATAAGGAACCCCAACAATATCAGGTGAGGCAGGGATGAGTCAACCATGCTGAGGCCTGTTCAAACCGCAGAATCTTAAAAAACTATATGGTGGTTGTTATTTAAGCTACCAAGCTTTGGGTGTGTTTGTAGTTTTCAGCAGGAGGTAACTGAAACACCCATGTTACAGATGAGAAACTGAGGCTCAGAGAGGCTAAGCAGCTTGTCCATGCACTCACAGCCAGGAAGTGGTACTGTCTGGAGTCTAACCCAGAGCCATTCCACACCCAAAGCCGTGATCTTGACCAATGAACTACATAGTGTCTCCTAGGGAATAACCAAATTCTAAGGAATAATTCATAAATTTATTTCTGTCCTTTCTCTATTTCACACATTACACAGTATAGGACCAGTAAGTGACATAGCATGTCACGCTTAAGACCTGAGAGAATAAAAGTGTTAGGGTTAGAAATGGAACAAAGGTGGTTTTTACCAAGATCTTCATCAACTCCCACTGGGAGATGGGTACAGAGCCCTGAATTTCTTTCTCTTTTTGAAAAATAAAAATGCAAATGAACATGTTGTGCTCTGGCCTTTAGGAAATCAGAGATACATTAACACTTAGGGTGGTGAATGGAAAGTGGCAACAGGTGTTTGTTCTGTTCGGTTCTGAAATTCTCCATGTGAAGCATTCTGGGGGAAGAAAAAGAAAGGTTGCTTTTCTTACAACATTTTCTGGGTCACAGAGAACTTTGAGGTTTTCCAGGAAACCTGGCTTATAAATTTGTATCTTTCGAACATGAGTACATTTGTGTTTCAAAGCATCTTTAAACCTATCATTTTCTAAAATTCCTTACTGCCTGAAAAGCTGCTGCAACCATTTATTCAACAAGCAGGTATTGACACCTATTCCGAACAAGTCTTTAAGAATTCCCTGCATCAGAAGCTTAAAGTGTTTTCTTATTTCAGTGTGCAGGAACGCTTGCTCAGAAGTCACTTATTCTATAAACCTCACCCCATCTAGAAGAGAGCCACAACTGAAAAAGGACAAAGACCGGGCCATGGAACAGTTAAAATGTGTGTATCACAGAGTCTGTAAATTACAACCTGGGCTTTTTGCTCAGAGGAGACCTTCTCAGTCCCTCATTCAACGCCCATTTACTCTTATTTTAGACCCAATTCTAACAAGCCTAACTCTCCCATTTCCTTGTCTGCAGAAGACAAGAGACAGCAAACAGGATGGTAAAGTATTGCTCGAGGCAGGAACCCTGATGACAGTGAGAGTGTCTGCTAACAGAACGTCTTGGAGGGAGAAGATAGAAAACAGACAAGTCAACTCAAAAAATATCACAACCTGGAGTGACTTTGCTTGGACACAAGTAAGTACAACCTCACGTGCTCTTGAGACCATGAAAGAAGTAGAATGCAATGTGACAATGGATATTCAGGGAAATGACCCTCAAAAAGTTAAATTGCATTTTTGTTTAAGAAGCACATAAAACCTTTGAGAAACATTTTAATATAAAAAAACTTAGAAAAATTGCATATGTGTCAGACCTGATTCCTTTATGATAAGGGGGGAAGTCACTGTAATTTTGAAAGGCAAAGCTATACCAGTGTGGAAACAATGAAAGCAAGGTGGACTTGACCTTACTCATGACTGAAAGCTGGCCAAGGTGAGATGCTTAACACAGGAATGCAGAACTGAGTGTGAGAATATTCTTATTGGGGAATGGCCATGGTCATTGTTTACACATTGCTTTCATGCTATAATGGCATAGTTGACTCTTTTAAGGAGGGTACAGGCCACAGTGGCCCATGTGGGGATTGAACCAGCAACATTGGTGCCATCAGCACAACACTCCAACCAACTGAGCTAACCGGTCACACCGAGAATATTCTCATCCCCTGATGTCTTATCCCCTTGCAACACAGACAAAGGGATCAAGGAATGCAGAAAGATGAAATGACTCAACCAAGGTCACTCAGAAAAACCATTAGCCCAGGCCAGAAAAGCTGACCAGGAGAAAGGGAGTGGGCACTCATTGGTATTTGCAAAAGGAGGAAAAGAAAGTGGAAAAAGGAGGAAAGACTATTAGTGAGAAACATCTGTTTTAAGAGTTTGTAAGACTCTCAGCCACAACAGAAGCAGAGAACTGTGGTCCACAGAGCCACACATGGCTGTAACTGGCCCTGGAACCCAATGTGACCCCAAACAGAGGCAGACATACTCTCCACAGAATTGATGGTTCAGAATGAACACACACCCAGTGAGATAGAAGGGCTGACATTTACCAACGGAGATGCTAGAAGAAAGCATGTTGCATAACTCCTAATACTACTACAACTTAGTACGTCCACAGCACTTTCGCTCTTCAAAAGCGCTTTAAACATTAACTAATTAAACCAGCATGACTTCTGGAAGAGAAAATTGAGCCTCTGTAATCTGCTTGAATTCCCTGAAAAAGCTAATAAAATTAAGGTGTAATGCTTGTGAAGAGGAGTACACAGAGCCGTGAACAGCTTTTGTGAGGGATTAAATATTGACGTGTGGCCGTGGTATTTGATATCCTCAGAAGCTGTTTACGACAACGTTGTGCCACCGCCACAATACCGCCAACTGAAGACCAGATCCCAGACACCTTGGAGGCTCTCTTTCTGCAAGCAGCCTGTGGTCTGCGGTCCCCACTCCTTAAGGTTCCCTCTGCGAAAGGCTTGCCTGAGCCTCTGGCACATGGAAAGTGGAGGAAGCCTGCTTACTGGGCCACCCACGCTGGGTCTACCATCTCAACAGAAGGGCCGTCATTAAGAGGAGCAGGGAGCAGACACCCTCTCGGTACCTTGCACCAACCAGAGGCCAAAAGCCAGCTCCCCATTCAAATATTTGGTTACTGAAGCCCAATACCCAAACCCTTAAAACTAGTCACAGTTTTGAGATTGCACAAGTGCCTTCTTCCACTGCATTCTTAATCTGGATACATTATTTGGCCTGTTTTTACTTTTGGCCATGTTTTTCCTACAAGAAAGACATTGTTACTCCGGTGAAGAAAATTAGAACCAATCAGATGAAAATGCACATGAGTGGTTGGCTTGCCTTATAAGAATTACTAGGATTCTGCATTCCACGGGTCCTGATTTCCACCACAACCGTAAACAGCAGGCCCCAGTGCTGGCCACTCATTCAATCTACTTTACTTTAAGGACTTGAAATCCCAGTGGCTCAGAGGAATACTACTTTTCAGGAGAATGCGTTCGGGGTTGAAGCGAGGACAGTGATTATATTGGGTTCTTGGAAAAGTCATGACACAGTTTTGCAATGAAAAACATAGAGAAACTACGTCATGACTTTCCCGAAAACCCAATATAACTGGAAACGGAAGCTCTAGGAAAAGAGGAAGAAAATAGGACCAGACTTTGGGAGGCTGTTCTGTTATTCCAACAGTCACTAAAACGCTGAGTGACCCCAGGCAAGAGCCTACTCCATCCAGCCTTCACTTTCTTTTTTAGGGAAGGAGGAACGAGACAGGTTTGGTGATCCAACAGGAGCTGGTGCTCCCCACTTGAACATTCTCCAATTCTGTAGTTACACAAGGTCAGCCTGCAGGAGTTGTACCCTCAGGCAGAGAGTACTTGCTTTCTGGGAGCATAATCAGGCTGCCCAAACTATGTGACTGCTGCTGGGTATTTAGACAGGGCCCCAAGAAAAACGCAAATAAGCCACAGAACAGTAACACTGAGCATTTACCGATATGCCAACATGGATTAAATTAAAGCAGAGGTGGAAAACCTGAGCCAAATCCAGCCTGTGGTTTCATGTTTTGTTTGGTCCACATTATATATATTTTTTATATGTGAGTTGATTTCCAATATTTTTAAAATAAGGGATTTCACCTAGGAACTTAACTCTGGGTTTCTCTTAAAAAATTAGATGACCTGGTGACACTGGGCTCATTTTTCCACATCAACAATCAGCAGGAGATGAGGAGTGATGGCCCTTCCTGGAAGGGACCCATGCTCCCCAGGTCCCCTCCAGGTCCACCCCTTCAGTCACGTTACCTGCTTGGGCCTGGAGGCATCGGAGCCAAGAGGATGCTGTCGGGCCTCGGGGCTCCAGACATGTCTGAAAAGCAGGGCTGCACGTGAAGCTGGGGGTGCAAGCTGCCACTGCTTCCAAGAGCTCACAAAGCGGGAGAGCCTCAGCGTCAGCCTTGGGTTCCCACTGCTTGGTGTTTCTAAAAAACATCTCACAGAACTGCCCCCTGGAGATTGTGCCATCAGTGGGGTATTTAGAAACCCAAGTCACACAGGGAAGCCCTATGTGGGGCCCTGAGGCCACCTGAGCCCCCTCCCTCCTTCCCAAATCAGAGGTCTAGATACCATAAGGCCCAGGGATATAAGAGAACAAATGACAGGCAGCTGGTGAAAACAATACCAACCACATTCATCCAATGTGTTACTGGTCAGCATGAGCTTTCACATCGATCCTCTCTACTCTGTGCCATTTTACAGATGAAGAAACTGAGGTTCAGACACCCCACAGTGGCAAGGCTGGGGGAGGCAGACCAGCCTACCTTTTCTGTTTCAAGGCCTGTGTTCCCTCTCCTGCACCCAGAGAGTTTGTGCCTGAGGCTGGAGGCTGCTGTTTTACCCCACCAGATGGGGAGCAATGAGAGAACCCAAGGATATGTCCATGGATGCAAAAGCCAGTTCTTCACCTCTAGAAAAAGAGCAATGAAGAAAGATAAGGGCAATGAGTGACCCAAAGGCTCAGACCCCAACCCTGCTTCTGTTCTGTGGGCAAGCAGGATGAAAAACAATAAAACCCAACAGAAAATGATTTCAGCTGTCTACACAGATCAATGTGCATGACTGTAAATTGAACATTCTAGTTCAAATTCTCTCTACAGGGCAGATCTTTGCATGCTAGAAACGGAGGGAGGGACAAGATAGCAGACTTGGGACTGTAATGTCCCAAGTGGCTGTAAAATGAAGGGCCACCGTGCTGCAAGGGGACATTCACTCTGGTGGGTGTTTGGAGGAGAGTGTGCTGACAGATAAAGAGCACGGTGCCAGGGATGGAGACACGTGACAGCTAATGATGGGCAGGCAAGCAGGGCCTGCTGACAAACCCAAGAAGTCCAGAAAAGGGAATAGAATCATCTGGGATGCAAAAACATGCTCAGAATGTCTGCTGGCTTCTCCCTTGCTTGAAAATGCTGGTGTTTTTGCGCAAATAAATATGGGGCTCTCTCCTCTACAGACTCTCTGCCCAAGCCAGGCTACCCTGTTTGTTGCCCCTGAACCCATCACATAGTCCGTCCTCCCAGCCTGTCTCCCCCAGAATACCTCCTCTTCCCCCTCTGCCCTTTGCATCGGCCTATTGGTCTCAGGCCTCTCCAAGCCACTTCATTCTTCAAGTGACATTTTCTTTCCAGAGGTCCTACCTGGGAGTTCTAAAATTTTTGCCTGATTGCTGTCACTCACTAAATTCGCTGAGCCTGCCTGTATAGTACAAATAGCTAACATTAAAATGGTAGCCTAGGGCCTTACATACGTTAACTCCTTCCATCTTCACCACTGCAACTCTAGGAGGCAGGGACTATTATTAGCCCCATTTACAGGTGAGGGAACTAAGGCACACAGGGGTTCAATGACTTATCCAAGGCCAGCCAGTGAGTTCGTGATGATGTGTATATCAGTCAACTCAGGGTGCCATAACAAAATACCGTAGACCGATGGCTTAAACAACCAAAATTTATTTTCTCACAATTCTGGAGGCTGGAAGTCTGAGATCAAGGCACTGTCAAGGTTGGCATCTGGTGAGGCCTCTCTTCCCGGCTTGTAGAGGGTCACTTTCTCACTGTGTCCTCACATGGCCTTTCCTCTGTGCTCACACAGAGGTGTCACTTCCCTTCTTCTAAAGACATCAGTCCTGTTAGATTAGAGCCCCTCCCTTCTCACCTCATTTAACCTTAATTACCTCCATAAGGGCCCTATCTCCAAATACAGTTATGTTAGGGGTTAGGGCTTCAGCATATGAATTTGGGGGGGGGGACACACACAATTAGTTCATAACAGTGTAATAAGATATTTAAAAATTCATTCATTTATTGAGCACCTAATTGTCAGACACACTGTTAAGTGACTAGAAACACAGCCATAGAAAAGGCAAACAAGGGCCTTGCTTGTTAGACTATAAGCTCCCTGTAGTCTAGTGGGAGAAGGTGGCAACGGGGAACATGGAAAGTCATTAATCAACTAGATAATTTCAGATGGTGGTAAGTGCTATGACAAAAATGTAATAATAGGGTGCGTTGCGGGCACTATTTTGGCCAACCATGCACAGAACCAGGGAAAGAGGTTCCCAGGCAGAGGAAAGACCAGTGCAAAGGTCCTGAGGCAGAGAAATGTGTAGTGTATCAGAGTTGCAGAAGGAAGGCTGGTTATGGCTGAGTCTGGGAGAGTGCTGGAGACCAGTATAGGAAGGAGGAGGAGGTCCAGGTCGTACAGGGCTCCGTAGGCTGTTAGAGGGAGTTTTGTATTTATTCTAAGAGCAATGGGCAGCCATATGAAGACTTGCATTCTGATTTATGCTTTTAGAAGACCTCTTTCGTAGGAGTGTAAGAGTGCAAGGAGGAACTCCATCAAGTGTGATGGTACCTACTGTCAGAGAGCTTAGAGCCTCCTGTTTGTAGGAGGAGACTCTGAGACAGGGTGGTCCCAGCCCAGGACACTGCCGATCTCCCATTAAAATGTCCCATGAGTCAAGACATCCCTGAGGGCTGAACTGTGTGGCCCAAGCTGTATATGGGGAAGGAGTCGAGGAGAAAAAAAAGGCTGAGTAAGGAGAGCTGGAGTGTGGAGCACGGCTTCTTTGAAGTGGGACTCAGGGGTACCAGAGAGGGGGTGCCTTCCGTGCGGAGGGATATGAGGAAAGGCACAAGGGTGGGATGGAAACAACAGTGACAACAGCACCGGTTATTCTGTACATGGGTTCATCGAAAATAGTCAGCAGGGCACATGCTCTGTCCCTCTGCAGTGGATGTGAGCATGACTCAGACTCGGCTCCTCCCACCATGTCCACCCAGCAAGGAGGATAAGGCAGCTCCATGATGATCCATCACCCCGAAAGTGAGACCTTCCATAGAGATTCGGAGAAAACACTGAGAGACATGAGAGGAGTGTACCTGTCTGTTATGCATGACGATAGCTGTTAAAGCATGTGTGGACAGCCTCATATCTATCCATGCAGATTCGTATATCAAGAACACTTCACACTCTCAGAGGACCTTGGCATTTATCCACATGGGCACCTTGTGAAATATGCATAACAGGTGTGATGGTTACCTACCTTTCCCATGTGAATAAATGTGGTGCTCGCTCAGTTAGGACCCAACCCGGAAACCTGGAACCACAGCCATGCGCACAGCCAGCCGTACCCTTCCCTGCTCCATCAGTGGAGAGCAGCTTGGGAAATGAACCAAGATACCAGCAATAGTCATGGAGAAAAGTGGACAGACTCAGGACATAGTTAGAAGGTGAAACTAGCGGGACCTATGGTTGGATGGAGTACGAGAGTGAGCAAAAGAGAGGAATCAAAGATGACAATAAGATTTAGGATAGAAAAATACAGATCGAGCAGGAGGGGAAATGAGATACAGCTCTAGTTCAGCTACTAAGTGCTGTTTGATTCCAGGCAAGCATTTCCTTCTGTAGGCCTCAGTTTTCTCATCTGTAAAATGAAACTATTTAGACTCAATAACTAAAGTCCTTTATGTACATATACGTGTGTATTTAATATATACCAAATTTATAAAAATGAGATAATAAACATTCATATGACCACTTCTTCCACATAAGACTCAAAGCACACCAACATAACCTAAGACTTGAGGACCCATTCCCACGTATCACCTATCTTTCTCCCCCACCCCAGATTGGACCACTGCCATGCTATTGAATTGGCATTTGTCATCTCTAGCATGCTTTCAAATTTTAATAATAATTGTGTTATTTTCCTGCATCTTATGATTTAACAATGTCTCTCACTTTTTTTTTGGTATAGTTGATTTGTGATCAACAGAAAGCTTCCCTGCAGACCATCTCATCTGATTTTCACTGAAGTCCCATGAGAGGGGCCACCCATGGAGGATTACCAGCAGAGCAAAGTGAGGTTCAGAGTGGGATATTGCCATAGAGGGCACTTTTCATCTTGACCATGGTCATCACAGTTCGTGCCTTGCCTGCTACTGCCAGTTATCTTTTCATGCACATTTGTACCCGTAATTAGACTGCAAGTTCTTGAGAGCAGGGATCCCTTCCACGAAGCCATGGTCTGTGTGGTGAGGCAACAAGGCTCAGGTTTTCGCCAAACAAACAGTGATGAGAGGAAGGCAGCCCCCGTGTGAGGAGGCTTCACGGGTTACACAGGATAAAGGATGTAGGGATGGACTCTACAGAGAGGAGGCAGGACAAATGATGCCTAGTGGAGTAATGACCAATCATGCTTGACCAATCACACAGCCTGACCAATCATGACCCATGATAGAGCATGCTAGGCACGATTTTGCTCCCACAAGCCAAACCCCTGAAGAGCAAAATAAGGAAATTTTCAGAATAGTTGTAAAAAATCATAGGGGTTATCCAGTTCCGTCGTTGGCATAATCCTGGACTTCCTGAAAATGGAACACGTGTCTAGTAAAATGCAATGGGATCATATTACAAACCAACCGATGTCGTGTCAGAAAAAAGTATGACCCTAAAGCATAACATTTAAGAATTAGTATATTTGGGTCTTGGGCCCTTCAGGGAAAGGGTGTTAAAGACAGCCATAGCCTTAAAAAATTATCTCCCATAAAACTGGAGGGTACCTCTTTTGTCATAGGTTTCCCAGAGTCTCAAACCATCCGTTGGGGAATGAGAACTTCTTCCATGCCCAAGTTGGCTCAAACAAGGAGTTTACTTGAGGAGAAGATCTCTCAGATTTGAGAGAGCCCTTATAAAGGGTGGACCAATTTTGTCACATGTCTGGAATCTTTAAGGAAAAATAAAACAAAACATGTGGGCTTTGATCATCTCAACCTCTTGATCAGTCTTCCCTGGAGCACTTGAATACTCTCATGTATTCCTACTTCTAGGTTCCTATCTGTAAAACCAAGATTTTAAAAAATATCCTGGATTTCTCCACTGCTTTTCATAAAGAAAGAACCATCATGTCTGGGCAGACAACTGTGATTTGCAGAATGAGTCCATAAATGTATAACCCAAATACACTAGTTAAATGAAGCTGCATGTGTGCATGACAACAAACCTCCTGTGATCTAGAAGTAAAATATATGATCGTGATATTTCCAGAGCAGACAGACATTCTTTCCAGTGCTCGGTACAGGGTAGGAAGAACCATAGGGTTGGGTCTTGGATGGGCAGTGCTCTTTGCTGAGTACACAATGATGATGATCACTGATGTTGCCTGATGGAAGTTTTAAATGCACCTTGTCATTGAAGCTTTCTTACAAATCACAGAGCACTAGCACTTTGATGTCCCCTCTTCTTAGACACAAGGCAACAGAAGCTCAGAGTATTTAGTAACTTGCTGTCACCAAGAGAGAAAAAGTAGGAGCATCAGGATTCAAACACAGATCTGTCTGCCTCTGGACAACCAGTTCCTAAGGATGTTGTCACCTCATCTCCTACAATAGTCCCTCCCTTGCTCTCCAGAGTCCTGGCTGGACTCGGAACTGTTTCTCCACCAGCCCTGTGAGGTTAGGTTTGCACAGATCTAGCCGCTGGGACTGCTGGAGACCCAGACTATTCATTACCATCTCAGAGCAAAGCAACTCAGCATGCAACCGTGGCCTCATTAGCATGAGGCTTAATCTCCTCAGGTAGCCAGTCTTGGCCAATTACCCTTTTATTATAAGCAGCTGTTACATTAGTGCTTCCCAGGTTACTCATAGCTAAACACAAGTCATAAAGTGATAGCATCTATTGGAGGGATGCTGACAATTAGCTTGCCTCAAGGCCAAGGGCAAAACATGTCCTTACGTGTCCTATTGACTTCTTAGTTCCAAAACAAACAAGCCTTTCTGCCACTAGAACTGCCTTAAGATACATAACATCTTCCAAGTGAAAACACTTAGGGCTGAAGGCCTGTGTGGGCAGGTAGGTGCTTGTAAAGAAAAAGATACTTACGGCAGGTCAGAAGGCTTCTGTCCATTTTGTGGGCTTGTTCTATTTTTTTTTATGGAAGATCTCAAGTATGACAAGATAGCTCCAAAGAGTGAATGTTCATCACATTCATGAATGTTAGAAATCTTGACATGTCATAATATTATAGATTTATATATACATACATATGTAAATTTACTTATGTATCTAAAAAGGAGTAAATAGAAAGGAAACACCATGGCCCAATGGAAAACATCTGACATCCGGTGGTTTCTAACCTTCTGGGGTTTGACACTCAACAACACAATATTGCAAAACTTTATAGGGTTTGGTAGTATTCAATAATACAAAAAAAAAATAAGACAACTATAAATAAATCCTATCTAGCTGATTTAAATTATAGAGCTCCTGTAGCTTGAGCAAACCCTCTTCCCTTAGCCATGGTGTGATTCTTTTTGATTGAGAATCGTGTTTCTAGGCTGTTTCTCCGAGAATGAAATTACAAAACACAAGATAGCAGATTTAAAACAAAAACAAAAACTGTGGCCAGGTATCCCAGCTGGATATCAAGTGACTGGGTCAGAAACGCAGTCGGAAACTCTGCTTAAGGAAGCGCAGTACAAATCCCCCTCGCCTGGGAGGCCAAACAGAGCATTTTTTTAGTTCCGTAGGAGATAATGACAACGGAATAGAACATTGTCCTACGTAATGGTCTCCTGCTGACGGGGAAATGCAGAAGCAAAACCCAGGTGCTCAGCAAAAACAAATAAGGGGCTGAACTGCTACCCTCTTTTTAAAGCAAAAACTGTTGATCTTCAATCAGAGCCCCTCCCAGCAGCTCCCATTCTATTATAAAAGCCTTGCTTGTGGAGGTGCTCTGGGCAGGGGTGTCGCGCGGGGGAGGAGGGGGCAGGGTACAGAGGTGAATTGAGCTACTGGCTCTACCTTTGCTGAACTGCTGGCTTCAGAGATGGGTTTTGGGGACCATGTTAAATTTCATCAGCCCTTAGACAACACAGACGTTCTATTATACAAAAACACAATCACTGCATCACGCTTCACTGCCAGATGAGATCTCCCTGCCTCCATATCTCACCCTCACACCCACCCCTTTATGACTGCTGTCCACACTGATGTACTTTGTATCAGTAAAGTTCCACACTTGGTAAAGAAAAAAACCCTTTAGTTTATAAGTATTAATCAAGGATGCCTGAAGAATCAAACCAATAAATCTATTCATTTGACGTAGAAAATCAGCACCTTCCATGTTGTTGTTTTTTTCCTTGTAAAATAAGGTCAAATGTAGAAACACTGTGATGTGTATCCCAAAACACAATTTAAATCACATAAAAATTGAGAAGGGGTTTAAAATTCTAGATTTTAGAACGTAGTAAATATCCTTTCATGTTTGAAACAAAAATAAATGAAAATTCAGGACCAACACCGTCTTTCTCACTACAGCTTTTGTAGAACACACAGCTCACACACTACCACACAGATAGAGAGGAGTCCGCATGCAGGCTGGCAGTATTCTTTCATTCCACAAACTTCTACAATCTCCATTAAAGCTGTGTGGCATTCAAAAGTTAAGGTCTAATTCATCTTTACTGTTAATGAGACATTTTACAAGCGTATTTTTTTCTTGGGAAAAATTTTCGAATTGGACAAAACAAATGGAGAGTAGATATTAAAAAAAACAAAAAGACTCCTGCTTGGACTGGTGATTGACTTGCTTAGAATTCTCTGGGCAAGCATTTCATTTCCCGATAACTGCCATTTCCCCTCCCATTTCTAAATTCTGTCTCCTTGGGGCTGACACAAGACAGGGAAATAGGATTTGTGCTGCCGAGTTCCTTTCAAGTATTTCAATGAGAGAATTATTTCATATCAGCTGTCAGGGTCCCTCCAACTTTCCTTTCCCTCTGAGATCAAATTTTCCTATGAAGAAAAGTGCCAGATAGGTTGTTACTAATAGAAACTAGGTATTTGGGGCTGAAACACAATTTTTGATGTTTTGCATGACCACCACTGTATATGTTTTATAGTGTCATTAGCAGAAAAGGATCCTGACCTGAATACCACTGGAGGGTGACAATTCACATTTGTATTACAGTAATTACTCTGATGTTTCTATTTTAAAGATATTCTTTTTTGGGGGGAGAAAACAACAACAACCTCATTGATGGCATGTGTTTGCCCTTCATTACCTGTATGTGATTATCTCATCTTTCTCTCTCACCTTTCTGGGTTGGTGAGGTCTCCTTGGTTAAAAGATATTCCACTGGGTAATAAAAGACATCAGTTAATTTAGAAGGTGCTTTGGAAATTTGGTCAGAAATGTAAAGCACCTTCACAGACACCTTAAGTGGTCACGAGAATAAATGGGAAAAATAATAAGCAAGGAGAGCTAGTTTGAAGTACAGGACTACAGTGAAAGGGATGGGGAGTAAAAATTACGTACGGACAGAAAGAACTCTTTAATTTGAAGACCTAGTTGTTACAGAACAAAATTCAAGTCTAAGAATTTGGATTAGGTAGACTCAGTTCCAAGCTACTCTTAGCAATATGGGAAGAAACCAAAGCAAACAGTTTTCGGGTACCTCTCCAGGTACTCGGAGCTGGTCAAAGGAAACCAGCTGCAGAAAAGGGATGCTCATTAATAATAAATGAGAAGGTGTATGGACGCTGTGGACAATTCCAATCTCAGTGTCTCCTCTTCCTCAGTATCCGATTGCTTCATGCAAAACGAGGGGCTGTTTTGAATTCTGTCTCCATCCTGCATGAATCTGGCCAGGAGTTTTCGCATCTCCCTCATCTTGTCAGCATTCCAGGCATATGTTCTGGCCATACACTGATCCCATGTCCCAAATCCTGACCCTGATGGGTGTGGGCTGCCTAACCCTACATCACTTAGGACTTGTCATAAACCAGGACTAGTCATAAAGCAGGTATGCAAATTCTCCCTCTGCTTCAACAAGAGGAAGATCCAGGCACCCAGGAAAATGCTCAGCTCAAAAAACCTGGTGGGGAAATTCACAGCTGTGAAGGTTGTGTTCCAACTCCTGTTTTTTTAAAGTCTCAGAAACATTACATTTAATGTGAAATTTCTCTAAGGAAACGTTCATGGGATTTAGTTTACAGTTTCAGGAAAGTCTATTTGTAAAAGTGGAAAGTTTGCAACTTCAGAGACTATTTTTTTTAAAGGAAACAAATTTCAATCACTTTAATATACACTTGAAAGGCAATTTATGATAACTGTAGCCCTCCCGATGATGACTAAGGCTACACTGAACTTTGCAAGTTGAAACATTCATCCTTGTATTCAGGAAAAGACCTCGCAACAATTTTGAAAAATATTAAAAATATGGAAGCAATTGTAAAATCACTTTCACCTGTGCAGTATCCTTTTTCCATGACTGTTTTTAAATTACAGAGCTAGGGTTACAGATTTTCACAAACACAGTTTCATTTTTGATCGCCATGTAGCTGTAATTCCAGGCTGCTATTTCGCTCTATTGAAAGGTGTGGGACTATCTTTGCCCTCGCTTCCTCCTGTTGCTTAAATCATCCAAGAAAACATCGAGAAATGAAGTAGGAGAAAGGGAAAACAGGAGACAGAGATCGTATTCCAAGGACTGAAATCCATCGCATGAGACGTATTAAGGTCCCTAATAGTGGCGGTTACCTCCCTGTTCCATGTCCTCCATCTACGCAATGGGCTAACAGTCCCTGGGCTGCAGATGTCTGAGGATGAAGAAAACAGTCCTCAGCTGCTAAGGAAACAGCCCTCTGTCTTGTAACTTAGAATATTTGAAAGCTTTCTGGCCTTTCTGAGGAAGCCGGTCCAAACCCACGCGGTGTCATCTGGCCTTCTACAAGCGACAGGGACGCACAGGGGGGCTGTGCCTACGTTTTTAGTTTATTGACTTGAGCAGGGTTGTTTGGGGCTCTCTCTGCGATAAGCTGCAGAAGAGTAGAAGAGTGAGGGGCGGGGGACACAGTGGGTAGGAAAGGAGTCGGCGAAGGAGAGGGAGTAAGAAACAGAAGCAGGGTGGAAACCCCGGGAGGGAAAGGAGCAGCCGAAGGCGGAGAGCGCAGCCAGATGTGGGATGGGGAGAGAGGTAGGACGGTACCCGGGCTGCATCCGGAGCGGGAGGGCCAAGGCTGGGCGAAGTTCGAGGGCGTCACCGAGCCCGGGGCCGCGCGCTCCGCAGCCGAGCGGGTCCCTTTGCCGGGCCACTGTCCCCCAGCCCCCATCCTGTGTGGCCGCCTTGGGGAGGTAGGGGCCCTGGGGATGCTGTGCTCTGCCCGCCTCCCTCAGCCAGGGATCCTCCCCAGGAGATACCAACCACAGAAAGGGCAGCCCTGGGCCGGGTGGGGAGCATTTTACTGGAGGTGGTGTTTGAAGGAGGTCAGGAGACGGCCCCTTGCCGGGCTCCCTGGGCACCGCGGGCCAGGCCGGGCCGGGTTGGGGACCCGGAGTGAGGATCAGAGTTACGCTCTGAGTGCTGCTTCTTGCCGGACGCGGCAGTGAAATGCAATCGGCGGGCCGGCCTGGCCCCTCCGTCTTAGCAGTCCCTCCTCGGCGCTAGGGAAGCACCCCCAGGTCCTGAGTCGCCGGGAGTCGCAGAGCTTCCGAGGTCCTGGCGCTGACGGGAACGAGGGGCCGGGAACTTGGCCCGGAGGAGGCGGTCTGCGCACCTGTCCTTCTCGCTCGCCGACGGCTGCGAGCGCACAGGCTCCGCCCGGGACTAGGGTCCCCTCCTGCCCCGCGACCTCACTTTTGTATCCCGCCCAGCCTTGGGCCGCGAGAACAGAGACCGAGCGCCGGCTCCCAAGCAGCTACGGGATCCCCAGCGAGCCCAGAAGCGGCTCCTCGCCCTCTCCTCCCGGGCCCGGGCCCTAAACTCCGCGCGGGAGGGGGCGCGAAGACCAAACTGTCAAAGCTTTCCCACCCAGGGCGCGGGAGGAGCGTCAAGGTGGCTCTCCAGGCCCAGGGGTGTCACCTCCCCCAGGACCTTGTGGGGGTGTGTGCCAGGTTGGGTCTCTCAACAGGTTCACGTCTACTTAAAAATTCTCCTTGGCTTTGCACAAGGGTAGCTGTGCCCTCCCCTTGGAGAAAGAGGCCGGGCCTGTACCCAAAGGTAGCCCTCCGGCGGTGACCCGGAGAGCCCGGCAGTGCGCCTTGGTGTGCGGCCCCGGGATAGGAGTTGGAGATTTCTGTGCATCAGAGAAACGCAGAAGCATCAAGGAGAATAAACTTGCAGTCGAATAAACTGGGCCTAGACTTGATTTTTAAAAAATTAAAGGTCTCAAATAGTCCAGTTTGCCTTTTTGCTTCCATTTAAAATATTAGTAACTATTTCGCAGTGGCACAGAGGGGATAAAAGATGATAGTTGGGTCACCTTATGTTGGTGTCTGTTTGCCTTCTTTAGTTCCTCCTGCAGTTGTCCCAGCAGGGTCCACATAAACTATTTTCTTCTGTAGAACCCTTGCCACAGAATTGGATTTTTCTATTCAGATGGTGATACGTCAAAGAAGGTCCGCAGCGGCACCTGGCTTTGCCAGTGATTAAGGCGAAGATATTTCCTACAACAAGGTAGAGTCAATGTGCCTACAAGCCATTGATTTCCGTCCCTGTGTTGTCAGCTTGTTCACTTTCTCCTGGGATGATGATGATGATGATGATAACCGGACACAAACAGCTCTTGAGAAGTTCTTTGTAACTAACTACCTCTTCTGTGAGGTGAGAAACACACACATACACACACACACACTCGCACACACCACCCTGCGGACCTATGTTTTATTTTTGTCAGAGGAGCACAGAATTGCTGAGTGTTTTTTAAAAAAATGATCTATTTACAGACTTGCTAATGCCTCCCCAGAAATCCTGTTTATGGGCTTAATAGTTGTGACAGGGTTAGAAAACCAGTTTAAACTGTTAATCGGCCACAAAAAGGGTTCCAGATTGATGCCTTTCACTTACTTTTGAAAGGCTATAAAAGCAACGTGGTACATTGGGATGAAATTAGACAGCGACAAAATCATTACCTTGACTTTCCACAATAAAGACAGCCTTACAGAGGGGCTATTGATGGTTTCAAATTACATAAGGTGGTTTATAAGTTCTTCCTCTGAGCTCACAGAAAGCAATTTCTAAATGTGAATTCTTCAAAGAACAGCCACTAGCATTCAAACACCGACATGCAGCTGCCTTTTTATTTATTGTAAAGCAGCTATTAGAAAAAAAAGAAACCAAAAACCCAGGCAAAAGCAGGCCTTGCCGGAAGAGAATCCCGCCCGGTTTATATATCACTAGGCCCTGGAGTCACACTTGGCCCGGTAGCCGAGAAGGTTCAGCCTCCCGGGCAGGAGGTGTGGAGTTCATCTCCCCGTGGATGGGAAAAGCCCCGCGGGTGTCCCGTGATTCTGCGGATTTGAAACCCAGATACAGCCTCCTCCAGACTAAAAGGAAAGGCATTTCCCAAACACAGCACCGAATCTGGGGGTAGCCTGGGGCTGGGTGCTGGCGCTAAAGGCCAGCTCTCCCACTCCCACCCCGCTGGGGTGCCCCCAACCTGGAGGAGGATGGGCCTTCGCTTTGTATCAGACCTGTCAACGGACGGATATCTAGGTAAATCCAGAAGGCGATCAAATGAGGCGGCCCACCTCGCATGCTCGCTCTTGATTTCTAAAGCGGTGTCTGCGTTTTCTCGGGCCAAGTCCCCTCAAACCCCATCCTCCAGGTCATCCCACCCTTGCGCCTACAGCCTGCACAAAGCCGACAGGGCACCCGGTCATCTCGGCTTACAATTCTCTAGGGCCAAGTCAGGGGTCGAAAACCCGCCAGGTGGCAGCTGTCTAGGGAGCAAAGACCTTCAGGACGCCCACACTGAGCGCCACAAGCGGAGGGGGAGGAATGGCGCCCCTTTGGCGTGTTATAGGGAAAGGGGGCTATTAGGGTCACGAGCGCTCTAGGAGCAACTTTGCAGCGTACTTGAGAGACCGGGAGGGGAGTCGGTGACGGTGCTGGCACGGGAGGCGCCCGGCGACTCGGCCGCATTCCCTGCGCTGCACTGCCCCCTGGTATCTCGCAGCGAAACTGCCCGGCTCGGCGGCAGTCATTCTCCCTTCTGGGCTGCCCCCCAAAATCTTTCCCTCCTGTCCAGGCCACAAGCCCTGCTAGAGCTGCCGGAGGGCCTCCAGAAAGCCCTGGGGTTGTGGGTGTGTCCCCAAAGCTTCCTTCGCTCCCCTCCAGCACTCACTTCCCCAAAGAGGACCCATGGCACGGCCCCTGAGCCACGTCTGCCATGTGGCTTGTTCCCCTTCTTGACTTGAGCACCCAAGTCTCCACTGGCCTCTACGCAGAAGCGACTGGAGATGTCGGGCTGCAAGGAGGCCTAGACTACAGGCCTGGGCGAGGGGAGGGAGAGGCTTGTGTATGCAGAGACTCATTTGGGGCTGGGAATGTTCATTCTTTAGTGCACATCAGCTCCCAGGCCATCATTCGTTGACACCTGGGCTTTGCAGAGAAGAAAGGAAGTGTGTAACAGAGCCCTCCTAGCACCCAGAAGTGGGAAAGATGGGTACCTGGTGATCTACTCCAAGACTCCAAGTGCCAGGGCATGATCCTCAGGGTATGACCCTGGTGGGCTCAGAGCACACACACACACCCCACCCCCCAACTCCCGACAGCCCCTTCTCATGGGACCTGGCTGATTCTGGCCTCCTGAAGGTCCCAGAGGACTGTCCATTTCTCCAACCCACACTGGACGTCTGGTGCCCGACTCAGGTAGCCAGGCCAACCCCAGGACAAAGCCAAACCTCACTCCAACTAGGTCTTTGGTCCCACGCATTGGGGCTGGGCTTTATGGAGAGCTAAGTGTTTAGACCTCTGGACATAGAGAAGGAGCTTGGGCTCTGAAACCAGATTGGGCTGGGGTTCAAGCTTAGCCACCGGCTGGCTGTGTGACCTTGAGTGAGTTACTTGCTTCTGTACATCATTTTCCTTGTGTGTTTTCTAGGGATGTTGTGAGGATTAACTGAGATGATGTCTTCACCGTGCAGGCATGTCCTCAGTCAAGGTCGCTCTTGTGTGCACATGTTCACTGAAGGAAAGTCCAGGGCAAGCATCCAGTAGGGTGGGTGCCTGCAGCGCTGCACTGGGGCATCTCAACACCTACTTGTTTTTTGGCGGGGGAGTGGGATGGGGGAAATACAGAGCGATGTCGGCCCTGAAGACTATGTGAGGGATGCCCCGACTTTCCCCAGGGTTTTATCCGCCAGGGCCCAGGCTTTATATTCCCGGAGGACTTCCCACACTTCCCTCAGCTCTAGGACACCATCATCGCTTATATTTGCATCTGGCAGGGACAGTGATGAGAACACTGGGCCTAACAACTGGCCTATGCTCAGCCTTCACTTGTGCCAGGCACAGGGCCAAAAGCTGTGCGTTCACTATTCCATTTCACATTCATGATGCCAGGACAGAAGGAAAGTTTTTAAATCTCCATTTTACAGAGCAGGAAACAGGCGCAGAGAGATTAAGTAACTTGCCCAAGATCACACAGCTGGTAAGGGATGGGACAGGGATTTGAACCGAGTCTTCCTTCAGAGGCCATGCTCTGAACCACTACTAAGTCCTGTGACATTAGAAAGCACAAGCTCTTGCTGTTTTCCTTTCCCACTCATTTTCCATCCTCTTCCCTGCCTTGGCACTGGTGGGAGATGAGGTCCGTTTTCGGGGATCTCCAGCCCTGGCAGCATGTCTACTCGCTCAGCTAGTTCCAGAGGCGTCCTGAGACCCTTTGGTGGAGTCCCTTTCTCTGGCCCCCCTCAGCCGTCTCACCAGAGCACTGCCAGCAGGACACTGGGACACAGGTCCTGGGAAGAAACCTTACCTGAAGGCTCAGCTCAGCGGCAGGGAAGGAAGCATTTAAGATTCCAGTTGAAGGGCCAGCAGAGTGGCGTGGTGGTTAAGTGCTGGCTTGGGAAGCCAGCGGCCCCAGTTCCGTCCCACATATGAGGGCCAGTGACACTGCCCTCAAAAAAAAAAAAAAAAGATTCCAGTTGAGGCCACCTACTGAGTCCTGGGAGGTGAATGGAGGCAGGGAGACGCAGGGAGCGGGGATGCTTTGAGAACTCTCTGGCCCCCAAGCTGCGCAGGGGCTCCCTCGCTTTCCCACCCTAAACCAAACCTCACAATGACAGGAACCCAGTGGAGAGCGTGTTACCTCGCACGTGGGTTTGTAGCTGACTAAGAGGCCATCAGCTATGGACACCACAGTGAGTGCACTTGGACTTGGGGTTCTGGAGCCAGGTGCTCCCCTAGATCTTCCCAGTCAGCAAATATTTAATGAGCGTCTACTGGGTGCCAGGCTCTGCACCCAGCCCTCCCCGCATCCCCCAGCCCTCCCCTTGCGGCAGGTCAATTCCCAGGCCTACCCCAGGTCCCCCACTCTCTGGCTAACCCCAGCCTTCCCCTGGGATTGAGCTGAGGCCCCCCGCCCCCCGTGCTGGTCGGAGTGAGCCTTCGGGTGGTGCCTGGAGCCAGGCCTAGCTGGGTGGCACCCCGCACACCCTTCACTCTACTGCAGCCACCCAACCCACCCCACCCCCGGCTAGGCGCCCCCTGGCGGCAGCAAGCCGAGGGTACACCTTGCCTTTGGGGCACCCACCCACTGGAGCGCCCTCTCCAGCTTCGTCCACGCTTCCAGTTCCCACAGAGGTGGCCAGCCTTGTCCCCAGAGACCTTCCAAGAGTCGCTCAAGGCTTTCCACGACTGACCGGGGCGCTTGGTTGCACAAGCCCAGCCACATTCTCCAACTGCGGGACTGATCCTCCCTGATCAGAGACCACCAATGTCAGAGAATCGCCCCCCTCTCCCCCCGCCCTTTGCCTGGCTTCAGTCTGACACTAGATCCCTCAGAAACAAGCGTGGTGGTTGAGAAAGCAAGCAAGCAAGCAAGTAAAGCAAACAACACCCATCCAAGTTCAGGGGTTAAGGCGAACCCTATAGATCTGGATTTTTAAAAAGGAATTCCCCCACCCCCAACCAGCACAAACACTCTTGGGCACCGCCCCTTGCCCCTGTATCTTATGAACCAGAAGGGCAATTGCTGCAACCTTCCCAGATGTCACCCGTATGTCCCCTGATGCCATCTGCCCACATTGATGCGTAAAGCAGCTTTTCTCCCTCCAAAACCCTGCAAGGCAGATGCGATGGAGAGAGATGGCTCCTCTGAATCAGAATCGGGAGGAAAACACTCAAGAGCACTTCATCAAACCAGTGAGCAAGCAGGGACCCAGTATTACCCAACCTGCCCCCCAAGAGTCCTAGCCACGTGCACCATGGGGCTCCTTCTCTCAACCATCCTGGGGTGGGGTGGGGGTTAGGTTTCTTTTTTTACAGGTGAGGAGACTGAGAGGCTAAGAGAGGTTAGTTACCTCTCCCATGGTTGCAGTGAGGAAGCCAGCAAATTGGCCATCTCTTAAGTAGCCTGTTCTGAGGCCTCTGGGGAGCTGGTTTCTGTCCAGAGGCTCAACGTGCTGGTAAAACAAATTGGGTGATTTGATTTGATTGGATCATTATTATTATTATTGCCCGCAAGTCAGGTGGTGGCAACTCAATTATTTATCTTCCATGATTCAAATTCTTGAAGCAGCTCCATACAGCTTCTGATTCTGGTGGAAAATATAACTGAATTTCTACGGGATGTGCCCATAGAAGGGGTGAGCCCTAGAGCATAACCCAGAACTTACTTGTTTTGTAAAACATTTTATGGAGAGTTTCAAAAGTAAACAAAAGAAGAGACAATTTTGTAATGACTTTCTATCCCCCTTGTACCCACCTCTAACCTCCAAGTAATGACCTCAGGGCCAATCTCTCTTTCCTTCCTACCTCCACTCTGCCCCACCCCTCATTCAGAGAGATGATTTAGAAGCAAAATCTAGACATCACAGTATTTTCTCTGCAAGCAGTTTCAGCATGTATGGCAAAAAGACCACACTACCCAAACCCCAAATCATCAATGCGATCAACAATACACCCAGAAAATTCACATGCCTAAATATGGAACATCTACTCCGTTGGAACCTGAACCCAAATCCTTGTTTAGAGCTTCTTAGGTTTCATGGGGGTTTCAGCTCTGGGTCAGAACAGCTTGGATTTGAATCTTATTTTGGCACCTAATAACTGAATGACTTGGACAAATTACTTAACCTTCTCTCCAAGCGTTGGTTTTCTGTCCTATTAAGTTATCTTCTACATTGTTATAAAGATTAAAAAAAATAATAATGTGTGTCAAGAGCTTAGCCTAGGCCGGGGGATGGTATCAGGATTATTTCCCTGAATGCTGGGGTTCAGTGAGACTTTAGCTAAAGGAGGTTTGAAAGCTGCGTTTGAGTTGGAGCATGAAAGGTTTGCACACAGCTCAAGGATGAGACTGGAGTCCCAGACATTATTATGGGGCCAGGTTTTAATCCTACGAAGGCTGAACTCACAGACAGGGTTAGTGGAGGTGGAAGCCTGCATCAGTGAGAATAAGTAAGGTACCCGGAGTCAGGACACTGGGATTCTCCAAGGACCCTCCGTGGCCTAATGGTTTTCTTGTACTTGTCTTGGGGTGGGGCTGATCTTTCCCTGTATTCTCGCACACAGCCTGTGGCCAGGCGATGGCGGTCAAGTGCTGAAGGAATGTGGCCTTACACAGGTTGTGTCCTCTCCTGGGACATTTATACCTTTTCCTGGTGGTGCCTCCTTAACTCCTGCCTTCTCTGAAATGGTCAAATTCCTGTGCCATATGCTCTCAGAGGACCATGTACCTTCTCTTCACCAGGACTTATCACTGTTAAAACTTTGCATCTCCCTTCCTCCCTCCCTCCCTCTCTCCTTCTCTGCTATTAACCTTCCCTCTTACCCTTAATGATGTGGTTACAAGGACCAGAATTGTGAGTCAGCTATAGGTGCCTGATCAGACAGGGCATGCCTGATTCCAGGCAATAACCCACACTTTCTAGTTCACCTGGCCCCAGCAGGAGCTCATCCATTAGCCTGCTGAACAGCTATAGATTTAGCTGTGCCCTTGAGCAGACCGCAGTAGGGATCATCATATGTGTCACCAATGGGTGGCTGATTTAGGGGAAAACGTAGATGCCAGCCCTGGGCTGGCATGACTCTGCCTTATAGCATGGCCTTTCTATCTCTTTCTATCCATGCTTAGCACTCCTGTTTGTTCTATCATGTGAATATATTCCTTTTATTCTATTCATCTTTCACACATCATGAAGGTTACTGATTTACTCACTATCCATGTGAATTCTGCCTGTGTCCCCCAAGCTACTTGCCACTCATTCTCTGTACTAAACACATCCTATGCATTTTGCTTATATTTTATAATCTACTGACTTGCTTATGATCCACACCGCACATTTCTTATGACTTCAATCCCTCCTCTGTTTTTCTTGTCTTCCATAGCATGGTTGAATATTCTCAAATAACATAGTGCACACGATACACAATGTATTTATTAAATGCCCACTATGCGCTAAACATCATTCTGGACAGCCTTCGGTCCAGTGGAAAGACACAATCAAATAACCCTCACAGTCATGTGACATGTCATAAGTGCCAGGGAAGGGGGGACCTGCTGTCCCAAGAACGTGGGGTGGGCAGTCAGATAGAGCTTCCCAGAGGAAGTAGTGTTGGAACTGAGATCTGAAAGGAGAGCTTCAATCACCGTGAAGCTCCTAATAAATAAACATCCTAATAAAGAAATTCCTAATAAATAAACATCAAGGTCAATTGCTTCCCCCATCCTGGTTTTGAGTCATATTGAGCTGATTTTCCATCTGACTTTCCCAAGGAACACTGACCTGTTCTAGTTCCTCAAATGCGCAAATGTTATGTTTTACACAACAATGAGAATGAAACACACCTATTGGCAAAAGACACTGCAGAACAGTGTTTAGGCTTATAAATGGTTCTAACTGGGATCAACAGCCTATAATTAGACTTTAACAATCCAAGAGAGGAGTAATATGCACCCTGCAGGACCGATTGGCGTCTTTTTCTTTAGTTCTGCAGGTTTGGTGGGTAGATTGGCCCCCGACTTGCCTCCTACAATAACTGTCCTACCGAGGTAAACATGTCACAAACAAGAACAATGAGATCACCAATAATATAACACTAATACTATAAACAAAAGAAACGCCACCTTCAGCTCTGGTGGAATGAAAAACACAATGTAGACCAACTAACAGAGCTATTTAAAAAACAAATTACTCACAGCAAAGCTCCTTAGCTCTCCAAACGTAATTTTCCGGGAACCTCAGTTCGATTAGAAGTTTTCCCTGAAAGAGACTTGCCTCTGCTGCTGTTTGGAAGTACGTTTTACAGATGCGAGGCCTTCGACAAAGAAGAAAAGGCCCCACACGGACCCACCTCGATGCTTTTTCTCACTTATACCTCCGTATTTTCTCCCAAATCGAGACATTTCTGAGGTCACAGGGTACTGTAAATGGAGAGCCTGCAAGCTCATCTCCACCCATGACATTTTCTTGAAATCTCAGGCTTTTCCCAAATGCCAAAGCCCTCTGATCACAGGCAACGTTTCCTTGATGAGGCCATTTTTCTTTATTTCCTTGTAGGATGTACAAATGGATCACAGAATGTTGGAGTTGAATTGCATTTCCAGAGATTACTCACCCTTCATTTTATAGATGAGGAAACAGGATCCAGGGGCCAACTAGAAACATGACGAAAGGCCTTGCAGTGAAAAAAATACAACATATCCTTATACACATAAAAGAGACTTGGTTAGTAAGCAAGATACCTGGCTGCTTTCTTCTGGGTGTGATAATTTGCCCTCATTCCATGAACCAACTTGTCTGACCAATGGATGAGTAGCAGGAGTCCAAATGAACTTCCATGTGGTTTCGCAAGAGGGACAGAGACAAGGGACAAGCCCGCTGTCTAGAAATGAAACAAATGTTTTTAAAATAGGATGACTGATGTTGGCGGTGGAAGAGATGTTACATTGGATAGGACCTTTGAGCCAACTCTGGCCCAAGAAATAACAGGCCTGTATTGGATCACATAACAAAAAAAATTCAGGGGAATATTGATTTCAGGCAGCGCTGTATCCAATGATATCATCAGCTAGCCCCTCTCTGTCTTTCAGGTTCCTCATGGTGACAAGATTGCTGCCAGACACCCCAGGCCTGCATCCTCCTAGGTTCAAGTGCAGAGAGAGTGCCTATCTCTTAATGATCATGGCAGGGATCTCAATGGGCCAGGCGCACATGCCTCAGCCAATCATGGTGGCTGAGAGAAAGCAATGCTCCAAATGATTATGTCAGAGTCACGTGTCCATTCCTGATGCAGTTGAAATATGCACACTGAAGGTGAGGAGAATGGTTCCTTAGGAAAACTGAGTTTTCAGGAGAAAGCAGACTGAGTAATTGGCCACAAGATAACCTCGCAGTGGCTGCACGAGGCTAATGAGGGTTCTGGAATCCAGGTGGCTATCCAGAGTTTCCCTAAGTCCAGGAGCAGCCACTTGATCAATATGAAGTGCTCGGATCAGCATTATCTCCTCCATGACCTGGGCTTGTGAAACCAATCGTTTTGGGACTGTCAATTCCGCAGATTTCTAAGCTGGTTCTGGCTTTACTGTAGAATTCCAGGTGCTGCAAACCTCAGTTTCCTCCTCTGTCGAATGGGGAAAGTGCAATGAAAGTGATAGCTTTTTGCAAAACACAAAATACCACTCAGAGGATGGGAGGGTGGCTGTGGAAGCTGGGGGAGGCAGGGTCCGTGGCCAAAAAGCCAATGGCATGGAGGTCCTGGGCCATTTCAGATGAGGCGTTGGCTGATGTGTGGGTGAGAACCACAGTTGAAGGGGCCTGCTCCTTTCTGAAACCAAACCCTGTGTGCGCCCCACCTCAAGGAGAGTCTGAGTTTTGGACTATGCATGAGGAGAGCGGGGATGCCAGTGCAGTCTTCATTCACAGAGCTGCAACCCAGACGCCCTACCTCAGGGGTGAGTCCTGAGCGGAACCTGAGGCCTGAGGGAAGGAGATAAGACGCAGGGCAGCAGCAGCAGCCCCCTGTTGACCCTGTCACGTGACTTACTAGCCCTCAGGAGGTACCACTTAGGGAATACCTGCAAGCGCAGGCCAGGGGGTGACCGATGGGTGAGCTGAGAGAGCAGGGGCTGTCATCTATCAGACTTCCAGGAGAAGCCCAGGGGACGCCTGTCTTTGGAAGGCCTTTCAGCCTTCTCTAGCAGCAGCTGCCCTTTCTAAATGGTCTTGCTGTCCTTTGATGTCCCCTGAGTGCAGGAACAGTGCGTTCAGCCATGTTGACAAACCTACTTCTCCTTGGGCCTGCTGGCCTCCTTCAAGTCTGGAGCCCACAAACAGTGATGTGTGCCTAACCCCCAAACCTGAAAGTCAGGGCCGGTTCCTTCTGCCTCCATCCTGGGTTGCTCTCTGAGGTTCTGCATGAAAACCAAAGGCCCGTGAGCCCAAGGGAGCATCCTCTTTACAGCTCTGTCTTCACATGCATTAAAAAAGGACATTTCCGCAGGAGCAAAATAATCCTGAGAAGAGGGAGGAGCCGTTGTTGTGACATCCTCACATGGTAATAAGGATGAAAACCTTGTGAATCCCAACTATTCTAGTATCCTAGTCAACAAGTGGGCTAAGATGGGATTTTTTTCAGCTCTTGGGTATGGCTGCTGCTTCTTCTCCCTGGAGAATAGTCACTTGGTTCAGAAACACACTGCCCCATCCCGTCCTAACTGAGACCAGGATCTGCAGCAAACGGGCACGTGGAATCTAGTATCCGGAAGTGATTTCCACTTCAATGTCAGTGCGTGTGTAACAGTCTGTCACATCTGTGTTATCACACATTCATGGGCAACTTGGAAAAGAGAGGGGCGCCTGAGGGGTGGGGCTGGCGCCCCTGTGACTGCTGGAGGCAGAGTCTGGGTTTAGTTCTGGTTGGAAGAGCAGCTCTGGAGGCTATGAGTCCAGGCAGGGAGAATTCTGGGATCCAAGCTTCTGGTACCACAGGAGAAGTGTAAAGGCAGGGTTTCCGCTTTGGGGATCATCTGAGTCTGAAATACTCACGGGGAGCAGCTATTCTGTAAATGTGCAGATCTAGCATCATTCCCTCATGTGTATTTTTCACAAGTTAGGGAGTGCAGTTAAAGTGTTAAGGGTTTTAAATTGATCTTTGGACTTGCTAGAAGCAGAGAGCAGCATCCCTCCTCCCTCACCGTCCCTCATAAGCTCCAGGGAAGCCAAATCCAAACTTGTTCTTGAGCTCCCTCTGGTGGTCGTCACCAAAACTAATCCAGCTCCGTGGATTTTGTAGGGAGTTAGTGGCGCAGAGGCCCCCTGGGTATTCAGTAAGAAGCATTAGGAGGAAGGATGCTCGACTCTTTCGATGGCGGGGCAAAGGGGCCCGCTGTCCTCTGCAAGGTGGCCACCATTCATTCGGATATTTAAGGGCCGTTAAGTCCTCCAGAAGCCTGCCCCTGCTCATGTGCCCAAGTGTCGGGTGAATGATTTGTGCCCAGGCCTTGGAAATCTGCTCGGTGCCTCTTTGGCATTCATATCCTTGCTTACACTTTCATAGATTGGTCTCAGCTCCTCAACCAGATTGCCGGCTGAGCTGGCATCTTAATCATCTTTGATGGACACCTCCTTCCCTCCAGCATCTAGCAGGGGGCTTTACCAACTGGAGGGCGCCCAGAGGAACTCTGGTCCTGGGGCAAGTCACAGGCGCACCGCACTGTGCCTCAGGCTGATGCTGGGTGACCCACGGCATCAGCCTCTCTGCCTTTCCCATGCTGTGTGCGTTCTCACAGGGCTGGACAGATGGTGGCAGCTTGGACAGCTCATCAGCCCCGTGTGGAAGCTTGTCCCCGGGAGTCACTGCTCTGGGATCGCCAACTCTGATTCCAACGTCTGGGTTTTCCCACTAATGCTTCTGGCTTGGAGATGGGTGCTGGGATCAGCGGGTGGGAGCTTGAAGGCAGCGGCGGGGTTGCAAGGGAGATCTGCCGCAGGAATAAGAGTGAGCAATCCTCATGTGAACACGCAGATATGACTTATGCTGAACACTCCAGAAAAGGTCCAGAAAGCACAAGGCTGTGGCATCAAGAATACCAAATATGAAGCCACTAGATCCGGGTTCCAGGCCTGGCTCTGTGACTCTGGGCTTGTCCCTGAATCCCTCTGAACCGTTTCTGTATTTGAATAACTTCACTGGATATGTTTTCCAAACATCCTTTTCCAGACCATATACTTAGAGTTTTCTTTCTTTTCTTTCTTTCTTTCTTTCTTTCTTTCTTTCTTTCTTTCTTTCTTTCTTTCTCTCTCTCTCTCTCTCTCTTTCTTTTTTTCTAATTTCTCTCTCTCTCTCTCTCTCTCTCTCTCTCTCTCTCTCTCTCTCTCTCTCTCTCTCTCTCTCGGATATTTGCTATCACTTTCAATGATGGAAACTCAAGAATCTGCAACTCAAGATTTCTACTACTTTGTTTTAGGAGAGGTCATCACTTGGACACCACTGCCCCCTTGTGGCAGCTAATCTAATTCTATAGGGTAGTGATAAGGATTTCAACGGGTTTATAAGGGTTTGAAGGGGGCTGGCAATGTCCCCAAAGCTTCACTTATCCCTGGAAGGAACAAATGTGACTACATGAAAAGCCTTAGGAGTTCACCCTGCTAATGCGTTGTCCTTATCCCAAGGCAGTAATTTAGAGGCAATTTTTAAGTGGGTTTACAGCCAGATTACCTAAATCCACTCGTAAATTCACTCACAGATTAACATTTTGCAAGCTCCTGAGACCTGGTATGATCCTACTTCAGAGTGGATCCATTCAAAGGGGGAAATGACAGGTGGCATTATTTAACATCTGTTTGGGTGAACATAATCTCCTCTTTTTATTGAGGTAAGATTTACGTAACACAAAATCAACCATTTTAAGATGAACAATTCAGCGACAGTACATTCACAATGTTATGTAACCATTTAGCCCCCCCAAACACTTTCATCATCTCAAAAGAAAATTCCTGAATCCACGTGTTTAGTTACCATGCCCTGTGGCACCTGGAAACCACCCATTTCCTTTCCATTTCTATGGACCATCTTCTCTTGCGTACCAACCCATGCCATCTACCCAAACATGGGTCTCCAGCTCCCTTTTCTCTTCTCAGCTCCAACTTAAATACCAAACTGCCTCCTGACATTTTCACTTGTATGTCTTACAGGAGCCCCAAAAGCCATGAATTGTTGGCCAAAAGTTCAGGTTGTTTTCGTCTAACTTTTTCATGCAAACTTTTCAGCACTTCCAAATAGTAAAGTTGGTTAACTGTTTGTCCAGTTGGTACAAATTCATAATGAACAATCCCTCTGATATCAAGACCAGTAACATCATTGCAACAAGTTTGTGAACTTAATCGTCCGACCTTGTATATCAAGTATTTAGAGAGGTTTATTGACTTTTCTGACTATAATTATGGATTTCTTTATTTCCCCTTGAATTTTATCAGTTTTTATCTCATGTATATTGAAGCTCTGTTATTAGGAACAAAACCATTTAAGACTGTTATGTCTAATTGATTACCCATTTACAATTATGAAATGACCTTCATTATCTCTGGTAATGTTCTTTGCTGTGAAATCTACTTTATTTGATATTAACATAGTCATTCTTTTGACTCATGTTAACATTCTTCATGTCTCCGTTCTCCTAACCTATTTGTGTCTTTATGTTTAAAGTGTGTTTCTTGTTGACAATATCTACTTGGGTCTTGCTTTTTCTCTCCTTTCTGACAATCTATGTAATTTGATTGGAATATTTAAATCACATATATTTAATGTGGTTATTGTTATGATTTGGTTTAAGTCTATCATCTTGCTATTTATGTTTCTAAAGCACACATTCTCAGGTTCTTCCCCCAACCCACTTAATCAGTATCTCCAGGGCTGGGTTGGGAATCTTATTTTTAAAAAGTATCCCGGGTGATTCTGATGTACAGAATGGTGTGGAAATCCCATTTTGTACTGATTTTCAAAGGAGATTAAAATGTTCAGTATATACTAGCTAAATGCAGACCGAGTGCTAATGCTTTCCATGCATTAGTTCACTTAATCCTCACACCAGCCCTATGAGGTGGGTATGAACCATGCCCCTTTTAGAGATTATGAAATGGAGGCACTGGGAGTTAAGCAGCTTGCCCAAGGTTGCACACCAGAAGATGGAGAAAGGCATTGGGACTCCAAAGCCAGAGCTTTTCACCACCATGTTATGCTGTCTCCCTGGTGGGGAAACTGAGGCTCAGAAAGAAGCCTCCTGTCCATGGCTACAGGAAATAGTCAGGTAGTCAGGGTCAGAGTTGTCTAGAAAGCAGTTTCCTGGACTCCCAGGTTGGTGCCCATTCAAATGAGTAGTGGCTTCCTGCTGTGTGCCAGGCCCTGTGACATCCTCTTACTATTGTACCAGAGTCTGGCAGAGGGCTTCTAGGATCCCCAATGCCACTGGTGGCCAGGCCAAAAGAACCATTTAGGAATGCCCCTGAGAAGTCAGGGCTCCCAAACCTGTTTCTGGCCAGGCACCCTTGGGTGGCTGGTGCCCACAGATCCCAGTACCATCACCAAACTCTATCAGGCTTAATGACCTCCAGGAGTGGGAACGGGTTGCCATCCTATAACAGCTTGCATTTCATAAAAGCCTTTTTGCTTTAAGTTCACAAGAACCCAATGAAAGGCTCAGAGCAAAAGTTTGTCTGCCCCTTTGCAAGGTAGAAACGCAGGCTCAGAAAGTTCAGAGAGCCCCCTAAGGCCGCACAGCCACCCATGGCTGAGCTCAGGCTGGATCCCCGGGGCCTCTGCTTGGGTGCTCCCTGTAGGCACTGGGGCAGGACCTAACTGCAGACTTTTAAAAGCAGGGCTCTGAGAGCCAAGTTTCGGTGTTGATGGGGCCACAAGGCCTGCAAGTCCCTGGAGAAGACTCCCATTCCCCTGGGCAAGACCTGTCTTGAAGGGTGGAACCCTCTCCCTCACTCTGGTTGTCTCTTTCTCGAGTTACGGAAACAGGATCTCAGGGAGCTGCTGCCGAAGGTGAAGTCCCAGTGGTTTAGCACGTCTACAGACTCATCCTTCCTGAGCTCACTCTTTCTGCTGCACAGTGATCAGCGCTGTGGGTAAGTTCAAGGGCAAGGTTGGACCTGGCAGAGACCTGGGGGAGGGGTAAGGGGGGGAGGATGCTGAGGACCCTTGGTGAAGATGCTGGAATGTTCAATTCATTTACTGTGGAGGGCCTACGCTGTGCCACGCCTACTGTGCATGGGTGGGCACTGTTCCCAGTTTAGGGGACACAGTGGTGAGAAGGGCTGCCACTGGCCCATAAGGCGCCTTTGTGCAAATTAGAAAAGCACCCTTCCTTCAGGGGAGTGTAGTCTCGTGCCTGTGCGTGGACCCAGTGAGCTGAATTCTTGCCCCTCAACTGAGTACTCTTGTACAAAATACCATCTGCCAACAGTAGCTGCCAACCCATGCTCCCGGGCAAGACATGAGTATTCGGGGCAACCAAATGTGGTCAGCATATGATGTGCTCAGGGTTTTGTGGGAATGCAGAGTTGGGGCAGCTGCCCCAGGCTTGGGGGTGTCCAAGAGGAAAGGCTTAAGTGATGAGCACATGTTAAAAGCCCCCTGGAGGAGATGACAGCTATGGGGAATTAGAGAGAGAGAGCAGGAGTCCCCAGCATGGAGGAAGGTGGGGTGTGAAGAGGGCACTCCACGCCCAGAGGACAGGATGGGCAAAGGCCCAACAGCCAAAGGAATGTCAGGCATTGGAAGTAGGAGAAGTTGGGTGTGAGCAGAGGTGAGAGAGGAGGGGCCGGACCGTGGGAAGGCCCTCTCAGCCCGGCTGAGTCCAGAGGGTTTTAAGCAAGAGAAGGACATGGTAGCTCAGCATTCTAGAGAGATCACTCCAGCTACAGCGTGGAGGTTGGTCAGAGAGGGTAAGGGTAGCAGCAGGGAGGTTTCTGCGACAGGCTTGGTGAGAGATGACGACAATGGCCTGATCTAGGACAGCTGTCATGAGGATGGAAAAGGATGGATTGAAGGATAACGTTAAGGAAAGTCTGCAATGGGTGGATACGAGGGGGAGGAGGAGGAGGAAGATGCCAGGGTCTCTGGCCTAGGAGGGCAGGATCGGCGCGCCTGGGGGAGGGTGATCGGGACCCTGGACTCGGGAATGGCGGTGATGATTCAAGGCGTCAAGGTGGAGGCTCCAGGGACACCTCCAAGTGGAGACACTCAGCACTTCCGGAAATGTGGGTCTGGGGCTCCGAGCCAGGGGCCGGTGGAGAAATGGGATTCAGAGTCACCAGCCGCCCCAGGTGGTTTCTTTCAGACCTGGTCTCAGCCACCTGAATGCTGATACAGTCAGAGAAATGAGCAGAGACTAACACTAATAGCTACGCCACTGGGCACTGACCAGCGCCCGGCAACGGCATGGTGTGGATGTGCCTTATATGCATCATCTTATTTAATTCTCTCCACCACCCCATGAGGTAGGTGCTGTGACTGTCCCGTTCAGCAGTGAGCTAAGGCCCTGACAGGGGAGTCACTGCCAGTGAGGCAGAGGCGGATCATAACTGGCCTTTTCAGGGGAACCCAGAGCTTGAGGGAACAACAGTTACAGGGAGCAGCAACTACAAAGAAGATACTGGACATGAGCAAGGGGGAGGAGAGTATGGGGTTGTTTAGTTGTTTGTTTTTTTCTCAAGAACGTCAGGGGATTAATCTAATGCAGTGTTTCTAAGCCTCAGCACTATTGGCGTCTTGGACCAGATGATTCTTTCATGTGGGGCCATCCTGTGCACGTAGGACTTTTAGCAGCATCCCTGGCTCCTATCTACTAGATGCACCCACTTTTTCCTCTGTTGGACCCACCAGCTGTGACAGCCAAAAATGTCTCTGGGCATTGACAAATGTCCCTTGAGGGGGCAAAATTGCCTTCTGTTGATCTAGAGCAATGGTTATGAAAGGGTGGTCCCAGGAGCACAAACATCACCTGAAAACTTGTTAGAAATTCAAGTTAACTCAGGCCCCACCCCGCACCTACTGAGTCAGAAACTGTGGATGTGGAGCCCAGCAATCTGTGTTTTAACAAGTTCTCTAGATGATTCTGATGCATGCTGACGTAAGAAACAGACCTGATGCGAGTGTTCTCAGCTCTGGCTGCACATCAGAATCAAGCTCTCATGCCGGGACCCTTCCCCACGCCAATCAAGTTCTAATCTCTAGAGGTGGGCCCAGGCACCAGGCTTTTTCAGAGCCCTCCAGGTGATTCTAATAGGAGTCCAGGCTGCAAACCACTTACCTAATGAAACGTGTTAGCCTAGTTTAAATTCCAAGAAAGTGATGCTACTACCCATGGCACAAGTCAATCAGGACATCAGGCTGTCCAGTAATTATAAACCAAAGAGAATGTCGGGGAAGGCTCTGTACTGCCTGTAATCAATAATGATGTTGGAAGATCCTGCTGGTAATGCTGCTTCCTGCTTTGCATCCCTGGGTCACCTGAAATGCACCTGGCCTTAACTCGGACAGATGTGAGGCTGGTCATTCCCCAGTCATTTCCGATTGGATCAACCCCCTTGGATTAGAAAGTGAAGTGCATGGGCTATTAAATACTCACAGCCTACGTGGAGTGGACCGATTGTAGTGGAATATATATATATGAATGCATTATAAAAAATGATATGATTTTCCATCATGCATTTCAGCATTCAGTAATTGGAATAGTTAGTACATTCCCTTCATAGGGGCTGTATGCTCTCTGAGACTTGCTTCTGTGATGCATTTTCTGAAAGGTGGCAACTAGGAGCTCCCAGAGTGTGTGACCTCTCCCTGTTCCTCGTGTACCCCCAACCCTGCCCACAAGAGCCTGGAATAAAGTAGGTGCTCAGTAAATGTGAAATCCAGGCTGGGTGCCTTTGTTCTAATCACTCACCCAACAGTCTGATTCTTTATGTCCTGTTCTTGATCTCCAGCTGCAATCCCATACGCACTAGTTGGGGTTATTTAACTCGCATCTGCCTCCTCCACACTGAACCAGAAGCTCAGGGAGGTTGGAGCCCATACTTGGCTCACCACTGTGGCCCCAGCGCATGTAGTCAGCATGCGGTATGCACCTTCAATATGAATGCATATACAGAGTTAACTGCCCTGCCCTCACATGGCACTTCTGGAACCAGCCAGGGTGGCATGGAGTGCTCTGGCACAGGCACAAACTGAGGAGAACTGTCGAGGACCACTGCCCTCTGTCAGGACCCTGGTGCGGTGGGCGACCTGAACACCAGCACTTGTCCCGGAGGGCAGAGTCTGAGGCCAAACTTGGCCACACAGGGCTGTAGCCCTGGAAGAGCTTGGGCCTTAGCCAGCCTAGCAATTGCCTTCAAATTAATTCACATAATTGGGCTGGGTTTTCTGTATTAATAACCCTTTATAACATCAAAAATTAAACACAAGCGTTCAATACAAAAGCTTTCCTTCTGTTTGTTGAGGTCACTGAGCTTGCCCAACCAGAAGATCCAGCTACCTGCACTGTAGGGTTTGCTGTCTTCCTGCTCCTGCCCCACTGTAGACATGAGGGTGAGCGTGGGGGTAACGAAAGGAGGGGGTCCTGGAGAGCATGGGGGCCTCAGCGCCCCTCCCCTTTGCGTGGCTGACCTGTTCTCGCCTGTTGGAGGGTTCTGCCCTCTTGATGCTCCTGACCCAGATGTGAACACTGGCTTGGGCGCTGGCAGCCCTGAGGCTGGACTCCCAACTCCACTCTTTATGACATGTGTGCTCTGGGCCAGGTTGCCTCATGTCTCTGAGCCGCAGCTTCCCCATCTGTGAATGGTCATAACAACACCTACCTATGAAGGTTGGTGGACACAAGCCCATACGGAGTGTTCAATAGGCAGCTAGTATTAGCTACTGAGGGTGAGGACACTGACATTTATCAGTGACCCACTTGTCAGGCATTTGTCCCACGTGATCCTTCCAGCTCGTCAATAGACAAAGCAGGGATTGTCATCCCATTTTACAGAAAAGAAACCTGAACAGTCAAGTAACGTTCTGCAGTAGTAAATGGCAGAGCTGGGATTTGAACTGAGGTGGGTAGGATTCCGGATGCTGGGATCCTAACCACTTCCCCATCATTTGTGAAATATGTCTAGTCCACTAAATCACAAGTGGTTCTGAGGGCAGTAATTGTATTTTATTCACTTTCCATCTTCCTACTGTCCTGAATACACTGCTGTATGCACTGTTGGCACATAAGAGTAATAATCGCCTTATATAGAAACAAACAAACTGAGAGGCCCAGACATCCCAGGGTGTACCCGGGTGTCTTCTTAAAAACCAGTGCCTTTGTGGAGGATGAAGGAGGTGGTGAGTATCATTGCAAAGCATCTGTGCTCTCTCACCTATGCTCATCCTGTCTTTTCGGGTGAGCTGGGCCCATCTGCACATGGATGCTCAGAAATGGCCACAGCAAAGTGAAAGGCAATCACCTCACTCCCAAACAAGTACTTGTTCCCTGCCAAGGACATTTCAGGTCAATGATCTGGACATGAGTTGCTTCTTATCCTAAAGAGAAGCTGTGTGTCACACTTACACCCCCACCAAAGCAGGCCTAATGTCAGATAAGTGGATGAGTGTTTCAAGATGAATATTTGTGAAAACGATCCAAGATGGTGGAGTAGACACACGCGGGGCTTGCCTCATCCCATCAACACATCAATTTTATAACTAAATTATAGAACAATCAACCTGGAGAACCATCTGTAATCTAGCTAAAGAAGAAGCTGCATTGAGACTGGCAGGAGGGGTGGAGACGCGAAACCAGTTCACCCCAAACACCTGCGTGGTGGTTAAAAATTGGGAAAGATATCTCAGCCAGGAGGTTCCCCCACAGAGGAGCAAGGGATTCTAGCCTCACACCAGGCTCCCCATCCAGGAGCACTGGTGCTAGAAAGAGGAGTCCCCATAACACCTGGCTGTGAAAAACAGTGGGGATTCCAACCATCCAGGTGGTATGGAAGGCTGTGGGAAACCCTGACATCCTCTTAAACGGCCTACGCACAGACTCATTCGCTCGCGGGCACTCACCTTGGGCTCCAGCGGAGGGATGGTGATGGGGGTGGGGCAGACTCAGGTATGTAGCTTAGGGGGGTGGCCTGGAAGACAGTTGGCAATTTCCCTGTGGGGAGTCTTCTTTCTGGGTAGCTGGCATGCAGGCACCATCTTTCCTGTGTTGATCCCACCCCCTTCACTTATGGCCAAATCTGAATCTGAATCTGATTGGCCTGGTGGTCAGCTCTGCCCTGCTGATTCACTGAGATCCTGTCTCATCCAATTCTGTACTGCAGGGGGCTTTATTGGCAGCTGAACCTTACCGGAGCTGGCAACCCACAGCAGGTGGCAGCAGGCCTTGGGGTATCCTGGCTTTTTGCAGAGCTACCCCAGGTCTGGTACTGGTGACAGAAGTCCTCAGTCACAACATGAACTCTCCCACATGCCTCCAGGTCCAGCAAAGGCAGCAACCAACCATCCGTCTCTTTGTAGCTCTTACCAGGTGGTCCCTCACCAGTCACAGGCAGTGGATGACCTGGGCTTGCACCAGAGTCTGTCCCCAGAGGCCCCAGAACCAACATATTTGGAAGTCAGCTTCAGACCACAGCAGAGACCGCCCAATTAGCCCCACAAGCAGCACCCAAAGGGCAGTCTCAACAGGCACCAGAGCCTGCTGGAGCAAACCCCGTTCTGTGTGGTAAGCGCCCCAGCACAGCAGCTCATAAGCTGTGGATGTGGCCAAACCCCATTTCTAGTCAGACTGAGTATCAGTCTCACCCACTGATGTATCAATAGCAATAAAGGCTCAACTATAACAGGAGGGCACACACAACCACACAAGGGACACACCTGGAGCACCTGGCTCAGGTGACCAGGGAGTCTGTTCCAGGGCCCCACAGGGCACCTGCTACATAAGGCCACCTGGCAAGAGACATAAGCGATCTGCCTAATACAAAGAAACAGAGAGGCAGCCAAAATGAGGAAACAAAGAAATATGTCCCAGATGAAAGAACAAGAGAAAACTCCAGAAAACTAATAAATGAAATGGAGGCAAGCAACCTACCTGCATGAGGACTGATTTCAGTCTTGAGGCCCTGCAGGAATGTGGCCAGTGCCCTCTGTATCAGGACATTAAGTAGAAACTCTTACCTTTCCCCAAAGTTCAATTAATTTTTCTGTCTTCATTTTTAAAAAGTGCCACCTTATGTAGATGAATCTGCCTTATGGAAGTCACCAATTTTCTTACAACATGAGAAAAAAAATGACCTTTATTCTTGCAATTTGTACTTTTGCTAAATTAAAATCTTCCTGAGCTGCTCCCGTTTTCCCCTGATGAAACAGAACTAGTGTAAGTAGCCTCTTTTCTTAAATGACTGCATGAATGCACATGTGATCAGCCTGATCCCAGTCCATGTAAACTACACTGATGCCACTGAGTGGAATTGTCAGCTGTGTTCACAGGGGCTGGGGATACTTCCCGATTGCCAGATTCTGTGCAGACCAGTGTGTTCTCACTAAGAGGCATATGATTCGCACCTTCTGAATGAGTTGGTATGTGAACCTGTTGATGCTTAAGTGAATGGATTTGTACACAAGAAGCCTGGCACTCATTGGATAGATACACTCCTGAGCTGTTCATGAATCACTGGCATGTGAACGACTGGTCTGTGTGGTGGGTGCTGTAGGGGCCCCACCCATACGCCCTGGTACTCCAGTTTCCTTTGCCTAGGACTTTCTTTGGCATGGGCATGTGCAGTGCAGACTAGAAGTGCCAAGGGGTTAAGCCTCCTGGGAGCAGCCCTCCACCAATGACTGACAGGAGTTATATATGGCACCCAGAGATTTCCCCTCCCATGGGATAACTCTGGGCCACGTTCAACACTGTATCCCAAGTTCCCCCAGCTGAATGGAGCCTTGGTTGCTCATGAGCACACCTTGTATTTGCCTCCTTTACCTCCCTGTCTCATTTTCCCACTCCTCTTGAGATCACCCCCAAGTAACCCACTTGCACACAGATCCTTGTCTCAGAGTCATTCCTGGGGACCCTATCCTGGGGAGGGGGTGTAAGAAGTCTGTGTATGAACTGGTTGGCATACACATGGAGTAATATAAGGGTCTTATATTTTCCTGGTCAGCTATGAGAAATGACCAATTTGAGAGAATCAGAGTTTCTATGAGAGAATCTTGGGAAAATCAGCCTGCGTCCTGTGATTCACGAAAGGAGTCAGTCCCTATGTAAATGGTGAAGTTTTCTCCAGGGTATGGAATAAAAATTGCAAGAACCAACGAAAAGTACCAGGAGACTCCAGTTTGAAAACAAAGGAAGATACGTATGTGTTGAAGGGCTCTTCCGAATTCAGTTCAACATCCACCGAGTGCTTGCTGTTTTCAGGATCCAGTGGAGGGAGGTAGAGGTGGTGGTGAATCTCAGCCACTTTCTTCTGGAGGCGATAGAAAGCCCTGTTCAAAAGCAAACATGCAAGTTATCAGGGACACCTTTGCAATTAAAGGTCACAGTCACTGGCTTCTTTTATTTGCTAGTGGGTATTCCTCTGCGCTTCTCTGAACGTGGCTCAGCATGGCTTCCTGTTCCCCACGTCTCATCCCTCTGCTCCTAGCACACCATATTCCAGCCCCCTATTTACTTTGCATTCCTGTGCAAACATGTGAATTCATTTCTCCAAGCCTTTGCTTGGTGCTTCTCAGTCTCGCCTGTACACCAGATGAGCTTCTAGGAATTCATGAGACAGGGGCTCAGCATCGTCCCACCTGCCATGCACAGCTCATCTTGGACCTGCCCAGATCTGGACCAAAGCTTTGAGTGGGGGCTCTGACCCAGAAGCTATGAGGGTCCTCCTGTTCAGTTGTCCATCAGCCCAGCACGTGGTATTGTTAGCCCCTACCCACGTTTTTAACAGAAGAAACTGAAGTTCAGGGGCTTTTAGTTCAAGATGACAGCCAAAGAGATGGTGGGGAGGTCGAGGATGAAGGGAGTCATCCCAAGAGGCCCGAGCCCCAGGGACCCCCGGGGCTGCGAGAGCGGGCACTGTCAAGGGGAGGGCAGTCGTTTCAGCGGCACTGCAAGGTGGGCTCGGGGCCGCTGATGGAGGAACAGCTTCTGCTGGGACACGAGGATGGTGTTTTCCAGCGAGGTGGCCTGGGTCGGGCTGGTCAGGCCGCACTTCCCCGAGCGGCCACCAGGTGGGGCCGCCAGACCGCGTGGGCCCCGAGCTCCTGGGCCGGAAGGTGGCGCGTCCGCTGTTTGGAGCCCCGTAGCCCCCGCACCGGCCCGCGCCTCCAGGAAGGGGTCTCCAGGAGTGGGTGTCTCCCGCCGTGGCCCTCTGAGAGGGGATGCCTCGGACTTCTGTCCTCACTGCAGTCCCGGAGGAGGAGGAGGCTATGGGACCTCTGTCCCCGCAGTGGACACCCAGGGAAGCATCTCAGACACATGTCCTCGGAGCCGCTCTCGAGGGGGCACTTCGGACTCGTGTCCTTGCCGTGGCTGTCCCGGCTTCTTCACGTGTCCTGCCAAGCTAAGGTCAGAGAAATGATATCACTTGAGTTCCAGCCACTTGACAATTGATGTCCTATCGTTAGGCCCACTTCACCCGAGGACGCTTCCTTCTCTGATCCACCAGCCTCATTCCAGAGAGCGGGGCCTTTTGCAGACCCTCTGGAGCTTGCGGGAAAGACACCTAGAAGTTTCTACAATGTACAGATGCCCTGTCCCACCCGAGATATATGGTATTGGAGGCCCATCTTGGGAGCAGCAGCCGCAGCCTTCCCGTTGCTCAAGCCAGATGCCTGGGAGGCGGCCTTTGACTCAGCTTTCTTCTCTCTGCCACTCTGACTTGAGAGGCATCTGTGCAGTCTTGAGTGTACCTCCCAGGGATTCTAATGCAGCCGGTTTCAGGTGGGGCCCAGCATGTGTATATCTTAGAAGCTCCCAGGTGACTTTGGTTGCTTACTCATGTACTCATTCACAAACCTTTGTTCAAGGAGCACTGTGTGCCAGGCACTAGAGGTATAGTACTTAAGGAGAACACTTCTGATGTACAGGCACATAGTAGGTGCTCATGCGTGTTCGCTGGGCAAAGGTGCATCCAGTAGGGTCGGTGATCCAGACCCTTCCCCACTGGCAGAGAACAGTAAGACAGCTGGATGACAGCGGAGCCCAGCTGGGTGGACCCTCAGACTTCCTATCCGCCATGGCCCCTATATTGTCCCCGCATCTAGCTCCCTGAAAGCCAGGTATAAGCCATGGCTGGCAGTGGGCTTTCCAGGGTCAGAAGACCTGGGCAGCTCAGGTGTTGCCATGGTGACCAACGTGCATCCGTTCAGCAGAGAACTTTGATGTTGACTTGGATGTGGGACAACAAAGGGCACCTCCATCTCAGATGCAAATCATGGCTTCTTTTCATCGTCCTCAACCCTTTATTGCTCTGCTTTTGTTCTTGCCATTTAGATCAGAAAATGAAACCCTTTCAAATGCTATAAATTTAAAACGTAGGCAATTAAGAGGCCTCCCTCAGGCCTCTTAAGTCCCCCTTTAGTCTCTTCAAAAAGCAATTGCATGTGGAGAAAAAGAGATGAACATGCAAAGGTGGTCAGCATCACCTGTATGTTGCTATCCAACCAATATTTACTGAGCACCTACTATGTGCCAGGACCCAGGGAATTCGGTGTGGTAAAAGACTCTCCCAGAGTTTCTGATCAGGACTACCACTCCATGCCTCAGTTTCCCCAGTGTACAAAACTGAAGTAACCCAGGGGTTTTCATATGGTGCTTTCTGAAACCCAGGGAAAGATTCCAGTCACTTACCCTGGCTTGAACAGAGTCACTTTGCTTTGCTCTGTTTTACACAGTCTGCTTCCCTATAACATTTTGGTTGAAGAAAGAAATCCATAGCTTAAAAAAAAAAGAAAAAAAAAAAGAGGATGTGTTGGGAATAAAAGCCACTGGCCAAGGATTCCCTAAGGGTTTTCCAGATGGAATGTTCTCTGACGGTGACAGCTAAGGAGACGAGATGGCAGATTCTCCAGGCTCCTGGGCTGCATGGAGCTTGATACACAGAAGATAGCAACTTGCCTGGATGGCTGACATCCTGTCTTCGTTTTAAATAAAGGAACTTTGCTTGGCTAGTATTGGAAAGAGAAAATCCTGCATTTCTCATCCATTAGGCCCAGGCGTCACTTCTAAAACTTCCGCCCTTCTCAGACCCCAGATCTGCCTGCCTGGGCCTCACAGCCCCACGGTTACCCCTTCGTCGCAGAGCTTAGCCTAGGCCGGCAGCCTTCACCCCACGCCCTCTGAGCTCCCACGCCCACTCTGGTCCACACCGCACCCTGGGATGACCTGGGGTCTGTGTCTCTGTCCAGCTGGACTACGTGGTCTCAGAGTGTGATGTTTGTTGAAAAATCTTAGTAGATGAGGTTCTGGGGGCCCTATTGTTCTCTGGGCCTGCCCCTCCCTCTGTGCCTTTCCCGGGTTTTCTCCTGAAATGCAGGGGAGCCTGGCGGGCAGTGCCCAGAGCGGCTCTCGTCACCTTCCTTTCCTCCCTCGGCAGCACACTCCCTCTTCCTTCTCAACAGGTGACTAAGAGACCTCTTAGGGCTGGTTACAGATGCGAGGAGAGTCTTTCCCAAAAGCCACGTACACTGTCTGGGCAGGGAAACGGGAAGTAAGTCAGGGACTGGGAGGGAATTTTATTGACTGTCTCTTGTATTGAAGAGCCACAGGAATGCTTTATTAACACAACAAACCCAGACAATCTCATTTACGGCCATCATGCTGCCTGGGCCCACTCCAGGTTCAAGCTGATATTTTTACCCCTAGGCTGAGTCTTTTCATGTTTATTTCTCTTTTTTAACTTTTTTATTATTATTAGTTACGGATATACAAAACAATGCAATAGTTATCTTTTTCACCCCTTACAAAGTGACTGCCCCCTCCCTCCTCCCCTGCCCCCCACTCCCGATATCATACATATCTATTACAATTCCATTGACTCCATCCCCACACTATACTCCACATCCCATGGCTATATATGTGTTAAATTATAGTTGACATATAATATTATTCAGCGGCAGCTTCAGACGTACAGTGCAGTGGTAAGGCCACTACACCGTCCATGAAGTGGTCTCCCTGACAAGACATGAGACCATCTGGTCCCCTAAGAAAAATATTTACAACCTTATTGATTATAGTCCCTAAACTGTCTCTTCTGTCTCTGCAGTAGTATTGTAGTTATCAGTTTGTGTTGCCTCGTCCCTTCCCCTTCTCCCTCATGCCCACCCCCTTCCCATCTAGCCCTCATCAGTTTTTCCTCTGTGTCTCTAAGACTATTTCTGTTTACATTGCTCATTTATTCAGTTCTTTAGATTCCACATGTAAGTGAGATCATATGGTATTTGTCTTTCTCTGACTGACTTATTTCACTTAACATAATGTTCTCTAGGCCCATCCATATAGTTGCAAATGGTACGATTTCTTTCTTCTTTATAGCTGTGTAATACTCCATTGTATAAATGTACCACAGTTTCTTAATCCAGTCGTCTACCAATGGGCATTTCGATTGTTTCCGAGTCTTGGCTATTGTAAATAGCGCTGCAATGAACATAGGGGTGCATATATTTTTTTGAATTAGTGTCTTGGGTTTTTCAGGATAAATGCCTAGAAGTGCAATTGCTGGGTCAAAAGGTAGTTCCCCTTCCAGTTTTTTGAGATACCTCCATACTGACTTCCATAGTGGCTGCACCAATCTGCAATCCCACCAACAGTGCAGCAGGGTTCCCTTTTCCCCACAGCTCCGCCAGCACTTGTAGTTTGTTGATTTATTGATGATAGCCATTCTGACTGGAGTGAGGTGGTATCTCATTGTGGTTCTTTTTTTTTTTTTTTGAGGGCAGTGTCACTGGCCCGCATATGTGGGACCAAACCGGGGCCACTGGCTTCCCAAACCAGCGCTTAACCACCGCGCCACTCAGCCGGCCTCATTGTGGTTTTTATTTGCATTTCCCTAATGATCAGTGAGGTTGAACATTTTTTCATATGCCTGTTGGCCATCTGTATGTCCTCTTTAGAGAAATGTCTCTGCATTTCCTCTGCCCATTTTTTAATTGGGTTGTTTGTTTTCTTGGTGTTGAGTTGCATGAGCATTTTATAAATTTTAGATATTAACCCCTTATCAGATATATCATTCACAAATATACTCTCCCATTCAGTATGCTTCCTTTTTGTTTTACTGATGGTTTCCTTTGTTGTGAAAAAACATTTAAGTTTGATATAATCCCATATGTTCATTTTTTCTTTTACTTGCCTTGCCTGTGGGAATGTATCAGTAAAAATATTGCTAAGGGTAATGTCTGAAAATTTACTCCCTATATTTTCTTTTAGGAGTTTTATGGTTTCAGGTCTTACATTTAAGTCTTTAATCCATTTTGAATTTGTTCTTGTATATAGCATAAGGAGGTGGTCCAGTTTAATTTTTTCGCATGTGTCAGTCCAATTTTCCCAGTACCATTTATTAAATAGACTATCTTTACCCCAGTGTAAATTCTTGCTTCCATTGTCATAGATTAACTGTCCATATACACATGGATTTATTTCTGGGGTCTCTGTTCTGTTCCACTGGTGCCTGTTTTTATGCCAGTACCATACTGTTTTGATTACTGTGGCCTTGTAGTATGTTTTGATGTCTGGGAGCATGATCCCCCCGACTTTGTTCTTATTTCTCAGGATTGCCGAGGCTATTCGGCATCTTTTATGGTTCCATATAAATTTTAGTATTATATTTTCTATTTCTGTGAAAAATGCCTTTGGTAGTTTGATTGGAATTGCATTGAATCTATATATTGCTTTAGGCACTATGGACATTTTAACTATATTAATTGTTCCTATCCATGAGCATGGTAGGTGTTTCCATTTATTTATATCTTCTTTTACAACTTTCTTCGGTGTCTTATAATTTTCTGAGTACAGATCTTTTACTTCTTTGGTTAAATTTATTCCTAGATATTTTATAGTTCTTGAAGCAATTGTAAATGGGACAGTTTTCTTAATTTCTTCTTCCGTTAGTTTATTATTGGTATATGCAAAATGATTTCTGAACATTGATTTTGTATCCTGCTACCTTACTGAACTTGTCTATCAGTTCCAATAGTTTTATGATGGAGTCTTTGGGGTTCTCTATATAGTATCATGTCATCTGTATATAATGATAATTTTACTTCTTCCTTGCCAATTTGGATGCCTTTTATTTCTTTTTCTTGTCTGATTGCTGTGGCTAGAACTTCCAGAGCTATGCTGAATAAAAGAGGAGAAAGTGGACAGCCTTGTCTTGTTCCTGATCTTAAGGGGAATGGTTTTAGCTTTTCCCCATTGAGTATGATGTTAGCTGTAGGTTTATCATATATGGTCTTTATTATATTAAGATATGATCCCTGTATTCCCACTTTGCTAAGGGTTTTTAATATAAATGGCTGTTGAATTTTGTCGAATGATTTTTCTGCATCAATTGATATGACCATATGATTTTTTTTTTTTGAGGGCAGTGTCACTGGCCCTCATATGTGGGACTGAACCAGGGCCGCTGGCTTCCCAAGCCAACGCTTAACCACCGCGCCACTCGGCCGGCCCCATATGATTTTTATTCTTCATTTTGTTGATGTGGTGTATCACATTAATTGATTTATGGATGTTGAGCCAGCCTTGCGTACTAGGGATGAAACCCACTTGGTCATGATGTGTGATTTTCTTAATATATTGCTGAATTCTGTTTGCTAATATTTTGTTGAGAATTTTTGCATCTATGTTCATCAGTGATATTGGCCTATAGTTTTCCTTTTTTGTGCTGTCTTTATCTGGTTTTGGAATCAGGGTGATAGTGGCTTCATAAAAAGAATTTGGGAACCTTCCTTCCTTCTGGATTTGTTGGAATAGTTTGAGAAGAATAGGTGATAGTTCTTTTTTGAATGTTTGATAAAATTCACTTGTGAAGCCATCTGGTCCAGGGCTTTTGTTTGTTGGGAACTTGTCGATTACTGATTCAATTTCCTTGGTAGTAATCAGACTATTTAGATTTTCCGTTTCTTCTCGAGTAAGCTTTGGAAGGTTGTATGCTTCTAGAAAATTATCCATTTCTTCCAAATTGTCAGATTTGTTGGCATATAGTTGCTCATAGTAATTTCTTAAAATTTTTTGTATTTCTGTGATGTCTGTAGTCATTTCACCTCTTTCATTCCTGATTTTACTAATTTGAGTCCTCTCTCTCTTTTTTTTTTGATGAGCCTGGCTAGAAGTTTGTCAATTTTGTTTATCTTCTCAAAAAACCAGCTCTTGGTTTCATTGATCTTTTGTATTGTTTTTCTGTTCTCTATATCGTTTATTTCCACTCTGGTTTTCATTATCTCCTTCCTTGTACTCTCCTTTGGTTTCTTTTGCTGTTCTTTTTCCAGTTCCCTGAGGTGTAAGGATAACCTGTTGATTTGAGCTTTTTCTTCCTTCTTTAGATAGGCCTGCAGTGCTATGAACTTCCCTCTTAAGACTGCTTTCGCTGCATCCCAGAGATTTTGGGTCGTGGTGTTTTCATTTTCGTTTGTCTCGAGGTATCTTTTGATTTCCTCCTTGATCTCATTTGTGACCCACTTGCTATTTAGTAGCATGTTATTTAGCCTCCATTTATTTGTCAGCTTCCCGGGTTTCTTCTTATAATTGATTCTAGTCTCATAGCATTGTGGTCAGAGAAGACACTTGAAATGATTTCAATCTTCTTAAATTTATTGAGACTTGTTTTGTGGCCTAACATGTGGTCTATCTTAGAAAATGTTCCATGTGCACGTGAAAAGAATGTATATTCTGTAGCTTTGGGGTGAAATGTTCTGAATATATCAGTTAAATCCAGCTGGTCTAATGTGTCATTTAAGGTCGCTGTTTCCACATTGATTTTCTGTCTGGAGGATATGTCCATTGGTGACAGCATGGTGTTGAAGTCCCCTACTATGATAGTGCTATTGTTGATCTCCGTCTTTATGTCTGACAATATCTGTTTTATATATTTAGGAGATCCTATGTAAGGTGCATAGATGTTTACTAGGGTTATGTCCTCTTGTTGGATCGATCCCTTTATTATTATGAAGTGTCCTTCTTTGTCCTTTATTATATTCTTCAATTTAAAGTCCATTTTATCTGATGTAAGTATCACTATTCCAGCTTTTTTCTCAGTTCCATTTGCATGAAATACTTTACTCCATCTCTTTACTCTCAGCTTGAATGTGTCTTTTGATCTGAGGTGCGTCTCTTGTATATAGCATATGCTGGGGTCTTGCTTTCTTATCTATTCAGCCACCCTATGTCTTTTTATTGGAGCATTTAATCCATTTACATTTAATGTGATTATTGATAGGTGCATATTTATTGCCAGTTTGTTATTTGTGTTCCTAGTCTTTCTTAGTTAGGTTGTTTTTCTCTTCGGCTTAAAGAAGCCCTTTTAACATTTCCTGCAAAGCTGGCTTGGTGGTTTCTCATGTTTATTTCTTTGTATGCACAGTACCTTTCTCCTTGAAGCTCAAACTGATGCAAAGAGCAAGGAGAGATCCTGGGTTGCAGAACAGCTTCTATCAAAACACCCTGAACTTGGTGATGTTGTCCCATCCAGTGAGGCTGTTGAAATTTGCTCTCTTGCCTCATCATTAGGGGTCCATCCAGAGGTCAGAGGCTACCAAGTCACCCAGGCCACGTCTCCCACTTTGCTCTGTGCGGTCCCAGGTGCACAGTGGGCCTGCAGTAGAGACAGGAGGATGGACCATGTGCTGCCGGACACGTAGGATGAGCGGCTTCTTGGCTTCAACAGCTTTACTGTTTTGAGGGCAGTGTTACTGGCCCTCACATGTGGGACCCAAACCGGGGCTGCCGGCCTCCCAAGCCAGCACCCAACCACCGCACCACTTTTCAACAGCTTTAAAGGACACCTTCCTTCTGGGAAATGTGAGGAGTTTAGTTCACCACCATTCCAGGGCTGCCACCAGGCCCCTCCCTCATCCTCTGAGGAGATGTGCACTGCGGGGGGGAGCCCAGGAAGGAAAGGGCTGTGTCAAGATCTGAAGGCAGCTGGTGGGTCATCACACATTTTGCACCCACTTCACATTCTCATCTGGCTGCGGCAGCTCAAGGAGGTATCCCGGAAGCAAGGACTGTTCCCAACTGTGTTCTGAGCAGAAAGCAGCCATGGGAGGGGTGGAAATGGGTTTTTGAAACGGGCCTTGCCCACATGGGATGTTTCCTGCTCTTTGACCTGATTACGCCACAACGAGGGCTTTTCCTGAAGGTGATAGTCACACAGGTATGGAAAGGTGTGGTCACAGGCATTGTGCACTATGGCATTATGTATCATGGCCCAACACTGCAAATGTCCCTCGGATGAGAGCAAGTAGGTCAGTGCCTGTGCATTCACACATGGAACTTCCTGGAACCACTGAGAGTGAAACTTTTGCAATCAACATATGTTACTTTTGTAGTGAGGCAAAAGAACAATGAAAATCATTAAAAAGTCTTGGGATGGCTTGCCACCAAAGGACATCATTACCAAAATTAAACCCATTGGGCAATCATTGTGCACAGCTCAGTGTGCAAAGCCTTGTGCAAAGCTCTGTGTGTAGGGGGTCACAACATTTACTGAAACCCGGTCTTGTCCTCTTGGGGTTCACAGTGACAGACAGCAGAGCAGAGCTCTGATAGACTACAGACGGTGTCAGGCCATAAGGCAGCTGGGGAGAGGCAGAGTAGCCCAGCAGGGCAAGGGTTCTCACTGACTTGGGTTCAAGTTCTTGGGTGGTGGGGGAGCAGCATTGCTAATAATAGCTCCAAATAGGGAACGCTCCAATCCCTATCCACAGAATGAACAAAGAAATTATGATATGGTCAGACAGTGGAATACTATACAGCAGCAAACATGAACACACTACAATTATACATTATATGAATGAATCTCACGAGTGATATTGTACCAAAGGAACCACATAGAGAAAGAATACCTACAGAATGATTCCACTGATAAAAAGATAAAAAATAGACAAATCTTAATTATATTTTTAGGGAAACACCATAGGTGGTAAAATTATAAAGAAGAGTAAGGAGCACATGATCAAACAAATCCGGAGAGTGTCACCTTAAGGGGAAGGGAGGTGATTGTGACCGAGGAGAGGCAGCCAGGGGTTTTGGGGACTCCACTTAGGTTTTATATCTTGACCTGAGTGGGAGTCACATTGGGGCTTGCTGAACAGTTATTCTTTACACTGTAAACATGTTTTGTGCCCTCTTCCGTATGTATGAAATATCTCAATTGAAATATGAGAAGCAAAAGAAGCTTGTGGTAAAAACACTTCAAAAAATAGGGAAGGGCATAAAATTCCAAGTGGACAGTAAAAATCTTCACCCTCCTGCCACCCACTCCCCTCCCCCAACCAACACCCATCCAGAACTGATCTGTCTACGTGTTGCACTCACACATGGATGTGTTGTCTTTTTAATAAATTCATTTTCCTAAATTGGACCATAACAGACATGCTGTCCTGTGCACTTACGTTTCATTGAAGAATAATACGTCTTGGATATTTTTCTAGGGTACACACTACAATTTTCTTAAGTGGTCCCTCAGGATTCCACCATCAGGGTGATCACTAGTTACTTTTGCAGGCCCCAATGTGCAGACACTCAGGAGATTTCCAGATTTTTTCTACTGTAATTCTGAAGTCACACAAGTGACTTGACATACAAATGTCATACAGATTTTCAAAAGATTTCTCAATCTTAAGTATTTTCTCTCAGGGGTGTGTGTGTGGATAGGTGGGTGGGGTGTGTTTCATTGGCGAATACCTGGGGTTGTAGAAGACATTTGGTTTCTCTTGCTGCCATTGGAAAGGGATTCGTTCTCTGCTCTACTCAGAGGAATTCGAGTTGCAAAATCTGGAACTTCAAAACTAAGACCTGGAAAGTCACCCTGGTGACAGTAGCTCAGGCCACCTGTGTGAAAAAGGGGGGACCAAAACATTCCCAAAAGGCTCCTAGAAAAGGGAAAGCTCTCCCGTGTGTGCACGTGTGTGTGTATGTGTGCGTTTGTGTGCGTGTGTCCCTGTGGCACCAAACACTGGTTTTGCAGGGCGACAACACCTCTACAAGACAACAGTCAATATAAATCCAATTGGACATAATGACTGGGTTCCTTCCCCCATCAGAGATGGTGACAGTGATTTCTCGGATGCCTTTTAGTTACAGACACGTTTCTGAACAAAATAATTAGGTTTGGGTCTTTGCAGCCTGCCCTATTGGACTATTGATTATCCACTAAAATATCCTACCCTGGGGATGTCTGGGTGTGCAGTTGGCATAGCAAGTGGGAGAAGACAGCTCTGAGCAGGGGCTGCGGGTGCCTCCACAGAGCTGCCTCTCGAGTCCCTGGTCCCTCCCAGAGCTCCCTGCTGCTGAAGGTCACCTGTGAGCATCCCAGCGTGGAACATCAGCTGTTCCTGAACCTCAAAAGTCCAGGCAGCAGAGTTCCAGTCCTCACTGTAGTGACCTCTCACCTGTGTGACCTCAGGCAAGGCTCTGTGCCTCTCTGGGTCCACTTTCTCGTGTGGAAAAGGCAGTCATTAAACTCAATAACCTATCTCCAAGGCCCCTTCCAGCACTGATGTTTTATCCCAGTGCTGTCTAATATTAATACAAGGTGAGCCACAAGTGGGGCCCACATTGGTCATTTTAAACTTTCTAACAGCCATGTTTTTAAAAAAGTAAAAAGTGACAAGCAAGATTAGTTGTAATAATTATTTAGCCCAATGTATCTAAAATATTATCACTTCAGCATGTAAACAATATAAAAGTTGTTAAGGAAACGTTTTTCCTTTATTTTGTGCCAAGGCTTGAAAATTCAGTGTGTATTTCATACTTATAGGGCATCTCAATTCGGCCTCGTTGCTTTTTAAGCTCTCCGTGGCCACATGTGGCCAGTGGCTACTGGGTTGGACAGTGCACCCTACCTAGCCCACCCACTGTGTGTACAGATGAGGAAACTGAGACTCAGTGGCTGGGGCAGAATCGGCTCTGGCCCCAGGGCCCTCACCGTGCATCTGATGCCAGTCCAGGGAGAGCACTGTGCAGGCTGCCATCCAGGAGTCAGAGGAGAAAGAAATCACTTCCTTTGCCATCTAGGAGTTGATGGTCCAGTTGGGAAAAAAAAAAAAAAGAATGAGTCCAGATGAACCTAGTGGGGAACAGTGCCAGCGGGCAAAGGCTTTGGGGTGCGGGGGAAACAGGTTCTTAGGGCCTTCTGTGTTCTTGAAGGTAGAAACCCAGGAAGGCTGCCATGGTCATTCCAGGCTTAACTTCTGCGTGGAAAGAGGACTTGAGTTGGGTTCTGGGGCTAGGAATAGGATTTGGATAGTTGGGGCGATGAGGAAAACGTGAATAATGTCTGTTTCTGGGGACTTAAAGGGGCCGTCTGATTAGAGCAGAGGATGGCAGCTGGGGCAGTGAGGTGGGATAGATTGTGGAGGACCCTGAAAGCCAGGCAGAAGGGCTTAGACAGGAGTATTGGGAGCCACCCCAGGTCTTGAGCTGGGGAGGGGCTCATTGAAAGCATTGATTCATGGAGATCCACTGAGTCACTGATGGATCGGAGGCAGCACCTGGAGCCAGGGAAGTGGGTTAGGAGGCTGGTGGATCAGGACGGGGCGGGGGTGAGATTGGGGGGCAGCGGATGAAGCAGAAAGAAGAGCCAATTCTGTGCTGTGTGGCCTGGGCCTTCGGCTTTGGTGTTGTGCATGTGATGACATGCGGGCATTTTGCTTCATGCTGGGCTCCCCTGCCCAGGGGCAGGAAGGACAGTCTAGCTGGTTGAATCTGCTGATGTAAAGACTTGGAGTCAAGAAGGAAAACAGGTTGGGGGTGGGGTGGGAAGTGACTGTGGGTAACTGCTGGGGAGGGAGGGGCCATGGAGATTCAATTATTTGGGGCTTTAACAAGCAGAGACAGCAGTCCCTTAAGGCATTATAAATTGAGTGGGGTTTTTGGTGAGTCAGTGGGGTGACGGGAAGAAGGTTTTTCAAGCCAAACCAAGTGGGAAAGGTGGGGGCTTAGCTAGGTAGGAGAAAAGCGGTGGACAATGCAGGAGGAGGGAGTCACTTCTGCAAAGGCGTGGAGGCTGGACTCGGCAGAGCACATCACTGGGCCCAGGAGGAGACAGCCTGGTAGAGCTGAAGGCAATGCAGTGGGTTACCCTCAGATGACAGGCACTGCTTAAGTGATCAGGGGACTTGAGTCAACCGCAACATTTATTGAACACGTACTCAGCGTCAGGCAGTATCTGGCTCTTAGGGGGTGGGGGTGGGGGAGAGATGATGTGGTGAGGGAGACACCAGAGGCCCTGCCCTGGACTCAGATTTAGGGTGACGCATTCAGGAGTCAGACATCAATCACAGTCACATTAGTAAAATTGTGATTATAATGGGAAGTGCCAGAAATGAAGGGTTTTGGGGCCAGGGAGGACTTCCTTGAGAAGAAATCCTTTTTTATCCATTTACTTTCAACCTACCTGTGTCTTGACCTGAGACCTGAAGGCCAAGGGGGACCTACGTAGGTAAAAGGGGGAAGAGGGAAGGACGTTCTAAGCTTTTTTTGTTTAGGTGTTCAATCCATTGTTGAGCAGGAACGGCCTGAGCAAAGGCCCTTCAGTGGGTTACCCTCAGGGTGTATGAAGAGATGGGAGACTCAGAATGAGAGGGAGATAATCACACAAAGAGGGAGAGGAAGAGCTTCCTCGGCAGAAGGAACAGAGAGTGCAAAGGACCTGAGGCAGAGAACCCATACGGAAAGGAACCCAGTGTGGCTGGAGGGGAAGGCAGTGGCTGAGTGGCGTAAGAGGTGTGGAGGCTGCATGGTCCAGGCTGGGAGGACCTCCCAGGCCAGGGCTCCTCAGCTGCACTGCTGGGACCCTCGGGATACACAGAGACATCTGAAGCCATGTGAGAGCCCCGACAATGATAAAGGAATCAGCTTTAAATCAGTCAAGGGTGATGTGGCAAATGAAGACGGAGACAGTGGTTGAGGCTGGACCAGGCACATCCCACTGGGCCACTTTGAAGACATTTGGCATTATCCCAAGTGCAAGTCCATTGAGGGGTTTTAGACCAGGGAGTGGAGTAGCACAATGGCGTTTTTGGCTCTCTCCAGCTGGCGAGGAAGGTGGACTGTGGGGGCCCGAGTGGCCATCGGAGTAGCCACTGGGGACAATTGCAACGGTCCAGGTGAGAGTGGAAAATCAAGGCATAAAGCTAATGAAACGCTGCTCTTTGCAGTTGGCTGACTCCTCTGCAGGCTTCAATTATAGCAAATGTCCTCAGACAGGTTAGTGATTCTATTAAAGTGGCCCAACCTGGAGACCTGCATTTTACCGATAATGCTGCATGAAGCCAGTTAATTCAGTGATTAAATTATTAAGTCAGAGCATCTATGACTTAATCTCATTGGCAGCCAGCAAGGCATCCTTCCAGTAAACTGACATTTGCTTTGCCCTTTCTTCTTAAAACCAGTACAGTAGATTTGGTTCAATTTTGTACAGAAAATGTATTTACCATAAGCAGGAGGACTCAGAAAAGAGTGAAAATGAAATGCATTTTTTTTTCCTAATTGTAGCTCATTATTTATATACTATATGTTACACTGATACGGCTGACTTCAAGAAAAACAAAACCCTCTAACTGAATGAGACAGATCCTGGCTGAGACCTTCCATGAGTTTTTTAAAATAATGTGGTATGTTCTTTTTTTGGGATAAATCAATATCAATTAGACCAGCATGGTATTGTTTTCATCTTTTATGTCTGCTGATTTTTTTGTTGAGGTGTTTCGTCAGTTGTTGAGAAAGAGGTGTTAAATTCCCCAATTTGGATTGTGAAATTATCTTTTTCTCCCTTTAATTCTTTCTGGTTTCATTTCATATATTTGAAACTCTATTACTGGGTGCATATACATTATACTTACTATGTCTTCCTATTGAATTGATCACTCTGAACTTTGTTTTGAAATCTATTTTATATGATATTAATAGTCATGTCTGCCTTCTTATGCTTACAGTTTGCATGTATATTTTTTCCATCCATTTACTTCCAACCTACTTGTGTCCTTATATTGAAAGAATGTCTTTTATTCAGACAGTATAGAGTTCGGACTATTATTAAAAATTCACCTGACACTCTCTTTTAATTGTAGTGTCCATCACGCTTAATGTATTTCATCTATCATTTTATTTTTTGTTTTCCACTTGATTCCTCTGATTTTTTTTGCTGATCTTCTCCTCCTGTCCTGCTTTTTAAAATTATTTGAATATTTCATAGAATTCCATTTAATTCTGATTTTCCTGTTAGCTGTTTAGCTATTTTTCCTTGTGTTATTTTCACAGATGTTGCCCGAGAGATTATAAGGCACATCCTTAACTTTTTACAGTCTCTTCATAGTTAATAATATACCACTTCATATAGAATATAGAAATCTGCCATTTTATAACCCTATAACCACCCTCATTCTTTTGGTTAGTGTTGTTATAAAGAAAACATCTACACATATCATAAATTCCTTAACACAGTATTATAATTTCAAACAGTTAAAGGTTTATAAAGAAAATAAGTGGAGAAAGCCAAACAACAACAACAATAACAATATAAAACAAACAAACAAAAAGCCCTGAGTTTTTGCACTGAGCCAGATATGTACTTTGCTGATGCTCCTCATTCTTTTCTGAGACTCTGGGTTTCCCTGTGCTCGCATTCCCTTCACTCTGACGTAGATGGAGCATAGCCCTGCCAGCCCCTGGGAGACACGGCCCAAGTGCGGCCTCTGCTCAGGACAGCCAATTCTGTCCTGGAAGCCTTTGCTTGCGGGGAGAACCCTGTGTACAGAGAACTGAGTTGATCCTCTGCCTTTGTTCTGAGCATACTATCGTCAATGCTCCTGAAAGGCCTGTTTCTTGGTTTATTTCCACTTTCCTGCCTTGTCCCACAGCCCCTCTCCTGGGTCCCAGCCCCCAAAAGGCATCCACTCGGTTGTGTGAATATATACCCTTGAATAAGAACGGCGCTCTGTGCGCTTCCAATGAACCAACGTGGAACCATCCAGCAGACTTGGCTCTCTTCCCCTTTTCTTTCCAACTCCAGACTTCGTCATATCGACGCACAGACACTCAGGTAATCCAGTGCCCTTCTAATGGCCACATAGTGCTCCTCCACATTTCACTGATTTATTCCCTAGTAATACAAACGGAGGTTGCCTCCAACTCCCCTCTGATGCAGGCAACATTGCCACGACTGACTATCCTCATCCTTGTCCCCTTAGGACCCGAGCAGGGATTTCCCTGAGACACAGACAGGGAGAAAGGTTGCGGGGACAGAGGGCGCAGGCTGACATAATTCCACCGAGCACTCCTAGTTGCTCTCCAGAAAGGCTGCACAGCCTCCACTCCACCCCCAAGGAAAGGGTCCCCATTTCCTCACATCTTCACCAACAAATGGCATTTCCAATTTCCTAATGGTCATAACATAGTGCTGTATCTCACTGTTTCAATTGGCCTTCTCTGATTTCTAGAGTGTCTCTCTTCATGAGCTTGGTAGCCATCTGGGTTTCCCCTTGTACAAACTGCCTGTTCCACGCTGTGCCCAGCTCTCCACTGGGCATCCACCTTTTTCCCCTACTGATGTGTTAACTAGTACATCCGGTTTTGCTAGCCTAGGAACCACTGCATCTCTTCAGAACGCCTTTGTTTTAGTTCATTTCTGCTCTGACCCATCATTTGCATTTCACAGCTTAATGCCCACAGGACACATTTATTTTCCTTATTTCCAAGTTCTCTGGTGGACAGGGCACCTGAGGATTTTCTCCATGGATCACCTACACCTTCCATGCACTCAGCACTTCCACTGTCCCAAAGGCTGGGACACTAGATGAGTACTATGTGCCAGGCATTCTGCAAGGATCACCTCTCCTCAATCCCCATAAAACCTCTGTGAGGGGGTCTCTTGCCATGCTTGACTGACAGATGAGAAACCAAGGCATGTAAAAGTTTAGTAAGATGCCCAAAGTCACATACCTTATAAAAGTGACCCAGCTATGAAGCTATTTATAGCTTAAATTCATGTTACCTTATCTCAAATAATGCCTATTTCAAATAACTGCTATGTTCCAGGCATCTCCTTACCTCATCATTCCTAAATACTGAAATTTAGTGAAAAAAGTCCACCTTGGTAGTACCGTTGTGCCTTCCCAGTACCTTGTGTCTAAAAAGGGCAGGAGTGGGTGGAGGCAGCAGGGGGCTGGATGGCTGAGCTCCCTAGTTTGAGTTCCAGGGGAGAACAAATTAATGTGTTCACTAGGTTGCTTTCTCACAGCCTTTTCTGGGCGGGGGGCTTCCAGTTGGGGAAAGAGAGACAGGAATGTAACTTTCCTGCTGGAGCAAAAGTGTTTTTCTCTCTGGTCACCATCCAAAGCTCTGCATCAGAAGGAAGCCCTGCCTGACCCATGCACATCCTCTTTGCAGGTGTTTACTGAAAGTTGACTATGTTCTGGAATTTCAGAGATGAGTCAGAAGAGCATCTCCAGTCCTGGTACCTCGGGAGACAGAGATAGCTGATCACACTGAGCAGGGACTTTCGTTCCTCGTGGACATACTCTGGGGGAAGTGACGGTTCCATGAGGGTTTATAAGAGAAGGACCTGTCTGATGCTGGAAGTGGGGTCCATGAAAAGACGCTTTCCCCCAAGAAGCGACATTCATGCTAGTAACAAAGAATGAGAAGGAGATAACTAGGTGGAAAAGAGGAAGAACTTCCCAGAGGGAATAGAATGTACAAAGACCCAGAGGCAGAGAAACATTGAGAAGAACCAGTGTGGCTGGAGGAGGAAGGAGGGGCTAGTGGGTGAAGAGGACTCTGTGGAGTCCCAAAGACTGAGAGTCGGCAAGGCCTCCCAGCCTGGCTCTTCAGCCTGGAACACACTGGGTATATATGAAGGCTTCCCAAGCCCCTGGGGACTCTCGACTTCCATATGTCCGCCATTTTCAATTGATCTGGCTGAGACGGACCTAGGTAGAGATATGAGGATGGTCCTTTACTCCACGTTCAACCATCTCCCGTCTCCCACTGGACAAAGGAAAGGCTCACCTCTCACCCGACCTAGCTTTTACCATCTTATTGTGTTACATTGTCCTGAGGCATAAAAGCATCCACAGACAATATTGGTGTCTATTTTATCAAGACTCTAAAAATCCTCTCCCCCATCCATCTCATTAGCTAATACACTTCTAATTCAATTTTTCTTTTTGTATTAGATAATTACCTAATTATCTTTTTGTATGTAATAATTATAAAAATTCATATTATATAGATGATGCCTTTATCATGTATATACTACTACTAATTTTTATAACAGCACAATCATAAAAGGAATTTTAAAACTTAGAGCCTTACAACCATAAGGAAAAATTTAAAAGCTAATGCATAGTCATATATTTGTTAAAGTTCATACAATAGATAAGGTGATGAATAAAGAATTTAAATAATAAAAACATTACAGTTGGATAAAATACTATTGGAAGTGGAATTCAAATATACTTTGAAGGCATAAAGGAAACAATAAATTTTTTGACTATGAAAGGGAAACTTGTTCATATTTTTAAGTATAATACAGTGGTTTTGCATTTTTATCATATTGATATTCTATTGGGTACACTTAAAAGAGTTATAATGGTTTTATATATAAAGGTCAATACAAACAATATATCCCAAACTATTTAAATTTATGATTAAAAAAACATTTTAGATGCCAACTTAAAAATGTGTGACGCATACATATTTAAAAAAGACTTTTTTTAGGGCCGGCCGAGTGGCGCGGTGGTTAAGTGCTGGCTTGGGAAGCCAGCAGCCCGGGTTCGGTCCCCCATAGGAGGGCCAGTGACACTGCCCTCAAAAAAAAAAATTCTTTTAGGGGATGTTTGAAGACCCTATTGTAGACCGTGGTGCCCTAGGGATGGTGACAGAGGTCAGGAGGAAGGAGCATAGAAATTGGCACTTTCCTTGGTGCCATCTTCCTCCGGCTGGCTGGGCTGGAGTTGGTGTGGCTTCTTGTGTTCACCATTGTGGGGCTACTACCAGAACGTTTAAGCACCTCGAAGACAGGCATTTTGTCTGTTTGGGCCATTACTGTCTCCGTAGAATCCACCATGGTGCCTAGCGCCAAGGAAACATCAACATATATCTGTTGGATGAACGAATGGCAGACACTTACTAAGCTGTCACTCTCTAAGGGATACTGTGCATTCCCATTTAATCCTTAAAACAACTCTGCAATGGGTCCAATATAGCCCCATTTCAGAGAAGGGGAAACTAAGGCATGGAAAAAATACATAACCTGCCCAAGGTCACTGATCAAGGAAGTAGCAGATGGGGACCTTGGCATCCTGATCACAGCCCTTAACTATGACAGGTCTCCGCACCAGGAAATGTGGGAGCAGGGCCTGTGCATTTGGGCTCTGAAACTCCAGGCACTTTGGGGCACTCCATAAATGTGACACCCTTCACAGCTCCCACCATCTACTCTCTCCTAAGTGGTTTTCCTTCTTTTCTCCCTATTTAATATTTAAGTTACACACATCTTGGGACATCCTGGAGTCCCTATGTTACTGACCTACTTACTTATCCAATCACCTTTCTCACACACCAGGGGCAGCACTGGGAAAGAAGCACGCTGGTGTCTGGAAGGAAGGAAGGAGGTGGAAGAGAGTGAGAGCAGCACTAGGCGATCTGCAGCTGAGAACAAGCCAACATTAATAAAACAAGGCCAGACTCCACTGCTAAGAGATTGCGGCAGGATAACATTTATTCTAAGTGGTTTTCCAAGAAAATAGCTCCTGTTCCTCCGCCCCCTGCAAGGGCCTCCAAAGCTCCAGCTGTGCCAGGAGCATGTCTGTTTGTTTCTCTTCTGTTCATAAAACGGAGGGACTTGGAAGTAAAGGTGGACTCTTGAGCTGGCCAAGTGGCGCGGGGGAGCCCAGCGACCCCGGTTCGGGTCCCACATATGAGGGCCAGTGACACTGCCCTCAAAAAAAAAAAAAAAAAAGGTGGACTCTTACCTGTTATTAGTGAGGATTACAGCTCAAACTCAGCCCCAAACAGGCACTCTGCCTGTCAACCATCTTGCTTTCTCTCTCTCCATCCTTTTTCTTTTCTTAAATTAAATGAATTGGGGTAACATTGGTTAATAACATTATATAAGTTTCAGGCATAGAACTTTATAATACTTCATCTCCATTTTCCAGTGTGTGCTCATCACCCAAAGTCTAGTTCTTTCCCTCACCATATATTCGACCCCCTTTACCCTCTTCACCCCCCCCCATCCCTTCTGGTAATCACTATTCTCTTGCCTGTATCTATGGTTTGTGGGTTTTGTTTGTGTTGTGGTCTGATAGCCCACATGAGTGAAATCATAGGGTTCTTGTCCTTTTCCATCCAACTTATTTCACCTTCATGACACTCTCAAGACCCACCCAAGTGGCAGGTGGCAGTATTTCATCTTTTCTATGGCTGAGTACATTGTATACATGTACCACATCTTTATCTAATCATCCAGTCCCCTTTTCCCTGTGTTTCCATATCACCAGTTTAAGGGTACCCAGGAACCTGAGACTCAAAAGCTGCAAGTGGCACCTGCCTCGGGATCCAGAGGTGGGAGAAGAGAGGGGTGGTGGGGTGCGGAGTGGCAGCAAAGACACCTGCCCCTGGCTCCCAACAGCCCCTGGCCCCTTTCCTGGCAGTTACCCAGCAGCCTTCATGCCCTCACCACCAATTTCAGGGACCCTGAGGAACAAACAGCTCTAGCACCTCCTTGGGCAGATAGAAGCACTAATCTCTGACTCCGCACCTCAGCTCCTGACCCATTACATCACCCAGGGACCCTTGACCCCTCCCCCGGGACCCCTGATTTCCTCCCTCTGCACTCCAGCTCCTTCACTCCAGGTTCTCAGAGCGCTCGGCTGCCTACAGGGGCGGACCCCGGGCTGGTGCTCCCGGCGGCTTAGGACCCATAACCTCAGGGAGGGGACACGGAGCCCGGGGTGGGGGGGCAGCGCGGGTCTGGGCGGGGGCAGGGGCGAGGCGCCCGCCCCTCCCGTCCCCCAGCCCGCCGCCCCCGCTCCGCCCGTGACGTCAGAGCCGGACCCACTAAACCGATCGGGAGGCGGCGACGGCGGCAGGTTGCTGGGGCGGCGGAGACTGCGACGCTGAGCAGCCTGGACGGACGGAGCGCCCAGCGCCCAGGACAGGCAGCCGCCGCGACCCCGAGGTAACGCCGAGCGCGCTCCCTGCCCGCAGAGCTCGGCACGGGGCAGAGCCGGGAAGAGCGGGGCCGGGCGGAGGGCAGCGGGACCCCTGGAGCGCAGCGCGCGGGGCTCGGGGCGGCCGGGGGGGAGCTGGGGCGTGGGGCGCACGGCGCGCGGGGCTCGGGGCGGCCGGGGGGGAGCTGGGGCGTGGGGGGCGCGGGGCGCGGGGCGGCCGCGGGGGAGCCGGGGCGTGGGGCGCACAGCGCGCGGGGCGCGGGGCGGCCGGGGGAGCGGGGGCGTGGGGGGCGCGGGGCGCGGGGCGGCCGCGGGGGAGCCGGGGCGTGGGGCGCGCGGGGCGCGGGGCGGCCGGGGGGAGCCAGGGCGTGGGGCGGACGGCGTGCGGGGCGCGGGGCGGCCGGGGGGGAGCCGGGGCGTGGGGCGCACGGCGCGCGGGGCCCTCCGGAGCTTTCTGAGACCCCGGGGCCGCCGAGGGCGCGCCAGCACCCCGCGGGCCGCAGGTGTGGGGCGCGACGGCGCTCGCGGGCGTTATCGGGACGGGGTGCAGGGGCGCAGGAGAGCGCGCTCGCCGCAGGGGAGCCGAAGGTGGGGCGCCCGGGACACGCGCCCACCGCCTCCTCCGCGGCGGGGGGAGTCTGTCTGATCCGTGGGGGTGGGGGAGCCCCCTTCCCGCGACGGCCGCTCACCGCCCGCCGCGCCCGCAGCGGAGCCCCGAGCCATGGCCCTGCGCGAGTGGGCGCTGCACCGCTGGCTGCTGGAGAGCCGTCACTCCCGGAAACTCATCCTCTTCATCGTGTTCCTGGCGCTGTTGCTGGACAACATGCTGCTGACCGTCGTGGGTGCGTACGGCCTGCCCCCTCGGGCGCCCTTCCCGGGGCTCTGCGCGGCCTGGGAAAGCCGGAGAGCGCGCTCTGCAAAAATACATGCCCCCCCAAGACGGCCCCCCGTCTGGGCTGCTGGGAGCCGCACTTGTGGCTTCGCTTTCCTGGTGGTCAGGTCAAAACGGTGACATCCGATAAAACCCAGAACTTATGTTTCCTCCTGATAATTTCCTGCTCCTCCCTACCCCACCCCCTCATTTTCACCGCAATGAAAAAGATTTCTATACAGGACTCGCAATTCCCAGAGTTCAAAGTAATATTATAATAATTATGCTACCCCCAAAGGAGGGTTAATAATTTCATGTAACCTTTAAAGAAACAAGTTAACATCCTCCCTCCCTCCAAAAAAGGAAGTGACATTTCCATATATTGTTATCAGTGAATGATTCGAGACAGAAACTTTTCAGGACTCTTTCAAGAGCAGCTTGAACAGTGTTGGTTCAAGCCTTTTTTCCTGTAATGGATTTTTGAAAAAATTAAATAATGGAAACTTGGGTCTCTTAATTAGTGCCATCAACAGCAAAATGTTTGGCATGCTTCCTCTTAAACATATCCAAATTTTTAAAGAATACAAATTTAATTTGGATTCTCAGGGGTGGGTTATTTCCCATCTCTCCATTTGTAGGTTCTCTGGAGACAGTCTTCAGAGTATCAGATAGATAGTCAGATTTCCACCCTGAGGATTATCAGAGTTGAGGCTCATCTGAGTTCAGTAACGGGCCTCATTTCTCATTTGTATTGAAGGGTCTATTTGTTACACATATTCCCAAAACTTCTATCACGTCAAACAGGTTTCCTATTCCTTTATGAAAGTCTCAGAAATTTTTATAGCTTCAGGTAGCATGAAACATTGCAGATTCCCACTGAAGAAATAGAGAGATGAAATGGGCCTGTTGCAGAATTTCCAGATTATTATTTCCTGCAGGTTTATTTTTTCTAAGACACATAATGAAATGTAGGTTTCTATTTCCTTGATTCATTCATTTAAAGGTCTTTTGAGCCTGTTTCTGAGTAACCCTGATTGACCCCAGGCGGCACTGACTTAACTTCAGACTGCGTTTCACCTTCCTAAAACTAATCCTGTGAAGGAACCCCATAATGAGAAACCCCCACAAAAGACAAAATTCTCTGGGGCTGGTCAGTTCTGTGCAGTAACCGGCCCTGAGAGCAGACGGAACTCTCTCAGCCTCCTGGGGCTTTGTTCTCTCTGGGGAGCTAAGCAATGTGAACTTGTTCCAGTGTTGGTGCCGGGGTCCCATTCCTGGGGCAGACATACCACCTCCCTGTGTCTCCTTTGCCATTTGTCCCAGGCAGGGTTCCCATGCAATCACCACTCACTTTTCTGTTCTGCTCATGTCCCCAGTCCCCATTATCCCAAGTTACTTATACAGCATTGAGCATGAGAACAATGCGACAGAAACCCAGACTGCCACGCCAGCGCTCACAGCCTCCACCTCAGTCAGCTTCCACAGCATCTTCTCCTATTACGATAACTCCACCATGGTCACCGGGAACAACACCAGACACCTTCAGGGGCGGCTGCTGCCTAAGGCCACCACACAACACATGGTGACTGACAAGTCCACGGTTACTCCCGACTGTCCCAGTGAAGACAAAGACCTCCTGAATGAAAACGTGCAAGTTGGCCTGCTGTTTGCCTCCAAAGCCACCGTCCAGCTCCTCACCAACCCCTTTATAGGGTTGTTGACCAACAGGTAGGTTGTGATATTCTGGCCAGAGAATTTTCTATTGTTCCAAACTCTTTCCTTCAGGATTCGGTTTCTCATTCATTCATCAGAATCTGGGACCCAGCGGTGGGTGAGCTGGGGAAATATCCTATCCCTTCCCTGTGTGTTTGTGTCCATAGTGAATCACGATTTCCCATGTGTTCCAAGCCTTTTCATTGCTACCTCTGCTGCTCGAAAAGGAAGACACTATTAAAACAGGATAAAGAGTTCCTCCCCAAGTGGGAGATCTTTGACTCTGACTAGATGCTGGATTTCATAAGTGGATTCTGTGTGCCATGCAGCTTTCTTCTCTTCCACCTCTGGCCAGGCACTTCCTCATAGAAAGCCAAGGTAGTTTCTTTAGAGGTGGTGTGGTGGATGGCCAGTTGGAGGATGTGGTACAAGATCGCCCATCCTGCTGCAGAGATGAGAGTCTTAGCTGGCACCAAGGTCATGGGCAGTGTAACAGCTCCTCCCCCTGCCAGTTACTGAGCTGTGTCCATGTGCACACAGCGGAGAGAGCTGAGGCTGTTTTCTGGAGAATTCAAACTAGCAGTAATGTCCCCAATAAGGCCCAAATTTGCTTTATGTTAACCTGGATGTGCTGGATTTTTTTAGACCCACTTTATTTTGAGTAATTGTTTACATCTCCGTTCTTGGTGTTTTCCAGCAACTATTTGTGTTTCTATAGCTGAGGGGCCCCAGCTCTGCCTGGTACACAGGGGGCTCAAAGAATAGGATGGGCCTTGCAGTAAGGGGAGGGGGCATTAGCTGCAAGGAGGGGGAATAGGCACAATGTGAGTGGTGGTAGGGGGTGCCATATAAGCATTGTAGCCCCAAAGGCAGAAATGCAAAAAAAAAAAAAGCAGAGGGGAGTGCCCAGACCTACCTGAGAAGCAGATGTAGACGCCTGAACGAAGAGAAGACTAGAAATGGAAAAGGTCCTGTGTTTGCTTTTCCATCTCTAGTCTTCTCTTTGTTGAGGGCTCCAGATGCCAGGCTGAGAAAGGAGTGGGGTTTTGTTGTGGGCTCTTTGGTCTAGGGAAGTGAGGGCAGGACCAGCAGTGCCCTTTGTTCAAATATTAAGCATTTCAAGATGGCAACAACAGCATTAAACCCAGCCTGGGGCCCTTCTCAGAGTGGGGCCAGCTCTGGAGAGATGGGAATCTGAGAGACGAGGCCTGGGGTGGTGGCAGGAACTCAGAGAGGGAACAGTGATCTGCCTTTCCACAGCATGAGCTGCCCTGGGACACACGGAGGCTGCTGGTAATGTACCAAAGGCGAGTCGGACGGAAGTATGTTGAAACTTTTGTCATTTGTTTTTCTGGACTGAGTAGTGCCATTGAGTCCCTTTGAACAATCCTAAGCCACATCCAGCCATCCAGTCTGTGTGGAACAAAGTTATGAAGCTGCCACATAAAATATGCTAAGCAAACTAACCAAGAGATGGCAGCCTGTGAGCCTACCAAGAAGCACCATTCACGAGGTGACATTCAGCGGCTCCCCCATTCTGTAGGAGGAAAACCAAACAGTCCTCAGTAGTTACAGGGTGGTTTTATTCCTTTTTTCAAGACTAAAAGCATGTCTTAAAATGCATCTGGTATAATTACAGAAAATGGCTCAAATGCTATGTGGGAAAATTGAGGACGTTATTATAATAATGTCTTGCCAGTCACTTGTGCGTGAATGTCACTAGCCATATAGCGTAATACGTAGAGATTCGACTGAAGTGATGTGAGTATTCCAGTCTTCCAAAGGCAAATGGAAAATGAAAAGCTCTTTAAAAATCCATTCTTGTTTTTAATGCTTTGTTTATTCCACTTGAAAGAAGCGTGTTTACTATGAGTAAGACCTTCCCTCTATTAAATATTCCGAATGCTTTGACATTGCAGCCCCCAAGTCTCCTGTTTGGGACTCTGAAAAAAAAAAACTGTCTTCCAAGAGAAACCTAGTTTTGTGATCTGTGAAATTTAGTCTATTCTGATGGTGAATTTATCTAGAGAAAAAATTTAACCCTAACTGGTTCCCCCAGCTACCCAGCAAATTTCAAAATAATCTTCACCTTTTAGTCCTGCCTTGTAATGTGGAAATGCAAACACATTTTCACATTGATATAGGCGGAACAATTGAGTGAACTCAGTTGTCTCTCCAAAAATAATCATGATGTGTAATTTTTCTGGAATTTTCCAAGCCTGGTAGACATGAACCTGGGACCTCCAGAATTTCTTCCTGGCTCTGCTCAGGGAAGTGATAAATACATTAAAGTTTGCTTTACAGAGTCTTTCCTTGTAAGCCATTGCAAATCGCCCTCGATGTAATTCGTGTCAATTACATCCTCAATTACCAACAAGATGTGTGATTCACATTTTCAGTGTTGTAAACAAGTGTGTTTACAGCAGCATTTTACAGCTGGTTAATATGTTTCTGATTAAAGAGTGGTTCAAAACATGGAGTATCAGAGTTTGAAGAGATTGTAGCAAAGGTTTCTGGGCCAGTCCTGGGATTTTATAGACAAAAGAGTTTGCTGTTCATGCGGAGACAGCATGTGCCCACACCAGTGCTAGAACTCTGTTTCTTCCTCCCTATTCTTTCCACCTGCTTACTGTTAAACAGTTTGTATGTTTGGCTTTTAAAAATCAATAATGCAGGTCAAAATCTGTCTTTCTTGCATGTACTTGGGCTCTCTCTGGTTGTACCAGGCTGAACTAGCAAAGGTCCAAACAGTGAGTTGTTGATTGCTATTTTTAATCAATGGGCAGGGAGTATAGAAAAATATCTGCCCTTTTTTGGGGGACATGGACCTTCCCGCAACTCCTTGCCCTTAAAAAATACTATCTGTTCCCGGCCCCTGAAGTGAGCTGGTCCAGCTGCGCAGCATCTCTGCAGTGCTTCTGACAGTGGAGAAAAGAGGGCGTCGCGCCTCCCCAAAGATGGGCTGCTTGGTGCCGCCCCTTTCCAAAGCCTCATGATGTAAGCGGGACCCTCTCTGAAGTGAGACACCACATATCACACACATCACAACCTGATCTCCCATACTGCAAGCTGGACCCCCATATTCATGGTCATGACGCCGCTGCATGAGTAGCTTTTGTGGGTGGGTGACAGAAGGCAGGCTCCCTGTCCTTTGTTTTAAATATTGGAGAAGATCGCATGCCAAACTCTGACAATAAAAAATTACAGTTCTTAGGAAGCATGTAAGTGTTCAGCTGGCCACTAATAGGATACAAGTAATTCCTCTTCCACTTCCTCTTCCGGTGCTCTATTTTTACCGAAAAATATGTGACCAGATAGAGAGCAAAGGACCTTTGATTTTGGCAAGCGTAGTGATCACATCTCCACGAACCCACTTTCCAACACCAACGGCAGATGCCTTGGTTGACTTGATTTCTGCCTTTGAGGCTCGTGTGACTTACTTTATAATTCCAGTAGATACATTTCTTGATTGCATTGTGTGTAAACGGGTGTAGAAGGGATTATACTAGCAACACCTGTTCCCATTTGCCTCAGTGAGTGAATTTGGACATTTGCACACATAAAAGGAATGCTCCAGGCAGGTACACAGTTGAAGACACCTTTAGATGTCTCTGTCCACAAGTGTGGTTAAGACGTGGCACCGGGGTCTTCACTTGCTTAGCGAAAGGTTTACGTAGTTGCATCTTTAAAACCAATTGATAATCCAAACGAACTGGGCGGCGAGGGAAAGGGTTAACTCCGGGTGCTGGGGCAGCTCTCTGGCCTTTCTCCGTAGCTTGTCATTGTCTCAGTGGTCTGCTTTTTATCAAGCCAGTGGCAGTGGCTTAATTTATTTCCATAGTTACCTAGTATATTGGAAAGCCAGTTATTTTTCCTCGCAGGTCATAGCTAACATCCGAACAACCAGGAGGAAGCCACAGGGCCTGAAATCGCTATGAAATCTGCCATGGTTATTTTTTTTTTCCCCCTCTAGCTTCAGCCAGCTGGTCTGAAGTGGGTTTTGTAGGAATAAGCAGTGACCTTTTCAGCTTCCCCATGGACAGGGAAATCAGCTGTTCAGGAAAGGGAGCCCCAATCCGAGATGTTGTTGGGATGGTGTGATGGAGTCTTCGTTTCTGAAATCGGAATTGGGCATTTTTCTTGGGAGCAAAGCCCCTGCTTGAGCTGTGGGATGGGGGAGCATCCAGGAGAGTAAGACATCCATGACTCACGTATGTAACTCCCTGCACACATCTAATAGCTGAAAAAGGCAGCTCCACAGGCTCAACCGTTTCATTTACAAAGTGATTGACAGTATATCCTACAAATTTAAAATACCATTCCAACTTGTTGATGTTCACTTATTGTACCACTTTTTAGGAGTGTGTTGGAATAACCGAAAAAGGAGACGTCACCTCTTGTCTCTTCTGGTGATATTAATAGTTTGTACCCTACTCTGTGTCCTTGCTTTTGTCACTTATCCCAACAGAGGGAACCGAGGTCTTAGCAAGACTGACAGTGGAGCTTGCGTGTTCTCTATGGCAAAGATAAACTAGTTAACAGCATTAGTGAAAAAGTATTATCAGTGATGAGTTAGGGACATACGGGGTTTCTCCACTGATCTGTAGGTGTATATATGATGACCATAACTTTCACTACTTTGCACTTTTTTCTAGGAATTCAGTATATGGTTTTTAGTGTTATTCCAATTGGACTAACTGCTCCCTGAGGCTCTGTGGAGGATGACTGTGGGCTGGGATGACTCACCAGGGGATGATAATGGGATGTTTGGTTAAAGGGTTGCCACATCAGGTCTTGCTCTGCTTAGCAATACTTTAATTGAAAGGACATTGAATTGAGACAGGAGGTCGACTCAGACAGTTATGACTAATGGCGGCTGAGGTTCTGTCCATTGAGGAGACATGGTGGGAAGGAGAAAGGGCATTGGAGATCTGCCTGTCTCTCAGCGACCCTGGGCCTTGGATGACCCTCCTTCTGAGGTGTGGCTCCGGGGGCCAGCAGAGGTGGAGGGCGAAGAGCCAGGAACTGCTGTCTTTGCCTTTGGTCTGAACTTGGGAAAAGGTGCTGCCAGGACTTTCCACGGGCAGGCCCGTCAGCAGCTTGGCCAGCGTTGTAAGTGTAGGGTATGTGTGTCCAGTAATGAGAAGGAAACAGCACGAACCCAGTGGTATCGGAGCGATGGGCTTGCTCTGTGACTGGGTGAACCTTCATCTCTGAACCTCGCTTTTTCATCCAAGATGAGGGTGTGTGGACTGGCTGGCCTTTGAGCGTCCCTCCAAAGTTGCCATTTGGTTATCCCGTGCGTGCTTTATTAAAATCCCAAAGGAATTTAAAAAACAGTAGCTGTGGTGTTTTTAAAGAAAACACAGTACCTGGGCTTGGTAAAAAGAATCCCCCATAAGTGCCAAGTCCTGTGTATACAGAGCCACCTGGTTTTAAATGAAACTGTGGACCCGCCGTTCCATTCACGCCATGTGAACGTGTGCTCCTGTGACTGGCGTCCCCACCGGAGTGTACGCTAGCAGGACCTGGCACAGCTTAGACGCTGGAGACACGCTTGTTACCCTGAATTTGGAAGCCAGCTACCTACCTCACAGAACTGTCACGAGGATCACAGGTGACGCTGCCCGCTAGTTCCCAATTAATGGTCTCGGTGAATGCTGGGACCTCCTGGTAAGAAGGAGCCCATCTGAGCTGTGTCCTGCCAGGTGACCAGGGTCAGTGGCCAGGCTGCAGCCTGGGCATAGGGTCACTGGTATTCTAACAGCTTTGACGCATGTATATGGTTCTCCAAGTTGTTTGTGGAAGGGAGTGAGGAGCCTGAGTTTATTCCAGGGCAATTACAAGTATCATCATATGTCTTTTATTCCCCCTAGATGTGCAATTGTTGCTGAGAAAAAAACAAAACAAACTAAAAACAAACAAAAACAAAAACTGTCTGTGAGTTTGCCTCTCTGAGCCTCTATAAATTTCTTTATTTAGTATCCAGCAGTGCCATGTAGGACTTGGCATTGTAAATGAGCTTATTGTGCCTACGTGAATAAAGAGCATGGAGCAGTCAGCTCCCGGCTAGTTGACAGAAGAGCAGCTGCCATGTGATGGCCGCTGGACGGCGGTTCAGAGCCCCCGGTATCTCCTGGCCCCCCCGGTTGGCCCTGACCCTCGCTTTGTGAATTACAAGCTCATCTCAGGTCACGGTGGGGGCATATGAGTGGGTGCGTGGGAGGGGACTGCCGGGGAATCTGTCATGATTTTAGGATGCTATTTGGTTTCCAGAGGCACGTGAAGCAATTTAAAAAAAAAAAAAAAAGAAAAGAAAAGGAGTATGACCAGGAGAACTGTGGGAAAGCTTGAACGTAAAGCCATGTGTGCCTTTTGGCTACCTGGGGAGGTGGTAGAGTTTGCAAGGAAAAGTCCTGGACTGGACAGAATGGCTCCTAGTGAAATTAGCTGTAGGACATTTGACAAGTCACTTTTTCGTGCCTCAACTTCCTTCTCCGTGAAATGGAGAGGTGATCATCTGCCTTTATCAAATTACTGAGCAGATGGGTGTAAGTGCTTGGAAAATTGAGTGTAACCATTAAATGAAGGTATTGTTATTATGATTTTTTTATTCAAACCTGGAATAGAAGAACCCTTCCAGGCTGAGTGATTGGGACTCAGGACTTTTTGGTTCTCATTTGGTTCCTCTTCAGGATCCAGAGAATCTAGGACTAGAGAGAGACGAGGCCTAGAGATGCTCAGGGCTGTTCGGGGTTGACGCAAACTTCCCAGAGAGCAATGGCTCAGCCTGTATTGCCCTCCCCTTTCTGGACAGGGAGACCATCCATATGGCAGGGACCAAATTGGCTGCTTCACCAGCAGAAACAGGAAAGAAGGAAGGGAATGAGGGAGGACATGGAATTTCTGAAGCACCTTCTATGTCCCAGGTGTCCTGGTAGCAGAGTAACATCCCCATCTCATTTATACTCACCCCAGGTCTGGGAAGGGCAGTGGGAGGCTCTCTGAAGGGCTGAGGGGAGTCTCGCCTGGGTTAAGTGTCAGGGCTGGGTGTCCAGGCAGGGGTGAGATACAGAAAGGACACGGTTTTCCCACCATCCCTGTCCCTCGTGGCAGAGCCCCTTATGGACAGTGGTCTTACAGAGCAATTAGGATGTTGAATTTTTGCACAGAAATCAAGGCCTGTCTTTCTAGGCTGGCTCACTAGGGTCAACATGAAGACAGATTTGAAAACCTTCTTGCTTCTTAATGCCTCTTAGATTTAGTGCAATTGTCTCTGCTGCCAGCCAAAGCACTTGGTGACCTTTTACTAGAATCATTCGATCGCAATTGTCCCTTTGGCAAAGCTCTAGCAAAGACTGACTGTAATTAAAGAAATAATCATAAAATGACGGAAACAGGGGCTGTACATTTTGGATGTGTTCTGGGTTACTTGCCAATATTGTTTTAACATTTCTCCCAGAGAAATTTCTATTCACAGTGGAAATCCATAAACATATTCACATTTGAAGACCGTCAAACACAAAAAGGTCACGTAGGAAGAGTTGACTCTATGAATTTTTAGCACAGTTGACCAGACACTTATCTGCCTGATCCCAAAGGGTAAGCAGAAGAGACTCAGTATAAAGCCTTAAAAAAATACAAAGCAGGTTCTCCTCGTGGTTTTGTTTTGCAGAATCGGCTATCCAATTCCAATGTTTGCGGGATTCTGCATCATGTTTATCTCAACAATCAGTAAGTGTCTGACGTTTGTCTTTTGAGCGTGGGTCACGGGATGAGCTCTGATGGCCACGAACCTGGAACCAAGAACACACCAGACCTATGGGGGTGCGGGTGGGGCATTGGCAAAAAACGGCAGAAAGGAGGGGTCTGCAGATAGGGGTCTTCATGGGGGCAAAAGCACAATGTGGTTAATATGGAAATACACCATCGGGTTAAGGGAGGGCTTCAGAAACACCACTGTTTGCGGCGGTTCGGTCCAGCGCCAGGCGGCCTGCACTGATGTGCGGGCCTGGCCCGTCCTCTCCGCAGTGTTCGCCTTTTCCAGCAGTTACGCCTTCCTGCTAATCGCCAGGTCGCTGCAGGGCGTCGGGTCCTCCTGCTCCTCTGTAGCTGGTAGGTGTGGAAATGCCCAAGTAAATCGGTGCCCCGGGGGGTAGGGGGTGGGCTGCGGCCCGTTGGAGCGGCCACCAGCATTGCCCCGGCTGGCCGGCCCCTCACACAATTAGCGGGATAATTTAGGGAATCAAAGTATTGGTGGTCGTGGTGGGTGGTGGCGGGTTCTCAGAGAAGGTACTTGCCTCCTTCCTTGTTGGATTCTGCTTGGTCTTCTATTTTCATTTAATCCGATGGGCTAGCAAAGATCACAGTTCCGGGCTGGGGAGGAAAAGCAAGTCATAGATTATTCTTTTGGTGATCCCAGAGCTCGGCTGTCGACCATTTCTTTTCCTGTTTAGGGATGGGCATGCTCGCCAGTGTGTACACAGATGACGAAGAGAGAGGCAACGCCATGGGGATTGCCCTGGGAGGCCTGGCCATGGGGGTCTTAGGTGGGTAAGGTCCTCTGAGGAGAACTGGGAGCCTGGCTGGCACTGGGCAGTGACAGCTTCCCCTGAGTCCACATTCACGCTGACAGGCTCCACCTTTTCCCTTTTATATTCCCTACTTTCATGGAGCCTTTGAAAAATGGGGCACCTCCAGTCCTCTCGGGCCCAGATGTAAAATGATGGCTTGATGGGATGCCCCGCCAGGATCCTTCCTAGCACATCAGAGGGACCCTGCCCGCTTCTGAGTCTGCCTTCGCACCACCCTGGCTGACCTCCCAGACCAGGGGCAAGTATCCTCCCAGGACGCGATCCGGGCCCTGTCTGTGCTGGTTTTCTCAGGAGTGAAGCGCTCACTCCTGTGCCCCCTCAGCAGGGCAGTTCTATGGCCTAGATCTTGTTTCTCTCTTTACTTTGGGGGTGACCCTGAGAGTCTGCTGCCCATGTGTCAGGTGTAAAACTGCTTGGAGGAAGTTGCCAGGGCAACTTAAAACTACCGAACAGACCGTAGGAAGGCCGCCTCAAATAGTTTTTACCACAAAGCAGGGAGAGAAACGCAATGGATGGGCCTGGTGGGATTGGGGGCATTGGTCCCAGGGCCTGGCACACCCCTCTCTCTCTTCCTTGCAGTGGGCCCCCCCTTTGGGAGTGTGTTCTACGAGTTTGTGGGGAAGACGGCTCCGTTCCTGGTGCTGGCTGCCCTGGTACTCTTGGATGGAGGTGCGTCCATGTGGGTACCCTCGCTGTGACCTTGGCGTCTGTGTCAGCAGGTGCGCAGGGCCAGGCCTTTTGTTTTTCTCTTGCAGCTATTCAGCTCTTGGTGCTCCAGCCGTCCCGGGTGCAGCCAGAGGTAAGCAGCAGGGAGAGGCAGGCGCTGCGGTGGCCACGTCACCTCTTCTAACCCATTTTCTCTTGACAGAGCCAGAAAGGGACACCGTTAACCACCCTGCTGAAGGACCCCTACATCCTCATTGCTGCAGGTGGGGCTCCCCCGTCCCCAGTCCTCTTAGTTCTTCTCAGCCCAGGGTGCAGGGTGGGGGGTGAGGACCAGTGTTCATTTTGCTGCTGGAAGCGTTGGATTGTAGAAAAGCATAAAAGGCATAAAGAGGTTTTATGTCACAAAAAAATGGTTTTCTTCCGTCACTAATGTCTGACACTCAGCCAAGCTCCTGTGTTGTTTTGCATTGTGGGCAAAGATGTCTGGGTCATGGACATGTCCTGCCACAGAGGCTTGCTGTGGGCCAAGCTTGCTCTCTCTGTTTGTGTCAAAGGCCATGACTGTTTGGCCTTGAACTTCCGGAAGGAGTCCATGGCCTCACTGCAGGCATCTTAGGTGGGGTCTGATTCATCTTGGCATGTATAAACAGACACCGACAGCAGAGCCCGCAGGGCCGAGACGGCTCCGCCTTCCTGCAGAGAGGGCAGCCTGCACAGCAGCGGAGGCCGGCCTGGAAAACACCCCTTGGCTAAAGAAGGTCATGCCTTTGGGTTCTTGGCCTGGATAGGCCCAAAGGAAGCCCCGGATTCTTTGGGGCTGTCATAATGGCTGCATTCATCCAAGGGACTGTCCCCCCCAAGACCATGCCAGTGGCACAGGCCTGGGGCCGCCTAACAAGGGACCAGCCTTAGGCTGCCTGGGTCTGGATACTGTGATCCGCAGAGGCCGCCAGGGTCAGGCCAGGCGAGGCCAGCCCTGAGTTGGCATCAGACCCAGCCAGGTTTCTCTCCAGCTGGGGTCAGGTTTGCCTGAACAGGGGTCATAAACTAGAGGGAAGCTGGGGAGGCCGGGTGAACTGGGCACATGCCCTGCCTGAGGGCATTCAAATTCAGCGTTTGCAAAACCCCAGGCTGGTTTTGTTTGTTTTCTGCTGCTGGGTTTGGTCAGGGTGGCACCTATGGTCTAAGTCCTGTCTGTCGTGCCTGCTGGTCAAAGGATTGTAATCCTGGTGTGGTGACCCCTTCATGCAGGGAGCCTCCCTGGGCCCCTGACAAGATGCAGGGAGCATTCCAGAGCCCCGATGCACCTGGAGCCCTGGCTGTCCCTGGTGGGGATGAGGAGATGTGTGGTGAGAGGTGGGACTCCCCGCATGTTGGGGCAGACATCTGGGCAGGCTGTGCAGCCCCGACCCCTCCCACCTCTGCCTTTCTTTGACCCTCACTGTCTCACCCCTTCTCATGGGGGGAGATAGAGATCCACCCAGCACTGGATATCAGGCTATCGGCAGGTCCAGGCAGCCCTGACTGGGGCGGGGCGGGGGGCAGTTGGGGGCCACGTGGTGTCTCATTTGTACTAGTGGGATTTTAATTTATGGAGGTGATTCCGTAATGACATGGAGAGGTCAATACCATTGAAAGAAGATTTCATCACTTACGTTTCCCAAGTAAAGGGGGCACTCCATGTCACTCAGGGCCACGTGGGGAAGCACCGGGCTTGGTCAGGAGGCAGAGGGTGCAGGGAGGAGGCCTAGGCCAGAGCCTTTACTGGAGTTTCCATGGGAAATGCACAGCAGAGCAGGTTAAACAGCTTAGTGTTGGCTTGTTTAAATAATCCCAGCAGCCTTTGGGGCCTCAGGGCTGTCCTGGTTGCCTGGTACTTGCCCTGAGTGGATTTAAGGCAGGGGGGTGTTGGTTTGGTGTGTCAGAGCTCGATAAGGAGGATTCACAGTATGGACTCTGGATGCAGCGGGGATGGAGACAGTGCTGGCAGTTAGTTTGGCCCCATAATTAATTATGTGAAACAAATGCAGAATCTAAGAAGACACAGAATAGGGGGGCGAGGGGCGGTGAGAGTCCAGTCAATTCAGCATCATTTCTGTGTTCTGCCTTTAAATGTCACCAAGAATGAGAAGATCTTTCTTCATTATGGCAACACCTTAATCATGATTGCACAATGTTCTCTGAATTGAGATTTTTAGCAAATGAGAGCTTCCACCGGGCACAGCTTAGGAAACTCCCAGAAAGGTGGGAACAGTTCTGTGTGTCTTTTTCCAGATTATTCTACATTTATGAAGGGCTTTGGTTAACAGTGATAATGAACATTTGCAGAGATACTCCATTTATGCATAGTTGATTTTTTTAAAAAAACCCACAGCAGCACATCTGTATTGGATGCAGTGGATTTGCGGGGCATCATTAGAAACGTGTGTGTTCATTGCACAGTAAAACTTGGATTTTACTATGGAGCCTCAGGTTGTGTGTGTGGTCTGGAAGTGGCCTGTGCTGCTGGGTGGCCTCAAGCAAGCTCCCTCATTAATAAATTGGAACTCTCTTTCTTTGTTAATAAATCAGGAAGAGTGAACCAAATGATCTCTAAGGATCTCTCTGGTTCCAAACTTCATGACTCTGGGATTCTAGTTGTTTAAAATATTGATGATGATAATAAGTCAACCAGCCACCTACCCTCCTCACTATCCCCACAATCTGTTATTTATCTTTTCCTTGTAAAAGCAGGAGAAGCTCTGGGCTTCCACGCTGATTGTTCTGGCTGTGGGCATGTAGGGTTTACCTGTGTTTGGAAACAGTAGGGTGTTGACACTGGAGACCCCCCATCCCCCACAGAGCACACCAACACTCTTGCTCCCTTCCAGGGTCCATCTGCTTTGCAAACATGGGGATCGCCATGCTGGAGCCGGCCCTGCCCATCTGGATGATGGAGACCATGTGTTCCCGCAAGTGGCAGCTGGGTAAGGACTGGGCGGGCTCCAATTCTAGAACTTTGGTCCCTAGGGTGTGTCTCGTCCTTGTAGCCCTGCCAAGCTGCAGGTACCAGGATGATAAAGGGATTGTTTCTGTTTGACACTTAATGGGATTGATGCTTAGGGCAGTAGTGAGCTTTAGGGTCTGTTTGAGCTCCAGATTCTGGAATCTTTTTTTTTTTTTTTTTTTTAGCTGAGCCATCCTGCCACCTGTTGGCAGCTCAATGGCAGCTCAGCTCGGGCTGGGCATCGAACTGCTGTTGCTCAGAGCTCAGCTCGCACTCTTGAATGAGCTCTTAACCAGTTGAGCCACTCGACCAGCCCCCCAGATTCTGTATTATCATTGATGGAAGCAGAATTTGTATAGAGGCATCAGACCTGGGCAGAGATAAGAGAGGAAAAATGCATCCAGCATCACCCCATGTTTCTGAACTGGACTAGTTATAGTAAATACCTTTTATCCTTTACATTTCTTATCTTGCCTTTTCTTATTTCCATTCATTTTCTAATCTGTTAAATTTTTATATCAACATATCTTAAATTTGAAGAGTCCTTTTATATTTACCCTGAGTGGTTGTGTGTGTGTGTGTGTGTGTGTGTGTGTGTGTGTGTGTGTATTAGGGGTGGGGGCCGGGCTGGCATGTGTTGGTTGTTGAAACAACATTCTCTTACCATTTAATAGGATGACTTCCAATCACTTTCCATCTCAGCCTCTTGTAGTTTCCCTGGTCTCCGTGCTGCCTAGGGGCCCTGAGCCTTCTCAGTTCAGTTTCTCTAAAGGAACTGACTCCTGCCAGAGTGAGCCATTGAGGGTTGGGAGGTGGGGGGCAACTGCTCTTAAAAGAGCCTTTCTACGCCTCAGCCCTCAGCCTTACAGTCACAGTACCTGGAGCCTTCAGTTCCCGAACGCTCTGTGTTCGGAGCACAAAAGGCCTTGGTTTGTTGGCTGTTCTGTGTGCAGGTGGAAGGTTCCAGTGTGCTCGGCTGTGTCTGTCACTGCGCTCTCTGCTAGCTCCTCCCTCTTGCTACTGTTCCTCCTCTCTCATTTTGGCCATCCTTGGGCATAGAGGGGGAGGGTCTATAGTTTTCTTTTACTCCTTGAATAAAACTTAAATGGAATTTGGGGTGGGAATGGAGAAAAACCTATAGATTAAACATGCCCTGTTTAACTGGAAGCCCATCATTCATTTCAGTGACAGCATATTGTTCTATTTTAAGGTTATACCATAAATTTTTAACCTCTCCCTATTGTTGGACATTTGGGTTAATTCCAGTTTTTGTCCTTAGAAACCATACTGCAGTGAAATATCCTTTACATGTATTCTGTTCATGTTTGGCAATATATCTGTAGGGCAAATTCCTAAAAGTCAAATGGGCATTTTGATATTTGGTAGCATTGTCCCAACGTACGTATGATCCATCTTTCAGTTTTTCCCAATGGAATGTGTGGTTTATCATGTTGATATATTTTTACAAATTCTTTATGAATGAAATTGAACATCTTTTCATGTCTATTAGCCATCTCTTTATTTTACTGTGAATTTCTTATTAATATACTTTGCCCATTTTCCCCCTATGGAGTTGTTTGTCCTTTTCTTATTGATTTTAGGTGTTCTTTATATATTATGGTATCAATCCTTTATTAGATGATTCACATATATTGACCTTACTTTGTTGTATGTCTTTTGACTTTATAGATAGTATTTTTTTTTTTTTTGCCACTCAGAACATTTAAAATACCACCAGTCAGATTTAGCATTCTTCCTCTTTATGTAATTGTCATTTCAAGTCAGGCACAAAAAGGCCTTTCTTTTTCCCATACCAGTATTATTTTTTTCATCCATGTTTTCCTCTAGTAAATTTATGATGGGTTTCTTAAATCTTGGATTTATATGGAATTAGTTTTATTGTAAGGAGTGTGATAGGGCTCTGACGTGGCTGTTTTCTGGGTGGCCGCTCAGTTGTCCCAGGACCACTCACTGCCCCTGGTACTCTGTCTGATTTCTCTGATCTCTGTCCTGCTCAAAACGACGTGTGTTCTTGGGTTTCCTTCCTGGATCATCTCTTGAGTCCATGTATCTGCTTGCATTCCTGTGTCCATACTTCCTGTAGCTTTAGAATATTTGTTTACTGTCTGGAAGGCTTGTCTGTACTCACACACTCTTTTCTTTAAGAATTTATCAGTTATCCTTCCTAGAGATTGTTCATTTTTTCATAGTTCTTTGGACTTACATACTGATATCTTCAGATGAAGAGTCTTGGTTCTGAATTCAGTTGACATTTTTAGTGCCCTCCAACCTCTCTAGGGGACCTTATTTTCCCTCAGGAATTGGGTCCTGTGTGGTGGTGCCTTGCCAGATGCTGCTGTCTCCTGGTTCAGATTGGTCCCTGCTCTTCCTGCCTCACTGCCATTGGCCTGCCTGGCCACCAGTCCTTTGGGGTTGTGCATTGAATTGCTGTGTTCTTTCATCAAATAATCCTTCATTATAAAGCTTCCAATGTCTGGAAAGGGGGAGGGGTGTGTGAATGCGGAGGAACTGCTAATGGGTGTGAGGTTTCTTTTTGGGGCGATGAAAGTATTTTGGAATGAAATAGTGGTGATGATTGCACAACCCTGTGAATACACTGAAAACCACGCAACTGTACACTTTAAAAGGGTGAATTTTAGGGGATGCAAATTATGTTACAAAACAAAAGCAAACGCAAGCCCCAAGCAACAGGAGTGATTCAGTGAAGGAGGAAAGATTCTTGGAGCTAAGTGAAGGCTGGTTCTTAGAAAATTTAGCTCTGAACTTCCTGCCAGTGGAGACAGCAATGGAAGCGCAGACTCTGAAAGCTCCTAAGGAGAGCGCTCCACTTTGCGGGTGGATGGACCTCTTCTTACCCTGAGTTTGCAAATAGTGCTTTTGCCAGAGGTGGGGAGACACCCTTCAGGCCTTGCTGCTGGTGCTGTGGACGCTGTTTTTCGGACTCCCTTTCTCTCTGGCCCCTGTAGTGGTGAGGGCCTCTGGGGGTTTTCAGGAGATGCCCTGTGTTTGCCTGCAAGGGCTGGGAGTCACTCTCATGCTTGGCTTTGCAGCGCTCTTGGGCCTGAGATGCTTTGTTGACATTTCTGAAGTTTTCAGTTAACTGAGTTATTGCCCTAACTGAGTGTGTCCGGGCCTTATGTGGACACTTAAGCTGTTTGTCCTCTTCCTCTCCAGACACAGCGTGAGGCTTTCTTTATAAAATCTTTGAAGTCAATGAGAGGCCCTGGGCCATTCTGACCAGATAGCAGGCCACCTGGCAGCCTGGATTTCACCAGGAGAGCCTCTGGTGGGGCTTATCACACAAGACAGATGTTCACCTTTCCAACAGTGAGACCGTGCCTCCCTTGCCTCAGAGAAAGACTTACTTGGGTTTCTTCCATAGAACCACTTTTCTGTACTTGTTTGTGGTGTCATCTCCGGTATGAGAGCAAACACCCTCCCCACGTGGTCTCCGTAGCTTGCGGCCCGCCTCTGACAAGGCCTTTCAGGCCCCTCTGAGCCTTGGTGAGAAGGGCATCCTGGGTGACACAGCATGAGGACCATTCTCCTGAGGCGAGGACCCAGTGCGGAGAGGGGACACAGCACTGCCCCCACGGCCCCGGCAGCTCAGCACCCTCCTGTCCAGGGTCTTGTGCGAGCTCTTTCCAGTCCACTGTGAAAAGGGAAGCCGGTCTGCTCTGATGCTTCCCCGACTCTTTCTGGAGAAAGACCGTAAATAAGATATGAAGTCAGAGCAGAATAATCTCACGAGGTGACACCTCATTTCTCCTGCTGAACGCTCCGAGGTACCAATCACTGTGCAGGAAGGCGCCACCTTCCTGGAGGTTTGATGGCTGGCATTAGCTTTGAGAGGTACAGTGAGAGGCAAGGCTAGTGTGTCCTGGAAGAGGCAAGATGACATGTGTTCGTTTGTGTGCTGGTGAGCTGCCTGGTCAAGAGCCTCCGGGGCCTGTGCATTTTGAGGGCAGGGGACACCTGCTGACCATCTAGTGTCTCCCATGTGTGTCTGATACTCAGTCATGTGATTGACAGCAAAGCAACGTCCACCATGTGTGGGCAAGGCTAGAATCAAATCTGGTATATCTGCTTTCAAGAGAAAAACACTCAAGTTTTGAACACTGAGAGTTTGACAAGCCATCTATTGGAAAGAGATTGTCCTGTGTCCTAATAGTGGTTGGGGACCAGAGAGGACTGATGTGGACGAGCCCCCTGGCATCCAGGCAGGGTCTGATCTGAGCAGGCCTTTTGTCCTACAGTCAAGGGCAACCACTGCCACCGCCGAGTGACCTGGCTTGCATGGTCCCTCTCCTGGAAGAGTGTTAAACCCCAGATGGGAACATTTCAGTCCCGTTATGACTTGGCCACAGTAAATATAGGCATTTATTTTTTTGACATGGAACGATGTTAATAAAGCTAATTGATTAAAGCAGGACATAAACAGTAGATATACTCTCATTTTTTTAGGAAAAACAAAATCCTGCCCACACACACTTATTTATATACATAGAAACTTACAAGGGAAGATAACTTTGGCGGTCATCTGAGTGATGGAGTTTGGGAGAATTTCTTAACTTTTTGCTTTGTGCTTATCTTAATGTTCCCTAATTTTTCCCATGCCTGTTGTCTTATTTCTGTCATACAAAATAACGAAAAGGAGAGGACAGGCACAGATGTGTGGGAGAGCAGGGCCCTGCTCCAGCAGGCCGGAGCTGCCAGTATTGGTCAACGTGAGAAGCACACCACCAGGCAGAGATGAAGCCGCTGATAGAGAAATGAATTTCATTTCTGGAGTGTCTCCCCAGCTCTGTGCGGACGGATAAGCCCTGTGGGGTCCAGCCAGGATCCGGCAAGCGCCGGATATTAGCTGTTCGGGTGCAGGCCACAGGGCTTCATTTCATCTCCTCTAATCACCATGGTGTTTTCTACAATTATTAGTTTTTCTAACATTTGACTGATATCAGTACTGATACGATGTCTGTTTCATAAATTTACAGGCGTTGCTTTCTTGCCAGCCAGTATCTCTTATCTCATTGGAACCAATATTTTTGGAATCCTCGCACACAAAATGGGGAGGTAAGAGGAAATGAAAACAACACTCACTCTGTTATAATAATGCCGTTCTTTAAAAAAAATTCTCTGGGTTTCTACCTTAGCTATTACAAGTAATGGTTTTGATTTCCATTGAAAATTTGCACTGAGGGAAGAAAAAGGAACAGTCATTCATTGATGGCGCTTTTTTTGTTTTTTGATAGGTGGCTGTGTGCTCTTTTAGGAATGATAATTGTTGGAATCAGCATTTTATGTGTGAGTAAAAAATGACATTTAACAAGTGGAAACAGTCTGCAAATAAAACTTTTGCTTTGGGCAAGAATCACCAAGAAATATTTTACAGCAGTTTGAAGTTTGTTGATTGAGTTCTGTTATATCTTCCATTGTCTTCTAATTTTTTATCATCATAAAAATTTTGGACAAGACTCTCCAAAGGATAAGTTTTCATCTTATGTCAGTTGGGAGCTATTTAGAATGTTTTATTACATAATTTATATTTCACTCCTCACTTCCCCTCCCATCATCTTAAACATTACAATGTCTTCAACTCTTTAGGGTGACTACCCTGAAACAATAGCAAGATATTTTTCTAAAATAAAACATCTTCTTCCAATGGCCAATATCTACTCCAAACATGGCCCTTGGGTCCTCATCAGAAATGGAGTGTGGACTAGGCTGATTTTTCACATCTGGCAGTTGATCAGATTTTCATGGTGTTCTCAGAATTCATTTCAACTTCAGCTTTTAAAGATTTGGGGGGTCCAGTTCCCCCCAAATCCCATCCTCCTTCCTCCTATGTCCGTCAGAAGGGTCATGCAAACCTGGCTGGAAAAAATCTATTTTTAAGGATTCCCAAGATGATTTCGAGTTGGCTCTTATGTTATTGTAGTATAATGTTTATTTCCTCTTACAGGTTCCTTTTGCAAAAAACATTTATGGACTCATAGCTCCCAACTTCGGAGTTGGTTTTGCAATTGGTAAGTCACAGGAGCCTTGTGCCTAAATTTAAAAATCTGTTTTCCCCACTACTAAGAATTCCTGTTGCTTGGGAAACCATAGTTACTCAACCAACAATTTCTAGGAGCTTGAGAGGGGGCTGTGGGCAGCTGCAGTCTATCCAAAAATTGTCCACAGAACAATACCTGCTTCCAAGCACTAGTCATTTTGTTTCCTGAAACCAGTATTTTTTTTCTTTTATTCTTTTATTGTGAAATAAACATTTTTTAAAAATTAGCTTCAGGTGTACAACACAGTGCAATAGTTATACTTTTTACTCCTCAAAGTGACACCCCCCCTCACCCAATTCGCCACCCCACTCCTCCCCCCATATCATACATATCTACTACAATTCCTTTCACTCCCTTCCACCATATAATCCACATCTCGTGACTATCTATATATTCAATTATAGTTGGCATACAATATTATACAACATCAGTTTCAGGTACACAGTGCAGTGATCAAGCCTCTACTCCATCCATGAAGTGGTCTCCCTAACAAGACATGTGACCATCTGACACCCCACAAAATATTTACAACATTATATTCCCCGAACTGTCTTTCATATCCCTGTGGCAATATTGTAGTTACCTATTTATGCTGTCTAATCCCTTCCCCTTCTCTCTCATCCCCACCCACCTCCCAACTAGCAACCCTGGTTTTTCTCTATATCTATGAGACTGTTTCTGTTTACTTTGCTCATTCATTCAGTTTTTCAGATTCCACATATAAGTGAGATCATATGGTATTTGTTTTTCTCTGACTGACTTATTTCACTTAACATAATAGTCTCGAGTCCACCCATATCGTTGCAAGTGGTATGATTTCATTCTTCTTTATAGCCGAGTAATACTCCATTGTATAAATGTACCACAGTTTTTTAATCCATTCATCTACCGATGGGCATTTCGGTTGTTTCCAAGTCTTGGCTATTGTAAATAGCGCTGCAATAAACATAGGGGTGCATATATTTTTTCGAATTAGTGTCTTGGATTCTTCTGGGTAGATACCCAAGAGTGGAATTGCTGGGTCATACGGTAGTTCCATTTCCAGTTTTTTGAGATACCTCCATACTGATTTCCATAATGGCTTCACCAATTTGCAGTCCCACCAACAGTGCACCAGGGTTCCCTTTTCTCCACAACCTCACCAGCACTTGTTGTTTGTTGATTTGTTGATGATAGCCATTCTGACTGGAGTGAGGTAGTATCTCATTGTGGTTTTTATTTGCATTTCTCAGATGATTAGTGAGGTTGAACATTTTTTCATATGCCTGTTGGCCATCTGTATGTCCTCTTTAGAGAAATGTCTCTTCATATCCTCTGCCCATTTTTTAATTGGGTTGTTTGTTTTTTTGGTGTTGAGTTTCATGACTGTTTTATAAATTTTGGATATTAACCCCTTGTCAGATATATCATTGGCAAATATCTTCTCCCATTCAGTAGGCTGCCTTTTTGTTCCATTGATGATTTCCTTTGCTGTGAAAAAACCTTTAAGTTTGATGTAATCCCATATGTTCATTTTTTCTTTTACTTCCTTTGCCCGAGGGTATATATCAGTAAAAATATTACTCAGGGCAATGTCTGCAAACTTACTCCCTATGTTTTCTTCTAGGAGTTTTATGGTTTCAGGTCTTACATTTAAGTCTTTAATACATTTTGAGTTTGTTCTCGTATATGGTGTAAGTAGGTGGTCCATTTTCAGTTTTTTGCACGTGTCAGTCCAATTTTCCCAGCACCATTTATTAAATAGACTACCTTTACTCCAATGTAAATTCTTGCTTCCATTGTCATAGATTACATGACCGTATATGGATGGGTTTATTCCTGGGCTCTCTATTCTGTTCCATTGGTCCATGTGTCTGCCTTTATGCCAGTACCGTACTGTTTTGACTACTGTAGCCCTGTAGTATGTTTTGATGTCAGGCAGTGTGATGCCTTCCACTTCGTTCTTATTTCTCAGGATTGCTGTGGCTATTCGGGGTCTTTTGTGGTTCCATATAAACTTTAGGATTCTGTGTTCTATTTCTGAGAAAAATGTCCTTGGTAGTTTGATTGGAATTGCATTGAATATATATATTGCCTTAGGTAGTTTTTTTTTTTTTTTTTGAGGGCAGTGTCACTGGCCCTCCTATGTGGGACCGAACTGGGGCCGCTGGCTTCCCAAGCCAGTGCTTAACCACCGCGCCACTCGGCCGGCCCTATTTGTATCTTCTTTGATTTCTCTCTTCAGTGTCTCATAATTTTCTGAGTACAAGTCTTTTACTTCTTTAGTTAAATTGATTCCTAGATATTTTATTGTTTTTGAAGCAATTGTAAAAGGGATTGATTTCCTGATTTCTTCTTCTGATAGCCTACCATTGGTGTATACAAATGAAACTGATTTCTGAATATTAATTTTGTATTCTGCTACCTTACCACATTCGTTGATCAGTTCTAGCAGTTTTTTGGTGGAGTCTTTGGGATTCTCTATATATAGTATCATGTCATCTGCATATAATGACAATTTTACTTCCTCTTTTCCAATTTGGAAGCCTTTTATTTCATTTTCTTGTCTAATTTCTGTGGCTAGAACTTCCAGAACTATGTTAAATAGAAGTGGTGAAAGTGGGCAGCTCTGTCTTGTTCCTGATCTTAAGGGGAAAGCCTCCAGCCTTTCCCCATTGAGTACGATGTTCGCTGTGGGCTTATCACATATGGCTTTTATTATGTTGAGATTTGATCCCACTATTCCCACTTTGCTAAGAGTTTTTATAATAAATGGCTGCTGGACTTTGTCAATTGCCCCCTCTGCATCTGTTGATATGATCATATGATTTTCATTTTTCACTTTGTTAATGTGATGTATTATGTTAATTGATTTGAGGATATTGAACCAACCTTGCATACCAGGAATGAATCCCACTTGATCGTGATGCATGATCTTTTCAATGAGATGCTGAATTCGGTTTGCTAGTATTTTGTTGAGAATTTTTGCATCTATGTTCATTAGGAATATTGGCCTGTAGTTTTCCTTTTCTTGTAGTATCTTTGTCTGACTTAGGAATCAGGGTGATAGTGGCTTCATAGAAAGAGTTTGGGAGCCTTCCCTCCTTCCATACCCCTTGGAATAGTTTGAGGAGAATAGGCATCAATTCTTTTTTGAATGTTTTGTAAAATTCATCTGTGAAGTCATCTGGTTCAGGGCTTTTGTTTGTTGGAAGATAGTTGATTACTGATTCAATTTCCTTGGCAGTAATCAGTCTGTTCAAAGTTTCTGTTTCTTTTTGGTTCAGACTTGGTAGATTGTATGCTTCTAGAAATTTATCCATTTCTTCCAGATTGTCAAGTTTGTTAGCATATAGTTGCTCATAGTATTTTCTTAAAATTTTCTGTATTTCTGTGGTATCTGTTGTCACCTCCCCTCTCCCATTTCTGATTTTATTAATTTGGGTCCTCTCTGTCTTTTTCTTGGTGTGTCTGGCTAAGGGTCTGCCGATCCTGTTTATCCCCTCAAAAAACCAACTCTTTCTGAAACCAGTATTTTTAAAAGCCTGGTATTTACAGAAGCAAGCTGGTGCTCCACTGCTGTGCCTGGGCAAACAAGAGAATCCCTCACTTAGAGCACTTTGTTTGGGCTCAGATCTGTGAACAGACATTCTCAGATGAGACTGGGGGACCAAGGCTTCACATGTAGTTTTTATAAGGTTTGGGACAGAAAAGGTGGACTGACGTCTCCTTGACGACCTGTGCTGCAGGTATTTTCATGGGCAAAGGAAATGTGTCTTTATAATGTAAGGAGCTATAATACGTTAGGAAAAGTCTTGTTAATATTTTGGATAAAGATTGGGTTGTCAGGAAAATCATAACGTATTTTTTCTCTGTTTTTCCTTGCAAAAATGCATCATGACTTTTCCGACAACCCAGTAGTATGCATTTGTTTCTCATGTATAACATACAGATTGATCATGATAAAAGTAAATGCTGAATCTATCCCAAGGTAAAGGCAGGAATTTAATCTTTGCATGGGAAGGAAGGGAGGATGGACCTTTGCTGACCCCTGGTACCAGGGTATGTTCCCCTGATGTATATACTGTCTTCTCACCGCACCTTCGTAGCATCAATCACAATTGCAATTCATTTTTCAACCCTTTTTAAACATCCAACTCCTATGTTCATATGACCCTGTGTCATATTAGGTGATCAGCAAATACTAGTAGAGTGAAAGAAATTTCCCTCGTCCTCCTGCCCCTCGTGCTGGTGGAGGGGAGGGAACTACCATTTGAGGCCTCACAGATGCTGCCTCATTGTAGCTGGTTGTTACCACCCCTTTTGGATAGATAGGAAACCAGTGTTCAGACAGAGAAGGCATGACCGTGGTCACCCAGCCAGGGATTGGAACCCAGAACTTGGAACATGTGTTCTTTCTTTATGTTTCCTGTCCCCAACTATCGAAGAGACCAGAGATTCTAACACTGGTCTTGGGGGTGGTAGGGTTTGTTATTTCACACACAACCCCCACCCCTAAAATGAGCAAACCTCTTTCGATTTCAGTTTCCTGAGGAGGGCCAGATGGTCCCTCAGACGCCTTCATGTTCTGGTTCTTTCTGATCCTACTAGTGTGAGGCCAAGGTGTGCATGGGGAGGGACTGGGCCAGGCATGTGGGCGTGTCCACTTGTTGAGGGCAAGGGGCGAATGCACCAAAAAATAGTCAGGAAAGCACCAACAGGAAGCAGGCTAGGGGGCCATGCAGCCAGTCACCTGCTGCACCTGGAGCAGGCAGGTGAGCCACCAGAGGGCTGGGTGCCCTCCACCAGCAGACGGCCCATTCAGACAGTGGGGCCAAGGTGAGGCAAGGCAGAGAAGAGGCAGATGGTGGCCTGGGTTCCAGTCCCAACCTCAGCTACCTTTAGTCAGTCCTGAGTGAATGGCGTACTGTAGGGAGTTGGCCTCAAGAATTGCAGCTGGTGAAGATGAAAGGGGAAGGGATACCAGGGTTGTGAGGCTAGGATGTGGTCTTGACATTCAGTCCATTTTTGGTTTCAATCAGTTTTCTATAGACTGTGTTTCCTGACTGTCCACAGGCATGGTGGATTCATCAATGATGCCCATCATGGGCTACCTGGTCGACCTGCGGCACGTGTCTGTGTACGGGAGTGTATACGCCATTGCAGACGTGGCATTTTGTATGGGATATGCTATAGGTAAGGTCACTGGCTTTTCCAAACAACCTTTGATCTCAGTGCACGAGATAATGCCTACTGAAAGTTATTTAAACCTTTGCATCATTCTGTGTACAAGACATTTTTACAGAGAACTTGATCTAATTCTCTGTTTCCTGAAAGGTCCTTCCGTTGGTGGAGCTATCGCAAAGGCAATTGGATTTCCGTGGCTCATGACAATTATTGGAATAATTGATATTCTTTTTGCTCCTCTCTGCTTTTTTCTTCGAAGTCCACCTGCCAAAGAAGAAAAAATGGTAAGAAAATTTGAGGATGTATTGAAGTGTTTCTTGATCATTTTAGCATGGTCTTCCGGATGATTTCTTCATGGCTTTGTTCTAAAATTACATTTCTGCTCCTTTTGGGCAGAACTTGCCAAACATAAAAAAAGGTTAGAGTTCCTTTTTAGTTTATACCACACAGGGCAGCAATTTCTTTTACTATGTCAAGATTATGTTTATAAATGTGAAGAATGAAATAGTTTTTGTACATACATCAGCAGTCAGCAAGCACTTTTGTCAACCAAATAGAAATATCGGATAGTTCAATATATTTTTCTAAGGTTCTTCATATTCTTGAACACATATATATATATTTTTTTTGCCTCCTATGCTTACCCCTAAGATTAAGCATTTTTGGGTGCTGTTTGCCTTTCTCCTAACCCTACAGCTTTTTGTCACAGTGTGCTAGTCTTTACTGCATAAGGTTCTAGAGGTGGTTTTAGTGTAGGTTACAGACCCTTATGGAAAAATAATTGTCTATGCACCTTTGGGCGCATGTGAGCACACTTAACCTTGAAATTCATAATTTCATTACCAAAGTCATAGCTATAGGCAAAATAGTCTAAAGTGTTCCTCTTTTGAACAAGTTCAAACCTATCAATTCTGAATTTGAATTTTGAAATGCATCAGTCACTTTAACCTTTGTGATAAGTGTTTCTACCTGATGGCAGTGGTGTCGCTGATTTTTAAACATCCAATAGTGATAGGCACTCATCCAACTCAAAGAAGAGTGTCTTAGATTAAGACAGAGCAAGAGAAACAAGGCGAGGGGAGATGGCATTTTTGGTTTATGAATGGATATGAGGTTCACTAGTGATGTTTTCCTGGGAGCACAGCAGACGTTCTTTCTGATGGTTAAACTGAAATCGGTCTTAATGCTTTCGCATTTCTTGAATTGCCCTTTGTATGATTTCCCCCAAATAGTGGACGTGAAGACAGAACAGACCCCAAAGTTAGGTTATATGCAGCCTTTAATTTGGGGGGGCACTTGTGGCATTCATCAAGTCATTCAGTATATTTAACAATACATCCCCACACTGTGCCCTTTATTATGCAGGATTGAACTAGATGATTTTGAATTAGCCACCACCTGCTTGTCTCAAAGAAGAGCTGTGGAAATATTCTGGTGGCAGTCGCCCCTTTCTTCCTGCCTCTCGCTTAGATGCTTCTCCAGCTCTGAACACCTGTAGCACTTTATTGTACGTCTCTTAGGGCACTTATCTGGTTTCCAGCCTGGCTGTTTAAGTTTTTTTTCCCATCTTTGTTTGACCCCAGCAGTGCCTTGCCCAAATCAGGGGCAGAAAATTCTCAGTGCAACAACTGACAACTGTCATTCTGTTGCCGCCATATCAGTGTGATTAATCACGTACAAATGCTTCTGTCACCCAGGAGACTGTTTAAGACTCTGGGGAGATAGTGCAGGGCTAGCGCGGGCCCTGGAGCTGGTCTGTGACATGGGGAAACGGTAGCAGCTGTCTCATAGCGTTGTTGTGGGGATTACATGAATGAACCCCAACAGAGTGCTTAGCCCATGTCAGGCACGCAGTAAATGCTCAGAAAGTGTGCTACGCTTTCCAATACCACCCTACTCTTCTTTCGTGCTCTTCCTTAACTCTTGATTCTGACCCTCTCTGTCAGCCCAGCAGCCCACCAGCCCGGCAAGATGAAAGCTTCCTTCTGCTTTTGCTATTCAGGCCCAGAACAGCTGAATGGGCTTCTCTGGCTGTTGTGTTATCTGTTTGTCCCCAGCAGCATGATGGCTTATCTGGGGTATTGGAGGAAATGGGTGAGATCAGAGAATGGGTGGGGGTGGGGAGGGGGGAGGGGTATGCTTGCGCAGCCACCCACTGCCCTGTGATCCACAAAATGACGGCAGAGGCTGGCAGGCTGGCCTCAGCACGCCTTCTCGTTCCACATTTAAACCAATCTTTTAGTTCATCTAAGAAGAAAAATGCTGAAGGAAGTAGAAGAGGTAATCCCAAAAGGCAAAGCAACAGAAATTACAGGCTTCCAGAAAGCCACTCTCACTGTAAAATGTCAGACTCCTTCATAAGTGCCGAGCAAGGTGAATCATTCAAAACTGGAGGAAACATGCATCTCCCCGCCCGTGACGGATGCCTCCGCCCGCTGTGGAAGGCGACATTTGAGGGTGATGGCCCACAGCCACTGCCGACTCATTGTGCAAGCAGAGCAGGAGGAAACTGGTGGCAACTGATAGCACCTAATGATAAGGGGGGCTGAGGGCAAGACAGTGGCGTGCCATGGAGGGGAGAGAATTGATTACGGCCCATTTCAGGAAATCCAATACAGACGAGTGTCAGCGCTGGGGACCAGCATTATCAAATGCAGGGGGATGTGAGAGCCGGAATAAGGCGCACAGACCTGAGCAAATAATTCCGTCATTAGGCAGCATTCTGATCCTGTGGAGCGCACCTAAGCGGTTTTATACTGAAAGGTCTAATGCCGTTTTCTCGGAGCCCAAGTCATAAACTAGTTTGTGAGCACTTAGAATTTTCTTCCATTTGTTTACTGAATTTATGGGTGCTTTTTTGTTTTGTTTTGTTTTTTTAATTAGTGTTGAGTTATCAATTCAGGTGGAGAAAAAAAAAACCTGAAGTATTACTCAAGCATGTCAGCAAGCAGAAGAAATAGCAACCCTGTCATTTGAGGAAAACCGGGCACCAGTTGTGAGAGAATCAACATGGCAGCTTGGGGTACTCATTTTAAAGATAGGGCATATTTCTTACATCTTACTCTTTTTTTTTTTTTTTTAAGGGCAGTGTCACTGGCCTTCATATGTGGGACCCGAACTGGGGCTTCGGGCGTCCCAAGCCAGCGCTTAACCACCGCGCCACTCGGCCGGCCCACTTACATCTTACTCTTGAAGTTTCTAATGGTTGCCCAGACAGGAAAGTGGGTGGTTTGAGGACTTGAGCTTTGTTTGCCTGGGTGGCTCTGAGCTCTCTGAGGGTCCTCGGTCCTGTGTCTCCATGCTGCGAGGGTGCTGGATGGGGCGGCCGCAAGCTATGGAGACTGCATACTATAACCTAAAGAAAGGTGTCCCTTTGCAGGGCACTTCCATAGCAGCTGCAAAACCATCAGTTTTTTAGATGTGGTAGGTAAAACTTTTCTAGGATGCAGGCCTGGTATTTTTTTCAAGTCTTGAGGAACTCTTACATTTAATGCTTTTACTGTTTCACTATCCCAGCCTCATATTTGTGTTACTTTTACACTGTGTTTGGTCCAACATGATTTTACCACTCCGGAGATCCTGACTGTCTGATAGGAAAGCAGGCGTTTGGTAGGGACTAGGGCTCAACTCTCCGTAGCTGGGCTTTGCTCTGAATCCCAACAGCCCCCTTCTCTCCGTTTTTCCTTCAGCTGGGAGTCACACACACCTTTCTCCCCCGGGCAGGGCACGGGATGCTAGATGAAACGACCAGGCTGCTCACAGCCACTCTGAGGGGTCCCTCACGCACTTCACTTACCCCTGACCCTGTCCATGCCCCTCTGTTCATGACACTTTTGGAATATTACATGCCATCTGGTTTATTGAATCATGTATAACTTCCTTAAAAAGTGAAACAGTCGCACAATACATCTTTCAAAACAGATTCAAAAATCGGTAAGCTAGGTTTTAACAGCTGGAGACGACATTTCAAGGAAGACAACTTCTTTACCTAAAACAGGCTGTGTCACAAGGGTGGTTTGGCTGAACTGATAAATTCTGACCATTTCAATCTGTATGATGTCAAATAACCGGTCTGACTGAACTTGTTCCCTTGCAATGCACAGTCTGTGCGCCCAGTGCGAGGCCCCGGGCTCCTTAAGAAGTCTGCATGCGTGTGGTCAGCTCTGACAGTAGGTGAGGTAGGAAGTGAAGGCACTTAGAAGTAAGCTGGACTAGTGGCCGTCCTTTCTAAGGCGACCTCGCTGCCTGTGAGCCGAGGGTCACTGCCCCTTGCTGGGCACCCAGGGCCCTGCAGTCTGGCCCCAATCGGGCTTCCTGGCTAATGTCCCTCTGTGGCTCATCAGCAGCTCTCTCTATAGTGACAGGGTGGTTTATTTAGTGTCCCTGGTTTACCTAATGTCCTGTTTGGTAAATAATCCACGCTGTGCTCATTCCCTCACAGTGTAAATCCTTTCCATCAGTCAAGGTTCAACTTGAACCCCGTCTCCTCTGTACAGTGAGCCCCGTGGAGCCTGTCATTGCTCATGCAGTGAGGTGACCACGTTGCTGGCATGGGACTTTAGGGGCACTGACATGAGTACTGAGCAGGTCCCCACTAAGCTGTTGTCAGCCGTGACTGCGATAGCCCCACGTAACTAGGGCAGTGCTTTTGCAGCAGGTCGACATGCCTTTCGTGAGGGTAGGGTCCTGGAATTTCATCTTTAACCTGCCCGCCCTCAAGTGATCCTTGGGCACCCCTCTTTGAGGATCATTGATCTAGGGAGATGAGACCCAGAGCTCTTTGGGGGTTAAGCCTTTTGTGCAACCAGGACACATCCACAGCGGGCAATGGTCCTAGCATACAAAGTCTGTTGCCTCAATTACTTCTTTTTAGAAATTGAGCTCTTTATTAAATATATGTATCAATTCACTTGGAAAGAAGCATAATAAAAAAAAATGGAGTTAAATTTGCAGCTGACAGTTCAAGCTGGCAGTCTAAGAGGGTCAAGGAAGTCCTTATCTTGACATGTCACCCAGGCAGTTCACTTTAGAATTTCTTGAGAAATGATAAGTGGATTACGCACTGAGTGGGGTCATAGCAGCTTATCAAATCTTTGGGACAAGAACTGGGGAGGAGTAGCTGACAAACACCAAAGAGAGGCTGCAGTAGGCCATTGCAAGATCAATTTTAATCCACATAAATGTTTCCATTTAGATTTTCAAGCTGCACAAACAGGTATTGGGGGAATAGTTCATGTGGCAGCAAACTCCAAAAGACATAACCTGATGAGAATTCCTCTTAGTTGTCCCCAGTGTCCCACTGCCGACTGTGGCCCTGACTGTGCCGTGGGGTGCCGCCCAGGAGCAGACTTTGCCGGACGGCCGCCTGGGCCCACCTGGGCCCCATGCGAGCTGTACCTCTCTTGGTCAGTTCTTGCACCTCTGTGCCTACACGGAGGGTTATCAGCCTGTTGTTACACAGGGTTACTGTTGAGGGATCGCACTGAAATTGCTCAGCATGATCAACATCGGCTGTTATCGGACTTCATGCTTGATCTGTACATTTATAGAAGGAATACTGACTCGAGGGCTGGTCAGTTGACAGTTTTTTGTTTAATTTCCAGTAACAGTAGGGGAGTGCACAAGATTTTTGTGTTCATAAAAGGAATGTATTTTTTTTTTTTTAATCATACATTTGAGCAAGAGGAGGGCTGCCAAGAATTGGGGACAGGTGGTCTGGAAGTGCCATTTAGGAAGGGCCCTGCGCTGCCAGTCTAGGGGAATTTACGGTGCCGATAGTCCAAGGGCAGTCGAGAAAGATGGCTGGAGTCGGAAATGGATCCACGAATGGAAACAGTGGAGACAGATTCTAGTCCAGCCTCGGGTACGTTTCTAATACGAGAGCTCACCTCATGAAGGAGAGAACTTGTTTTCACTACGATGTTGCCACAGTGGAGTCTGTGAACAGAAGCTGGATTGGGTGACCTCCAGTAACCACTGCCCTCAATTCCAACATTCTTCCTGAACCTAACCTGCGCACCCCCTTCTCCATAGCTATGGGCTCCCCGGAATCGACCTGCCCCTGGCAGGTATACTGAAAGTGCTTTGGAGATTGCTGCTGCTGTGTCCTGTTGCCTGAAAGCTTCACTGGGCACAGAACTCCAGGTTTTCTGGACCCGGCATCCGGCAGTTGCACCGTACAACTGGTTAATACTATACATATAGCTTTCAAACTAGTAATCCTTAAAAATGGTAGGTTAAAACCATCTTATCTTTATGAAACAGGAAGTTAATCAATCTGTACTTTGCTCTCTTTTAGGCTATTCTCATGGATCACAACTGCCCTGTTAAAACAAAAATGTACACTCAGAATAATGTCCAGTCGTATCCGTTAGGTGATGAAGAATCTGAAAGTGACTGAGACCCTCAAAAGTCATCCAAGTATTTAATTGTATAAGTGTTTCCAGTGAAATGACTCATCCAGAACTATCTTAGTCACACCATTCATCCCTGATGAAAGAGTAAAACAACCAAAGGTTATTATTTCTTTTCCGTGGTTATGGTCGATTGCCAACAGCCTTATAAAGAAAAAGCAGCTTTTCTAGGGGTTTGTATAAAGTGTTGAAAACTTTATTTTATGTATTTGGTTTTATTAAATATACAATATATTTTGACGAAACAGATAATAGTGTAAATCTATAAATATTTGAATCCAAATCAAATAATTTTTTAACTTACATTCACGAACACTTGGGCAAAAAAATCTTATATTTTTTCTGAGTATTGGTAATGAGTGTTTAAAACTAAAGCACACATTATCTCCGAGACACTTCCAACCATTATGTAACTAGAAGGAAGTCTGAAATACAGAATCAAGTAAGACAGCATGTGTTATGTGTTGAGTGTTGAGTTCTTCAGCTTATAATTAGTAGGAGTTAAAAGCTAGCTATCTCAAATGGGGAGGATAAGAACTTGAGTCAGTTATCTTTTGGATTTATCCATAACTCTTAGCTGGCATTAATTATCTGTATGTAATCACCTACCTGGAAACAGATTGTTGTAAATTGTTTACACGTCATGTGGTTGGCAGCAAACAGTAAAGCCAGTAAGGGGAAAATAGTAAAATGTTCTAAAAGCAAAGAAAAATGCCCAAATATATAGTTATGAACAAGTAGTTTTCCCTTTAAGATGTATACTTGATTTCTTACTGGATGCAAGAAAATCGAGGGGAGATATACCTTATACTATCAAGGTTGTTTAAGTATGGTAGGATGTATCAAAATTTAGTTCAAGTTTTAGAAATTTAGGAGGCTACTAACTGCTATGACTTGAGAAAAAACACACTAGAATATCCTTGACCTGTTTGGAGGTCATCCAAGTGTTTTCTGGGGATTAATTTTGAGTTGTCTGAAACTATTATTTTCTAGACTTCTGAAAGTTGTTCATTCACATCAGTGTGAAAATAAATTTTAAATGAAGATGAAGGAATGAAATTCTCTTGAATCACATTAGGAAAACAGGTAAAAATAATAGCGTGGTCAGGACACGCCCCCTTTCACAGGCAGAAAAACCCAAATATCCAAAAACGTCTGTTTTACTGTATTATCTAGTGCTGTGTAATCATTTTTCTAAGCATGATGTTGATGTGCCTTTTCAGTGTAACAGCAAATAGCGTTAGTGAACATTGTGTTTCCATCAGGTTTTGTGTGAGATATGGCTGGAGTGTGAAGATAATGCGAAATGTCTCAAATACTACTTAATTCTGTAGTTCTGTAATTGTAAACAAAAATGACCTAAAGTCAGTTCTTTTAGCGAAAAGTGTGTTTGTTAACTTGGACAACAAAAAAGGAAATTTCAACAAAGCAAAGAACTTGAGAATGAGGATTCTTCAACCATTTAAATTCTCTAGGAAAGTTAGCTAAAACTTCATTTGTTTGCTTTATGAAGCATTTCGGTGGGGGCTTTGAATGACGTGAAGTCTGACTCACAGATCTGCATTAGGCAACTTCCCCAAGTCCGCTGCCACCTTGGGAGAGGGCTCTGGAGGTGGTCTCTGCTTCCACAGGGGAGAGCTTAGAAAAGAATATGCTACAAATCTGCTCACTTAGGTCTGGGATTCCTCCCGCCCCCAGTACCATACAATTTATCCCTATTTTACTTTTGCCTTTAATTAAGGCTTCAGTCTTTTCAAGAATGACTGGCAAAGGCATGCCTGCTACTGATCCCTAGAGATAACAAAAGATACGTTGAGTGTTTCAGCCTGTTTTGGGATAAGATACCAGTTGTATTTGAGCAGGGGGACGGAGGGAGGGGGGAGAAATGTAAGGTCTTTTATATGACTAAACATTCTGGGGTTAGCAAGACTAAAAAGAGAGGGTTATTTGTAATGTGTCAGTCAGAACACAGAACATACATCTCTGAACATTTCCTTTTTGAGCAGAGGTGGTTTTTATGTTTCTACCTGGCATACAGATACTGAAACCTTAATGAGGTAGCAATGAGTATTCACTTCTTTCTTTGGACTGCTAAGTGTATCTGTGTACATTGTTTTAGCTAGTTTACTTAATAAACCTTCTGACCATTACTGCGCCTGTTTGTATTCCTTTATAAACCAGACATTATCGTTGGGATCAAATACATAAGAAGGTATTGTTTTGACTATGGATATTTAATTAAAAACTCTTCTGTGCTTGCAGGCCTCAGGTATTGTAAAATCTACTCCAGGTTTAAACCATACATTTTGGCTTTGAAACATGTTTTAAATTGAAATATGTAACTCATCACATGTCAATGTGGAAAAACTCCGTAAGTTATTCTGGCATCTCTAAATTTGTATTATTTTCCTGATTCTGTGAAGATAGAGCTGATAAAAATAACTATGCAGCCATTTGACACAGTGGGCTTCTGGGCCCTTGGAAGTTCCATAAAACTTAGGGTGTACATGGGTGCACCTTTTAAGGGTGAGTCCAGTTTTTATCGGATCTTAAAGGGGATCCATGAATTTACAAGGACTAGGGAACCTCCTCCCTTCCTTTTTTTAAAGAAAGCTATTATCTCAATTCAGAAATAAAGACAATGCTTTTTTAAATTAACATGATTTTATTTATTTTTAGGGGTCTTAAGATTTTATCTTAATATTAGTAAGAGCCAAATATTTTCAAATTGCCTTTCAAAAACTGCAGATATACTTAAATTTAGAACTTGATAGTACCCTCAAATTTTTAGCTTGTGTTTTCTTTTTTCAAAATCACAAATGGCCACATGGTAGTCAACTAGTCCTGATATTGAAGAACATAAGGCTTGACATTAAAAAATGTAGCATATTAATTTTGATTTCAAAAACAGTGCTAAAATGTTGTTCAGCTTAACTATGTAACTCAACCATTAAAATACCAATGTAAAAATACACTTTAAATAGTCTATTTCGTAATAGCAGCAGCCATTCCATAGACCTGGTATTTCAAAGCTTAAACAACGGTAAAATCAACATTTAACACTTTTAGTCAATTTTCAAACTAGCGACTTTGTTAACTGCCTGGCATTACACCAGGCAGTAGTCCCATAGATATGCAGTAGTCACCTGTTTCAGATGTTATCAAATGAAGATATTCTTGTTTTCTGTGGTAGTTTTTATTTATTATTTTTTTAGCTATTGATAACATAGCATGGCAGCAAGATTACATCAGGAATGTAATATAATACAACTGTTGTCGTTGAAGCCTAGACCTTCCTGTCCCCCTGGGCTGTCTGGGCCGCGCCCCCTGCACGGAAGTCCACTGTGCTGCCTCACTGCTCCTCCCAATACACACACAAATATTGCACTCCATTGAAGGTACATTTTACAAATACGATTAGCAGCATTACTGAGCTTTCCGTAACTGTGGTTCTACAGAGCTAAATACTTTTAAAACATGAGTAGGTTTTTATGAAACCAAAGTTTTGCGCTATTACTACAGCTCTTTCAAACGCATGTCTCAGCAGCATGCCTGGATGTCTGTGGTCCACCACCACCAGCCACTTACAGACACCCCACCTTCCAGGTTATCAGTGGTAAGTTACTTTTTATAATAAGAGGAAAGTTGGTTATTACATTGGGCATATTATTTCAAGCATACAGAACATTTTAGTGTTCAGAGAATTTTGTGTATAAAGATTTCTATAGCAGTGTTCTTTTAAAACGCAAGCATGCTTAAATAAACAAAAAAGGGGGGTATACACAGATATATTTTTGTTATAAACTTGGCCATGAAAGTATTTAGTTTCCTAATATTTCACTTAATAGCAGAAATGAGAATTGGCTATTGATTTTAAAAACGGAATAACTTTTCTACCCTCGAAAATGTTCTCATCACCCATGTAGGTTAGACCTTTTATTTGAATAGCTTTTTACTGTTCAGAGCGTTTTTGTGGCTATGCTACTGTTTCCCTCACACTGATCTTGTGAGGTCAAGTAAACCTTGTTTATTCCTACTTTAGGGCCGGGGAGACTTAGGCACAGAGCCCTTTTGTGGCTGCCTGTGGTTATACAGTTCATTTATGGCCAGTGGAAAAGCTTGAACTTAAAACTCTTGTGTGCCATCCAGGGCTACAGACATGGGCCTGAACCCCTACCATCATACTCTGCCTGTCCCTACCAGCCACACAAGCTGGCCCATCTAGTTTTAAATTCATGTCACTTCCACTGCACATCAATTATAGTAGTTACTTACAAAAGGGAAAAACATATACATTTCTATGTGATAGGCATATGAAAGGCCCAAACCTTTACGGTATACCAACAGGTCGTGCTCCGTCACGTGTTACTGGGGGCCACACAACGGACCAAGTATCAGAGTAGATCTCCGTGTTCAGAGAACTGGTCCCAATTCCTATGTATCTATTCTTCTTTTTATTATTTGATTTTCTTTTGTTTTTAATGAATTAAAGGTCTGAACTACAGAAGCATCCAGAGTGATCACCATTCCTTTAAGCCTGTGGGATGTCAGACAGAGCAGTTCATCTACTTTGCATGATTCCTCTCCTTCATGAACATGTTTCTAAAACAAAACAGCCAAAACCAGTTACCAACACGGTCATTTTAAGAACAGTCCTCTGAAACTTGAAATATCCGTGTACATGCTTTATTTCCTATGGGAGAACTAAAGCTGAAAAATAATCAATGTTTAGAACATCCACTTAAAAGGAAAGCAACATTTTGAAAGATGATAAACCTACCGGTTCCTGTTTTTCAGTAATCTCATTATCCTCTCTACAAAATTCTTTACCAACTGCATTCTATACTTATTCCTTATTACATTTTGTTTTTCAATGCAAGCTCTTCACATTAATCACTAAATATTCTTTCTATATTTCAACTGCATAAAAACTTTAGAAAAAAATTCACAGCAGCTTAGAAAGCAAGCAATATATGTAAAAATTTTTTTACTAAATCAGCATAACTGAATAACTGACGAAAGCCGCAGTATCTGCTTTCATGTTACATTTGGCAAAAACAAAACACAAAGCACCCCCGAGAATCCCCAAATCATAAAAATCTCAAGTAAATAGAGATGACAAATTTCATAACACAAAGTAGATTCAAAACCTGTTCCCTCAGTGAATGCTGCTGTCGATTCGGGCATGCAGCACATTTGTTATAACCGTGATAAAAACAAAAATATCACAAGAATCTGGACAGTATCCTATTTAACACGCTACTTCAAAACCTCAGAGGAAGGAAAACAGCACAAGACATCACATACATAAACGTGAAAAGTTAGCTTACATAATTCCATAATTAGAAAAACGTTAAAAATAAATTAGTAAAAATAAATTCCCAGTATAAACCCAAAAAGCATAGCTATAAATGCAATCTGAACCAATTTCATGAGCTGGTCATGTTTTTGCTGGAAAGCCACCTTTTCGTTCTTGTTCTTACACAAGGAAATAGCTGTGGGGAAGCAGGCCAGAGTGCATATGAGAGGGTTTAAACGTGGTTGTATCCGTGGTACTTTAGGTGCAGCTTTTCCCCAATCCTTGGAAGTTTAAATAGACTATTTGTTACACAGACTCAGATGGGCCAAATAAATCATCTGATATGCTGCTGAATGGCTGAGAGTCTATTAGTTGCGATATTTCATTATCGAGGTCTTCCTCTGTATCATCTGTGTACTTGCTTATTTTTTTGGGGTGCTGGTCTAAAGACAGACTTTCTAAAGACTCGATATCTTCAATGCCTGCTCTGTAGTGGATCATGAGAAGAGTTAGCGCTTGTAGTCTTTCACCTGATTTAGCCAAAGCTGCAGAAAGCAGTGATTTTTTCCTTGTATCGGTTGTCTCTTTTTCTTCTCTGACAAGGGAGTTATTGTGTTCCAGCTCCTGATCGATCTCACTCTGCAGCTTATCCAGCATGAACTCCAGTTTCTGGATCCTCTCCTCCGTGGGCAAGCCCCTGTACAGGTCGCGCCCGATTTCTTTCACTGCAATGAAGACGCTGTCATCCAGACCACCCTCCTTTCTCACTAGCTTTATTGCTGTGTTGTTTCCCCGTTTCGAAGGGCTGTGTGGACCACAGACCTCAGTGTCGCTGCCTTCGTTGTCTGATGTGTTGGGTGTGTGTTTTGGTGAAGGTTCTACTAGATCAGTTCCTGGTTCAGAAAGGCGACTTTTAGAGACTTGACGCAAGTTTAACAAACGAGAGCTAGTGTTGATAATATGTCTTGTCAAGCCCGTTGTTCTGTTCACCGACTTGGTGGCTTCGGCATCCGCGCGAGGCGCCAGGCCTAAGAGGGCGTCTTGCCCTTCCAGCCGGAGGCTTTTCAGGGCCCGGTCGAGCCGCCTCTCCGTCGCTCCACAAAGAGGAGTCTCGGCTAGACACTTTTCCTGACACTTTTTATGGCAAACATAAGCGCAGAACATACACTGGGAGGCGGCCTTAGTCCAGACTTTTTTCTTGCAGTAATCACACCAGGTCGGGTTCTGGAACTGAGTGTCCTGGAAACTGTGTTTATTCTCCGTCAAGCCCATCGGCGCGACGCAGTGCTCTTCTCTTGCTGAGGCAGAAACCTCTTCGACCAAATGAAGTTCTTTTTCTTTCTCCAAGTTAGTAACTACGGGGTGGTCCGGTTCTCCTTCTTTCAGATACTTGAAGTGAACAGTAATGTCCCCAAAGCAGAATTTGTCATTGAATCCCTTTTGCACACTCAGATTGCGCAGTGCGGTTCTTGTGACCATGGCTTTGGGTGATGGGGCTTCCAGTCTGAACTTGGAGAGGTACTCCATGTTGGACGTGGCCAGGCACCCTAAAGCCACCTCTTCGAGTTTTAAGCTAACATGCCCCAAACAGATGAGCCCCCCTAACTTGAAAGGATCTCTGCACCACAGCGCAATGTTTAAATATCTGTGGCAGGCTTCTATGTCAAAGAAGCAGGTGGCTCGGGTTCTTGTCCATTTTCCTAGCTTATTACGGTAAGGGATTTCTGACGACTCCCACGTTTGGGGGTCATCTGAGCTGTCCTTAGAGGGGCAGGAGCTTTCGGAAGTCGCGTCTTTCGCCGCCTCTTGCTTTGCTAAAACCGGCTTAGCGGCGGCTGCATCTTCTGCGTGCTCCACACTTTTCGCTTGCTTTTCAGCAGGTTTATCTGCGGGGGGAGGAAGCAGCACCTTTTCTGGCTTTTCAACAAGAACATCTGGTTCTGCCTGATTGGGGGCATCAGCAGGAGGCAAAGGAACTTTCATCTGCGGTCGTGGTGGCACAGGTGGTTTGAAAGTGGGTCCTTGGGTGGGTTTTGACACTTGTGCTGGGTCTGTTATCTCAGGTTTTAGGGCTACGGGTTTATTTCCTTCTTTGGATGGAAGTTTTGGGGGCGGTGGGTGACTTCCTGCACCTAGTTTACGATTTAAAACCGGTGATATGGTTCCCAGGGGTCTAACAGGAAGCGTGGGTGGGGCGCGCTTGGGGCTGTGACTGGCTGACGGCGCCTCGTCTCGGAGCTCAGTCTGTGCTCGGACATCACTGGCCAGGTCTTCAAACTCGGAATCTAGGTCTCTGTTTTCAGCATCCACCAGCAGCCCGGCTGTCTCCTCTTCATAGTTGGGCTGGCAAGAGGCCGACAGGAAGTGTTCATCCAGCGGCCCCAGGTTATCCTGCAGCACGGCGCCCTGGCTGCTCTGGCCGACCGGCCTTTCGTAATACACCAGGACGCGGTCACCTGCCTGCTTGATCAGCTTCAGCACCTGCAGCGTGGATGTGATTTTCACACCTGTTTGAAGATTTTAGAAAGGGAAAACATAAATTACTGCAATAAAAATGACCTCAACTGCTAAATATAATTGCCACTAATGCATGATAATTTAACTCATGACAAAGTAATAGGGAAATCTCCAAAATATTTTATTGGCTTTTGGATGCATCAGAGTCCTGATTCTCAAACCCAGAATGGGGTATCCTAGAAATGTTTACCTTTCAAACCACATGGGGACATGAAAATTCTGAGATGGCTGTCACGCTGTCAACTCCTAATGGCTTCCCATTCCTTCCTAGGTTTAAATGACATTATTTCTCAGTTTGAGTGAACAGAGTGAGATCTAGTGAAGAGGATTTTATTAATGGTTAAAACAGACTTAGAATGATGGGAAACTGATTCTACTGAAGGAAATCCCAAAATATACCAGGGATTACAAGCTATGTGGTCAGTGATTCAAATTTACGAGAATGATGTTTGAAAGAAACTTCTTTTTATTAGCTCTATCTTTTCTGGACCAGAAAGAACAAGGAAAGTGTGAGTTGCTTGAAAGTTAAACAAGTTAGTTACTATCTGCATCTATATTGATAATATCTATCTTAAGTTTTCATTTTATATTTTCTAATTAACATAGTTCAAAATTCAAAAGGTACAGAGATGTGTACACTGGAAAACATCTCCCTTCCGCCTCTATCTCCTAGCCATCTGTCCCTTCCCTGAGGCAATCAAAGCTAGTAGCTCCTGGTATATTCTTCTGGAGACTTTCTAGGTGTATCATTTAGAGGCTCTAATTGTTTTCTACCTTCTCCCTACCCTCCCAAAAACAGTACTTACCCAAGCTATCCCTTTCTGTAGGGCTTAGAGACAGATTGAGAAGGGGTCTTTGCTTTCCAAAGGTCTTTGGGCCATTCTAAATAAATCATTAAAGTCACATCAGCCCCATCTAATAACCTGACTTCAGAGTTCTTCGACCTATAATACACCCTCTCCTTCTGCGGCTGTCCTGGTAAGAGCGTGCTTTAGACCTTGAACTTGTCCACAGCAGAGACCTTTCACTTGGAGATTAATCTCTGACCACAGTCTCCTGTTTCCCACCTCTTACAATCCCATCTGCTAACTGAATGTTCTGAGGTTAATGTCCAGATCTAATCATTCCCCCTTTGCTCTCATGATCCAGCCAGTCTCCTGATACTGTTTGCTTTCCCCCCTGACCTTCAGTGTCAAGATTTCAGGGATGTTTACATGGAGATTTTCGACTCTTTTGCTCTAGCCCTTTCCTCTTGTGTCTAGCTGTCTTTCTGACCCCCAGCTCTGCTGGTGCCACCATATCCCTTTTCTTCTCCTGAGCTTAACACCTGATACAGCACCAAGTCATGCTATCCATCTTCAGCAAGGCGGCCAGTGCTGCTACAGCCTTCTTTAGATTAGTCTCTAAGTCTCTGAAACACCAGCTTCAACCTTTCCTATCCCCTGAAGCCCACCCTTCCCGCTCTCTTCGGTTCTGTAGATGACATCATCTTATTTACTGAAGAGATCAATGAGAGGCCGCCTTTTCTCCCTGCCAATCACTTTCGGTATTAACCTTCCAATCACTTTGGGGATTAACCTATCTCAGAGGAGGAACTATCCCTTTACTTGTATACTTTGAATTGCCTCCTCCCCTATCTCTTTCAGCATTTTGCTCTGTCAGTTTTCCTTAATCTTATTTTTATTTCCTTCCTCCTTCTACTTAAAACCTTCCTTTTCCTTAGTTTTCATGACACTGCACTAATTTGGTTCTGCATCAGCTCTCGTCCGCTTTCTTTTTCTCTGCCTCTCCCTGCCCCTTGCATGGTTTACGCTGTCCTTAGTTTTGTCTGCCTTTTTGCTCCCCCTGGATTACATTCACTTCAGTAGTTTCAACTATCGACTTTTCCTTTGGGGTCCCCTCTTGTGCTACATTCCCAACTCCTTCTGGACATCGGCCCCTGGGTATTTCTTTGACACTCCACATTCTGTGTAGTTAAGACCCCTCTAGCCCTCCCACCCTCCTGTCCTCACTCCTCTGTGAATCAGCTAAGCTGATCTGAAACCCAGAGATAACCGACTCCCAAGATCCATTCAGCCATCAGCTCTGTCAGAAGTTCCAGTCCATTTGCATCTCCTGTTCCCATCCTCTCAATCATGGGCTACAGCAATAAACAGCTCTTCACTCTGATCCCTCACTCACACCATCCCTATTTTAATCACCGAACATACTGCTCCCCAATTTTCCTAAAGCTTCAGCTCAAAAGCCTTTGGCCTATAAAGTAATCATATGGATATCCAGAGCTTTCTAATATGGCTCTAAATCGTTCATCCAGCCTTAACTTAAACTGCTCCCTCTTACCACATTACGTTCCAGCAAAATGGTCGTTTCACATATGCGTACATAAAAGGTAAGTCCATCTGATAACCTGTAGTAGGCAGGTCTAAACCTGTTCTTTGTGACTCCACACTTGCCCTCATCTCATCTCTCCCCCAAACACCAGGAGCTTTGTGAAAATGGCCACTGTGCCTCTCAGGACAGGTCGGCCAAATTGGGGTGCTTTTTCTTTTGGATATTTAAAATATATGCCAAAGTAGAGGAAACAGTAAAATGAATATCATTGAGCTTCGTATATAACAAGCATTTTGTCAATCTTATTTCTAAATATAACAATTCCTTTACTAAATATTTAAAGAATTGTATACCCATATAAACAAATTATAGCTATAGAAAAAGAATGTGTATTACACCTGTCCCTTATATCAATAAATATATATTTTTTTGAGGGCAGTGTCACTGGTCCTCATATGTGGGACCCGAACTGGGGCCACTGGCTTCCCAAGTCAGCGCTTAACCACTGTGCCACTCAGCTGGCCCAATAAATATTTTTTTTTTTTTTTTTTTTTTTTACAAATGTTAGATATGAAGGGGTAGGGCCGGCCGAGTGGTGCGGTGGTTAAGCGCTGACTTGGGAAGCCAGCCACCCTGGTTCGGTCCCACATAAGAGGGCTAGTGACACTGCCCTCAAAAAAACAAAAAACAACAACAACAACAACGAAAAAGATATGAAGGGGTAACTTTTGCTTTTTCACTCTGCATATATTTATATTGCTTGGATGTATTTATTTTTGATAATATTTACTACTAATGTAATTAAAACCAAAACCCTTTTTAAAAAGGACATAAGAAAGAAAAAAATTAATATTATCCTGTAGGTAAAACTAAAAGGTATGTGTGGATATAAAATATTTAGCTGGACTATGGTGTTTAGCTGAGGGAGAGAAACCGTCATGTTTATATTAAACAACTGTGTCGCAGATGAGGTTTCTTTTATGGCTCTGCAATCCTAAGAGTCTATGGACCAGCAGCCCCAACTGGGAGCTTGTTGGAAATGTGGCCTCACTCCAGGTCTATTGAATCAGAACCCACATTTTAACACCATATCTGGGTGACTGAAATACAAAACAAAGTTTGAGAAGTGCTGTTTATGACATGATCAGAGGGATTTCCATGTGAAAATATAGACGTCTAGGTGTGTAACTAAATAATTTGTATTATTTTAGTGTCATGATGGATTTGAAACAAAGGCAGAGTTTCTTGGGCGTGTAACCAAGGATAACTGCTCCTTGATTTAGGAGCTGGTTTATCTTGTTATTGTCTTAGCTGTGATAGATTATACCACTTTTTCATTAAAAGCTCAACTATGACCAAGTCTGTATTCAAGAAATCCCTCAAGTCTAGAATAGGTGGGGCAGGTACCACCAAGGTCTGAAAAGGTTTGGGCTTTTTCCCACAGTGAGTCCTACTGCTTATTCATAAACATCCAAGCAAATAATCTGCCTATCAACAGAGCTTTTGTTGTTATCAATCTAATTGATAGGAAGACACACAGGAGGGGGTAACACACTTTTCTGGCAGCAACAATGATTGGGCTGCACTCTGAATGACAGCATATTAACAAATGACTGGGAATCAAGGACAATATGGGGCCACCAATATGGGACCACAGGACAGCTCAGATGTGCCCTCTTAGACAAGGAATATTAGTCTCTCTCCTGTTTGTTATCTTGTCCTAAGTGATGGGAGTAGCTGTGTTAAGACTATCTATATTAGGCTCAGAGTAGAAATGGTGATCATACAGAATGATAACTGTTGACCTTCCCCCTTTTCACATTCAATAAAAAATAAAGGATCAGAAGGTGGAAGAAAGGGAAAATCAGAGAGGGTATAGAAGAGTGGTCTATAGTTTCTAAAGATTTATACATTTGGACTAAAATGGCATATGTATTTTAAATTAATTTTTGAGGCTTCCTTCAGTTTTTATTTATAATAAAGTTATTTCTTTCCATTGTAAAAGTAACATGTGCTTATAAAAATAAAGAAGAAGAGGAAAACTCCTACATCTACTGTAAGTGTAAAGTATATTACCATATTAGCATAATTAGCATATTAGCATAATTACCTCCAATGGCAATCAGTCGATCTCCCCGCTGAAGATCTGCAATTGCAGCTGGTGAGTTTGGGGCCACAGTCTCAATGATGACGTGGCCAGCATACCCGTCAGTTGACTGGACAAGACGAAGTGTAAGTCCAACACTCTGTAAATTGCCCTTTATTAATTCAACCTTTGATAAAGAGAAAAATGTGAAAACAGATTCAGTGGGTTTATAGTAGTGGAGTGAGAAAACATTAACACACTGAGTGAGATCACGACAGCTGATGATTGCGTTTGTACCATGTTGACTATTAATACAGACAAATACAGGAAGGAGGACCTTTATTATGACAATATAAATTAACATGTCCTGACCACACACATTTGGACCATCAAAAAAATTAAACACTTTCTTATCGTCAATGTGTTGTGTCTTATTAAAGATACATGCATGCTCACTGTGGGAAATTTGAAAATAAACAGAAAGGCAAAATGAAAACTCCTAATTATACCATCTAGAATTACACTGTCAATATTTTGTACTTTCTAATATATATATTTTAACACAAAATCGAGATTCCATTATGAATATAATTCTGGATCTTGCGTTTTGAAAATATAATGGGAATAATCTATATCATTATATGTATCTGTTTTTTTTATGGTCTGTTAAATTTTCTTTTTTGGGGGGGAAAGGAAGAGAGTTTACATTAATTTTTTATTCAGAGTTATCTTGTTAATGAGTTATCTTGTTTTAACTCCTCAAGATGATTTTGTTTTCTAAACGAATGTCATCCAATTTATCAGCAGTATGTATCCCAGATTCATATCATCTGTGATTTAAAAAAAAATAACACATGCTATCTGTCTGTATTCAAATCACTGATTTAAAAAAAAGGATAGAATACCACATCGCTCTAGATGAAAAGAATTCAATCTGTGTTTATTGAGTTAAATTACAAATCAGTCTAATTTTATTATTCAGCCCACCTTTCGCAGTTATGTTCAAGATATCTCATGAGGGACTTTGCCAAATAGCCTACTAATATCCAAATATTTCACTATATTGCTTTAATATGTACACACAAATCCCACTTAAAGATAAATTCAATTCTCCTACCTAATGATGGTGAGTAAAAAAAGCCCTTATTGGAAGCTGTTCTTAAATAGGGTGCTAATACATTTTGTAAAGGTGCTGTATGATACAGTAAATAACCACCTTGTAATATTAAAAATGTTTCAGTTAATAAAAGCTGTAAAGAACACATCCTCTCAAATCCAGAAACACAAATATATTTTTAGTATACAGAGTGCCAAAGCTAAATAAAATTTAGAATGTAAATTTTTCTAACATCAGAAAGCTAACAGCAAATGGATAAAAAACTAAATTGTATGAGTCCCAGTACGGTAAATTTTAAAAACTTAACACTTGGACTTGGAATGCATTTTGTGATTTTACTCTTTGTTCTTAAAGTGGAATGGAGGTGGACGATGGAATCCAGTTGGGAACTGAGGCTAGTATAGGTTTCTGTGTAATTCAGTTCATTTTCTGCTTATCAATTGTATTATGCCCCCTTTTCTTAAAACACACACTACATAAAAATTTACTTGAAAAGAAAAATGGGCCAAAACTAATGGGTTGTCGGAAAAATCATGACATATTTTTTCTATGTTTTTTGTCTCAAAAATGCATCCTGACTTTTCCAACAACCCAATACTAACTGTATAGAAAAAAATACAATCTATATAAGAAAAAATTATAAAATAAACTTAATAAAACTAAAAACTTTTGCTCTTCGAAAGACACGGTTAAAAAAAATGGAAAGACAAGATACAGACCGGGAGAAAATATCTGCAAAACATTTATGTGAAAAAGGGCTTGTATCCATGAATATATAAATAACTTGTAAAACTAAACAACAGAAACAAAAAAAGACAAACAACCAGATAAGAAAATGTGCAAAATATCTGAATAGACATCTCACAAAAGAAAATATATATACAAATGGCCAATAAACACGTTAAAAGATGTTTAATCAGTTATTACAGAAACATACATTAAAACGACAATGAGATACTACTAGTGGATGGTACAAAATTACTAGAATGGCTAAAACTAAAGACTCATATGATCAAGTATTGGGGAGGCTATGAAGCAACTGAAACTTATCCATCGCTGATGGGAATATAAAATGGTGCAGCTACTGTGGAAAAATTTGACAATTTCTGATTAAGTTAAATATACACTTACCATATCACCTAACAATCCTATTTTTAGGTATTTTAGCAAAGAGAAATGAAAACATGTCCACAAAGACTTGTATTGCGAGTATTCATACAGCATACTTCATAAATGACTTGATCAATCAAGAATCAGTCAGCTGGTAAACTGACAATCACTGTGATATATCCACACAGTGGAATAGTACTCAGCAATAAAAACACCAATACACACAACGCTAGTTGCAAAAGTGAAGTTTTCAAGGTGATGGAAATATTGTGTATCTTGATGGGAGTGAAGGTTATGTGACTATACAATTATCAAAATTCCCCAACTGTAAACCTACTGAATTTACGGCATTTAATTACACCTTAAATAAAGCAAAACCAAACCCCTGAATATGCCATTTTGTCTTAAGATACTTAAAATATACAGATCCCTGGGCCGGCCGAGTGGCGCATTGGTTAAGCGCTGGTTTGGGGATGCCAGCGGCCCCGGTTCGGATCCCACATGAGGGCCAGTGACACTGCCCTCTACAGCTAACAACAGCTCCACCTGGAGCTGGGCTGTGTGAGCTCCGGTGATGGTGTAGGCTGCAGCCCCTGCTGCAGTGGGCTGCCATAGGCTACAGTAAGTGGCCCGCAGCCAGCGTGAGCGGCTGGCAGCCAGCATGAGCTGCCAATAGCCGCGGTGAGCGACATCCAGAGGCCAGCGACCGATCTGCCTCATCCGGGAAGAGCGCAATGACGATACCAACAGTGAAGCAACATCCTCCGCAACTAAACTGAAGAACAAGAAGACAGCAGCTTGTCTGTTCCCCTTCCCCGATTCCCCAACACTGTTCCCCTCCACCAATTCCCCAATAAAATCTTTAAAAAAAAAAAAATATATATATACAGATCCCTGTTAATTCATTCAGATAGCCCGTAGTTTTCCAATATACTTAATTTAATAAAACTTGGGATGAATTTAGATGGTCCTTAAGTCAATCAGGAAGGAGAGCAATATTTAGACAGTTTTTCCATTTAACTTATGTCAAGCAAATGCATACTGTCTCTTAACTACAGGTAACTGGCCTTTCTAGATTGTAAATACAGGATGAAACCAGACATAATTTTAAGAAGCAAGAGCAGGGTGTCTGAAAGAAAAAAAAAAAAACACACTTGAAAATGTAACCCAAGTTTTTATTTTATTTACTGTTTAAAAAGAATAAAGATAAATCTTTAAAGTTTTATCAAATACTTGCATGTGGTTAAAAAAATAAAATACACAAAAGCACTTAGAAGGGCGTCTTCTGTCTGCAAGTTGCACACCCCCATGCCACAGCAATCACCTTTAAACTCTGTTTCTGTTTTCATTTGTTATAGGGATTACCTTTGTTTTCCTCTAGATCATATGTCATTTCTTAATATATCAAATTTTAGGCAATCTGTTGACTTCCTACTGTAACACACAAGGATGTTAGCTCATTCTCCTTCCCCCAAATTACAGCAATTACATCACTACTTTTAGTTCCTCTGCGTAACCTCTTTATAATTTGAATTAATACCTGTATCCCCTTATTTCTTATTTCATCAACTACAGGCAATCCTTGATATTAGTACTTCTATCCTTCCCTTCACTTACCCTCTTCACACCTTCCACCTTCTGAACTCTCCCATCAAAGTTGATAACTATTATAGTCATGTTCTAACTATAATTAAGCTGTCAAGGTTGATGACTGAATCTAAAGGCTAAAAATGAGCAGTGTTTACACTATTATGACTATATAAATAGTGTTTAGTGTAAAGCTGGGCATCATTACATTTTCTGTCTTGTATATTCTTTTGTTTTTCTTGGAGATTTTGTTTTCTTTCAACAACACAGCTTTCACTTTAGATGTAGGATTTATGTACGTACTACTTCTGTGATTGACTCTTAAATCCATCTATGCTCTAGTTTACATATTAAATTATTTAGCACCCAGTTGAAAGGAAGCTTTTCTTTAACCCTCCACTCCCACTCCTGCCAAAAAGAAGCTAGTTAATGTAGAAGGAATGATCAGATTAGAAATCTCACCCATTTATAATCCCTCAGAAAGGTAGAGAGACTATTTTAGGTTAAAAAAAAAAAAAAGACAAAGACAGACAACCCAATGTAATGTATGAATCTTGATGAGATCCTAGTTTAGGGGGAAAAAAAGGCTACAAAAAATATTTATGGGACATTGGGAGTATTTTAATACAGACTAAAAATTAGGTGAAATTAGGGAAATATTTTCTTATGTGTGATATGTAAAAGCCCTATTTTTAGGAGGTTTGCACTGAAATATTTAGGGGTGAAAATCATGATTTCTATAATTATTCTTGCCTATGACTTTAGGCAAATTACTTCTCTGAACCTCATTGGTGAAACGAGATATCTATCTCAGATGTGGAGCTATGAAAAGGTTCCGTACTTGTTATTAGTAAGACATGGCGCTCTTAGTCAAAAATGGGAATGCCAAAGGAAAACCAGTCTGCTGTGAATGAACTCAATATACAGTTAAAGAAATAAGGCAGATGTTATGAAACAAACATCAATTCAGGATGTTGGAATATTTAAAGTATCTTATATCATTCAAATATTTATTTACTTTTATAGGATCAAGATTGAGAAGCTAAAATAATTTTATGATTCAAAAACCGTATTAGAAAAGATAAAGATGGTGACTAATAACATTTAGTAAGAGAACAGCCAGTTCAAACCCACTAGAAGTAAAATGAGTCTTAACTTTCAAAAAGTAGAAATTATACTGATGGTGGAAAATACCTACTTTTACACAAAATTATAAGTTTTCATCCCTTTAGAAAGTTTCCTCTATGCAGCAGACTAAAGACATCAAATCAAAAGAAAAAGAGTCAAAAAATGAACAAGCAGAGAAAAATTATATTTGTTAGGGACAAATAAACGCATAATAAAATAAAAGCTCCCCTATTCCAAAAGATGGGCTACGACTGAGGAAAAGTTAACAGCTATAGAACTTTTCACTCAAAATCTTTGTAAATGGTCCAAGTTTGCTTTCTATGTTTCTTTTAGGGAATAAGGAAAACTTGGTCTCTCAGTGTCCCACGTGAGGATCAAGTTTCCTGCTGCAGGTCAGTTAACAAACGGGGTCACGACCTTTGAAACTGTCAGCTGGTTACATCCATGTAATCTGCCTGGAAGTTTTAGTCGAAATCCTTCAAGTGCAAGTCTGTGGCTACAAGCCATATAAATTCCATGGTCCTGAGACTGCTCAGACCATAAGGATCCCACCTTCATTGGAGGGTTGGAAGCACTGTGGCCAGTTTCTGAATGTGAGTTAGCAGTTTTAGGGAATATCTCAACTACATGTATCCTAAGGCAGAAGCGTGATGTGCCAGAAGACATAATGTGATGGGACTTCGGGGAGGTAAAGGCTGCCTCTGAGCGAGGAGTCTGGGAAGGCCTCCTGTAGGAGGTGACATTTTGGTTATATCTTAAAGCATGAAAAGAATTGGAACAAATAATCTTGGAGTTGGAACAAGAGGTGTAGGATGGAGTAGCAGAGGCTGTCGTTCTAGGCTACGGTAACACTGTCAAAACAAAGAGATGGACACAAGAGTTCAGGGCACATCAGAAAATTAAAACCATCACGGTGGTATCAGTTGAGATTTAATGGAAGGGAACCCTACCCTGATTATAATAAAACACACTTTATTAGGGAAAGGCAGCAGCATTTCATAGGACACATCACAGAATCCTGCATATTCTGGTTATCCAACGAAGTCCTACTACATGTTGTCTTGCAATAAATGTACATAGAGTTTGCAAACACCTATTAATATCTATTTGCTATAAACATGTTCCTTCAGCCTGTACTTTGTGACATGGCTTCTATTTTATAAAACAAGAAATTAAATTGGAAATCCTAGTTCAGCACTTACTATATATGCTTACACAAGCAGACACTAATGCTTGCCCAATTCTCCGGGTCTCTGGGATGATCCCTGCAGCCCTCTAATCCTTAGTATGGATACAGCGGGAACAGCTTTGCTTAGATAACATGGTTCCACTTCTCTGCCTCATTACATGGTCCAGGCGCATACACCTGACTCAGGTTGGACCAATCAGAGTTCCGTTCTACACAAAGGGAATTCAGATTCAGAGAGTCCTTGAATGGAATACAGATAAACGTAGCTGTGGGCATCTGTGTGTCTACTTACAAGCTGGGAAGTGGAGACAGCCAGTTTGCAGAGTGAAGACTAAAGTGCGCCAACAGCCAGGAGCAGAGAGAAAAGCGACAGGGCGGACAGTGGTTTTGTGTCTGGTCCCAGTGTGTGTCCAAGGCCAGGCTGCACTCCTGCTAGCAGCTACACAGAGCCTGGCCCACCAACCATGAGCAGTGGCCCTGCGGCATGCTGTGGGGACCTTGAAACACCATGGTGTCCTACCGCTTTTGGCTTCAGCTGGTTTTAGTAGGAATCTGTTTCAAACGGGTTCTAGCTTATTAGCAGGCATTGTATTAGAGACTGTCACATACAATATCTCATTAAACTCAAAGTGCGGTATTTATTAAACTAGAAAGCTACAAATACATTTTAAAGGTAGGATGTTAAGTGTTTTCTCTGTGTCCACTGACTTGAATTTTGTTGAAGCCAAAAGATAGCTTTCTGTTGGAGTAGAAATACTAGTTCTAGTATTTTTTTGTATGACATAGTTTATCAATTGTCAAGAATTTCTGACACATACTAACTAAACAGCAATTTTAAGAGCTGAACCAAGAGTCAATACACACAAGATTGCAGACAGCCTGCATTTAACTTCACCAATCATGTCAGACACAGGTTAAAAAATCCTGGCTGTATGCGCATCTATCTTGTGGAGAACAATTTAGGAAAAACGCCAAGCTAGCCTTTAAGAGCTTTCATACTGGCGTCCCTTTTAGCCTTTCTTGGACCCTGCTGAGATGCCTTATTTTCACTGGGGGAAAAAAACCAGTATATTGATTTTTTGATCCCTTCCTAACATGAACATAATTTTACACAATGGACAAAAACAGGATACATTTTAATAACATCAATATAACTCTTTTATAAACTGTTCTCTCCGACACAAGCTTGTAACATTGAGCAAAAAAAACAAAAATGCAAGAAAGTGTAAAAGGATCACTAAGTGAAAGACCCGAAATTATTGTAACCAGGTATACTTCCAAGCATTCTTTCATTACAGAAGTTCCTGAAAAAGACATCGTGAGAACTACTTCCCAGTGTTTTTGGTTGAACAGTGGGGCAGGGAAGGGAGAAATAACACAATAATCTGCACACATATGTACTCAACGCCAGGGTGGTAACTGAACTTTTAAGAGCAGGCTTTTAAATGCAGTTAACCATTCCCAGTCTTCCTGGCCCACAATGTAAATCAATGCCTAGTCTACCAGAATTCTCATGTTACAATAAAAGAAGATGCCCATGACCTTCAGACACATCGGTGTATTCTGTAACTCCTCTCTCCAAAATAAAACGGTGGCAACATGTTCAGAAAAATCAATGTTGATCTAAGAAACACACTTGAAGGTAATCTACAGCAAAGCTACTAAGAAAGAAATGTCTAGAAATGGACTAACTGATTCACTCGCACATTCACATGCTTAGGCACTGCGTGCTGGGTCTGGGAGGCAGAGCTGTGAACATCACAGATGAACTTGCCTGGCCTCACGTAAGCAGGAAAGGTAGGCATGAACAAATAATTACATGAATACTTGTGTGATTTAATAGGAGCCACCTAACATTTACAGAGCAGAGAAGACATTCCTGAAAAACAAATTTAATTTGAACTTGAAGGATGAGTAGGAGTTGGCCCGCCCAGTCACATATCTAAGCCAAGAGAGCAGCTGGTCTGATGGGAGGAGATGAGAGCTAGCATGCTATATTTGGGGAACTGAAGAAAGACAGTTCATATTACAGCTCTCTGACAAATTCAGTCTATATGAACACGGAGAGAATCCTGGCTCATTAAACTTAAAAGATCTTTCAAAAGAAAGAAGCGTAATATCAATTCCACCACCTATTTCATGCCCAAGTTAATAAATGGTAACTGGTATAAAATGCATTTGAATGTGCTAATACTATAATGTGACTGGAAACTTGAATGTAAATATTTAATCCACACCAATTCTTTAAAAAAAAATCATACATATTAGCTCAAAAGGAATATTTTTTTTTTGGGGGGGGGGTTCACGCCTAAAAAGCCAAATGTTTAAAAAGTGTGCTTCAAAGTTTGATTGCTTGCTGTAAAACATACCATTTATAAAAGAGTTTCCTAAAAATACATGTATTTGTAAACCACTGAGCGCTTCTCCTTTCATAGGCCACTTCTCCATTATCTGTATTCCCAAAGCACCAGTGTACTCTACACCTAAAACCCTCGTCCATCAAGCACAGACGCAGGGAGTCTGCAAACAGAGTTCTCCCATGGATACATTTATTTGCTCAGATTGAACCCAGGTGGGTATTAGTTTTATAAGATACGAAGCCCAAGTTTTGAAAGCCTGAACGTGATGGATGAAATGGTGAGAAGTCCAGAACCAGGCCCGACCGGGGCAGCACAGGGGTGAGCTCTAAACCCCCGGGCAAGCTCAGCCCAGCCTGGCCGGCCCGAGGGCCAGCATCCAAGGGGAGAGGTCTCTGGACCACTTCTTTCCCACCTACCTGGGTGGCTTGAAACCTGGTTCCCTTTGTCCCTTCCTTCCTTTTCCAGTGCAGATGAGGGTCCTGACCCAGGCACCAAAGACCCAGCACAAGATTAAACGGAGAAGCGACACGTACCACAGCTCTCTTCAAGTGGCCAGGACGGGTGACTTTAGGGCAGAGCTGGCCTGGGACAACAGAAGAGCTTCCATAGGAGCGTTCTTGTTTGAGAAGTAGGGTGACAAGAGACAGCTAAGTGACAAACAGCATCTGACTCAAAAGAGGGGAGCCTTGAAGTTCGATCCCCATCATTAACCATTTGGGGGAAGGGCATTTCTACTAGCTGCTGTATTCGGTGCTACTGCACTGACTCCAGTGGTTTTGGTGCCCACATTTTTAAAAGTGGAAAACATCACTCTTTCAGCTGTAACACAGGTTTTTGTAGAATGGCTGAAGAACCTACATAGGCACCGTTTATGTAGGAAACTCCATGCTTCTGTCAAGGCGGCACCTCTACCCCACGCCCCCCCAGCTTCGCCAACGCTCCCACAGGTTACAGAGATCGGGCCTGCTTTCCCCTCCTTTATAAAACTGCCAGGACCTGGGGTTCGTCCTGCCTTCCTCATTCTTATTACCACAGAAAAGCACACATTCTTGCTGAAGGACCTTCTGGCTAGGTAAATAGCCTATGCAGGGGGCAGAATTAGAGATTGTAAAAATAATTAGCTTACAAATTGAAGTTTTCAAAAATACATGCCTATTCAGTGTTGGGTTTGAATCCTGCCTCTAACGTTGACTAATCTTATGGTCTCAGGCAAGTGGTTCAGCCTGTCATATTTGTGAGAAGGGGACACTAACATCTACCACACTGGGTTGTCGGATAAAACGAAACCATGGGCATAAGTGTCTACCCCACTCCAGGCACCCCTCTCCTCAGATGGGTAGAAAGACTTCTTTCTGGGGTGAAAACAGAAGTGAGTCCTCTCAACCTTCAAAATAGAATGCCAGCGTGGCCACCTGATACCACCTGATAACACCTCTACAGCAACTAGATGAGATGGTACATCAGGCTGCATCCTTTGGTTGCCTCATCTGACAGACAACAAAGATCTAGAAATACGCTGAAAAAGTAAAAATCCATTATACAAATACACTGGCCTAAGAGATCTAAAGAATAAAAATGACCCTTTGCCCAGGTTCAAAGGCTGCTAGGAAAGTAATCACATCCAAATGACCGCCTTGTAATATACTCAGATGTCCTTCTTCTCTTTTTAAATCTGATTGAAGTCTCCACTAATATTTTGATTTGAAACTCATTTCAATTTTATACAACCATTCCAGTGAAATAAAAAGCTGTTAAGAGTACACAAAGTCTGAGGTTGTTATGGAAACAACAGAGTGGAAAACTTGCTCTTAATTCCTTTGTCAAACGGGAACAGCTTTCATTGGGAACCACCAAAGCAATCCCCGAAGTCATATTTCCCCACTGTACCTCTGCAGGATGATTTCCACCTTACTAAGGAAGTGTGGAAGCCTCAGGGGCAGATTGTTTTTATAAAACTTTTTATTTTGCAGTAATTTCAAACTTACAGAAAAGTTGTAAAACTAGTACAAAGAATTTCCATTTATTCTGAATCCAGATTCCCCAATTGTTAACATCTTGCTACATTTGTTTCTCTCTCTCTGCATTTTTTTCTGAATCATTTGAAAATAAGTTGCAGACATGATGCCCCCTTACCCTAAATATTTAACGGTGTATTTCCTAATAAGGACATTTGCTTATAAACCACAGTACAATGACCAAAGTCAGAAAATTAACATTGATACAATACTATTATCTAACCTAAAGACTTTATTCCAGCTGGAATGCAATTTAAAAATATGTATCCATTATTTTTGCATCTTTGACTAAGGAATCACTTAGCTGAGGGGTCAGCTAACCACAGCCTGTGGGCTGTTTTTAACGAAGCTTTATTGGAAAACATTCATTTGTTGATCTATTGTCACTGGCCGCTTAGAAGTTAAAGCAGCAGTGTTGAGAAACTGTCACAGTGACTGACTGAAATATAGCAAAGCCTATTTATATAAAAAGTGTGCCAAACCATGACTTAGAGAATAAGTGTGCATCAATATACACACACGCTGACATAGATTTCTTTACATTAAAAAATTGCAAAATGTCTAGATGTTCATCAGTGATTGGTTAAATTATGGTACACAGTGGAATATCATGCAGACAGAAACAGTGACACATGTATATGGAGATAAAACTATGCCCTCAGTATATTTATTGTTAAGTGGGAAAAAAGCTGGGTTATTAGAGACATGATGTCATTTTATTCTTTAAAGAAACATAAACATACCCTGTGAATAGTGTATATATGTTTGTGTTTATAAAGTTAAAAGTGTTCTCTCTGAGTAGTGAGATTATGGTTGGCTTTTGCAATTTAGCTTTCTGAATTTGTTTTTCAATTGGGCAAAAAAATATACAGTTCATACCAATTTCCAAACGTGTCACTTCTACAGAAATTGTTGATTTTATTGTCAAAATATGCACGTTTCCCTAAATTTCACAAATGAAATATCACAAAAATTTAAACTCTGCTTCGTGACATCTACTTCCTTATGCAATGGTTTCCGACTTAGGCTTTGAATATCCGGTGTTGATTCACTTACGAAAGAGAATTCACATATCATTTAGAAAACAAGCCATCTGTCCATACTCTTAGGAATCACTTGATAACCTTTAAAGAAGTATAATGAATTACCCAGAAGTAGTCTTATTTACAATGATTGTAAAACCTTATCTCTTCCAGTATAGAGCATACTGTTTATATAAAACAGTTTTCAAATATAACCCCCTATTTGTCCAGTACAATCCAATATCAATGTAAATCAACACACTTACAAATGGGAAACACAGCTGTCCCCAAACCCACTTTAAATGCTATTCACATTCAATGTTTGTCTGGAGACATATTCAACACCTTATGGGAAAAGAGTGGTTTAATAGGACACATGAATTAAGTGTTATTGCTGCCCTTTCCCTGATTGAAGATCACAAACATTTCAGCCTAGTTTTACTTTAGCCTATTTGTTTTAAAGTACCTGCAATTAGTAAATAGAACTTCACATTGAAAGGAAAATGCAAAGGTGAGGGCTAGAGATCTCAGTTGTGTCATGAACTACTACTTCCAAATTTTGTCCAACTATGTTATTAATTACAGACATCTAGACTTTTTTCTACGCTATGACATTAACACTCTTCATTCCTAAGAAGTTCTTAATTTATCTTAAACCTCCCTGAAATTTAAATGTTTGCTCATGCTTTGCCTTCAGTTTGATGGGCGGTAGCTGACAGATCTCCATCCTTCTTATAAAAGCCTTTAATACACTTGCTGATGTTCTTAAAGCTCACTACTTGGCCCTCTTGTCTTAAAAACCACTATCCCCTGATTGAGGAAGCTATTCCTCTGTCTTCCTCACCTTGCTATAGGAAGGATTTAAAAGGGAGTGGGGGCAGGGGATTTATAAGAATATACAAAATATCAGATAACACTAAAAACATGGAGTAAAAGAGATGTCATTTTAGTCAAGTTCAATAATAATAGTTACTATTATACTTACTATGTGCCAGATACTGAGCTAAGTGTTTTACAGACATATAACCCTTATACTATTACTATCATCTCTGTTTTGGAGATTCTGAACGAACGTGTTCACAGGCACGGAACTAGCGTGGAAGAGCCCTTACCTGAGCCCACTACTCGTAGAGATGCTACAGTAACTAAGGCCCCAGCGCTGGAGGCCCACAGCCTGGGCTCACAGGCTGTCTTTACCACCGACTAGCTGGGTGAGTTGATGAGCTCCTTTCTCCCTTTATGCCTCAGTTTCCTCATATACAGAATGGAGATGATAATGAGGTTTGTGATGCCTATACTCATGGGGTTGTTATGAGGATTAAATGATTAATGCATATGAAGTCTTAAATCATGACTGGCACCGAGGAATTGCTCCTATCTTGTTAGGGCTCCTCACTCCCACTGGGCAGGGGGTGTACACTCCTGCAGGTTCTCTGCTAACACCTCTCCCCTAAACGGCTCATTCCCTAGCTCTGCAGCCTGCCCCCGAGTGTATGGCTCAGAAAATGAGCTCTTTGGCCACGTGGATTTCTAGGGTGAGGTGCTGCTGTGCCTTGAATAGGATGTTTTAGTTCATGACAATGTATAGACTGAATGAGTCAGTTTTACTCGGATCAGAGAAAACTGGAGGGTCCTGAGAAATATTGGGTTGTCAGAAAAGTCATGACATATTTTTTCTGTTTTTCGTTGCAAAAACGTGTCATGACTTTTCCGACCACCCAATATAATACAAAAACAATGCTTAAGTTCTAACAGTATTTCCTGAACTTGTTCTCAAAAGCTCTTTTAAAAGAATCCTTATTCTTATTAATTTATTGTGAAACCATTCTGCTTCTCTGTATTGTATCTCAAAAAAGAGGTCTAAAAGCAAAGCATATACCCCAAATAAAATGTTCAACTTACTAGATAAGATGTTAAAACTTTATATGGCAGCACCGAAAAGATAAAAGCAAAACCCAGTAGACCAAAGCAGCTCATGAAAAACATTCCCTCTCTGGACTGACCTCTGATGTCACTGTGCCTCAAACCCAACATATCCAGAGCGAGACCTTCCTTCTCCCTCCTCAGGGCTATGCGGAATCTCACTGATTCCTCACACAACCATGGGAAGCACTGCTCATCCTTTTACAGAGAAAGACGTACTGTACTTGTGGATGAGATGGGTTTGGGGACTTTAATTAAGATCATGCTGCCAATAAGTGACTTAGCAAGACTCAAATTCAGAGCCAAGTCTGTCTAAAGCAAGATTCTGATGAGATCACTTTTATCCTAAAAGCCTCCATAACTCCTACTGTCTTGGGGAGTAACCGCCAAACCTCTTGGCCTGGTATTTAAAGCACTCTATAATATGGTCCATATTCTTGCTTTGCACAATCTTCCCTCCCTACCATATTCTTTAGCCAACCTGGACAGTTCATCCTGAACACACTCAAAAAATCGCCTGCTCTTTACTTGGGTTTACCCCATGTCCCCCACCTTGAAATGTCCTCCCTACCATCTCAAAATCCTACACATACTGTGAGGCTCGGCTCCTTCACATATTCTTTCCTGGTTTTCCCAAAAGAATGCGATCTCCACAGGAACCCCACAGTTCTTGATTCTGAAACTCCCTTAGAGCATTCCCATGCTAGTGGTAATTCTGATGCTCACTGTACTGTTTGTCGCATTTCCTCACTGCTTATCCCCCTTGAAGGGCCTTACTCACCTTGTCCTAACCTTTCTCATTCAGTGCCTTTCGCTGATTCATTTGGAGAGTTACTGTTGCTGTATTTTAACCTAACTTCCTACTCTTTTCACAGTATTTCCCAGTCATATTAAACACACTTAGATGATACGAGGCAGAGAGCTGCCTCCCTCATTTTTTTAACCAAGGTGAACTTTAAGAGTGGAAGTACTGCACTAAAGCTCAAAGGCATTGAGTTTATTTAAGAAGCCAAATTATAGAACATTATATGTGGTTAAAATTTCACTGAGTCCGTACTGTATTCACAAATATTATCACAGTGCACTAAACCAGAGTTTTCATAAAAACTGACATTTTCAAAAAAGCTTTATTTGCTTTAATCTTCCTTTTCCTTTGATAAGATTAAGACTGTAAATGGCAAATGGTTAAATAGGAGCACCAACATGCTATCTGCAAGGCATGTGGCCTTAAATAAACACGCCAAAATGCCAACTCGGAAGCATCTTGTCTAATGTATTTATAAATTTGTCTCTTACTTGTACTTGAAATCAGTTCTTCAGGGAGTTCTTTCAGACTGTATATACATTCAACAATGTGTGGTTAGATCTGAATATATGTCATTCAGCAAGACTTCTAAAACTCTCCAAAACTAAAAGGGAAGAAAGTGAACTATACATACAGAGTAAGAAGTTTGGATGGTTTTAATGATGCCATGATACCATTATGTACCATACATGTAAACTAAAATCCTTACTCTAAAAATTGGATTTTTTACAGAAGGCATATTGAGCACGAAATCTCATTCTGTGGGCTTAACCTAAACATTTTTATTTGGTTAAGACACACCTCAGAGAAAAGACACAGAAATGTGCCTACGTCATGCTGAAACTTAAAGGTCCGGGAGAAAAAGGGTTGAAGGTGAAGGCAGGCTCGTGGCCAACCAGCCAGCCAGCCTCAGTACCCCCAGAAGTACTTACTGAATACCCAGGAAAGGCCAGTGCTGCGAGCCAAAACAATCATGGCTTATGCTGTACAGGAAGATATCGGTGGAAACACCACTGGTCAAAGTTTCCTACAAATATAAATTAGAGTTGCCAACTGTGGGAAGTATTCCCAAAGAGTGCTTGCTCATTAGGGAAGGTTTCCCAGAGGAATGATGATTGGTTGATGAATCAGCCAGGATCGAATAAGGAAACACAGGTGAGTATCTGAAACAGAGAGACTTGAAAACAGGGAAATGGCTACTCAGCAATGGAAGAACTGAAGCCGAACAGGGGACAGTGAAGCAACTCAGCTATTAGTAACAGGCTGAAGGACACAGGAGGAAGTAGTATTTAGATAAGTGGCCAGGGGCTGGGGTGTGAGGCGGAAGCTGGACGCACGGTGGACCTGCCCTGTGAGAGGCATGGAGCCCAGGAAGAGAAATGGCTGCCAGACACACTGTCCAAGGCAAAGAGGAAAAACACCTGGCTTCTCTAGTCCACTTCTGTTTCCCACCAGAGCTTCACACTGGGCAAACCCAGCTAAAAGTCAGCTGACAATGAAGCCTTAGAAATGCTGCCAGCGTTGGTCAGCCTTCTCATGACACACGCTGGGGAAGGGCCCAAGAATGCACCGGAGGCAAACAAGCGAAGGCCTGGCACAAGCAGAGATCTGAGGACTGGGGGTAGTATAGGTCGCCGGGGGAAGGGCGCACACGTACAAAGGCTGGGTGGAGCACAAGGTTTGGCAAGTATGAGGAGTGAAAGATGGCCAGCAGAGCCAAGGCAGAGTGGGAGGGCAGAAGCTAAGCCGAGAGAGAGAGAGAGAGAGAGAGAGAGAGAGAGAGAGAGAGAGAGAGAGAGAGACAGAGAGAGAGAGAGAGACAGAGAGAGACAGAGAGACGGGGCCGGAGGAGGCTCTGTTGGCCGCATCCAGGACCCTGTCCTTATTCTAGGAGCTGTAAGAGACCACTGAAGACTTGAGGAGGATCACACTTGTGTTTCCAAACCATCACTTATCCTCTCCTCCCCCTCCTAGGACACTCAAGGAACTGCAACATGCCAGGAATTCTACTAGGTGCAAGACACACAGCATAAAAAAATATACACAGCATATCTGTGCCCCCCTGGTAAAGTCTACCAGCAAGTATGTAGCGTGCAGTATTATCAAAGACTTTTAAGTATCTTTTTTTTTTTAGCATTTATTGTCTGATTACCATCAGGGACATGAGATTTATCTTCACAGCCCCATACACTTAGTTCCTTGCTCAGTAAATTTGTTGATTGTCCTAGTATTTACTCTTTGTATTTATATGCTTCCATTAATCATTCACCCACCTTTGTCTTTTCAGCTGAAGATCCCTAATTTTTTCCCATCCATTTATCTTTATATGGCTATCTCACTTCCATGTTAATTTTAGTTCTTTCTCTCCATCTGATCCAGCTGTTATAAATTTCCTGTATTACAGAAATGCACAAATAATTCTTTGAGAAGAATTTCATAGTTTTTAAATAAGCATCTCCATTTTGTGGCATCTACTCTCATGAAAAGCTGAATTTCTTTCTTGGGAGGCACAATAACATATTTTCTAGTTCTTTAAGGATCCTAGATCTCATATATCTAAGAACAGTTCGGAATTCTTTCTTACACACTTGTCCTAAGAGCTCTTCCCTCATTTTGTACCTCTCAACTTGACATCTTAGAAAAGTTTAGCGCCACAGACAAACCTCAGCATTACATTGTACGTTTCTTCCTTTCGGTCTGTGCTGTCCATTACAGTAGCCACTAGCCACATGTGGCCACTGAACACCTGAAATGTGGCCAGGATGAATTGTGATGTGCTGTAATTGTAGAATATGCACCACATTTCAAGGACTTTGTACAGAAAAAAGTATCTCCTTCATTTTTATGTTGATTACATGTTGAAATGACAATGTTTTGGGTATATGGGCCAAATAAAACATTACTAAAATTAAGTTCACTTGTTTATTTTTACTTTTTAAAGTGGTGCTATAAGAAAACGAGGCTATGAGTGGTATACATTTTATTTCTTTTGGACAGTGCTCTTGTAGATCATTTGTGAAAACTGATCAAAGTCCTGGACTCAATCATTCAGGATCTCACACCTGGTCACTTTTGCTGTTTCCCATATCCTTAAGACAGGTCTATCTGTGACAAAATATTATCCTAGTAATTAGAAGATTTGGCATGGCTCTTCATCAAAAGCTTTCTGAAAACTGAAAAGGCACTTACTGTTTCCATTTCTTCTGTAGGCTTGTTTAGCATCTTCCTATTAGAAAGGAATGATTTCCCTATACATTGTATTTTCTCCCAACTCATTACCTGTCCTCTGCCAAGTTTTCCTATTCAGTTGCCCTACCCCTTTCCCTGGAGTAAAGGGAGACTCACTAGGCTCTATAAGGCAGATGGCCTCTAAATCAGGTTTAATCTTGGGCAACTGAACATGGCTGATCTTAAAATAAGGGCCCTTCCATTCAAATCCCAGCTCCCCGTTTTCAGAATTATCCTTGCCTCTGCTCTAAAATGCTTCCACACTCACCATTCCCAAACTATCTCCTAATTATTAGAATACCATTCATAGTCCACTTTTTGTTAGAGGTAGTGGGATTTGATGGAAGAAGTATAGATCCTATAGGTAGAAAACTTTGGCTCTTTGTGTATTGGAAAAAAGTTCCATGGACTCTGCAGTAGCGCATCTTATTACATAATTGGTTCCCGTGTCTCTTTGCATACACTGAGAGTAGTTCTTAGAAAGCAGGCATCATCTCCTCAAATGTCTCTTTAATTAATAAGGGTGTGTCTAAAAAATACCGAAGTTTTGATAGGTAAGCAGCAGTGGAGAGAAAGAAGAGTGCCACTCAAATCAAACAGAAAGATGCAGTCAAGAATCTAGGAGGAGAATTCTTCTAACTTCCTAATTTGGGGCTCGGCTTGAGCCGATCTAAAGTCCTCCTTATAGCAGTTGCCAATTGCAAGTTGCTAATTGATACCACGTAACACTCTGAAAGGAGTGTACTCATTCTGATTAAGAGTCCCAATTATCATTTATGGATTCTCCCCAGTTAACTGAATGCTCGTCAGGGATGTATTACTTGTTATTTGTTGGCAGATCTGAAATATCAGGCCATCTCCTAATGCTTTTCACTGCAGTTCCCTCGCGCACCTGCATTTTGGGCCATGTGAAACAGGAAGTGTTTCTGCTGCTATTTATACTGAACACATGCCTACTGTTCCAGGATCTCTCCTGCCCGTCTACTGTGTATATTCAAGGGACCCAAAATACTTCTTTCTAATTTCTTGTCCATTTCAAAACAGGAAGAAATTCATACTCTTTGTTCCTCTCTGATAGTGACATATTGATGCCAATGTACAGACTTCATAGTTACTTAGATTTTTAACCTTCTATCTTTAATTACAGAAGGAAAGACTTGGTCTCTTACGAAGGACAATTGCTATCAAGTGTCCAAGTGCTAGAAGGAGAGGGAGTAGGCTCAGCATCAGAAAATGTACACAAAAGGCTTGTGTTTTTACAATTAAAAATGTACACAAAAGGCTTGTGTTTTTACAATTAAAACTCCTTCCATCCTTTTACTGATAGTGGAGAACAAGGAAAAGAGTTAGACAGGACAGCTGGGTGCCGACTGGCCCCATCTCCCCTTCCTCAACCCCAGAACTCCCAGTTCAGAGGTTCCACAGTTTATTTTCATAGTGCCTTCTCTTCTCCTCAAATGGATCAAGCATTCCAGTTGCCCAAAGAATAAAACCACCTGTTTGAAGGATGAAGTGATAGTGTACCCACTAAATGATAAAAGAGATAGCATGGAGAGCACAGGCGGAGAGAGAGAGAACATTTACTCGTAACCTATTTTATGTCCAGAGCTAAGGGCAAAGCAAGTGGGCGGTCAATGACGAGGGAACGCAAATTCTGGGAGAGTGACACTGTGTGTGTTCATGTGGCATTGATGTGACCTGTTTGCTTTACCAGCACACAATAATGATTATGTATGCTTTAATATGTCCAATATGTCCGATGAATTTTGTGAATTTTATTTGATAAGCACTATAAATTGTAGATACATAGTTGTTTTTATAGTTTCCTACTGAAATATCATGGCCTGAAATTTTTTAAAATCTGAAAATTCCCTAAATCTGTTCATTAATCGGAAGCAAATTATCATCACCAAACTTGCATATTACAATCGGCTGGAAATTGTCTCTTTTGGTAGAGGTGAATGTATTTTTTAGTATTGACTTTGTTATCTCTTGCAAGATGATCCTGTAATTTTTGTTTAAGCTTAAAACCTAATTTATTTGTACTTCAGCTGTCACATTTTATTTGATTCTCATGAGAAATCTCTTTATTAATTATTTTTAAAGAACAAACACCATCACAAAGTACCTCATTTATCCTATGAGCTCTTTTATTTCACAAGTGAGATAACAGTCAAGGCACTGACCTGTGTCAGATTTTGCTCTACACTTACCTTGGATTTCTAATAAGGTAGCAGTAGGCTTTATGCAGGTTATTTGTTAAATTATTCTTGTCAATTATTCCCTAATATCCCAATTTAAGAAAAATTCCCTTAAAAATAAAAAGTCATCAGGTAGATTTAAATTGTTTTCTTGTGGAAAGACTGGACTGGCCACCTACAAAGCATTTGTAACACTTTTCCCTCACCTACTTCTACAAAGGCTGAAACACTGGAACAATTCCCCATACTTCCTTTCTGCTAGGGCAGTCCATGTGACTCAGTTCTAGCCAATGAGATAGAAGTGGAAATCCCTGGGAGGAGCTTCCAGGAAAGTATTTTAAAAGGATAAAGCCTGACTGACATGCGCCTTTGGCATGCTTTAGACCTTACCCTTTTTCCTGAAAGGTGGATACTTAGGGGTAGGACAAAACCCCATACTAAGCAGCCAATAAAAGCAAGGTTCCTTGATTGTTGAACTGCCACACTAACCAATGGCTTTTCACACAAGACAAATAAGTCTCTTTTTCGTTTAAGCCACATTCATTACGTTTTGCTGAAACTTGCTGCAAGTATTATAAAACTGTCCCATCTCTACCCCCAACATTTGTGCAATTGCTATAAATATAAAACTTTCCATCTATTATTGATCTTCCCCTATTAATAGCATAAGGTATATTACAATACTTTAAAAACTCAAAGGCACATTTAAAATATGGAAAGAATTAAGTTTCTTTCATCCTGCACATTCATTGAAATTAGTGACTAACTGAATAAATTTCAACATCTAAAAAACGAATTTAAACCTAAGATTGTATTTATACAAAGATAGCCTCTAAACTCATCAAATACTTTAGCATATTTATTTCTAATGATGCACTTTTTTCTATCCAAATTTATAATATATTCCAAATTTTTGAGTCCTATTCCATATTCTTGAAGAATACTCTAATTCTCCACCCTAGAGCTATTAAATTCAGACATATGTAATTTAATTCCTGGAGACACTTAACTGCTGCTGACATTTTCAACACCAGATGTAATTACAAACCTAGAATTATTTCTTCAAAACTACTTATGACATATGCTAAGATCTAAAATTATGACTCAAGATTAAAGTCTTACTAACCTTTGCTATAAAATATTAAAGCTGTCTAATCTCATGTAATAAAGGAAACTGAAAATGCCAACAGCAATGGCAAGTTATGACTGTTTCCATACCCAGACAAAACAATCATGGTTTCTCATGTATTTATGCATTTCAGAACAAACTGTAAAGCTGGTTATTCTGTTCCTCTGAGGAACTGCTCTAAATTGGATGAGATGTAACTTAAAAGAAAGTTAAGGAATGCACAACCACCAAAAAGGGGGGCAACTTTCCTAAAACCACTATTTTGACCATGCCATTCCCTGCTCAAAATCTCCAACAGCCCCGGCGGCATAAACCCCAGGCCGGCCCATCCCGCCGCCCACTTCGCTCCTCCCTCCTTTCCCATCCCAATCAAAACTGTTCTATTTATTCCAAAATATTCCACACTGCTCAATTTTTATATAAGGATGTTAACAAGTTATTACATAAAGAAACTGAAAACAATTTAAAAGTCAAAGGAACGTCTATAAAAATATCACATAACCATTAAAAGTCATGTTCTTCAAAAGCATGGTGATATGCTTACGGGCCTATTTAAAAAGTTAAGAATTGTGAGACCAAAAAAAATACAAATACAAATAAAAACAAACAAAAAAAATCATGACTATTTTAAAAAATGCTACAAAGAATAATAGACTACTCTAGAAATACCAAACAACACATTACTACTACTACTGTAAAACAGCTAGGTAAATATAGTTCAAAAGTATCTATGCACCAGTATAATGAAGACATAATAGAGAAACAATTTTCCTAAATATTGGCTACAAATAACCATCATAGAATTGGTTATACTGCCACCAAGAGCTAAATGCCATAGAAACAGCTAAATACCCAAGTTGTTAAATACACCTTTAAAGAATACAACTATAATGTATTCATACAAAAAAACCCTACTGTGTTAAATAGATTTTATCGTTAACAAGACTAGCAGTAACCCCAGAGAGGTTTGGTGGTTCCAAGAAGCACACTTGGAATTTTATTATTACCAGACCCATAATATTTCAGTATATGCTTAGTAAATGAAATAAATTTTCTTAAAAAAAAAAAAAAAAAGGCTGTAGGTTCCTTTAGAGCATAGACTCCCCCCCCCATTTCAGACATTAAGTTTTGGGATTCTATTTCCAAAGTGAAACTTCGTGGGCTTACTAAAGAAATTCTATAGACAACAATTTGAATAAATGTTCTAAACCTTTAATACAATACTAGATTTATGCACATTCCAAGAAGCATATAATTGCTATTAAAACTGCTATGCAGAATAGTCAGGAATACCAACTCAACTTTGGAAACAAATTAACTAATAACTAGTGCCAATTTTTATTTACTTAAGAACCCACAGAACCCAACATGCCCAACTAAAACATGTGGAGAGTAAAGCACTGTTTTGTTTATTTTTAATTATAGCACTTAAAATATTTTTAAAAGCCTTTACATTTTTTTTCAAAGTCTTGCAGCTTAGGTGACAGTCTCTTTTGAGAGATATCCAAAACAGAAACTAGAACTCGAAGTCCTTCACACACCAAAGGCATATCCCAAGTCCACTCTCTGTCTATATTTCCTAGGCTACCACGTAGGGAGAGTAACTAGCACCTCCCCTGAATGCCTCCTAACTGCTTTCTCTGTGGGTTTACCCTCATCCTCCTACAGCCCTCTCTCTATACAGGCAGACATTTATTTACAAAATGTTCAGAAGATCGATCACGTCCCTCCTCATCTTAAAACACTCCCACCACGAACAGTAAAATTCGAACTCCATGCCCTGTGTGATCCAGCGCGACTCTATCTCACAGATCACGCGCGTGCTACGCGGGCCTTCTCTCTGGCCCTCAGCCACACCTTTCTTCACACACCTGCTGTTCCCCTTCCTTGCAATGCCCTCCAGGCCCTCATTCCCCTCAACTCTCCATATGACTTGCTCCTCTTCATGATGCAAGTCTCGTCTCCTGCATGAGGTTTCAGATTTAGCAAATAAAAATAGGGGCTACGCTTCTACCAAAAAATTATTGACTGTTTATCTGAAATTCAAGTTGAACTGGTCATCCTACTCCAGAGTCATGGGCTGGCAAGCCTGCTCCAGTGTCATCGCTTTAGAGGCTTTCCCTTTCCGTATAACTCATTACTCCTTTGTCATAGCCTTACTTTGTTCATAGTCCTTGTCAATCTCCAGGAATCACTTCGCTCACTTCTTTGGTTTACCCATGTTTGCTAGGTTCTACCTCCATTCTATAACGTGTAGTTCACCTCCCCACCCTTCTAAGCCTCGCACCGAACTTCCACATCACATCAGTGCTTCTAACACAGGGTCTTTTCCTCCTTGAACTGTTTCCCCAACATCTAACATAGCTTCTAGTATAAAGTAAGTGCTGATAAAATATTTGTTGAATAAATGAATGCTCTAAATTTACATGCTTTCTGAGGTGTTTTAATTTCCTTGTAATTCCATAACTGAGAAACAATTTTAAAGTTCTGGAAGGAAAGTCATCCAACTTGGTTTCTTATACAAGCAAGCAATCTGGATACTATAGTCTTCTGTGATTCATTTCATTACTCACACTGTACTGTAACAAGACAAATAATCATTTGCACAGGACCAAAACTAACTCTAGAAATATTAATAAAAGCATGCTTATAGAATACAAATTTTATACAGATGTAAAACTATGCAAACCAATTTTACCGTCTTAATGGAGCTCCTTTGTTTTTCTTCCCAAACACTACTGCTCAGCTCAAGTGTGCAATGAACATTTGCCTCTCTGTCATAGGATCCAAAAATGAGTAGCCTGCATATAAAAATAAAACAAGTTACATGCATTAAAATCCTTCTTTCTTATCATTATTCCAAGAACTAATAAACTAGTCCATTACTATAATAATCTTGGTAACAGAAAAAAAATTAAATCAAACACTTGGTACACCCTCTAGTGGAAAAGTGAAGTACAGCTCAAATTAGGTGAAATTACAGGACAAGCAGCTAAATCAAACAAATAGAAAGAAGTATGTATTCATGAGGTAAACAAATAGACCAGAGAATATATACATAGTAGTAAGTGCTACAAATCTTTACAATCAGATTGTCGAATTTAAAAAATACGTTGTAGAATGATGCATATAGTATACCATCTCTATAAAAGTTATACAGATATAAAATAGCGCAACATTTTTTAACAAAATAGTTGATTATGAACACACACAAATACACATGCTTCTCCATCTACTAAAGTAACCTGAGGTAAATTGTTTAATTTCTCTAAGCTCATCTTTTCCTATGAAAAATTCAGGGCAAAAATAGTAGTACTTAAGCTCTTAGAACTGTGGTGAGAGTAAAAGAAGACAAAGGCATTTAGCATAGTGGCTCGCAAACAGTAAGCACTTAATAATGTTTATTTCTATTATCTTGAAAATGGCTGTCAAGGAATAAATGCATCACTTAATTTTATGGCTTAATATTCAGATCTAAACAGGAAATCTCAGGTCCAATCTTGACATGATATAAAGCATTTTTTATTACTGGAGGAAAAAAATGTGCCCCACATGTCCAACTTCTACTATTATCTATCTTCTAATCAGAACCTAATTCCTAACATGTTTTAGGAGTAAGCTTGAGAATAGCTTTAGCATTAATCAACGTCTCGACTGCTACTCTATTGCTTTTTCTCTACATGAAGCTCATGGGGATAGGAGTGAGACAATGAAAGAAAGTGGACAGAACACATACAGTTGGAAACCTCAAGCAAATCATGTTCACACTTCACAAACCGGCTTTCATACACGAAAAAGCATGAATAAAGTCATGGCAAAAAAATTCCTAAATTCAAATAATTTTTAATCTAAAAGGAAATTTAAACAGTGCTTAATAACCTACTGCCAAAAACATTAAGAAGATTCACAATTATAAAATAGTAAGTTTAAAAAAAATAAGAATTTTCATTTATTAAAGCTTTGCTGCCACCATCTGTTCAAAAGAGCATACTACCCAAGGGCCTTTACTACCATGCAGAGAAAGCCATGCACCAGCAGGTGCACCCAAAGTCCCAGCAGGTATCAATCAATTCTTTGGATTCAGGATCAGGAAGCACAATTTTTGGAATCCTCCCTTGAAATTGTAATATAAGTTATTCTATATTGCTCATATCACCATTTTTATGTTTTTAAAAAGAATAACACCGAATTTAACAAAAATTAACTCATTTAAATGAGTCACAGACCTAAATGTAAGAGAAGAAAATATAAAAACAAATCTTTGTGATTTTGGATTAGGCAATGGTTTAAGATAGGACACGAAAAGCACAAGTACCAAAAATAAAAATAGATAAATGGGACTTGATTGAAATTAAAATTTTGTGCTTCAAAGGACAAGTAAGCGAAAGGACAATCCACAGAATGGAAGAAAATATTTGCAAATCATGTATCTCATAAGGGTCTATCTAGTATAACCCAATTTAAAAACAGATAAAGGATATGAACAGACATTACTCCAAAGAAGATACGCAAATAGCCAACAAGCACATGAAAATATGCTCAATATCATTAGACTCAGGGAAAAGCAAATCAAAACCACAATAAGATGGCACTTCAAACCTGCTAGATAAGTAATAAAAAAAGACAATAACAAGGATTGGTGAAGATCTGGAGAAATTGGAACACTCATACATTGCTGAAGGGAATGTAAAAGGGGTGCAGCCACTTTGAAAAATAGCTTGGCAGTTCCTTTAAAAAGTTTACATAGAGTAAATATAAGACCCAGAAATTCCACTCCTAGGTATACAGCCAGAGAAATGAAAGCATACTTTCACACAAAAATTTGGCATAAATGTTCACAGCAGCATTATTCGTAACAGTCAAAACGATGGAAACAACCCGTATGTCCCACCACTGATGAATGAGTAAATAAAATGGATTACCTCTTATCCATGAAGCGTTCCATTGTAGCTTAATTCCAAAGGAGTTTTTCCTTGCACTAAATTTCTATAGTCTTTATTATTTAACCTCAATTCAAATGAGACAGCCTATATAGTCAGCTTATGTATTTGTTTTGTCTGTTAGCCCTAATTAAAGTTTCTGGAGTGCAGACATTGGACTTGACAATCTTTTGTGTTTACCATCGTACTTAGACAAAACACTTTCACTACGAATAGTGGCAGTGGTGGAAGAATTGGTAGCCGTGGTGGTAGTGGCAGCAGCAGTAGTAGTAGGAGCTAACACTGACCGCCGGACAGTTTTAAGAGGTTTTATATGTTATTCCACTCGATTTTCATAATTACTCTACCAGACAGACAATATTTTTACCCTAATTTACAGATTAAGAAATTGTGGCACAGAGAGTTTGGGTAATTTGCCCAAGATCACACAGCTGGTGAAGAATCTGGACTACATAAATTGAGATGAATGAGTTCAAGAAGTTTTGACAAAAAAAGAAAAAAAAAAAGGCCGGCCGAGTGGCACGGTGGTTAAGCGCTGGCCTGGGAAGCCAGCGGCCCCGGTTCAGGTCCCACATATGAGGGCCAGTGACACTGCCCTCAAAGAACAAAACAAAGCAAAGCAAAACAAAACAAAACAAAACAAAAAAAGGCAGTTATCTTTTGGACAAAATCATGAATCCTACCTGCAAATAAAATATATCAGAAGCACTGACTGATAGTTATGGCTTAATGGTTCAAAGAGAGGAAAAATTGCAAGACTATTTTAAATACTCTTTTGAATTCTTATTTTCTGACCACGGATCATTTCACAGTTCGCTTCTGTTGAAGATGTTGTATATAAGTATATAGCATGCCAATATCACATTTAAAACATCTTGGAGTTTGGCATTTTGCTTTGGTTTTATGTCAGCTGGGGTCCTACTTAATTTTCTTCAATTCTTTTTACAATTCAGACATCAGAAGAATTAAAACAGCTACATTTTGCTATGTGAAATAGCAATGAAGGTATCTAAATACAAAAGAAACAATATTATTTTCCAGCGCAATAACTTAGGGAAGAGAAGGTAGGGGAGGAAAAGATAACCTATACAGACCCAGGACAGATAAATTTTAAAAAGTCTGATAAAAGGGTCAATATATCAAGAAGAAGTATGCACCTAATAATCAAACTACCAGAAAAAGATCAATTCAGAGTGGTGGCTGAAGATTTGAACACCACGCTTTATTCAGTAATTGACAAAATCAGACCAAAAAAATTAGTAAATATACAGAAGATCCGAATGGCAGTCCTCACTTTGTGTTACCTACGTATCAGAATTGTGTCCCCACTTTGCAGGTTCTGATAGGCAAGGTTTGGGTTAACACAGTGTCATGCTGAGTAAGAACTGCATGTATATATTTTTGCATAGTTTTGGCTTTTGGAAGCATGTTTATGCTCTATACATACAAAAATAAGAATCAAGGATGGAAAGGCAAAGGGATTGGGAGTACACTGAAACTGAACGCAAACTGAAACAAATAAACCCAGCTATACTTCAAATGAATAACATAATCACTCTGCAGGGGAAAAGTTAGTCTAATTTATGAATGCAGTCATGTATCACTTAACAACAGGGATATGTTCTGAGAAATGCATCGCTAAGCAATTTCATCGTTGCATGAACATCACAGAGTGCGCTTATAAAAACCTGGACTATGGAGCCTAGCACACACCTGGGCTGTATGGTACAGCCCAGTGCTCCTAGGCTACAAACCTTACAGCATGTTTTCGGGGTACCTGGACAGGCTGGCTCCATACCACCACACAAAGATTTCACGGGAGGGGCAGTGGCACTTACTTACTACCTGCTAAGGCTGTAGCTGTTGTGGAACTGTGTCCTGGTACAGGATCTTAGGTCATCAACAAAGAATTTATAGCAATGTCCTCTGAAGACCATCAGGCTAGATCTGGGGGGGGGGGTCCTGTAATGCCCTCTGAGTATGTAGTGCTGGGCAGACAGGCTCCTCTGTGCTGAAACAGGTCAGTGGCTGGCTGACTGGGATATAGTATGTGCACTCCAAACTCGGGTGTTCTGAGTGCCAAGCCTCACAGATATTGCTACCATGAGAGGAAAAAACCCTTCCTCCTTAACCACATATCCTTCCATTCTTATAGGAAATTGAGCTCCATCATAACCTTCTGGGACCAGATCATATATATCGTCTGTTGCTGACCAAAATGTCCTCATGCAGCCCGTAACTGCAGTACTTGACCATATACCCTCAATCTTGTGTAGTTTGGGGAGGAACTGCAAGTAAATCCTGAATGCCTTTTAGTAAGTATGTTTTCTGTATCTGTATGGACAAAGCAATTCTGAAACTATTTGAGATGTATTACAGGATTGAGCAAATGCGTAAAATTGCTGGTGTTATTGGAGACAGCGTTCAAGGGACATAAAAATATGAAAGACGGAAGAACCAAGGCAAGGAACAGACCTATGGGAATGACCTGGAATTGTATTTCTAAATCATGTATGTGTATATATGCATATATGTATAAATGCCTATACATATATGTATTTCACACTCCACCGAAGTGGCTTATGAATATCTGAAGTAATATATGAAGAAACAATGAACACACCCAACACCCAGATCTTGATTTCTATCATTCTCTACTAAAAGGAACCCTGCTATTTGGTAAAATAGCTGATTCTAGAAGCGTGGCAGAGAAGATAAAAAATGAACCTGGAATAGCTTGTTAAACCAGAAAGTAACAAAGACTTCAAAAAAGGGGGGAAGGGTGTCATGTCACAAGAATACGGAGCCAGTTTAAAGAGATTCCTAGTGGCCAAATCAGGGACAACTGAGGCACAAAATAATTAAGAACAGTAAAGAGTTATATTGAAAAATATAAAAACCTTGAGTCTGTGCTGATACTAGATAACTGGGGAATGAGGCAGGATTCTTGGGAATAGAGCAGAAGAAGGCCAGCTGCTGTGATTCTCTGTGTTTGTGTTAACATCAAAGAAAATTTTAAACAATGTATTTTGGGAGCCTAGTGAAACAAAACATTCTAAAAACTGCTGAGAAAATACAGCCTTTAGAACAGGGTACTCGTAAGTGTGACTGACTCTGTGAAGAACTGACCTTAATTAGAATCTTCTATCTATAATTAGGACAAGCTGCAGCCTAAATGTGCCACTTTAGAGTACAGAACTCTCACCATCAAAACTTCACAAGCTTTGCCTTCACCGACTATAATCTTATTCTGTTGTTTAGAATATGACTGGTTGATAAAACCAGCCAAAGGGAAGAAAATGCATCCATCACTTCATTCAGTGTTTTTTACATAAAGATGGGACAAATCTCTCCTAGAAACTGGTGCCAGGATTTCCTTCCCCCTAAGGTTGATCAGAAAATGAGAGCTGAGTAATCCATTTAATTCCCTTTGCTGCCAGAAAAGTGATCTCTTCTCTATATGGTTGTTTTAAATCTAATTTATATTCTATTTAACTGCATATGGGCATGTTTTCTTTGCAAACCCTTTAAGGTAGACTATACTTCAAATGTACTTTAAGATAGCCTATAAGATAGATACTTCAAATCCTTTAAGGCAGGCTATAACTTATAAATCAAAAAAAAAAAATCTTAACAATGTGACTGTAACACTAATGAGCAATAATTTAGTCTTCTAACAGCAGTACTACAAATACAGCAATTGAGTTCATCTGTCACTTAAGCAATCAACTTCAGTCAACGCAAAATAATGCAACTGTTCAGAATGACTGTGTTTTAAAAATTTTGACTGTTTTAAAAAGTGTTAGAAACAATTTTTATACACAAAATTGTGTTTCCACCCCCAAGCTTTTAATTGGGAAATTCAAAACTCTATTTCAGATCATTAGAAAAGAACCTCCCTTTACAGTGTGAGACCCTTTTAATAAAATTCAAATTCCAGTTGCCAGGACCAAATATGCAAAAAAGGTTTGTTTAAAGATTTGTTTTCTTCTTGATAAACACTACAATGATTATATCAACACATAATAATAGAAGCTACATCAACTGAGGTTTACTGTGTGGGAGGCACTGTGCTTTATTTACCTACCTCTGATCACAATTACCGACAAGCTGACACCCTTGCCCATTTTAAGGATGCTTAACTTGACTAAGAAAATATAACTAGGATGTAACGATAGCACTTCCTAACTAAAAAAAATTTTTACTTCAATTATTTCACTCAATTACTTCCACTTCGTGTTGGCTCCTGAAACATAAAGCTTCCAGTTGTACAAGAACTCCATTATTTTCAATAAAGTTTTTTTTATTAATACAATTTTTTTCCTCATTGGCAAAATTCACTCTCAAAGCTTTACCACAGGTAAATTTGACAGATAGATGGATGGATAGATGGGTGGGTGGGTGGATGGGTGGGTGGATGGGTGGGTGGATGGGTGGGTGGATGGGTGGGTGGATGGGTGGGTGGATGCGTGTGTGGATAGATGGGTGGGTAGATGGGTGGGTGGACGGGTGAATGGATGGGTGGACAGACGGATGGATGGATGGATGAACAAATTAAATAAATAAATAAATCTCCTTCAAGGCTATCTTTGCAGGTTTGGGGAATGGGTGGATGAGTAGTTAGATAGGAATTAACAACAGAAGAGTCAAGAAATTTTGTGAAAAACTGTCCTTCAAATGTTTAGACGTTGCTATGATTATTTTGAGAAAGATAATCCAACAGAATGATTCTGAAGCCTGTGGATCTATACAACATTCACTGAAAGGAAAAAAAAAAGCATCACTTCAGAATTTCCTTTGACACAGGCCACTTGAAAAATATCCTTTTAAATGTTAATATGACAAAACCAAATTATAATTATATATTTAATGCTCATGCTTTCCATGGCATATTAGCCTAGTGACTTCAAATTCAGACTTGTGTAGAGCTAAGTTTTTATTGTATGTCATTTTACTGTACACTGAAGTTCATTTTACAAAATTTACAGCATATTTAATGACTTTCTTTGATAAATGAATTAATTCCTTTTCAGAGTTTCTGATATAATGGGGCACAATGAGTCACTCCAAGACTTAAAACAATATTTAGCATATTAATATACTCAAAATTAACCTAATTACTAGTAAGGACACAAATATATTAGGTACAAAAATATAACCTCTGTACTTAAGCACTTGTTTTCGAGTTGGAAATAAAAATAGAAGTGATAAGTACCAAACAAGTGCTACAAAGAAGTGTCTTAGAAATGTGGTGTAAGGACAGTATACTTGTACTTGGAATGATCAGGAGAAACATTAAAGAGGTGACCAGAAAGGCTGGTTTCAAGGAGCAGAAAATGCGGTAGGACGTTCAGCCTGCAAACAGTGGGGGCCCACAAAAGGAGACTGGTGCTTTAAAACATCTACAGCAGCGGAGGGGAACTATGGTTGTCCATAAGCCAAATCCAGCCCCCGGCTAGTTTTTGTAGGGCCTGTGGACTATCAATGGTTTTTAAATTTTTAAATGGCTGGGGGAAAAAAGAATATTTCATGACACACGAAAATTATGAAATTCATATAAAGTTATGGGCACACAGCCACGCCACGCCCATTGGTTTACCTACTGCCTACCTATGGCTGCTTTCACACTACACAGCGGAGTTGAGCAGTTGCAACAGAAGCCATGTGAATCATAAAACCTAAAATAGTTATAATAGGGTCATTTAAGAGTTTGACAACACCTTCCATAAGGAAGATCTATATGGCTGAAGTACTGTGACTGAGGGGCTAGGCAGAGACAAGTGCTAGAGAGGTAAGAGGGGCATGTAGGCAATGGCAAGGATTTGGGTCTATATTCCAAGAGTAATGAAGAAACCATTAAAGACTATTAAAGACAGTGACAATTAGATTTGTATTTTGAAAAGCTCATTCTGATTGTTGTATTAGTAACAAGTGTTAGGAGATAAGTGTGGACAGAAAAAAGACCTCCGAAAAAAAATCTTGGGGTGGCAGGGTGGCTCAGTTGGTTAGAGCACATGCTCTGAACAACAAGGTTTCGGTTCGATTCCCACATGGGCCAGTGAGTTGCACCCCCCCGCACCCCCACCCCAACTAGACTGAAAATGGCGACTTGACTTGGAGCTGATGGGTCCTGGAAAACCACACTGTTCTCCAATAAAATTTCTTAAAACAAAATCTTGCCAAAAGTAACCTCACAGGGTGATCTGACCATAAATTCCTAACTGGGCAGGTCAGGTGGGCAGTCAGGCCCCAGGCCTATATAGAGATTTATCTTTGCCTTAAGCCAGCCCTGTCCATTGTCCTTGTGTATCAGGTTAACACACCTTTGAAATGCCAGAGGAATCCTTTTTTTAGACCTCTGGAAGGCATAACCACCCTCAAGAGGACACACAATCTTGTTAAGTATCCTGCGCCTGGCTTTCTCCCATCTTTATGTATCTTCCTTACATCCCCTCCTTAATTCCAAATGCATAAAAGACACTGCAAAACTGTCATTCTGCAGTGCATCTGAGACCTTGCTTTCCGGCATGTCATTAGTTTGGCTCATATAAACGCTTGTAAGAATTCTCTACAGGTTTGGATGTACTTACATTGGCATAAGCAAGGAAGCTAGTGTAGTACATAGTTTAAGAAAGATATGAACACAGCCTACACTATGGGCCTGGTAAAGTAAAATAAGGAGTCTGGGCAAGATAATTTCGGAGATTCCCTTCCAGCTCTACAATTTTAAGAATCACAACGGTTTTCAAGTCTGGTTTTGCAACATTCTGGGTATTTCCAATTATCACAAACAGTTCTCAGAACTGTTATTCTACGAACAGCTCTCCAATAGGCAGTAAGTGAGAAATACGCCAGCAGGGCATCATGCATCAAAAGATGGGACTCACAGAGGCATGAATGCCCACCCTTCTCCCAGCAGAAGGCTTTCTAAAATCTGTTTGATATTTTTTGCAAGCTGAAAAGGACTACTTTTATGAAATTTATGATTAAAGAATTTACAGATAATACAATATAAATTAACACAAAGGGGGAATAAACACCAATACTGCTTAAGGACATTTTGCCTGCATTTTCTCTCTCCGGATGTAGTAATGACAGAACACGAACGTACCTGCTGCATTCTAACAGTGTGACTTTAAGGCGGCCTTCAGTAAGTGCCCACTGTTGTATATGGATATGCTCCTCCTCCTCTTCTTCAAATCCTTGCAAGGTTTGGAATGGAAAAAACGGCTTAAACCTGACAAAAGTAAAGGGAAGTCTAAATTTCTGAATAATAACACAGTTTAAAACACAGTAACAAAGCCCACCTATAGGAAAACACCACAAAACACCTAATACTGCATGTGCCTGACAAAACCCACACTTACCATACTGCCCCATAACTGGGGCACCCACACCGCCTGTTTTTTTGGCATGCTCTAAATGACAAGGCGGGGTGCTTAGAAGAAAGAAAAGTAAAACCTGGAGATCGCCAGGAGGCCCTGAAATGTGGGTGGGGCAGGAGAGGGGCTCTTTCAGGACCTGGGAAGAGTTCCTACAGGACAAGAGTGAACTTCAAAGTGCACTGTTCCGTGGAAACAATATGACTGACAGTGACTGGTCCTGCTCTTTAACAGTGCCAAGGGGGGTTTGCCCCACTCCAAACCCTGAACACCTCCTACAAGCAGGCTCGGCTTTGGGTTCTAGACCACAGCACTGCTTTCCCTCTGTTTTACTGTGCAGTCACTTCTACTGCTGTGTATTTATGCCCTGAACTCTCAAATGTGACCTGGTCTTACTACTGTCTGTACCCCACCCTCACACACTCAGGCCTCAAGTATTTGTTGAGCTGATTTGTAAACGTCCAACATTAAAAAGGAAATAAACATTTAGAAAATAGGAAGAGCCCACTACAATTTATATTGAAAGATACTGATGTAGGGAGAGGAATACTGTTATGGTTATCAGATCAACTGTGGAGGAACTGCAGTGCTTGTGTCCAAGTAACCTTTAGTTTACTTAACAATAGTCCCAAAGCGAGAGGGTAGTGATGCTGGCAATTTGAATATGCCAAAGAGAAGCCATAAAATGCTTCCTTTGAGTGAAAAGATGAAAGTTCTCCACATAATAAGGAAAGGAAAAAACTCGTATGCTGAGGTTGCTAAGATCTTCAGTAAGAACAAATCTCCTATCCATGAAATTGTGAAGAAGGAAAAAGAAGTCTGTGGTAGATTTGGTGTCATATCGCAAACTGCAAGCTACGGCCACAGCGCTTAGTTAAGATAGAAAAGGCATTAGACTTTATCATATGTACAGGAAAAAAACACAGTACACACTTATAAAGGGTTCTGCACTATCTGTAGTTCCAGACATCCACTGGGGGTCCTGGAACTTAAGTGCTACTGTATTTACTCACTTAATCCTTACAACAACCCCCAAACTAGGCATAGCACACTGTAAGTAAGGAAACAGTCTTAGAGGTCTCACACATACTATATACACTGAAGCCAAAATTGGAACCTGTATTACTGGATTGCTTAAAGAACAGAAATCAATTTTTCTCCCAGTTCAGGAGGCTGCAAGTCCAAGATCAAGGTGCCAGGAGAGCTGGTTTCTAGTGAGGCCTCTCTCCTTGGCTTGCAGACAGCCACTTTCTTGCTGCATTCTCTCATGGTTGTTTTTTCTCTGCACACTTACTCCTGGTGTCTTTCCTCCTCTCATAAGGACACCAGTCCTAATGGGTTAGGGCTCGATCCTTATGACCTCATTTAACTTTAAATGCCTGCTTAAAGGCCCTAGCTCAAATACAGTTACATTAAGGATTAGGGATTCAACACGTGAATTCTGGGGACACAATTCAGTCCACAACAGAACCCAAATGTAAGTCCAGAGCCTGGTCCCTAGTCCCTGAAGCTGATTTGATTACCACTGTTTTCTGCCGGAACACACGTTCCAAACCTGGTCTGAAGGTACGGGGCAGGAACACTCATGGTTTCACATGTTATTGTTCTTGACCCTCATGGTAACATGGTGAGGCATGATTGCAAATCATTTCCTCATTTCAAATAGATAAGGAAACAGGTTCAGAGAGAACAAAGAGCCTGCTGGAGATTGCAACCTTTATTAAAAAGTTACAAGGTATATGCCAGCAAAATGAGGACATAACACAAGAAAGAAGAAAGTGATCCAGAAAACAGTGGATCCAAGTCACAAAAGCAATGATGTCCTAAAAACCAAGATGACAGGTGTGTGGCAAGCCAAGAGAGAAGCTCAGTTTGGGGCAGGTGGTGAAAATCCCAGGAAGGAGATCTCCAGGCAATAAGGGAAATAAATAGGATAGGCAGAAGGAATGAGAAGAGGTTAATTTTCCAATTAAATCTTGAAAATTTAGTTAAGGCAATTAGGTTAAGAGAATAAAAAAATTCAAACTTGACATTAGGGACATACTACTTTGAACAGCACAGGCAACTGAAATATAGAGAAAGAAACAAATCTGCATATTAGGCAGCTCTGTAATAAGGAAATTATAGAGATATTATAATTATGTAAATACACACACCAATCAAGCAAGATTGAACTCTGTGATCAATTATACGTAAGTAAGGATGCAGTTCAATGAATGAATTGAAAAGAGTGATATAGCTAGAATGGGAAAAGGCAGAGGGAAGGTGAGAAAGGGTATCACTTAGCTAAATCCTTATCTGTCTTAGTAAGAAGCCCATCAATAGACAATGTCTAAAGTTGCTGCACAACGAATAGCTGTATGACATTGTTGAGCAATAGAGACGTAACGCTATAATTCTCACAACAATTCTATGAGATGGACACTATAATTAATCCCCATGTTGTAGATGAATAAACAGACACAGAGAGGGTAAGTACCTTGCTAAAGGTTACATAGTAAGTGGGGGAGCCAAGATAAGAATGGCAGGCTGGCTCCAAAATCTGTGTTCCTAATCACTGCTTCTTAAAAGTTGTTAAAAACAGAGATAGTTACCAATTGTTGCTTCTGAAAAGTGTGACTTAGGGAAGGAAAGTAGAGGGCTTAGAAGTAATAGCTGATTTTCATTTTAAGTCCTTAGGTTATATTTGATTTTTTAAATTTTATTTTTAAATTATGTACATTACTAAAATGAAAAGACAGACAATATCAAATGTTGAAGAGGACAATACAGACAACACCAAATGTGAAACTATTACAGGTGTAGACTATTGATTACAACTCCTTTGAAACTGTATGTCAATGCCTATTAAACCTGAATAGATGTGTAACCAATGACCCAACAATCCACTCTTAGATACATCCAATGGAAATGTGCAAAATGTTCACCAAAAGATGTGTATAACAAATTCATACCGGCACTAATCCAACTGTCCATCAACAATAGAAGGGGTAAATTGAGGAACATTCACACAGTGGAAAACTCCACAGCAAGCATAATAACAAACTACACCTCCACACAATAATATGGATTAATCTCACAAACATACTAGTAAGCCAAAGAAGCTAGAAAAACAATGAGTGCATATAGTATGACTCAATTTATATCAAGTTCAAAAACAGGCAAAACCCCCACAACCCAGAAAGCAATGGTGGTAGAAGTCAGGGCAGTGGTCACTGAGGCAGAGCAGTGACTAGTTGGGGACTGCGTGGCATTCCAGGGACTTCCTGGTGGCTGGTCACCTTCTATTGCTTGTGCTGAGTGCCGTGCTGTTCACTTTGTAAAAATTCACTGAACTGAATCTTTGTGATTAGTGCACTTTTTAAATGGTGAGTTATACTTCAGTAAAAGTTTAAAAGAGAAAAAAACATTTAGTTTAAAAATGTGGATAACTTTGGTAACCTTTTTAGAATATGTAATTAAAATTTACACCTACGAGAAGCTAAGCTTTCCTGACTCATGTGGATCTGACAGAAACTTTTTTAATGTCTAAAATATATTTTTGCGCTAAAATGTTTCTTCAAGGCTGTTCTTATAAAAGCACCCTGAATGCCAGTTGGTGACAACTCCATCACATGGCAGCAGAAAAACTGTTTGCAAACCCTATGATCTTTAGAGAAAAACGTTTTACTACAAACCCACTATAAAAATATTCTGAGGCCTAAAGCTACTCTTGACTTCTGCATGGGCTCGTGTGTCCTTGCCAAAGTAACAAATCTGCTAGTTTTCAGCTCAATAAAAGGGAAAACTTTCTAACAATGAGGGCCACTCAAAAAATGGACACAGCTATCTCAGTGCATTGCATGCCTTCTGTCTCTAGAAATATTCAGGCAGAAGTTGGATGAGGCTTTATCAAGGAGGGAAGGTGTTCTGTAAAAGACACAATTCAGAATCATACAAATATAGATTATAGTCCCAACTCCTAGAGATTTGTTTCAAAATATTGGGTTGTCGGAAAAGTCATGACGCATTTTTGCAATGAAAAACATAAAAAAAATACATCATGACTTTTCCGACAACTCAAAAACGAAGGGAGCAGAGTGTGGGGAGATACAGGTGATTATCTGGCTATGGATAATGGGGTTCACTGAACTATTCTCTTAACTTCTGAGTACGTTTGAATTTTTCCACAACGAAGACTTAGAAGAGGTTTGTTCTGTACACTAAGAAAGCTGGGTTCTCCCTTCCGGTTTTCCCTTCTCTTCTACACTTGCCTCAGCAACATCATTTATGGAGCTGTCATTACAGTAGCTCTCACCGCTAGTTAAGTTCCATATATTGATGCTTACAAATAAATGAAACACCTTTTCTTCAAACTTGTTCCTCGTCTCCTATTTTCTCTTATTGGTACCACCAATTTCATAGGCACTTGGAAACCTGAAGTTACCTTTTTACTCTTTCCCCTTCTCACACCCAATCAGTTCCACCTCCACTCCCCTCCCTGCAGACTGCTAAAATGTCTCTTCTACTGTTCTTCTGTGCTTCCCATCGGCCTGGCTCAGGTTTTCACCGATCAGTTAGAATGTTGTGATTTCTGAAATTATCTTCCCTTTCTTAAAAAAAGCATTTTTAAAACTTAATACCTGAATGAAAAGCTACCCCACAGGACTATGACAAAGATTTAGAGAGCTTACAGATGTGAAGCGCCTCGTAGGGTTCCTGGCATGGAATGGGCACACAGAGCCTGGCTTTCTTCCTTCTCTCTGCTCAACTTGGATCAAACTGGCCTCCTCACTGAATCTCCAAAGACATCACACCATGCCCTGGCTCTGTTCCTTTGCTATCTCTTCTGTCCACACTGTACGTCCATCCCACCTCCCTCTACCTAAAGCGAAACTGTCCTTTACCAGTCAGCTCAAATGTCATTTCATCCCTCCAACAACTAACTATGTTTACTTGGGAATAGAGAGGCCAAAGTTAGACACTCAGATGCAACAGGCTTATTTCAGGCTCAGGAATACAAACATACACCTTGCCTAAGGAAGAAAGTAGAACAAGCGGCTATAAACAGGCAACTGGGCGTACTGCGGGGCTTTTGCCTTTTAGTCTGCCAGTCTAGGCTCTCTCACATGACGAACTAACAAACATAGCTGTGCTCCAAATTCTCCCAAACCAAATATATCAACTAGATAAATGAGGGTGATGATTTTTAGAATGTATCTTCATTTATTTTTCTTCAGAGGCACCTGGGTACCCCTTTAAATAATGAGCTCCCCTGCTGCATTCAAAGATCATTACAAAAGCTCAATCAGCCATTATTTTATGGTGCACATTATTATGTAAAGCATGGCCCACTAACACAAAACTCAATATAAGCTAGAATGAAAACAAAGTACAATTTAATTTTCTATATGTATGGGTAAACCATGAATCTAAATTTCAAATTTTCAATTTTACTTAAACAATTCAATTGGTATTACATTAAAAAGACAATGCATGCACCAAGCTCCTCCCTGCTTGCTTAAGTTAGTACTGCCATATAATTTCTCCTGAGAGACTGCCTGCTAACCACTCTGATCTTTATTGTTAATTTGTTAACAGTAACAAACTATTGTTATATTATCCTTTTCACTATTCAAGTTCTATTTCAAAGTCTCAGAGGGGAACTCTGTATCTGTCTCCACTCCTCTACCATCTGGTAACTGCTTCCTCCTCTGTGTTCTAAAAGCACATTATACACACTTTATTATGCCACTAATAGTCCTGTTTACTTGTCTGTTTCTCTCCCTCCCCACACCAACTAAATTGTGAGTTACCTGTGGGAAAGAAACATATATGACAGAACAGCAGTTAAGAGCAGACTCTGGAGCCAGACAGCCGGGCTTGGAACCCAGTGCTGCCACTTCTCAGCAATATGACCTTGAGCAAACTCTGACCTTCAGCCTCTGTTGCCTCATATGCAAAAGGAAGATAATAATTACAATGCTGTTATAAGGATTACATGAAATAATGAAGAGCATTTAGCATCCTTCACTTCTGACAAGGCAGTTGAAAACAGCATTAAGCACACAAGTTAGAGTCAGTACTTGGTTTTGATTTTTAGTGCTAACACTAGCTTTGAGACCTTGGGCAAGCTACTTCAACTCTGAGAGCTTCAGTTTCTTCATCTGTAAAAGTAAGATAGCAATTAGCACCTATCTTATAGGGTTATTGTAAGGATTAGATGAGCAAGTTCACAAAAAGCATTTGGCACAGGGAGGTGCTCTAGAAATACTTCCTATCTCACTTTCTATTTATCTATTTTAAGGCTGGTCTCCTAGAGACACATCAGACAGCAAACGCCTTCCCCTCCACAAGGAATCATTTCAGGACTCAGCATTCACCATGTATGATGTTCAAGGTCATAGCTGTTTGTCTTCCTTTCAGTCACCAGTTGATTTTTTTTAAAATTGTGTTCTTTGTGAGGATATCAACTTGTAAGTGCCTCCCTACCCTGGGTATCGCTTTTCTATGTCTGTGTCACTAAGCTTTATAACCAAGGCTTATATTAAGTTGAATATATTAAGAAATTAATTTATGGAAACCCATGAAGAATTGTTCTATTTATGGAATTTCTTGGTGTGCATTATGCTGACAAAGTCCATATGTGGGAAAATTATTTTAATTTATATATTCCAAGGAAAAAAATACTCCAGAATAATTATAGAAGTAATAAGAACAAGGATAACAAATACTGTTACAAAAAAGCCCCGCCCGCTTTTCCATATACCCTCAACCTAAATAAAAAATGATCACTTTTATCCAAATTCCTAATTCTGCAGAATAATTCCTAGAATAATTAATATCTATAATGCTTCACAATTTTGTGAAGTGGTTTTATATATACATGCTGAACAAAAGAGGGATAATAGAGGCTGCGGGTCCCTCATAACAGAACTCAATAGCCGGTGACTCAAAGGTGAGTCAATGTTAACTGATACCCTGTGCTCCGGAGATAAAGTATCAAATGAGAGGAGGTGCTCAGGGAAGCAAAGTAGTTCTCTTGACCACGTCTGATAAATCTCATGTCTTTTTATGTGCATCACTACCTATAACATGAGGGTCCCTTACCATAGCCTATGATCAATTAAAATTCTCAGCTTTCACAAAGCTTTAAAAATAAGGGGTGGGGATGGGGAGTCGACAGAACCATGAGAACTGTCCTCAAATCCAAACTCCTTCTATTATTCTTTAACCAGCTTCCCCAAAACATACCTTTAAGAGAATCTGTAAGTTACCACTTTATGTTTCTGGCCTGTCTGTAAATTACAAAATACTTGCACATACATACTTGATTCTCATGACTCATAACAATGTACAGCCTTATAAGTCTTATTTTACATATGAAGAAACCAAGGCTGAGGAAGTTCAAGTGGCTTTTTGTGGTCACATAGCAACCAGTACAGTCAAAACTGCAACAGACCACTCAGCCCCTTACAACACCAAAGTGCATAAGCCATTCTATAAATCAACTGAAAAGAATGTACGTATCTAATATTTATTAAAGCTGATTCAGAAAGGGAGACAACAAGGCCCCTTCTTTACACGTGGTAAAAAGAAGTGAACTTGAGGTTAGAGCAGCAGTTCTCAAATATTTTGTTCAGAAGATCCCTATACATTTTTAGAAATTATTAAGGACTCCCAGGTTTACATCTATTGTTTATATGGGTTATATCTATTGATATTTAGCACATTAGAAATTTAAAATAACACTTATAAACATATACACAAGCTCATGTTCCATTAGCCGTCAGTGTGATAATGTCATCACACATCATGTGAAGCCTGCAAAACTCCACTGCACACTTGTGAGAGAATGAGAGTGCGAAAGGCAGACACATGTTTGTATTATTATGAGAATAGTTTCAATTTGGTAGACACCCCTCCCTCCAACCCCACCTTTGGACAGGTCTCGGAGCTCCAACACAGTCTCCAAACCACACTTTGAAAACCCCTGACACAGACAGTAACAACTCTTCATTATGGCAATTCTTCTTAAATTCTAAGTTGTAATCCATTATTTACTTTAAGTATATTGTTTCTCACTACTAGGTTTGAAAAAAAAATCAGGAAGGAAGGAAGGAGGGAAGGAAGGAAGGAAGGCAGGCAGGAAGGAAAGACGGAAGGAAGGAAGGAAGGAAGGAAGGAAGGAAGGAAGGAAGGAAGGAAGGAAGGGACTGTTTTATTTACTCCCTTTTAGCACTAATTCTCTTTGCAGGGACAAAGATGGTTACTGAGTAAATTGAATTTCTTCTGAAGTCTAGTGGATGGGGGAAGAGAAAGCATCTTAAGACAAAATCATTACCTCCCTACTATGGTGAAGACATAAACAATAAAACATAATACAGAGGCCTGGCTTTCTTAAGTCAGTTAGATGTATCAAACAGACAAAAGCTCCATTCCAGATATGAAGTAAGGAACAGCAAAAGATCTAACCAAGAGAAATGAGAAAAAAGTTAAGACTTTAACTGTCCAGTTTTCTCCTCATTTTTCTTTAGCCAAATAAAAGCAGCAAAGTTTCTTCTAAAGTACAAGTGATTTTAATATTATGTGTATCTTCTTTTAGTTCATAATTACCTAACTAAAGTCAGAACTTATTAAATGAAAATATTTTTAAGATGATTTGTACTTGCATGAGAAAAATCCCTATATTAGACCTACGCAAAAATAACAGAAGTGAATAATAATTCCACCTTACATTTACATAATACTTTTGTCTGAGAACTTCAACAATTTTCAATTTTTATTTCATTCAGTCTCAAAAATAACAAGTTGCACGATTTGCCCAAGAATACATTAAATTAACAAATCAACAGTAATTCCAGAAATAAAACAGAAATTCCTCATCATGTAATGCTATTGTCTCAGGGCAAAATGCTAAGTTACTTTCAAGGGAAACCTTAAGAGCATAAAGGAGTAACCCCAAGGCTCCAACTATGATTACCATAGAGTCTGGTCCAATAAATGCTTGTGGACTGAAATGAATCTCAGAATAACTCAGTCCAAATTCTGACTGTATAGTCCTAAAAAATTCAAACATTTTGAGTAATTTATTCAAATATTTTAAGTAAGCAATTTACTAAAACTGGCCTATAATTTAGATAAATTGCATTTATGGGCTTTATTACAGAACTAAAACTGCCACAAATTTTCTCCTTATACTTCATCAACCTCAAAATACCTGAACTATTAAATAAACTTAGTCTGTATTATCTACCACTCCAGCATTAGTAAAACAAACAAACAAACAAAACAAAAAACCCCCACATATTTTGCTACAAACATATTTTACTTTAATTTTTTTAAAGATTTTATTGGGGAATTGAGGGAGGGGAACAGCGTTGGGGAATCGGGGAAGGGGAACAGACAAGCTGCTGTCCTTTTGTTCTTCAGTCCAGTTGCGAAGGACGTTGCTTCACTGGCCCATGTTGGTATCGTCATTGCACTCTTCCTGGGTGAGACAGATCAGTCACCCGCCTCTGGATGGTCACTCACCACAGCTATTGGCAGCGCATACTGGCTGCCGGCCACTCACTGCAGCCTATGGCAGCCCACTGCAGCAGGGGCTGCAGCCTACACCATCGCCGGGGCTTGCACAGCCCAGCTCCAGATGGAGCTGTTGTTAACTGTAGAGGGCAGTGTCACTGGCCCTCAAATGTGGGATCTGAACCTGGGCCGCTGGCATCCCAAGCCTGCTCTTAATCAATGTGCCACTTGGCCGGCCCTACAAACATATTTTAAATTCTTCCATGTAAAGGGTTTACAATTCTAGTCCTGATTAAAATCTAAAGTTAAATACTGAGAATTAATAATGTTTCCAAATATTAAAATAGACCAGACATTACCTGTCCTAAATTTTACAGAAAATAACATTATACTTAATAATGGTGAGAACAAAATAAGATTTTCAATGCATTATAAAAATAATTATCACACGATGAAATTAACTATAATAGAATGGCTCTTACTTCAGCCACAGCAAGTTTCACAGAACTGAAGGCTCTGAATTATTTACTTGGTTGACCAAATGACTAAGGTAGCAACTGTGCCGTCAGCAACCACAGGCATCCTTAGTAATGAGTAGAATGTGGTATTCACGGCAGACGACAGTGCACAAGCAGGCACGCAACACAAACACCAGGGGCACTGTTTAGTGGATACTGGTATCTGCATGAAATAGTTGTATCTAAGAACAGAATATAGTCATTTTTCAAAATATAGATTCTTGTAGCCAGCTACTAAACAGAAATTATATCTCCCCATTATTCCTAAACATTTTACAGCCAAAAATTAGGTAGTCACTGATAATTGTAGATTATACAGGTAGGACACGTTGCTGATCCCGGGGGGAACACCATCTGTGAACGTACTTAGGCCACGAACACCTGATCTGCTGGCATGTACCTTACGAACAAACCAGGTACACCCATATCAGGTACTTAATACAAAAGAATACACCCAACGAAACTTTTTTCCTGTACTAATCACAGCGTTTTGGTTTGTAAGTACATACCATCATGAACCAATTATGCTGGGGAGTGGGCAACTGTCTAGCTCGTTCACCAGTGTAACGCAAATCAAAGCAGACATTTCAGTACTCCACCTGCCGCACCATCCGGTTCCTTCCCCCTACAATATATGAAGAATTCATGGGCATAAACACCCAATGCGCTGCTTAACGAAGGGAATATGTGTTCTAAAACGTTCTGCTGATTTCATAAAAATTGGTAATTATGCACCAGACCAGTGGAAGACAGTTGTATTGTTATCCTGTTGTATATCAGTCCAAGGGAAGTATAGTCTACAGTCAGTGGATATTGACCTTCCCTAAGAATGTGGGATTGGCAAGCAAGGCTTCTGGAGTGTCAGAGAAGGTTGGAAACACATTTGCGTTTTGTTTTTGCTTGTTTGTGGAAATGAGAGCAGGAGAGATGGTGTTCATAAGGTGCTCCACAGACCGTGAAGTCAGCACTGCGAACTGCCGGGGACCTCAATCAGCTGTGTGAGTGTGTGTGTGTGTGTGTGGGGGGGGGGGTGCGTGAGTGTGTGTGTGTGTGTGGGGGGGGTGTGCGTGTGTGTGTCTGTGTGTTAGGAACACTCCTCTTCAATACTTAGTTTACAATGAGAATTGGATTAAATATAAGCTTGCATTTATGACAACCTTCAATCATTAAAAAATAAGGTTATGTTCCATACATTTTAAGAAATTCAAAGAATACAGGTATTCTTTAGATAGACTGAATTCAAAGTACCAGCATTTCAATTACATGGCTGAGTTCATTTTGTGAAAATTATGAAGTATACACTTAGTATTTGAGCAGTTTCTGTATATACACACATAAACATACATGTACACGCATATACATATATTACACATCAATTAAAAGTCTGTGCAAAAAAAAATTCCGGTATTTAAAGAACTAATAAGGTGTTTTTTTCATATGGGACAGTTGTAAGGTGATATTTAAGCGGGGACCTGAAAAGTGATGGGGTGAAGCCCTTGGCTATCTGTGAGAAAAACATTCCTGAAGAAGGAACTAGCAAAGGCCTTGTGATGGGCACATGCTTGAAGTGTGAGAAGAGCCAGCAGGCCAGAGGAGGCCGAGTGGGAGGAAGTTATAGAAGACATCCTCAGAGCTAGTGAGAATGGCCCGGGGTGCAGTAAAGCAGTGATTGAGTTAGACCCACACATATTGCCTGGAGGGATGTCCATATTATATTTACAAACCAATTTGCAAGGTCACATTTATATTACATTCCCCCATTTTATTATTAAGGAGAAAGAAAGGAGGAGATGGAGGGGTAGGGGGAGAGGGAGAGAGAGGCACCTCTTCAGTATATATGTGTGTATATATACCTCTAACTTAACGTTTCTAGGAGGATAAAATTAAAAGGGAGAGGAATACATTTTTAACCTCTTTATGATTCCAAATAATATCTGAACATTTGCAAAAACCTAGACAAAAAAACCAAACTAAACAAAAAAAACACTAAAAAACTTCCAAAGAAGAAACCTAGTATCTATACAAAGATGTAGGTAGAAAAATGTATATGGCACAATTATTTATATTAATGAAAAACTGAAAAAAAAATCAACAAGGAATTGGTTAAGTTATGGTACTCCTGATCAATGTAATTCTAAATCACTTGTTAAAATAAATGAAGTAGGTATATTTAGAAAACCCAAGATATAGCAAGCAAAAAAAAAAAAAAAGCAAGATATCAATAGTAGGGTACTAACTATGATCCTGTTTTTATAAAGTAATAAATTAGAATGCATTTAGAAAAAAATATGGAAGAACAGTCCCCAAATTTAATAGTTTCTTTAAAGATATTACAAGAGTTTTCACTTTGATATTTCATATTTTCTAACTGGATTTTTGCAATGAGCTTATCATCATTTGAAAGGGGAAAAATATTAACGTGTCACCTAGCAAATGCCTGACATACATCAAGTAAAATGTCTGAAACATCTCTAGCCAAATGTCTGACAAATGTAGGATAATCAATAATGTATATATCGATCAGTTACTGAAGGAAAGATACATTTATTCAGTAGGTATCATATATGTGGCATCACATCCAATTAGATACTATTTCCGTTCCCACTTGACAGATATGGCTGGCTACTGAGCCTCAGGGAGATAAGGCCTTTTGTCCAAGGTCTCCCGCTCTGTGGCGGGCTGAAGTCAGGTAGCCATTACTGGAAAGCTCTAGCTAGGATGGAACAGACAACTTACATACTCGTCTATAGCCTCAGCCCAAAAGAACGAAATCATTGCCTAGTTCTGGCAGCCTCTCCTCAGCACCTGCCTTTCTACTCATCTGTATGTAAATATTTAACATTTAGACCTCATTCTTCCCTAGTACAAACACAATTGAGTCTGCAGTTTTAAGCCAGTCTTAGCAATGTGGCAGGAGAGATTTTGAAACTACTCTGTAAAACTTCTGCTAATGACCAGGAGGTTGCTTTATGACTTGCCAATGAAGTGTGTGATGTGCTCTGATGCCATGCCAAAAGTGTTGCCAGGTCCTTTGACTCTGGGAGGAACAAAGGGATTCAACAGCACTTGTTTCTTGGTGACACTGTTCAGAGAAAATGGGAGAATGTGTTGGGAAGAAGAGCCGGGCCGGTATTTAACTTCTAAACAAGGTATTCAGTGATAGAAACTCTAACTTGAAATGCCAGATCTTCATACTGAACAACTGATTCCAAATGTCTCCGCCTGCTACAGGGAATCTTAATAAGGGGACAGGATGGGGGAGGGGGAGAAAGAAAGGGGAGGATGGGGGTGTGAGAGGGGGTGGGTGGGGGCGAGACAGGTTGCACTTCCTTGGACACAGAGAGGTTTCTTAGAAATGCCTAGGCCACACACATCCTGTATACATCCTAAAAAGACCAGTAAAATTATGAAGTGCTTAGTATTTATTTTAGCATGTTAGTTTTGGTTATATTTATGGCAACAAAGCTGTATCCTTCTGCCTGTGTTTCCTATTCAACCTGGAGTCTAAGGACCCTAGACAGACTTTGAGGGGGCTATAAATTTCATGAAATTAAATGAGAACTTGTTTACGCATTTTTCGGCAGAGTACCCAGTTTTCATTAGCTTTCCATAAAGACAGGACCCTCAAATGAAGGTTTAGAAGTACCTGTCAACGTATATGCATATATGCTTCTTTTTGGTGGGCATTTAAGCATAGTTTTTTGTATGTTAGGGTTTTTTGTTCAAGAGTTTAGAACAGGGGTTAGCAAACCTTTTATAAAGGACCAGATAGCAAAAATTTTAGAATCTGTGAGTACATACGGTATGTTGCATATTCTTTTTATTCCTCTTTGAACTTTAAATGTAAAGTTGAAAATGTATCAACAATTTTTAACTCGTGGGCCTAACATCAGCTGTTTCCAAACCCCTGGCTTAGAGTAATAGTTGGTTTATCTCTGCAGAAATAACACAGCATGGGCTTGGGGAGTCCGGGGATTTTTATTTTTTTTTTTTAACACTTTGAGAAAGTCACTAACACCCCTAAGTCTCAAGTTTCCATATCTGTAAAAATTAGATACCAATCTTTCCCAGTTGCAGTTTTAACTACTAAGCAGGATGGCAAATGTATACAATTGTCACACAGTACCTGGCATGTAAAGTTAGCAAACTGATTCTATTATCCTGCCCCTGCCTCATCTGGTAGGTCATTAGTAATATTTGTAAGTCAATATTAAGTGTTTCATCAGGCATGCTCCTCCAATACAACTGATTTTATAATGATCTGCTTTGGTTATTCCCAGGACAAGCTGGGGCTTTCCTGGAAAGCCAACAGACCTGTACATTACTGATTAGAATCTAACAGTCGCCTCATAATTACTCTTCTCTCCTCAATGTATAAATCAAATTTCTGGAGCCAAGATTTAATTTATCAATTCATTATTCTGCCTCAAAAGATTTTTGAACGCCTAAATCACAATAATTCAAAGCAGCTTTAAGAAAACTCATCTTGTAAAAGGTAAAACCAGCATTAAATTGGATTATATTTAGGTATACCAAAGAACTTAAGGTCACAAAATATTATACAATACGCAGCAATCAAGTGTTTGTCTTAGCAGAGACACTGATCTCTCCTTTTCCTGTTTCTCATAAAACTAAAGCTCTTAAATATGCCAAATGCCATTATAATGAACTTTAATTGTTCCCCCCAGAAAGACTAACCAGCAAGAGAGCACTAAATGTTATAACCATTTTTAGCACTATCAATCACCTTATCCACCATAGCGCTAGGTATTTGTAGTCTTTGGGACGTAGTTATTGAAAATAAATGACTTTCAATAACAATTTAATTACTGATCTCTAAGACAATGCTCTTTCAATTTCATTTATAGAGCGATTCATCTCACAAGTAGTACGAGAAAGCAGAACAGTGGTCAGCTAATAAAAATTAGCTACTCTATTACATCATTACCCCACAACAGCTAGAGCGATACACTAAAGTCCTTGTCTCATCTACTCTCCCAAATATCAAAGGTTAGTCATATTTCTAACACTAGTAAGTAAAACTATGATTCCTACTGTCACTAAAGAATTGTAGTAGCTGTTTTAAAGTGTATTTGAGCCCAACTAGAATCTTTTAAAAGTTGTCCATACATAGAAAGAAAAGTATGAAAAAGTGAATACAGTACATTACACTTTACAAATAATTTATCAGCTTCCAGCCAATTTACTCTGAAATTTTTTAAGACATGGATTACTCAAAACAACTTTACCTCAAATAATCAGGAAAATTAAAAAGTGATAATTAAGAATAAATGTTTTTCTTCCTCATCTTAGAAAACCAAGGAAGAAATAACTCAATTGCAAACCACATTATAGAATATGAGGCTTGCCAGACCAAGTCTAATTTAGTTCTCTGAAATTAATGGTAGATTTAGAGAAGATACAGAAAACATAAAGATGAAAAAAGCTCTAACTAAAGACAGCCCTGTCCTTGCTTTTAGGGGGGATAGTGGTCCTGGATCTCCAGTCACTAAGAATATCTGAAACTTTCCACAAATATACATCAGAAAGTTTTTCAGGAGTAAACAAAACAGTTGTGACAATAATAGTCATGTTCAGAAGACATTCCATGAACCTGAGTAGTGATGTTTTCCCCAAATATTTGTTTCTTATTCATTGAATTCAAGATGTTCAGAAGACATTCCATGAACCTGAGCAGTGACGTTTTCCCCAAATATTTGTTTCTTATTCACTGAATTCAAAGTGTCAGTAACTAGATCCCCAGACCCCTTGTTTGTAGATCAGAGAAGTAACTGAAAAGCAGCCATTATCTACTCACTGTCACTGTATTACAGAGAAATGGAAAAGGATTCAATTCAAAGGATTTAAGAAAAAATTCTGGCAGAATGGTTTTTTAAATTCAACATTATGTCTTTTATAAAATAAAATCACTCAATTTACATCCCTTCAAAGATATAATGTTTAAAGAGGGGTAAAAATTATCAACCCTCTACATCTAGCTATTTGCTCATCCTGTTTTCACTGATCAGCGACCATCAGGCTCCAGCTTTAGTAAGGGTCTCACACAAGGAGACAGGCCAGGCGAGTGACACCAGGTTAAGTGCGGCAAGGCAAGTGGGTGGCAACTGTGAATTACACATAGGAGCTTCCTGCAGCTGCTACTAGCCTCCATCTCTCCACCCTCATTACTATGAGTAATGCAGCCCTGCTGATACAAGATCTCCCAATTTTTCCTAAGAGAAGCCAGAAATCCAAATCATGCAAAATCTTTCATTTTTAAATGCTGGCAATTAAGAAAGAAACAAACAATAACACAGTGCTTGCAAACTGAATTTGGTGTTGCAGTATGATATCAGCAATAACACTCTAGTAACAGAAGCCTCAGGAAGAATCTCAAACATTCAACTTCCAGACCCCAATCTCCCCAGGACTATTACACTCAGATTTCATATTGAAGATGGATTCTCCACGTAGTTAAGAACATTAGTGGTCATCTTTCTCTCTTGAAGGCTAATTTTTGGGTTAATTTTTAAAAAATACTGCTACTTTAATTTACTATTTTATTTTATTTTGTTTGTGTTTTTTTTTGAGGGCAGTGTCACTGGCCCTTATATGTGGGACCGAACCAGGGGCCGCTGGCTTCCCAAGCCAGCGCTTAGCCACTGCGCCACTCGGCCGGCCCTTTTAATTTACTATTTTAAAGTATACATTTTAAGAAAAAATTAAAACAATTAACATTGAAGTGGCTGAATTTAGAATTATATTAGTAAAACCAGAATTATGTATAAAATGCATACATATTAAAACTCATTTAAAAAATATTATAATGTTTTACAAACTATGTAAATTGGGCAAATGAAGTGTCAATCCACTGTATCCTTAGAAAGCAACTACTTGAGCTCTTTCACATCTCTAGATGAGACATGCAGAGCTGGCAGTCCTTGATGGGCCACCTTCACTTTAGCAACGTGAAAAGGGCAAAATAAATGAAGGAAGGAGGAAGTGACAAGGTTAATTGGCAAGGTATTTCTGTTATATAAGTGCCCAAGGATCATAAGACTCAATACAACTTTCTTTACTGTTTTAGAAAATTGTAGATTAGATGGCTACAAAGGATAAACTAACAAGACCTTCTATTTGGAAACAAAATCTGCTGCATTACAAAAGAAATACTATGTGGAGCAGACCCGGAGGTTTAAACCTACGAACAAGGCAGTATAGTTTAAGAAAAGGGCAGCCTGGCTTTAGCAGAGCTGGATTTCACCACTTGACAGCTGAGTGACTTAAAGCAAGTTATTTAACCACTCTGAGCACTATTCCCTCATCTACAAAAAAGGATAAACACTAGCTACTTTAACTCTCATTATGAGAGTTGTAATATATCTTAAATGTGTTTTAATTCATGCTCTTAGCTGAAACTTGAATCCGCTCCACACCAGTACTTTAAGACACTTGACATAGAACAGCTACACAGACAAGAGAATTCAACCTTTCCTATAAATTAGTCTTTTTCATCCTCTCACTTCTATTATTTTCTTTTACTAAACTAAAATCAAATTCTTAGATACTTCAATCCCATCAATCACATTCTAGTTTAAATATTAAGTATAGCTAACTCAATTCTCACTAAACTCTAAGCTCCGCAAGAGTTGAGGCTGGCTGTTCAGTATTGAAGTCCTAGCACCTAGAACAATAAGCACATAGTAGCTGTACAATAAATATTTGCAGATTGAGTGATAGGTTCTGTGCAGTATGTAGTGACTGACCACTAAAATGCCTTCTAATATAAAGAGCATAAACGTGTACATTTATGTACACGAGGGATCATTTAAGGTTTAAAAGGCGAAATATCATACATAACCAAAAACATGCTACGTTTTTTTTTTTTAAATCCCTTTGGATATAGTATATGAAAGCAATTTTGCTGTTATTTTAAATGGTGAAGCTATTCAATGATACAGATGATAAAGTTCCTTCAAAGTAGTCAGCCTATTAATGGCTCCATAATGTCCTTCAGATTTACCTGAATTCCAAGTCTATATTAAAAAAAAAAAAAACTCTCAAAATGATATGCAACCTCACTTCCACTGGCTATTCTGCAAATAACCCCCAAATAATAACTCAGTCAAATTTTATTATCTGAAACTTACCCAGAACATACCAGAATCGACGTTGTAACAGAATATAAGAATGACTTTCGGTCCGGCCGTGTGGCGCGGTGGTTAAGTGCTGGCTTGGGACTCCAGCGGCCCCGGTTCAGGTCCCACATATGAGGGCCAGTAACACTGCCCTCTACAGCTAACAACAGCTCCACCTGGAGCTGGGCTGTGCGAGCCCCGGAGACCATGTAGGCTGCAGCGCCTGCTGCAGTGGGCTGCCATAGGCTACAGTGAGTGGCCGGCAGCCAGCATGAGTGGCCAATAGCCTCGGTGAGCGACCATCCAGAGGCCGGCGACAGAGCTGCCTCATCCGGTAAGAGTGCAATGACGATACCAACATGGGCCAGTGAAGCGACGTCCTCCGCAACTAGACTAAGAACAAAAGGCCAACAACTTGTCTGTTCCCCTTCCCCGATTCCCCAATGCTGTTCCCCTCCCCCAATTCCCCAATTCAAAAAAAAAAAACACCTTAAAAAAAAAAAAGTAAATTTCTCTGCCATGTGACAGCTTTGACTCTTACTCTGGGCTACTAGCCTAAACAAAACATAATTAGGAAGGTAAATCTGCCACATGCACAATTCAATAATCCAAACATAAAACATTTCTGGATGATCTGGGTCACTGATGCTCGACACTATGACAGAAAATTAGTGATCTAGAAATAGGCAACTTCCACGAAAGGACAAAGACCAGATTGGCATAATTTTATAATAAAGGACAAAATCCAAAAGGATTTTGATGAGCACAGATTAATGGAAGACAGAAGGTGAAATCAAAAATTCATCTGTTTTAGAAGAAATACCTATGTGTGTGTGACCCTTTCCACGACAGTAACAAGTCCTCCCAGACCCAAGTGTGGCCCTAGAAAACTCAAAACTTCCTCTTCTACTTCTTCCACATTAAAACACACACGCACACACACACGTGTGAATCAAAACAGAACAGTACATAAAATTAAGCCACCCGATACAGGAGGGCTGGTAAAAAGTTAAAATCACCACTTATCATGAAAATTCCGTCTGCAGGGCGATTTCAGGCCCTGGGCGAGGAGCCGCCGGCCACCGAGAGCCGCCACAGGAGGGGCAGCGTCTGGGTCTGCGCTGCAGACCCGGTGCCCAAGGAGCAGACGGCACGGAAAATGTCCAGGGCGCCGCCGCCCGTGGCAGCTCCCGGCTCGTGCCCACCCTGCCGTGGAGAAGGACCCCTGGGGCACAGATCCCGCCTCCGCCCGGGACGTCCTCGCCGCCGCCGCGCTTTGCAGGTACAGCGCCTTCTCCCTGCCTGTCCTTGGCCTCCAGGAGCCATAGTCTCAGCGCGGCCCAGGTGATGCTGCCAAGTGCCCTCCATGCAGCAGCCACACAACAGGGCGACTTTCTCAACAGCCCCAGCGCTGCCTCCCGGGGACTAGCGTGGACTTGCCTTCTGTTTTCCGTCCGTGGCACCCTGCGTGGCCAAGAACCCGCGGACAGGCGTCTCGCTCCCATCAGAGCCCCGTGGAGGCATCGCAGCCGCGCACCCCCTGTCCCTGGGGATCTGTCCAGCGGGGTGACGATCCCTAGCGACGCAGCAGCTGCGGGGAAGCCCGTCCCACGCGCCTGGGCCGCCCCGACTCCCGCACCTGCGGGGTACCTGCCCCCCCACACACCCCACCCGCCTCTTACCTGATCTTGTAACTCGGCAGCGTGTGCTTGCGCTTGATGACCTTCTTGAGCTGGTTGACGATGATGGACGTGAGCTGCGGCATGGGCCGCCCTTCGAACTGGGAGCGCACCTCGAAGTCAATGAGCGGGTCCTCCACGAAGGAGAAGAACCAGTGGGTGAAGGGCACGCGCGTGAGCACGAAGCGCAGCCGGCCCACCACGCGCGACAGCTTGACGAACAGGTAGGCGGACTTGCCGAAGACTAGGTCCACGTCCACGGCCAGGTGGAAGCCGCCCTGGTACTCCACCTCGGCCTCGAAGGCCAGCTCGTCGGGGCACGGCGCGGCCGCCGGCGCCTCCCCGCCCTCGGCGGCGTCGGGCTCGGCCGAGGGCGCCACGGGCCGCAGCAGCCGGACGGTCCTGACGAAGGGCACGGCGTCGCCCAGGCACACGTCGCGCAGGCTCAGCCCCTCCAGCAGGCGGCCCGCCGTCTTGGTCTGCAGCAGCTCCTCGAACTCCACCTTGATCTTCTTGGTGACCCAGCGGCGGGCCAGCGCCGTGTCGCGCAGCTCCCGGAACAGGAACAGGACGGCGGCGTTGAGGAAGTAGCAGGTCTCCCGCGTGGGGGGCGCGGGGGTCTCGGGGGCCCCCGGCTCCTCCGCGCCGCCGCCGCCGCCATAGAGGTAGTCGCGCAGCGCCAGGCCCGGCTCCGGCTTCAGGTAGCGGAAGCCGTCGCCCGCGCGGCCGGCCTCGCCCGCCGGAGGCTCGGGCTGCCGGCGGCACAGCAGCAGGAACTGGGCGAGCAGCGTGAGCACGGAGCCCAGCGCGGCCGCCGCCAGCACCAGGAGCAGCCACGCCATCCCGCCCCCGCCGCCGCCGCGCCCGCGCCGCCGCGTTCTTCACGCTGCCTCCATCTTGCGGACATCGGACGGCGGGGTCGGGGCAAGCGAGCGGCTCGCTGGGCCTGGTCCCGCCGCTCCAGCCGGCGCCGTGCGACGCCCGAGCCTGCAGCGGCCCCGCGGCTCAGCCACTCGGGGAGGCGGCTGCCGTGCGGGAGAGGGCGGGCCGGCGGCTCACGCCGGGCTCCGCTGATTGGACGCACGGGCCCGTCACGTCAGCAGCGTGCTCGCTCTCGGCGGCGTCGCCTGGCCGCCGGCGCCCGGGCGCGCGTCCGCGGGCTCGCTTCCAACCTCGCCCCCGTCCCCCCCCCACGCCAACATTCCATTGCCCCGCGATCCACGTGGCTGTCACTTCGGGAGCCGCGGCCGACCTTGGAGAGGAGAACCGGAGCCACGAGCGGGAGGACCCGAAGGCCGGGCGGGGACGGCGTGGCACGTTGTCGGTCGTGGTGATCCCGTTATCTCCCAGCGCGCCCATCCCCCCCTCACGGGCCGCGGGCCCTGCCCGTTACCTCTGCGGCAGGGCAGCTCTTGCACTCGCGTCCCGGAGAGACGAGCAGGCGGCGGCTTTCCCCGCAGGGCAGCTCCGTGCAGGATCCGCGCTGGCCGTCCGGAGCCTTCCCAAGCCGAGGCCCGGGGAGGACTCACTGCCTGAGACCGTCCTCGCTGACCATCAATCCGACCAGAGCGCCTGGGGAGGGGGGTGGGCCCTGGGGAAGCAGAGCAAAGACAAAAGATGCAAGTTTTAGCCCCTAAGTGGACAGTCGAAATGTAAAGGACAAGGGAGGAAGTGAAAAAGCTGGGCTAGGAAAGGCGAGTGAGATGAATTTGCCCAAATTGGAAGATGAGTTAGCGGCTCACTGTCAAGCTCTTGCCGTGGGTTGAACCCCGAGCGTATCACCTCCGTCAATGAGGCAGGTGTTGTTAGCTCCCACCCATTTCACAGAGGCAAAGAAAGTTGCCTGGGGTGACACCATGAATCCTGCCTTGGCTGATACTAGCGTCTAAGCCCCAGGTCGCTTCTCTGTGCCATGCCACCAAGGTTGCCAGGGTTGGAAGGGGGCGTATCAGCTCCCTGATGCCCAGGAAGGGGGGGCGGGGGAGGGGTGCGCAGGAAAGACTTCAGGGAAGTTTGCACGGCGTAGCCACTTGACCAAGCCATAGAGTCAGTGAAGCCAAGTTGCCCAGCAACAGGTATTCCTCATGCCCTCCGGCTCCTTGATGTTACCTCATAAATGCTTACGTGGCTCCAGTCACATGGACACCACAACAGTTCTACCTCTAGTCCTATAAGGGTTCAGATGTTTCATACCTCCAAGTGAGAGCAGTTATGGTTTCGGGGAGCCAGGGCAGATCTGGAAGATCTTTGAAGCCACTGTTCGTCTTGACCCGGTGATTCTAGAACAAAAATAGAGTTCTGCCCCATTCTGACTCAGCTAGAGAAGGTGCCGAACATCGCAACCAGGCTCATCTCGTTGCTCTTAACTCATGCCCAGGTGTAAGACCGGATGGCTTCGTGACTATGAAAATGTAAGACAGGTGGCCTGTTGAGGAATCAGGCTCAAACCCCACATTCCACATCCAAAGGAGGTTCAAGGCCCTGCTGGGATTCCTGGGGGCTCTATACAACCTCTGGCCTCTGCTTCTGGGCGGCTGCCTCGGTTCTACGCGATTTCAACCCAGATGGAAAATGTAGGCCCTTCCCCTGTTTCCACCTTGTTTATAACCCTTAAGCGTCATTGTAGACAATGTCGCAGAAGCTGATGAGGGGGTGGAGAAAAGAATGGTTCCTCATATTACGGAGATGCAAAACCCTCAAACTATATACTGACCCATCCTGCATCTAAAATGTTCTTCAACCACCACGCCACCCACAAGGCAAGTTGGTGGTCTTCAAAGGAAAGAGTCCAGTTTCACACTCTATCTCCTCTCCTCCTCCCACCCCTTTCTTACTCCTTAGCTTACTTACCTCTGGGAACCCCACATCTTTGAAATCCGTTATAGTCATTTGATTCCCCAGCAAAACTTGTCTCCTGCGGGGTGCATTCCAAATCCACAAACGAGCTCAGCACACCTTTTGGGAAGATAAGAAAAACATTTTTCTCTTGTGTTAAAAATGGCAACATTAATTGAACACTTAAAATAAAAATAGTAATGGTTATGGAGAATTGACTATGCGCTGGGCACAGTATTAAGCATTTTATGTGCCTCATCCCATTTAAGAATGAAAATGTCAAGAGTGTTGGCCCTGCCCCTCCCCTCTACCCAGGCCTGGTCCAGCACCTCACTGGCTGCCCCCATCACAGCCCACCTGCCCAGTCCACTCTCTGTTTCAGCCCTGTCAATGTCCATCTGCTCAGAGGGCTTTGCCATTTTGCCTTTCACTAGGTCATTCAGGTAGCCCAGGGTTTCTTAACTTTGGCACTATCACCATTTGGAGCTGGAAAATTCCTTATTGTCGGGGCTGTCCTGTGCTTTGCAGGAGGTGATACTGTGTTAATAGAAGCTTATTGTTTTTAATAACATTCCCTGGAAGAACAGAAATTCAGTAACTTTTTTTTTCTTTAATATTAATGCTGATTCATAGACACTTAAGAGTCTTGAGAACCTTTGACCCCAGCTTGAAAATCTGTGATCCTGGGTAGGTATTTGAAGGTACTTAGCCTGCCTGCTGATCTTTTAATGAGTTTTAAATGACATCATTGAAATTAAGCTGCCCCAACAGCCTTCATGGGAAGTATCCATTTCAAGGGTAAAGACTGTTGAATACAGGAAGATGTAAGACAAGCATTCTCACCAACTAGAGAGGCATAGGTCACTTCTGCTGCTAAACTCCGAGCCCTTCCTAGTGACAACCAAATAGGATGGGAAAGCTAAGCATGTGGATATGGAGAGTTTGTAAGTACCATGAAAATCACCTTGATAAAAATTATACAGTAATATAAAATAATGCAAATATAGCAAAATATGGGGCAAAGCATAGAGAAGTTTTGAAAGGTTGCCTAAAATGGATACATTAAACCATTTTGTGAAATGTGAGGATTCAAATTTAACAGTTGTTTTTGAGCATCCAGCATGTGCCCAACTCTAGGGATACTAAATGAATAGGACAGAGCCCTCACCATTGGGGGTGCCAGGCCCAAGTCAGAAGCAGACAAACACCTACATAACTGATGTTAAAGAGATAGTACCCCGTGTATTGTGGGAACAGAGCCTTCTGGTTCAGGGGCACGGAGAGTTGATTGCAAGGACTAGAAACTGCCTCAAGCTAACTTAACTGAAATTGGATTTACGTGAAGGAGACCGGGGAATCTGCAGGAACTCAGCTGCAAGATGTTCAGCTAGTGAACTCGCAGAAACCTGGGAGTGCAATGGCCGTTTCTCTCATTCCTTCGGGCCCCGCCCTTACCCAGCATCTTATCTCTACATCTCTCTGCAAGTCTCTGCTATTTTCCTCCATAAGGCTCTTGGTTCCTACTTCCCCATAGCCTCAGCATGCAGGCAGCTTTGGGAGGCACCAGCTCTGCACCCAAATCTAGAGGATCCTGTGTTTCTGGTGCCTAATGTAGTCTGGTATTTCAATTTCAGTGCTGGGAGAGAAACCCCAGGTGGGCTCTAGTAATGCTATCATTTAGGTTTGCAAGGGGTTTCTGGGCTGCTGGTGGGTGGGGCAACTTTTCTAAGGATGGGGAGAGAATTGAGAATTAGTGTAGATGGGCAATTCTAGTTCAATGGGAGACAAAGGCTTAGTTCTGGCTGGTGAAAGTAGGAAGCTTCTTGGGGCAAATGGAATTTTCTTTGGTCTTTGATGATTAGAAGGGCATTCTAATTAGAAGAAGGCCAAAGCTCAGAAGTTGGAAATCCAACAGAATTTAGGGAAATTGAGACCAGGAGGGCTGGAGGGTCGGTCGTATGAATAGGGTCAGTGCAGAGAGAAAGCAATAGAGGTAAGACAGTAAAGTAGGGTGGAGCTAAATATGTAGGATTTGAACATCAGGGCAAGTTAGGCTTCTATTTTGCAGTGTTTATAAAGTCGCCAAGCCAAAGGTTTTTAAGCAAGAGCATGACTTGAACCCTTTTCCTTCTACCACCCAAGTCACTGTTGCTAGAGTGATCTTTCTCCTGTACAAATGCAACTTTGTCACTCTGTTGCTAAAAATTCTTGAATGGCTCCCCACAGCCATATTTATAAAAATGGCTATCATTCATCAAGCACAGTAAATGGGGAACATTGTGCTAAGCACTTTAGAAGTGCTTATATTCTGACAATTGCCCTTTGGGGTAGGTATCTATCATCTCCATTTTATGGATGAGGAAACAGATACTTAATGCAGATAAATAACCTACGAAGGTCACGAGTTAATAAGTAGAGAAGCAGAGATTTGAACAAGCTCCATCTGACTCCAAAGCCTCTCATTTTGGGGGGAATGTTCCTTTAGAATTTGATCCAAAGTCATTAGTGTGGCAACTGGTGCCCCTTGTGATATGGGCTTTGCTTATATTTCAGCCTCCTCTCTCACATGCACTGTCAACAAATCCTGTTGCTTCTACCTTCAAAATACATTTGGAATTGAACCACTTCTTACCGCAGTCACCGTCCTGGTTCAGGTACCACCTTGGGCTTGGATTATTGGAGTAGTCTCTTAACTGGCCTGTCTGCTTCTGCCCTGCCACCTCAGTGTCTTTTCAAACATAGAAGCAAAGTGACCCTACTAAAGCACAAGTTTGCTCATGTTACTCATCTGCTCAGAAACACCAGTGATTCCTGTCATGGACAGAGTAATCTCCCTCTCTCCCACCGGCCAAAGATGTCCATGTCCTAATCCCCAGAACCCATGAGCATATTACTTGACAAAGGGGAATGTATGTTGCAGAAGGAATTCAGGTTGCTAATCAGCTGGCCTTAAGACAGTGACATTATCCTGGATTATCCAGTTGTGTCCAATGTAATCACAAGGGTCCTTAAAAGTGGAAGAGGGAGACCGAAGGGAAGATCAAAATGTTATGACGTGAGACTCAGACTTCCATTGCTGGCTTTGAAGATGGAGAGGGGCTGGGAGCAATGAACGCAGGCTGCCTCTGGACGCTGAAGGCAAAGATGGATTCCTCCCTAGAGCCTTCAGAGAGGAACTCTGCCTTGTCAACACCTCGATTTCAGTCCAGGGAAATCTGCTGGAGGTGAGGCTTTTGGCCTCCAGAACTGTTAAATAAGTCTGTGTTGTTTTTAAACCACTAAGTTTGTGGTGATTTGGTATAGCAGCCACAAGAAGTAAAAACAATTTCCACTCTTAAGGGAAGGAAAAGCCAAATGACCTGGCTTCTGTTAACTCTGGGGCCTCACCTGCCTCTTTCCACCTCATTTGCTCTCCAGCCACACTGCCCTCTTACCCCAGCCACACAGCTTTGTAGAATGAATGCATGATTTTGAAACTTCAGTTTTCAGAAGAAAGAAAGGAGAGGTGATTTGCCCGTGATCTCCAACAAGGACTTGAACCCAGGATTCTGGCCCAACTCCCAGTAGATTATTATTTCTATTGTACTTAGCTTTCACTTCAGCTTCCTCCCAGAGAAATTCTTGTGATTAAATTCCCCTGGCCTCCTAGCAAAGTACTGAAGTTCGCTTCCAGTGAGGGAATCTTCATGTTGACCAGAGTATTCTTGCTATAAGAGTAGTTCATTCCTGGCTGTGTGCAATTCAGTGACAGAAATCGTTCTTTGAAGGGCAGGGGAAGAAATATCCAGAGCATTAGATTGTACTGATCAACAAAGACAAATTCCTTCGGACAAAAGATAGGCCTGGCTTTCCTTCAGCCAAGGAGGCTTACTGTGTGTGTTTCTATTTATACCCTAGGAAGTAAAGTGAGCTACCTGGAAACCTGGACACGTTTCTAAGTATTGCTGGCAATACCAATCTGAGTGCAAACAGCACTCGCTTTTTTGCTGACCTGGCATTTCTATTTCCAAATGAGAAAGTTTGATTCCTAAGGTTGCAGCCACTCGATGGAGGGCTCCCACTGGGTATTTATGCCAAGTCACTTCAGCTGATAGGTGTCGCAGGCTGTTCTGGGACTCCCTGTGTCCAGCTAATAGGTGTCGCAGGCTGTTCTGGGACTGATCTCTGGTTCGGTCAGCTCTGGTCATGAGAGCAGAGGTGGCCTCTCTGACAAAGCTTGTGGGTACCGGCCTGGTAGATACAGCAGGTCTATTCTGTTGTTTGGATTTTTCTTTTTTTTTTGGTCTGTCTAGCATTCCTTTCTTTGAGAACTCCCCCTTCTAGGTTGTGCTCTCGGGGTTCTCATTTCCAGGCCCACCCCCCAACCTCAAGGATAGGCACATGACCCATGTCTGGCCAATTTATAGTACCCAATCCCTTTCAACAACGATTGTTCTAGAGAGGGTGGACATGGGATTCAGGCAAGGTTCGTCAGGATCCAACCCCAAGAAGAACATACAGACTTTCGGGAGTAGACCCTCTCCTGCTGGGGTGGCTAACCTCGGGAGAACATGAATCTGGACTTGCCCATGGAGGAAGCTTGTTTTTCCAGGAAGCTAAGCAGAGCCAAACAAAGATGAGAAGTGAATGGAGAGATGGTGCTAAGATGGTGAGACCCTGGTTCCAGTGCTGGAGGCTCTGTTTTGTGTTGCTCTTTCTTGCGTTCTCTGAGCCTCCCCATGGCGTTTCCCATGTGAACTAATCCAGCCCCATCCTGCTGCAGAGGTTTATGCTGTGTTTCTGTCACTTGTGCCCAGAGGAGTCTGGCTAATCCAAGGGGCTTAGGTAGGAGGAAACTGATGAGGTCCCCTGCCACAGGTAAGAGAGGATTTAGAACCCATGCCTGCAGAGATTCTGCCACCGTTTCCTCAAAGAGGTCTTTGGAGGGCCCGGCCTGGGAAGTATATATGTGGGTCCTGCTGCTCTTCAGGAAAATCAGATCCTATTATTCCCCCTCCCCTTCCTTCTTAAAACACTTTGATGGCTTCCCACTGCTGTGAGGATAAAGGGCTCCATCCTCAAGAGGCCCACAAAGGCTGACCTCCATGGTCTGGATCAGGGCTCCGCAAATTTTTTCTGTAAAGGGCAGACAGTAAATATTCTGGGCTTTGTGGGTTATAAGGTCTTTATCATAACTACTCAACTCTGTCATTATCGCCGAAAGCAGCCATTGACAATAAGTAAACAAATGAGTATGGCTGCACGCCAATAGAATTTAATTTATGAAAATACGCAGTAGGTCATTATCTGCCCACTTCCTGGCCTGGAAGGTCTGGAACCTTGCCCTCCATACATATATCCAGCCTCAATGGCCTCCAGTCAGAATCTTCCTTCATGCTCCAGCCCACAGGCTCCATCCCCTCACAGGGCTGGCATTCTGGAATATTCTCCTGAACCTTTGGTTAACCCCTCAACCACCCGATCACTGCTCAGACATCGCCTCCTCAGAGAAACCTTTGCTGATACCCTGAGGCCAGGACAGGAACCCCTAGTACATGTTTTCCTAACGCACTCTAACATGTGAGCTTTAATTGTAGTTTTCAGTATTTCATGTTGCTTTGCTGTCTGTCTCCCCATGAGATGGTCATTTCCATATGGACAAAGCCCTGTCTGTTTTGTTCAGTGCCTAGTGCTTAGTGCATTGTACTAACACTATATATATATATATATATATATATATATATATATATATATATTTGCTAGAAGAAAAGGAGGTGAGGAGAAGAAGGGAGTGAGGGAGAGAAGGGGAGAGAAAGAAAGATGGAGGGAGGAAAGAAGGAATCAATCTTGTAAATTTGCCTATTAAATGACTGAGCATTCACGGGGAACAAAAATAAATGAGTGTTTTTCTTATCTGCCCATTGAAACCAGTAGAATATGAAGACTTAGTGACACTGGCACTTCTTCTTATCCATTCAGACATTTGGTAGTTTTTGGTGCTTGGGATGCTCCCTGGAAGTGACATTCAATCTTTGGCTTGCCTGTGGGGTTAGTGGGGACTTTCTCCTTGTAGCCTTTCTCCCAGCATCCTGACCCTCCCACATTGTCTTCCAAGCATCCAAGTTCTCAAGGGATGTCAATCAATTCCAGCGCTCCCCAAGTGCCCTTCCCCAAAGTTACTCAGACCCCCTGGGGTTGGATCCCAGCTCCAGGATTTAATGGTTCTATGACCTTGAGCAAGTCACTTACACTTGCCAAGATTCAGTTTCTTCTCTGTAAAGTGAGGATAATAAAATTACCTATGACACATGGTTATTGAGAGGCTTTAATGAGATAATATGTAGAAATTACTTAATATAAAGCCTGACCTACGTAGTGCCAATAAGTTAACTAGTAACAGCTAAGTTTTAGAAAAAGAAGAGTCTGATTATCTAATTGAAGCAATCGGGCCCATCCTTAAAATATGCAAGGTCAGAGCTAGAGTCCAAATGTCCTAAATGTTTAAAAATTATAAATCAAGCTGTGAAATTGAATTTGTCTTCTCTCTCTACATTGACAAATATGGTTTTATAATGGCAAAATTATTTAAAAATTGAAAAACTATGTTTTTTGTGTGACTGAAGGTTGGCAGACTATCAGACAACTGAATTTAATTATTATTGTGCGTGTGCTATTGATGGCCCAGCAATATTTGGATGAATGATAAAAGAAAGGCATATTTTATGAATTATCATATATTCCATACAACTCATTGTTTTTGCTTTCATGCCAGAAAAAAAAGTCGCTAGTTATGTAATTATAATAAAAATATACACATAATTTATGTGCCACTGACAATAAGGATTTAAAGAATTAAAATTAACATGTAATTATATTCAAAGATGATCAAATTTGAATATATTTCCATCAAAAATGTAAATGAAGTAAATGTAAACAATAAGAATTGAATAGTTTAGAAAAAAACTTACTTTTTAAAGCATGAAAAATTTTAACATTAAAAGGCAAAGTAGATCTCATAATAATGAATAAAATTTTAAATAAAATTGTTTAAATAAAGCTGCAGTTTTTATTTGACATTTCAACAATGGAGTTAACTCTTAATAAATAATTTTACAAAAATAAAACTATTCACAATCCTAGCATTCATTCTTTTAACTTAGTTGACAATATAAATAATCAGTGTCACACTTCATTCATGTTATACCTAGATTTACAAATATATTTAAGAGTAATATGATTTTTCTTTTTTTTTTTTTTTTTTTAGGGAAAAGCACAAACACAGTCCCACTACAAAAAATTATGCAGTCAAGTTTCCCACATTTGGGGAAATCGCAAGCATCAGCATAACCAGAGTTCAGTGGTTAAGTCTCACCCTAGGAAAATCACCATCAAGATCAAGGTATATCTCCCCCACCAGGTAAATATGAATTGTTTACTATTATAGTATGTTGCTCAGCTGTTCATGTGTACTTTTTTTTATGATTATGCTAATCCATTATTACTTTAGGAACTACCAATGGAAGACAAATAAAAGGAAAAAAACATGCTCAGCGTTAGAAGGAATGATACTGTACTATAGAAAAATCTATTTAATTCATGTTGTCTGAGTGGAAGGAATTGACAAGTTAATTAATTTGCCTTTTCTGTTACTAAAGGCTCCTAGCACCTCAGTCCTCTCTACCCTCTGAAGCAGTGTCGATCCCTGATATTGGCATCACAACCCACACACCTTCATGGCATTCAGACCCAGTAGCCATGGTGTTGAGGACAAAATGCAAAAAGTGTGGAAAAGTTTTCTCTGGGGCCTGAGCAGCACTGGTCATAAGAGTGGATGTTTCGGATTAGGGGTAGTGATGTACCAGTGCTGAGCAACAGATCCATGACAGACACATGCACAAGTTCTTGTGTGTGTGTGTGTGTGTGTGTGAGAGAGAGAGAGAGAGAGAGAGAGAGAGGGAGAGAGGATGTCATCTTGCCCAGGTCTAAGAGCAGCATGGAAAGGAGTTGCCTCGATGGTTGACTGACATGTCATTTGGGGTATTTGCAATGTAACAAAGACTTCTGTTTAACCCCCAAGAGTTCCTGGAATCCAAGAGCTCCTGGGATGAACGGGGCCTGAGAAGGCAATTGTGAGCCAAGGGCATGCCCAGTGCCTCTTGTCCTCGTTGTCCCTTACTGCCCACCACACATCAGAAGAAGGGCCCTGCAGCTAAGCATACTCATTCTGACTCCGCACTCTATACGCTTTTGCTAAGCAGCAGCAGAGCCACAATTAATCAACAAAATCCTTCACACGCAGATGTTTTAATTCTTTATTTCCTGATTGATAGAATTTCAGGGAAGTACTTTGACAAGTAATTTAATCATACACACATCAAAATAAACCAGAACTAATGAAAGAAGTGTAAGATACCGATCTGCAGAAAATGCCAACACTATTTTTTTGGGGGGCTTTTTTTGTTTGTTTTTTTGAGGGCAGTGTCACTGGCCCTCATATGTGGGACCGAACCGGGGCCACTGGCTTCCCAAGCCAGCGCTTAACCACCGCGCCACTTGGCCGGCCCCCAACACTATTTTTTTTAAAGTCAGGGAAAAAAAATCATCAAGGTATATTGCTCACAAGTGCCTACTAAAAGCCTTTTTAAAATGAAGGTACTGGGCACCATACTACAGGATAAGACCTCAAATAAAAACAGAGGTAAGTAAGGAATTCCCATTTTGCTGAGAGGACATGGAGGCCCTCAGAGGCTAAGCAGCTTGCATGAGGTCATACAGCTACTAAATGTCAGGGACAGTCTTCCAAGAGAGGTTCTTCTGTGACTGGATGTTGATTGGTGACCATCTGGACACACCAGCTCTTTGTTCCTCCTACCCCACAGCCAGAGGAACAAAAGAATCAACATGAGCAAAGAAAAATTCAGTAGGACCCCTGGCTGAGCATCTTTCTTCTGCTTCACCTTCAGTTTCCCCCAGGAGACAAGTAAATCTTATTAACACTGGGCAAACAGTTAATGAGCACGTGCTAAGGTGTTCAGTTATAAGACGTTGGACGTACCCTTTTCCTGTTGGGTAAAAATCTGACCACTGAACTTTGAAGTACCTCTTCCCTATAATTACAAAATGTTGACTTGCTTCATCTTATTTTCAAAGACCAACGAGTTTTACAAGGTTACTACAAGTTGAAAAAGTGCCAACAGAGCTTTGAGTATGATTGATCCATGGGTTTGAACTACAGGGGTCCACATACACTGATTTCCTTTCAATAAATACATATAGTACTGTAAATGCATTTTTCTCTTATGATTTTCTTAATAACATTTTCTTTAGCTTACTTTATTGTACGAATACAGTATATGATACATATAACATACAAAATATGTGTTACTCAACTGTATGTTATTGGTAAGACTTTCGGTCAATAGTAGGCTATTAGTGAAGTTTTTGGGGAGTCAAAAGTTACACATGGATTTTTGACTGCACAGAGAGGTTGGGCACACCCAACCCCCTCATTGTTCAAGTGTCAACTGTAGGAAGATGGGGAAACATTTTGGAGTGCTGTACAGACATTTACAGTATCTTTGTTTTATCAATATCTTTAGGATTATTGAGATTTTATTTTATTTTATTTTATTTTTAATTAGTTTCAGGTGTACAACACAGTGCAATAGTTATACATTTTACCCCTCAAAGTGACAAACCCCCCACCCCCAATACACCCCCCCACACACCCCCATATCATACACATCTATCACTCCTCCTCCGACTCTCTTCCACAGCACAATCCACATCCCGTGACTATCTATATATATTCAATTACAGTAGGTATACCACCTCCACTTTAGTAATACAGTGCAGTGATCAAACCTCTACTCCATCCATGAAATGGTCTCCCCAACAAGACCTATGATCATCTGACATTCCACAGAATATTTACAACATTATTAATTATATTCCCCAAACTGTTTTTCCTATCCCAGTAGCAATATTGTAGTTGCCCATCTTTGCTGTCTAATCCCTTCCCCTTCTCCCTCATCCCCATTCCTCTCCAAATTAGGATTATTGAGATTTTAAACAGCTTTATTGAGATATGTTTCACATACCATAAAATTCACCCATTTAAAGTGTACAGTTGATTGGACTTTAATATATTCATTGTTGTGTCACCATCACCACAATCTAATTTTAGAACTTTTTCAATACCCTAAAAAGACACCCCACACCCATTTCCTCCCACCCAGCCCCAGGCTACCACTAATCACTTTCTGTCTCTCTGTATTTGCTTGATCTAGATATTTCATGTAAAAGGAATCATATAATATGTGATTTTTTAAGTTACTGGCTTCTTACACTTAACATAATGCTTTCAAGGCTCATCCATGTTATAGCATGTATCAGTATTTCATTCTTTTTTATGGCCACATAATATTCCATTGTATGCGCACACAATTTATTTATGCCTTTATCCATTGTTAGACATTTAGGTTTTTCCCCACCTTTTGGATTTGATGAATAATGCTGCTGTGAACATTTGTGTACAATATTTTGTGGGACATATGTTTTCATTTCTCTTGGACATATACCTATGAGAACAATATCTGGGTCATATGGTAGCTCTATGTTTAACTTTTGAGGGCCTGCCCGACTGTTTTCCAAAGCAGTTGCGCCATTTCACACCCCCAACAGCAGTGTATGAGGGTTCCAGTTTCTCCATTTGGTCACCATCGCCCTTCGCCTTGATTTTAGCCATCCTAGTGAATGTCTGGTGGCATGTCACTGTGGTTTTATGTGTATTTCCCTAATCTAATGTTGATTGCCTTTGGAGAAATTTCTATGCAAGTCCTTTGCCCATTTTTAAATTGGGCTATTTGTCTTTCGTTATTAAATTGTAAGATTGCTTTATATTTCCAAAGACAAGTCTCTTCTCAGATACAGGATTTGCAAACATTTTCTCTCATTCTCTGAATTGTCTTTTCACTTTCTTGATACTATAATTTGAAGCACAAAGTTTTTATGAAGTCAAATTTATCTGTTTTGTCTTGCCTTTTTTTTGCTTTGCTTGCTGTGCTTTTGGTGTGATACCTAAGAAACTTCATTGCCTAATCCAATGTCATGAAGATTTATTCCTGTTTTGTTCTAGGAACTTTATAGTTTTAGTTCTTACACTTAGGTCTATAGTCAATTTTGAATTAATCTTTATGCATGATGTGAGGTAGGGGTCCAACTTCATTCTTTTTCATGTAGATATCCAGTTGTCCCAAACCATTTGTTGAAAAGACTGTTCTTGCCCTCATTGAATTGTCCCCAACCCTTTGCAAAAATCAATTGACCATAAATGTGAGAGTTTATTTCTGGACTCTTTTGGGTTGTTTTTTTTTTTTTTTTTTTTTTTTGAGGGCAGTGTCACTGGCCCTCATATATGTCACTGGCCCTCATATGTGGGACCGAACCAGGGCCGCTGGCTTCCCAAGCCAGCTATTTCTGGACTCTTAATTCAAGACCTCAAGGCCTTTGCATAAGCAGTTCTTTTGTAATGGAGTACCCTTGCCTTCCTGACAGACTGCCCCTTTATTCTTAAAAACTCTCTATCCTCATCCCAGGCTTTCTGACACCCATTCTTTTGGACCTCATTGTTCTCAGTAGTACATCAATCCTTGACTCTGTCATTCCACAGGGTGCTTAAATTTGCTAACATACCTATTACTCCAGCTAGACTGTGCTTCTTGAGGACAGGGACCACATCTTACTTGTTTTTATAGCTCTAGGCCCAGGAATTCAAAGTGTATTGAATGAATGATTTGGATACATTTAGTATATATTAATATATTATATTGAATATATTATTAATATAAACCCCTATAGGTAGAAGAATAACTAAAATTTTACAACCATTAACCCTGGAAAGCGCTTCTGGGGGCATGTTTTTCTTATATAAACTGAAGAAGAGTTTTGACAGTGATTGGATTCATTGAAAGGTATTGGTTATTTTTTAGGGTTTTTTTCTGTTTTTTTTGTTTGTTTGTTTGTTTTTGAGGGCAGTGTCACTTGCCCTCATATGTGGGACCCGAACCGGGGCCGCTGGCCTCCCAAGCCAGCGCTCAACCACCGCGCCACTCGGCCAGCCCGAAAGGTATTGGTTTATTAAGAACCTTGTCAGACTTTATACATACATATTTAAAAGAAATCTATTCAAGGATCTGAGGACATTGATGCAATAAGCCAATGGTTGTCAAAACGTCTCTCTTCCTGGAACCCTATAGAAATTGCCCTAGACGCTCATCCCCAGGAAATTCTATACTTATTTGCATGAGAGCTACTTTCCTAAAACCACACTTGGGCTCATTACACCCTCTGATACCTTTCGATCAATAGGTGGAAAATGCTCATATGTTTCAGATGTTTTCACCCTCTGTCTCATTTCCTGGCTCAGACCAAAATATCGTTGGACTGAAGACAACTCAAGAGCTGGCTAAGAACATCAATCCTCCCAGTTTAGACCACATGCCTTTTTATAGTCATTCCCATCAGAGCGAAGGTAATTAAGCCTTTAGACTGATGCGTATACGGTCCTATCCACAAAATTGCTTAGCTGGGCAGTTCTTGCTTCTTCCATGTTCTTCAGTTACCTCAAAGGCCTACAGGGGTGAGAGCAGGGGCAGATCCCTTTCTTAAAGAAGAGGAGCCAAGTTGTCTTTGACCAAGGATAATTTCTCACCACTGCATTTACTATTCCTTTCATGTATTCTAATGAAAAAACAACTGATACATATTTCCAGTGTAATGTGAAGGTGAGAAATTTTCTACACTGAAACTGTTCTTCATGACTCTAGTTTGCAAAGGATCCTTCAAAGGACTCCATATCACTTTTAACCACAAAGCCACTACAAATGGTCTTGTACCAACACCCCCCCCACTTTGTTTCAGAGTTCAGAGGTCATATGTAAAGCTTGAACAAATGGCATTTAGTTTGTGAAATCAATAATTCTCTAACCCTCTACTTTAGTCATAAACTTTTTTTTTTATTAAAGCATCCCTAACAGCTCAGGCTACTGTCAAAACAGCAAAATTTCAGAAGAAACTTTAGAGCTACAGTCTGTTAGAAGCAACAAAAAATGAACAACCTAGATCCATTAGGAAACCCCTAGTTGAAGAGAGGAGATGAAAAGGCCTGAGCTATACTGCCTCCCCCTCTGCTGTCCAGTCATATAGTGACCTCTTCCTCCTCCCTTGAGGGCAGAAAGAGGCCAGCAGCCTTATTCTGATGTAATTTCTTACACGTGGAAATATAAAGAGACTCACCACTCCCAAAGTTTTTTTTGTTTTTTTTCAGTCAAATAATTTTGGGAAACAGTGGGTGCTCATGTGTATTGTGATTCTCAAGGGAGCACACAGTGTGTAGTTTTCTCTAAAGGCATTTGACCATGGAACACTTTCTTCCCAGATCATCTCTTTTCAAGGTTAGTGTTCCATGGAACACACTTCAGGACATGCTGCCTGACAACTTTGAGTCTAACACTTGGGTTTGCACATTTATTCACATTCCTTTATCCATTCCTGAAAGCCCTCCTCTCAAATAACAATCACTTCTGAAGGAGGAGTGTTTGGGTATCTGTGGTATCTTGCTGTGCTATTTGGCCAGGTGTAAGCCCGGTCCTCCAATATAGCTTGTCAAGTAATAAAGGTGATATTTTCATTTCCATCTATTGGGATCCTATTCTCTCTATTTGTTCAAAACTCAGGCAGAATTTTTTTTACTGGGCCCATTAAAACCCCAACCAGACCCATTAAGCTGGGGTCTCTCCAGACACATTTAAAAAACCACTGCTCTAAGTTAATGTGCAGAATGGGTGGTATGGGGATGGGCAGGGTGAGAGGGGGAGGGTATCACAGAGTTGGAAGCAAAGAAACAACAAGATCAAACCAAGAGCTGATGAAGGCAGGGAGACCTGATTGAGTCCAGGATAAAGATGCTGGGAGCCTGGTCCAGGGCAATGATGGTTAGGGGAGAGAGGAGGGCCTGGAGGGGGCAGCTCGGTAGGCAGGACTTGGTGTCTGGTGACTCTAGGGCAGAGGGGAGCTGAGGAGGATGTCTGGGCAGCTGCCTTTGGCGATGGAGCTCCATGACGAGCAATAAAGTGGGGGACGTCAGCTGTGATCTTTATCTGAGCTGCATGGCCTCAACGCTCAAAGGTAGAGGCGGGAGGGGTACCATTGGTGACAGGGAGGAAGAGAGAAGTCATGAGACTGGAGTGAGGCCTTTGAAAGGAAATCCTCTCCTAGGGTTGCGGTGGAAAATCATGCTAAGGATGAACACATGCCAGAAGAAGTCTTCGCTGTGGGGCTTGCCCTTGGAGACTGCCCCACTTCAGTTCCCACCCAGGCACACAGCTTGGGAGACAACGTTAGTAGCTTCTCAAACAAGAAGAGTATCCTAATTCAGGAAGTACTTTCTCATTTTCAGTTTACAGCTGCCATGCTGGTGTCCACCTGTGTCATGTTTCCTGAGTCATCGGGAGCAGAGGTGTAGAGCTGACCCCTCCCTTGGTCCTGATGAGCAGATGCACCTGGGACTTGGTCCCACTGACTTCAGCAGGTTATGTCCATGGGAAGCCCTTGGCTAGCATGATCAACTTCCAGTAATTCCTGCACCATCTTTTTCACGGAGGAGGTTAAATGAGATAACACATGTGAAGTACCAAAAGCAGTGCTTGGCACATAGTAGGTGCTGCTCATGTTAGGTCCTCCTATTCCTTCTGGTATCCACAGCCCTCAAATGTGCCAGATTGTCAAAAAGGTCATCCTAGTGGTAAACAGCACCAACTTGGTACCAGACCAACTTGGGTGTAACTCCTGGGGGTAATAATTCTGCCCTCAAAAGATTGTTGTGAAGATTCGATGTGATATGCCTCATAAAGAGCAGAGTACATACAGTTCCTGGCATCTTGCAAGTGTTCAGTACACCATGGTAGCCATTTAATTATGTTATCATCAATACAAATTCAAAAGAGACTAGAGAAGACAGTGACTTCAGATGTGACAGGCCAGGCTTGACTCCACCCCAGGATATTAAAAAACAAAGTGCCATGAAACACTTTTCCCATAAGTCATGCAAATTGCTTTATTCATTCACCCACCCTTTAGAATCTATAAATAGTTTATGTTGTGGGCTGTGCATGAGCTGTGTTCACCCACACTTTGCAAGGCTAATCAAAAATATTTGGTAAACTTGTCTTAGAGCTCACTGCAAGCTATAGTGAATTGAATGGTGGCCCCCCAAAGACATGTCTGAGCCCTAACCCCCAGTATCTGTAAATGAGACCTCATATGACAGAAGGGTCTTTGCAGGTGTAATTAAATTAAGGATATTGACATGAGATCATCTTGGATTAACCAGGTAGGCCCTAAATCCAATGACAAGTGTCCTTAGAAGAGACAGAAGAAGAGAAGAAACAGGGAGAAGAGAAGAGGCTATGTGATGATGGAGGCAGAGATTGGGGTGATGCAGCCACAAGCCAAGGAACGCTGGGAGCCATCAGAGTTGAAGGAAGCAAAGAAGGGTCCTGCCCTGGAGGCTTGGACGGAGCATGGAGAGTAAATTTCTGTTGTTCTAAGCCACCCTCCATTTGTGGTAATTCACCACAGCAGCCAGAGAAAACTAATATATAAGGAATGGAAATGTACTCAGACTAACTTTGGCAACAAGAGAGGTGGAAAAGGTATTTTCTAGGAGGGCGCCATGGGGTATCATGGATTCCTAGGACAGGAAGTTCAGGCTGGCCTCATAAGGGACAGGACCAGGACCTAGAAAGTTGGAAGTAAGGTGGCTCTCTCCTTTGTGGACACTTGACCTCCCCTGTCTTGTCAGTCTTCGCTCTCTACCTGCAGGCTGGCTTTCTGTGGTTCATCCATGTGGCCAACCTGACCTGCCTTTATGCTGCATTTCAAGTGCATAGCAGACCATCAGATGGCTCTGGGGCCTGATTCCAAATTCCAGGGACAGAGAATCCCTCAGCCTTGGTCAAATCAACTCTTGCCCAGGGGTTGGGACTTTGTGTCTAGGGGCCTTTGTTTGGGGGTAAGGAGGCTGCTGGCAGATATCCGTGAAGGTTTCTACTTGCATGCCAAAGCTAGTTCAAAGAGTAGACAGCGTTCATCTGTCCACCCACTTGACAGGTCAGGGAGACTCTGACATTCTTTCCAAATCTGCCCTCCTGCATTACACAATGTCCTTAGCCTCCTACCCTTCTCCCTCCTCCTACTCCTCTCTGGCATAACCACATCATATTACCGAGGGAGAAAAGTCGGTGAAAAGCCGTCCATTAGATTCTCTTCCTGTTCTAAACATGAAGTTAATTTACTGAAACAAAAACATTATTGATTTGGGTCTATTATAACCTTCTGAAACAACAAATTTGTGCTGCTACTGGTACAATATTTGGCTTGATTTGGACTTAGGTCTTAATTTTTAAAAATACTGTTTATTTATGGTTTTTTTTTTTTGGTTTTTTTTTTGTTTTTTTTTCCATGCCACCTTTGAAAGGCTCCTTTAGGCCAAGTGGCACAGTGATATTTGGAGGTGGAAGGACTTTGCCTTTGGCTACAATGCCTTTGATCCTCAAAGGAAAGCCTCAAACCAAACAGAAATCCAAGCCAGGCAGGGTTGTGGCAGAACGAGTGAAACTGGTTCTGGGGAGAGTGCATTTCCTTGAACTTCATCCAATAGTCAAGGAGAATTTGTTGAGTGCATCCTAAGTGCTGGGTCTTGGGCTAGACCTAGGATTACAGAGGGAAATTAGCTGGACATTTGTGCATCCCATGGGGAGAGTATGGTGGTGGGAGAGGCAGGCAGAAATAGAAGAAGACGCAAACGAATGCATAACTTCAAGCTAACAAAATCATGGAGGAGAGTTACCTGGCACAGTGAGAGTGAATAACTCAACATTTAGTTTGATGGGTCGGGGAAGGCTTCTCTGGGGAAGGCAGGTTTCCCTGAGATCTGAAGGGTGAGTAGGTGTATAACTAGATGATGCTGACAGGGGTGGGGAGGCAAAGGGAATATTGCGTATAGATATTCATTATGCCATCCAGGTAGAAACCCATAAAATTAGAGACGTGTACACATGCAGACCCACAGACTCGGGAGAGGATGAGAAGCCAGGCAGTTAGGCTCTGCTTTTCTGCTGTCTGTAGATACAGCAGGCTGTGCGAGGTTTTGCCCAGGTCTCTGACCCCGTGTAGATCTCTCCCTAGAGTCCTGTAAGAGGCATTGTAATCCCTTGGACTAGTCGAGCTCCCCAGGGCTCTGTGTCACTGTCATCTAGAATGTATCAAGGAACTCCCAGTCTAAGAGCCGAGGCAAACAACGTGCTAGGTTTTGTTAAAAAGAAAAATTAGTTCTGAAAAGAGGAGCTATTTGGTTTTCTTTTGTCTTTAAAGGGAGAAGATGGGATTCTTGGGGCATCAAGAGATGCCTCCCTGAGATTTTCCCATCTGAGCTGTGCCAGTCCTCCTGAGAAGGCCACTGGAAGGAGTACGTTGATCACCCTGGAGCAGGAATCAACATGGGGAAAAGTAGAGACCATGAGTAGAGGGCACTTTCTTGGCCATTCCTGATGGCCCTGTCCGTCCTGTGTGTCCCAGGAACCGGGGTGGCCTCTCTCATGCTCTGCTCTATAAGGCTTTGCCACCGATCTGTCTCCCCCACTGGTTGCTGGGTTCCTCCAGAAACTGAATCTTTTTCAGTTTTTGTTCCGAACCTAGCAACTGGCATTTAGATGATAAGCATTCAGTACAAATTGACTAAAGGAAATGAATACACAGACCTTGTTAATTTATACTCTGCTTTAGTGCCAAACATTTTGAGGCTGAGTCGTGTTGTTTAGAAGTAGATGAATGAGACTAAATGAAGGATATTGCTCACCCTGCCGTGTACGTTACCAGGTGCTCAGTTGTGACTTATTGAATGGGTGCTTATAAATTTCTCCAGGTTAATGCTCCGCTATTTATATGTAGTACAGTTTATTTCTTAATGGCATCGATTTTGTAACAAAGTAGCACTTTGGGGCAGCATTTACACATCTTTAATCTAGTTATTCCAGGGAGGCAGAGATCTTCCAATTACCATTCTCTCTGTACGTAAGAGTATATACTTCTGCCCTGCCATCAAAGATAGGATGTAGGCTTTTTTTTTTTTTGTCCCATCCCTGACCCTGTAGGTCAGGACAACTTGTTCCCCTATTGTGTGTGTGCGTGTGTGTGTGTGTGTGTGTGTGTGTGTGTGTTCAGGAAACAAAGGCTGAACAGCTTTGAGCAAAGGCAGTTGAGGTTCCTGTATCTTCTCCTTGCATAATGAGTCCTGTGAGTTAGGCTGCACCAGGGTGGGTGGGGTGGCAGCTTGCCAGCAAGGTCTGCAGCATTTGGATAAACAAACATCAATATTTATCAAAGCTGCTCTGGTGTGCCTTCTTGGCTGCTGGAACAGGGAGCCCTCCCTGTGCTTCTTTACAGTTTTCTCTGTGGGAGATAAATGTTTGTGGTCATTAAGGGGGGGAAAAAAGTTTGTACTCTGCTCCCCAGTGACCTAGACTAATTTACTGCACTAGGAGGCCTCGTAATTCATTAATAATATCCAAATACAAACCGAGGGAAGAAATTGCCTTGCTAATTGACTTTTGCCGTGCGAATCTAAGACTCACTGGCTTTAAACATTGGCCAGCGACTGTACTGGTAGCACACACACTTTGGAAAAAGCAGAAAGCTACCCAATGCAAATGCTGAGATCACTGCCTCTGGGCTTTGTAACTAGACCCTCATCTCCACCGGTTCTGTTTAGGAATCTGGAGGTGGAGGAAACAAGGAAAAGAGACGAAGAGATGGGGATAGGTTCGACCATCCTAGATTACAGCCCAGACGTACTACAAGTAAAAGCCAGACTATGTGGGGCCATGCTAGGTCCTGCTGGGCCCTGCTGGGCTGTGTAAGGTGTGGCCAGGCTGCCTACCCCAGCCCAGATGGCTGCAAAACTTGATTAGAAACAGCACCACTAGGATCAACTGACTCATCCAATTAGGAAGAAAGTTCATTAATCTTAAGAAACTAATCTTCGCCACTGACATCCCTAGGCAAGGCTTCTGTCTCTGTCCTCTCTGATCATTGACGACGGAGAAGACAGGAACTTTTGTGAGTTCATTAAAATAAACTGGGAGTTAATCGAGTTGAGTAATGAGCTTTCCCAGGTCAGCCTTGATGGTCAGATGGATCTGGATTTAAATCTTGCTCGTTCTTTCTCTCCCTGGGACTGCCAATCACCCACCTCCACCAGTCTGCAGCTGGAATTTCAAGTTCACGAATGCGACCCAGGCTTTAGGAACCTCATCATTTCCTTTGAGGCTGCAGTGGGGCTGCCTAGATGACAAACCTGGCTCCACACAGCTTTGGCCTGAGGAGCCATGCAGATTTTACTGCAGATTTCGCAGGGGAGGCGAAGGGGAGACCACTTCATGCCCCACAGCACACAGCCTTAATCCTCCTGCTTGATTTCTCTATTTTCCCCAAGGTCCTCCTTGATTGCTTTGCCCCTGAGACGTTTCCTCTTTGACCTTTAGAGTCTTCTGATTCCTCTCGTTCTTGCCTTTCTTGATTAAAAGAAGAGAAGAAAGAAAATCGGATCTGGCATGCGAAGCTTGAGATTCATTTTTCCAGCCTGTGCAGTGGAAAGGATAATTTCCACCTCACAAGGTGAGCAGGAGAATTAAATAAGAATGAAGTGAATGTGAACTCTAACACACTATTTCTCCAACATGACCTATGGAATCAGTGTAATGGGTTGCCATCAGCATTAAAAAAAAAAAATTGAACTAGGATAAAATGGAATAGGGAATATCAGAAGGCATCATTTGCAGTAGGGGTAAGTTCTATTTTGTGAATCTTTTCTTTTGGTTTTGCATATGTACACGCACCGCTGGTGGATGTAAAATGGATTTGTTTTTACAACCTACAGTAATAGGTTGTGGTAAAAGTTTTTGACGTATTTGTCATTAAATTCATTTTCAGCCTTAAGGAGGTGATCTCTGGGACTTAGCGAGTCACCAAATCCTAATGTTGAAGGATCAGAGAACTCTGATCTAGCCCCAAGCCAGGAGGCTATGATGTCACACAAAGACGCATTCTAGCAGCCCAGGGACTTTGTTCACAAATATTTTTGTTAGGCTCACATAGCATTTATAAAAATAAAAATAAATTTTAATTAATTACTATCACTTGAAAATCAGGAAACAGCACATAAAAATCTAGATTTTTCAGCTTCCTGGAAAACATGGAAGATTTGGCCATACCAGCCATCTTTCCTGCAGTCTGTGTCACCTGCATCCTCATTCATCTCCTACCTGGGCTCTGGAAGCACAGAAGGCTACTGCTTGACCTGAAGTCCTTCCTACGTAAGGCTCAGCGTTTGTTTTAAAGAATCACAAAGCTGGAGGGTTCCTTTGGTCCAAACCCTCATTTGTGGGCAGAGGATAGAGGCCCAGGGAGGAGGAGGAGGTGACTCACCAAGGTCATGGGGATCATTTAGTGATGCGGATGGGAAAAGCACCCAGGTCTCCACCCTCCTGGTTCAGTGCTCCCACCAGCCCTTGGAAACAAGTGGCTGTCATCCTCATAAGAATTGAGACTTTCTTAAGAGACGTGTTTGATTCACCTCAAAGGTCATCAGCCCTCACATTTCCCCTCTGTCTCTGCCAAGGCAAATGTTTACCGTGCAAAAGTGAAATTAGATCTAGAGTGGTTCCTGCTCGTCTTACTCGGTATTTACACGTCTCTGTCTTTGCCCTCCATTACTTTCCCTTGTGGCCTTACCACGGCTACAGCTGCTCTGAGCGCCACTTCTGCCCGCGGCAGACACCAGGCAAAGGGATTCACCTGAGTGGGCATTTGGAAAGGACAGGTATTCTCAGCATTGTCTGGCTGTTTGTTTCATCCCATTCTCATTGAAGGACAGAGGAAACCAGCTTGACGTGCATTTTAGGTCAAGCACGGACACAGGCCCGCCAGCCTCAGCAGGCTGATGTACATGTGATTCTCAGATCACCAGAGAGAGAAGGTGCAGGGTGGCCCTGGGGGGACATTCTCAGAGGGGGAAGCCACCCAGTGCAGCGCACAGGGCCAGGAGCTGGACAGATATTTTGGTTACTTTCAATTTTAAAAAATTCGTTTTACATTATAAAAATAATCAAACATACACAAAAGTAGAAAGAATAGTATATGAATTTCCATAAACCTATCACTCAGATTCAATGTTTATCAAAATTTTGTTACGTATGCTTCCTAACCCTCCCTTTTAACTTTTACTTTGGCATATATTAATAATTTATATACAGTAAAAGGCATAGCTCTTAAGTGTAAAGTTTGATGAGTTTTTAAACTTTTATTATTTTGAAATAATTTCAGACTTAACAGAAGTTGCAAAAGTAATACAAAAAATTCCCATATATTCTTCAGTGAGATTTCCCCAAATATTAACAGATTACCACATTTGCTTTATCATATATTACACACACATTATTATTATTATTATTTTATTATTCTGAGCCATTTGTAGGCGGATGGTTTTGCCAAATATTTATGCCCTTGTAATCATTCAAATCAAGTCATAGAACATTTTAAGTACTCCAGAAAATTTCCTGATTCTCGTTTTTATTCATTTTCGTTCATTTTCATTCTCATTTTTCATTCTCATTTTTATCACCATAGATTAATTTTGCCTGTTCTTGAACTTGATGTAAATAAAATCATCTCCCATTTTATTTCTGCTTAATTATTTTAAAGCAACCCTCATATCTCAGGTCATTTTATCTCTACATATTTTGTAAGTATCTTGAAAAGCTCTGGGCATTTTTTTTAACATAATCACAGGGTTGTTTTTTTAACATAATCACAAATACCGAGTAAGACGAGCCAAAGAGATTATGTAAAATGTCTTCATAACAAGCTACTATGATTATCTCCGTTTTGCAGGTGAGCACAGGGCCGCAAGGAGGCTCAGAAGCTTGTCTGAGCTCACCCGGCAAGTAGCTGGTGGAGGAGACCATCTTCCTTCAGAGCCTGTACTTTTGCTCTTTAGCCTCTGCTCTTGGCCCCAGTGCAGGGTCCCAGCAGAGCTGTTTGTTCCCTGTGGGGAACAGGAAAGGCCAGCACCCCTGGAGATCCTTTCTTGCCCGTTCCTCTCAGCTGGGTCCCCACAGCACAGGAAAGCCCTAGATGCACTCACATGACCCTTTGGCACCCCTGCCCGCATACACACTCACTCCATACAGCCTGGTTTACCAAGCTGCCTGCAGCCTCTGGCTGTCACTCTTTAAAGAGGGAAGAAAGGAGACAGATGAGACAGCAGATGTGTTTGGGAGCTGCTGAGACCCTCCCATTCAGCCGGAACACAAGTTAGACGATCAAAATGCAGAAAAGACACACGCCTTTAGTATTTGAGATTATATTTGCAAACAAGTTCTAAAAATACACAACTCACATTTATTTAAAAAACAACAACACACACAAAACAAAAAAAACTAATCCCACAGCAATCTGTTCTTCCAGGAGACAATTAGGTAGAAACAAATCTAAAAAAATATATATATATTTTCCCCCCTTGGAAGACGAGCACAGAACTCACCAGGAACAAATAACTTATTGTAAACCCAAATCAGCTGCTAGTAATCATGATTTTATTCAGTCTCATACATTGTAGGATCCACATAGCAAATAGATAAATCAAAGACTTAATGTATTCACAAATCAAACCTCACACCTTTCCCACAGGACAAATTTGTTTGGTAAAAACATCCTCATTGCTAGTTTCTAAAACAGAAGTGGATGGAGCTATTTAAATGGAAATGGAAGTTCAGCAAAACTATATTTTAATTACTTAGAAATAGAATCCTAACCCCTTTTCCCACCACCACCTTAGCTGTTCTCCATATGGTGGGCCAGTTGAATGTTAGAAGAGTTGCAAGTTGTGTTTCCTGTTTAGGCAGAGAGCTCAAAAGAAGGGCCTCATAGACTGGGTGATGGGGGAGTGGGGAACTCAGCGGGGATGGTTGAGGCTCCAGCACCCCTCCCTCCCTCCTAAATAAGCTGTCTGGCTCCTTTGTAACCTGTTTTATGCACTAAACCTCTGTATGAGATTGCCTTAGAAAACCGCTGGTCTTGTTGATCTTTTCTTTTTCTAGCACATGAGGTACTAACAAAGTCAACAGGAGGGTGTGTAATTCCCTAGGTTGTCAGCTTCCTGCAGACCTGGGAAGTGGCCTTGGCTCTTGCTAGTGTAGATTCTGGTCTGATGTCCATGGACTTGTCGCCATCGTGTTATTTCCTCTCGTGTTATTTCCTCCCCTCCCCAACCCCGAATGATTTCTTGGTATCCCGACAGGGAAGGTGTGTTTTTCAATGGGAACCAGCAATGTGTGGAGGGTTGTGAGGCTTTCAAAAGTTCTTTATCTCCTCCTCTTCCTCCTTCCTCTTGTCCTTATGATTATTATAAAGATACATACTCACTGAAAAATTAGTAAAACACAGAAGAGTAAGAAGGAGATGGAAAACAAGTCTTCATCATCCATTGCCTAGAGACATAAGGTGTATTTCTGTCTTAAAAAATTTTAAATGCATTTTAACATAGCTTAGATCATACAGTGCCATAACTTTGTATCCTGCTTAGTTCACAGATCCTTTACAGTGCAAGCATTTTTACTGATGGTATAATATTCCATTGCAGGGATGTACCAAGATGTCCATACAAGTGGGGGTTTGCAGGAGGATTTTCTTTTCTATGGAAATTGCTTAAAACTTTTCCTAACCTTTCACTGGGGCACTCATTCTTCTCTCTCTCTGCGGCATGAATCAAGGAGTGCATCATTTTGCATACAACCTGTGTTCATGGTGATGGAGAAGTCAGCCACAAAGAAGGCCAGCAAAGGATGGACCTCCTATGCATCCTCACACAGAGACTGTTCACGTGGAGCGTGGCTGGACAAGGCTGAGGGCTGCTACCCAGAAAGATGCTCTCAAGTCCCCCAGTGAGCGGAGCTCGAGTGCCACTTCCCTCCTGTTTCTCGGCAATAAATCCCTTCCTGGGAGTAATTTGAGGAGAGCTTACTGCCCTCTCATCTCTTTAGTCATCTGTGTGCTTCAGGCTCTTAAAGACTCTCCAACCCTTTACTGTTCTCTCCAAAGGACCCAGGGAAAGGTCCCCTGTTCTCCCTGCACCTTTAGGCGCCACGGTCACACATTCAGCACTCTAGGATGTAATGCTCAAAAGGAACGACCAAAATAGCTGGTGAAGGCTCTCTGAGCAGGCCAAGGAAGTATATGTATGCGATTTCATGTAAGCCTCTGGCCACCTTAGGAAGCAGGAGTTGTTCTTCTCACTTTGCAAATGAAGAAAGTGAGATGCAGACAGAGCTTGAATTACGTGCTCAAGGCCACCAGGTAGGAAGAGCAGAACTGGGCTGGAACCTACCTCCCTGCCTTGAGCTCCCTGTCCTGCACCCCAGCCCCTTGGCCCTGATTTTAACTGCATGACTCCTTCACCTTGGCCAGTCAGGGATCCCTTCCTCCATCCTCACCACGATTCTGTCTTCCTTAGAGGCAGGCAGGACTTTTATCTGCCTGGCCCTGGCTGGAGGAGCCAGCGATGGCTCCCCCGAGGCTGTCTCAGCACCAAAGTCAGAGAAGCACCCTTGGCCTCCCCGAAAAGACCTCATGATCTCCCCCAGAAGCTAACCGTGTTCAGGGAAATGGGGCAGGAAGAACTCTCTGGAGACAGGGCCTTTTAATTTTATTTCATTTCACAAACACAATGAAAAAAATATATATCCCGCTAATAGGACTGCCAACTCAGCCGGCCTTGGCAAGCGATGCCAAGTAAATATAGAGCGTCCTAGAACACACCTTGAGATTAATGACAAGTCCGGAACGACCAGAAATTAACCAGGGGAGTTGTCTTTTACTAAAGGGAAGGGGTGGGGGAGAGAGCAAGCATAAGGGCGCAGCCATTATGACCAGCCCCTACTGATTTTGTGCCTGTTTTTCTTGGGGCCCCCATGGCTCCCAGGAGCAGAGGAAGCAGCCAAGTGGTTCTCTGGGCTGCCTGAGTGCCTGATGCTCTGACTGTACCCCCCACTCCCCACACTGCAGGGAGTCCACTGCCTACAAAGCAGGGGCTTCCTCTGGTCCACATGTGAGAAACCCTCTGTGGTCCTGAGCCCTGCCCTCCAGGCCTCACTGGGAAGGTACAGTGCCTTCTGGGCCAAAAAGCACCCACCTCTTCTAATCTGGGCCTGGCACCAGCAGCTCTAACTCAGGGCTGAGGGACCACGCCAGCCTCTGAACTTCTGTCTGCCGTCTCCTGGGTTGCACTGATCTCCCGTGGATCTTTCACACATTGTCCTTCCCCAGACTTCTTATCTCTCACCTCTGCCAGGCAGCTGACTGCAGTAAGGAAGGTGGTGAGTGAGCGGCTGGAGTCTGCTGCGGGTGGCAGAGAGACACAGCCCGGGCTCTGCCCAGTGCTGCATCTGCAAACCAGCAGTGTCTTCCTGTGGGTCACAATGCATCCTCTCCAGCCAAGTTTATGCTCCAGCCCCATGAGGCTCTCTGGGTCCCTGATTTTCTGGTTGTGTGAGGAGAGAGCAAAGCGATGCTGAGGTTTGGGGGTAAAGTCAAGACTGTAGAGAAATTGCCATTCCCAACCAGACTTGGCAGGGACTCGAAAGGTCAATCAGCCCACTTCTGTCTTACTACCTAACGCTGAAAGTGGGAGAGTTTGGTTCTGTGTTAATTTATGAAGAGGATGAATCTCTTAGCACTATGAGAGTGCCTGAAAAGGCAACATGGAAATCAAAATGACAGACACCAAAAGCAGTAGCTACGGGTCAGGTACATTCTCTGAACAAGAGCTGAGTAGGGAAAAAATGCCCACCTCGAGCTAATGTCCCTTCACTTCCTTCCTTTGGCACCTCTTTGCTATGGATAATAACGTGAACCTTTTCCAGGTCAAGGCTGATTTGGCATCAGTTTTTTCCTTGGACAATTGGGCCCTACTCCGTCCAGGGTCCAACATTTTGGAGTTTCCAGCTGCTGACATCTTTAGAAAAGACTTTCACGATCAGGCTTTTAAATTCTTCTTCTTAAATGAGTTTAAACGTAGGGAGGAAAGTCCTAAGGCCTCAGGCACTGTGCTAGGCACATTATTCATTTAATTCCAATAAGACGGAGTGAGAGGAGGTTGTGTGCCTCACCCTGGGTCACAACACTAGTTACAAACCAGTCATGCCTGCCTTTAAGTCCTGGGTTGGTCACTCTACCCCTTGGTGTCTCAGCTTTACCAGAGACTCTCTGTCCACAAATGCCAGCAAGCGTCGCGCAGCAAGCTGTTTCATGGGAGGTCTTTTGCACCCATTATCACTGATCTGCGCCATGGCTCTGTGACACATCATGGACATTTTTATTATGACTTGTAAGTATCCCTTACTTTTTCATCTTTACTCCTCTTTTCCAAGGGACTGCACTTTCCTCATTCCAGCAAATTGTGTCTAGGACCATAGCAATAGATCCTGCCCCCACCAAAAAACAACACAAAACACCCAAATCAATCAAACAAACAAAAAACAGGGTTAATTGTGCTACCTCAATCCTCTGACTGCAGTGATTGGTCCAAGGACATACGTGTGACCCCCATTTGGGCCAATCAGAGTTGATCTCAGGAATTGTTTCACTTTGAGCTGGAGGAACGACCCTTTTCCTATCCGCCAGTAACTGTATGTGAGCCCAGAGCTGAGGGCAGTTGTGCTCCAGCCTCGTGGAGAAACCAGGTCCGGGGAGTAAAGCAAGAGGACAGGGAGAGAGAGAATCCTAAAGTGGTGGAGACCCTTATTTTGATTCTTCCTGCCCTTTCTGCCAGTATGATTCTCCTTTTCATCTAAGTCAGTTTGAGTTAACTTTCTAGGACATACATTTAAAGAGCTCTCAGTGAGAGGCCAGCAGGAGCAATTTCTGGGGCAGTGACTGGGGCAGCAGTGGCTGTTTGCATATAAGGCTGTTTTTATTGGCTATGTAAGGGAAGTGGCCCTGTGGATGACATACAAAGAATAGTATCTATGTCTATAGGATGCACATGACAGAAAACTCCAACCTAAACTGATTTAGACAATAAAGTAGATTTAATAGCTAATGTAATTTAGGAGGCTAAAGATGATCAGGTGATGCTTGATCCAGGCTCTAAGCATGCCCTAGAGTCTTTTTTTTTTTTTTTTTGAGGGCAGTGTCACTGGCCCTCATATGTGGGACCCGAACCGGGGCCGCTGGCTTCCCAAGCCAGCGCTTAACCACCGCGCCACTGGGCAGGCCCTAAAGTCATTTGTTTTTAATCTCACGAACCTGCCTCGCTCATGGTCCACAGAATGACCCCAGAATCTTCAGGCTCCAGCCTCCCCTTTGGAGTAGCAGCATGCCTCAATTTCAGACCTTCAGAAAAAGAGGATATGTTTTACTACAGATTTTGCACAAGTGCTGGGATTTAGTCTTCTCTGATGGCCCTGGCTGCACCAGAGTCCCATCCTTGAATCAGCCCCTGGTCCTGGGGATATGTTGCTAGGGGGGATATGTTGCTAGGATTCCATGGCAGAGGATGGAGAGGGCAGAATTCTCTAAAGGAAAGCTGAACATTGCTGGCAGGAAGAGCAGGGAATGGGTGTGATGGACATAACAGCTCATGCCCACTGCCCCCCTTACTGCTGAGGCCAATGTGTATACAGGCTGAGTCTGGGGTTGGCTGAGATGCTGAGGGCAGAACAGTCCATATAAAGACAAGCTAAAGTGAAGGTTTAAAAGAACAACTGCCCTTTGGGATGATCGGCAAAAGCTGGTGCTCGCATTGCCAAGGGATGTCAGAGGTTCTAGGTGGCCGTCTGGGGACCTAGCAGATGATGTGTGACCCAACTTTCCTCCTAACCCCACATCCCCATGTAAAGAGCAGGATTATTATTTTTTTTTTTTGAGGGCAGTCACTGGCCCTCATATGTGGGACCCGAATCGGGGCCGCTGGCATCCCAAGCCAGCGCTTAACCACCACGCCACTGGGCCAGCCCCTTTTTTTTCTTTCAATTTTAAATATTTTTATGAAAAATATAGTTAGCACACAATATTATATTAGTTTCAGGTGTACACCATAGTTATTCAATGTTTATATACCTAAAGAAGTGACCACCATGATAAGTCCATCAACCATCCGACACTGTCCCACGCAATCACAATATTACTGACTGTATTTCCTATGCTGTACATCACATCCCTATGACTTATTTGTTTTATATCAAGAAATTTGGACCTCTTCTTCCCCTTCCCTTTCCCCTTCCCCCCTTTTAAATTTTTTAGTTAGGGCCAGCTGAGTGGTGCATTGGTTAAGAGCTGGCTTGAAATGCCAGCGGCCCTGGTTCAGCTCCCACATATGAGGGACAGTGACACTGCCCTCTACAGCTAAGATGGTGAACAACAGCTCCACCTGGAGCTGGGCTGCACTGAGTCCCCAGGATGGCATAGCTGCAGCCCCTGTTGCAGTGGGCTGTCATAGGCTACAGTGAATGGCTGGCAGCCAGCGTGAGCTGCCAATAGCCACTGTGAGCAGCTGTCCAGAGGCCAGCGACTGAGCGCAATGACAATACCAGCATGGGCCAGTGAAGTAACATCCTCCGCAACTAGACTGAAGAACAAAAGGACAGCAACTTATCTGTTCCCCTTCCCCGATGTCCCAACGCAGTTCCCCTCCCCCAATTCCCCAATAAAATCTTTAAAAAAAAATTTTTTTAGTTATCGTTGACATTCATATTATTTTATATTAATTTCAGGGGTACAACATATGGTTGGACATTTGTATAATTTAAGAAGTGATCCTCTGACTAGTACCCACCTGGCACTATACATAGTTATTACCATATGACTGACTATATCTCCGCTACTTTACTTTACTTCCCCATGACTATTTTGTAACTACCAATTTGCACTACTTAACCTCTCCACCTTTTTCACTCTGTACCCCAGCCTCCCTCCTAACTTTATCACCCCAACAAATCTAGTACCCACCTAACACCATACATAGTTATTACAATATTATTGTAATATTAATATTACAATAATATTATTAATACAATCCTTATGTTATACCCTACATCCCCATAATTACTTTGTAACAACCAATTTGTACTTCTTAATCCCCTCCATTTTTTCACCCACCACCTCAACCCCCTCACCTGGCAACCATCAAAATGTTCTCTGTATGTGTGAGTCTGTTTGTTTTGTTTGTTTACCTTGTTTTTTTTTTTTTAAGATTTTATTGGGGAATTGGGGGAGGGGAACAGCACCGGGGAACCGGGGAAGGGGAACAGACAAGCTGCTGTCCCCTTGTTCTTCAGTCTAGTTGTGGAGGACATTGCTTCACTGGCCCATGTTGGCATCAGCATTGTGCTCTTCTCGGGTGAGGCAGATCGGTCACTGGCCTCTGGATGGCCACTCACAGCAGCCCTTGGCAGCTCACACCGGCTGCCAGCTGCTCACGCTGGCTGCTGGCCACTCACTGCAGCCCATGGCAGCCCACTGCAGCAGGGGCTACAGCTATGCTGCTCAGGGACTCGTAGCCGCCCAGCTCCAGGTGGAGCTGCTGTTCACCATCTTAGCTGCAGAGGGCAGTGTCACTGGCCCTCACATGTGGGATCCAAACTGGGGTCACTGGCATCCCAAGCCATCTCCTAACCACGGTGCCACTTGGCCGGCCTGTTTACTTTGTTCTTTAGATTCCATATATAAGTGAAATCACATTACATCTGTCTTTCTCTGTCTGATGCTCCACTCAGCACAACACCCCCCAGGTCCATCCATGCCACCACAGATGGCAAGAATCCATTCCCTTCCTGGGCCGAGCAATATCCTACTGTATATATGTACCACCTCCTCTTTATCCATTCCTCCACTGATGGACACCCAGGCTGCCTCCACATCTTGGCCATTGTAAACAATGCTGCAGTGAACATGTGGATGCACACGTCCCCTGGAATAGCATGTTGTGTTTCTTCGAATAAATGCCAGAAAGTGGGATTACTGGGTTCTTCTTTGTCTCTTCTTATATAGCCTTTGTTTTAAATCCCATTTTGTCTGGGATAAGTATTGCTACCCCAGTTTTTTGTTTGTTTGTTTGTTTTTATTTTAATGAAGTAATTTTTTCCATTCCTTTAATTTCAGTCTGTGGTGTCTTATCAATCTGACGTGAGCCTCTTGTAGGCAGCATATGTAAGGGTTTTGTTTTCTTATTCATTCAGCCACCCTATGTTTTTGATTGGTGTGCTAAGCCACTTACATTGAAAGTCATTGTTGATAGAAAGGTAGTTATTGCCATTTTATTATTCATATTTTTTATTTTTATTTTTTCATCTTAAGTTCCTCTAAGATTCCTTAAAATACTGGTTTGGTAGTGATTAACTCCTTTAGCTTTTTCTTTCTGAAACCTCTTTATCTGTGCTGTGATTTTAAATGATAGCTTTGCTGGGTAGAGTACCCTTTGTTGTAGGTCCTAGTTTTTCATCATTTTGAACATTTCATGCCAATCCCCTCTGGTCTGCAAAATTTCTGCTAAGAAGCCAGCTGACAATCTTATGGGAGCTCCCTTGTGGGTAAATAACTGCTTTTCTCTTGCTGCTTTTAAGATTCTTTCTTTGTCTTTAACCTTTGCCATTTTAATTATAATGTGTCTTGGTGTGATACTATTTGGGTTCATCTTTTGGGGGACTGTCTGAGCTTCCTGGGCTTGTATGTCTATTTTCTTAGCAAGGTTAGGAAATTTTTCAGTCATTATTTCTTCAAATAGATTCTCAATCCCTTGCTTTCTCTCTTCTCCTTCTGGTACCCCTATGATGTGGAGTTGTTATTATTATTGTTTTTATTTTTTAAATTAATTAATTTTTTTAGTATTAAATCATAGAATTGAAGCAGGATTGTTTGATGTGTGTGACTGTGTGTGTACCAAGATTGTGGTCTCGTGGAACTGAAGAATGGATACATGGACCAGAGAGGTAAAGTTGCAGAAAAGGACAGTTTATTAGAAGGAAAAATACATTTCAAAGAAGCAGAAGTGGGCCCAAGCAGTAGAGAATGGCTCAAGGGCCATTATTAGAAGAGAAATTACACTCCAAAGGGTTTGGAGTGGGCTGAGCAAAAGAAGCTCAAAAGGCCCAAGGCGGCTAGGCCAAGGGCAAGGGCCAGGGTCAGGGAGTCATTATTCGGAGAAAAAGTCCATTCCAAACGGTTTGGAGCAGGCCAAGCAAAGGAAGCCTAAAAGGCTGACATTTGTTATTCTTGATGTTGTCTCAGAGGTCTCTTAAACTTTCCCCATTTTCTAAAATTTCCTTTTTCTTTACTGATTTGATGTTTCTTTCCTGCTACATTGTCTCCAAATTGCTGATTTAATCCTCTGCCTCATCTAGTCGGCTGATGATTCCTTTTAGTGTATTCATTTCAGTTATTGTAGTCTTCACTTCTGACTGATTCTTTTTTATGGTTTCTATGTCCCTTTTTATGCTTGCTATCTCTTTGTTGAAGTTGTCATTAAGTTTATTGAGCATCCTTATAACCGTTGTTTTGAACTCTGTATCTGGTAGGCTGCTTGCATCCATTTTGTTTAGTTCTTTTTCTGGAGTTTTCTCCTGTTCTTTTATTTGGGATGTATTTCTTTGTTTCTTCATTTTGGCTGCCTCTCTATTTGTTTCTATGTATTAGGTAGGTGGATGCTATGTCTCTCAGTCTTGCCAGGTGGCCTTATGTAGTAGCGGTCTTGTGGGGTACAGTAGCACAGTCTCCCTGGTCACCTGAGATAAATACTCCAGGTGTGTCCCTTGTGTGGGTTGTGTGTGCCCTCCTGTTATAGTTGAGCCTTGATTTCTGTTGGCATGTTAGTGGGTGGTATTGACGCTCAGGCTGACTGGCTGTGGGGTTTGGCCATATCTACAACTTATGGGCTGCTGTGCTGGGGGCTTACCCCACTGAGTAGGATTCACCTCAGCAGGCTCTGGTGCCTGTTGAGACTGTCCTTTCTGTGTGCTTCTTGTGGGGCAATTGGGTGGTGCTCTGCTGTGGTCTGAAGCCAACTTCCAAGTATGTTGGTTTGGGGGCCTCTTGGGAGGGGCTCCTGTGCAGGCCCAGGTCAGCCACTACCATTGATCAGCCAGGGAGTACCTGGTAGGAGCTATAAAGTAATCCATGTTTGGTTGCTGCATGTGTTGTACTTGGAGGCACGTGGGAATGCCGTGATCTGAGGACAGCTGCAAGCAATACTGGCTCTGCGGTAGCTCCACAAAAAGCCAGGAAACTCTGAAGCCTGCTGCCACCTGCCGGCTCCCATAAGGTTCAGCCACTGATAAAGCCTCTGGCGGTAAACAAGTTGGGTGAGGCAGGGTCTCCATGAGTCAGCAGGTTGGAGCGAGTATAGCTCACCAGAGCAATCAGATTCAGATTTGGTCTCTGGAGGCGGGCTCAACACAGGAAAGATGGTGTTGGCCTGCAGCTGCACAGGAAGAGGGCCCCACACAGAAGATGGGGACCTTCCCTCCAGTCCTGGCCCTGAAGTTACTCAACTCAGTCTCTCCCCATATGTCTCCGAGGCTCCCAGAGTCACTGTGTCGCCGCTGGAGCCCAAGGTGAGTGCCTGCGAACAACTGTGCACGAGCCGTTTAAGAGGACGTCTGGGTTTCCCACAGCCTTCCGTCCCACCCGAATGGTTGGAGTCCCCACTGTTTTTCACAGCCAGAAGTTGTGGGGGCTCCTCCTCCAGGCACCAGTACTCCGTATTGGGGAGCCTGATGTGGGTCTGGGGTCCCTTGCACCTTCGTGAGGAACCTCTGTGGCCGAGATAGCTCTCCTGATTTTCAACCTCCACATGGAGGTTTGGGACCAGCCCATTTCTCGTCTCCTCCCCTCCTACCAGTCTCGCTGTGGCTTCTTCTTTTATATCCTTAGTTATAAAATTTCTGTTCAGCTAGACTTGAGATGGTTTTCCAGGTTGACTGTTCTATAATTTTGGTGTAATTTTGATGTGTTCACGGGAGGAAGCAAGCACAGCATCATACTCCACCATCTTGGATCTCCTCTAGAGCAGGATTTTTTTTTTAAAAGATTTTATTGGGGAATCAGGGGTAACAGACATGTTGCTGTCCTTTGGTTCTTCAGTCTAGTTGTGGAGCACTCCGCTTCACTGACCCATGTTGGTATTATCATTGCACCCTTCCTGGCTAATGTAGTCAGTCGCTGCCGGCCATTGGACGGCCGCTCACAGCAGCTCGCAGCAGCCCACTGCAGCCTACACCGTCGTCAGTGACTCATAGCAGCCCAGCTTCAGGACAAGCTGTTGTTCACCATCTTAGCTGTAGAGGGCGCAGCATCACTGGCCCATGTGGGATCCGAACCGGGGCCCTGCTGCTCAGAGCTCGTGCTCCCAAGCCAACTCCTAACCTACTGAGCCACTCAGCCAGAGCTAGAGCAAGATTCTTAACCTTAGCTCTCTGACACTTCTGACGCTAGTGCTCACTGGGATCAAAGCCATGTTCTCTCTCCTGTTCTCCTAGCCCTCTGTGCTTCCCCACCTTGGGCTGGGCACTGACTAGCTGTGCAGAAGCCTGTCTGTCTTCAGCAGGGAGCAGACCTCTTGGGGACAGGAATGGGGCCATGTTTATATACCCATCATGCTGATAGCTGAGGTCCCAACAGTGTCTGCTGAATCAAAATCTTCAGGGCTTAGGCTAATTTTTTTGAGTTTTAAATTCCAAGCAGTTAAACTGAGTTCCCTGGCTATGAGGTAATTAGGAAGATACAGCTTCAAAATATGGTACAGGTTTTTCACTTATGGAAATCTGACCTTTCCAAATGCTTGAACAGCTGTTCCTTTTGCATTATGCATAATAGGGAATAATTAGAGGCAACCTCAATGTCCATTGGTAGGGTACCTCACTGATAAAACACTCGGCAGCATTTTCAAAAACATTAGTTAGAGTCACATGTCTTCACATGGAAAGATGTCCAGAATATATGTACAAATGACAAAACAAATTACATAGCAGTGTGTACTACAAACCCCTCCACCCTGAAATGCACAGAAACTGCTGACAGGCTACAGTCCAAACTGTGAACAGTGGTTCCCTCTGAAGAACAGGATTGGGACAGGGCACTTTTATTTATACTTATGTCTGTATTGTTTGTCATTTTTGACAGTGAGCATGTATTACTTTTGTAAATAAATTACAAAATATTAAAAAAATTAAAATGAAAAATTAAGATAACTCTAAAATAAAATGAAAACAAGCCATTGTGATGGGCATGGTGGATTGGTGCTGACCATTCATTCCATTCTCCTTCTGGTGTCCATTCCATACTGCAGAGACCCAAAATGGAAAAAACTACATTTCCCAGACTCCCTTGCTACTAGGATTCTGGGTCAATTTAGGTTTAGCCTGTCATCCACCCTTGGGTGCGATTTGGAAGGGGAGCATGAACTAGAGGCTGCTCTGCTGCTGCTGAGAAGCACAGCTGAGGAGGGACTGGCTGTATTGGGTCAGTGTGAGCACAAACCTCAATGTCCCATCACTCATTTTGCTGGCTGGATTGGAGCTCTCCGGTTCAGCAGTTAGCTTCCTGGTCAGCTGCTCTCTTGTGGCCTGATTCTGCTGTATGACCAAAACTGTACCTTTTTCCAACCCTTCCCATAAGTCTATAAACGGTAATAAGCCCCTTCCTGTTTAAACTAGTTAGCGTGGGTTCTTTTTTTCTTGACCGATACACTTATATGGAAATCTGGAAAATGCAGTGTGATATCTCTTTGGGTTCAAAGTCCTCTGATATCTTTAGGAAGCATGAAAGAACTGGTTGTTTCTTTTAAATTAAGCTCAACTAGGGAGACTAGACTAAACTTAAAACTCGATTCTAGTAATTTATGAAATCTGATGGCACCAACTCAAAGAGTCAGAATTGTGGTCTTTGAGCCTCGAAAATCACCTCTCTACATTTTCTCCCCTATGCACACACATTTCACTATCTTTGGTCATCTCATAATTTCATTTACAGCCACTTTGCAAGACTAGCCTTCCTAGGCAAAGCCCCAGGCCAAATGCAATTGGAAACACACAAGAAAAAAATTCTAAGGAAATAAACAAGGGTATAGTCTATTGGTCCAACTGATACTAACAATAGTCCCTTTGACATGAGAATGAACGGTGCCTCATTTTTCTTTTGGGTTATGTTTCTATTTTAAAAACCCATTTGATATATAATTTTTGAAGTTAGATGGCCCTTGAAGTTACTCACCAATGTTTATCTCAGAGACTTGGGTCCAGAGGGAAATGCAGAATGCCCTTTCATGATGAGGTCACCCTGGCAGTCCAAGACTGAGTCTCCAAAGCTTGAGGGAGATTGGAAATTGGAAGTGTTACTTGTCATCTGGCCAAGCCCCCAGAGCCACAGTACTTCTTAGTACCTCATTACCAGCTCCAATTTGTCCTGCTCTGCCCATCACCACCTTCACCCCAGCAGCCCCAAGCTGTACAGTGCTTTGCAGTTTACAAAAGACTTTATATACATTCCCATGTGACCTTTACCACAACCCTCGAGGTTGGCTCAGCCCCACTTTAAAGATGAGGACAGTAAAGCATAGAGAGTTTAAGGGGCTTGGTCAAGGTGACACTGAAGCCGCAGATCTTGAATCATAGTTTCTAACTTCAAGTCCAGTGTGTTTTCCAAAAGGCCACATGGCCACTTATGTTTTATTCTTTGTGGGCTTACCATATGGCTAGTGATGACCCCATTTCTCCCTCTGACTCTGCGGTCAGCATTCAAATCACCCATGGGCATCTTGCAAGCTGGCAAGGCCTTGGCCTAGGTTACTTGGCCTGTGGCTGCAAGTCATACATTAGTCAAAGTTAATAGCACCTGTTGGTAGCTGTCACCCTCCATCACTCCTCCTTTCTCTGGGTGACTCTGGGAAGAGAGAGATGGAGGGTTTTGGGCAGTTAATTCTGTGTGACCACTGGATGTCAGTACTGATCTACGCCTGATAACTGAAATTCCTTCTGGCTGGGCAGGACCAGGATGGATTTACAATGGAGCAGAAGAGGCACATCGATCAAAAGCAAAGTATATAGTGACTGCATATTCTAATTAAACAGCTGGGTTTCTGTAGCCGCCATCTTTTCTGCACAGATTTATCAGCATACAGCCCCATTTTCATCTCATTACTCCCAAATCTTCTAGGACAAAGGTCCTCTCTGCTTGGACTTCAGGCTTTCCTTACATGACCATAGCTTCCCAGCCACCTTTGTTGTTTTTACTTCCTGTCACGCCCACACACATCCACACGCATGGACACACGCGTGTGCGTACACACACACGCCCATGTTTTTTATTTATTTATTTATTTAATTTTTTTATTTTGTAACCTGCAGAGGCTCTTTTATTGTTATTTTTATTGTTATCATCATCATCAACATCACCATTACCACTTCTTCCGGCTACTTTTTTATAAATATGCTTTTAGTTACTTCAATCAACAATTCTCCATATCCTTTGCTCTTTCTGGGACCTCACTTTTTTTTTTTTAATTAGCTTCAGGTATACAACACAGTGCAATAGTTATACGTTTTACCCCTCAAAGTGACAACCCTCCTTCCCCAATTCTCCCCCTCATCCCTCCCCCCATATCATATATATCTATTACAATTCCTTTGACTCCCTTCCACCGTATAATCCACATGCTGTGACTATCTATATATTCAATTACAGTTGGTATATAATATTACACAACATCAGTTTCAGGTGTACAGGGCAGTGATCAAGCCTCTACTCCATCCATGAAGTGGTCTCCCTAACAAGACATGTGACCATCTGACACCCCACAAAATATTGACAACATTATTAATTATATTCCCCGAACTGTCTTTCATATCCCTGTGGCAATATTGTAGTTACCTATTTATGCTGTCTAATCCCTTCCCCTTCTCCCTCATCCCCACCTGTCTCCCAACTAGCAACCATCAGTTTTTCCTCTATATCTATGAGACTGTTTCTGTTTACTTTGCTCATTCATTCAGTTTTTCAGATTCCACATATTAGTGAGATCATATGGTATTTGTCTTTCTCCAACTGACTTATTTCACTTAACATTGTAGTCTCTAGGTCCATCCATATCGTTGCAAATGGTATGATTTCATTCTTCTTTATAGCGGAGTAATACTCCATTGTATAAATGTACCACAGTTTCTTAATCCAGTCATCCACCGATCGGCATTTCGGTTGTATCCAAGTCTTACGCCCATGTTTTTTAGCCATCTGCAATTCTCTCACCTTCCTGTCAGCCTATCCACATACTCCTCTGTCTTCTTTTTAAACAGTTTCATTGAGATACAAGTCACACACCACACAATTCATCTATATAAAGTGTAAGATTCAATAGGTTTTAGTATAGTCACAGATACATGTAACCTTTTGCAGTTAATTTCTGAACATTTTCATCACCTTAAAAAGACACTCTGTAACCTTTAGCTATCACCTCCCAATCCCCCATCCCCCCAACTATCAGACCTAGGCAACCAGTAGTCTACTTTCTTTCTCTATGGACTTCCCTATTCTGGACAGTTCATGTGAACGGAATCATGCATGTGGCCTTTTGTGGCCGGCTTCTTTCTTTCACTCAGCATAATGTTCCCAAGCTTTACCCATGTTGTAGCAGGTGTCAGTACGTCATTCTTTATAATGGCCAAATAATAGGTTTGGCTTAATCTTTCACCTCCTCCAAGAAGCCTCTCTAATTCCTCGGCCCCCCCTGACCTCTCCCTGGGATATATAGCATGGGATCATTCTTGCGTCCTGTATGAGAGCCTTTCATCCCCATTAGACTGGGTCTCGGGTCAGTTCCCTGAAAGCAGTCTCTGAGATAGAGAGATTTGTGTGCAAGTCGTATATCGAGGGAGTGACAGCTGTAAGAATGGATAGAGGGAGAAGGTGAGCTGCAGTGCGGTCCCAGGCAGGGTCTCCGCCAACCTCCGGGAACTCTGGAGCTGGAAGGACCCTCAGAGCTGGGCGAGGGCTAGGACCTTTCTACGCTCGTGTCAGAAGTCATTGGATGCAGCTGCTCTAGGAAAAGGGCGTGACTATGGGTGAGTTGTCTCTCATCAGCCAACGGGAGGTCCTGGACAGGAACTCAGCTGAGAGCTGATAGTGGGCTCCAAGATGTGAGATAACTTGCTGATAGTGACATCCCTGGGACTTCTCCTCATTCCAAATCCTGTGGCCTCTAGCCACATAGTTGGCCTCCCCAACTTCTATCGGTCATTTTCAGCCTGTTGTTTTCTTCCTTGAGGATGGTAGGGGGACCCTGGAGGCTGAGAAAGAAAGAGAAGCAGTTTTTAGGACCACTCGTGCTGTCCAATGTATGACCTGCTGTTGGCCTTGTATCCTCAACAATTGGAAGGCAGAAAGCTACTTGAGAACAAGAGATTGTTTCGTGTGTTTTTTTCTCTGTCTTTCTTGAGGACTTTAGTTGAGAGTCAAAATGTAGTTTGCAAATTCCCTAAAAAGCTGAAGAGCCAGCTGTTTAGGTATTAGGGGAATGTGTGGGTGGCTGATGAGCATGGAGGCTGATGGTGGTCAGCCAGCTTGGCTTGCATTCATCCAGAGATACACGTTTTGGCTTGTCTCACCTTGAAATGGAGTTGTCACCAAGGGAAGTATGTCAAGGTAGACAAGATTCTCTCTTTTATGAGATGTCATATGACTATTCTTGCATGTAGCTGTTCTTTTAAAATAAGTCGTCCTGGCAGAGCTCACGGCTGTAATCAGTCTCTGTTTCCATTATAAATCCAATTTTAGAGAGCGATGGTGTCCGCCATTTCATCTTCCTCAGCACTTAAACTTTATATTTTTCTCTTGAAAAAAAAAAGGAAGCAGTTAGTGTGCATGTTTTAAGAAACAAAGGGCCTGGGCTTTGGGGGGATGGTTTAGCAATAGGAATTTAGGCAGGAACAAAGATATCAAATAGGTTTTAATTCCTATGTCAACTTTGATCAATTAGTAACAGATGACTGGAGTGTGGTGTTGAGAAGGATTCTGAGACGATGTCCAGCATTGGTGGGAAAGCGCTGTGATTGACTACTCATGTCTGTCCCGAATCTCTGTGTGTGGGAGGGGAGATCCTGGGGGGAATGGTGCAAACATTCATTTATAAACTAGAGTAAGCTTGTACGTTTTCTCCTACCAGAAACCCCTCACCTCTTTGTAGTATTTGATAGTCTCAAAAGCATTTTTGAAATGTGTTTTATTTTCATTTAACCATTACATCAACTGTGTGGACTCAGGAAGGCTTACCTGTCTTGATATTAATTAATTTATCCATTAAACATTTGTTGAGCAAAGACTATGGTAGATAATCTCTAAGGCCAATGACCTCCAATTTCTTCCCTTTCTGTTCATGCATGCTGCCCCTCACCAAAACATGGAACCCCATTCCCTTGACTCTAGGCAGTTCTTAGTGACCTGCGTGGTGCATAGGATTCAGCTGAATGGTGCTTGGGGAATCTAGTGACAAGTCTTAAGAAGACTTTCAGCTTCAGCCTATGTCTTCTTGAAACATTTGCTTTGGGAGCTCTGAACTGCTACATAAGAATTGTGACTACCCTTCTGGAAAGACCATCCAGAGAGACTCTAAGACTAGAGAGAGGGGTCCAGCTGAGCCCAGCCTTCCAGCTGTCCCACTAAGACACCAGAAATGTAAGAAGCTATCTTGGACCCTCCAGACCAGTCCAATTGCCAACTAAATGCTACTGAGTCACTACAGTTGAGGTTGTGTGTAACCAAAGAATCACCAAGCTGAGTCCTGCCTGAATTCCTGACCCACAAAACCAGGAGGTGAAACGGTTGTTATTTTAAGTGCATAAGTTGTGGGGTAGTTTGTAAGGTAGCAGTAGGTTACTGGAACATTGACATTGGGTTCCAGAGATGAATGAGACCCACTTTTAGTCCATAAAGAGCTCCTGGTCTCTTGGGAGTGATGGACACATGAACAAGCAAATCATAATTCAGTGAAAGCAAACATGCACAGAATAGATTGGGAGTCCAGAGGACAGGTGGATATCTCTATCTTAAAGGGGCCAGGAAGGCTTCCTGAAGGGGTGATATGTATCTGGGCTGTGGTCCCATTGTTCTTAGGATGCATGGTCACAAGAAGTCATTCCCCACACAAACCCTTTGGGAATGCCCCAATACAGAGAGAAGGGTCTGCAATGGTCAAGTCTATATTAGGTAACTCTGTCTCCCTGTGCACAGCTGATAAACCCAGGGGTGGACAGGTGCTCAAGGAGGGCCAGTCAAGTTCCCTCTCCCAGTAAACTGAAATTTGGAATGGAGAGTCTCAGGAGCTGGTGTCATTGGAACCAAATCATGGTGATAAGAGCCCTCTACAGCAGGGTTTCTCAACCTTGGCACTCTTGACATATTGGACTGATTAACTCTTTATTGGAGTTGGGGCGGTGTCCTGTGCATTGCGGGATGTTTAGCAGCGTCCCTGGCCTCCGTCCAACAGATGCCGCTAGCACCTCACCTGTAGCCATGACAATAAAAAATGTCTCCAGACTTTACCAAATATCCCCTGGGGGGCAAAGTCACCCCGCAGATGAGAAACATCTGTCTAGAGTGATAAACCCGCCTCCCCCCGCCCCAAATTCATAAGCTGTGCTATGCCTGTCCTTATTGAGATATGGTAGTTAAACTCTTCTTTTGAATCTTCGAGGCATCCCAGAGCCTTCTGATAATTCAGTGTCCATTTCCGTATCTTGCAACCCAAGGAATCTTTGTTTCTACAGTTTTGAAGGTTGGAATGGAGTTTGTTACACAGAAAAGACTTCAAAGGGCATTTGGGATAGTTCACAAGCATGAAAATAGCACTGTAGAGGCACTGGTATGGCCAGAGCTGCTCGTAAAAGGTGGGTAGCAGGCTGGAGGGGCACGAGCGTCAGCCCATGCTTTGCGGGCCACTCTGCAGTTCACAGACTAGGAGCCTGTGGTCTGGGAGCCTCCAAAGCTCACCTAAGAGCACTGCTTTCCACGGAACCAAAGGCCTCCCGCCACCTCCCTGTGTGTCAGGATGGAAGCACAGGCTATAAAAGGTTAGAGTTGGGGAATTTAGAGAATTATGTTCCGCTGAGACTATTTCTTCCTATTGAAGAATCAATTGCTCCTGGATTTTAACCCTGTCTGTATTTCACAGCCAAGCTAAAATGAGGAACCGAAGACAGTTTTTGAGTTTTGCTGGATCCCTATCTTCTGAGAGGTAAAAGTGGAAATCTTTAGGCTTAAGTCAGTTGGATGAAAGTGTCCCATTGTCCACTTGGCTACGTGTGCATGTGTTCAGGCATGAACTGAGAATAGTTTGGATTTTAGAGATTGGAGACAAACTCATATTATTTCAAATTACAGGGCCCATTGCAAGGTTCTCCACTTACTTTCAAGCAGCCATGTCGCAGGAGCCTTCTCCCCCTCAGAGACTCAGCTCCTCTCAGCTTCAGCTTAAACCACTCCTGCTATTTATTACCCAGTAACAGATTTCCTGCAAATCTCAACTTCAAGTTCCCAGGAGAGACTCCGGTTGATTTGGGCACTGCTGTAGGACAGAGCTTTGGCTCCTGGCTAAGCATAACCCACTGCCTTTGGGGGCTGTGTCCATCCCTGGGTGGACTAGGTACAAAACACATCAGATCATTTATGGAGTCTCAGAAGAGGCGTGTGAGAAAGCAGGACCCTAAGCTGCCCCAGAAGAGGAACTGTCCTTGGCAGTCACAATTATAGGTGCTGAGTCAGGGCCGAGCTGTACTACTGATCTCCCCTCGCAAATTGCAGCTCATGGCTTTAGATCCAGAATGCCTGGTTTCCAACCAATTGGCCAAATCCAGTAGTCCTGGACCAGATACACCCAGGGGAGGCCACTTTTGAGACGTTAGCTTCAGGAGTAAATTCCCTTGGGAAACTCAATGGACAGCTTATCCCTCAAGAAAAGGACTCATTAGGAGCCAAGATGCAGTGCTGCCTAATGAAGAATAATGAAGTTGCTAGACGTTTCAGCTCCCTCCCTGTGTGCCCATGTTCCTTCTGCTTCCTTTCCTCCTCATGTGAGGCACTGTGGTCCCCTGCTGTCCCCTGCCCAGAGACCCTTGCTGTGGTGTGCAGACACCTGCCCTTCGGCAACTGTATTCTCAGAAAGATCACACAGAACCCGGTTGCTTTGCTGAATTGTAAATGTATTTATCTGAAAGTTATGTTTACAAAGATATAAAGATTAAATCACACAGAGCTACTCATCTCTCTTTAGAAAAGTATGAAAGAAGAAATTCACTTGTGCAATTACGTCTTGGTAAAGCTGTGACTTTCAGTTACCATGGCAATGTCCACCTTTTTAACATCCTGGTCCTACAACGGAATGGGCCAGCTGCAAGCTGAGTGGAGGATAGTGGGGGGGGGGGCAGAAAGGCCACTGGATGGGAGGTCTGCGTTCTAGTCCCAGCCCAGATGCTAACCAGCTTCTGAAACGGATGCTAACTGAGCGTCAGACACTGGAGCGTTAATCTATAGATCTCACAAGGCTTTTCTAGCAGGCACATTCCTGCTCAACACAGTGCCTTAAAAGGGCCTAAGGGGATCTAGCATGTGAAAGGCTTGGTACTAGGGGGCATTCTCCCATAGTGTGGGTTCCGGTGGGAGGCGAGGCCCCTAGTTCCTTGAGGAAGCCCGAGTGGGGCAGAGGCCGTCTCTTTGCTCTTGGCCACCAGAGGGCAGCACCTACCTTATGCTCAGATTTTAACCCAGGCGCTCTCTCCTGGAAACTTGGAATCTGGAGAGTGATCCAAAGACATGGACTCAGGTAAAGGTTATTCTGGGTGGCAGCCACTGAGCTGCCAGTGGCCATGGTGGGGAGTGTCCACTGGTGCCAACAGTGATGTCTCAATCAAGCTTTTCCTGTGGCATAAACATGCCTGTGACCTCACTGTTAATTTCCATAGTCCTGCCTTTTCTCTCCACTTCCCTTTCAATTTTATGAGTAACCCAATACGACTCATCCATAGCTTTCATCACCTCCTCAAAGGGGTCTATGAACAGTAAAGTGTTAAAAGTCACAGCTATGTAATCTTTCTGCCTTTGAAAGCAGAGTTAGCCAAGACTCTGGGTTATGAGTGACAGAAACTCAACTTAAGATGAGTTGAACAGAAAGGGAATTTAATGACTCACATGCCTGGAGTAGCTCAAAGGCCTGAAGGAAACACAGCAGCTTTGGGGGTTTGAGGGAGTGGGTTCAGGAACACATTGCTATCAGGATTCTCTCCCGATTTCTCAATTCTGCTTGCCTCTGCTTGGCTTATTCTCTCCAGCAAGTTGCTGTCTTCACATACCACAGGAGATGATATCTGGCAGTCCTCAATTCCTTCCCACCCTGGGACTCAAAGAGCAAGCCCTTCTCCTTCAAATCTACATGAAGAATCCAGAGGCAGGATTTTGAGTGCCCTGCTTAGGGTTGTATACTCACTGTTGGAGCGACCTCAGGGCCAGGGGTGTTTTGGGGGGGTCAGGTGTGCCTAGGCCTGTTGTCTACCTTTTTTTTTTTTTTTTTGTGGGGCAGAGCTCAGTGATGGCTTTGCCAGATGCCGGTGATGGGAGTGGAGGAGGAGCAGTTCATCGAAGGGGTGTGTGTGTGTGTGTGTGTGTGTGTACCCTGGACAGTGAAAAATGGCAGATGTCTCCTCCAAGGATCATCCCCATTTCGCAGGTTAGGAAAGTGAGTCTCAGTAAGTTCAGAGTTTGCTAAAGGAGGCAGGGGTGGTGGAAGGAGGACTTGGAGCTTAGGTCTCCAATTCCAAGCGTAGTGTCTGTTCTGATTCTCCTCCTCTGCCTTTTCAGATAATTGCCAAAGAATTCATGAAAGATTGTATTATGCATAATCTTCCTTTGGCTCACACAGCTGCTCTGAAAGCTTTGTGGTTTACAAATAAGAGTCCTTAAGCAGCCTTGGGCCTGGCCCATCACTCACAAAGGGGAGTGCTGCTGAGCTCCCCTGATATCTGGGCTGCTCTGAGAGCTTGTGGGCTCCTCTGTCCCCTGGGTGCCTGGGGTCGAAAGAGGTAAGAAAGCCTGGTTCTAAGAAGAGTGAAGCAGAAGAATCCAGTGTTAGGCACTTAATACTGGGCACTTGATAAGAAGTAAACATCTGATAAGATTACTTGTCAGACAGTTTATATGAGTTATATGATAGTTAATCATAGTTCTAAATCAGGGGTGTGGGGGAGGGGGTGCTGCAAGGTCCTGACTGCCCCTGGAGGGGGTGCAGTGTGGCCTCCTCTGGGCTGCTTCCAGTCTCCATTGTTTGTCTACTTGTCTGCTTGTGTTTAGTCTCTCCCCACTCCCCCCAAATAAACTCCAAGGTCCTCTCTTCTGGACCAGCGCTAGACACATGAGTAGGTGCTCAATAGATATCTGTGGGATGGATGGATGGATGGATGGATGGATGGATGGATGGATGGATGGATGGATGGACGGATGGAATGGAGGGATGAGGAAAAGCATTTCTAGTTCAAGATCTAGAATGAGATATTTTGAATTGTTATTACATCTGGTTATTCCATTCAAGTGGCAATTTCTTTCCTACTGAGTAGACCAAGTGTGCCCAAGCAGAGCAAATCAGCAAGGACAGGTCCTCTAAACAGTTATTGAAGGCCCCGCGATAAATGCTTTCCCTGCTGCCCCTCCAGCAGTTAACTATAGAACACTGGGCTCTTCTACAATAATTGACCTTGAATGAGGGGGTGTTCACAGCTGCAACTTAGCAGCCATTGATCTCGAATTGATTCAGCCAGCATTTTCAAAAGGAGAACTACAAGAACAGGGACAAAGAACCCCATGTATCGAGGACTTCACACCATCCATTCACCCTCTTTGCTCCACACAGTTAGTGTGTGTGTATGTGCTTTAGAAAAATAATAAACAAACAATTAATGAATTACTGTAGAGAGAGAAGAGGAACCGGGTCCAACTTTCTCTCAGCAGGAGGGCAGATTGGCTGCCCAGGGCCCTGGAGGGCCAGCCCCTGTCCTCGTTAGTTTTAACTGGAGGGTCTGTCCATTTCCCTGAGAGTGGGCAGCTGATCAGGGCTCTGTGGGTCGGGGCTTTGTCAGCGATTGTAAACTCTTTGGATCTGCTTTTTTTGTGTGGCAGTTCCAACCGTTGGCAGAGCCCCCGGAAAGAGCAGAAAACTTGGTTCTCCCCTTGGCTCTGCCTGGCCGAGCTTGACTGTGCAAGTGACCTCACTTCTGCGGCCTCAGATCGCTCATCTGTAAAATGAGGGGTTGGACAAGAATAGTGATTTCCAAACCTTTTATTATTTTTTTTTGCCCTGGAATCAGTTCTTTAAGCAAAAGCTAACTGGGCTACGTCTCCCCTTACAATATGTGAAAACAAAGTTGGAAGAAAAGGTGGGTTAGGGAGAGGCAGCACAGTACCAGGCTCCCCCACTCCTGGTTGCCAAACTGGGAGGGGGACCCCATGGAACCCCAGCTGAAAACCACTCCTGGCTCCCATCCAGCTCTAATTGGAGCTGCTCCTCATCAGCCTAATGCTTGCAGCAGCTAGTAATGGAAGCCTGACAAATAAGGACATAAGCAGATGAGGAAGTTCTTTGTTAATTCGCTTGGTAGCAAAAAGTCTGAAGGCAGACACTCCAGGGCAAGTATGATACCTCCACAGCATCATCTGGGAGAAGAGCCCAGGTTCCTTGTATCTTTCTGTCCTATCATTTTGAGCACATGGCTGCCATCGTCAAATTTGGCTTGTGGTCACAATGTGGCTGCTGAAGCTCCAGACATCACGTTCACATTCTAAACAAGAAAAACGGGGAAGGGGAGATAGACATGTGCCAGTTCAGTCTGCTCCTTTGCAAAGCTTTCCTGGTAGCATTTCTGGGGAATCCAGCTGATGTCTCCTTGGCGAGAACTGTGTCACATGATTACTTTTGGCTGCAAAGAAAGCCAGAAAACATTATCATTATTTTCCATACTGAGGTGTATTCACACTGAAACCTGGGTTCTGCAATAATTACAATGAAGAGAATAGATACAGGGTAGGCTCCAGGAGAAAACAACTACAACAGCTCGGCTGGCATCTATTCAGCATTTATCCAGGACCAGGCACCATGCTAAGAACTTTATATGCATTATCCCTTTTAATTCTCATTACTGCCCAGTGAGGTAATCACTCACCATTCCCATTTTATAGCTGAGGATGTTGAAGCTCAGAGAAGTTAAGTGACTTGGCCAAGATCCCACAGCAAATAAGTGATAAAGCCAGGATATTAACCCAGACACTCAGGTGGTGGAGTCTAAACCCTTAGACACTATGGTGAAGACCGTAAATTACATGTGGGACCTTGCAACGCTGTTTCAGCATCTTTTAAAAGGGGAACACAAAGTCCTCTACCCAGGGCCCTGCCCTTTTTTGCCCGTCTGCAGTTTCTGTATGTCTTTCTCCTGGTAACGAAGGCAGCAGTGACAGCCTGAATTGGCTATGATGCATTCACCAGAAGGTAAGTACTTTAGATACACTTTGGAGGGAGTTCAGGGGAAACGTTTTTAGGGACTTGACTTACAGGAATGATTTATGAAGCAAGATTAAAAGAGCTGAATATATATGGGCTGGCACAGCATGAAAAGTGAGAAAGGGAGGGAGGAAGACGGTAGGAAATTAAAGCACGTAGACAGCCCTGAGTGTTCCAGAAATTTGGGGGTTGGGGCTGCAGCAATGCAAGGCAAAGGAGTCAAGACTCAGATCCAGTTGAAAAGGAGAAACTAGCAAGCCCTTGGATCCATGAACCCAGATGTTTCTTCAGCTCTGTGATGGGAGGTGGGGTGGCTCCTATCTGCGTGGGAGCCAAGAGGCAGGATCAGAAATGGAGCCACTTGCTAGGGGTTAATCATGTAGGTAGAACTCAATTAGAAGCTTGGACTCTCAAGGGAAATGGGCGACGTTTTGAAGTCGAGCTTTATGTTTACAGACCACTTTGGCAACACTTTCCTGTTGTAAGCATCACAACAATATTATCCCAAACAGTATTTGCAGATGAGACACCCTAGGCAGAGCCGGCTCGAGTGGCTTCAAGCTCAGGTGATATCCCACATCCGCAGTCAGTGGCAGATCCAGGCATGGGGACAGCCTCAAACGTGGCAAGTTTGTACAGCCGCTGGCACAGAGTAGGGGCACAATAAACGCCACTCTCTGTATCTAACTTAGCTTATAACCAAATCCATGGATGTATACTCTTGTCAGTCAGAACTTCTCTTAAGGAAAAGTCAACTACCGTGTCAGTTCATTCATGAGGAGAAACGCTAGCTGAAGAGGAAGTGGGACTGTATATACTCGTCTAAGACCAAGGAGTCGTGCAAACTAAATTCTCATCAGCCAACACGGAATGAGGCAGCTGCTAGCCTGGGATGTTATTTTACAATTGAATTTATTTCAGTTATAAGGGGGGCTTTCTGGAGTGTTGGTACCATTCTATATCTTGAGGCTTTTGTGAAAATTCAGTGAGCTTTTTTATTTGTGTACTTTTTATGGAAGTATACTCAATATACAGAAAGATTCTTTTTTAAAAAAAAAATGTGGCATCTTCAACAATTGGAGGTCCTAAGTTGGCATTCTGGTCAAGGTTGGGCTGTGTGGCAGGACCACTAGATGTCTCTCAATTTCCAACTTCACCCTCCCTTTCCTCCTTAGAAGGAGACTCCTGATTTTTAGCTGGGCACAGGGCCAGCTGGAATAAAAACATTTCCAGCTTCTCTTGCAACTGGGTGTGGCCTTGTGATTTAATTCCGGCCATTGGGATGTAAGTGTGCAACTTGCAAGGAGTCACTTAAGGCAGGCGATAGACCCTTCTTCCCTTCTCTTTCTTGCTGGGTTGAATGTAAATAAGATGGCTGGACCTTGGCAAGGATCTTAACCCAGAAGGTGGAACCTGTGCTACAGATGGGCACACAGGACAGCTGGTCCTTGGGTATCGTATAGCTCTCACAGCAGCTCTGAAATCTTTTCTTCCAGATCTCTTTTTATAAAGGTCAATAAACTTTGGTCTCATTTAAAGCAAATGACACATAAAATCTTTTTAAAAGACACTGGTAGAAAAAGTATCAAAGCAAGACCATGAAACACAGAAAGAGAATCAAATGGTGGCAACTTTTGGCTTCACCCAGGTTCTGTGTCCAGATTAGCTTTGGTGTTAGGGCCTTAGTGCAGCCTCTGAATAAGCCTCGTGGACAGAATAAGCAAGACTTGAAGGGGCAAGGGTGGGCCCAGCCGGTGGGCATCAAAGCCAGGGTTTGGAAGCAAGCAGGGAAGGAGAACCGGGCTGGGCACCACTCCCAGCCCCGTGCTGCCGGAGACGCCTGTCTAGGTTAGGACAACAGGAAGCTCTCACTGCAAACAAGTCACAGAAGGGCCTCTTGACCCCACCTATACCCTGCCCCACTTTTCACCATGCCCCACCTTTATCTTAAGGGGGAAAGAGGTATTTCAAAGAACACATTTTCACTGTTACAAATTCGACTGGGTGTGATTAAGGCGTGGATACCACCTCCCTCGATTCTCCTTCCTCACTCCAGAGCCAGCCATGCTGGACAGCGTAACAAGCATGTGGCTGGTGGCAAAGCCACGCCTCCCCAGGAGAGGCCCAGAGAGCCCAGGAACTCCCAACTTTGTGATTCTCTTTCAAAAAAATGGCAGCAACTCCAAGCACTCCTAGCACCATGGTGATAGACATCACAGAGACACACGGACAGACAGGCATCTTTGTGGGTTATCTTGAGTCTGATGAATCATGTCGGGAAATGGCATCCTACACCTTGGAGTATTCAAGGTTGCAGCAGCAGGAGGAAGAGCTTGTGGTGACACGTATGTCCGTGCTGGGCCGGTAACCGTACAGTGGGACATCTCACCTCATCTCTGTTTTGTGCGAGGCCATAAAAAGCTACATTCGCTCCACGCCTTGGAAAAGCCATAGAGAACACATTGCTTGAAACGGGAATTAAGACAGAGAGCAGCAAAGGCTTTTCTTGACTTTTACAGTTATAAACATTGAAAGGCATTTAGTTTTACTATTGAATTGCCTTTACTGAAAAGTTGAGAGTGTTCTAGTAAATTCACACTCCCTGTATCAGACTCAGTGCTGGGTAGTAACATTTATAGGCACCAAGAATATTGCTGAATGGATTTTTGCATGGGTTATCTCATTAAATCCACATGTTAAATCCAAAAATCTGGGAAATAGGTTATAGGAAATAGGTAAAATAACCCCCATATTACAGACGAGCAACTGAGGCATGGAGAGCTTAAATAACTAGCAGAAGTCACACAGCTAGTTAGTGGTGGAAGGCATACCTGAATTCAGACAGGTTGATTTCAGGGCCAGAGCCATGGGCTTAATAGCCTTCTGCCCTTCCAGAGCCCTAAGAGAGCCCGATTCAGTTTTGGTGTGTGGAAGGGAGGTGTAGGCACTCATTACAGAAATATTAGAAGGGCATCATTATAAGGGCAACTGGAACCAAGAGGAACCATAGAATTTCTTGTCTTCTTGTGTAACCTAAGATGCTTTTATTTATTTATTTATTTCTGGTGAAACAACAGTAAAACAAAACCAACCAACCAAAACAACAACAAAAAGATCTAACCAGTGGTTTAACCAATAAGATTTTACTATCTCACATAAACAGAGATCCAGACATGAGGCTGCTCCAGGGTCGGTTAACTTAGCAGTTCAATGCCAAATGCAAGTCCCAGGTTCTTGCCATGTTTTTGCTCTGACATCTAGCAATTTGATCTTTGCAAACTTGTCCCTCATGGTCACAAGGTGGCTGCCATCAATCTCACACAATACTGTCCAAAGGCCAGAAAGTCAGAAGAAGACATATATTTTCCTTATGTCCCTTTTGAAGAATATGGAGCAGACTTCCTTTTAGGTCTCCTTTTGTGCCATAACCAAGCCATGTAGCCATTCTTAAGGCAATCACTGACAAGGAGGATGGAATTACCACCATGACTGTTTGGTTTTTAACCATGGCTGCCCATGGGAATTACTTGGAGAGTTTGTTTGGTTGGTTGTTTTGCTTTGTTTTTTTTTTTTTTTTTTTTAATATCAATGCCAATATCCCAGTCCTGAAGATTCTGCTTTAACTGATCTCAGGTAGGACCCATTCATGGGTATCTTTAAAATCTCCCCATACACTCTAATGTGCAGCCAGGGTTGAAAACCTCTCATTTAAACCAGTCAAGATTCCTCCCTGGAAAACTAAATTTCATGGCCTGGCCTGCTGTGAAACATATGTTACCTGATTCCTGAGCAGAACTGATGTTCCATTTAGCAAGAAAGGACGTGGAAGTGTGGGCCAGGGAGGGGGATGGCTGTTGGGTAGGTAGCCAGCAACATCTGCCACGCCCGTTCATGTCTCCCTCCACATGGGAACTGGGATTCTGGCGGAATTACAGAACAGTTAGGAAATTTCTTCTTTTCTGGCTCATCAGATAACTTCAGTGACACAATCACTAGCTGAGGTCACACAAGGAAAGGAGAAAACGCGAGAGGAGGGGGAAAGTCCCTGGGTTCTATGCTTCTGTGAATAATGGGAATGCCAAACTCCAGTTTTCTCAAGGTGTGGTCTCTGACCACTAGGGCAACTTGAAAGGCAGGTTCCTGGGCTCCACTCCAGCTCTATGGAGCTAGAATATCTGAAGGTGGGACCTGGGGTTGGCATTTTATGTATAGATGTATGTATAGATGGTTTCCTATACGTTCTCAAGCTTAAGAACAATTGAATGAGATGCAGCAGAAACAAAGAAAACATGATCAAAGTTTTCAATTTCTCCAGAAAAAAGAAGCTTGAATATTAGCTTTTTAATTTCCTTTTGGGTTCCAATGATTTAGGAAGATGGAACATACTTGCTTTAAAGTTGGCTCATGGGGCTAAAAAGAACCAACTCTGAAAATTAATGTGATGGTGACTGTTGAGTTGCCTGGAGGTGTCCTCAGCATCAGGCCCAGTTGTCCAGCTGGGAACGCCATTGCGAGCTGAGAAGAGAGACCGCACAGAATGCCCAACCTCAGGAGGGGATGGGCTGCTTTCTGGAGGTGCTCTTGGCAGTCTTGTACTGGCTCTGCACAGGTGCATGTGTGTATGTGTGTGCATGTAGGCGTGTGTGGGGGGAGTGGTCTAAGTATCTCACGAAATACTGGAAGTGATATTAATTGAAGCCTACTCCTTGATAAGCAGATTCTTATCCTGGAACAAGTGAAATGGAACTAGGCAGCTCAACACAATGACTTCTAGGTCAGGCTCTCCCAGCTGCGGCCCTCCAGGTTCAAGGCTGCCAGCCTCCCCTCTGGTCTATGCTGCACATGAGAGATGAATCTGATCACACCATGTTGTTGAATCCAGGGCTCCCCAGGCCCAGAACTCCCCAAGTTCTCCAACATCTGCCCCCTTTGTCCTCTCTAGATGATGCCCCTCTTCCTGCTCCACTGCTTTACCACACTGAACACCTGGGGTCCCCTCTGACCCACCACATGGAACACCTGGGGTCCCCTCTGACCCTCCACACAGAATCCCCTGTGGCATCCTGAATGCCTTCATGCCATTGCTTCCACATCCCCTCTGCCTGGCCAACTCTGAACTCGTTCTTTAATTCTTGCAATGAGGGCCCCCACACAGGAAGCCAGTCCTGACCCCTTCTCCCCATGTAGGAATTCCCACTCCCACCACTGGGGCCCAATGGCACCCCATGTAGATTCCATGGAAGTATCCTTTTATTATGTGGCTATGAGGAGGTGTCTCTCTGGCTTGGTGAGCCCCTTGGGGAAGGGTTTCTCTCTATATTCCCTGAGCCTTCGGAGCAGCAGGGACCTGTCAAGTGCTTGTTGATGGCATGGCTAACGTTTGGCCCAGACACCTGGTGGTGCAGGCGAGTCTTTCCACCTTTCTGGGGACCGAAGCCTGGGGGAAGTGAGTCTCCCTGCTGTCACCACAATCCTCTAACTCTACCAAGTAAAAAAAAAAAAAAAAAAGCCTACCTCTGCTGGGGCCAGCCCTCTGGGAAGCTGGAGAAGCTTCCAGAGCAGGAGCCTAGCTGCTGGGAAGGCCGAAGCAGCCTGTCCCTTGAGGGCCCAGGAAACAACATGGAGGAGAGAAGCAGGGAGGTAGGCAAGAGAAGAGGGAAGAGCAGGTGGTGGAGGAGTTCTAGGGGCTGCGTGCCATGTAGCAACATCTTCTCTCATCGTCATGAAAGCACCTCAAAGTAGGTGTCACTCTTCTCCCCATTTTATTTTATTTTATTTTTTGGTTTTGAGGACAGTGTCACTGGCTCTCACATGTGGGACCCGAACCGGGGCCGCTGGCTTCCCAAACCAGCGCTTGACCACCGCGCCACTTGGCCGGCCCTCTTCTCCCCAGTTTAGAGAACACTAGCTTGGTGAGAGAATTTGTTCAAGGTTCCACAGCAGAAAGGGGAGGCCTGGCTTGGGATGAGATGCAGCAGAAACAAAGAAAACATGATCAAAGTTTTCAATTTCTCCAGAAAAAAGAAGCTTGAATATTAGCTTTTTAATTTCCTTTTGGGTTCCAATGATTTAGGAAGATGGAACATACTTGCTTTAAAGTTGGCTCATGGGGCTAAAAAGAACCAACTCTGAAAATTAGATTTTGAAAAAATTTTTTTTTTAATTTTTTTTTTAAATAAATGGAAGGTTGAGCCAGGGCCTGCTGTGACCTCCACTTTTGGGGGCCAATTGGACAGGGAGACTGCTCACCTGTCTGGAAGACAGGTCCAACCGGAGCAGGAGGACAGATGAGACACTTCCAGAACCCAGGTGATCTCCAGCAGGCCAGGCCAAGACTCCCAAAGCCTCACCCTCAGTTACCGGGTGAGCTCAGGCCAGTCTGGGGCCTGTAGACAAGTCCCCCAGAGTGCAGAGGGCAGTGTGGGCAAAAATAGGGTGGGTCCTGACTGATTTATGGGCTTATTACACATAGGTGAGCTGGAAGGAGCCACAGGCCTCCTCTGCGACCCTGAATCCTGCCAGCAGCTAGGTGAGGAAGGTGCCACAGTGTCACCCTCAGTTCCTTCACTGCGATGGTTATTGTTTCAGCTCACTTGGGCAGAAGAAAGGAGACCAAAGTAATGATGGGTGGAAAAGCATGAAATGGGACCAATATTGAGAGTCTAGGGTTTGTGTGTTTCAATAGTCCCGTGTTTGCACCCAGCTTCCTTCCTGAAGCCATGGTGTGGCTTCAACCTGGAACAACCTAGAGATGAGATCGTGTTGGATGCGTGTTCCTAGGCCCACTCTCAGGTGCCCTGACTCGGCCCCTCAGCGCTGCTGGGATGGGGATTGTAACAAGCCCCTCTGGCGTGGCCGTGTGGGTCCCGGGCTGGAAGCTCTATTGGAGGAACCCTGTCTCTACTGACTGAGAACAAAATGCCATTTCCCTTCCCTGCTCCCTCTGGGTTTAAGGGCTTTCCTCAGAGACTCCCCTTGTCCCCACCCGGCACTCTGTGCCCTGACAGTCTCACAGAGGCCATGGCCTCCGAGAGGAGAGTTCCCAGGGCTGCCCAGACAGAGCGCTCGTCCCTGCCAGAGGTTGTGTGTTTACATCAGCAGCTGGGCCCCCACCCTCCCTCACCGTCAGCCTCTCCAGCTACTGCCCCTCCATCCCGGGGCAGGGCAGCCTGGTTTGACACAGTTGAGGGCGGCTTTAGTTGGGTTTTAAGGCCATCTCTGGATCCAGGAATCTGGGCAGAACAGAGGGAGCAGGGAGAGAGGGAAAAGAAAGAGGAAGGAGAGGAGGAAGAGAGGGAACAGTGGGAGGAGGGGAAGGATGTCCTGGTAGATGGATGCCCTTGGTACATGACTTCACCCCCGCTGAGCCTTGGTCTCCATGTCTGCAAAATGGAAATAATAATGCCTGCCTTGCTTAGTTGCTCAAGGATTAAAGTATGGGAGTATTTAGCTCGAGCTTGGGCCCCTGCAAGCTTATTATTAATAATATTGGTGTTAATCCTACCACGAGCATCCCTTCTGTCTCCTCCCAGCACCCAGCAGAGCGCTGGGCCCAAGGGCACAGCAACTGTTTCTCCCTCCCTCATCTCTGCATCTCTGGCATGAAGCTGGCACTCGGTAAATGTCTGTTGGGTTGAACTCAGGACTTGTTATTCTTCATTGTTATGTGGCACTTTGCCGTTTTTTGAAACCCTCTGAATATATAATTCCATCTGAGTCGTGCCAAATACCCATGGGGCAGGCAGGGTAAGTGATACCATCATTTCCATTTCATAGCTAAAAAAAAACAAAACAAAAAGATTGAGCCTGAGAGAGAGGAGGCCTCCTGCCCCACTCATGGCTGAGCTGAGGTCAGGCTCTTCAGACTGAGGATTTCGTGGCCACTGTGTGAACACCATCCACAGGAAGCAGAAGGGGTTACAATAGGCTGAGGAACAAATCTCCAGGGAGACAGGCCCTTCATCAGATCCCAGGGTTTCTTGCCTATAGATTCAGAAAGGGCTTCCGAGAATGACCAGGGCTACGTCATCTGGTCACACGGATCTGGGCCCCTCTTCTACCCAGGCTCAGCGATTTGAGGGAGACCCCAGCAGGATGCTCCTGGCTCATCAGAAAGGACCTTGAGAGCCGTGTGGATTTCTGGCTGGGGCTGCCGGGGGCAGTAGGGGGAGCTGGAAGCAAGAGGCCTTGCCCGGCCGCAAAAGACACCCAGGGTCTGCATCCGTGCCCGGCTGACAGCCTCACTGACAGGTTTATTACCAGGCTTTATGACTTCCAAGCTTAGTCACTGCCTAAGTGAGCCTGCTGAGAAACAAACACTTAACAAAGCCATGACCCAGATGCTTAAGCAGGGAAAGGCGTACCCCGCCCACCTCAGCAAAATGGGGCCCTGGAGCCTGGTCTGGGAACACAGGCGGCCACAAGGCTGTAGGTGTGGTATATTTTGGTGACCCACACGGTTGTCCTTCATTTTTTCCCCACGACTTCACTACTGAATTTTTAGGGCATAGGAAGCAGTTGCCGGCTGCCACCAGAGGCAGCCTGACACATGCCATGGGTGACTGATGCCCTGTCCCCAGGTTTCCTTGAGAGCTGAGGCTGAAGGGGTGACAGGTGGGAGGGTTGGGGCATATTCTGACAGATCAAACTCCCTCCTAACTTTCAATTGTCGTGTTGAAGGTGGAAGCCCAAACTCTGACCAAAGCAGTTCAATCCCAGGTTCCTAGTCTTCTATTGTAGTATTCCTACCCATGTGGCCTCTGTTAAAACCAGAAGCCCCTCCAGAATCTCTCTAGCCTTGACCCTGGCCTGTGGTCCTTTGTCTGCCTGGGGCTGACGCAGGCCCAGGTGCGGTGGGAACACACCTCGGCCCAGCTGTACACGGCGGAACAAGGAGCCCTAACTGTGGATCTGTCCCTCTGCTGTAAGGACACAGGGTCCTGCTGGTGGCCCTCCTTCCAGCTCATGTAGGGCCCCCTTCCTGGAGATGAGGTGCCCAGTTAACTGGAAACTGGCTCCGTCTCAGAGTTGGGCTTGGTGGCTGGTAACTTTGGTTGGGAGAAAGCATTTGGAGATTCCCTTGAACTTGAGTTGATTTACTTGCCTGTTCCTTTAGTGTATGGCTTCAGGGCACTTGGGGCTTATCATGTGCTTTCATTCTCCAGGGGCTCACTTGCTCTTTCACCCCGTCAAGTCACCATTGTCACTTGCCTGGTGATAACTAGAAGAGCCTCCACACTGATCTTTTGGCTGGAGTGACAGCTCCACCCAGCCCCTGGGAATGAAAATAGTCATCATTTTTTTTCCTTTTATCTCTCTCGGGACTTTTGTTTTCTTAAACACAATCCATTTTCTTCAATTTTCTTTCTCGCTTTCCCAAACATACACTGAAGCTTTATTGTGAAAATTTTATTCTTGATCTCTGGCTAATTATAATACTGTAAAGCCTATTGTAATGATTGTAAACAGGGACTAAAAATCCCCACCCATGAAATATGGGGCGGCATCACTGATAAGTTTACCAAATGACTGGGGAGCACCTAGCCATCTGTGCAGCTCCAAACTCCTGGGCCCAGTTGTCAATTATATCACAACCAAATTTACATCATCAATGAGGAACATCACAGTGCAAGATTTTACTAAAACGGCACCAATACTTACATTTTGGACTTTTGTCCCAGAAAGTCCTAGATTTAAATCCCAACTCTGCCACTTGCTAATTTTATGACACAGGCCAATGTGTAAACCTCAAACCTCAATTCCTGTTTCTTCATCCGCAAAATGGTAGAAAATAATACTTCGTAGAGTTGTTGTGAGGTTGAAATGATGTATCAGCTAGCTATTGCTGTGTAACAATCAACCACCACTTCTCAGTGATAGACAACAATACAGCATTTATCTGCTTGGCTGGGCAGCTCTGCGTCAAGCTGCAGGTTTGGCTGACTGAATTCTACTCCATGAATCTCATTGTGGGCTCAGGCCTGGGAGAATCTCTTCATAACAATGGCACAGACACAAGAAGAGGGCAAATCTCATTGCTCAAGCACACTGCAAGCCCCTGCTTGCATGTTAATTACTCATATACTAACACCCTATTGGCTGAAGCACGTCACATGGTTGAGCATAGCGACGGATCAGGAAGCAGTCTGCCCATAATTGGTCATTGGCAAAAGGATGGTTGCAGGGAAGAGTGAAGCATCAGGGCTGATATTCAGTCAACCACAGGTGACAATGCTCATTCAATGCAGATATTCAGCTCCAGACATGAGGTAGTGGCTTAGTGAACTGCAGCTGTGAGCAACGCATGACTGGGTTGGTATTTGGGTGAGGACATGTTGGTAAGGCCTCACTGTGATTAAAATATTGAAACCGTCTCACAGCAGATGGTAAAAAAGTATGAGTTCATGAGACCACAAACCACCTAATGACACTGGCTTCAGCAGCCCAGATGACATTACCCAGGCTGAGAGTGATGCTGGGGAGGATGCTGGCAGCTCTTGGTGGCACTGAGTGGACAGAGCCAGCAAGGGTGAGTGCTGTACCTGCCCAGAGCAGCCAGCATTGGTGGGCGCCAAGGGCCAGTGGCAGGGGAGGTGGCCATTGTGACAGGCTCTCGGCACCCAGACCACATGGCAGGTGTGTGTGTTCCCAGCCATGACATGTGGGCAGGATGCCATGTGGTCCCAGCTGCAACGGAACACCAAGTGCCAGGGACCTAGTGACTGTCACTCTGATGAGTATGTCCTTGGAAGAGTCTGAGGCAGTTCCTATAGTCAACCGTGGTTCAGACAGGGGCCTTCTGGCTAGTGGCAGCCAGAACAAAGAAAAAAAAAAATCACCCCATAAATGAGTTGGTAATCATTAGGATTGGGTGAATGATTTGTGCTGTAATGTTTATCTCTAAAAAGAAATTTCAGCATAAATAGTTTTGTTTCATTAGAGGATAGAAGGTAATAGTCTTCAGAATTTGGACTTATTAATTAAATATAGCCCAGATTGTACATGTTTTACACACACCTTGACCCTGGGCTCCTCCCAGGAGCCCTCCCCAGGGCCCCTCTTCACTTCTGCAGTCGTTCAGCAGCACCTGGATTTACACCTGCTCTGGCCTCAGACTGGGGCACTTGCAAGATAATCAGGCCTTTGCCTGGGTCACAAGTGATGTCACTTACACACCACCTATGTGATTTTGTACTAAGTACCCTCTCTTTTTCTAGCCTGAGCCCTGTGGTGGTGACTTCTAGGTGTCGACTGATATATGGTGAAACAGCACCTTGGACGTGTCTGTGGTGTTAGATGACATTAACGTTTGACTTGGTAGACTGAGTAAAGCAGAGTGCCGTCCCTGACACAGGTGGGCCTCGTTTAATCAGGTGAAGGCCTGAATAGAACACAAAGTTTGACCCTTTCACAAGTAAGAGAATTTCTCCTGCTTGACTGCTTAGGTGGGACATCAGTGTTTTCCTGCCTTTGGACTCAAACTGAAACATCTCTTCTTGGGTCTTGAGCCTGCTGGCTTTTGGACTGGAACTTACCCTGTTAGGTCTCTTGGTTCTCAGACTTTCAGGCTGTATATACATATATCCTGTTGGTTCTGTTTTTCTGGAGAGCCTGGACTAACACAAACCCCAACTCCTCAGACCCTCTAGTTTTGGCGTGTGCTGGTGCCCAGCAATGGTCATGAGGAGGGATCTGTGGCCATTGGTTTATGCCTCTTATTTCTGCTGTGTCCTTACCCTCTGGCTGCCTGCCCAGCTCCTGGTGGGCAGAGTGATCACCCCTAAAGCTGGTGGATTGGCACAGAGGGGTTAGTCCCTGAAAGTACTACCTGAGTCACAGGGGGGCTTCCACAGGGGCCAGGCTTAGTGGGTGCTGGTTTATGTCACTTTCCCCAAAGACTAGAGGCTGAAATGTCAGGGCTGCTAATCCGTCTCCGAATCACTCGTGACTCAACCCACATGGAATTAAACCCAGAATTAAAATTCAGCTCTTGTCCTGGACTTGAAGGGCAGACTTAGCTGTTTTCCTCAGGGATAAAGGGAAGCCCAAGGCTGGCTTGGGAAGTGCAGCCTGGGCAGTTTGGAGCAGAGCGGCCACTGGGTTGGTGGACTTTCTGCTGTGTGTTGAGATGAGACGGGGTGCTTGTCACTGGGGGGTTTACAGATGTAAGAGGGGAGTCTGGAGGGGGGCACAGGAGGCCAAAGGGCCCTCACACAGGACTCTGCCTCCTTCCCCCCCGTTCCTGTATGTCAGCTGTCCCTGAAGCATGGGCCACCCACACTTCTGTCCCCATAGCTGCCACCTCTTGCTTAGCCTTGTGTTAGGTGGCTGTCTCGTTTGCTCCTAATTTCCCGGTAGTTTTCTTCCAGAGGCGGCCTGTGGCCATGGCAGGAGGAAGGCTAGCCTGCTCTTCACTCCACCCAGCTGTGCCCTCAGGCTCAATTCCCTTCATGACCAGCATATACCCCAAACCTGGGGGGGTCCCCCGTGGGGACCCCAATCACGGGAGAAGGTGGCATAGCAGAGTGGTTAATTCCAGAAGGACTGTTTGCAGTCCAATCCCAGCTCTCCCTCTCAATTGCTGTATGACCCCATGTCAGTTCACACCTCTGTGCCTCACTTTCTTCATCTATAAAATGGGAAGAATAATGGTTCCTACCTTCTGGGGTTGTTCCAATTAATGTCCTTAATGGATTAAATGAGTTAAAACCGTAAAGCGCAGGGTCAGGCTAATCGCAGGAACTCAGTTATGCTGATTATGATATCATATTTAATTGTGACTCATCCCAGGGGGGCCACGTGACCTTTTGTCATCTGTTAAATGAGGTGATGCTTGCAAGGGGTTGCCTGGTACAGGCCCCGAGCAGGTTCCCTGAATTCTGATTCCTTCTTTTTCTCCTTGGTGACTGTCTTTTACTCTCATTTTTGGTTGTTTAGAGACTTGGCATCGATCAATAAAGTCAAAGCAATGCAATCAGGAGTGGAGACACCTTGGTCTGCAATGTCACCTTGTTTGAAAGCCCTGCAGCTGGGGGCAGGTCCTGCTTGGCCTCAGGGTTGAGAGTGGGGACAGTTGCCCAGAGGTCTGGCTTTCCAATGGCCCAGGCCCTGCAGGCCTATCTTCCTGTCATGTTCCCCACTGGGCAGGACTCAGGAAGAACTCACAAAGCAAAGACCTCAGCCCCGGACACCCCACCGCCCCAGCCTGACCCCAGTTGTCAGCTTTCCCTTGCTTCAGAGTGAGCACAATCATTTCCCTCTGGGTAATCTCTGCCTCTCCCTTTCTTTGGGTGCCTGTGATAATTAATTTTATGTGTCATCTTGACTGGGCCTCGGGGTGCCCAGATATTTGGTCAAACACCACTCTGGGTGCTTCTGTGAGGGTGTTTTGGGGTGAAAATAACATATGCAAATTGGTAGCCTGAGGAAAGCAGAGTAAAAAACTGCCCTCTTTAATGTGGGTGGGACTCATCCCATCAGTTGAAGGAAGGCCTGAAAAGAAGAAAAAGGTTGAGCCTTCTCTGAGGGACAGAGAATTCCTCCTGCCTGACTGCCTTCCAACTGGGATGTGAGATTTTCTTGCTTTCAGGCTGGAATTGAAGCTCTTAGATTGGAACTTACACCATGCACCCTCTGGGGCCTCCAGCCTGCCCACGTACCCTGCAGGCCTTGGGACGTATTAGCCTCCATAGTCTCATGAGCTCGTTCCTTATAATAGCCTCTCTAGGTTTCTGGGGAGCCTTGGCTAATCCAGCACCTTATTCTGGCAGACCAGGGCCCCTTCTTTCAGGCTGCGCCATTTCTCCCAGAGGCCCAGGAGCCACCTGCATATGAGGTCCCCACCCCACCGCCCAGGGTCCCAGCACTCCCAAAGGAGCACAGCATTTGACACCCCTGTGCCTGTCGCTCCTCCTGATCCATACATGCCTGGGCATTCAGGGAGCTCCGCTTGGCGTCACTGCCAATCCCCACTTCATCCTGGCTTCACATACCAGGAGGGAACCAGAAAATTGGGTGACTAAAACCCATCCGAGAGCCTTGACCTGGGAGTTAGTCAGAGGCTGGTGCGAAAGGAGCAGCAGTGTTACAATTAAGTAAATGGATGACCTCCATTCGGAGACAGTGTTTATCGAATTGAGTGTTTGGCAGGTGAACTTTCCTCATATGAGCAAAAATGATATTTGGGATTAAGTTTTCACTGCCCTGCATGCATTACCGGACTTCTGCTTCTCGTCATGAGAGAGGGGACGTAACCTTCACTGAGATGGGACCAGGACAGCTGGCCTAAGTGCTGAGTGCTGACTGACCGCAGGGGATTAAGGCCAAACACAACTCATTTCACACAGAGAATAAGCTGATTTGGTTTTGTTTTTAAATAAGCCTGATTAAAACTGGCTGCCTGGTGTTGGCCTGCGGGAGTATTGCAGGGCAAGGCTTTAGAAGGCTTTCAAAGAACTTTGCCTTCCTGCTTCAAACACAGGGATAACCTGGAGAGCTGTGCTGCTGTCCTGGACCTAGGAAAGGTCCAGAAAGCGTTCTCCCAGGGAGCAGTTCAGCATGGGCAGAGCTGTGCTGCTGTCCTGGACCTGGGAAAGGTCCAGAAAGCGTTCTCCCAGGGAGCAGTTCAGCATGGGCAGCCTTGGGCCTGTGGCTAATTTGCAGGGGACACTGCTAATTTGCAGCACAGGTCTGGCGGTGGTGGCTGAGTCTCTTCACCATTCTGTCCGTGTCTATGGGCCTTTCTGTGGCTCCTCATGGCAGAGACCTTTCCATACTGTACATTACCCCGTTTCAGATAACCTCACCACCCCCTTTCCCATCCTCTCCTCTGGCCACACTACAGAGCCTGCCTTCGTTCTAGACCAGATCCCCCTGTTCTCAAAGGATGTTCTGGACATGTTTGGGGGTCCCCTGGACCCTTTCAGGAGATCCACAAAGTCAAAACTATTTTCATCACAGAATAAGATGACATTATTTGCCTTTTCCCCCTTTATTCTCTTCCCAGTGTGTGGTGGAGTTTTCCATAGGCTATGTGACGTGATGATGTCATCATTCTGATGACTGATGAAATGTGTGTTCTTGTTTGTTAAATGTTTCTCAATTCTAATTTTGAATATGGAAAATATTGATAACTATAACCCACCTAAATGTAAGTTCTTTGGGGTTCTTCATGCTTTAGGAGTGTAAAGGGGTCTTGAGATCAAAAAGTTCGAGAAGCTCCATTCTGGATCTTTCTGTTTCTTTTCTCTTCAAGGTGAAGTACCTTATTTATTGTAGTATTTATGTATTTTTTAACCATAACATTTGTAAAACTTTGCTAACATTTATATTAGGTTTCTATCTCTTTTAAAAATGTGTAACTGACCGAGTGTTTGAGTGTTATGCCCCAACTCTTATTTTTCTCACAAATTCTGTAATTTTTATTATGAGACTTAAAATACTTTTTACTTGTGGTAGAATACATATAACATAAAATTTACTATCTTAACTATTTTGAGTGTACAGTTCTGTGACATTAAGTACTTTCACATTGCTGTGCAACCATCACCACCATCATCTCCAGAACTTTTTCATCTTGCAAAACTGAAACTCTGTGCCCATCAAAAACTAACTCCCCATTTCCCCCACTCCCAGCCCTTGGTACCATCCATGCTTCTTTCTGTCTCTATGAATTTGACTCCTCTGGGGACCTCACATAAGTGGAATCATCCAGTCTTTGTCATTCTAGGTCCTTCTTGATTCCTTCACACCAGCAAAACTGCCTGGCCTTGGGGTCCTGGACAGGGACACAATAACTGGAGCTAAGATGTTTTTATCCTGTGAAAATGTGTCGTGATGCTTTTATGCGTCGCTTGGGCTGAGGTTTTCAAACCGCACTCCTCTGCTTTCAAAACTCTGTGGCCTTGCCATGGAATGTAAATGCTCCACGCTTTAGCATGGAGCTAAAATAAAAATTCCCTCCTCTTGGGGGAGTGTTGAGGGTTTAAAAAGCTTATGGAGGAGAAGGCAGGCAGCTCAGAAAGAGGTCTATGGTTATGTAAAGGCCCAGGGGTGAGGGAGACTATGGCATAGTGAGTTCAGGGAGACGAGGGAAGGGCAGCAGCTCAATTTGCCAAGTGAAGAGTGGAAGGTGAGAAGCAGAGAGAAGAGGCTGAGAAGCTTACGAAGGGCCTCATGACTACTTGGGAAGTTTGGACTTTTTTCTGAGGACAATATGGAGCCACCAAGGGTTTTAGTCAGAAAGGGGACAATCGGGTGTGCATTTCAGAAAAGTTGCTCTATCAGTGTGTGAGAAATGCCTTGGTGGGGGGTCACAGTGAGAGACCAGTGAGGACACTGTGGCAGTAGCCCAGAATGACACAAGAACATCATGGTACAGCAAAACACCAGAGAAACCCCCTTGAAACATCTTTGTTTTTTCCTCAGACTTTCTCTTCTCTGAACTATTGGAAGCACTATTACTTAGAATTTGGGAGCAGGTCATCACCAGCTGATATCTGAGCTGTAAGGGCTTTTGGAGTTCACAGAATAATTTCACATGGTTTACCTTAAAGTGAAGTGAAATTAAAAAATGCCTTTCCCTGAGAAATTATCAGCCTCTGGCTTTGGGACTGAAGATTATTCTAAAGCAGTATGAACTGCAAGTGCTTCTTGAGAAGATATCTGGCAGTGCCCACTGCAATTCACACATGCATTTCTCCTGACTCAGCCAGGACTCCGTCCCACAGAATCAAAACTCCAGGAAAGATGCACAGTAATTATTACAGAGTCGTTTACAATAACAGCAAAACAAAATTTAAAAAAAGCCAAAACAACAACAAAAGCCAAACCTGGAAACAACCTGAATATCCATCAATAGACTAGTTAATAAAATCACGGTTACTATGGATACATGGTTACGTCCCCCCAATTCAGGTGTTGAAATCCTAATCCCACAGTGTGATGGTACTGAGGTCGGGCCTTTGGGAGGTGACTAAGTTATGAGGGTGGAGCTCCTGTGAATGGGACTAGTGTCTTCATAAAGGAGAACTCCCTCGCCCCTTCTGCCATGTGAGAACACAGAGAGAAGACAGCTGTCTATGAATCAGAGAGTGGGTCCTCCACCAGACACTGACTCTGCCACACCTTGACCTTGGACTTCCCAGCCTCCAGAGCTGTGAGAAATAAGTTCCTGTTGATTATATGCCACTTAGTCTGATATTTTTGTTACAGCAGCCCAAATGGACTAAGACAATGGTATATCCACACAATGGAAAGCAACAGAGCTTTCCTCAAAGAACAAGTCAGATCCCTATTTCATGAGCTGGAACAATACCCAGGATATACTGCTGAAATTTTTTTAAAGCAAGTTTAGGAATAATATAATATGTGCTCCAGTTTTGTCTGGGGAAGCCAGTAGATCAATGTGTTTTTATAAGTGTTAGAGAAAATCAATGATACCCAGCAAAACAGTAATCCTCAGAAGGGTAGGATCAGAACGAGAAGGGGAAGAGCATGGGCTTAATCCTTTGTATATTATGTGATTTGGTCTATATTTACACAAGAAGGTTGGAAAAAAAAATGCCAACTTACTCTGAGGAGGAGCTGCCATTCTAAGCAGTGGGGAATGTGTGCTGGAGCTCTCTAGATGCCTGGTATTATTCTGGGGGTCAAAGCAGGACATCCCAATACCTAATTTCTTTGCCCCTCCCTCAAGAAGTGCCTTCTGCGCAAGAGTGTGTGTATGTAAGTAGGTGGGGGGAGGGGTATAGCCCCAGCCAGTCCCTCTAAATCCCTCATCCCATGCATCTTCATGCACAAACCCTCCTGAATAACCAAAAAAGTTGAAAAAAACCAATGTTGAGAATGGGGTTTCTACAATGGAGGCTGCGTTTCCACTTGCCAAAGGAATAGGTGGAAAATTTGATAAGAGTTGGAGATGGCTGGCAGAGTCCCAGAAAAGCTTAAATTATCTCCGGGCTTGAGTTTTTCTGATAGAAACTTAAATTCTCCTCAGCCCCTTGCCTGGAGCGTCAGCCGGCAAAGGAATGTTGAGTATCATTGGTTCCTGCTGCCATTTCTACTTCTACTGGCCAAGACCTCCCACTGCCTGGTTTTCTACTTCCTGTCTCTCTGTGCCCGCTATCTCTCATTTCCTGTCTCCCCACTTCCTTTCTCAGTCTCCACTTCCTGTCTCTATTTCTTGTGTCTGACCTCTACCTGTATATTAACCTGCCACTCAGTGCCCTGGGGCTGGCCTGGGAGCCCAGACCCCCTTTGGGTCCCCACAGAGTTGGCCCCTTAGGTGGGGACTTGTGCCCTGGAGGGCCCCCTCTGGTTCCCCAAAGAGGCATGGCTTGGAGTTTTATTAGTTAGACTCCTTTCCTGGTTTAGTTTTCTCTTTTCCCCCTATGAGCTCCAGGGTGCGGTGAGGCTGGCAGCCAGAGGAGGCTTTGAGAAGCTTCTCCGCCGGGAGCTAGGACTTGGACTGGAAGGAGGAGGCTGAGAAAGGGCCCAGGCTCCGCAGTCTGGGCTGTGCAGTGGCAGGCAGACGGCTTCCTCAACCCGCAGGTCTAAGGCCACTGGTTCCTCCAACAGTACCTGCCAGGAAGGTTTCTAAATCACACTCCCTTAGGGCCCTGGCCAGAGCCTCACCAGACTGGGGCTTGGGTCATTCTGCATAAAACATAACTCTGCACACAATGGCAATTATCCGCTGGGCAGGATTTATTTTCCACTTGAAAAGCTAATGAAAACCAGTCATGGTGAAAAACCCAGCCAAGGAGAAAATGTAGGCTTTCTTTTCTTCAACAGGAGAATAACACCAGGTTCTGGATGGTTCCTGGTAGAATCTAGACCCAGGGAAAAGAGGGGGCTGTGACACTTGGGGTCCCCCAGACTCCTGTCAGAAACTGGGCCTTGGGGTCAGACAGGATGAGTGGGGGTACAGTGGGTGGGGAGGCTGAGCCCCGAGAACCAAGCCTCCTGTGTAGAGAGAGGATGGAACCGCAAGGGTCTTGCTGAGCAGCCGGGCAGCAGCCTTCTAACCTGGGGCCCCCACTATGAGATGGACCTCAGCCACCTAAGTCCTGACATCTCCAACCTCCCTAGGTACAAAGGCTCAGCTCCCTACAGGGCTTCAGTCCTGAGCTGATTCTTCTTCAAGGTTCCCAGTGCCTGGGTCCTGGAGTCCCTCCCAGGGGGGCCCTGCCCCGTGGAGACCAAGCTAAGCACTGGCCGAGCAGGTGCTTTCATTTGTCCCCCAGACACCATTATCAAAGTGGCTGTCCCCGGATGTGTCCTTAACATGGGGTGGGCTGGGATTCCCCCTGGGGTGCTGGTGGCTGGGTGGGAAATTTACCTGTGGCCTGTACTTGGAGGTTCGGGGAACAGGCCAAGTTTACTTCCATCAAAAACTTTAAAAATATTTCTGTGTATGAGACAGGGGTGGGAGGTTTGGGGGATAAAAAAAAAAAAAAAGGAAGGTAGATTGTTATCAAATGCCAAGGGAGGCCCCCTGAGTATCTCTGCAAAGTGCAAAGTGTAGACAAAGGGCACAGAGCCATCGGGCTGCTCCAAGCCGGCAGGGCACCGCCCCTAGACTCACAGTGATGGGCACATGGCCTGACAATGCAAGGCGGGGGGCAGAGCCACAGCCCTCAGTCGCCACAGTCCCCTGGAGAGTAACTGGGAGTAGATGGAAAGGTCCATGGTAGAGTTAGAACCCCAGGGCGCATCTCAAGACCAACTCCTGTCACTGTAGGGCAGGATCTGAGGCCCGGAGGCGCTTTCTTCCCCTCCTGGTGTTCCCATGACTCGTGTGTCCCATCTTCTGCAGCTGTCCCATAGTCCTTGGATATTCTGTTCCGTTTTCTTGTTTTGTTTGTCTTTGTTCTCTTTGCTTTCTAGTGTTGGAGGTTTCTATTGACAAGTCCTCAAGCCCAGAGAGTCCTTCCTCCAGCTGCATCGTTCTTAATAGCCTTGTAAGTCCTGGAGTTGCGAGTTGTGAGGGGTGCTCAGACTTATTATTTCCAACAAGGACCAGGTTGCTTTCTCTGTGCATCACAATCCCTCCCGGTCCTTCAAGGTTGTATTAATTTCCCATGCTGCCATAACAAAATACCACAAACTAGGTGGCTTAAACAATAGAGATGTATTGTCTCACAGTTCTGGAAGCTAGAAGTCCAGTATCAAGGTGTCAGCAGGTTGCTCTCATCAGAGGCTCTTTCCTTCTCTGCTTCCTGTGAGGGAGAACTTGCCCCAGACCTCCCTCCCAGCTTCTGCGGGTTTGCTGGTGATCTGGACTCATCACCCCGATCTCTGCTTTCACTTTCCCATGGTATTTCCCTGTGTGCATCTGTCTTCACATTTTTCCCTTTTTCTAAGTCACATTTATTAGGGGCCCACCCTACTGCAGTATGACCTCATCTTAACTCATTCTATGTGTAATAACTATTTCTAAATAAGGTCACATTCTAAGGAACTGGGGGTTAGGACTTCACCAACTGGATTTGGGGGACATCATTCAATCCATAACATAAGCCTGTGAGAAACCTCACCTCCTCCAGGAAGCCTTCTGCATCCACTCAAGATCCCCTAACCTCCCCTCTCTGCATCACACAGTGCCTGAAAAGCTCGGTGGCCCTGGGTAGGCCTGGCCTCCTGAGTGTGTGAGTTCTCTCTATGGCTGGGCATAACCCCAGGTTGATAGCATTTGTAATTTTTGAAAACACGCACAGCATAGCAGAAACCTCCTTAGCGGATGCTATTAGAACTGGTAGTTAGCTGGTAATTGAAAATCTGAATGGAACGCCAGCAAAGGCGTGCTAGCAGCATGGGCCCAGCATGCAGTGGTCAGTAGATTTACACAGGAACAGAGAGAGAAGGTTAATGATTGCATTGATTCAATAGAAGCTGGCTAGGAGACATTCTCCTGCACACACACAAAAAATAGTAGCCCCGAAACTCCAAGATGAATGAAAACTGGATGTAAAGTTATCAAAGTTCCCATTGAGAGTGAATTTTTTTTTTTTTAAGAAGCTATCAATACCCCAGACCATGTAAGACTCCTATCTGTTTTGGATGCCAAGAAAAATGACCATACAGACACACTGGGGGCTTGAGAAGTGGAAAGGAATTCTGGGCCATAGTGAGGGGTCCCTATGGAACCTGGATTCAGGGAAATAATGTGGTCTTCTCAGAGTTAAACTGTAAAACCCACATAATATGTCAGAGCAGAGAACAGCAGACTTTGTTTCACCTGGTTCACAGTATTAACATATCCACAAGAAAATTGGTCACCAGAAGTGTGTGTGTGTGTATGTGTGTGTGTGCGTGTATGTGTGTGTGTGTGTCATTGGAGGTGGTTCTATGAGTATGTATGTGAGTGCGTGTGAGTGTGTGAGCATGTTTGTGGGAGTGTGAGTTTGTATGGCTGTGCATGATCCTATGTGGATGTGAATATGTGTGTGTGAACAGCCAGGGAGGCCCAGGGGAAGAGAACGGATGCTGCCTTTGCTTAGAGAGACTTGGGTCCATCACAGGCACATCAGGTTTTCATAACGTGATGCCTCTGATGAGCATCAGCCACGTCATCCAATGTCCCAGTCTCCACACTCAGGTTCCAAACTCACCCAGCCATTGACTGCCATTTGACTTCCCAGGAGCTCCACCCACAGAAAACAGATACCCAGTCCTTGGGTATAGAGGCTAAGAGCTCAGACTGGGGTCAGCCTGGGTGGGCATGAATCCTAGTTCCTCTTCTGACTGGCGGGTGTCCTTTGGAAAGTTACCTAATCTCTCTGACCTTCAGTTTCCTCATCTTTGAAGTGGATTTGATCATAGTACCTACCACATTAACTGATTAATGAAATGATCCATGTGAAGTGCTTAACACAATAGCTAGTACATAGTAGGCCTTCAAAAAGTATAAGCTACAATCCTCAGAATTATAAAAATTATAGTAAATAAACACACCAGTACTATTTTTTATACATCACACATGTGCCCTTTGAGAAATGGATCCATTCCCAGGGGTCTAATGTGCGCTGAGTTCCGTGGGGACACAATCTGCTTCTTCATCTCTGCGTCCTCGGTGCTGAGCAGTGTCTGGCATAGTAGGTGCTCACTGCTTGTTGAAGAAATGAATGAAAGACTGAGTTAGTGAATGGCAAGTCAAGTTTCTGGGCCCCCAGGTCCAGGACTCTGATAAATCTGCAAAGGCAAGCTGCCCTAGACACTTACACCTGGTGACCAGTCCATCTTTCTCTGGGAACAACTAACCCCAACCAACCCTGGTACATTGCTCACTGTTGGGGGAGATCCCAGGGGAGTTTGGAGAAGGAGCTCCGGGTGCAGCCACTTGGTCACCAGGCCAAGGCTTGGGTCATTTCCCCAAACCTCCCAGGTTGAGTTATTTACACCTGCTTTTGTTTGATAGTAGTTTGGAGGGAAGCAGAAATGTCACTGAGCCAAGGCCACAACCTCCCACGCCTTGTTACTGATCCTGAGGGGTCCATGGACCAGCAAAATCGACCCCAGCTAGGGGCTTGTGAGAAATGCAAACTCTCAGGTCAGACCTGTGGAGTCAGAACACGCTTTCCAACAAGATCCCCAGGGGTTATGTGCACATTCAAGTGTGAGAGTGCTGCTCCAGTGCAACTGCCATGGAGAACCTGCAGTCTGGGCGCCTCGGGAGAAAAATCCAGCATTGAGGGCCTGCTACTTCCCCTCCACTCGGGAATGAGCATCCCAGCGTCTGACCAAAAGGCCGGGGTTGCATTCACCAGGCCCACGTTCCTTTCTGCCTTATCTCCCCTCTCCTTTTCTGAAGCTCTCACACTGCTCAACAACCCCGCCTTTCCTCACCATTATAATGAGAGACCTCTGCTGTTTGCTGATTTAATCAGTATTTGTTTCCTTGAAAAGCATGAGTTGTTAATGCCTTTATACTGCTGGGAGTTTTATAACCCCTCTGTGGCTTCCTGGGGGGTGCCAGCCCTGGCATGCACCCTCTGGGACTCAGACGGTAAATACAGTCCTTGGACTTCCAGGCAATTCCTGCCCCCGCTCCGTCGCATCTTTCCTCATCTGCCCAGTTGTGCAGAACTGGCACACTGAACACCCTCCCATCATTCTCTCCATCTCTTACCTGCTCTGGGGAGAATACGAACATATGTCAATGACAACACAGTAAAATCCAATGACAGCCCAAGAACTCCTAACTCTTTCAAGTTGCCATCTGTGTTTCCTCTAACTTTATATCTTGGCATGCATGCGTGGGCCTCCCTCTCGCCCCACATCCCAGCTGCAATCATTCCTTAACTGGGAAATGCTGGGGCTCCAGGTACCAGTCTTTTCCAGCTTCTGCCCAGAATGGGGTACAGTAAAGGAGCGGGGTCCCCAGGGTGTGGGGAATAGAGAACTGAACCCAGAACTCTCCTAAATTTAATCCTTTCAAGGGCTCCTTTGGCTTTCCACCTGGAAAACCAACCAATCAACCAACCAATGAATAAATCCAGTAAATTTGCAACAGCAAACCCAGGGCAGCATAAAGAAGAAGTCCTAGTTGGTGGGATTGCGGCAAAGAGATCGTATCACTTTTCCAAACAGCTCAATGCTTTATATGGGAACTCAAAAGTCTAGAATTTTCCTTCAGCACCTACAAATTAAGCTTCTGCCCTCAGGTCCAAGTTGAAAACATTGTTTGGAATTTTGTTGTCATCGTTGCCAGAGAAAGGGGGTTGGGAAAGCTACTTGGAGGTGACACAACGTCCTGGTTGGCTCTTGTGGCCCCAAATATTTGCAAAGGGCTTTGTGAGATCATGGCTCTGCTGTGGTTCACACTCGCATCATAGGCACAAAGAGGCCAATACTTCGCCTCCAACTCTTTTCTACTTTAGAGCAGAACCTTCCAGTTTGGATGGGAGACGCAAAGCCATTTAATAATTCATTTCTTCACGTCGAATGAATCATATTTTAAAGCCTCCTGCCTCTTTTACCAGCTGACCCTACAATTAGACAAAGCGAGATCATTTCCTTTCCACCACTGGCTGTATTAGTCAGGGTCTATCAGGAAACAGATGGCACACTCAAATAGGATAATTTAAAGAGTCCTTAAAAAAAATGATGTGGGCAGGATACAGGGAAACCCAAAGGGATAGGCAGGATTGGGGCTAAGATCTGAGTGGGAGGCTCTTACCACCCCTGGGCCTGAAGGGGTTAAGGAAGAGGGCATCATGGGAATCTGGAAGGAGATAGTCAAGTGGAGAGGGTCATTTTGCGAGGAGCTAGGACCTTCAGCTGAGGAGTGCAGCCAGCTTTAGCGACGCTGTGAGATGGGAGCCAGAAGCTAAACTTCCCAGCTTCACTCTCCTCCTTCCCTCCAACCTTCTGCTGAGCCCCACACCTCCCACTGCCACTGAGCCAACCTGACCAGGCGCGAGAGGGAACGGAGCTGCCAGTGTGGCACAGACAGGTAGCCTCATGGGGCAGAGAGCAGGACGGAAAAGGCTACCGAGTGAATCTGGAGGGGCCAGGGTGAGACACCTGGCACATGAGCCTTTCTTACATTCAGCAGCCACCCTGCGAGATTCATTCCTTCTTAGGTCTGCAGCTACACAAACATCTTGTCATTTTGCTCTCGAATTATCCACTCTTGTGTCATTATCATTATGCACTGTCTAGATATCTTATTTGCCAAACTAGCTTGTCAGCTCTTCAGGGAAAGAGGTTGCATCTTACCTTGCATGCCCTCCTTGGCCCTGGGTCTTTCCCTTGCACACATATACTCGGGGTGTGTGTGTGTGTGTGTGTGTGTGTGTGTGTGTGTGTGTGTGTACGCGCGCTCTCACATGCCCACATCAGTAAGGCCAAGCTAGGTTATACTGCAGTAACAACCGCCTGATCTTAGCAGCTTTACACAGTAAATGCTTTCTCTTGTTCATGCTACCTGTCTATTACAGGTCAGCAATGGGTGCTCTGCGTGTCACAGTTACTTTGGGACCCTGGATGGCTTTGTCTCAATACACATATCCATAATCACAACAGAAGAGGGAAGAAGATGGAGTGAATTACACACTGGCCTGAAGTTTCTGCCCGAAGTGTCACTTCTGCACATATCTCATTGGCCAAAGTGAGGCTCATGGCTGCTCCTAACTTACAAGCAGGGAAGCAGAATCCCTACACGCTCAGAAAGCAGAGAGCCAGAAATGTCTTGTGAACAGTCCCTACGTGGGCACAGGTGGCCTCCACCAGGGAGCTCTGGAGGAGCCATCGATGTTTTTGAATTCAATTGAACAGTGTCAGTAAAAATCAAACAAATAACTGAATCTATGCCATTTGACATATTCAGTCTAAATTAGTCAAGTCAGCAACAGCAACAAAAAGTCAGCAAATCAGGTGCCCAGGAATTATAGAAATCAAATGATGTTTTAAATGGACAGACTGGTTATGCTACAATATTCTCTTTCTGGCTGGTTTCAGTGTAGCCTGTTTTGTTTGATATGAATAGTTACTAGGATATAGATTCTTCATCCTCCCCACCTCATCAGGTTATGTTATTATTTTCCAGGTTCTTATGTCCTTGGCTATTCGTTAAGACTCTGGCAAATCCATAAGGATATGCTTGCTGAGCTTGATGCTTTCTTTGTCTCAGCCCCAAGGAGAACAAGGCTGCTGCCACATTCCCTTCCCACTGTGCATGGGGCATCAGTAGGAATGGTACTCCCTGCCCTTTCTAGGCATCAGGTTACATACTTACCCAGTCTGGGCCCCTCTGGAAATCCTTGGACCTTACAGCAAGTCACTTCACCTCAAGAATAGGGGGGAAAAATTTTCCAGATCTAGGCAATATCTCTGTTGAATAAAAAATATTTTAAAAATTTAAACCAAGTTCTCAGCACTATTTTCAAATATAGAAAGGCATATTCACTCATCTTTATAAATTGTCCACACCTAAGAGCTATTTGGGCAGTAATTCTGGCCATCTAGGGTTTGGGGTTACCATCAAATTGTCTCATTTGCTCAGCTTCCCAAAGAAATTGCTTTGAAAAAACATGAAGAGACTGTGGCTAAAGGTGTAAAAGACAGTTACATTAAAAAACAAACAAACAAACAAACAAACAAACAAACAAACTGTAGTGTTCCCTCTTGTTTTTTGTACTCTTTTGTGCACCATGAACCCTGAAAGCAAGCACCAATGCTGTTTCCTCAAAGTATGTTGTCAAAGGAATTTTGATGGCTGGATTTAGGCAGATGGATGTTTTATTTCTCATGGCAACCCAGATCTGGTATGCACATTAATTCATGAGCTCTCTAGGGGCCTCTGGGCAGTAAGAAGAGAAAATTGACCCCTGTAACTCAACATGCAGATGGTCTTGCTATTAAAGTTATTGCAGCAGCAATCTCAGAAGCTTGCAGAAGTGGACGTCTAGCAGGGGACTTCTCTGTCTCCCTGAGGGTGTCTGGTCAATTCAGCCCTCAGACCTTTCTGAGGGTCTTTCTCTGTCCCTGCCTTTCATCGGCAGCTTTCTCAGCAGTTCAAATTCTGATATGACCTATGAGGGAGGGAATCAAAATGATTAAAAATGGTCGCTCCCGCTTTTGTAATTCCTTTTCTTGACTATAAAAGTAGTACATGCTTATTACAGCATTTGGAAAATATGAAAGATAAATGAAGAAAATAAAAGGCAACCATATTTCCCCACCCAGTAATAATCACCATCAATGTTCTGATACCTCTTTCCCCCCTTTTAATCTTCAGTTTTCTCTTTATCGGTTTAAGTTAAATATTTCAGTTATTCATTCATCCTTGTGTTGCAAGCTATTGTCCTATCCTCAGCATTAGTGATATAGGTGGTAGAATAAATGAACAAAGTCTGTTCTCATGGAGGTAAAATAATATCAGAGATAGTTATTAAAACTCAGTGAGTAGAAAGAAACAGGAAAGTCCCCAAACACTTGAAAATTAAGCAGCATACTTCTAAATAATTCATAAGTCAAAAAAGGAAATCTCAAAGAAAATCTAAAAATACATAGAACTTATGTGAAAATTAAAATACAATATATCAAAATATGTGGAGTGCAGCCAAGGCAGAACTGAAGGGGAAATTTATAACACTTAATGTTTACATTAGAAAATAGGAAATGTCTCAAATCAATAATGTAAGTTCTAACTTCAAAATACTAGAAAAAAAGAACAAAATTCAATGCAATGTAAGCAGAAAGAAGGAAATAATAAATGTAGGAGCAGAAATTATTGAAATTGGAAATTAAAAATACATAAAGTAAAATCAATGAAATAAAAAGTCAGTTCTTCAAAAAGTATCAATAAAATTGATAAACTTCTAGCAAGACTGACAAAGATATAAAGAACACAGATTATTGAGATCAGAAATGAGACAGGGGATACCACTACAGATCATTCAGCCATTTAAAAGGATTAAGCAGATACATTGAACAACTTTATGTTTATAAATCTGACAACTGAAAAGAAATGGACCAATTCCTCAAATACCACAAACTACTAAAACTCAACCAAAATGAACTAGACAATCAGAATAACCTTATAACCACTAACAAAACTGACTTAGTCACTTAAAAAGCTTCTGAAAAAAGAAATCTTCAATCCCAGATGATTTCACTGGAGAATGCTTCCAAACATTAAAGAGTTAACATAAAATTTACATAATCTTTCCCACAAAATAGAAGAGGAAACACTTAACTGACTCATTTTATGAAGCTGGTGCTACTTGATATACCAAAACAGACAAAGACACTACAAGTACAGAAAAAGAGACGACTTTCAGTTTCAAGTCTAAACAGGTAATAGGATTAGATGTCACCAATCCACCCTAACAAATAAAAAGCTGAAGAAAGTGAAAATCAAAACCTCTAACCCATCAGAGAAGTGAGGTCATGGCAGACTGCTGTCCCCAAAATGGGAGAGACAGACAGGAGGACACAGAGAATCACAGCTTACCAGGGCAGACACCTGCTGAACAGAAATCTCTGCAGAAATCAGTGTGAGGGGAGGTGAGAGGTAGGAAAAACTGAACTGTGACCAATTGCTGGAGTCTCACTGTGGACAGGCCTGTGCATGAAAAACTCCAGGGAACCCAAGAGAGTTCTTAACAAGGCTTACCTGCAAAAGAGACTATTTAGTAGAGACTAACCTATTGGGGTTTTATCAGAGCCTCATCGACCTGGGTGAAGAGAAATACTCAGCTCCTCCCTGCTTCAGCCTTCCATGTGAAGGGAGGGAAATACCCACCTTGTACCACCTAAAATGGGGGGACAACAGACACATTGGTGAAGTTCACAGTCCAGGCTCATGGGCTCACCAAGACTGAGACCTAATCCTAGGACTATAGAACGCTTCCCCTCCTCCCACACTTTATCACTGCACCCCTAAAGGCCCACCCAATACAGTACATCATGTCTGGCTTTCAACCAAAAATTACAAGGCATACTAAGAGGCAAAACACAAAGTTTGAAGACACTGAACAAGCAAGAGCACCAGAGTGAGATATGGCAGGAATGTTTGAATGATCAGACCAGCAATTTTAAGAAACTATGATTAATATGCTAAAGGTTTTAAAAGACAAAGTAGGTAGCATGCAAGAACAGATGGGCAATGTAAGCAGGGATGAGAATTCTAAGAAAGAATCAAAAAGAAATTCCAGAGATCAAAAGCACTGTACCAGAAATGAAGAATGCTTTGATGGGCTCATTAGTAGACTGGACAAGGCTGAGGGAAGAATTTTTGAACTCGAGATTATCTCAATAGAAACTTCTAAAACTGAAAAGCAAAGAGAAAAGACTGGAAAAAACAACAGAACATACAAGAACTGTGGAACAACTAGAAAAGGTGTAACATAACGTATATGTAATGGGAATACCAGAAGGAGAAGAAAGAAACAGAAACAATATATGAAGTAATAATGACTAGGAATTTGTCCAGATTAGTGTCAGACACCAAACCTCAGATCCAGGAAGCTCAGAGAACCTTAAGCAGGGTAAGTGCCAAAACAAACACATAAAAACCACTATAGCTAGGCTACACCCATATTACATTTAAAGTCCAGAAAATAAAGAAATCTCGAAAGAATCCAGAGGAGAAAAAACATCTTGTCTACCCAGAAGCCAAGATAAGAATTATATCCAAGTTTCCCTCAGAAACCATACAAACTAGAAGAGAGTGGAGTAAAATATTTTAAAGTGTTGAGAGAACTTCCCCCACACAATCCACAACCAATCTAGAATTCTGTAATCTGTATATCATCTTTCAAAACTAAAGGAGAAATGAAAACTTCTCAGACAAACAAAAATTGAGGGAATTTGTTACCAGCAGACCTACCCTGCAAGATAGGTTAAAAGAAGTTCTTTTAGAGAGAAGAGAAATGATATAGGTCAGAAACAGTGGGGACTGTTCACAAAACATATAGGGTTAGGCTTAATCTACTTAGAGAAAGGAAGAACACTGAACAGGAATAAGTGAAAGTAAAACAAAATACTTTTAATTTTATTATTCTTAATTGATCTAACAGCCATAGTTTTTTTTCCCCCAAATCACAACAATGTATTAGATTATGTATGCTTTGGGTGTGTGTGTGTATACATATATAGGCATATGTATAAGTGAAATGGTGAAGTGAATGACAGCAATGATATAAGGGATGGGAGGGAAGAATTAGGATTTCTTTTTATTATTATAAGGTACTTGCACTACCTATGAAGTGGTATAGTGTTATTTGAAAGTAAAGGACTTGGAGTAGTTGTAAATGTATGTTGCAGTCTTTAGGGCAACCACTAAAAAAGAGTTTATAAAAAGAAGTGTAATTGATAAGCTAACAAAAGAGAAAATGGAATCATATAAAATGCTCAATTAGAACCATAAAAGGCAATTAGCACTATAGATAATCAAGTTCTTTACAAAAAAATACCAGATGTAAGATCCTCTATTCTACCTAGCTTATAAGACAGATACGTAGCTTATTCATGATTAAAACAACTTTACTTAAAAAACAAACACAAAAAGCAGAAAAATTGTGGAAGACAAAAACAGGAACAAAGACAAAAAATGGAAAACAGTAACATCTATAGTAGATATTAATCCAATTATATTATATTACTAATCTTTTTAAAAATCAATGATCTAAATATCCCAGTTAAGGGGTGGGCCAAATAGCGCAGTGGTTAAGAGCTGGCTTGGGAAGCCAGCGGCCCCGGTTTGGATCCCACATATGAGGGCCAGTGACACTGCCCTCAAAAAAAAAAAAAAAAAAAGGTAACGGGATGGAGGGACTGGCTGAGTGGCTCAGTTGGTTAGGAGCTCGGTCAAGAGTGAGCCCTAAGCAACAAGGTCGCCGGTTCGATTCTCAGCCCGAGCTGAGCTGCCAACAGCTGCCAGGATGGCTCAGCTAAAAAGAAAAAAAAAAAGCAAAAGGATGGAGAAAGCTATACTATGCTAATATTAATTAAAAGAAAGCTGGAATAGCTATACTATCAATAATTTCAGACAGAACAGACTTCAGAGCAAGGAAAATGATTAGGGATAAAGAGAGGCATGACATAACGATAAAGGAGTGAATACTCCAAGAAGACATAACAATTCTTAATGTGTATGTACCTAACAGCAGAGCCTCAATATACATGAGGCAAAAATGGATAGAACGGTAAGGAGAAGTAGAAAAATCCAATATTATAGTTGGAGACTTTAACATCCCTCTATCAGAATTGGACAGATCCAGCAGGCACAAAATCAGTAAGGACATAGTTGGACTTGGAATTGAACCATCAATCAACTGGATCTAATTGACATTTATAGACTAGTTCATCCAACAACAGCAGAGTACACATTCTTCTCAAGCTCGCATGGAACATTCACCAAGACAGACCATATTCTGGGCCATAAAACACACTTGCACAAACTTAAAAACATAGAAATCATACAATGTCTGTTTTCAGACCGCAGTGGAATTAAACTAGAAATCAATAACAGACAGATAGCTGGAAAATCCCCAAACACTGACAGATTAAACAACGCACTTGTAAATAACACATGGGTCAAGTAAGAAATCTCAAGAGAAATTAAAAAATAGTTTGAACAAAAGGAAAATGAAAATGCAATTTATCAAAATTTGTGGGATACAATGAAAGCAGTGCTTAGAGGGAAATTTATAACCATGAATGCATATATTAGAAAAGAAGAAATGTCTTCAGTCAATAATCTAAGCTTCCACATTAGGAAACTAGCAAAATAAGAGCAAATTAACATAGGAGAGAACCTAGATAATGTTGAGTATGGCAATGACTTTTAGATACAACGTCCATGAAAGAAGTAATTGATAAGCCAAACTGAATTAAAATTAAAGACTTCTGCTCTGTGAAAGACAATCTCAAGAGAATGGGAAGACGAGCTGCAGTATGGGAGAAAAATATATGCAAAAGACACATTTGATAAAGGACTGTTATCCGAAATATACAACGAATTCTTAACACTCACCAATAAAAAACAAACAACCTGATTTAAAAATTGGCAAAAGATCTAAACAGCCTTCACCAAAGAAGATATACAGATGGCAAAAAAGCTTATGAAACTATGCTTTAGATCACATGTCATCACAGAAATGCAAATTAAAACGACAGTGAGATACCTCTACACACCTATTGGAACGGCCACAATCCAAAACATTAAAAACACCAAATGCTGGTGAGGATGTGGGACTCTTCTGCTGGGGGGAAGGCAAAATGGCACAGTTTGGAGGACAGTTTGGCAGTTTCTTAACAAAACTAAACATACTCTTAACATACAATCCAGCAATTGCATTCCTTGGTATTTACCCAAATAAATTGAAAACTTATGTCCACTCAAAAACTTACACACAGATGTTTATAACAACTTGATTCATAACTGCCAAAACTTGGGAGCAACCAAGATGTCCTTCAGTGGGTGAGTGGATAAACACACTGTGTTGCATCTAGACAATGGAATATTATTCAGCTCTAAAAAGAAATGAGCCATCAACTCACGGAAAGACATGGAGGAAACTTAAATACATGTTACTAAGTGAAAGAAGCCAAGCTGAAAAGGCTACACTCTACAAGTCCAACTATATGACATTCTGGAAAAAGCAAAATTATGGGGACAGTGAAAACATAAGTGGTTGCCAGGAGTTGGGATGAAGGAGGGATGAATAAGTGAAGCACAGAGGGTTTTTAGGGCAGTGACACTACTCTGTATGTGACTATAATGGTGGATACACATCATTACACATTTGTCCTAACCCATAGGATGTAAACACCAAGAGGAACCCTGAGGAAAACTAGGGACTGTGATATGTCAATGTAGGTTCATTGATTGTAACAAATGTCCCACTCTGGTGGGGGGTGTTGACAGTGGGGGTGGGTGGGCAAGAGCTACATGGGAACTCTGTACTTTCCACTCAATTTTGCTGTGAACCCAGAACTGCTCTAAAAAAAAAAAGTTCAACAATAAAAAGATAAACAGTCCAACATCTGTCATGAACTGAGATGCATAAATACTCAACAACATATAGCAAATAGAATCCAGTTATGTATTAACATGCATTCAGGACGTTGGATGATTTCGTGAAATGAGCTAAGACTTCAAACTTAGATGTATAGTACTTAGTTTCAATGATCATCTTCCTTGGGGCATAACTCCCTGAGCCTAGGTTACTGACCTGTATGTAATACAGAAGTAATCTACGTATTTTAGATTAGTGTTTAGTAAATGAAATAATTGATCTAAAAATAGTCTTTGGAAGTTATTACTTTGCCATATTTGTTTCAGGGTTTTTCTTATAGAGAAATAAAATGTTACAGATGTCTCTCTCTCTCTCTCTCTCTCTCTCTCTCTCTCTCTCTCTCTCTCTCTCTCCCTCCCTCCCTCCCTCTCTCTCCCCTCTCTCTCTCCTCTCTCTCTCTCTCTCCCTCCCACCAGGGAACATTACCCTGAAATTGTTAGTATGTATATTTCTGGTAAATATTTTAATAGTATTACTATTCAGATATGTGTTTACAAATATAAGACATAGTGGCATTACACAGTATTTCTAGTAACTACCTGTTGGTATCCTCCCTTCTTTAAATATATGCTTGTGTATGTGTGTATATACATACACAGACCCATACACACACACAATTTTAACAACTGGGAGCATAGTGAATATGGACTTTTAGAAACTTGAATATCTGCTTTGGAAAGCGTGGTATCTTATGCCAGTTAACATTACACCCTACTAGAATATAGGCTCCATGAGGGTTCATTATAGTACCCTCAGCATCTAGACCAGCACATGCACATAGTAGGTGCTCAGCAAATATCAGGGCCATGAATAACAGATTCCTTTAGCCCCCTCCACTACTCCATCAGATGGGGTTTAACCTCGTTGGAGCAGAAGCTGAGAGATGTTAAATAACTTGCCTCCAGTCTCGGAGTTGGGAGTTGGGATGTGGCAAATACAGGATTTAAAAGCCGTGCAAGCAACCTGCAAAGCCCAAAAGCCTCTTACCTCTCTACAGCGGGCAGTTGAGTCTGGTCATGACTTTGGGGTTCCAGGAGACGGTCCCCTCCTTCAGGCAGGCCTTACCCCACTCTGCACCGTCTGTAGGAGGCTAGATGAAGGGCAGGCTGCACCCCCGAGAGGAATGCTGTGCAGCAGAAGTTGCAGAAGGCAAGACATGCAGGGGAACTTGCAGGACTGAGGGAAAGGGCAGTACAGGCTGCTCCACGGAAATGTGCCGGGAGGACACCCCACGGGGGGGGAAGCTGCACTCTGGCAGGAGATGCGCTTGTCTCAGCCAACAGGTGCTTACGGGGCAGGCTGTGATGCCAGGTGGGTGTTTCTGGAGGGGGCACCAGCATTCAAGAAGGAAGCATTCCGTTACTCGGTGATTCAGTATCACACACAGATACTCACACCCACACACACCCAACACACTTCACATACTCCCATGCACACACTCTCTCTCTCTCTCTCTCAATCTCTCATCACCTTTGATACACATGGTTTGACTTTCTTTTTCCCATTTTATGTATGTATTCACTGAGTGAATGAAGAGAATTACCAAAGTGGCCTGTGTTTTGGAGAGTATTTTCCAGATGTCTTGGCGCTGTGGTGCTGCAGCCTCAGCTCCTCCCCCAGCTCTGGGAACAGCATCGTTGAACTACAGGCCAATAGCGTGGACGGCATGTTGGTGTCCCCTTTAAAAAGAAAAAGTATCCAAATGCCTCATCCCCACTGCGATGGCATTTGGAGATAGATGGAGTCTTTGGGAGGTAATTAGGGTTAAATTAGGTCATGAGGATGGGGCTCTCGTGATGGGACTGATGGCCTTGGAAGAGGAAGACAGGGAGAAACTGCGGGAAGGTCATGTGAACACAGAGGGAAGACAGCCCTTTACAAGCCAGGATGGGTGAGCTCCCCGGAAACTGAATCGGCTGGTACCTTGATCTGGGACTTCCCGCCCCCTAGAACTGTGAGACCTAAATGTCTGCTGTGTAAGCCACACAGTCTGTGGTATTGTGTCATGCCAGCCCAAGCCAACTGAGACAGCCAGGGTCCTGAAACAGCGGCCCCTAAGGCCTTGCCCCCGCAGGCCCCTCTCCCTGTTTCTGATCACCTCTCTGACTTCTTCCCTGGTCACTCTCTCCAGCCACCATGGTCTCCTGGGTGTGCCCTGAATGCACAGAGCACACTCTGACCCTGGGGCCTTTGCACTCCCATCCCGTCTGCCAGGTACCTTCTTCCTCCATGGTGAAGTCCTTCATTTCCTTCAAGCTTTTATTTACTCGTAAAAGTCACTTTCTCAGTGATGCTGACCCTGAACACGATTTAAAATTGAAACGCACTTCCCCCCACCCCGCCCTTGCCATTCCCTTTACATGTTCTACTTTTTAATTTTCCTCCCATGCACTTACCACTTTCTAACATGTGGTATACTTTATTAAGTTTATTGTCTATTGACTGTTACCCCCTGCGAGAACGCAAGCTCCGGAAGAACAGAGATATGTGTCTGTTTTGTTCACTGATTAATCCCATGTGCCTAGAACCATGCCTGGCACACAGCTTCTGCTCAGTAGTTTTTGATGGAATGAATGAACCTCTCTCTCTTCACCTTCGGTGAAATAGCCTGCCTGCCAAGAGACCATGTCGTACCAGCATTGCACAGCAGATGGCAGCCAATGAACGCCAGAGAGGGCTAGGAGCAGACACTCTGAACTCAAGGTTCCTCCCAATGAAACTCGAAGACGAACCCAGGAGACAAAATCAAGTTCAACTTACTCTTACCGCAGACTTGTATTCGTGAGAAAGAGGCTGTATGTAGGAGGTGAACTACTGAGCTGATAAAGCCTTTATCTAATACAGGAGGCTGTTTACCCACAATTTAGGGGTAAAAAAAAAAAATGAAAACAGCTGTGGAGAAGAACTGAGGTCAGACTCTTCCCACAGTGGGAAAAAAAAGGGGTAAAGAAGGCCTGTGAATCTCCTTCACTCCTCCAAAGGATGGAAAAGTGACATCTGACCACTACCTCCAAGGGAAAGAAGTAACGCTAAGAACCAACACAGCCCCTGGGGGGCGGGGATGGGGGTGGGGAAGCCATTTCCTATCCTCCTGCGAACAAACTAGAAGACGCTCTATTACAGGGACCTTGCCCCCCCCCCCCCCCCCCCCCCCCGTGATACCGTCCTCTGGGCTCCCGCCAAACCGCCCTCTTCCCAGGTGCTTCAGTTACCTGTGCAATCAGGATATTGAGTTGCAGCTGTAACAAACCCTTCAAAGCCAAGTCCAGGGGAACCTGCCTTAGATCAAATTTGGCATTTGAGTGTGTCAGGTTAGGGGGAGGCTCCAAGGCAGACAGATAACTGCTTGCGAATCTGAGTCTACTGACCCAGAACTATCCAAGCCAGCTGGTCAACCTGGATACTGCTACAGTGACAACAAGGGCGAGCCTTTACTGGGCACTTCCTGTGCGCCAGGCATGTGCTGAGTGCATCACTTGCACCGTCTCATTAACCCTTGGAGCAACTCTCTGAAGTCCACACTGTTCTTGTCCCCATGTCACAGATGACACAGAGAGGCGTCATTCACCCAAGGACCCAGCAAGCTGCTCTCTAGCTCCCTTTCAACTACTGAGAAAAAGGAGTCAACCGAGATGCACCTTGGGTCCCAATGGGTCCTTTCGTTTTGCCTTCCCAGATTCCGTATTTGCCTCAGTCCTTGCTGGCACTAAACACGTGTGCTTAACATCTTGTCGAAACAATACATCTCTTGTTTTAGCAGTTTCATAAAAGAGGGGACTGCCCAGCCAGGGTCACTGGCCTCTCATGATGTGAATTCAGGCTCATTAGCTGGTGTCCTTGGTCAAGCCACTCAGCCTCTGAGCTGGTTTGTTCATCTGTAAAATGGGGAGAACAGTATTTATGAAAGAGCGTGTTATCTTCCAGGTCCACGCTGTCCAACACAAATATAATGGGAGCCGCAAATGCAAGCCACATGTATAACTTCAAATTTTCTAGTGGCCACATTAAAAGCAGGTAAAGGAAACAGGTGAGCCAAAAACACTTGACATGTACTCACCATTATTAGTTTTCATAATTTGTTTCCTGTAGCCCAATATATTCAAAATAGTTAACATTTTCATACGTAATTAATATATGATTGTTAATGAGAGTCCTCCCATTTGATTTTCATAGTGAGTCTTCCAAATCTGGTGTGTGCTTTGTACTTCTAGCATGTCTCAGTTTGGACTAGACACGTTTCAAATGCTCAGTAGCCACATGGCAGATGGCAGCTGTATCGGACGGCACGTCATAGGCCTTGGTGAACGCTGAGCACTTGGCTCTGTGGTCTCAGTGTCTGTGTGTTTATGCCTTGCGTGGGGCAGGCCTTGCGTGGGGAAGGCCATTTTCACTGTAGCCTGCAGGGATCTGCTGGAACCTGACAGGCTTTGAGGTTCTGCGTGTGGGCTGAGCAGTGGGCAGTGATAAGTCCTTGACCCCTCCTGCTCTGAGCAGCTCACTGGGTGCCTTTGAAAACCTCCCCAGATCCGTTTCCTCCAGTATCACAAATAGGACTTTTGCATCCTCTGCTTTTACTTGTGTCCATTTTGTGTTTGGTGCAGCGGGCGTGTTTGTAACAACTGCTCAACAGACTGACATCCAAATAGAGTGAAGAGTGAAGAGTGGGGTGAGGTGACAGGCGGGCTGCAGGAACTGTGTGTGTCCTGCCTGCCCTATGGGATCCTGGGGCCCAGGGCTCTGGTCACTGTGGCACTTGGACGCTCCTGGTTTCCAGTTAACTAACTTTATAGATTCAAAACACATTCATGTAAACCTATGTTGCTAGAGAACAGACTCAGAGATATCTTGTGAAGTGAAAGAAGCCAAGAGCAGAATACTACGAGCCAATGTGGAACATATACGCGTGGCCTGTGTTTGGAACGGTGCAAAAATTACTGGTAGGGGCTGATTCGGGAGGGGAACTGGGGACAGGGGTGTGAGAGAGAGACTTTTCATGATCTAGCCCCTTATAATACATTGTGCCAGGGATGCCTAGTCCTGCTTTTCGTCTCTTTTGAGCATGCAGTGCTTTTTCAATTATAAAATAAACTAATTAAAATACCCTTTCCCCATTCCCTCCCCCAATTAATTACAAAGGAGTGCATGGTCATGGTAGAACATTTCCAAACCTTGAAAGAAGAGCATGAAAATGTTGTCATTTCATTGCTGGATATTTGAGGACCTGGGGTCCCTACCTGGGGAGATGATTTGCTCTTAAATTAATTTTCCATGTATCGCCATTTAAGCATCTGTTGGGATTTAATTGGGTGAGAGGAAAAGACCAAAGGGGCTACTAATGCATGTCAACACACATGTACCCAATAAACAAAACACCACACACAAATGAAGGGCTACATATGCACCCCTTGACTACCAAAACACTTCACACCCACACACCAACTGAACAGTTCCCACCCAACACGTCCCAGCCATACCCCAACCCCCTAAGCATTTCATACCCATAAACACATGTCCCCCAACAACCAAAGCTCTTTACACGCATGCACCCAACAACCAGTGTAACACACACACGCACACACACATGAGTTTTCATTCCCCTATCAACCAAAGAGCTTCACACACACACACACACACACACACACCCCCCAATGACACATGCACCCCAAAGAGCTTTACTCCCCTAAAAGGTGCTTCCTGCACGCCCCCCATAGATCCCAACAACCAAAGCTCTCCACATGGACACCACCCCACACACAAGAAAACCTCAAAGCACTTTGCTTTGTTTGCCTCAGCAGCAGACACTTGGACACCAAGACAGTGGGCTGCGACTTGTTTTTCAGACTAATGAGCAGAGAAAAGATTGGAGGGCGCCAGGGTGCAGTAATGGCGGAAGATAGCAATTACACCCCAGTCTTCTCTCTGTCGGTGAGGGAGGGATTCCTTCTGCAGCCTGCACTGGCTCCAGCTAAATCTTTTTCTCATGAGATGTGGCTTATTCCGATCAGAGCGCTGAGAAAAAAGTTGCAATTAACTTTAAGAAGAAAAGGAATGAGTGAGAAAGAGAAAGAAGGATGGAGGGGTCGAACAGGAGACTGAGCCGGGGCAGGGACTGGCAGCCAGGGAGGCTCCCCTGCAGGGCCAAGGGGCATCGGACACTCTGACCCTGTGGTCACTGCTCCAGCGAGTTCAGGTCCCTTGTGACTCCTATGTCTGCAGGGCTCAGGCCTCCAGCCACTCCAGGCTCAGGGGATGGCTTGGGAGCCATGGGTCTCCTTGGATCTGGGGACTTCTCCACCCTGCCTCTGGTGGGGATGGTGGGGAAGGGCACTGCGCTGCATCTCTTTCACAGCTGAGCTCTTCCTGCTGCTGGCTTACTCCCACCAAGACATGGGGCCCTGGACCAAACGCCAGAAACCTCCTTAACCCCCGGGTGTCATGTCAGCGCTCACTCCCTTCTCAGAACTCCTGGGTTCAGCCAGCGAGGGTCTCCCTAACTCGCCTCACAGTTCCCATCTGCAGTGGGGTCCCAAGTTATTTTCATGTGAGTCACTTAGAAGCGGGGAGAGGGTCTGGAATTGAAGAGACATTCCATGTTGAAATGGTCAAAATGCCTCTAGTTTCTAGAAGCGACACAGATTTACCTTCCTTTGCTCCTCTATTGACAGACGCGAGCTTGACCAAGCTATGCTGTAAAATAGTCCCTTCGTCTCTTGGTGCACAATTTCTTCATCAGTTAAGAAAAATAACGGGGGGCAGGTAGGCATTGGATCTCCGGCGTCTCTGCCAATCCTGGTGCCCTGAGACCTGGCAAAAGGCACAAACGCAGACATCGGATGTCCCCATCCCAACTCCCATACCCTGTTTTGCACACCCACAGGACACTTACACACCCCTGCAAGCTCTTAGCCATGTGGAGACTAGTTTTTACCCTATTTGGCAATAAATGTCCAGCAATGCCTGAGGGCAGCCCTCACAAATCTCGAGGCTCCTAAGCCGGTGCTTGTGGTGGCGTCTCAGATAATAACTGGACATCTGCATGCCAGCCGAGCTGGGGATCCCAGCTAGGATCGGATGGAATTGGGTAGGTGGATGGAAGGGCATGAGTGGGGCGTGTTCTCTGTTCTCTTTAGTCACACACAACCTCATATGCTCAAGGGGCCCAGGTAGATCGTCCAAAGCTCTATTTATTTCCCTTTTATTTATTCTCTTATCCACAGCACCTCGTTTGCCTCGCCATGGACCTCCCTGTGCAAGTGGGAAAGGGTTTTTATTGCACTGCTGGAGACTCAGTGGGAAAAAGTGAGCATGGAGCCCCTGAATCTTGCCCTACCCCACAAGCCTGCTTGGTTGCCAAAGAAGGGCCCCTGCTTGTGGATGGCCACCCAGAAACACGGTCCCCTCAGAAAGGTGTTTGGGTGAGCACTTACCAAATAAGCCCTGGAGATGACACCAGCCAGGGGACAGATGAACTACGTCCATTTTCCTGTTCCAGGGAGGTCAGCCTATTCCCCAACCTCGTGGCCTAGGAGTTTCCTTAGAGCCTGGTTCCCTGGGTCCATGGTCAGCCCTCCTTCCTGCCTCTGTCCTCCACCGTGTTAGCCACCAGAGACAATCCTGGCTTTTTTCCTATCTCTGGCCATTGCCAATCTAATAAGCATATGTGCTAGAAATACTAGCTGGAGTGCTAAGTTAGAAATTCTTCTTAAACATATAGTAAGGTCAAATGAAGGGGGAAAAAAAACCCCCAGAAAACAAAACACAAAACCCCGAAACAGAAATTGGACACAGGAGGGCAGATGTAGACTGAACAGGAAGTGCTGGCCCTGGGCTAAATGAAACAGCTGTCACCATTGTTCTGGGCTGAAAACTGCCTTTGCAAACTCCACGCGGGCCGGGCTCAGAAAGCAGATGTTAATAATTACAGCACATGAAACGAAGGGCACAGGATTAGGCAAGTGACGAAAAAGAAATGGTACCAGTAGATTTATAACTCGCTCAGGCAAATCTGTTTGGGCTGGTGGGGGTGGGCAAGGCGGCCTCGCTGCAGTTACCCCTACTCAATCCCCTTCCTAGTTTGGCATTTTGGCTTCCTGGACTGTCTCCGAATCAGGGGATTGTGTAGATTGTTTCCTGGTGGTGGGCGGTGGAAGCCTTTCCTTGCTGCAGTTCTGGGGATCCCAGGCCTACAGGGCAACAGCCCATTGCTTCACACCTAAAGGGAAAAGGTACATCCTCCATTCCCCACCCACCGAAAGGCGATCTCTCGGCTGAGGAGTCCTGGAGTTAGGGGGCTCGCTGGTAAACAGGGACTCATGGACACCAATGTGGGCAGCCTTCCCTGGAGCTCTTGCTTTATCCAAGGGTTCACGTTGATATTCCAGGAGTTCAAGTTCTTTGCAGCTGAAACTGATTCACGCTTTAAAGTCAGCCAGACCCCTGCGCCTTGAAGGAGATGAGCGAGCATGGGGAGACGGTTGGGCCAGTGGAAGAAAGCAAGCAAAGCAAGTTTCTTGGGCTAATGACAGAAATAGAAAAGGCAGGGAGTCTTCATGTGTTTTTCTGAACTGTCCTTGGTGTTTTTCCATGGGAGCCAGAGCTGTGAAAAGCAAAACAAAACAACACACACTTACTTGCACCCACCCCAAATCCACCCATCCCACCACCCCCTAGAAAGGACGTCTCCAGGAAAGGTTAGAAAGAAGGTAAACCATGTGTTTGCCATCTTTACGCCTGATATGGAAACCATATGCTTAAATACACTCACAAACATACTTAATATAACACTCTTTTATTAAATGTGGTTTTATAAACGCTCTCCCCAGCCAGGGCACCTTTGCTGTGCTGGAGGCTGGAACTTGGCAAAATAATCTTCCCGCTGTTACATCTATTGATACACATTTTTTGAAAATGAGTCTCGGACCCTTGGAAAATAGACTGGTTCTGATTATTATTGCAAGCGGGAAGGGGCACACGAGGGCATCTTTTTTCCTCTGATAAATTAAAAGAACTGTAACGGGTGCTTTCTGCAACCTGTAAAAGGGCAGAGACATCTGTGATTCATTTAGCAGCTCCTTACAGAAGATTTATTTGATTAATTCGGTCAGAAGAGAGAGAATATGGATTTTCCCCTGCTCTGAAAGGCACATACTCACACATGCACACATGCACCCACCCATGGGTAGACATCTCAGGAATGAAAAATGACTAATCGTGTTATTGGAACTGGCCAACGTGGGGCCCCGGTGGTGAGCTGGCTGGCTCCTGCCCTGATGATGGGAGGGCAAAGCTTCAGAACAGATTTAATATCCGTAGGCCCAGTGTCACCAAAGAGCGACCCTAAAGAATAGTCATGGGCAACGGGAGTGCTTTAATTGGCATTGAGTCCTGGTACCAGGCTCTGCGCTGAGCACTTTGCATGCGTTATCTCGTTGTGCCATCACAGTGACCCCTTCTGAGGAGGCACAGTGATCATCTCTGCTGTAGAGACAGGGAGCCTGACCACCCCGTTCCCACTAGGCCTCCGCTCCAAGTTCTTTTCACTTTTTTCAGATGGTTATTTGGCTTTCTCAGTCCTCCATGCCTAACCCAAGTGGACAGAGGACAAAACTTGCATTTGTCTCATAGTGGGTAATCTTGAGGGGGTCACCCACACTGCCTGTGCTTCATGCCCTGAGGGTTTCAGCTCAGTGTTGACAGAGAAACTCTGCTTTGGGCTTATTTCTAAGTCTCAAGGAGAGCTGGCCTTCCGTGGCCTTGGCTGTCTCTGTCCTACAAGCAATTGTCTGCAGACCACTGTCAATTCCTGGTGGGTGGGAACAGCCCTGTCAATAGGTCCCTGGGAAGGCAAAGAAAACAGTGGGCAAGAGGAATCATAAAGTCACATGAGATCTGACCCCCAAGAGGACTTTGGATAGCAATGTCAGGAGTGTCAAATACATGTCAAGGAAAGGTGCCGCCACTCTCCTTCCTGTGCTCCTGGCAGACATTGCTCATGGGTCCCAGCTAACCCTCGAAATCCTTCTCAACACAGCTCTCCAGGAAGCCTCTAGCAAGAGATCAGAATTAGGGCAAAGTTGGAAGCTGTGTGCAGGCCCTTCCAGCAGAATGTTCCATTTTGTGGCAGAAGAAACAGGCCCAGAAAGAGGTCAGCTGCCAGGGCAGTTAGAAGCCAATGCTGAGCAGCAGCTCTCTAACCTCCCCGCCTGGGACTTTCTTGTATCCACACCGGGGGGGGGGGGGGGGGAATCGGGTGGAAGCCAGAGTTCAGTGGGTCATACACCTCTGCTTTTTGCTGGATCTCGGCTCTCACCCTGCACCCCATCCCCACAGAATGCCACTGAAGCTGCTCTGTGGACAGGATGAAAGGCATCCCCTGGAAAGCTGCAGGAGATTGAAATCTCTTTGTTACTTTAAAATAATTAACTCCTAAACTGGGACAGAGTGGGGCAGACTGAACCCTTAACATTTGACAGCCCAGAGCCTAAGATTCTAGCAAGAAGTGGAAGGTTTCACTTTGGAAATGCCAGGACCAGCAAACACTGCCCACTCCAGCCTTTCCCTCCTCTGCCCGCTTGCTGGACCACAGGAAGTGACGAGGTCAAAGGCAACCCGGACTCATCATGCTGAAGATGCTGAGAGTTTGTCTGGGATAGCTGCCGCTGTTGGGTCTTCAGGGGACCTGCCTAAGGAATCGATAGAGTTAGGTGTAACTTGCATCTCAGCTATTGGGTGATTGCTGGGTGCTTCTACGATTTTTGAGAAGGCTTGAAAACACTTTGTTTAAACACGCCCTTCTACAATTTTGTTTACACTATGAATTTGTAATTCATAGTGAAGAAAAGTTTGCTAACCGAATCATACTCTAGCCCCACACAGCCCCTTGAAAAGATCACAAATATTGAATTAGTGAGGTCCCAAATACTGAGGATTTTACACGCCCAAATGACACCCCTTGAAGGGGTTTGTTGACCAAACTTCAGTTGTTGAATAAGGTGTTTATACTGTAGAAACGGTTTTCTGGAATATTCCTGAGTGAGGAGGTGATTGGAGGAGGAGCCAAGTGTGGGTGGGGGCAGGGTGGGAAGGTCTCAGTGTGCCATTTGGATTCTACCTACTTAAGGATAAAGGAGCGGGCTGAGGTGTGTTTGACCTGCCCCTGGGATCTAATAAAAGGAAGAATCCTGTGCCAGTGGGAATTACAAACAAACTCGGTGGCCAAGCAGGTATTCACGAACTGCACAGCCTTGGGCAAGCTAGATAATCTCCTGTGCTTCAGTCTCCCTCTCTGTGAAATAGAGGTAATAATAACACCTACCTCATAAGGTGGCTTTGAGAATTAAATGAGATAAAGCACTGAGCACAGGGACTAGCATGTCGTATCAAGAGAATATCATCTCCCAAACTGACAAATGGATACACAAAATGTGGAATACCCATACAATGGAATATTACCTACTCCTAAAAATAAATGCAGTTCTGATCCACGTTATCACGTGGGTGAACCTGGAAAGCATTATGCTAAGCAAAAGAAGCCAGACGCAGAAGGCCACATATTGTCTTATTCCATTTATATGAAATGTCCAGAATAAGCAAATCTAGAGAGATAGAAAGTAAATTAATAATTGCTCAGGGCTGGTGGGGCGGATCGAGGGATAGAGAGGTGAGAGTTGAAAGGGTACAAGGTGGCTTTATGAGGTGATGAAAATGTCCTAAAACAGATGTGATGATGACTGTGATTATACTGAAAACCACTGAATTGTATGCTTTAAATGGATGAATTGTAGGGTGTGTGAATTATATCTCAATAGAGCTGCTAAAAAAAAAAAAGAAAACATGTTTTTAAGTGAGTGTGGTTATAACAGAGGATGAGGATGGAGCCTGTGACAACTGCAGAGTGTTTATCCCACCTAGAGACATGCAGATTAAAAAAAAGAAATATGGGGGGGGGGCCAGACTCACCTCAGTTTCCCCATCTGCTGGGAGTGATAGAGGCTCCTCCTTCAAAGGGTGGTAGAAGGAAAAATGAGGTAATTCAAGTCCAGTACTTAGCCCAGAGCCTGGCACATCCTACACACTGAGGAGGCAGCAGTGGGCATTGACGCTATGTAGGATGGACAGTGACAAATGTCCACAGCCAACCTTTAGATGTTCACTGCCATTTTCTTCATTTATGATAATAAATCATGCCCACTGCCCATTTTCCTGTTAGGCTGTCTTTTGTCTTATTGATTTATGGATACCTTTAGCCTGCGGGCTCCCTTTCCCAGATTCCTTTGCCATCAGAGCAGCTGAATTTCTGGGGGCTTAGTGGGGCCAGCACTCTTCCTTTCTATTTTGCCCAGAAAAGCACAGGCTTCCCAAGTACAAGTGCCTTCTATCAGGATTGCTGCCAGTCATACAGTACCTCTGTGCAGATTAGAAAAAGAGGCCTCTTCAAGACATGCTACTTCTTTCTGTTGGAAAAGTGTTATAATACACAGATTTTATTAGAATAGACACTTTATTGCAATCCAGATTGAATAAATATACAAGTCTATGATGTCCAAGAGTGATCGGCATTCCTTTGGCGGGGGTGCCCTGATGCAGTGCACAACCTGCCCAACTGTATGGGATCTCCCTGCCCCTAACTTCTGAACCACCTCTTCATGGTACACAGTCCCCATGTGCACCCTCAGGCTGGAGCCTGGTGTAATGAGGCTCCAGTCTGGCCGCTCCACCCTCTTCTTGCTGGCTGACCTCAGACTTTTCACAATACCTTCTTGGCCTCCAGGATATTTGCTCTGTCTTTCTCCTACATCAGTCTTAAAGGAGCTACGGCTTGTGGGAAGGTTTTGAAGAGTCAAAAGGGACCTTGCTGCGGTGTTATTCATACTATGGGAGCACAGTGAAGTTGTCATGCTCTAACGGCATTCACCAGATTTCCTTTACAAGCTGGTGGTCCTGTGCTCCTGCAGCCAGCTGTCAGGAGAGCCCCATGCCTGGGCTGTGGCCGCCCTTGGAGGGGGCACCCCAAGAGGCACATCCAGGAATTCTTGGCATCAGTGATGGTATATCTCGTGTTATCTGAACTTGCTTTGCACAGCCACAGACAGGCTTCTGTGCCCAGCCAAGTTTCTGTACTCTGTGTTTGGAGGGCCAGACACCAAATGGACACCCCAGAAGTTGTCCTATTCCACCTCCCTACATGGCCTCAGCACGGAGCCCGGTCTGTAGGTCTCTGCAGTGGCCTGCAGCGGTGAGTGGGGACGGAGACACAAGCCGGGCAGTCCCTCCGGCAAGAGCGAGAATGTACAGGGTTCCAGGGCTAGCTGAGATTGTTCTGTGGATTCCTGAGCATTCTTGCAATTTCTAAGAGTCTCATGGAATGGTGTATGACTCCCAACAAGGTCACTTGTGCTGACTGACACTCCGCATTCCTTTGCGGTGATCTGGAATGACATCAGCTGGACATGGTGACGCTAATTCTTTCGTGGTGGTCAGAAGCTGCCCAGATGGCAGGACTACAGCTAGATAGAACTGGCTTTTTAAAGCAGGAAAGCAGATTAGTCCATAATAAGTGCGTGTGCTAGGTAGACAAACACCTTTCAAAATGTTGAACCATAGGGAGAGCAAAATAAAACACTTGCAAAATAATTGCAAATGTTCTTCGAACAGCTCCTCTGTGCCACACAGTGTGTTGGGGTGGGAACAGCGCTACTGGGGAGAGAAGGTCTCGCTGCCATGGAGCTGACGTGCTTACTACAGGAGACAGACAGTAAATAGGGAAACAAAAGTGACCCTCCTTAGGCGCTTACTAAATGGTAGTTATTCATTTAAATGTCTACAATAGGGGATTGGAGATATAAAATATATATATATATATATATATATATATATATTTTAAATTAAAGTTTATTGGGGTGACAGTTGTTAGCAAAGCTACATAGATTTCACGTGTACAGTTCTGTAATATTATACACCATCTCTATGTCACATTGTGTGTTCATCACCCAGAGTCAGTTCTCTTTTCGTCACCATAGATTTGAGGTTTAATATATTTTAATACACCTACACTTGGGTTATTTTGCAGCCAATAAAAACACAGTTTTGAAGACTATCTAGTGACTCAGGAAAGTGCTCACAGTTCATTCCTCTAACACCAGCTGAGCACCTACTGTGTGCCAGGTTCTGTCGTGGGCTCTGGAAACAGAGCAGGGAGCAGCCAAGGCAAGCTCAGACAGGCTCCCTGCTCTTCTGGAATGTCTATCCTACGTGGGGAGACAGTTAATACACAAGCGGAAAAATACACAGACAGGAGAAGGTCAGATGGAGACAATAAACAGAGTGGCCAGGGAGGGCTTCTCGGAGGAGGTGACCCAGAACTAAGTGGTGGCCAGTAGGCCAAGATGAGGAAGCACTGTGGAAACCTTAGGACCAGCTAGCCTTTCTTTGGTTCCACAGATGGGGACATTGAGGTAAAGTGGCTTGTTTCGGAAGTCAGCGGTAACACCAGGATAGAGCCTTGGGCCTGGGCTCTGTGGACATTGCTCTTCCCATGGGTGCACCATTCTGACTCTCAGCAGTGTCCCTTCTGAGTGCTTTTATGAACCTAGGGCCATACAAAAAAAAAAAAATATGTCTCTCTATCAGGCGGGTCTCAAGGGGTTCTGGAAATCCATCCTACAACGTACATGGCGCTAAGCCCAGGGTTACAAAGAGTGTAACAGACCAAGCCATGAGTGATCCACACCCACTTAGGGAGATGGAAGCAGCAACACCAGAGAGCATGGATGCTACCAGTAGGAACCAAAGGAATTCCCAGGAGGAGAGGTCATCGAGGCTGGGCTGGGAGATTGAAATCTCATTTATTGACAGACAGCTTCTCAGCCCCGATTTCATCACGCCCCTGCTCCTGGCATGGAAACCCAGGGAGGAGAGGAGGTCTTCTGCCATGTGCCCCAGGTTAAGGGTGGCCCAGACGGTCAAAGAAACCCCAGCTCATGGATGCAGCCGCAGGAATGCCATGGGAGCAGCCTTACCCCTGCTCCTCTCTGTTCCTTGGTGCTTGGCCACACCTCCCACCCCCATGCTGGCTGCCTTTGATCTCAGTCCCACAGAGCTTGTCCTGGTTTGAGGTCTGCTGTGGCGCCCGCGGCTGGGTCTCCAGCTCACTAGGACTCTCTCTCGCACTATCACAGCCTGGATCTGGCCTCCTGACAGCTGGGCTGGGGCGGCAGGTTCCCTCAGGACCCAGTGGGAGGGAACGAAGGCAAAAGGTAACGCTGGCCCGGCTGGGGGAGGATTTTGCAGGCCGGGCAGCCAGGCGGATGCACTTTGATGGGCCCTGGGAACCACCTCACCCTGGCCTCCTGAGTGGCATGTAAGACCTAAGAGGGGCCGTTGTCAGAAGTGGTCAGGAGTTCAGGCTCTGAGTGGGAGGCTGTTCACATTCCAGCCTAAGCCATGTCCTCCCTGGGTAACCATAGCCACGTTCCTTCACACTGTGTGCCTCAGTTTGCTCATCGTAAAATGGAGATAGTAAGATTAGTCACCTCACAGGGCTATTACGAGGATTAAAGGAGGAACTGTAGGTGAAAGCGCCTGGCTCATTGTAATCACTCTGAACTGTAGCTGTCGCTGATGCTGAAGTCTCGGCAAAGTCTCTGCCGACTTTGGGAGGAACCAGCCAGCCCTCTGGAAGCACAGCTACGATGGTTCTTGGAGCCTCTTTCTTGCGTTTTGCATGGAGCAGCCTAACTCCTCCTTTCCTGCATCCGTGTTCTTTTTTGTCCTCTGGCTTCCTGGCCCAGGTGGATCTAAGGACCTCAGGGGGACTGCCACAGATTCTTCCTTCTTCTTCCTGCACCCCACCTCTTTCTGCTCTGACTTCTCCTGCTCACAGCTGCCCATTGGACCTTCCAGCCCTGCTCAAGGTCCTCAATGGCTCCCTGTGACTGTAAAGGAAATAGCAACCTCCTCAGCTTTTAATGTAAGACCCTTGGCAATCTGACCTTTTTCTTAATTTTTCAGTCTTAGGTGAATCTGGGACTTTAAGCCTGAGTTTGAATCTGGGCTCTATAGTGTCTGAGCTGTGAACCCTTGGGAGATGTACATAACCTCTATGTACCTTGGTTTTCTTATCTGTGAAATGGAAATAATTATGCCTGCCTTCTCAACTTCACAAGGATGTTTGGGGATCAGGTCAGCAGGAATGTACATGCTGTTTATACCTGGAGAGTGACTCACTATGTTTGAACCACACAGCGGTTTCTTTTCTCTGGGTCTTTGTTCTCGTCTTTCCGTCTACTTGGGGTACCTTGTCACCCTCAGTTACCAATGTCCAAATGGCTATATCATTCAGAGCCCAGGGCGAACACCATGTCCTCTGTGAATCTGCCCTCATTACCCTGCCTGAAACCTTTCTCTCTCTCATGTTTCCGAGATCACGTTACTCCCACCTCTCTCAAACACTTGTGACAGCCTCACTTCATACCTGCCTTCCTCCGTCTGCCTTATCTCCTTAGACTGGCAACTACTGGAGGGCAAGACAGTGCTTACAGCAGCTCTGGTTTTCCCATGGGACCTCTTCCCCCCCAAAACAGTAGGTGCTTGATGAGTACTTGTCTAAAGGATAGGGGACTGAATGGATGAATGAGTGAATTTGGGTAGAGTGATGGTGCACTGAAGCCAGAAAGATGGGCCTGATCCCCTCTGAGGCCTGTTTTGTGACTGCCTTTTCCCACGTGGCCCAACTTTCACAAACGTAGTGGACTCAGCGTCCCTCTATAGGAAGGGCTTAGGGGCGGAAACCTGATTGGAGGTTGGGGAGGGAGCTTTTCTGGAAGCCATGTTATGTATAGATTCCCCTTGCTGGGGACGTGGGTTAGGGGAGGGGCTGGTCACACAACTAGACCAGGGAGTGTGGATGAGTCAGTGCCACACCTCACCCCTACTGGGGGGCGTCTCCCAAGCGTCTTCCTGGGGGTGGGGTGGAGAAGAGGGGCTTGCATAGGAGCTGGGGAAGCAACTCCTGGTGACCTGAGTTCTGTCCCCCACACAGGAGCACCTGATTTATTATCAGGGACTAAGACACACAGAAGAACAAAGGGCCCTGGGGACATTTGTGACCCAGCTGCTCCCTCTCCATATTGAGCCAAGGCATGTACTCGCCACAGTTCTCAGAGCCCCTCCTCAACTCCACCCCCCGCCACTGTTATATGCGGGGGCCACACATTCCTCAGGCAAAGCTGAATCCTAAGTATTTTAATGCCTGATATCTATCTCCGTATGGATTTTTGTTTTATCATGAGGCCACTGGAAAGTTTTTTTGATATCTCTTTGAAACAGATGTCAGCAAAAGCTTCCAGCACAGATCAAGGGCAGGTTAAGGCCTTTGAGATGGGTCTGAATGTCCCTTTAACATCGTTCAATCTAATACCCAAATATACCTCAAGTCATTACCCTGTTTTTATAAGAAGCTCTGAACCATATGTTCGGGAACTAATTAAGCATACAAATCAAGCCCTGGGATCAGGTGGAACTCTGTTTAAATATCTTAACCTTTTATGATTATCTTAATTTAGAGAAAATTCAAAACACATTCAGAAGTCTTAGAAAATGAACTAACTAGGAATTTACTGGCCGGTTTCTTTTCTTGATGTCGGGATCATTTCTTTACAAGCCTCGCCTGGATTCCTGGGGAAATCCGCTGTGCTCACAGCTTCTTGGGAAACGCAGACATTTGTCGGCCTGGGAAACTCAGAGAGGCCACACCTGATTTTCCCTTCCACTGGTAGCTTCTCCTAGTCCGAAACCCCACCGTGCCCCACCTCCCAGCCCAGATGTCTCCTGTTTGCCAGAAGGAGGGGGGAGAAAGGAGTGGACTCTGAACCTGGAAGGTTTATCTTCTTTTTTTCATAAAATAAATGAAGTATGAAATGAGTTGGTGGGAAATATTCTTGCAGACCATGTTGTTTTGGGGGACAGAGCTCCCGTGGAGAAGAGTTCAGGGCAGTAGCTAAAATGTAAACAGTACAGACTCTATGTGGCTGAGAGAGAAAGTGAGGGCAGAGGGATACCCACCTTTTCAATTCCAGGTTGACTCTGGTGGTAGGGAGAGGGCACGTGGGTGGTCACTCGGTCTCTGTCTTCTCACCTACCTCAGGTAAAAGAGATGTTTGATCTGTAAGGCATGTGTTAAGTATATATACTTATCAAATCTGATTGACTTATAAGAAGGTCTTATAGTCTTTTAGCTCCTTCTTCAATACATTTTTATTGAGTACCTACTATATGCCAGGTTCCGTTCTGGGCACTGGGGATTCCATGAGCAGGAAAGACACAGGCTCTACAAGGATATTAAACTGCCTCTGACTCAGGTGCCCAGTTAGTGTACCAAGACCGAATGGGTCTCAAAAACGCTCATTCTTAATGGTCTCAGAACCATTAAACCTTTAGCAGACGGATTTCAGATAACATACAGGATACCTAATTAAATTTTAATTTTAGATAAACAACAAAGACTTATTTACCCTAAGTAGGTCTTACAGATTGCATGAAACATACTTATATTAAATAATTATTTGTGGTTTATCTGAAGTTCAACTGTAACTGGGTAGCCTGTATTTTTATTTGCTAAATCTTGCAACCCTATGGTTAAAAAAAAAAAAAAGGTATAAATTGATGGAAGTAGGGTCTCAATCTTGGATGGTAAATACTGGTTACTCAGAAAGGCGACCAGACACAACCTCGCACCAGGCCTCTTTGCCTGTCTTATTTTCATTTAGGCCTCAGCACAGCTCCATGAAGTCCGTTCTATTGTCATCCCCACTTTGCTTATGAATAGATGACCACACAGACAGGTTAAGTGACTTGTCCAAAGTCGCGCAGCCTGTATCTTTTCCAGGGCTCCCCAAATGCCAAGCCAATGGCTATCTCTGCAGAGCTCTTATTTTCCCGGCTTGGCCTGACTTCTCTCCACGTCCCTTTTATTCCACAAACGTTCAAGGAGAGATTCACTCCGTCAGATCAATGTCACTGCCATAATGAAAACCACCACCCAAGCCCATGAAGGACGAGGCCTGTCGAACCCTAATGAGAATGGTTCCGATTATGCAAAAAGCAACCTCATGGTTATTCTAATGTTACAAGTAAATATAAAACATTTAGAAATACTTGGCTTGGACTGGTTTTTTCAAGTACAGATGTCTGACTCCTTGCCAGTTTATTATTAAAAATGCTACGGTGGTTTGGGTACAAAGATTGCTGTAAAAATAAAAGCTGATGCACTCGGAACACTCGTTTTGACTTTGCGGAAAAAGTCGGCAACGGTGAGGCCAGAGCAGATGGCGGCTAATGGTGGCTCTAAAGTGGGGACCCCAACATTCGGAGCTCACTCACTGCCCTGCTTAAAACCCTGCAGGTGCCTCCCACTGCACCTCAAATCCCAAATCAGCTCCTGTCATGCCCCAGCTGCATCTGCTTCCTTTCCCCTCAGTTACTGGCTTCTTCGACTCTCCGTGCATTTGCACTTGCTGCGTCCACGACTTGCTTTGTCCTCCCCCAGCTCTTGATCTGGCTGGCTCCTTCTCAGCCTCCACCCTTCGGGCCTTCTCTGACCAGCTCTTCTGGCGTGGTTGTCCTCCTCCTGCCTCTAGTCCCCCTGGGCCACATCACTTAGCTGGGTGCCTTTATTTCCCTTGTAACTCTCTGAAATTGTCTTGTTAGCTTTCTCTTTCCCACCAGAAAGTAAACCACATGAAGACAGAAACCCGGGGTGTTTTGTTTGCATACTTTGTCCCCAGCACATAGAGCAACGTTAAAGCACATAGTAGTCACTCACTAAATGTTCGGTGACCAAGCTAATGAGGCATCGAAAGTCTTGCATTGCAAAGTCCCCCCTGGGTCCACAGGCCAGAAAGGAAGTGGCAGCTTCTACATATTTTAATCAACTCATGGAAAATGCTGAAACGTGGGGGCACCCTAAACCTGTGGGAGCAATGGTTTTGAGGCCAGCAAGATGGTGCCCCCAAACTCAGCAATGGAGAACACTTCAATTTGCTATAGCATTTGCCTATGTATAGAAGTGCAAACGAAACAAAAGATTGAGAGGGTTTGAGTGCACCAACATAAATATCGTCACCCTAATAATCTTCGTATTCCAGGCAAATGCATTGCTGTGGCCAGAACAATTTGGGGACGCGCGAGAGGGAGCACTCCCTGGAGGGTTTGCTCCTTAGCTTGGCCTTCAAGGCTCCTCTCACACTTGCTTCAGTCTTCCTTCCTCGATTTCTTCTCATGCTTCTCTTTATGCAGCCTGCATTCCATGGGTCCCAAATTATTTCTCATGCCCCCACTTTCTGCATGCTTTCCCACGCCGGCCCCTTTGCTCTCTCTGTGCCTCCAGTTAGAACGCCCTTCCCCGCTCTTCCACTTAGAACGCCCTTCCCCGCTCTGTGTAGATCCAAAGTCTCGTCATCATTCAGGACCTGGTTCAAAGATCACCTTCTTCTCAATCTTTAACCACATCCACCCCTACCTGGTGGCGACCTCTCCCTCTCTGAACTCCCTGGGCTTTTTTTTCCCCCCTCATCATGTTTTAGTCAATATCAAGCCTGACTTCAAGTTTCTTAGGGCAGAAACTGTGCTTCATTTTTCTGTCCTCCACTGTCCCCAGCATAGTCATTTTTGTGATAAATGAGTTAATGACATTTCTTGGGCACACACAGCCTCAAGTCATTAGCTGTGGGCCATCATGGGGCGGTGTCAGGAAGCTATGGCTGATCAGAGTCGGTAACCCAACCCTCCCCTTTTCCAAGATGTGAGAGAGAAGTGACGTGACTTATGCAATGGGCAATCTAAACTAGTGTCTACAGGACCCCACATGTTCAGACAAAAGGGCCAGAAAACAGACTCAACTTTCCCTTTTCCATTCAGATGTTTTCCTTTTCGGTGGCCAAAAACCTGGAGCGGCTGAATTCCTGGGCGCTCTACAAACCTCTCCCATTCCCAACTTTCCCAAATGTTTTGTTCCAAAACTCCGTCCAAATAAAAAATCCCTGAAGAGACTCAAGTGCTAACACCGAACACATGAGTCCGAGAACCAGAGGCCTGAGTGGAAACAAATGCCCTGTTTTTGCCAGGTAAACGTTGTCAAATATATGAGCATGCAAATATAGTTATCTCAGGCGGCTTGTAAACAAAGCCTGCATCTCACCCAGGGTCCAAATTCACTTCCAAAAGGATGGCAACCAGTTTAGGAGAATCTCACTCATATTAAGCCAAGGATCCTCCCTTGGTGCATGATCCAGGAGATTTGGAAATGTTCTGGGAGCAATGTGGTTTGAAAATGAAGCCCAGTACAAGCTTTTGATCTATACAGGGTAGTCTGTGTGCATATGCAACCCGACTGAATCGACAGGCTAAATTTAAACACTCCCTTCACGTATGGGATCTGGATTTATGATTTCGCTTTGGGACACACACATCTTTCTGAGTTTTCTGCATATATAACACATGGAGAGGTGAAGTGGGAGCGCTGTGATCTTTCTAAGGCTAACACCCAAGTGTGGCCTTGGCAGCTTTGGGGCCATTGTCATTTTTTCAACAAGTGATCGCTGTTAGAGAGTGAACTAGTAAAAATGTTTTCCTGAACTCATTGTGAATTGCAACAGGAGGAAACACTCCATCACTGAAAAGTGACACTAATGTATTCTATTAGATTTGCTTATCATGTTAAAGAGCATATTAAAAGGAAATGTTTGGAAAAGGGACGCCATAACGTGGTATGATGGATTGAGAATTCCTAATTTGGAAAAAATGTGCTAAGACAACATGATTGATGTGAGTGACCTACTTTATTTTATAAGAAAGTATGAGTTGCCTCGGGCTCATTGGTACACATATTTGGAAAAAGTTGTTTTTTTTCCACATTAAGTTTTTATTAACATTTTCAAAAGAGCAGAAACACCATAGAAGGATATAAGTTGTGACTTGTCAAGGCAGATGTGTTTGTAGTCATTTGCCGCTGAGAAAACCTTATCCCTTTGCTGCAAGGGTTCCTGAATCAGGAGTTTCTTGCCAAGGGAACACCTGACAGGGAGAAATATGACACCTTTTTCACTGATAAAAAATGACAGGGAAGGGCTTTTTTTCTTTTCTTTCTTTCTTGCTTTCTTTTCAGTCAAGCACAAATGCATCTTCTGCTACTTACAGGTAGCAATCTCTTAGCATGGTTAACATTTCTTCCCCCCACCCCCCGCCCCTTCTAACTGCAGACAGCAAACCATGGAGGCTGAGTTAACCACTTTATTTCTACTTTAAAAGCCGGAGCCCAAAGCTGAGGGTCCCCATCAAACGAAGTTGTTTGCTCTGGAAGTCAGAAACTCTCGGGTTTATCCCAGGAAGCAGAGGGAACTGCAGAGGCTCCAACGAGGATTGGTGGCTGACGAAATACTGTTACTGTTCAAGGGAAGTTGCCAGTGACTTTGAGAATTTAAGAAATGCCTATGGTATAATGTTTATGGAAGCAAGTGGGATATCAGGAAGAGATACGCATTAAAAAGTGGAAGTGGGAAAGTAAATTGTTGCGAGCTTTCTAGAAGGCAATTTGTCAATTTGTCCTCAAAGCCTTCGATTTCTGCAGGCTGTGGGGCCCAGAAATGTCACTTCTAGCAATGTCTCCTCAAGAAATAATCATGAATATTCACAAAGATTTAGGTAATAAGGTGTTCACTATAGATTTATAATATTTAAAAAAAATGGACTCAACCTAAATGTCTGAAGTTAGGGGTTGCTTAAGTAAAACCACACATTTAATACAGCTGCTAGAATGATAATGTAGAAAAAGGTTTATAGCATTTTATTAAGTATGAAAAGTGGGTTAGAAAACATGCATATTATGATGCTATTTGAACAGCTATCAATACTAGATTCTTACACATTCTACTTAATTCTTAGACATATACATATGTCTACATCAGTAGATATAATGTTATATAAATAATGATACTCTTTTTAAGTCACATATAAGTATTATACTATATATAACTTTCTTTTTCAAAGTATTAAGAATGACTTTCTGAAGAATAGATTTTACAAGTACTGTTTTGTATGTTTTCATTTTCTACAATAGATACACTTTGGTAATAAATAAAGCAGTTATTAAATGGAAAATATAAATATATTTATAATAAACTTAATATAAATAATAGAGAGTTCACAAAGATTCTCACACAAACTAAATAATTTTTTCATCTAATAACAAGTTGAAAATAAGAAATGAAAAATTATTCCATTCACTATAGAAAAACCAAAGCAAAGCATAAATCACTCACAAAACTGAAAACACAACGACTAATTCATGCAAGAAATACCTGAGAGCTGCTTAGAAGCAAATGTTAAAGTACATCAAAGAAAATCTAAACGAGATACATTGTGGCATTTCTGCTTGGATGACTAAGTATTGTGACAGTTTCAATTCTCCCCCAAATTAGTTTATAAGTTTTATGCAATTCCAATGAAAGTTCTGATTAGAACTGGCAAGTTGACTCTAAGTATTATCTGGGAGAATAGATACATGAGAATAGACAATTTTTATAAAACAAGAAAAATGAGAGAAGACTTTCCCTATTGGCTTTTTTTTTTTTTCTTTTGAGGGCAGTGTCACTGGCACTCATATGTGGGACCTGAACCGGGGCCACTGGCTTCCCAAGCCAGCGCTTAACCACTGCACCACTCAGCCAGCTCCCTATTGGCTTTTAAAAGATATTACAAAGTCAGGGTAACTAATAATTATGATAATGCTGTAGGAAAATCAAATTGATTAATGAATAAAATAAAATGTAAAATAGAATAAACTAGATTAATGGGGAATAAGATGTGTATGGGGATCTAGTATGTGGTAAAGATTATACTTGTTATTATTGGAGAAAGGGTAGACTGTGCCATAAACAGTGTTGTAATAATTAATTTTCCATTTGGAAGGGGGGAAAGTGGATTTATACCTCTTGCCACATTCACAGAAAAAAAATTTCAAATGTATTAAAGATGCACACACATTTTTAAGAATTATAAAAATTGCAAAAGAACCTAAAGAATAATAATTTCATAATCTTGAGAAAGACAAAGCCCTTCCTTAAAAAAAAGATAAACTTCAGATTTCATTTTTTAAAAACTAACAATTTTACCTGTATAAGTATTTTAAATCTTTGATATAAGAAACACACACAATTAACAGATGACAAACTAGGGAGAAAAAAATGCAACTTGTAAAACAAGCAATCCATTACGGGCTTTACTATTTTAAAAAGTGCTGTTTTAAGAATCAAAAAAGGCCATCATCCTAATAGGAAAATTGGAAAGATACAAGCAAGCTTTACACAGAAGAAGGAATACAAATAGCCACTAGACATAATTTTAAAAAAAGGTCAGCCTCACTAATAATCAGTTTAAAATGAGAAAAAAAATTATTTCCACTCAATACTATCAAAAATTTAAAAAGGAATCATAATATTCAATGCATTGAGGATGTGGAGAAATATTTTTGATCCAGTAATTTCATTTCACGGAATTTTCCCTGTGGAAATAGTTGCAAAATGGCCCAGCAGATGCTGGAATACTATGCAGTTGGTTGCAAGAGGCACACCTATACGCTGACAAAGGAAAAGTCCCAGAAACAACGTATCTTTATGACCCCGGTTTCTGTTTAAGAAGCACGCATAACTATTTGTACATTGAAGAGAATTTTTACAGCGGACTGTCAATGGTGGTACGACGGTGGAGGCACCCTCTCTGACTTTTTCCTATTCTGTCATATTTACATTTTATGATCATGTGTGACTTTCATAATAAGAAAGAAAACAGTGCCTATGTGATCGATGTGCCCAGAAAAGTGAGGTGACTTGCCCAAGGTTGACAGCATGTGAGGACCAGAGGTCTCCTAATGCGCAGGCGCCCGCTGCCCCACCCCCCAAAAGTCCCTTCTTCCTGCAGAGGAGCCTAGGGACCCAAGCAGCCTCTTCCCCAAAGGAGCCCATAAGCACCCTGACAAAGCCACTTCCTGTCACCTGTTGGGTTGTGACCACCCTATCCTCGGGCACTCTTAGCTGGGAGGGGCCCATAGACAAGGCACTGGTTTAATAGGTTTCAGGGCGGAGCCTGAACCTGCAGTAGTCATGGGGCCTCCCCAGGTCCATCTCCAGGGGCTGCGTGCCAGTGCCAGTGCCGGCTTGCCCACTTGCCTCCTAAGGGAAATTTTGGGAGGACTCTGTGGGCTCTGGAAGGACCCCTCCAGTCCACGAGTGGGCAGTGAGCCAGGGCTTGCTTCCTGCGCCCCCATGACTGCCCACAACAGCTGTGAGGCGAAGGGTGTTTCCTGCGGGGTGAGGGCCCTAGAGGGAGGAGGGTGGGGGTCGCAGAGGGAGGAGAGCAGGAAGATGAAGGGCTTCTAAATGTAGAGTATCAGCTTGTATTTTAAAGTGCTTTATACGTTACTTGTGTCCCCATGACCTCATTTTGCTCACCCTCTGAAGGGAGAGGAACCCGTGCGATTCTTAGTCCCGCTTTACAGAAGAAATAACTGAGGCTCAGGAGGCTGAGCCACGGACCAGGTCACACAGCTAGGAGGAGTGCAGCGAGGATGAGAGCTTGGGTCAGGTGGGCAGTCAGTTTCTCCTCCTGCTATATTACCCCTTCTCTTCTGGGAAAACACGCCCCCAGCCTCAGTCCACCGAAGCAAGTTCCTGGTGCTGGAGATTGGCCTCGACCAAGGCCACGGTCGAGTTTTCTGCATGGCCTCGGGTGACTTCCGCCCCCTAGCTCCTGACTCCGTGTCCAGCGTGCCTGGGCCTCCTCCAGCAACTTCTGTTCCTCTGCAGCTAAGACTGGTTGGGCTGATGGTCCCGGGAAAAGGGGGGAGGTGAGGGGCGGGCAGTCTCCAGGGAAGGGCACAGAGCTGAGACTTCTTGAAGGGTATGGTCCTGCTCAAGTCAGGCCTATCACCCCTAAAGCTTTGGTCTGTAAGCCCGATATTTGATTGGGTCACACTTGTGCTCCCACAACCTAGCTAAGGGCCTGGCATACAGCAGGTGCTCAATAGAAGTTTGCTGAGTCAGTGGATTAGCTGTGAGAACCTAAGTCTGATCTCCAGTCCTAGAGCTCACCATGACTTCAGGCCGTCCATGTCCCCAGCCTGACCTGAAGCCACCCGGCCTGGCTACGAGCTCTCTAGCCTTATTTTCAGAACAAGGGCCGGAGGAGCAGAGGGCATTTTTATCCAAGAGATTTAGAGCCAGAGTGGGAAGTGGAGGGGATCTCTGTACTTCTGTTCTCAGTCCGGCTTTCTAGTTGTTTCACCAGCTTCAGCTCCCTAAGACTTTGACTCTGCCTTGGCTCCTAAGGCCAGGGACCATGCTATTCTGCTTCTCTGTCCCAGCACATGGCAGGTGCAGGCCAACACATGTGGCCTCCTCTTGTAACAATTTGCCGCATTAGAAATCAGAAGTTTAGGCCTGGTGGTGATGTGGTAGGCCCTCCAGTCCCTCCACTGGAGACCCAGACACAGCAAAGACTTGCCCAAGGTCACAGAGAGAGACAATGGAAGAGATTCGGCCAGGATGACCTGGTTTTCAGAGGTCAGCCAAAGCTAAGGCCAGCTCGCTTGCCTTGGTTGAGGAGCCAGGGGGACCTTATTGGGAGGCAGCCATCACATACAAGAACCCCCACATTGGCTCCAGCCAAAGCTCAATTATTGCTGGGAGAGGCATGATACTCTCATAATGAAGTCATTCATACCTATCGCAAAGATCCTGAGGCTACTTAACTGTGAAATAATTACATGTGCCTCAGAACCGGGAGATCAAGGATTTCTTTCCAACATCCCATGATGCTCTTAAAAAAGGTTTCACTATAAACTGCAGGTGGGTGGGGAGAGGCAAGATTTCTGAGCCAGGACACTGTGCTTTAATTCCACCTTTTAAGTTTTGGCATCATCTCATGTATATGTATATACCTCTCTATAGACATTAAGACAGCATTAAAGGAGATTAAAAGAGTAACAGTTGTCATCCATACTCACATTGCTATAACTCAATTGTACCCACATGCCTGTGTCTCCTTGTTTAATTACACAAGTAATACATAGATACACTCTTATTGTCAGAAATTAACATTGTAGTCAGTAAAATGTGAGGTCTACACCGTCCCCTATCAGTTCGCCTCCCCTTCCCTGAAGCAGCACAACTGTCAGGTGTACACCTTTCCAGAACTTTTCTCTGCATTCACATCTACGTATTCCCATGTAATTATATATTAGAGTGTGAGTAAAACACACAAACAGGTAGTTGTTTATTTTAAACATTAATGGGATCATATTATATATTGTTCTGGAACTTGCTTTACCCCCCTTTTAACAGGTCTTAAAGATACTACTTTCAGATAGCTACGTCCGTTTTTTAATGACTACACGGTTTTCTATAGTATGGAAGCATCCTAATTTTTTTTACTGGTCTCCCATTAAGGAACACCTAGGTTGTTCCTAATTTTTCAATATTCCAAACATGTGGCTGATGAGTCTTTCTATTCATGTCAGCAGACTGTCTGTCCTACTAGGGGATGTAAGCTCCATTAGGGGAGAGATTTTGTTCTCTTCACTGCTTTGTGCCAGCACAGTGCCTGCTCAACATAAGTGCCCAATAACTGTTTGTCAAATGACTACTTGACCAGCAAGGGGAGAAGAGTATTAAATAAGCATTATTTAATGATTAATGCTTATCTAATGCCTGCACTTTACGAAGGCGTTTTAATACCCTAATCACATTCTGTCCTCAAAACAATCATGTGACGTCATTAGATTCTGCACTGTTATTACTCCAATTTAGTGATGAGAACTGCATCAAGAGGAAATAGCATAGATGTTATGTCTAGGCACATTAAATAATAGTTATCTAGTTTCCCCACTAGTCCTTGAAAGCAAGCACCATAATTCACTAAATCTTTAACCCTGTTAATTGCAGGTCAATTGCAAATTTCCTTACAGATGGTAAGTGCACAATATTGGTTGTATGTATAAACAATCCCTAAATATAATACTATCAATATGTGACTTTAAGCGGTCCTGTACTTCTGAGGGCACAGGGCTTCCTAACCCACCCTGCTTTTGAGACAGCACCCAAGCTGTTGTGAGCCAGTCTCACCATCTGATGACTGGTGTGGGGAATTTCCTTTCTTCCCCAGGCTTGCTTCTTCCTCTCTGGCTACTGGATCAAAGCCACCTTGGACAATCCTTCTCTTGGGTTGATATACCTAGGAAATGTTCTTCCTTTTTCTCCTTGGAATTGCAAATCTGGCCCACCTCTACTCCCTTCAAGTAATTTGAAAGTCAAAACCAACCAACCAACCCCAATCTGTGAGTGAGAAATCAAATCATATTGTCCTGAGAGCCTTAAAGACATTTTGAAGTAGATTCTGCAGCCATTGACCTTCAAAGTACCCCAGAACCCTTAGGTCTTCATTTCGTTCCTTATCCCTTCCACTCTCCTTGCTTTAGGATGTGTTATCCCTTGTCCACTAATGGTCATTCTATTTTTCTGTTTTGTTGAATTATGACCACCCCTCTCACAACGCCGATAAGATTTTATTGCACTTTCAAGGTATTCTTCCTCTATTAGACAGTGAGCTGCTGGAGGGAAGACCTTGTGAGATGTTTTGTGGTTGTTGTTTTTTTTTTTTTTTTCCATTTTCGAATCCCAAATGCCAACCTAGTGCCTGGCAGAAAACAGGTTTGTTGTTTTTTTTTGAGGGGGGGAACAAGGAGAAGGGAAGGTTTAGCTTTCCTCCCATTGTATCCATGGCAGTATAATGCAATGCATTTATGTTCCTATCAAGCTTAAACTTGTGTATCTCATGAGTAGGGATTTAACAGATTTTTAGGAGGGGAAATCTGGAACTTTGACCACCATTTAAAACATTGTTTCTGTGGGGTACAACATTCTGATTAAGGAAGAAACTTTGGAACACAATCTATCTGAAAGTTAAGGCCTCTGATCTTCCTTCCTGACTCAAGCACAGATCCCTATTAGGCTCTAAGGGACACCCACCCTGATTGGATGCAGTGCCTCACTAGGAAGAGTGACAGAGCCAAAGAAGTGAGAATGGTAGATGTCCGATCCGCCCCAGCAGGATCTTAAGATTGCATTAACTTTTTAAGGATCCAGCTCTCTTAAATTTAACTGCAGACCTGCAAAGGCTGGTGTATGAGGTGGGGTATGGGGTGGGCAGAGTGGGGGTGGAGCAAGCCTGGTAACCCTCTCTGTGAAGTTCTTGGCATTGCGTGCGTGTGGCTTGCTGCTACTTTCTTCTTCTTCTTCTTCTTCTTCTTCTTCTTCTTCTTCTTCTTCTTCTTCTTCTTCTTCTTCTTCTTCCTCTTCCTCTTCTTCTTCTTCCTCCTCCTCTTCCTCTTCCTCTTCTTCTTCCTCCTCCTCCTCCTCTTCCTCTTCTTCCTCCTCCTCCTCTTCCTCTTCCTCTTCTTCTTCCTCCTCCTCCTCTTCCTCTTCTCTAGCTTGATCTTTTGCTATAATATTTGTCCAAGGTTCTTTTCTTCCTTTCTTTTTCTTTATTGAAGTACAAAAATTTATAGTAAAATACATAGGTCTTAAGTTCGATTGAATTTTGGCAATTGTATACATTTGTGTTACCATCACCCAAATCAAGATATAGAGCCTTTCTAGCACCCTAAAGTTCCTTTGTGCCTCTTTCCAGTCAGCCCTTTTCCGGAGGCAACCACGGTTCTGAATTCTGTATTCAGTTACAAAATTCATATAAGCAGAATCACATAGCATCTTCCTTTCCTTTCTTTACTTCCTAGAACAATAACAAAAATATGTAGATATACTCTAGTTTCTTTCCTTTTCCAAGGTGTCAAAAGTTAACATCCCGAAATGTGTGACAGTGGTAACCTCTGGCTAGTGGAAGTTTAAGTGATTGTTACTTTGTTCTTTACACATTCTGATCTAATATAAAATATGCATATAGTTTTATAAGAATGAGAAAAAAATAAAGCTTTTTCATGGGCTGAGGGAAGATGGTTCTTGTGGAGAGTGAGGTTCAGAATGAATGTGGGATGGAGCGCTGGCTGTCTGAGGGCTGAGGACACCCTTCCCTGTTAATGCCAAGGGACTTGGTACATTATCTCACAGTCAAAGACCCCTCAAGCCATTTCCTGCCTGGATAATTGATTATCCCTTTGGATATGGAACCATTTGACCAAAGGATTCTTCCAGCCTCAAACTCTTCCTCTTGGATCCTAGCAAAGAGGAAACATTGTCTAAAGGAAGAGTGAAAAATTCTATTAAAATAATGAAAAAATATACACACAATATATAATTTTAAACTCTTGACCACACATTGTAGTGAGGTGCATAAGACAAATGGTTATAGAGCAAAATATACAATTGCAGATAAAATCTATACATAGTGTTCTCTGAATATCATTTGAACACAGATAAGGGGCAACTCCATGTTGTGTTTCCTCGATGGCCCTACGACACCGATGTGTGCACACGTGGAGAAAGAATGAGAGGCATAAGAGAGGCATAAGAAAGTTTTGAATCCTGAAATAATATCTGCAGGAACACTTAAAACAAAGAGAAAACAACCTAGCAATTTCACAACAGAATGCAAGGCCTAACTCCATTGGTTAAATGGTCCCATATGTGGTGTCTGCAGAGCCCAGAGGCTTAGAATGGGCCTGCCCGGGGCTGATGCCAGGGCTCTGGGTGAGCTGGCTGGGCAGTGAAAAGTTATTCAACCTCACTGAGCCCATTTCTGCCTCTCTAAACGGGGGTAAAAATGGCTGTAACCACCTCAGTGGGTTGGTGGGAGATGTGACTACAGTAAGGTGTGAGCAAGATCTTTGTAAACCATATACACTACCTGTGTACCAACTCTTTATTAGCACTTCCGGATGTGGAATAAGTGCTCTGGAAAGAATGTGAGATCCATGCTCTGTATTCCTATGATTGTTGAAGTTTTGGGGGACTTTACAGTAAAGTGTTATCTCTTTCCTCTCCCTCTGGGCCTCGATCTCACTGGGGCAAAGGAGGTATTTTGATAGGAAATTAGAGATGGGGGTGGGGGTGGGTTGTTGGAGTCAGACAGACCTGATTTGGATTTCAAACTCTCATACTGACTAGCTGTGTGTGACCTTGGGTGAACTCCTTAACATTTCAGAGCCTCAGTTTTCTCATCTGGAAAGTGGAAATAGATGTACTTCAATGGGTTGCTGGGAGGACTGGGTGAGACAGGTTCTTGAATAGACGCTTAGCACAGTACCTGGGACAGGTGCCATCAGCGCATCTCTCATGAAAGATGCCCTGGCAGCAAATGAGCAATGAAATAGAACCTATCTTGTTCCCAGGACACCTGAGCAGCTGCCCTGTAAACCAGGATCATGGGGGCTCAGAGCAGGGGTAGAAATATGGAACTCTGATGCTTGTACAATTAGAATCTAGTTTTCCACCGGACTGGGCATGGGCAAGATGGATCACCTGGATGGAGAAAATTCTACAGACAGGCCAGATGTGCCAAAGCCCATCTGGGGAAGACGCAGGTCCACATGGTTGGCACTGCGATCCACTCTTGATCTGGCGAGCTTGGCATCCTGTGTGTGTTCAGACGCCTCCCCATGCAGCCAGGCCAGGAAACTGCAGCCACTGAGGAGGAGGAGGAGGAGGTGGGTTTATATTTAGCTACCTGAGGACCAGTCTCCGTGTCCCCAACCCCCCCGCGGATCTTAGCGGATAGCCTGGGCATCCCATCACAGGACAGAGCAGGGCGAGCACAGCCTACGGTCTTCTTCAAAGTCCACTAAAACCTTTCCCCAAGGCTGAGGATTAGATAAAGGAAAGGCTGTCTCCGGGTCTCCCTGAACCCGGGGTTTTGCTGGAAGTGGGGAGCACAAGTGTCTTGGTCAAGTTTCAATGTTTTGTTCCACAGACGTTCCCCAGGTAGCCATGGGGGGGGGGTGCTTTAAAGAAATAAACAGCCCACGGCACCCTAGCGGTTTCCGCCCCTCTCCCCCCTTGCCAGGTCTTCTTCGCACCCCCAACCCCAATTTCCCTTCCTGACTCCCAGGCCTCCGAAGGAGCCGCCTCCTGTTTATCTGGCTGTAAACCGAAGTCATTTCTCATTTCTACTGCTTTAGTCGGCCATCCCTGACTTGGACTTTTTTTTTTCTCCCCTTTTCCTTTTCTGTCAGTAAGCTGGATCTCTGGCACGGTTCTTGCCTTTTAAAGCAGCGAAAAGGTGCGGACATCTGAAATCCCGACTTTATTTTCCGCAGCCTCCTCCCGGCCCCCTCTGGCCCCTGCCCTCCCGCGGGAGCTCCTGACGGCATCCTTATTTTAGCTCCTAATCGATATTAGACTGTCACTGGGACCCCCTGGCCGCAAGCGCGCCGGCCCCGCACAGCTTTTCCCAGCTCGGGGTCGGAAGGGCGGTGCGGCGGCTGCTGCTGGAGCCGGGCGCGAGTCGGCCAGGAGCGGGTCAGGGAGGCGTGTGCAGCCCAGACCCGGGGTGGAGGGCCTCCGCTGCTCGCCCAGACAGCTGAGCATATGCTGCACTCCCCAAATTCATTTTTAATTCATGGCCTCAGTTTAGGGACCGTCGGAGGCTCTAAACAGCCTCTCTCGACACCAGAACCACCAGCGCGATGCAAGCGAGGAGCAGCGGAGGCCGTGGGTCCGGAGCGCTGGCTCCCCTGTCCCCAGGGAAACGGCATTTGGAAAACCCCTTTCCAGAGGGGACCTGCTGTCCCTGACGACGGAGTTACTGCCACCCCGCCTTTCTCTGATGCCGAAATTGGACCCCAGGGTATTTGTTATAAAGACATCGCCCGATGTCAAAGTGGTTTCGATTAGGACTTTATAGCGTTGCATTAAAACGATCAACTCTGTACTTTCAGGGAGATTAAAGGCGCCCCAAATATTTTTACACATATATAAAAAAAATATATGAACGTGTTCATATATATCCGGAACTATATGCAGTACACAGTATAATATATAACGTGTAATAAAATGTATTATACGTTAAATAATAGAATAATGTAACATAGGAACTAGACGTTAAATATGTTAGATAGTATATAACATGATGAAACTGTATAATAATACGTATTACATGTTAAATAACATACAAAACAAACGGATCATAATATATACATATGTATTATAGATCGCATAGAGTAAACAGAATGTCCTCCTTTGAAATAGCCAAGGTGCTGGAGTCGGGTACCACTGAGCCCCGGCTCAGTACAGGGCTCCGGGCAGGAAGGAGGGCCGCGCACAACGGTTTCTCGGTACTGGTGCGGCCAGCCCAGGCCTTGACCCTTCCCAGGTCCCCACAAGCCCACGTGTTTTGGGATGGATGTAAAGATTCCAAACGACCAGCTCCTTATTGGAGTAACGGAGTTAACAGATGATCTCTTATAGAGGTCAGACTCCAATGAGAAGAGAGGCACAAATTTGGTAAATGAGACCCGAGGGCATCCTTCCCCACGTTCACTGTAAGCCCCCAGCATTTGACGTTTGGTCCCCAGAGTTTAAACCGAAGTGTTCTGTCTCAGACACGTAAGACAACTTAAAGTGCCATTTTCCAACTTAAGCATTTAGAGGCAATTTGGAAATTGAAACGAATCTTTATATGCAAGACTTGAAGGTTGTAGAGGCCCTTTAAAGCTGCGGTTAGAAAAGCAGTTAAGAAACCCACGGATGGGCTGCAAGGAGACGATTCAAAGCAAAACAAAACGCACAGTCAGAAATTTGATATTAACGGCATAGTCGCAAGTATTGCAGCTTAATGATAATTGCTGCGTGCTTTTGTTTACTGTTCTCATGCTGGGAAATAGGAGGAACACTTTGACAGATAAGGTACCCTAACGAGTTCACATCGTTTAAAAGGGGAAAATATCTCAGTGACCGACGTTGGCTTACTGACAAACTAAACCAGTGTGTACAAGGATTCGTTTTTCTCCAGAGTTACTTAGAAGGGGAACCTCAAATCAGTTATCTGGAAGATGGGGGTACGTGTTAAATGAGGGCTGTTTTCTACGGGACTGTGTAGTGTCCCTCTTCAGAGCCGCCCCCGGGCCCCAGACCCACTCCGACTCCTCGTTCCCGCAGGGGAGGCCCAGCGCATGCCGCGGGGAGCGCCTGGCTGACGGGGCCCGGCTGTCGGCGGCCCTAAGGCGCGCCGGGGCTCCAGCAGCTTTTATCTGCAGTCTCTTTAACTCTCCATTTCTGGTTCTCTTCCCTTCTCGCGCCCTGCCACGGAGTGTTAGACAAGCCCTGTCTGTGGGCTCTCACCTCAGAGTCAATATTATCTCAAATGGGCACAATAGACTTGAATGAAAAGCTAATATTGAACCAATGAGGTCTCTGCCCGCGCCGCCTCGATGCCACCCTTTGTTGTACAGCTCCAGCGAGCCGCTGGAGGATGGCTAAGCCGAGGGCGTCTGAGGTAGGGCCTCTCCGGGTCCCTGCCAGGGGTGTGGGGGAAGACAAGCCGGACCCAGCGCTGAGGCTTCGGAGGCCCAACCAGGCTTCGATCGCCTACAGGCTTCTGGAGGTCCCTTTGGGCCCCACTTTTTGGGCTCTCCTCCACCCACCACGCGCTGGCAGCAAAGCTGAGGGTTCCACGGAGCCGTAGGGGAAGCGGGGCGCACGGTGTGTCCTGGCGACCAGGTGCAAATAAAGGAGCGGGACCTGGTGTGTCCAGTCTCGGGGTGCGAGGGCCCGGAATGTGAGCGTGGCAGGGGAGAGGGGGCAGCTGTAGAGCGGGAGCTGTAGGACTCCTTCCTGCTTGCCCTGGGGGGCAGCCTGGCCGCCTCGCGGTTCCCTGTAATTAAAGGCCTCCAGGATCGCTGCTGGCGTGCGGCTGCTTGTGGTGGGGGTCTCTGCGGGGGGGTGGGGGTGCGGACCTCTTCAGAAGCTCTCACTCCCTGTCCACTCCTCTGTCTCCCTAGCGCCGCACGGGCTGGGCAGAGCTGGGGAGGCAGCGGTCGCTGGACGAGGGGCTTTCGGGTTGCCGCGCTGGCTGGGAGGGGAGCTCAGACTGTGCTCAGGATTTTCCGTCTGCCAGTGCAGGCGCTCTGGGAGCACCACCGGAGGTTTCAGGGCTGCTGTGAGTCGCCCACAAGAGCAGCGCGAAGGTGTGGAGCGCAGGGAGTCTCGGCCTGGGCCTCGGAGCGCCGGGCCACCCAACGCTGCCCCGTCTACTCTTGAGGTCACTGGCCGCAGAGAGGCCACCGATGGTTCTCCAGTCCTACGGCCGGGCGGGGCTTGAGTCCGCAAAGGGCGACCGGGGAAGAAGAAACTTGCGAGGCTTGAGCCCCGCAAAAAGTGGTCTAGAGGACAATGGTGGGCAAGTGGGCTGGAAGCAAGCGCTGGAGTTAGGCAGCAGGGCCGCCTGCACAAGCCTCGCCGTGGGGGACGGTTTGGGTGCTCCCCGTCCTCCTGCCAGAGCTCTTTGCAGTTTTTTCTCATCCGCTTGAATGCTGGAGTCGGGCGGCACTGGGTAGGGTGGGGGCAGAGGGGTGGCAGCACCGTCCCTGTGCTCCTAGTGCAGTGACCACTGCACAAAGAGCCAGCAGGTAAGAGTGCTTTGTGTAACCTCTCTGAGCCTCAGTTTTCTCATCTGGAAAATGGGTATTGTCACCCCTTCCATACCAGATTGTGAGGTTCACTGTGATCATGGGTAGACCCAAACATGCTTTTAAACACTAAAACTCGATACAGATGAGGGGAATTGTTCTCGTAAGTCTTCCCCCCCTCCCCCCCTCCCCAGGTTTCATGGAGAGCTATGGGGTCCAAGAGAAAAAGCCTCCAGTTGCCTTCTTGCCTCACATGGCCACTGTCCCCTTTCTAAATCGCAGCCCAGCCGCCAGAGTCTAGAATGTGGGGAGGTACGAAAAGAAGTGACCATCAATTTCCTGAGAGAGGGGCTGGTGGGATGCCAGCGTTTCAGAAGCCACTTCTAGGCTCCAAGGTGGATTACCACTTACAACTCCAAGAAGCTCCTTCAAGAACTACAAGCTACAAAGCCGGCGACTGGTAGCAAGAGCAGTTTAAAACGGAAAGAAAGATACTGGACATGGCAGCAGAGGATGGGAAGGTGGGTCCCCTGCTGGTCCTGTGGCCGGCTGGAGGCCACTTTGCCTGGCCACCAGGAGCATCTGGCAGCAGTGGGTGTGCTTGTGGCCCACTGGAACCGCAGCTTTTGGGGCTGTTAGAAAAGAAAGTGACAACCCCACCCACACACTGGAGGGAGGAGAGACAGGGGAGACATAGCTGTCTCCACCCCTTTGGGGCAGTCGCCTAGTTCCTGCGTTCCTGGCTGTGTCCATCAACCTGTCCCTCGTCTATCCTTGCTTGGCCTTAGGCTTCCATCCTTTGATTCTGTTTCCTTTCTTTCCGTAGTGAATCGGGCCTGCATGTATTGAGGGAGTGATGAATTTCAATGTGATGAAGGAGGTAAAGCTCCATGGTCAGATCCTGCGTGTGGCTCCACGAGTCGGTGCGGAGTTCCTGGCTCTGAAACTTTGGATTCAAAACAGATAGATCTCGGGGGACCCAGACACTCAGAGGCGCCTGCTCACATTAGGAGAAGGACAGAGCCTGTTGATGGCAACTGGGGCAGCAGAGGCAGGAACCAGGGTACAAACTCCTGGGAGGGCTCTGCGGCTCCCACGTGGACGCTTGAAAAAATAACACAATGGATGTCGCACTGGTTTCCAGCGAGCCCTGCGCGAATTCCACGGCCTCGCATCAGAATTCCACAGCCTCGCATCACCTCACCGAAGGAACCATGCTGCTGCCCCCGGGGACAGACTGGATCCGCGCGCGCTCCAGGAGGAAGGGACCGGTCACCCCGGTGGCGTCGCGGCGGCCCAGTCGCGCGGGTGACCAATCACCACTTTCCCTAACCAGGGCCCTCCCTAGTCTGGGGTGTCCTCGGCCGGCCACGAGGGGGCGCGAAGCTGGGAGAGCCACACCCCGCGACCACAGGTCTTCCAACTGTATTCCGAGTGGAGCCAGGGGATGCCATCCTGACATTCTCTGAGCCCTCGTGGTTGGGCCGCGGGATCTGGGACCTCAGGCATGGAGTTGTGGCCGCATTTGCGCGGTAGCTGGCCGTCTCCCTGACAGTTCATCGCAGCCGCCTCGTCCTTTTTAGAGTAGAACCCATCCCCACTTCCTCGCACCCTTTGGAAGGAAGCCCGGCTCCTAGTGGAGCTGGAATTCCTTCGTGTAGGGTGAACTCCGCAGCGGAGGGCTGGAGCTCATGGAGAGAGGAAAGATGCATTTCCAAGGGGTCCTTTCTCCTCTGTGGTCAGTAAGCCTCCTTCGACTTCCTATCCTGGCTCAGGCTGAGGTTGCGCCAAGACCTTGGCAGTGGGGCGCAACCCCCCGCACTGCCCCCCGCGCACCGGACTCGGAGCTCGCGCGGCATTGCGCCCGCGCTGGACCCTCGCCACTAGGCGACGCTGCGCACACGCGAATCCCGGCCACTGGCCGCAGCGCCAGCCCAGCGAGCAGCCTCCAGGGAAGAGGCCAAAAAGGGATTTTCCATAATAATGTTTTTTTAAATGATGAATTCTTCTTTTCGTTTTCCGCTCTACGTTTACGGAGGGGACCCGGGTGACTGGGAATCACAGTGGGTTGAAGGACTTCTTAACCGCCCGAGCCTCCCCATCCTGGGACAGTTTTCACACGCCTTGGGCCGGGAAAGGGCTCACCCTTCGCTGGCCTTGGCGCTTCCCTATGCCTGGCGGGCTCACAGTACCTGCGCATCCGGAGGGTCTTTACTGCTGGGGGCTGGATGTGGCGGAGTGCGCTGGACACACTGGACCGCACCAGGCCATGGCCTAATAATAATAATACCTGATGAGTGGTACCTATGCCAAGCATTAGCTAGCTTACTTCCTCCTCGCAACAGCTTATAACACTGATTGATATTTCCTTTCCACCGATGAGAAAACCAAGGCTCCAGAAGGTGAAGGTTACCCAGGTAGTGACCCCTGGCAGTCCCTGGGCACACAGCCACCCGTTACCTCACAGGCCAAGCAGGGGCCAGAGGAGGGAGAAGCACTGCCGTTTGCTCCTCCAAAGGCAGGGGACTCAGAGTAGAAGGTTTGGGGCGATCCCCAAGATCTCTGCTGTTTGATTCCTCCCACTAACCAGAAATCCAGGCCTCTCTCACCCCAACACCTCCCTAGTGAAGTCCTGGCTTTTTGAGGAGCACGAAGGAGCTCATGGCAGGAGTGTGAGACCAGCAATAGCCTATGTGTGTACAACTTTATTGTTCAGTCTCTAACCCCAGCAACAAGCCCCGGAGGTGGGTAGGTAATAATAATAGCAGCACCGTTAAGAACAGGAGCTAACTTTTATTGCAGCTCATTATGTACTAGACACTGCCTAACCATTTTGTTTGCCTTATCTCATTGGACAGCTAAGATACTATTCTTTATTCCATTTCATAGACGAGATAACAGGCACAGAGAGGTTAAGTAACTTGCCCAGGGTCATCCAGGCTTGACTTTTTTTTTGGGGGGGGGCAGGTTAATAAGGTATAACTTACAGTAAAATTCACCCTTTGTACTGTGCAGTTCTATGAGTTTTGAAAAACGTGTACAGACATGTAATTACCGCTACCATCAGAAAGTAGAGGCATTCTCTCACTCCCCTAAACGGGCCCTACTCCTACTTTCTACTGCCTCGCAGGCAGCATTGGCCATATTTTCACAGATGACAAAATGGAGGTCAGGAGAGGTTGCCATATTGCCTCAGATCACTCAGCCCGTGTCAGATCCGAGATTAGAACCTTCATCATGTGTCTGCTAGTCTGGCTGCCTGCGGAGTGTAGATTCCTGCATCTACAGAGCCTGACCTGCAGCAGCATGGGGCGTGGGGAAAGGGACCCCCTTGCTCTAAGATGGAGCCTCAGAAATCCCCCACTCGCACTGAATGTGCTGCCTGTACAAACACCCACCCTGCTAGGACAGCTAAGGAACAAAGAGGGGCCAGATTCTGCAAGGCCAAAGCCACTAGCAAAGTGAATGCAGCTGCCCAGTCCAAGGATCTGGGGCTCGAGGTGGCTGAGGGTCCGAGTCCAGACCAGAGTGCCCCGCGCCCTGGCGCACCTCCACCCGCCCATCTGGTTAATGAGTTACACTCCTAGTTAATTCTCCCAGCTCATGGTAGCCTGGTGGCACAAACCTTCCCGAGCTCCTCAGGTCTGGGTGCATGAATTAGCATAGATTATATGGCTTCTGGGGCTTCAGAAGGGCCCCCCTGACTCACTGGAAACCCATTTCTCCTTTTGGGGGACCCAAGTGAAGCTTGAAGCCAGCATTGCAGGAGGCGGAGGCATGCCCTGCTCTCACCAGGAGGGCGGGCATGGGAGCCCACAGCTCCTCACTCTTGCCCACCTGCTGACCCCCTCAGGGCAATTTTCATGAAACAAGCAGCGTGTAGAGGATGTGGCACTAAGAAACCCAGCGGGGAGCAACCTGGGCCCTCTGCCCTAGCCAAAGGTCCCTGCCCCTGGAGGGAGCCTGAGGGGTCTGGGCTCCAAGGCATCGCTCATTTCCTCGGACACTCTCCAGACACATTCTGGCCAAAGAGGAGAAAGGGTATAAGGGGGTACTGACAATGCCTTAGAGCTCAGCCCGAGAGTTTTAGAAGAGGGGAAATACCCTTATATATCACACACCACAGAGACACTAACTAGATCCCCTTTGCACTCAAGGTCATCTACTCTCATACCCTCAGCCAAGATGGCTAAGAAGACTAACTGCAATAAATGGTCATTGCCTGCCCTGCAGCCAGGGTGGGGCTTTTAGTGACCCCCAGTTATCCGCCTGGAACCTAAGGCCCAGTTTGGTGGGCCTGGCCTTAGGGCAAGCCTGAGCCTCCAGGGCTCCTGGAGAGCCTTCCTCTGAAAAGGAATCCCTCTCCCTGTCACTCCAGGATCCTGGGTCTCTGCAGCCTGCCTAAATTGAGTGTTTCTTTCTGGCTTTGGAAATGGAGGGGTGACCCCTACCTCCATTTCAGGATCACTGGTTGGAACAGCCAAACGACTTCCACCTTTGCTGGTGGCTTTAGAATCCCTGACAGCCTGGGTCTGGTGGGGCATATGTCTCCACAGCCTAATGGAGGGAAGGATTTCTGAGCAGGAGGCAATATTTTTGGAGGTTGGTGGTGCAGGCCCCAGAGAAATGCATCTTCAAATGCACCCCACCCCAAGAGGCTGGATAAACACCCTGTATCCTTGGGCCTGGGAAAAGGGATGGGTAGGGTGGGGGGGGGAGGGGGAAGCTGCAAAGCAAGGCCAGAAAAATCCACTAAGGATGAAAACCTGGTCACGACCCCTGCCCAGAGGTCTGCAGCCTGAGGCAGGGGCTGTTTTCTCTGCGTGAGGGCAAAGCTGAGGCTCACACATGTCTCATGTGTGAATGTGTGTAGGTGTGTATGACCTGGGAAGGTTGACAGCTGGGGTGTGTGTGTGTGTGGGGGGGGCAGCACACATGGTTTGTTGGTCCCCTCCTTAAGGTCAGGTGCCTAGACAACCCCAGAAAGCACACTCCTCACTGCTTTCTTGCCCGGAGAGTTTTCTGAAAGGGGGTTTTACAACATCCCCCTCCCCCAACACAAACCATGCCTGGAATAAAGAAATCAATGAATTGGCATGAACACAAATACACAGCAGGTGAAACCAAAGAGGGTCAGGGGAGACCCCACGGCAAGGAGGGAGTGAGCTGGGGACTCCGGGAGCAAGCCTCCACTGATCACTCTGGGGGCATGTCAGCCTGGCTTACACGACTTTGCTCTTTTTCCCCCTCCCAACCGATTTTTTCCGGGTCTCACAGCAACCTAGTCACCAAACACAGGCATTGCTTCGTCCTTAAGAGAAGTGACACGGGCTTCCAAGTAATAGATTTAAAGGACGCCAGATTTCTTTTTTATCATTAATTGTAAACGTGCAAAATACCTGCTGGTACTTCAGTTTAGAAGAATGTAATTGGCAAAAAGAAAAAAAAAAGAGGAAAAAAGAGGCGGCTGATGAATAGATAATAGATCTTTAACCACCAATAAACAGAGAGCAGCGCCAGCAGCCTGGGGGATGTGATCATAATTATGCCGCTGTGAGAGCCAATGGGGAGGAGGGAACCCGGTCCTAAAATCATCCCAAAACTGAAGGCAAGCTCGAAAATGCGGACACGGCCTGGAACCGGAGATGCGATCTGCACTCCCTAGTTTGCGAGCCCTGGGTTTGCACAGCAACCCGCCCCTGGGACGACAGATGGCAGAATAAGAGAAATAATAATAATTAATAACAATAATAATAATGGACATAACAACAACGACAATAACAGTAACAAAATAATAACAACGGAACGACAATAATAGCACCACATCAGCCTTTCCCCTGACCTTGGACTCCCGGTCCCAGGTATTACAGAAGGAACTGTTTGCAGAGGAGGTGAGCGAGCGCTCTCCCAAAGAGATCAAGAGAGCGTCTGTGGGGCGAGTCGGAAGCCCCACCGGCCCAGCAGGCTCGTGGACTCCCTTCTCAACTTGCAAATGAACAAGCCGGGTCAAGAACCGCAGAGGCAGAGACCCTGGAACCTAGAGCCTACGCGTGGTTGGAGGACCCTCGCCCACAGGCTCCCTCCTCACCTAGGAAACTGCCCCGAGTGTTGCCCGTGGGTGGGGATTAGCGTAACCAACCGGCTCCGTTAGCCCTCGTGCGGAACCCACCTGTGCCCGCTTACCCTCGCGGGGCTCCGGGGGCGATCCCAGCTCCCCTGACGCCGGGCCGCGGGGCGCAGCAGCGGCGGAGCGCTCGGCGCGAGGCATCTGCACGTCCGTCTGTCCGTCTGTCCTACCAGCTTGGACTCCGCAGGCTCGGGATCCAGGGGGCCGCAGCGGAGGCGGCGCCCGCCCGGGACTCTGCAGGGACCGGGGCGCCCCGGAGGGAGTGGTAGTGGTGGTGGAGGAGGCGGTGGCTGAGCCGCAGGAGGTGGGGAAAGAGGAGGAGGAAGAGGAGGAGGGAGAGGAAGCCAAGGGAGAGGAGAAGGCGAAGGAGGAGGAGGAGAAGCCGCCGCCGGCTCGGCGGGAGCGAGGGCGCTGGGAGCGCGGGGCGAGGGCGCGGGAGGCCGGGCGGGCGCAGGAGGCTCGGCGGGGGCAGCGGCGCCGACTCCGTTCCACTCTCGGCCGGGATCCAGGCCTCCGGGTTCCCAGGCGCTCGCTTCCCTCTGACGCACTTTAAAGAGTCTCCCCCCTTCCACCTCAGGGCGAGTAATAGCGACCAATCATCAAGCCATTTACCAGGCTTCGGAGGAAGCTGTTTATGTGATCCCCGCACTAATTAGGCTCATGAACTAACAAATCGTTTGCACAACTTGTGAAGAAGCGAACACTTCCATGGATTGTCCTTGGACTTAGGGCGCCCTGCCCGCCTTTTGCAGAGGAGAGAAAACTTTTTTTTTTTTGCCTCCCCAAGAAACTCCCCCCCCTTTCCTCCCTGTCTCTAACTCCGATCCCCCCACGCCACCTCGCCAAAAAAAAAAAAAAAAAAAAATTACCCCAATCCACGCCTGCAAATTCTTCTGGAAGGATTTTTTTCCCCCCTCTCTCCAGGTTGGGCGCGTTTGGTGCAACATTCTCGGGATCCTCGGCGTTGCCTCTCCCTCCCCCTCCCCCCTCCTTTCCTTTTTCCTTTCCTTTCTTTCTTCCTTTCCTCCCCCCACCCCCACCCCAAACAAACAAGTCCCCAATTCTCGTCCGTCCTCGCCGCAGGCAGCGGGCGGCGGAGGCAGCGCGCCGCGGTCGCCAGGAGCCGGGAGCCGCGGGCGCCCGCTCCTCGGCGCAGCATGTTCCAGCCAGCGCCCAAGCGCTGCTTCACCATCGAGTCGCTGGTGGCCAAGGACAGTCCCCTGCCCGCCTCGCGCTCCGAGGACCCCATCCGCCCCGCGGCGCTCAGCTACGCCAACTCCAGCCCCATCAACCCGTTCCTCAACGGCTTCCACTCGGCCGCGGCCGCCGCCGCCGCCGGCAGGGGCGTCTACTCCAACCCGGACTTGGTGTTCGCCGAGGCGGTCTCGCACCCGCCGAACCCCGCCGTGCCGGTGCACCCGGTGCCGCCGCCGCACGCCCTGGCCGCCCACCCCCTGCCCTCCTCGCACTCGCCACACCCCCTCTTCGCCTCGCAGCAGCGGGACCCGTCCACCTTCTACCCCTGGCTCATCCACCGCTACCGGTACCTGGGCCACCGCTTCCAAGGTACGTGCCACGTCGCGGGGCGGCAGCGCGCTGCCCGGGGCCTGCTCGGGGGGCACTGGGCAAGGCCTGGGCGGAGGGGCCTCCCGCCGCCCGCCTGCGCGCCCCGGTCCGCGGCCGGGAGGCCCAAGGGCTTGGGCACGGCGTTGGCCCCCGGTCTCCAAAGCCGCGGCCGGTTTGGGGGGCTGGCCTGCGGCCTCTTGGCCCTTTTTTTTTTTTTAAAGGGGCAAAACAGAGAAGTTGTCCTTGCGTGCTTTCGGATCGTGGGCGGCTGGGGTAGCCTGCCCCGGGTGCCGGCCGCCCCCGAGTCCCGGAGCGCGCGGGGGTTCCAGGCTCTGCGTGTCCTCGGCGATGCCCGGGCTCCGAGGGGCGCGGACAGGCCCGGCCGCCAGGCTCGCCTTCGATGGCGCTCCACGCTGCTCGCCGCCCACTCCGCGCCCCTTCCACCCAGACCCGCGGCTTTTCGGTCTCCGACCTTCTCCGAGCGGCGAGGGGACCCACGCTTCCGGAGCCAAGTCAGGGTTTTTTTTGGTTTTTTGTGTTTTTCCCCTGTTTTTTTTGGAGGCCCGGGGAGGGGCGGGAACCCGCGCGGGGTGAAGCCTCCGGAGCTCGACACGCTCGCCGGGACCGACTCCACTGGGGCGCCGAGCGGCCGCGGCGGGAAGGCAGGTTCGATCTGGGTTTTGGTTTTTGCCTTTTTTTTTTTTTTTCCCTCAAAAGAAATGAACCGAGTCAGGAGACGGGCTGCAGGGGAAGATCTGTTTGGGTGTTTTCGTTTCCTGCTATTTTCTGTTTGTTTGTTTGTTTTTGTTTTCCCCTCAGGGGTGGGGGTGGGAGGAAAGTTAAAACTCCAGGAAAAGAAGAGTAATTAGTTTAGGGATCACAGCCGGGAAAAGACCTACCTCTCCCGGCAGCCGATCAATACTCAGCGGCTTGTCCATTCATTAACCCTTTGCGTTCCTGCCTGAACCTAGTAGGTGCCATCCCCTATTAAAAAAAAACAAAAACAAAACAAAACAACCGTTCACCCTTATCCCCGGACCAGATTTGACTGCACTCCCGCCTGTACTGTGCTTAGTTTTGCTTTGTTTGGGCTTTTTGTGAATCAGTCTCCCTCTCTGTTAAGTGAACCCGAAACTCCCTGTCGTTGCTCGCAAAGTTCAGGGCTCCCTTTCCTCATTCTCTGCCAGCCACGCTCTTGGCCCCCACACCAGGCCCGGAGTGGCGGGGATCTGCCGCGGCCGCGGGCAGCCCCATCGGGTGCCGGCAGCTTGCTAAAGCCCGGGTTTCGATCCCTTGGTTCGAGTCTCCTAGTTCTCTGGAGCCGGGCCGCGGGGGAGCCGGGTCCTCCCGAGGCAGCTGAGGCAGAAGCCAGGAGCACCCGCCCGCGAGACTTTCGGTCCCAGCCAGGCAGCCACTACACAACCGGCCTCTGCACTTTCCAGAGGGGGAAAGACTTAAATACATAATTTAAAAATAAGTCCTTAAGAAAATTCTGGATAGCGGCCCGCCACTTCTCCACCCCTGGTCAAAGTTCCTCGCGAGGTTAGAAAGAAGGGAACGCTGTTTCTTTGGGTCATGGGCGCCAATCCTTGGGCTGGTCCCTGCTGCCCTCTCCTGCGCTCCGGGCCCCCGGAGCGGAGGTAGGGAGGCCGCCACGCCAGAGCAGCTGCGAAGCCCGCGGAGGTCGGGAGCCTGCAGACTGGCCCCACCTGGGCAGCTGCCGGGGTGGATGTCACACAGGTACAACCCAGACCGTCTGGGCCGGGAAGCTAGACTAGTGCCCTCTTCGCGCGAATCCAGAGGGCCCGGGCCCCCACAGGCTGAGCCGCACGGTCTACACCAAGGCCCTGAGCGCGGTGCCCCGGCTCGGGAGAAGCGTGTGGCCTCGGTCAGCGTGGCCCCTTCAAACGGACTTCTGCTGTGTCCCCCGCAGGGAACGATACAAGCCCCGAGAGCTTCCTTTTGCACAATGCGCTGGCCCGAAAGCCGAAGCGGATCAGAACTGCCTTTTCCCCTTCCCAGCTTCTGAGGCTGGAACACGCCTTCGAGAAGAACCACTACGTGGTGGGCGCCGAGAGGAAGCAACTGGCGCACAGCCTCAGCCTCACGGAAACTCAGGTGAGCGGGGCCCAGGCGCAGCGACCCTATCCCAAATCTCTGGACCTTAACAGCTGGCACACAAGTGCGGAGCTCGGGAGAGGGCCTTCGGCAAAGAGCCTGGAAGCTGGTTCCACGCCCCCCACTCAGGATGTATGTAGCCAGGTGCCAGGCTTCCTTGATCTTCAAGAAGGGACTGTAAGAGCCTGCCCGCTCCAGACCCTGGTGGGGAATGGCATGGCTCACTTTTTCTGTCTGCTGGGCATGCCTTGCAGCTCCTAGCTAAGACACCTCTGCACTTTTGGTGAGAGTCTGAGATCCCGGCTGGGGTCCAGGAATAGGGAGACAACAGCGGGCTGTGGGAGTGTATGGGAATTGAGGCTAGAGAAGGCTGGGAATGGGTAAAAGGAGAATTCTGTGTGACTGCGGGCCCACGCTCACACCGACAGCTCCAGTTATTCCCCTCGAAGGGATCGGGAGAGTCAGAGGGTGGAGGCCTGGCATCCTGGGTGCATCCCTAAATCAAAGAAACAGAACTGAAAGGCTGCGGAGAAGGGCTGCCTCTGGGGACAGAGCCTTCCAGCGCAACAGGGTTCCGTGGCGGGCCTGGTTCTGGCCTGCCCCAGGGCGCGGAGGGGACTTAAGGCTACAGCAGGCGCTACTGTACCCGGAGCTGCAGGGCGGGGTCAGAGTTCTTTGCAAACAGTAACAATTTCGGGCAGATTAAGTTGTAACACTTTTTCTGGGAGGCTCAAAGCGGTCGAGGCTTTTGTTTTAAAACGTCTCCCCGGACAAAACCTAGGAGGGCCTCGCGGGTTGGTGCGGGGCCTGCACAAGGTTCGGCCCGGCTGATTTCTCCTGGAGAGTCGAGGCGGTGGTGGTCTTTGTCCGCCTCGCTGCCCACGCTGCCTGCAGTCTTTGTGTGCGTGTCAAGCTCGGAGTGCAGGGACGCGCGCCTTGGGCGAGCGCCGGGGAGAAATGAACCGTCCTCCCCCTCAATTAGCAAACTCAAAGGAAATTAATCTCAGCCTTATTCCAGCTCGGCTTTTTCATGGGGCACTTCGGGGGACTGGGGCATTTGGGGAGAGCGGGCTGGGCCCTGGGCCCGATGTCTCAAAGGAGGGAGTGGAGCGGACCTTAGAGGCCTGGGGTGATGCTGTCAGGATAGGACAGGCAGAGGGGGCGGTGGGGGACAAGGGACTTGCAGTCACCACCATTTCCCTCACCTGTACATCACCAGTGGAAAGCGTGGACAGTGTAACTGTCTGGGCTGGTCGCTGAATGGGGCCTCACCACCCAGCTTTTCCAGGGTGATTGCGGCCCATCCCTGCCTCGTTGCTCCTCGACTTCCAGCAGCTGCACTGGGGAGGCCAGGCCGCCAGACTGCCCTGGTAGGAAGTGATGTGACCAGGGTGGGAGCTTGGCCTTATTCTGTCCTGGGGCTGATCTAGAGAGGCAGAAGGGGGCTGGCTCTCCCTCTCTTCTCTCTTTTCTCAGTTCCTCTTTCTTCCCCTTTATCCTGAGGTCTTTCAGAAGCTTTCACTTTTGAGCCTCTGTTCCTAACTGGAAAGGTATAGCTGGATTGGTCCTCAGTCTTCTGCCCACTGTCCCCACTGCCTTCCTCCAGCACCTTCATACCACCGAGTCCTGCCCACCTGCAAGAATTCTGGGCAAGGAGGAGGAAACTTAGGCAAATCCTGACTGCCTAACCAGGGCCGGGGCCTAGCAGGGCAGGCACTATATTTAGGCAACGCTTAGGCAACCGGCAGAAAATAGAAAGCACGTTGGGCCCTGCAGAAAGCTGCCGCGGCGGGAGTGAGGTCTTTCCTGCACTGGCTAGGGAGAGGGAGTTAGGCACATGTCCCTTTATTTTTCCTTACTTATTGTTTTTATTGAAGTTTCCCATGCTTTGCAAGGCTTTTGCTCTCAGCGGAATGTGGGTGTCCCGTGCAGGGCAAGGAGAGAAGGGGTGCTGTGTACTTGGGGCTGCCTGGCCTGGGGAAAGGCTTCCCACCCGCCCTGCTCTAGGAGCTCTGCTCCCTGTAGGGAGGCCAAGGTGAGGCCGGAGGATACAGGGCTGGAACTGGACTTTTGCAGTCTCAGATCGGGTTTGAGCCCAGCAAGGCAGAAGAGGTAGGAGGGCGCTGCGGAGAAACTAATGCGCCCTCTGCCTCTGGCCCACAGGTAAAAGTATGGTTTCAGAACCGAAGGACGAAGTTCAAAAGACAGAAGCTGGAGGAAGAAGGCTCAGATTCGCAACAAAAGAAAAAAGGGACGCACCATATTAACCGGTGGAGAATCGCCACCAAGCAGGCGAGTCCCGAAGAAATAGATGTGACCTCAGACGATTAAAAACACAAACCCAACCCCACAGAAACGGACAACACGGAGCAAAACAGAGACAGAGAGAGGAGGGGAAGAAGAAGAAGAAAAAACCCTACAAAACAAAAACAAACCACACACACACATTCACGGAGAAGGGGAGAGGGAGTCAGAGAGCAGCGGACATCGCAGACCTTGGGCAGCGAGGGCGCAGGGTCCTAATCCCAGGCTACGCCAAGATGGCAGAGGACCCAGGCTCCTTGATCAACATGCAACCCTTGTCTAAGGAGGCAGCTGAATGAGAGAGAGAGAGAGAGAGAGAGAGAGAGAGAGAGAGAGAAGGAGAGAGAGAGAGAGAGAGAGAGAGAGAGAGAGAGAGAGAGAGAGATCCAATTGTGGCAAAGCCGAAGGCGCTCTGACAAGGGAAGCTGTCAGTCAAACACCAAACCAGCGACATGAGATGATTGGCAGGTATTCCGTTTATCACAGTCCGATTTTTTTTAAAAAAAATGATAATGATGATAAAAGGAAAAAAACCCAACCAGGCACAGGACTTTTAATTTTGCACTTCGCAGTGTTTCCCCCCCATCTTTAAAAATAATTAATAATAATAATTATCGAAATTCCGTATCCAGCCCCATCCCACACCTGTTCAAAAACTTGAATTGCATGTAGCAGTTGTTGGGCGAATGGTGTCTAAAGACAGAAAATGAATTGTAATTTTATTTTCTTTTAAAAGACAGGTTCTGTGTGCTTTTTATTTTGATTTTTTCTTTTCGAGAAATGTGCAGTCTGTAAACACTTTTTGATACCTTCTGATGTCAAAGTGATTGTGAAAGCTAAATTAAGTAGGCTCAGCAATAGTGGTTCTCTTACAGAGAAATAGGGAGCTGGATGAGGGGCTGGGGGTGGGGGGGAGGGAGTCCACAAGAGGAGTCAGGACTTGTGCTGGAAAAAAAAAATCCCACCTAAATTAATTATATTTCTTGGACATTCCCTTTCCTAACATCCCAAGGCTGAAAACCACAAAGTAAACTCCTTTTAGTGGTTGGAGATATTGGCCAAGTTCAACCATTCACTGTAAAGGCCATTCCAAACTTTCAATCTATCTATTGCAAATCCCGAAGGACTGTAGTTAGCGGGGATGGTGCTGAGTGTGGCCAAGGACACAGCGGCAAGTTTTCAAGCACTGAGTTTCTATTCCAAGATCATAGACTTACTAAAGAGAGTGACAAATGCTTCCTTAATGTCTTCTATACCAGAATGTAAATATTTTTGTGTTTTGTGTTAATTTGTTAGAATTCTAACACACTATATACTTCCAAGAAGTATGTCAATGTCAATATTTTGTCAATAAAGATTTATCAATATGCCCTCAGAGTAGTCGTCTTGGGAAATCGAAGTGGATTTTTTCTAAAAAAAAAAAAAATGTATCTCCATAATGTGAGTCCTTCTCCAGCTAGGCTCAAGAAACCAAGCATCGCCACCCACAAAAGGCCCAGGCTGATGGATTCTTGGGCATTTTAAAGAGCGATGAGGGTGGAAAAGGGAGAGGATTAGGAAAACTTAAGTCCGTCAGAAAAGGGATGGGAGAAAAGTTTTTCCAACCAGACCTTTTTGCCCGTTGCAAGGCCTACTGAGGGAGTTTAGTTTGAACTGTAGGTTAAAAATGACTACTACCCTTAACCTCTAGTTATTTTCAAAACTAGACATATAGTTACGCATTGAAGAATCTTCCGCCAGGATTGGGGAAACCATCCAGCAGAATCAGAACCCTGGGACTTTTAAACTGTGTTTCTGACTTTAAACCTCAAAGTGCAAGTATCTCTATCTCTGTTTCAATCTCTCTCTCCTTCCTCCCTCCCTCCCTCCCTTCTTTCCTTCCTTCCTTCCTTCCTTCCTTCCTTCCTTCCTTCCTTCCTTCCTTCCTTCCTCTCCCTTTGTCCCCAATCTGCCAAAGGTGACGAGGCAAGCCCACGGACCTCAGCAGCCTTATAAGGCAAACATTCTGAGAAACCTCTGATTCTTAATTTTAACATTGAAAAAAAAGTTGTAACTAGTCTTGGAGGAAATTTAGCTCCCCCCTCGCCTTCCCCCTTGTGGGGGTACGAGGTTGTTTTTGCATGCTTCATTTGCTTCTTATCCTGATAGGCTGCATTAATCAGTTTTATTTCCATTGATAGAGAAACCTCGTCTGTTCTGTTCGAGCTACAAAGCGTCCTGCAAGCTTTTGTGAAAGTGCAAATCAGTTTAAGCAATTATCATACCAGGAATATGAAGGGGAAAGAGGAGGCCTCGCCCAGTGGTCTCCTTTAATCTCTTAATCCACGGATCCAGGGGGGCTGCCTGGACATAATTTAGGACAATCTCCCCACCCTTTACACTGTGATAAGGCCAAGTTACAATGCAGGGCAAAAATACAAGCTTTGTTAACATCCTGCCTTGAAAAGTTAAGATTAGACATTCTGTGCACGTGTGGGGACTATACGGCACTATGGAAATTTTTCTTTTTTTCCTCCCTTCCCCTCTTCTAAAGTGGAATTCATTCTTGGTCTCTCTCTCCCTCTTTTTTTCTTTATCTCTGCCTGTCTCTCCTTTTTTTTTTTTTTCCTCCTCTCTGTTTCTCTTGAGATCCTTGGCTGTCTGAAGTGCATTTCCACGCAGACTCCTCTGGGAAGGTGTGTATGTTGCGAGGAGCCTCGGGTGCAGGAGTGATGCTGGGCTGAGCGGGGGGTTGCCTCGGGGGACTCAAGCTTGTCTCTGGGAAGGACAGGTGCTGCCCTGGGTATCCTGGAAACTCAAGTGGGGTTTCCAGCTGCTTTGACAGCAAGACCCCAGTGACCGGTGGCTGTCCAGAGTGCTTTGCAGTCACTGCTGCAGTACCGCATTCCTTTCTCCAAACAAGTTACCTTTTCCCTCTACTCACTACCCCAAAGCCAGAAGCCTCAAACATGGAGCACAGACCTGTTAAAATTCAGACTGACCTTTCCAGAAGAAAGTTTCCCATCTCGATAAAAGGCTTATTTCTGCAGGAACCATATACTTGTTCTTTTTAAGTACAAGAAAAGGCGGAGGATGACAAAGATTTTTTTGTAAACGTCCTATGTAGTGTAACAGCAATAAAATCATCAGAGAATACTATTAGCTTTGAAAAAAAACCTAAAAGCTTTATTACAAACCAAGCTTTGAAAATAGGGGGGATTAGGCGGCTGAAAGGGTCCCACAATGGTAGGAAGAAAAGGTTTCATGCTAATGAGGTTAATGCCCTTTGTATCTCAGGCCTCCACATCTTCATTACGCGCTATCTCCGGCTGCACGGAGCGGCTCAGAGGGCCGCAATCCACTCCAACGCCCCCCTTCCTGGCCCAAAGAAGGATTTGATAGCAGCTCTGTTCAAACTAGATAATTATATCTTTTCAAGTCGGAATTAAGATAAAGAAAGTGAAGCAGAGGCGGCTCGCCTTGATCCACTGCAAACAAATTTGGCGCACTTTCGAGTCCTTCCCCCGCCTCAAAAAGGCAGGACAGTCAGCTTATTAGCCGCTCGTTTGCTTTATTAATTCATCTATTTAAAGTGGCAGGATTAGAGTGTCTAATGTGGACGCGGGTTGCCGCGGCGCCGAGGAATATAAATATTTGCGAGATGCCATCCCACGATGACTATCTGGGCGCGGGGCGCGGGGCGCGGGGCAGGGTGCGGGGTGCGTGTGCCTTGCGACTGCGTCCCCTTCCCAGTGCGAGCGTGCCGGGCCGGAGCCCTTTGGGCAAGGGGTGTGTAAGGGCTGTGCGCCCCAGGCCTGGGTCCTCTCTCGTGGTACATGGGTGCCAGGCCTGGATGTCCCTGGCAGGGCTCTGTGGGCAGCAAGGGCCAGGTTCTGCGTTCCTGTCTGAACATGGCGAACCGCACGCGTGTTGCTTTGTGTCGTACCGGTCACCCCGAATGGAGATGTAGGTTACACTTTTGATCCACCTCCTGCTCCCCTGCTGATTACTTGTGGGCCTTCCCTGTGCGTCGCCCTGTGCCAAATGGATTTGGAGAGACGAGAGGCGTGGGCTCTCAGTTTGCGTTTCCCTGAGAGGGTCACACGGAGTGTATAATGTCTGGGTGCCCTGGCTACATTCTGCTTCCTGCGAGGTACACGTGGGTTCCGTGTGCGTTTCGCATTTGGGATCCTCTTCCTCCGCGCCGCCGTGGCCCCGGGAGGTGGGCGGTCGGGACTCCAGGCACCAGAAACTACCTCGGTTGGAGAAACCTTGGACCCCCGGACAGTTGCCCCTTTCTCTCTCTCGTTCTGGGTATCGGGTGCCCCCAGCTCCCTCTGACTTGCTCCTGGCAGCCAAGCCGAACCGGAGCGGGAGGGTTGGCGGCTCCCGGAACCTGCCGGGCCACTTTTGTGCTAAGGGCGGATTGTGGCAGGCAGAGAGACGCGCCAAGCGGGCCAGGCAGAAAGGGGGCTTGGGCCTGCGCGCGGCCTTGGGAACCTCGGCTCCTCCCCGTCCCCGCCTCGAGTCTCAGGAAACAAAGTCTCCGACGCGCGGGCTAGTTGGGGAGGGACTCAGCGGCTCGGAGACCTGGACCCGGGCCCTGCTCCACGGTGGGGGCATCTGGGCTGGGCTGCCCTCTTGGGTGCAGTTGCAAATAAGGGTGTGGATGTGAGTTAGGGTGAGAGGCTGTGTGCCTGCTTGTGTGCCTGCATAGGTTGAGCGTGTGAGCTAGGCCTGTGAAACAGTTTGTGTGGAGGTGTAATTGTGTGTCTGAGCCAGGACTTAAGTTAGGAAGTATAGGTGCTAATTGTGCTAACTGCAAGAGTTAGAGATTGGAGAGGCCAGTGCTAGTGGTGTAGATTGTGAGAATGTGTCAAGGCGGCCAGCTTTCCTTGTGCATCTAGATGGTACTGAGTGAAGGCAAAAGCGTGCAGTTGTGTGGCTGTAATTAGAGTGCCTGCAAAAGTGTAGAAATGCACTTGTGCATAGAATTTGTCGTGCTGGTGTCCGGTGGCACAGTGCGTATCTGTGAGTCCGGCTGTAGTTGTAGCTCTCAGACGATGGGAGTGGCTTCAGCCCGTGTGTGACTCTCTCGGGAACATTTCTCGGTGTTTGGGTGGGGGTCTCCGTAAGACGGCGCCCGTGCCCGGCACCCGCCCAGCATTTGCGGATCTAGGCGTGTGTGTGTGTGTGTGTGTGTGTGTGTCTAGTGAGGAAGGCCTGGGTTCGGATATTGATCCCGCAGCGCACCACTCGCTCCAGAGTTTGGCAAATAACAGCCATTTTTGGTAACTACATTTTTGTAGGCCGGTCTTTATTATTCCAGCAACCAGCGTTTGATTTACTTGGTGCTGGCTCCGAGCAGCCACGGGCTAGGCGGGAGAGGAAGCGGGCTTACAGCGTTGGGCCGCGGGGCCGGGAGGCCGAGTTGCGGGTCCGCAGGCGCGCTCGGTCCGCTCCCGCTCCCGCAGCTCGGCCACCAATTTACTTCTCCAAACCAGCCACGTAGCGAGAGGGAAGTGGGAGTTTTGAGAACCCGCTGACCTCAGCCGTGACCTCGCTCAGGGAGGCGGTTTCTCCCGGCGCGACCCTGTATGCCTGGAAACCCGAGGCGGTGCCACGCTTGAAAGCGAAAGGTCCATTCATCAGCCGCGCCCCAGCATCTAATTGGCCTTTTGTTCGTTACTGCCTGTTGCCCGACGTGGGGTGGAGGGACTTGGGAGGGCCCTGGGGCTGCAAGTAGGGGTGCCAGGCGCCTCGGGCTGGGGTCTGGATAGGGCAAAGGCGCGTCGCACTCCTCCGAGGGGGCGACAGAGCGCTCCAAAGATCGCGCCCACGTGCGAGGCTGCTCGGCAGGAGGCTGGTCTCCAAGTGTCCCGGCGGGATCCTTCGAGCTGCGGAGACTCAAGGCGTCGTCACTGCGTCGCCTCCACCTGCATACGGAGCCCACCTCTTCTCTCCGCGCCCTCCGGGTTTCGGGCCAGTCGGTCCTCTCCCAAGTTGCCAGCCCAGGCGCTGGCCTTGGAGCTGGGTTTCGCTCACGTCCTGCCTCTCTTCGTGCTATGAGTCCATTCTCCCTGGTCTCGTTGCCTACCCCACAGAGACTCTGGGGTTCTCCTCCCTAGGCATCAATGGGGCGCTCTCGTGGGGCTAGCACCCCGCCTCGCGGGGTGGGGGAATTAAGAGAATTTTTTGATTCGGCAGGGAGGTGGGTGTTGCCCTTTTCAGGGATCGGATGGAGGAAGGAGCCCAGGATTCCACCACTCTAACTTCGACGTCGTCGTCCCCCACCCAGTGTCCAAATCAAGCCTCTGGGTCCCCTTCTCTACCCCACACCTATTATCCTTCTGCAAACCGGAGGAGCCTGAGATAAAGCGCAGGGCAAGGTTCCCTCTCCCAGAATAGCCCAGAGGCAAAGACGCACCTGAAGGGCCTGGGAGGTGCCTGGGATAGGGCTGAGGTCATTTGGAAAATGGTCCAGGAGGCCCCCAGCCCCAAGCCTCTCTCTGTCCCCCCGAGGACCGGCATTGCCTGGCAGTGGCCTGGCTGCCCGGTATCTCCAAGCTCTCCGCTCAGGGGGGCCCCAGGCTGCCCCTGTCCCCAGCCTGCTTCAGGCCCTATATAAAGCATAGGTCTCCATAGCCCTCTGCTGGACCCTGACGTCAGGAAGAACTTGATCTTGCCTGCTTCGCTCCTGCTTCTGAAACTGATCCTTGAAATGAGAGAACAGACTCTACACAATTCCCATGGCCTTGACATAAGGTACAGCGATAAATATACACCACTAATGAGCAATTACCATATAATCACCTTCCAATTAGCTCGCATAATGATGAATTAAACATTCTAGCAGGCGGGATTAGGTTTCTTACTTTGTATATTATTTACGAAGGCTATAGCTTCTGCAAAGAACCAAATATCAAATGAGATGGGGCATTTTCACTTGGGGGTAATTATGCATTCAGGCCAGCGGCTGTGCTCTGGTCACTTGTCAGATGCGGCCTCCTGCAAGGTACTGACCAGTTATTTGGGCGTTTATTTTTCCCCTTTCCTCCTCTCTCTTTAGGTTGCAATTGCCTTTCCTTTTCCCTTTTACCACCCTGGCCCGCGAGGTGGGAGGCTGGGGGGGGGGTGTAAGGGGGAATAGGCGGGGTTTGGGGAGGGACCTCAGTCTCCAGGGGGAGGGTGCGGTGTATACCTGAGCCCTCCCTCTCAGCGCTTGTGCCTCGGGTTCCCGTCCTCTCTGGGACGAGAAGGACACCCTGGTTGCATCCGGGGGCTGGGACCCTTCAGAACATTTAGAGAACAGCCGCATTTAGAGAGCTACTGCGGAGCTCTGGGCAGGGCACCTGCCGCCTACCCTCAGCGGGCGGGTCCGGACCTCCCTTAGGCCTTCTCCCGGCCTCCGTGCCGTACATTCTGATTTTTAACCCCACTTTCACCCCAGTAACGGAGAGACAAAGAGCGCGCCCGTGTGTGTGTGTGTGTGTGTGTGTGTGTGTGTGTGTGTGTGTTTGGGGGGGGGATACGGCAACAAACAACAAACCTACACGCCACCCTCTCGGCCACCTCTCTTGTTCGGAAATGAATTTTGGCAAGAGATTAGCTCCTAATCTGATCTAACGCTGCTGACATTTGGGAAGAAGATGAAAATGGCAGCGCAATTTCACTCAGAAACGGGGTCACTTAGTGGGGCTTCGCTCTGCTCCCCAGAGAATGTGGATGCCTCTCCCTCCTCTCCCTTAAACCAGAGGAGCTGGCACAGTGCTGGGGGTGGGGAGACCTGGAAGGGAGGTACCTGGGACTGCCCACCCCCCACCTCTGGGCAGTTGGTGCCTCTGAGACTGGACCCTGCCCTATCCTGGGGGGCTGGACGGAGGGTGTGAGCTGGTTCTTTGCCTGCAGTCCCCCCTTTTGGGGCACTGTGCTTGAGCAAAGGTGGGTACTCCTGGGCCCCAATCCAGGACTCTTTAAGCTGGAGAGCCTCTTTCTTGTAGTCAGGCTCATGGAAGGTACAAAAGTTTTAGGAGTGACTAGACAGTGAGGTCATTAAAGTTAGGTGTCCTAAGACCTGCCTGGTGGCTGTTCCCCTGTGCTCCCTGGGCAAGTAAAACTGCACCTGGGGGCGGGTGGTTGGATCCTGCAGCTTTGTCAGAGGGTCTGGCTTATTGATTATAGAAATCATGGTTCCGAACATGGTCTCTGCTCTATTTGGCTCCAAGAGGCTGCAAGGATTTCCTGTAGTTAGAGCTTTGCTTCCCCCCACCCCCAGACACCTACATACCCACCATAGGCCCAAGAGGTGGTTAAGCTCTGTTCATGGCTACTAGTGGCCCCCACAGTGCCTGGCCTTTCCCCTCAGAAGGGGACTGTGCAGGGAAGAGATGATTGGTGGACCCACTTTCAGGGTGTGGGGGGGAACCTGCCTGGTCACTGGATCCTACTCTTGACGCTGGTTTCCTGGGGTTTCAGGATATCACCATCAGCCCAGACCAAGGACAAGCAGAAGCATCTGTGTCTGGGTCCCTGGGAGTGGGCATGGTAAGGAAGAGAGTTTTGTGTCTGAGTGTGGCCATGTACTCTGCCTGCTGGGGTTGCAAATGCACGAGTGGTGATACCTGAATGTGCCTGAGTAGAATGTAACATCTAGCATGTGCATCACACACGTGGATGTGTAAGTGTGCACATGGCTCTGGGGAATGCGGCTGCTGTGGCCCACGCTGTGTCTGCAAAGCTGAGGAAAAGGCACCTTTTCTTCCTAGTGGCTGGTTACCAGGAGAGTAAAATGGGCGCTGAGTTTCAGTGACTCTCCCCCTCCCCCCAGCCCACCTGTGAGGCAGTGCACAACCTGTGTTCTGCATTCCTGCACTCTGGTGGGGAGTCTGTGTTGGGTGTGATATCACTGAAGGTGACTTTATTATTGTTCTGAGCAGCCCCCTTCGCTGGCATGCACCCAGCTGAGGACTGCTTCCCAGCCCGGAGGTTTTAGATGCAACAGCCACCACTATCTTCCACCACAAAGTTCCTGAACGTTGTGCAAAAGCAAAAGGCTGGTAACCCCAGATCCATTTGCACTTGTGAGTGAGGCTGAGATCTCCGGAGTAGGTGTGTACCCAGGCTTGACAGTGAGTGGCTGTGAACATGTGTTTGTGTTTGTGAGTGAGACCTATAAGTGCACGTGTAAGTGTGTGGGGGTGACCATAGGTGTGACCACAGCAGAGAAGCAGGGCTGAGCTGTGTTGGTGGGGGCTGGGTTAGCGGTAGGGGGTGGCACAGCTAGCTTCTTCATCCTGCCTTCCCCAGCCTCACAGCACCCCATTTGCCTAAGCTAGCTGCCTCCTGAAGGGCTCACCCTGCCCTCTCCTTCCCTGCTGTCCTGGTCCCTCACCCTAAATGATGGCCATTATGTCTTCCATGAAAAACAGAAGTGGGGTCTGATGCTGTAGATCACTTCAAGTGGAAGGCTGCTGCTTCGTGGAGTAAATGATGCCATGTTGATTCAGATGTCTCTTTCCCTACTTGTCGTCTAGGGGCAGCACAGAGGGACTTATTCAGCGACAGGGATCCTGGTGCAAGTGGGGGTCCCTGCTGAAGATGATGGAAAGCCAGAGCACTTTCAAGGCTCCTCTTCTCTGCCCATACCCCACTGCCAACCACACAAATCTTGTTTTTCCAGCTGAAAAGAGACTTTATTTAGAAAATGCTACAGGCCTCAGGGGGATAGACAAAGGGAGGTGGCGGGACCAGTGTGCACAAGCGTGACGTGTATGTGTGGACCGATGACATAGGTCCTCAGGGTGCATCAGCTCTCTGAACAGGTTTTGTCTGGGCAAGTGTAGTGTAGACCCCAGGAAGAAGAGTCTGGGTGTGGGGGGGAGTCACTTGATTCCTGGCCCAGGGCAAGGGTACCAGGAGGGCCAGTAGCCTCTAGGAGCCTGCATCCAGCCCGATGCTCATCTCTGAAACTCCCTCCCCTCCCTCCCCTCCCCTCCCTTCCCTTCCCCTCCCCTCCCTTCCTCTACCCCTGCACTAGATTGTGGGCCAACCTGTGGCAGGGGTTGAGTAGCCATTGCTTCTGCTCCAAACACCCACTATGTGCCAGCGTTTTACAAGTGCTGTATCAGCCTGTGCCCTCCCCCCACCATAGGTCAGGTCCTTGTACTGCCCTCCTGCCCACTGCCCTCTCTGGCCTCTCTTTCTAGTGCAGACCAATGGGGTGGTGGAGGGCACCTGGGGAGGGAGAGACCTTGTGTCCTCTCCTTTCCAGGCCACTGACTTGTTCTCTCCTACCAGTCAAAGGGGTGAAGTTGGAGTGGGGAGGGAGGGGTCACTATAAAGAGATAGGAACCAATATAGCCCCACCACAACTTGTGCCCTTTAGGCTGCCTGTCTGATTGTGGTTTTGACCCAGATCTCCATATCGGTCTCCAGGAAGGGTGGGGAGCCTTCCCCTGAGACCACCCCTTCTCTGGGCATCTATTTCCTCCTTCCTTCTCTTTCTTCTTTCCCTCCCTCCCTCTCTCCTTCCCTCCCTTCCTTCTGCTCACTTATGGGAACTTCTCCACAGATATACTCATTCATCTGAAGTCACATAGGCATGAGGTTAAATATTAAGTATTGTTTGCTGTAGGGAAATATTTGAAGCAATCTAAATGTCCATCAGTAGGGGACTGGTAAAATAAATAAATACCCTAACGTAGGATGTTATGCAGCAGTTAAAAAGAATGAGGCATAATTTCTGTTCTAGAATGGGAGGAGTTCTACAGTATATAAATGTTCACTGATAAAAGCAAAGCATGTGCATGGAATATCAGCAGTGTCATAGAAATACATAAAAGGTGTGTATATTTGTTAGTAGTTTCTAGGAGGATGCGAACGGAACTGGTAAAAGTGGGTCCCACAGTTTTTCCAGCTCCTTCAGCATCTGGCTGCTCCCTCCAGGGGTAACCCTGTCCTGACATGCTTAACGTCCCCTTTGCAATGAGGCTCCCAGCAGGGAGCACCAGGACCCGGGTGGTTCCCTTTCCTTCGAAGTAGAACAGGACCGTCCCACCCCTGTTCTGGCCACTGTACTTCTGGTAACACAGTCCACGATAGCATTGGCTTTTTTGGGCAACCAAGAGTTGGGTGAAGTCAGAGAGCTTGGCTAGGCCAGCTTCCCCCCAGAGAAGTATCCCACACATGCCCCAGGGGTGGCTACGCAGACGGGGCTTGGATACTTCGAGAGCTGGGAAGCTCACTGCTTTCCAAGTTGCCTTCTGGTCTCTTCTGAAGCAGCTCTGAATTTTAGGGTTTTCTGTCAGTTCTGAAGAACAAGTCTCCTCTCCCTGGAGTTTACCTAGTGACATGGCAATTGTTTGAAGCATTTCCTCTCCTCTGCCCCTTCCCTGCCATTATTATGAAAACAATGCAAACGTATACAACAGTAGAGTGAATAGTGTAATGTATTCATTCACCATCTTCAACAATTATAAGTTGAATTGTGTCTCCTGCCCCCCAATTCATATGTCGAAGCCCTAAGCCCCAGTACCTCAGAATGTGACCTTATATGGAGATAGGGCCCTTACAGAGGTAATACAGTTAAAATGAAGTCATTAGGGTGGGCCCTAACCCATTATGACTGATGTTCTTATAAAAAGAGGAAATTGAAACACAGACACAGAGCGAAGACAATATGATGACATAGAGAGAAGACAGCCATCTACAAGCCAAGGAGAGAGGCCTGAAACAGATCTTTCCTTCAACCTTCTGAAAGAACCATCTCTGTTGACAACTTGATCTTGGACTTCCTAATCCCCAGAAAATCAATTCTGTGAGAAAATAAATTCTGTTGTTTAAACCACCCAGGGTGTGATATATTGTTACAGCAGCCATAGCAATCTGATACAAATTTTTAACTAAACTTTGTTCAATGAGTCTTTCCCAGGCACTCCCCATTCTATCACAATTTGAAGCAAATTGCAGACATAGTATCTTTTCACGAGTACCACGTTTAGGGTGTATCTCTAACAGAATTCATTTAAAAGCTTAACCATAATACCATGATTTTGTAATAATTCTATTCTCTGTGAGGCAATGGTGGGTCCATCTGCAAACACTGGCGCCCTCCTCCCATGAGGGAGAACCTTGGAAAGGGTTTCCTTTCCAAGAAGGTGTGTGTGTGTGTGTGTGTGTGTGTGTGTGTGTGTTTTGGGGGGCAATGTGGGTGCCTCCCTCTTCCTGTGTGGGAACCACGGACCACCACGGACGTGATGTTGGCAGCTGGCCAGACTGCAGACATTAGCAGGGCAGGGGGTCCTAGCAGGGGGTTTGCTCCCTTACTTAGGGCCTTGGTGCCTGTGGGCATATATATGCCTGTCCCCTTTGGCTACCAGCACCTTTAGGCAGTACTTCCCCAGCTGTGCCCCAGCATGGAGTATCCCTGGGAGCCAGGCTCCAGCAGGAGCTACCAGGACAGCGGAGGCAGAACCTGGCAGAGCCATTGTCCCACTCCAGAGTCACCTCTTCTGAGGGACAGCTGGGGAGGGACCCACCAGGAGAGTCAGCCCCCGGGGATTCCTTCCAGGTGCTCCCTGAATACCTCCAGGTAGACCTCTCTGCGCTTCCCGGCAGCTTCTAGGAAGCAGCTGGCTCAGTGCTGCCTTCCTCTATTCTGGCCGGTCAGGGCCGGAGCCCTGGAAACCACAGCCACGGTGCTGCAGCCTCTTTAGGCAGAGCTGAGTGTGGCTCCCAGTTTCCCCCAGGCTGTGGCTGCATTGTTAAGTAGTGTCCCTGGCAAGTAATTACACCCACGGCAGCTCAGTTGCACCCTAAGCAAATAAGGTGCTGATCCGAAGGTGTAATTAAGCAATAGTGAGTGCAATTTAGTAATTGCAAGCGTCTTTCCTCACTGGTGCAGCAATTCCAGGCCAAAAACACCCGCTGAAGGCCTGTTTTGCTCCACGACCCTCCCTGTTCGAAGTCTAGGCAAAGAGATAACTCGCAGCCAACTTCTGTTGGATTTCTAAATATTGGGAGAGAACCTTTGGATCTGTCAGGGTGCTAAACCTAATTAGCATTCTTTAGGAACCATATACACAACAAGCCTGCTATTGTTTTCTTAATTATATGTCTTCTGATATGAAACAATCCCTTGGTGTTGGTGATGTGTGGATTAATTATCCCAAACAGCTCCTTTTGAAAGTTGGGAAACGTTTCTGTTGACCTCCTTCTCCATTTCAAGGAGCCAGCCTCTCGAGTTTCCTCCTGAGCATTGCTGTTACCTGTGCTGGAAAGGTGGAGGGGGAACCAGATAGCTCCTGGCTGCAGTGGGACCAGGCCAGCCCTGGGCTTTTTTTTTTTTTTTTTTTGGAAGGGGGGTTAGGCTTCAGGTGAGCAGGGCTGGCGGCACTCTAGGCTGACCCCTGGGAGACAGATCTGCAGTTCCTCCATGGGCCCCAGGCAGGAGCCCCGTGGGGGTGGGGAGGGACACGTGCAGGTGAGGATGGAGTAGCTGTGGTGTCTTCTTGTGTCTGGAGTCACTGATGTCCCAATGACTCGCTGAGCAGTTTCTCCTGCTGGCATCCCCATGGACCACCCCCACTTTCTTCCCACCCTTGTTTGTGTTTGAGCTGTCTCAGCAGCCTCTGAGAAGCTCGTTATGGTGAGACAGCAGTGGGGTATGCGGCCTAGCCTGAGCCGGCCACAGGGCTGCAGCAAGGAAAAGGGCCCGGGGGTCTTTGTCAGGCGTGTGTGGATGACACTGTGGGTGCCGAGAAGAGGGAAGAGGCCACCTCAGAGAGCAGTGTGTGTGTGTGTGTGTGTGTGTGTGTGTGTGTGTATGGGTGTGTGTATGTGTATATGGATGTGTGCATATCGGTGTGTATGGGTGTTGGTCTGCTGGAGAAATGGAGCAAGGATAGGCAGTTTTTTCCTAAGTTTTTCTAGGTCTCAGTCTTTGCTCATAAGGGCCTAAAATGCCTCCCTCTGTCCCCTTCCTGTCCTGTCATACTTCCTTGCCCTATCTTAGGGCAGTCGCTAGGCCCTCCGCCTCTAGGAAGTCTACCTTGATTTCCCAGCTAGTCCTCTGGGGCCCCTCTCCATTCAGAGGCTGCCATCCTTACCCCATCCTTTTGCCCCAAACAGTTACTTTTCTTTAAGCAGGCAAATCCGGTCTCTCCAATGGGCTCTAAGAATGCATGTGGGAGCAGGACTGGACCTCATCCATCCTGGTTGCTCCTCGGGGCCCAGTTCTGACCAGAGCTGCTCGGTCTACCCTCCTCTCCCTCTCCTACTGCTCTAGCCTCCCCGTTCTCTCTCTCAGCCCCAGCCTTTTTGTGTTTCTTCTTCCCCATCACTTCTGCCTGTCTCTGCATGTCTGTGTGTCTGTCTTTCCTGCTTCATTACAAAAAAATATTTGAGGTAGCCCAAGGGAATATGATTAAACTTAATTAATGATACATATGAAGTATAAACAAATCATAATGTAAAAATAAAAAAGTAAAATATGAATACCATGGAAACCATAAATTAAAAGAGTCAGGATGGCGGGGAGGGGGTTGATTTAGAATGTGGACATAAGATCCTATTATGGTTTCTGTGAGCACTGGTGATTATTGAATGTGCTTTGTGCTGGGCTCTGAACTTTATGTTCATGATCTTATGTCATCCTTTCAATAGTATACTCCCATTTTATAGATGATGACACAGGGCTCAGAGAGGTTCACAGTCTTGGCCAAGGTCACACAGCCAACATAGGACAGAGCAGGTATTTGAGCTGATGTACTGTCTGGCCTTGGACAAGCCCATCTGTAGCCTGTACCAAGGAGTGATAGGCTCACCAGGGGCTGCAGCAGTCAGGGGAGGTGTTGGGTAGCAGAATGCTGGGAAGGGTCGAGAGGGGATTAAGAGGAGGGTGACCCTGACCAACCCAGGAATATCAGGAAGTAGATGAGGAGTGATGGAGGTCATAATGGAGAGCAAGGGGCAAGGCCAGGTCATAGATCTAGGTTCTCAGAAGTGGGGAGGGGGGAGAGCATGCAGACCCATCCAGGGGGTCCTCAGAGAAGAGATCCCAACTGGCAGGGCGGCCCGGGCAGCCCTGATTACAGGAAGCGGAGCCCTGTACTCCCCCTCCCCCCATGGCAGGCAGGGAGAGGAGAAACAGCCTTGTTTTAGGGCACACCTGGCTGCCCCACCAGGCTGGGCATTGGGTTTCAGGAGCACTCGATAACATGACCGGGGCAGTCCCCTGGGGAGGGGGCTGTGTACCCCTCTCTGCCTGTATCCAGTGCCCGTTACTGGCCGCCCACCAAAAAACTACTTACTTTCCTGAAAGGAAGTGAGTACACAGTACACCTGTGTGGTGTCGGGGACACCGGGACAAACAGCTGCTGAATTAAGTGGCTGGACTGAGCTGAGGATGATGGGAGGACAGGGTGGGGGGCATGAGGGATTGGGTCCAGGAAATAGAAGAGAAAGTGTCTTGTCTCAAGGGGTGCACCGAAAGGCTGCGTTTACGACATAGAAACAGGATCACTTCCTTGCCCCTGTCTGGGGTGTCAGTCTTGGAAAATCTCTTAGTGAGGTGGGTTTAAAAACCTTGGCTGAAATTAATGACTTGGGCCAGAGGAGAAGCGGCTAGGAGATACAGCTGCCCTTGGCTTGGACAGACAGAGTTCAGACGCTGATGATTCAGCTATTGTTCATCTTAACCCGTTCTCACTCATGCCAGCCTTTCAGGCCTCTGAAGAACTGGCTGCAGAGCCCAGTTTATTTAGCATGAGGAATCCAGTTTCCTACCATGGTTCAAAGTTCATGTCTGCTTAAAGTGACCGCTCGCTTAGCAGCTGTGTGACATGGGGCAAGATTCTCAGCCTTGGTGTCTCCATTCTTCAATGAAGGCAATAATCAAACTTGCAACATGGAGTTGCGGTGCAAATTAAATGTCTAGCATGCAGTAAGAACTCAATACATGCTAGCCACTATAATAATTATTTCTGCAGTTTGGAAGCAAATGGCTGCCACTGAATTTTCAAGAGGTCAGCTTTCTCGGCCTGTGACCTGCTATCAGAAAGAATCCATTTATGCCATGGAATGAGCCCTGGGCCTCTACCAGGAGACCCTGATTCCCATTCTGGCTACTTCTCTGATGGCTGTGTGACTTTGGGCAAGTCCTTTTCCCTCTCTGGGCTTCAGTTTTTTCATCTGGGGAGTGAAGGAGTTGGACCAAAGGACCTTCTCAGCCTGATAGGTCTGTGATGTTCCTTGAAGGTTGCCTATAGAGTGGCCCCGGGGAGGGGTTAGCTGGCAGGAGGGGTCCTAAGCTGTAGGGCTGATTCCAGTGGGAAAGGTGATTGGAAAATCTTCCTCTTAGCGTAACTCCCCAGACCCCTGGTGGGTCTTCACCCACCCTGCATGCTTTGTTCAGAGTTGGGGGGATGACTCATTGCCATGCCCTGAAGAGGCTTAACCTGTACACGAACACACACAGAGTGCACTCCCACTGGGCATGGGGACATGCACACACGTACACAACTAACACACATGTGCACACACATGCACAGAACTGCTCCCATGGCCTGTGCAAAAACCACAGCCCTGCACTCACCTAGGTGTGCTGTGGTTGGTGGTTTCAGAACACCTGGATGTAGCATTGCCAGGTATAGCAAATAAAAATACAGGATGCCCAGATAAATCGGGAAAAGAGCTCTAATGGTTGAATTTTTAAACTTACTGACAAATACTGAATATTGGGCATTTTCCCTGTCAGACCATATAGGAGGCAGGACATATTCAGCAAATGTAGGGTGGGTCCTGTGTGTACAGGATGGGTCCTGTGTAATTGGAAGGAAAACTTTCTGGCCTGGAGACAGAGCAGTTCATCTGCAATGCTTTCAGGTTGAGGGCTTGGGGGAAAAGGGAGAAAACAAAGGGAAAGGTCCCGGGCAGGGGGTCAGGCTTTGTTGGGGAAGGGGCCTGGCTGCATTGTCTTCCACAGGCAATGTCCTTTCCTCCCTCACTGGTCAATGCCCAGTGTGTGCTCACCACGCCATCAGCCTATTGTTTTGGGGGTGGCTGCTGCTATTCCAGGGTGGCACTGACTTAGGGAAATACTACTTTGTCAGGAAGAAGGGAGAGTGAAAAGGATCCAACTCAGATGCCATTTCAACCCCAACAGGCGCCTAAGCTAGGGATAGCCTTCTTTCTGATTCTTTGTTCATCAGCCCTCTGAATGGGCAGGAACCGTCCCCACTTTGCAGATGAGCACACTGAGGCCAAGGGAAATTCTACCTGGGCCTCTTGGGTGTTTGCTGTGGAACTAGAAAGAGGCCACTAGCCCCTAGCTGAGCCCAATCAGGACTGGGCAATCCTGGCTTGTGGGGCTTCAGCCTGCCCAGGATTCAGGGGGCGGGGGAGAGCTGCAATTAATGAGCACCACTGTATGCAGGGCACCAACCATGTTGTGTGGCAAAGCTGAGGCTTGGGGAGGGTGCATTGGCCAACCTACTTCTCTACCCACTCATTGATCCTCCTGGATCAGAACAGAGAGGGGCAGTCCCCATCGCAGGCATCTCAGAGGTATGACCTGCCTCCAATCTCACCATTGGGAGGGGTGGTGGACATGGCTTTGGGGCCTGCAGGCTTGGGTGCAAATTCCTGCTTTGTTTCTTTCCTTGGGCAAGTCACAGCTCTCTGCTCCTCATCTGTAAAGTGGGAACAATAGCACCTGATAGGGTTGTTGTAAAATTGAGTTAACACAGGTAAAATGCTTTGCCCAGCGCACAGCACATAGTAGGGAGTCAGGAGATGATAGTTCTTGCTTTATTAATGCTTATCCAGAGTGATGCTGTAACTACATTCCTTTCATGCACATTTATAGCACAGCTTCAATAAACCAGGCACTGTGCTAGGGACCAAGGAGGTCCCCAGGGAAAGTACTGAGTGCTTCTTGTTCCCTAGGAGCTGTAGACAGTCTGGGTGAGGAATGAAGCAAGTGCAAACGATAAATTTAGTGAGCAAGGTAAGTTGTTGGTAGGTGGAAGTTACGTGGCTTGGTCTTAAAAGTGTAGGACAATTTTGAAAAAGAAGGCTGTGGTGGTCAGGGGAGGCTTTCTGGAGGAGGTGAGGTTCAGGCTTTGGTCCTGGTTTGCTCCTGGCCCAGTGTGTTCTGTTCAGGCCTCACAGGAATGTGTCCTTAGTGAGGTCCTGGCCACGGGCCCAGGGGTCCGGCAAAGGGTCCTGAGTGGAAGAAGCAGCAGCAAGTGACCAGGGGAGAAGAAGCAAGTCTCCACGGCCAGGCTGCAGTTTGGAAGCGTTGAACCTCAGCTGTTCACCTGCTCTAGACCTCCTGCAGCCCAGCAGAGAGGAGACAGGTAAGATCCAGGGGTTTGCCATCTTGTGGCTCTGAGAAGCAGAGGTCCAGCCCTCCCACTGTGGGCTTTGTCCCACCACACAGGGGCGGGGAAGAGCCTCTGCTTGTCTCAGGGATTCTATCTGGTTTTTATTTTCATTTGTAGCAGTGACAAATGTTACTGCAAAAACAGAAAAAGGCAAGAGTAACATACCTCCTTCTGGAACAAACGTTCCATCGCTTCATGTCCTTGCTGCCTGGCTGATGGAACTTGACATTCCAGGCTCATTAGAGCAGGAGTCCTTTACAGGGAGCGGCTTGCTGGGGGGAGGTCTCAAAGGGGCTTTAACTTCGGTGTCAGTGAGAAATTGGCTTCCAGGGAGCAGCTGTCTGGCTGGGCTGCCCCTCACCCTGAAGCTCCCCATTCTGTTCCGTGAAGGCCAGCCAGGCTCTGTGTCACCTTCTCCAGGGAGGAGGTCCTTCCAGGGGCCTGGAGGCCAGCCATGGGCCACCCTCCCTCTTCCATCTCCCAGGTCAAGACCCTGGATTGTGGAAGCGATCTCAGTCAGTCCTACTCCCACAATTCGCATGTGGGGAAACTGAGGCTCAGGGAATGGAGGGGTTTGCTCAACGTCACTCAACATATCAGGAAAAGAGAGGCTGCAGATAAGAGCCTGGGCTCTGACAGCAGAAAGATGAGGCTTTGAGGCTTGCCCTGTCCCTCACTGCCTCTGTGACCCTGGACACAAATGCTCTCATCTCACAAGACCACACAGGGGACTGAGCAAATACATCCAAAGTGCCTAGCACTGTGCCTGGCATAGACGGAGGGCACGAGTCGGGCTAGTTATCGCTATTCTTCTCCCTCCTCCTGCTCCTCCTCCTCCTCCTCCTCCTCCTCCTCCTCTTCTTCTTCTTCTTCTTCTTCTTCTTCTTCTTATTATTATTATTATTATTATTCATGAAGCCCAGACCTCCTGATTAGCAGTGCGGTCCATTAGTTCACCAAGGGCCTTTTTTCCTGCCTTGGTAAGTTGCCCAGCAAAAGTCAGACACAGTAGCTCTGCTCTGGCTTTGTCCTATGGCATGAAGCTATTAATAAATGGCAGAGGTCTCCCAAGACCAGGCCACAGGGAGGCAGAGCTTCAGCAGGAAGAAAAATGTGCCCTGTGGGCAGCAGCGTGTGTCATTATTGTCATCGCCCAGCGTAGATGGGCTACAGAACATCCCCACTGAATGAATGAATGATGGAATGTTTGCCTGTTGACTTCTCCAGCTCTGCCTGCCAGAGCTCGCCTCTCAGGCAGAAAGCACGAGCTTTGGGGCAGCTGGCCTGTTTCTTCATCTGCAAAAGGGGGACTAAGGCTATTGAGCCTCATTCCACCTTCACCTGCACAGCTGTGCAACTCCTTCCGCTGCCCTTTGGACCAACAGGAGACATATAACTGCTCCCATTGTGCAGGCGAGGAAACTGAGGCCCTGAGAGGGTAAGTGACTTGCCCAAGTGATCGTCAGGGCAGCCAGGGCCACAGGCCAAACGCCCAGGCTGCCCGGCCAGTCTTCGCGCTGTCCTGGTGCTTCCCGTTTGGCAGGCTGAAAAGAGTGTGGATGAAACGAAACAAGCCAGCAGCTCCTCAGCCCCTCTTTTACCTGCCCTGGGGATCAGTTGCCTTTTTCTCTTTTAAGGCAGAAGCAGCCCTTTAGGTTGAGAGTGCATTGGGTTTCCAGCCCACGGATCCAAGTCAGGCTTTAAGCCCAGCTCCAAGGAGAAGAGGAAAGGTCCCCAACCAGAGGATGGGCAATGTGGGCAGGGGGCTACGACCCCAGGCCGGCGGCCCTGTTTAGGCTGGATTCCAGGTACGATGTGTGCACTTGCCTGCCTGATACCTCTCACACGGCCCTGGACAAACAGCTTTCACCACCTGGCTAGGTGTCCTGGTGGGTAGGGTTTAATGAACTGGCTGCAGAGAACTCAGTGGGCAGGAGCTATTCTTCCAGGCCTACCCCGGAACACACCTCTGCCCTGGTGGGGGCTCTGAGTTTGGTGTTTTGGGCTAACCTGCTCCTTGTACATCTATTTGGAATCAGCAAGGCCGCCCTCCCCTGTCCCCCGCCACCCTGAACATTTTATCGGCTTCTTTTGAATGAGGAGTTTTAACAGCCTGCTGTGCAAACATGGAAGCCTTTAAGGAGAGAGAGTAAATGAAGTCAGACAGGGGGAATGTGCAGGGGAGAACGGAGGAAGCCCCAAGCTGGGTTTTGGCACAGGGCATGATTATGTTAGTGACAGCAGGCTGTATCTTCTAGGACAGGAACCCCCACCCCCACCCCGTGGATTACAAAACACTTTGTCCACATAATTCTACTGCAACCAAATGACTACCGTAAGAGGCAGTGATGGTTTCTTTGCCTTATTATCTTGATTTTACAGGTGGTGAAACTGAAGCTCAGAGAGGTGCTGAGACTTGCTCAAGATCACACAGCAAAAAACAGGCAGGGCTGGGATTCCAGCCCAAGCCTGGTGTTCTCTTCCTGACACCACAGTATTCCCCCCAAAGTCTCTGTTTTCCATTTTCGAGTTAAATGTTAGTGGTGGTGCCGTAGGAGGTGCAGCTGAAGCTCTGGCCACATCCACAGCGGCCCCCTTCCCCCTCTTTGTGTGACCACTCACCAGCCTCTGTGTGCTTTGCTTCTAATGGCTCTCACCTGCAACCTGCTCCTGAAAGCTACCTTTGATCTGTTGGAGCCATTTGCCCAGGCAGAGGGCTCAAAGTGCCTGAGAGTTAACTGGGGTGGTCCATAGCCTACGACTGACGAGCCAGAACATGAAAGCCCAGCTCCCTCTCCTGGAAGCAGGACCAACACCGACGATACTCCAGATCCTGTGGGATCAAGCTGGTGCTGGGACTTCACCTGGGATGGTGCCCTGGGTCCATTTGGCCATGGCCCAGTGGGTGTCGTACAAGTTGAGGACACGGATTTCATTGTAAAAGTCAGTGGCCCCCACAGAGTGTTCATCTCCAGCCCCCCTGCCCTGGGACACCACGCTGCTCACCCACTTTCCTCTGTGTTTGATGCTTTCCGGCCTGGGACCTGCATGAGGCCCATTTCTTTCTGGGGCCATGATAAACCCCACAAGTGGAGAGCACTTTACAGTTTGCAAAGCACTTTTCACAGCCATTTTCTCATATAGTCCTCCCAACAACCCCACCAGGTCAGCCATGGGGGTGTGGTTGCCACCACTTTACAAATAGTAATCCAAGGCTTGTTGGGGTGGGGGGAAGGTGGTTTGTAGACTTGTTCAAGGCCACACTGACTGGTAAATGGCAGCAGAGCAACACCAAAATCCCTCAGGCACTATAGCCTGGTCAAGTACTGTCAGTTTCAGGCAGGTTGAGCATCATGAATATTCCAGTGGGCATTGTAAATGGAAAGCTGGGTCCAAGGCCACATGCCTGGATGTATCCTTTTAATTTAGGAATATTAACCTTAAAAGTGCTTCCAATTTACATCGAATTTTTTAAAAAGATCACTCCCTGTTTGGTTTTCAGTCGTAGGTGAAAACCAGGAGGTTGGGGGAAGGGAGAAGGGGAAATGACACTGAGCATAGGTGAGTCGGTCCCCTCCCTGGCCAGCTCATTCTTCCCCCCAGCCTCCCCCAACCCTAAATGCCTTCACAGCCCAGGTGCCCCTGGACAGGTAGGCAGAGGTCATATTTCAGTCCAAGGTGTTTCAGGGCAACAGCCCCTTTAGTCAAGATGACAAAGGTATTTATTACAGGAAATCTCCATAAGGATTATCTCTGCTTGTTGAGGAGACAGCAGTCAGTGGACGTCCGAGGCTGATCTGCAAGGGCCTGCTGAGGCAGCAGGGACATTCCTGCGGAGATGGAACTGCTCTTCCCATTCGGAAGCTGTGAACAGCACAGACCCGGGGTTGGGGCAGGGAGATTTATACTCTGCACTTGTGATCGGCTGTCCTCTCAATGTTGGGAAGGAACACCTGCAATGTTTGACTAGACTTTCAGGAAAAATAAACCTGTGGTCCCCTGGACACACCCACCCACACTCTTTGTGAAGCCTCACCTTGGTTTTCTTCCAGTGCAGTGTTAAAATGTGAATTGCCTGGACGAAAAGTTTCCAATACGTGCCTGCTGGGGGAATTTGTTGAAAAAATATAGATTCGCAGGTTCCCTCTCAGTCTGATTCAGTAGGTGGGGAGGAGGTGATGTGAAAAAGCTCTAGTTTTAACAAAACCACACTTAATTCTTATAATTAGATCAATCTGGCAGGTGTGGACCAGTGCTTCTCGAACTATAGCAGGTATGTGAGTCAGCTGGAGGGCTGGTTAAGAACAGGGTGCCAACCCAACCGCCTTACCTGGGCCTGAGAATTTGCATTTCCAACACACTCTCAGGTGAGGTGATGGCTGCTGGTGTGGGGGCAACACTTTGAGAGCCACTGGTGTAGGCAGACCTGTAAGCCAGGGTTAATCTGTCTAAGCCTCAGTTTCATCATCTGTAATGTGGGGTTGGTCATAATATCTACCTCTTAAGGGCTGTTCTGAGGATTAGCTGTGTTAATATTTGAAAAGCACAGCAGTATCTGCAACATGGTAAGTTAGTATGATGTAAGTGTTTGTTAAAGATAAAATAAAATGCCAGTTTAGGTTATAGGTTTCTGTTCTCGTGCATTCGGCAGCTGCTTCCTTGTGGATAGCATGCTTGGTAGGGGCAGGCTCTGTCTAAGTGGCTCATCCCTGCTGGGTCCCCAGCTCATAGTGCATTGCCTGGTGCATCGTAGGTGTTCAATGAATTTGTTTAATGGATGGATGGATGGATGAGTGGGTGGATAGACAGAAGGACAGACAGGTAGATGGAGCCTGGGTCACTCACTAGTCTCTCCCAGGTGACCACAGCAGTTTCCTGACAGACTTTCCCACCTCCATTCTTGGCCTCCATTCTTCAACCCATTTTCCCCATAGCAGCTGCAGAGATGGGTCTAAAAACCCAGGGCTGATCCTCTCACTCCCTTGCTTAAAACTTCTTCCGTTGCACATTCTTCTAATAATTGTCTTCTCTGGACTGCGTGTAGACCAAACTCCATGATTTTGAATTTAATTCATGTATCCATTCAAAAATAATCAAAGCCGTGTGACTGCCAATCAGATTTGCTGATTAGGAGGAGATACGTGCTAATACAATGGCGGCTCAAAGCAAAGAAACCTGATGTCTTACTGAACTATGCAGATTTACCTTGGGTAAGTGTATGGTTCCTGCTAAGCTGCTGGAATTGCTGGACAGAGCTCATAGATACACTGTCCTCCTAAATGCCAACTCGGACTCTCAGGGGTCAGGACTGCCTGATGGGGAAACCAGGTGATTAGGGGGGAAAATGCAAACTTCTTAGCCTGGAGTATGAGTTTCACATACTTGGCCTGATCCTTCCTTTTGAGTTTTGTCTCTTGCTGCCTCCCTCTGGTTGTCTGGTCATGGGTGTCTCCTTGACCAGGTGGGAGCTCCGGCAGGGTCAGAGTCTAGGCCAGCACAGCGCATGCTCAGAAACTGTGGACTCAATGAACAGGGCTGCGTAGTGTAGAAGAGATTTACTTTTAAAAGGTCTTTCCAGATTATTTTTCTCATACTTGTAATTTGAGTTTTCCACATTTTAATGCACAGGTGACCTTTATGAAGACTCTCTATGGTTTCTATATCTCGGTATTCATCCACATATAATAGGGTGCTAAAATGTTACTCACCAGGAGGTTGGAAAAGCGTTGACGAGGCCAGGACCATGGATCTCTTTGAAGGGAGTAGTTGGAATGTGGTACATTTCCCATTTCACAACCTTTTCTGCCCTGCCCTCCCTTTATTGCTGCCTCAGGAGGTGGCATTTCCTCTTTACTTCAAGCCAAGGCAGACAGCGGGACCACTCAGAAAGCTTGACATATATCTACTAGAATTGGAGGCCTGGTTGTACGAGCATTTCCATAAGACAAGGGGACCTGCAGTTGCTGGTGGGGCAATGTAACTCTAACTGTGACTATCTGAATGGGGGGAACCTTGGAAAACCCAGGGGATGTGGTGTCCTAAGTAGCAGGAGAAGTTCCCGGTAGAGGAATCTCAGAAAAACCCAGAAAAAAAGCCTTCGAGAGAAAGAGTGAGCTTTGAACATCCACAGAGCCAGCAGCTTGTGATTACATCTGAAAGAGGAAATCCTCTTCTTCCTCCTCCCCTCCAAACCCAGAGGGCTCCCAGGTGGGTGGGGATAAGGGGAGAAGATGCACAAGACCGGGAAATGGAGGGGCCACCATGTCATCGTGGCCCATGGCAGGCCTCCCTGGCTAAAGCCGGCCGACATTGGGTGAGAGTACAGAGTGAGTAATTATAACCCTGAGCCTGACATTTTCTTACTTCAACGAGACTGTGCTTGCAACTGAAAGTGACCACAAGACTGTTTGTTATCTAAGAGTGACTAGAAAAGTGATGGGACCTGGTGAGATTTTTATCCGAGGGCAAAACACCCTGCAGAGCTGGTGTGAAGGGACAGTTGGGCTTGGCAGGGGGGAGTTTGGAGAAAGTTGTTCAAGACTGTGGTAATATAACTACATTTACAGAGACATATGAAAACATATTTACATAAATCCACATCTATAACACAGACGTACATCAATATATGTACATACATGTATCCATAGGTTCGAACTACCATTTTTGAGAATCCATTACCGCACGAGTTCTAAGCCAGGCATTTTTACATACATTAGCTTTAATCCTCAAATAAGATAAATATCATCACTATTTTACAGATGATAAAACTGAGGATCAAGGACGTGATATTTTTTACCCTAAGACCACATAGCAAGTAAAAGACCTACAAGTCAAACCTACGTCCCCTCTTTCATTCAGGCTCTATCTGTGGCTTCCCTACTGTGTGCCAGCCCTAAGCTGGGTCTGAACCCAGGGGCCAGGTCTTATCCATGACCTGTGGATCTGTCAGTTCTTGTGTCTATCCAGAGATTTCTCTCTATGAATGGATAGGTCGTGATTAATTGATGTGCTATTGGCTCAGGCTAAAGGATTCCCTCTTGTTTTTAGCTTGGTCAGGTCTCAGGTAGCTTCTGAAAACACAAAGTCACATGGCTAAGGCACATGGAGAAGGTGACAGAGTTGTGGAAGCCTTGGGAACCAAAATGGTACTGGGGGTGGGGGTGCAGGTGGGCATGGCATAGAGACCAAGCTCACAGCTCAATGATTTGGTAAAATCGGTCCATTTGTCCTGGCTGAATTTGAGGGTAAACACATCTCCCTTCTTCCTCCCTTCTGGCCCTCCTTGCATGCTGCCCATGTGGTCAAGAGAAGTCCTTTATCCCTGGAGCAGTCACCTGCTGGGGACACACTCAACCCACATACGGCACTGAGGGAGGTACCTAAATCTGGTCTTCCCAAAGCTGAATGTAATCCCATCGAATGGTCCTGGGGGGTGGGGGTGGGGGTGAGGGGAGAGGGCCGGTATGTGGCCATACAGCCTGTGCCCTTGGATTAATGCTCTGCTGGTGTCATCTTGACATTCTTTGAATAAGGTGCCCTGCCCTGCCTTTTCATTTTGCACTGAGCCCTGAAAATTATGTAGCTGATTCTGCTGGGGGGTTGGGGGCACCTCTGTCTGCCATACCTGTGTGTCCTCCACAGCACCCAGCACCATGCAAATTCAGCCTGGACTCTGTGTGTGTGAAATTGCTAAACATACAGAACTAGGCCTGGGCTGTCGTTTGTGGTTGATGTGGGGTTGGCGTGGCAGGATGGAGAGGCGTGTATGTGTCTCATAGGAAGGGACCTAGTGTTCAGGGTTCTGACCAAAGGCAAGAAAAACAAAAATCCACTATTAACTGGGATCTTGGTCAGGAAGTTCCTCTTCTCAGCTAAAGGGAGAAATTACTCCCCTCATTCCTACACCAGAGATGAACCCCGAGAACAAATACACAGAACCAGACATCTGGTCATAAAACCATGAAAACAGAGAGAAGCCATCCCCTTGGGTAATAAGTAATTAGCAGCAGGTATTTTACTAAAAGGATCGGAGGGATGTGACGCTTCCTCAGCAAAGCGATTGACAGAACTGGCACTTGCAGTGACTCTGAACAAGCACACAGGCAAGGACAATTAATGTTCTGCCAACCCCAAGGGTCCTGTGTACCAGGCGACCAGCCATCTGTACAGCTTGGCTGACCGGGAAAGCAGAAATCAAGCCATGTATTTATAACAGAGGGAATGTAATACAGGGAATTTGTCACCCAGGTGATATGGCAGAGCCCAGAAGCCAGAGTTCAGTGACATAACTCAGAGATTAGTCAGAGCAGGAAGCCACTCCCACCTGAAGCTGGAGCAACAAAGGGGTGGGATGGTGCTGCGGGAGCCCAGTGTGATCTGGAGTCAGGTAGGCCTGCTCAGTGACACGGAGCTATGCAGGGGCTGCTGCTGGAGGAGATACCCCAGGCAGAGAGGTAGGAGGAGAAAAAGTCCCGGCTTCACCCCCGGTGTCTCCTGCCGTGCTCCCCAATCTCTCACCAGCGCCTCCCGCTGGCCGACGCCGGAGTCTGGGAAATGCAGCCTGGTGGGAGATCTCTGCTGTGATAGGAAGCATCTCCATTCCCTTCTGCCAAGTGTCTGTTCAAATCTTTTGCCTGCTCTCTCACCTCATTGGGTTGTTTGTCTCCTTATTGAGTAGTGAAAGTTTTTTTTTTATATATCTTCTGGAGGCATGTTCTTTGTGAGACATGTATATTGTGAATCTTTTCTTCTAGTCTGTGGAGTGCCTATTATTTTTCTTAATTGTGTCTTTTGAAGAGCAGGCTTTTTAATGTTGACCAAATCTTATTTTTTCTCCTAGAAATGTTGTAATCTTAGCTTTTATGCCCAGGCCTAATGATCCATTTTAAGCTTTTTTTTGTGTGTCTAGTGTGAGCTATAGGTCAAGATTCCTTTTTTTTTTTTTTTGTATATGCATATCTACTTATTCCAACACCATTTGTTGATGAGACTATTCTTTTCCCCATAGAATTAGCTTGGTGCCTTTGTGAAAATCAATTGATCATTATATGTAGTCTATTTCTGGATTCCATGTTTAGTCTTACTCTAATATCCCACTGTCTTTTTTTTTTTTTAAGACTTTATTGGGGAATTGGGGCAAGGAACAGCATTGGGGAACCGGGGAAGGGGAACAGACAAGTTGTTGTCCTTTTGTTCTTCAGTCTACTTGTGGAGGACATCGCTTCACTGGCCCATGTTGGTATCATCATTGTGCTCTTCCTGGGTGAGGCAGATAGGTCGCCAGCCTCTGGACGGCGACTCACAGAGGCTCTTGGCAGCTCACACCGGCTGCCAGCCACTCAGCCTGGCTGTTGAGCACTCACTGTAGCCTATGGCAGCCCACTGCAGCAGGGGCTGCATCTATGCTGTTCCAGGGGACTCACAGCAGCCCAGCTCCAGGTGGAGCTGTTGTTCACCATCTTAGCTGTAGAGGGCAGTGTCACTGGCCCTCATATGTGAGATCCGAACCGGGGCCACTGGAGTCCCAAGCCAGCTCTTAACCAACGCGCCACTTGGCCGCCACGCACTGTGTTAATTACTGTAGTTTTCTAGTAAGTCTTGAAATCAAGTAAGGCAATTCCTTCAACTTTATTCTCCATAGTCAAAGTTCTTTTTGCTATTCTAAGTCTTTTGCATTTCCATATAAATTTTAGTCATCAGCATGTCAATTTCTACAAATATGCCTGTTGGAAGCCTTATTGAGATTGTATTCAATCTGTAGATTAATTTGGGATGAATTAACATTGTAATGATATTGAGTCTTTCAACTTGTGAACATGGTATTGTCCTCAATTTATTTAGTTTCTTTCAGAAGTTATTAATTTATTTCAGCAATGTTTTACAGGTTTCAGTGTAGAGGTCTTACAGATATTGAAACTTTTATTCTAAAGTGGTCTATGGTTTTTTGATGCTGTTGCAAGTTTAATTATTTTTAAATTTAATTTTCTGTTTCCTGCTAATACAGTTGATCTTTGTATATTAATTTTGTATCTTGTGACTTTGATAAATGCTTTATTAGTTTTCATAGTTGTTTCATAGATTTATTAAGACTTTTACCTAAGCAACAATGTTATCTGCAAATAGAGATTCCTTTCATATGCTTTTATTTCTTTTTATTGCTTTATTGCACTGGTTAGGATCTCTAGTACAATATTGAATAGAAGTACTAAGAAAGAGAGAGAGAATGAGAGAGAGAGAGAGAGAGAGAAACTTGCCTTTTTCTTGGGCTTAAGCAGAAAAGGTTCAACTATCTCACCATTAAATACAATTATAGCTGTGAGATTTTTCATGGATACCATTTATTGGGTTGAGGAAGTTTCCATCTAGTCTTAGTTTGCTGAGAATTTTTTTTAATTGTAAGTTTTTAATCATAATTGTCTTGGATTTTGTTAAATGGTTTTTTACATCTATGAGATAAACTTTTCTCCTTTATTCTGTTAATAATGATCTCCTTTATCTTGTAATGAATTCCAAATTGAAAACAAAACAAAACCTTTCAACCCTACTTGATCATAATATATTACTCTTTTAAAATAGTGCTGTATTTGATTTGTTAATATTTATCAAGAATTTTTGGATCTATGTTCATGAGGGATATTAATCTGTTTTCTATTCTTGTAATGTCCTTGTCTGGTTTTGTTATTAGATAATGTTGTCGTCATAGAATGAGTTGGTAAGTGTTCCTTCCTTAATTTTTCTGAAATTGTGTAAGATTGATATTAATTGTTCCCTAAGTGTTTGTTAGAATTTATTAATGAAGTCATCTGGGTCTGTAATTTTGTTTAGTAGGTTTTGTTCTTATTGTGAATTCAATTTCTTTAGTTGATCTAGAAATCAAATTTTCTCTTTATTCTTGCATAAGTTCTGGTAATTTTTGTTTTTCCAGGAATATTTCCATTTCATGCAGATTGCTGAATTTCTAGGCATAAAGTTGTATATAAAATTCTGTTATTTCCTTATCATCCTTTTAATATCTATAGGATCTGTATTGATGTTCCCTCATTTATCGGTCTTAGAAATTCATGTGTTTTTCCTTGTTCAATCTACATAGAGAGGTTTATCAATTTTATGGACCTTTTCAAATAACCAGCTTTTGATTTCATTGCTTTTCCCCATTATTTTAAAAAAAATTTATTTCATTGATGTTCACTTCTATGTTTATTTTTCCTTCCTTCTATGAACTTTGAGTTTAATTAGATCTTCTTTAATTTGTAAACTTATAGATAATTTATTTTGAGACTTTTTTCCTTTCATAATATAGTTATGAATTTCCCTTTAACCCTCTGTCGGGCGCAACTGATCTCACAGATTCATTGCACACAAATTTTCAAATATCTAACAGTTAAGTATCGTGACTCATCACTTCCGTATCTTCCCCCTCTATTGTAACCTATCGCCAGTCATGCTTGTGACTTAGTACAGTAAAGACATATTTCATATTTGAAAACTTGTGTGCAGTGAATCTGTGAGATCAGTTGCACCCCATGGAGGGTTAAGTGTCATTTTAACTGTGTATTACTGATTTTGATATGTTGTATTTTTATTAACATTCAGGTTGAATTTTTTTTTTAACTTCTTGTGATTTTTAAAAATCTATAGATTATTTAGAAATGTGCTCATTTTAAATATTTGGGAATTTCCAGATATCTTTTAATTTCTAATTTAACTCTAAGAGCATACTCTACATAATTTTCAATCCTTTTACAATTTTTGAGATTGACCTAGTATTTGGTCTATCTTAGTGAATATTCCATGAACACTTGAAAAGAATGTGAATTCAGCAGTTGTTGGGGGTTAATGTTCTATAACTACTAATTAACTCTAGTTGGCTAATAAAGTTCTTCAGATATTCTGTATCATTACTGATATTCTACTTGTTCTATTAATTAATGAGAGAGAAGTGTTGATTATCTATTTCTCCGTTTAGTTCTGTCAGCTTTTGCCTCGTGTAATTTGAAGCTGTTATTAGGTACATACACATGTAGCATGGCTATGTCTTATTGGTGAATTGGTCCCTTTATCATTATGAAATGTCTCTCTTTATGTGAGGCAACATTATTTGCCCTGGAGTCTAGTTTATCTGATGTTAACATTGCCACTCTAGCTATCTTATGGTTATTGTTGTCATGCTACATCTTTTTCTATGATTTTACTTTTAATCTATCTGTGTCTTTATATTTAAAGTGTGTTTCTTGGACAGAATATAGTTGGGTCTTAACATTTTTATTTAGTTTGACTGTATATGCCTTTGAACTGGTGTGATTATTCCATTGAAATTCAATGTAATAATGATGTGGTTGGATTTAAGTTGCTATCTTACTCTCGCTCTCTCTTTTTTTGTTCCTTATTCCTGATTTTTCTTGGATTAGTTGAGTCATTTTTATGAAATGACTTTATGTTGTCTTCTCTATTGGCTTATTAGCTATACCTCGTTCTTTTCTTTTTGTTTTCTTTTCCTGGTGATTGCTTAAAGGTTTATAATATGCATCTTTAATTTTATCAAAATCTACTTTCAAACAATATTATATAACTTCAGTGATAAATTTTATAACTATATACTTCTATCTCCTGTCTTTTGTGCTACATTGTCACATATCATTTTTTTTTAAAGTATAATTTCCATTTTATTTTTTCCCCCAGAGAGTATTTCTTAGGTCCTTAAGGACTTAGCTCTTTACATGGGCTTCAGTGGAGGTCGTGGAGCAGCACCCACAGGTCTAAGTCGGGTGGGGCTGTTCGGTCCTTCCTGACTACCTTGCTGTGAAGGCACAACTCACACAGTAACGTAGTTTCACATACAGTTTGGGAAGCACATAGGAGGCAAAGACACTCGCTTGGGAAATGTCTCTAATGGCTGCGGCCTCTACCATGTTTCGAACGTTGAACTTCTTAATGGCCTTGCCCTCGGGCACACATTGGGCGCAGTTGGTGCAATGAATGGGCTACACGTGACGGTGGCCCTTTTTGGCACAACCGTTCCTTTTTTTCTTGGTCATCTTGGAAGTGATGACCCAAGAGACCATTGTCACATATTTCACTTGTATATGTATTATAAACCCCACAATATGGTGTCATTCATTTCTTTTAGTCAATTATCTTTTAAGGATTGAAAATGAGAAAAAAATGTGCTTATCCACATATTTACCATTTCTGGCCTCTCCATTCCTTTATGGAGGTAGATCTAAGTTTATATCTGGTATCAAGTTCCTCCAGCCTAAAGAAATTCCTTCATTATTTCATGATAGTAAAGATCTGCTGGCTATTTATCATTTTAGCCAACTTATTTTCAGCACTTAAAAGCTGTTATTTCCTTTGTTGCATTTTTCTTATAAGGGGTCAGCAGTCCTTCTTACTTTGTTCCTCTGTAAGTCTTGTTTCTCTACTTTTAAGATTTTCTCTTTATTTATTTGCTTTTAGGAATTTTATTATGATGTGGCTTTGTGTGGTTTCCTTTGTTTCATCCTGCTTGGGATTCATTGAGATTCTTGGATCTGTGAATTGAATGTTTCATCAAATCTAGAAAAATTTCAGCCATTTTTTCTTTCCATGTTCCCCACCTTTCCAAATCTGGAATTCTAATTATATGCATGTTAGACTGCTTCAGTGTTGTTCTGCAGGTCACTGAGGCTCTTAATTTTTTGCAGCCTTTTTTTTTCTCTCTTTGTTCATCAGGTTAGATGGTTTCTGTGGTCCTGTTTTCAAGTTTACTTACCTTTTTTTTGTTGTGTCTAATCTGCTGCTAAGTTTGTTTGTTTAATTATTTATTATTTTTTACTCATTTCGGTTACTCAAGTTTATTTCAACAATCACCTGAGGGCTGCTCTGCCAAACCCTGGCTGTGTCCTGGGTGGAGAACGATGACAGAAATCTAAAGGCTTCACAGCGACAACCCTAGCAGACAGCTCCTGCACACCAAGCCCACAATGAGGTGGGCACTATGGCTTGGGCATCTTCCTCGTGATGTCACCATGGCGGGCCCGTTGCAAACGCCTCCTTCCCACAGCACCAGGAACTAGGTGCACCATGTGAGTGTGAGGCCGCACCTCTCGTCTGATCCCGAAAGCCTCGTGAGGCTTGGGGCGGTGTTCTTCTTGAGGGCAGCACTTGGGCTAGGGGCACAGCTGGGAGATGGCGTCTGGAAGTGCTCGCTGAAAGGTGCTGGCACCCATTAGATCTTGCACTCTCCCAAGCTGGCCACGCTTGAAGAAAGATGGTGATAGCTCTGCAGAACCGGGGCGGCTCAGGTCGGAGCTTGGTACTGCAAGGTCAGTCATCGTTACTCGCAGCTGCCTGCTGTTAAGTCTATTGAGTGAACTTTTCATTTCATATATTTTTCAGTTTAAAAGTTGTATTTTATTCTTTTGAATATTCTCCGTTTTCCTCCTAATGATGTCCACTTTCTTTTAAATCCTTGAAACGATTGATAGTAGTTGTTTTAAAGTTTTTGTTTGCTAATTCTATCATCTAGAACATTTGTAAGTTGATTTGTGGTGGCTTTTCTCCTGGTTATTGCTGATATTTTCTTGCTTCTTTGCTTGTCTAGTGATATTTGATTGGCTACTGGACATGTGATTATTATGTTGTTGAGTGTGTGGATTTTGTTGTCTTTAAAAAGTGTTGTGTTTTGTTCTTCATGCAGTTGCTTGGAGGAATCGCTTAGTCATTTCAAGATTTTTTTAAACTTTGATTGGGTGTGTCTAGAATAACCTTTAGTTTAGGCCTTCTTTAGTCCGATTTTTAAGGAATGGGCTTTTTGGGGTCCCTTAGATTCTTTGGATGTCAAAGAATCTGGCTAGTCGGTACTTGAACATTTCCCAGTCCTGTGTGAACTCCAGTAGTTTTTCTTACCCTGGTTATTCTTTGCCTGGTTTTGTGGAGTCTCATTCTATGCACACACTGCTTAGTATTCAAACAAAGACTCAAGGGGTCCCCATGGAGATTTCTGGAAACTTTCTCTACATGGGTCCTTCTTTTCTAGAATCCGATTTCCCAAATTCCAGCTACCTTAACCTGTCTGAACGCCAGTCTTTTTCTTCTTATCGCAGCAAGTCTGCCATATACCTCTTGGTTTCCCCCTCTTTGTGCTACAGTATAAAAAGTGCCTCCTTCCCCAGGTAAAAAGTTGGATTCATGGGAGGGTTCATCGTTTTTATTTTCTATCTCTCCAGGATCATAGTCCTACACTTCCTGCTTTTCAGTGTCAGAAAAACAGTTGTTGCAATCCAATTTTCTGATTGTTTATGAAAGGAAGACTAGTTTTTCCATTATGACCATACGTGGAAATTCCCTCTTTATTAAAACATCTGTATAATATTCCATTGTGTATTGTGCCATAGTTTATTCAACCAATTCCCTATTGATAGACAGTCATATAGTTTCCAATCTTTTCCTTTTGTAAACAATGTTACAGTATAAATCATCATACCTAATTAATTTCATACATGTCTGAGTATATCTGTGGAATAAATTCCTAAAAGTGTCAATCAGTGGTATGTCGGCTTTTAATATATGTGTGTATTTTTTGCATTTGAAATTTGGTAGACATCTTTACATTACTTTCATGGAATTTTCTATTTACATTTTCACCAATGATGTAAGAGCATGCCTCTCTCCTACACTTTTGACAGCTTTTTGATCTTTACATATTTGGTGGGTAATCTTCATCTCTCTTACTGTGCATGTAGCTATCTTTTCATATATTTAAAAGCCGTCAGTAGCTCCTTTTCTGTGAAATGTCCATTCATAACTTATGTTCTACTTTTTGTAATAAAAAAAAACACGCTAAAAAATAGAAATAAATACATAAATCAATAAATGAGAGGGTTGGACCGGTTCTTCTGGGTCCCAACATGCTCTAAAATTTTAAAGCGAAACCACTCCAGTGCAAGTCAAATCAACAGAAAAACAAACTCTAAAAGGTACAAATGGATCTTGCCATTCGGAGCAGAGAGCTAAATCAAGGAAGTTGAAATATAACAAAGGTAAGTGTAAGATTTAGTGTTTGGATTAATCCAGATGTAACCACCTAATGAGAAACCAAGGCAGTGTGGCTTATTAACATGTGTGAAACAGACCTAGTTGGTTGAAAGGAAGTGCAGTATGAGCCTAATGTCTGGGAGGAAATACTGCTCCAATTTCTATCTGTGAGGATAGAAAATTCTGTTGCTGGGAAGGGGGAGGATTTCCCCTCTCTGAGCTCCTATGAAAAGAAATAGAAGCCTGTCCAGAGAAGAGAGATGATGTTGCTGAAGGGATTTGAAACCAGGTCATGTGAGAAGCGATGGAAAGAACTGGGGATGTCTGGTAGGTAGAAGAGGAGGCTCAGGGGCCCCATGAATCAAGTCCTCAGATGAAGGAAGACATATTCTATGAAAGAGAAAGCCAACAAGTTCTGCCTGTTTCAAAGGAAGAGATCAAAGATCCACTAGTAGGGTAAACAGGGAGATAAATTTCAGCTCACTGTATGTAAAGACTTTTCAGTTGAACTACCCAAAGATGATAAATGCTTTCCCAGAGTGGTGAGTTCTCTGTCATCGGAGGTATTCAAGTATAGACTACACCTCCTCCACTGGGAAGGGATTCAAGTATCTTGTGGATGGTTGGACTGAATGGCCTTTGAGACCTCTTACAATTCTGGTATTCTCTGATTTTTATACCCTATCTACAGATGAAGAAAATCAGGCTCAAGTAGAATGATTTTCTGGGGATTAAATGACTGAAAAGTGGCAAAGTCAGGCCTAGAACCTAGACTTTGAAAGTCATTCTGAAGTTTATGAAATCCATCCCCATCTATGTAGTCTTGGACCAGGCTAAGCAAGACATCCTTGCAGAGTTACTGGTTAGGGGAGGCATTATGGCAGCTTGGACATACCAGGAACCCAGATTCCAGAGAACTGAGTTCTAATTCTGGTTCTACCATCCTTGTTGTTCAAGTCATGTCATCTTTCTGAGCCTTAGCTCCCTTATATACCAAGCATTAATAATCTCCAGTGGCACCATCTCTGCTCAACCAGCCCAAAGGAACTTCTCCTCCCTCAAAACTCCTGAGGCTGTTTCTCATCTGCGTCAGTATACTATCGTGTTTCTCCGAAAATAAAACCTAGCTGGAGAATAAGCCATAGCATGATTCCTCCAGGATACAGAGGGCATGCACCCCTCACATGATGGGTCAGGGAGAAGGGTGCCTTTCCACAAACTCCTTCCGCTTAAAATATTCAGTATGCCAAGGTGCCATATTTTGGCACCTAAAATCACACGAGGGCTTATTTTCCGGTTAGGTCTTATTTTTGGGGAAACAGGGTAATCTCTTCCTTATGATGCTCATGTGTGTGCTCTCTGTGACAAGGACCTTGGGGTCCTTGCTTGGGGTTGCTTGCCTGCCAGAAGCTCCTGGTGCAGTGCCTGGCACTTAGCAGGTGCACCCTACAAAGCTTCTTGTTTTCTAACATCCCCTTGACCTCAGTTCCTGGGGTCTGGGGAAGCTCCATGAGCAAATGAACAGGATCTTCCTTTACACATGTTAGGAGAAGGTAATAAATCAATAAAGGTGTTCAGCAAGATAAAAAGAAGATCAGAGCATCTGCTCTGCCCAGGTGGTTGAAATCAGCATGTTTCCTGAGGAAGTTTTGCCTAGTCACCTCAAAAGTGTTCAGTTGTTTTAACTGTTAGAAGGGGTTTAATGATAAAAATATGCCCGGGACACGAGTCTGTCAGACATGGAGCTCAGCCAATAGCCCTGTTTTCAGGCCTGACTGTAAGTTGCTGGTGGTCATGGATACCAGAATGTTGGGAAGTGTCAAAACTGGCAAAAATGGACACTTCTACCCTGACATAGGTAGCTCCATGGCCTAAGGGCTTTGTCCTCTGTGGGAAGATGGAATTTATCCCCATGTTATCTTCCTAGTCATGTCAACTTATTCCGTCCAATGTCATCTACTGTGGACCCGAGCACAGAGAAGTTTCAGTGAAAGTGGTGGCCCCCTGGAAGGACAGGCCAGCTGACCTGGAAAGGTGAGAAGGGATAGGGTTGGAGGTTGTGGTAGATTGAAACATTGAATACAATCCTTCATTCCTGTCTAGGAGCGTTCTCCACTGACAGCCTTGCCATGGTTTCGTGGTGGGCGGGGGAGCCTTCCTGCCCTTTGACTTTGGGCTTAGCCATGGGACTTACTTTGGCCAATGGGATGCTTGCAGATGGGATGTGAGAGAGAATTGAATTGTGATTGTGCAATTGGGCTCTCTCTCTGTGCTTCTGCTCTTGCTCTGAGATGTACGTGCCACTTGGTAGCCACTGCCCTTTAAGCCTAAACCCCAGAAAGTAATGTGTGGAAGAGAGCGGCTTCAGCTGAGTCACAGAGCTACAAACAAGAAAAATGAGTGTTTGTTGTAAGTCACTGATATTCTGGGGTTGTTTGTCATGAATTATGATGTGTTAATAGCTGACTAATACAGAGGTGAAAGCTAGTGTGTGTATGGGAGGGGCCATGTTGGTGGAAAGTTCCAGTTCCTTTCTCAACATTCCAGCGAGGCCTGACAGCTCTCAGCTAGCTGCTTCTTGATCTTGCTGGCTCCCCTGGGGTCTTCAGTCCTGCTTCCCAGAGGAGTTTATGGAATGTGGGCTCAGTCAAGCCTGTTCTGAGTTACCAAGTGTGGTAGATTGTTGCAGTAATGGCCCCCAATAAATCTAATGCTTTCTGTGTCAATGCTATTGTGTGGTCCCTTCTCAGAATGACTCTGGGCTTGGCTGTGTGACTTGCTTTAGCCAGTAGATGTTAGCAAATGTGATGAAAGCAAATTCTTAAAGAGTGCATGTACATTGGTCTTGCATCCTTTTGTGGGAACTTGTCCACCACCTTGTGAAAAAGTCTCTTTGAGGGTGAAAGACCATGTGGAGAGAGGCTCCATTCATCCCAGAAGTCACAGACATATGAATGAGGGTATCCTAGGCCTTCTAGCCCCAGCCGGGGCACCCAGACTAGAACTGCCAGCCAACCCACAGAATCATGATCACTAGTACACTGTTGTTTTAAACCACCACATTTTGGGGTGCTTGGTGATGCATCAAAAGCTAACTAATACACCTAGGCAAAAGGTAGTTTGAAAAACCAGTGGGGCATCATTCATGCATCCATACTTTTTGAACATTGTGCTATAGGTTGGGCTTGAGATCTTGAGATAGGAGACAAGTTTTATTTTTCAAATGCAGGACCAGAAAGCAGATGGCATTGTGGGGACTTTGCCTGATGTACAGTCAAGATGGGTCCTGTGAGAGGTGGATGTTAACACAGCAGGAAGCAGGTCACCTGAGGCAAAGAAGAGCCAGCCAGGGAAACATCGATTACTATGAGGGCAGAGGTCTGAGCTTCAGGTCCAAGTTAGGCTGTGAGAGCAGCAGCAGGTGAGCAGGACGAAAGGGCCTAGAACTTGGGGAATGCCTGCTCCAGACAGGAAATCCTTGCTCTTAACTGCAATAGCAGGCTAATGAGAATAACCCTGACATCTGTTGAACACCCTCACACCTAGTTTCTTGTTTGATACTCATGACCGTGTGAGTAGGTGGGCCAGGTGTTCTTAGCTCTGTTTTACCAAAATGGGATTGAGGTAGAGGACTTCACTGGGCCACAGGGCTGCTGAGAGGCATAGCTGGGACTCTGCCTGAGCCTAGGGCCCGATGTGCACCCCATTCGCCACACTGAAAACGTCCCAGGACCTGGAGCCCAGCGCTGGCTCTCAGTAGCTCTGGAAGTTCCTGAGGATGCATGACCATGGGGGAAATAACATCATGGAGGTAAAATGGCAAGTGCTGGGTGTTGTTCAGGGCAGGGGATTAGGCTCAAGGGAGCTGGGTAGGTGCCAAGGACCCTAGAAGGAGAGGTGGTGCAGTGAGCATGAAATACATTAAACCAGTTAGTGAACAAACCAGGCTTCTACTTCCCATCCATCCAACCATAAACCAATTATTCATATATCACCCAGTCATCCACCCATCTATCCATCCAACTATTCAACTACCCACCCAACCAGTCAACTACCCATCCACCTAACTATGCAATCATTCAGCCATCCAAATAACCAATCAACCAGCCAACTTACCAGCAGAAAACCAACCATCCAATCTTTAATTAATTCCTGTTGTGGGCAATGAGGGTGCTAGAAATAGCAGACATATAAAAGCTGAGTCTTACTTGACTCCATCAGAAAGTGCTTGAAAATATCTACCCTAAAAATGTGTTTCAAATATGACTCCTTCTCCCTGTCTCCTTGCATCCTCCCTAGTCCAGGTCATCACCATCACTCCTTGACTGCTGAAATGGCTTGGTGCTTCTCCTACCACTCACACCCCTCTCTTGATTGAATCCTTCCAATGGTTTGCTCATCACGCTTAGAAATAAATCCAGGTTTCTTACTCTCCCTGATGGTGCCCTGGCTGACATCTCTGGTCTCAGATCTACCACTCCTCCTATTTACCTGACTCCAGTCTCACTGATCGTTTTATTCCTGATGCCCAAAAGCTTGTTCCTATCTTAGAGTCTTCTCACTTGCTTTTTTTTTTTTTTTTTTTTTTTTTGAGGGCAGTGTCACTGGCCCTCATATGTGGGATCGAACCGGGGCCGCTAGCTTCCCAAGCCAGCACTTAACCACCGTGCCACTCAGATCTCGCTTGCTTTATACTCTGGAATGATCTTCCCTGAGATCTCAACATGGCTGCTGCCTCCTGGGGAGTCCAGTCTCAATACAAGTGTCACCTCATCAGAGGGACCTTCACTGAGTGCCAGTTCTGAAGGCCACTTCCAATCTCTCTCATCGTCCTGTTTCATGCTCTTAATAACACACATTGAGTTCATTCTTGAGTTATTTAAATTCAGTAATAAATAAACTCAACATAAATAACTCAATAATAAATAAGCTGTGGGTTGTCTGTGTCCACTCTCAGAATAAGCTGGTTGAGAGCAGGGCCTTGCCTGTCTCATTCACCACTGTATCTCTGGTACCTAGAATAGTGCTTGGCCCATGGCAGGACCTCAGGAAATGGCAGTTATTGATATTATGTCTGCCACCTGATTTCTCCTCGCTGCCTGATTTCGTTCGTCTCAGAGCACACTGGTCAGTGCTCAACTTCCACAACAAGGAGTCTTGTTCTTTCCAAGAGAAGGCATGTTCATTTCTTTGTCATCATCCTCCCCGCAGGCCCCTCGGGGGATGCCTCGGCCATAATGAGCATCCAGACGTGTGCCTGTGAGGGCATGTGCTGACCGACTTCATTTTCAGGGACAGCCCCTGTGGGATTTTGGTTTCACCCTCTGGTGCACTTTGATGTGGTAGACTGGCCGCCTGCGGCACTGGCTCCTGTCCCCACACGTGGCGGTTCATCAGCACCTCTATTCTTAGCCCCGGGGAGGGATGGTGGCCACACCCTGTCCCGGAAGCAGCACAGCCTCACAGCTCAGACACAGTGGCATGCCTCCCACCCACTCTTTGGCCCTTCGGACACCGTGTCCTCTATCCCTCACCATCAATGGTCAGGAAGTGCTGGTCTCACAGAGGAATTCTTTGGGTCAGTCAAACGATAAGGACTAATGTTCATCTGGGGGACGGGTGGAGGAGAAATGACTAGTTTAGGAAGTCTACATTTTCTTAGTGTTGCTTAAGACTTCTGGTGGCCCTTATGGAATCGCGTGGGCCTCAGAGGACACAGAGCCAGAATGCCGTTTCTACGCGAGGGTATCCTTTGTCTTTCTTTTCTGGGACCTTGCCTCCTTAGAGCCTCCTTTTGGTGTGATATGAAGCAGATGGAATCAAGCAGAACCTTGCAGGGTGTGGCGGAGCCTAAGCACATTAGAGCAAGAATCCTAACTGGACGCTGTTCAGCCCTTAGTGGGCGGTGGCCGTGCTGTAGCCTCATCAGGAGGGCAGCAGTAAACATTGCTTAGGATGCAGTTGTCCCAAGTAGAGAACTTTCCAGATAACTGTTTTCATTCAAGCTCCAAAATATACTTTCAGTAGAATTATTCTGAATGCGTCATGCATGTTATTTCCTTTTTAAGAAGAACCTATGAAACATAGCTCGTCTTTGGCTTCCAGGCATGGGGTTCTTATTTGGAACAGAAATGATTTTTGAGCTATAATACTGTGAACCCACTGACCACAGGCCCACATGGTCCCAGGCTACAGGATGTAGAGATCTTTGGGTCTGCTTTTTTTTTTTTAATAGACTATTTTCTAGAGCAGCTTTAGGTTCACAGCAAAATTGAGGGGAATATACAGAGATTTCACCACATACCCCTTCCCCCACATGTGCACAGCCTCCCTCATTATCATCATCCTCACCTGACTGGGACATTTGTTGCAACTGAACTGACATTGACACATCATAATCACCCAGAGTCCATAGTGTACATTAAGGTTCACTCTTGGTGGTGTAGATTCTGTGATTTGGACAGATGTGTAATGGCATGTATCCACCATCATTGTAGATGGAGTGATTTCACTGCTGTAAAAATCCTCTGTGCTCTGTCTGTTCATCCCTCCTTCCCCTAACAACCTCTGGCAACCACTATCTTTTTATTGTCTCCAGTTTTGCTGTTTGTAGCATGTTGCATAGTTGGAATCGTGCAGTATGTAGCCTTTTCAGCTTAGCTTCTTTCAGTTAGTAACATGCATTTAAGTTTCCTCCATGTCTTTTCATGATTTGATAGCTCATTTCTTTTTAACACTGAATAATATTCCATTGTCTGGATGCACCACTGTTTATTTATCCACTCACCCACCGAAGGACTTTTTGGTTGCTTCCAAGTTTTGGCAGTTACGAATCAAGCTGCTATAAATGCCTGTGTGCAGATTTTTGTGTAGACATAAGTTTTCAATTCATTTGGGTAAATACCATGGAACACAATTGCTGGATCGTATGGTAAGAGTATGTTTATTTTTGTGAGAAACCACCAAACTGCCTTCCAAAGTGTCTGTGCCATTTTGCCTTCCCACCAGCAACAATGAATGAAAGTTCCTGTTACTTGGGTCTGCTTTTGATGGCTTTCTGTTTTGCTGTCAATTGTCATCACTTGTCACTGAATCTTCCCTTCAGCGTGCTGCCTCTAATTCCATTCATTTCTTTTCTAGGAAAATGGGAATAAAAATAGTTGCTTATTCTGTAGGTTTGAACATTCATTCAATTGGCATCACTCGAATCCCCCTGTGAACACTGCATGTGGGGAAAACAGAGATGCCCAACACTGCACAGGACCTGTGCCCTCAGGGATCCCATAATCTAGTGGTGGCAACAAGACAGAAGCATCCAGAAAGTCATAGGAAGGTCCCTGTGAGGGGTGAGATGGACCTGGAGCACAACTTTGAAGGTTAATGCTTTTAAACCTGGACATACGGCAGAGTTCATTGCTGGAGAAAGTGGGAGGTGGACTTGGGGACTTACCTAGTGGTTGAGGAGCTGTGGCTTAGAAACAATCATCTGGAGACAGACTTGAATGAGCCTTGTCTGGCAACAGCCTTACCCTCTCCCCATCCCAACTGAGGAGCCTGCAAGTCCTCAACAAATGTGGCCAGAAGACTGGGATCCAATCAACTTTTCAGCAGCCTCACCATGGTGGATTGACTCTCCCCATCATGAAACATTGACTTGGAGCCTTGGTCATGGACAGGCTACTCTGCATGGAGGGCCAAGATGGCAGGTCATGGCTTGGGACTCACACACACTTAGTGTGAGTTCTATTCTGCCACTTTCTGGGTGTTCAGAGTTTTTTTTTTTTTTTAAGATTTTATTGGGGAATTGGGGGAGGGGAACAGCATTGGGGAATCGGGGAAGGGCAACAGACAAGTTGCTGTTCTTTTGTTCTTCAGTCTAGTTGCGCCGCTTCACTGGCCCATGTTGGTATCGTCATTGCGCTCTTCCCGGGTGAGGCAGATCGATCGCCGGCCTCTGGATGGTCACTCACCACGGCTATTGGCAGCTTACGCTGGCTGCAGGCCACTCACTGTAGCCTATGGCAGCCCACTGCAGCAGGGGCTGCAGCCTACACCATCGCCGGGGCTTGCAGCCCAGCTCCAGGTGGAGCTGTTATTAGCTGTAGAGGGCAGTGTCACTGGCCCTCATATGTGGGATCCGAACCGGGGCCGCTGGCGTCCCAAGCCAGCTCTTAACCACTCGGCTGGTCCATAGAGTTTTTAATGGAATGTTTTTTTGGTTACTACCTTCATATGGTTTGACACTCTGAATTACATCCAGGGAAATTTGTATCAGTTTTGTCCCCTGGATGCCCAGACCTCCCTGCTAGAAGGTAGCTGCAGGAAGAGGCAACCATTCTTCCTGGTCTTACACATACCTGAGCGATTAAAACATAGGCACAAGCAAATGAGACTATATATTCTTATTTCCCCCTCTTTTACATGAAAGATAATAAATTACTTTGTCATTTTTTTGCACTTCAGAGCATATCCTGGAGATCTTTTCATTCCTGTTCAGAGACACCTTGCTGATTTGTTTGCTTATTTATAACTATGTGGTATTCCACTATATAGCAGAGATATATAAATAAACAAATATATAAGTACATAATTTTTTTTTTAAACCAGTCCTGTGTGGTAGACATTTGAGTTGCTTGAGTAGGAATTTTACACGTAGCTTGGGAGGGCTCTCCCCATTGGCCTAGTCCACTGTAAACATCTCTCTCTTGGCAAGTGGCCTGCAGTAGTGGAAAGCTGGCTGCAGCCCCAACAGACCATTAGGGTAAATAGGGCTAGGACCAGTTTTGGGGATGATGTCTCCACAAAGAGAAGCAGCCACGAGACTCCACCAATGGCTGGAGACATGCTTTGCAGGCACGGAAGAAGGACATTGCACAGGGAAGCCTTTGTGAGTGTTGCGTTCCTGCGTGTAGCTGCTGCTTGGTGGCTTGTAGGTGGCAGTGGCCCATGCTTGGAGCTGCTGCTCACACATAGGTGTCCTTTTGCAGCTCCAAGATGTGTGTTGTGCTTGGAGGGGAATGTGCAGCAGTCGGCCTGAGGTCCGGGATGGCGCTGTGGTGGTTTATGGTAAAATCTCTCATCACTAAAGTCTCCTTCATTGGATATAGGACCAAGTCTGGAATTCCCCATTCCTTATTCCTAGCCTTGCAGGGCAGCGAAACTCATAAACTCATGGCCACTCATTGACGTCTTTCTGATTGGCTCATGTGGGTGGGCCAAATGGGAGTCCTGGCCAGGGTCAAGGGGTTTTGCCAAAGAGGCATCCAGGGCACATAAAGGAAGCTGTTTGTTCTTTCGCCTAAGTCAGCCCAGTGCAGGAGAAAAGTGTACTATGGAGATCTCCCCCGCTCTCCTGGGAAGGCGAGTGCATTAATAAAACCAGCGGTTAAGGCTGGGAATGGGGATTCTGCCTCTGCCCTTGACACAGAGTCCTGGAAGGCTCAGAATTATGCACATCTAGTTGTAAATCCTGGCACAGCCACGTCCAAGTTGTTTGGCCTTGAGCAAGCAACAATGTCTCCCAGTCTCAGTTTCTTCATTTATATAATGGGGATATGGATACGTACTTTGCAAGGTTTCATGAAAATTAAATGAGGGGTGGTCTGAATGGCTGGCATAGGCAGACATTCAATACCTCCTAGCATTTTTCATCTCTCCCCACTTATAAAGACAAACCCCAGCCCGATTCTTTTCTTTTCTCTTGCCTTTCCCTTCTTCTTCCCACCTGGTGCGTGTGAACCATACACATATAACTTAAGGAGTCTGTAATTTTGAAGCTGGAGAATTGGACAAGAAAGCTCTGCAAACCTGTTCTTTCTTTGTAGATCGAGTATGTGTGTATGTGTGTAACAAGATGTTGGGTGGAGGAGAGTTTTAACTTCCCCCAACTCTAACCACTAAAATCCTGTAGGTACCATGAAACCTGTCTCCTCTTTATATCCTGAATGATTATTTTAAGGCCTGCTATAAAAGCAAGACATTGCTTAATTGTCTTGCTATGAAATATGTAAAGTATTACACTATTGGGGCTTATTAGCTAAAGCAGAGCTGCTGTTTAGTAATCCATAAGGTGATACTTGTTAATGAACACTGCAAATGATTCTCCTAACTACCAAAGGAGTAATAATAGATATGTCAGCTCGAACAAACAAGCCCCCAGTCCCCAGGGGGCGTGGAGACACTGGATCGTAATTAGACGGAGGGGCAGAGCAGACACTTGTATTTTTGCAGATCTGGCTCTCTGTGTGATTTCCTGTCGTAACCTTCCAGGTCCACAGAGGTGGGGTGCCCCAGCTGTTTGCATCCTCATTTGGGTGAAGGAGCTTTCGCTGCTGTGGAAGTTGCAGCCAGGTGTTACTGACAGTCAAAGTTTCATTCCCCCAAATGTGGTGTGTTTGGGTCTTCATTTACTGGCCTTTCTGGCAGAGCGATGTTTTCACTGGTCTCTCATTCCCTTGTGGCTGGAAGCTGGAGCTCATTATTATCATCTACTCCATGGCTCTGAGTCTAAAATAAAGCAGAGAGAGTAGGAGTGAGGGGAGAGGGAGTATTTTGGGGCACTGGTGTGTTAAAAGCTATTTGGTCTTTGGAAAACAATATGGCAGTTCCTCAAAAATTAGACATAGAGTTGCTATATAATCCAGCAATTCCACTTCTGGGTATGTACCCCAAAGAATTGAAAGCAGAGATTCAAACAGATGCTGTACACCCATGTTCATAGGAGCACAATTCACAACAGCCAAAAGGTACAAAAACAACACAAATGTCCATGGACAGATGAATGGATAAACCAAATATGGTATATAAATGTACTGAAATATTATCCAGTTTTAGAAAGAAATGAAATTCTGATACATGTTACAGCATGGATGAACCTTGAAGACATCATACTAAGTGAAATAAGAGTCTATGAACTCATACTCATGATATAACTAAATAAACGAGTAAATAAAGGGGAGGGGAGCTATGCATTACAGTGGCTTTCAAATAATAGATGTAGAAAAATGATGCAATTAAAAGTAACATTTGACATCTATAATTATAATTGTTTCAGGCAAGAATCACCAATGAGTGCTAAAATTATTGGTTGAAATTAGGATGGGAAACAGAACATTTACATAGTTTCAAAGTCTCTCTCCACAAGATACTTATTAATTACAGAGAGGAAAATGGTAACTACAGAAGAGAAACCTGGCAGACATCATGTGAGCTAAGGATCAAAGTTAACGTACAATGAGAGAGACAAATCACCATTGTGTATCTTCTGATACGATTCTCTGAGAAGGCATGTCATGCTCACTGCTAAAAGTGTATTCCTGCTGAAAATGCATGACCTGAACCCAAGCATGAGAAGACATTAGACATATTCAAATTGAGAGACAGTCCACAAAATAACTGCTTTTACTCTTCAAAATGGTCAAAACCATAAAAGATGAAAACTGAAGACTGTTCCAAATTCAAGGAGACTAAAGGGACATGACAAGGAAATGGAACATGTCATACTGGATTGGGTTTTGGACCAGGAAAAGTACAGTAGTGTGACAGTTGGTGAAGTCTGAGTCAAGTCCATAGATTAGATAATGCTATTTTATCAGTGTCAATTTCCTGATTTTGATAATTGCACTGTGGTTATGTAGGAGAATGTCTTTTTTTTTTTAATGAAAGGAAATATACACTGAAGTATTTAGAGATAAAAGGACATTATGCCTCTACCTTACTCTTAAAAGTTTCAGAGAAAACATTAAAATTACAGACATACAAGTTTGTATATATGAGACAGAAAATGAGAGAGAGAAAATGATAAAGCAAGTTGGGAAAATGTTAACATTTGGGGAAGCTGGGTAAAGGGTGTATAGAAATTCTTTGCTCTACTTTTGCAATTTTTGTAAGTCTGAAATTATTCCAAAATAAGAGATTGAAAATTAAAAAGAAAAAATTATGGGCATTATTCTGCAATCTAACTTCTCTTACCATTTGTCTCATTTAATTAATTTATTCCTCAAGGCCACTAACTATTATTTCTCCCATTTTAAAGATGAGAAAAATGGAGGCTCAGCAAGATTCAGTAATTTTCCCAAGCCACAAGGCTAGTAAATGGTAGAGCTTCGGTCTGATTATAGGTGGTTTCACTCCAGTGTGTGCGTGTTTTAAACACTTCACAATATATATTGATTGTGTCTATTAGGTGCTAAGTACTTTATTCATAATAAGCATAATGACATTGAATTTGCACTGGAACCCTCTGCATTGGGCTGTGTCATTCTGCTTCTATGGATAGGAATGAGGCTGCTCAGAGAGGTTCAAGGATGGACCAGTGTCCTACAGTTAGGAGATGGTAGATGTGGGATTTGAATTCCGGTCCCCCTGAGGCCAAAGTGTGTCTCTCCGCTACGCCACATGCTTCCAGTCTGGGTCCAGGCTGGAAACAACAGAGAATCAAGATCCTGGCCCACAGCTGGTTGGTGGGTGTGTGACCTCTCTTTCTTGTGAAACAGCTATATGTCAGCCACAATCACAGGTCTGTCTTTCAGATCTGGGGAGCAAAGTGCTAGTTGTATAGCGGCAGGCACTGTCATTGTGAGGTAGCCACACTGTCATTGTGACTGGTAAATCCAGGGCCTGGGGAAAGTCCTGCAGAGAATGCCATCTATGTAATGATCTGATCTGGGGATTTTGGGCCTGACTCTTGACCCACTCTCCCTGGGAGTGGGCCGTGGCGGGTTTTCTTGTCTCCCAGGACATTTCTCACTGTGGCTGGTAGGACGTGGACTCTGGGACTCACCAAGGATTCCTGCATAGCCTCCAGGCCTGCCTCCCTCTCGGAGGGGTGGTTGTGGACAGCTTTTGCTAACAGTTTTGGCAAAGCAGCTTGATCATGAGTTAGGTATAAAAATATTCAGGGAAAGACAATGACTCATAATTGGGGAATTCAAGGGGACACACGCAATGTAATAATGTGTGGTTTTAGCACAAAATCCAAGGGGCCATTATGGTGTGAAAGCTCCGCTGCAGAGGAAGAAGCCCGAGGAGGGACCGTTAATTCCTGCAAGCAAGCTGTGGATGTCATTTCGATATTTTCTTAGATTAAAAATATGGCTGATGTTCATAGGTGTGGGTCTTGAAATATACAAGTAAATCAGCTCCCATGACAGACTCTTAGACTGTTAGCTGGAGCCCATAGATCACAGAGGTCAGTGCCCACAGTTTGGCCAAAGAAGCTGAGGCTGAGGAAGCCCTGCCAGTCCTGACTCCCAGCCCAGTGCTCTTTCTTACAAGTTCTGTTTGCCTGGCCTTCTCTCTGAGGCCTTCCCCAGCTCACTCATTTCCTTAAGCTGTTTTGCATTACACTCCCCCTAGGCAGGCAGTTCTTAAATCTTTTCCTTTTTTTTCTTGATTGCAACCCACATTAAGAAATACATTTTATATTGTGACCCAGTACACACACACACACACACACACACACACACACACACACACACACACACACACACACCATCAGTAGAAGTCAGGGTCCCAGCAGGAAACAGAATTCTTCCAAATGGTTCAAAATAAGGAGACTTTGTTGAAGGGGTACTTACAGGGATATGGGCGGGGTTAAGGAAACCAACAAGGTCTGTTGTGAGGCACCTGATACTAGCACAGTAGGAGGCTGTCACCACCTCCAGGGCAGAAAGGACGAAATGAGTAACATTGGCACTGGAGTGAGAGTTGGAGCTGCAAAGGAGGGTCCTGGCAGGAGCTGGGGTCCCGGGAGGTGCAGCCTTTATTGGAGGCGCTGTGCCGAAGCTGGGATTGTGCTGAAGCCAGGAGAGAGTGGGAGGCAACACCCAACATCCCTCTCCTCCAACCTTATGATCTCAGACAGGGCTACCCACTGGCCAAAGCCAAAGAGCTGAAAAAACAGAAAGATACACTTGAAGGAGGTCCGCCTGCTGGGCCCCGGAGCAGAGCAGAGAAGGGTGGCAAACGGACAGTGACTGGGGCATGGGGAGATGGATAGGAACCAGCTCGTGCACACAGGTGCCACTTTGTGAGTATGAGATAAAGGGCTCTCCTTCTGGTAGACACAACCCCATCAGCACACAGCCTGGCACATAGAAGGGCATCTTTGTGCACACTGGAAAAGGCGCTCTTTCCTCCTGGGGATGCGCCCCATGTCAGAATCTGAGGTTGGTGAAGGAAGGTTGGGCTGGAGCATGAAGGCCACCCTCCCACCCATGCCCCATGGCCCTGCACACGCATGTGAAAAAATGAAAGGACGTTTCCTGAAACAATTCTTACCTTTTTTTTACATTGCATTGATCTAGCTCAGGGGTTGGCAAACTATTGAGACGGAAAAGCTGCCAGGGTTCAACAAACTGCGGCTCGCGAGCCCCAGGCTCTGAAGTAAAATTGAAAATGAAAATAAAACTACCAGTTTCCTTTATATAATTTTTAAAGGATGCTATTCACGTAATGGTGATTATGTAAAAATATATTTATGGCTCTTGAATAATTTTTAAATTGTTGTGAGGGACAGGATTGGCTGTTCCAGGCATCAGCAAACTTTTGAGAAGGATGTACCCAAATTGCTGCAGGTGGCTCGCGAGCCGCAGTTTGCCAACAGCTTCCATTCCATTCCATTCCATTCCATTCCATTCCATTCCATTCCATTCCATTCCATTCCATTCCATTCCATCTTTCATTAAAAACTGCTGGTCTTGACCCACCTAGTAGGCATTTGTTGCTTCCTAAAACCACTGCTCCAGAGCCCAGTAACCAGGAATAGCATTGTTTGCAGGGCAAAATGGACTCCAACTTGGCGCTGCTCACCCCCTAGGACCAGACTTCTCAGGGGGAGCCCAGGCTGCCTGCAGGGGTAACCTGTGTAGCATTTTTGTGGTTCTGGTGTTAGAAGGATTCGGGGTCAATTCTTACCTCCATAGTGTGTGACATTGGCTAGGTGACCTAACTTCTTTAACCTTCAGTGTCCTCCTCTGTAAAATGGGCATGATAATTACCCATCTCTTAGATTTATGTGAACATTAAATTAAACTAGATGAGGTCAGTAACACACATGGCATCTGTACACACTCAAAAAATATTGCAGCAGCTATTACTGTGACAAAGACTCCTAGGGATTCATTCCTTGCAAGGAGTCATTTCCCACCCCTGGGACATCAGGCAGATGTGGAGAACTCGGGGGTTGCCTGGTTTGGACAGAGAGTTGGCCAGCAGCTTCTGCTTTCCAACCTGTGAACTAAATAGGCTGAGGAATAGCTTCTTTGTGCCACGGGGCACTCGGAGAAACGGGTGAGGGTCCTGGAGTCACTGGCCATGTATGTACAGCATCTTCCTGTTTACCCAGAATCCAGACTGGAAAGCCCAAATACTCTGCACTTTTTTCCTGCACTTTGCTTTCACGAGGGAGAGATAGGGACCGATGAAGCAGCCGAGAGAGGGATTTGTGCACGAGAGCAATTTCCTGGGCAGGTCTTAGAGTGAGAACAGGCTCAGCCCCGGGTGTGGTCCTTCTGCACCGACAGTCACAGGAAAGTCCACGGTTGCCTGCCCGCTCCCCACTGCCCAGCACTGGCAGACTCTGCAGTCACCAGCTACATCCTTCAGAGAGGACAGTATATCACCCATTCCCGAAGTTTGCCTGGCCCAGTTAGGTTTTTGAGGTCTCACCTGTGCTGCCCTCTGTACCTCATTCTAACCTCCCTCAGAGATAGCCCCTCCTGCACTTGATGGAAACTCTCCATTGGCTGGTGGGACCCTTGGGGGAGGCTGCAGATGACTTGGGGGTAGGACCTGCCTGATTCATCTTTGTGACCCCAATCCCAAGTGAGGAGCTTTGCACGTGGCAAGCCCTCATCCCATGCTTGTGAAGTGAATGGAGTGGAAAGCCTTCAAATACATCGTTTTTGAACTTCATGTCATTTCTCCCCATTTGCTGTGTGCTGACTAGATTTTGAGAAGGCTACTTAGCTAAATTAAAACCAAATGCCAACCCAGATCAAATCCCTCCCACCCACACTTGTCATTTTGTGTAAGAGGAACATCAGACAACAACACTTTGAAGATGAAAAACGTCAGGCCCTATGACTCCACGTTGTTTCTTTTTATTTTTAGCATCTTAGTTTAGGCTCTGTGGAGCTGTCCTCTCACCCTGATTCCCAGGCCACTGAGATTCACTCACTCTTTATACCCATCACCAAAGTAATACATTTTTATAAAGAATTAGGCAATGCAGGGGAAAATAAAAGCAAGGAAGAGAGTAAAAATTACCCGTAAGCCCACTCTTAAGAGAGAGCCCCACCATCGGATTTGAGTACTTTCTTCTAGACTTTTCTTAGAGTATATAAGCACATATTCATATTTAAAAATACATGTTATCATTACTTGCCTAGTGCTGTGTCATATGCTTTTGTTAATTACCATCACACCGTGACAGATTTCCACATCACTAAATACAGTTATGAGTCATGTCCTTATTGTTAAAAGCTTCTTCTATTCATGGCTTTGCCACACAGCCCCTCATGACTGGATATGTAGGTTGTCTCCACTCTCTTTGCTATTGAAAACAGCATTTACTTTGAACACAACTAAGATCATGTACCCGAAAGTGATATTTCATGTCCTCGGAAAGGCTTGACAATACGAATGACTGTTTATCCCCCCACTGAATAGACCAATTAGTGGGTAGATAGCCTTAGAGCAAAAAGAGTGTTTTCTCTTCTGGCAAGATGATAGCCAACCTTTTTGGGAAGAAGAAGGAGCCTTTTGGAGGGAGGCTGGGTGTTTCTTCAACTCTGGGAGGGAAGCAGCCGCAGCCCTCTCCCGCTGAGTGAATCCTGGGAGGAGAGCAGTTCTCCCTGTGGCCATCTTGCCCATCTTAGGGGCTGCAGCAGTCCCTCTACCAGTACACAGATGCGTGTTTTACTCTCTGGCATGACAACCTACTAGGGAGATAAAGACGGAAAGCCCCAGAGAGCTCAATAAAACGACATAAACATGCTGATGTCTACAAGGTGAGAATCAAGACCAAGACCCATGAATCTTCCATCAATTTCCTTCCTTTTCATGAAAACGTGTTTTACTGCAAGAGCCTGAAATCCAATGCAAAGTGTGCGCCATGATACAAATGCATGCAAATTTGTGAGCACCCAGAAAAATCCTGGTGATGTAACTTGATGGTGTTGACAAATTAACCTAATGAGAATAGCTTCCCACTATGAATTCATTAAGCAAAAATGTGCAAAGTAGGTATTTGCAACCTGTTAACCCTTAATTGGTGCAACACTGAAAACACTTAATTGTGACAGGTGCCACCAAAATCCCTAATGTAGTTAATTGCCGTTAGACTCACAAAATTATACATTTTAAATGATGATCTTTAATTAAAAACTATTTGGGATTATCTTTCACCCATGCTCTAAAATGAGCAGCTCTGGTACACTTGAGGAAGTGGTGGCAAAGATTGTAATATCGGGAGTGTTGCTTTTTGCTTGTAATCAAACCTCTACATATGGAAAATATGGAAAGAAGAAACAGGCTGTTTTGAAGTAAGCTTCAAATATTTTATTTATTTATTTATTTATTTATTTATTTATTTATTTATTTATTTAACAAGACATGCGAGCTTCAAATATTTTAAAGTGGTATGGTGGGAAGTGGTGGACCTAAAGAAGGGGAGAGGCCTCGTCGCCCCATTGCTGTGTGATCTTGGAGAGATCACGTTTGCTCTCTGGGACTCAGGTTCACGATCAGTAATGTGGGGGATGGGAAAAATCTGGTGCACGTAGGAGAGAGATGAAAAGAAGGAATTTTAGAACACCCATTGGCTCAGACAAAAGCCAGGACACAGTTGATGAGCTTTTCATTCAGTGGATCAATGAGCGGATGTGCCATCGACTCTAAAATGTGCCGTGGAAACTTAAAAAAATGGCAACAACAACAAAAAGGTGGGACTCGATTAGATTTTCTTTCTGGCTCCTGACACATCCGCCCTCAGAGCATTCGCTGACATAGACATCTAATTGCCTTCCTGCTTCCTTGGTGGTCCCAGCGTCAGGGAGGAAAATCTCACCCTAACCAACAAGGCCCATATTGCAAAGAAAATTCTTTTCCTAAGTTAAAAGAAAAAAACAACAACAACAAAAAAGCCAAACAATTAAATTCTGAAGTTGTGCTAATCCTCCTTACAGCTTCTATATCCTGCACAATCCATTTCAGTGTTCAAATGCAAAGTATAGTAGCATCTTTTGGATCCCTGGGGACCCTTCATCATGTACACAATTTTAATGATCTATATTCTGAGGTGGTTAAGTAGTGATCTCCCCCAAGAGACTGGGAGTCTCTGAGGTGTGTGTTCAAAAAAACACAGCTGGTGGCAGGCCTGGAGGTCTCAGTGGGGCTGAACATGGAGCAGGTGGGAAGGGAGGAGGCTGATGTGATGACCATGTCCGAATAGAGTTTTGCTGCTGCCTCAGCAACGTGGAAGCCTCAGGCACGAATCACAATAAAAGGAGGGGTGTTGGGAAGAGGGTGAATATGGACTGGCAGTGGGGCTGAAATGCCAGGAATGTCAATCAAAGGGAAATTTGGTGCTCCTTTTCCTTGTTGTGATTATAGGTCTGGAGCAAAAAAAAAATGCCAGGCTTTCTGGGTGAGTTCTAGTGTGGCCCCAGATAGGTCAATGGAACTTCATCCAACAGCCGCTGAATGCCTCCTGTGTACCAGGCTCCATGCTGGGCCCTATGGGTTCATGCTGGGAGGCAGTGGAGCCTCCATCCACTTCTGGAGTTGGTTTTGGCCTGTTCTCCCTGGGGTTCTAGATGTGTTGATCTCTGCCTTTGGGCTCAGCTCTACCCTGGATTGTCCTCCTTGTCAATTAAATTCCATGGGTCTTGGGCTAACTGTGCTTGGATTACGCTGGGCCTCTTCCTGGCTGCGGCAAGCACTGTGGCTGCGGGCGACAGGCACCCAGCTCTGCCACCATACGGTGGTCCTGAGGCTGGATCCTTCTCCCTTCCAAGCAGGAGGCATCTCTAGGGGAAACGAGGCATGGCTCCTGACCTTATGGGCTTCCAGGCTGGTGCGGGAGGGCTCATGGTGCCAGGAATCACAGAGTGGCATGGGTCTCGTGAGGAGTCACACTGAGGAAAGCCAGAGGGAAGTTGTTTGCAAAAATCAGCATGACCTTCCCCTGCCCCCATGAAACTCTATATAACCAAGTAAAACAGATAAAAGCTAAAGGCAGAGCTTCTCTGGTTGAAGTGAGGGTTGAATCGTCAGGAAATATTTAAAAAAGTATCTCTCTCAATGAATACATGCTCCTTTAAAAAAACTAGAACAGTGACAGGTTAAGCTAACATCCACTGGCTTCTATGCCCAGGCTTGCTTCCTTTGTGCCCTTTGTGGAGGCAACCACAGCTCCAAGTTGGTTAGTATTCTTCCGACTCTGCTTCTATGCTCATATGCAAATCTCTATCTACATAGCATTGCTTTGTGTGTGTTTTGTATCAAAATTCCCATACTGTTGACCCATGCATATCTAGTTCCTCCCTTTTAAGTGCTGCATAGTACTCCCCTCTATAGATACTCTCCACTTTGTAGAGCAGTCTTCTGTTGATTCTGTTTTTCATGGTTGTGAACAATGTTTGTGTACATCTTTTTTATACATAGGTAAGAGAGTCTTTCTACTGAGGAAAATCTTCCTGACAGCTTGGAAATTGCCCTGCTAGGTATTTGAGTGGGGTGGGGTGGGAGAGGGGAAAAAGGATGGGAAGGCTTCGCAGGGGAGCTGTGCTTGCATCAGGCTGTGAAAGGTGAACGAAGGCTCCGAAGAGGAGCAAAGGGAAGTGGCGGGGTGTCCAGAGTGGGCAGAGGCAGATGGTGTGGTCAAGGGCATTGACCCAGAGGGCACAGGAGATTGGTGTCTGGTGCCAGGGTGGTTGCATGGCTGGATGTGTGTATCTGTGAAGGGCATGCTTTCTAAGGGTAGGGCAGAAGCAACTCACAAAGGTGTCTGCAGGTGATGTTGGACCCAAGTGGACTCTTGTTTAGGCACCTGGACTTAACTTATGCCTTAAAATCCTGGGAGGGGTTGGTCTTGTGCCAACACTCTTCCTCTTCCTCCTGGTCCGGTAACTCAGGCCTTTCCTTTCTCTTACCAACATGCTACCACTCAGCTGTCATCCCTGCACAGCCAAAGGGAGGAACCAGCAGCCAGCATCACCTGCCTGGCCTTTTTTGGGGCTGGAGTTTAGTGGGCGAGGCCCATCCAGGCGCTCTCAGGAACAGTAGGTGGTTTGGAGGAGGATGGTGCAGACCAGCTCTCTCTGGGTGATTCGGGGGTGGTTCCACCACTTGGGTCTTGGATGGGTCCTCATTGCTTCATAGTGGTGCCAATCATGGCCATTATCTGCTCAACTTTTGCTTTGAGACTGACAGGGAAGGCGTTTGACTGGCCCCTGCAACTACTCTGGGTATGTTAGGGACACCCCTCTAGACTGGCACTGGGAATAATCACAAAAGCGCAGACTGAGAGGAATGGAAAGGAAGAGGGAGGTGGCTTCTCATGGGTGGGGACACCACTCCTAAAGCTTATTCTTGCCCCAGCACATTTGTATCGGGAGAGATCCTCCGACTGTACCTTGGTTTCCCTATGTGCCTCAGGACTGTCTCCCCAACCTTTTGACATCTCCCAAAGTGGGCCTAAGAGTAGGTGTCTGTCCTTCCTGACTCCTAGGCGGGAGGTTCTGAAAACCAATGGGGGTTGGGGACAAAGCGTGACAGCGTGTGGGAAGTCTCAACCATCCTTCCAGTATCTGTTCGCATCCATGCCAATCGTCTCTCTCGCCAGCCCCTCTGTGGTCACGCATGTTCCCGGCAAGAGATCCCATGCTCTGAAGAAGGGGCTCCAGCCTGAACAACAGGACCATGGTTGGAGAGTGGAGCGCAGTGGGGTTGAAAAGGAAGCGGGGGCCAGGCTAAGGGGTTTCAACCATTTCCTGTGGGCAGTGGGGAGCCACTGAAGGCTTCTGAGTGAAAGCAGCAGTGATCTGCTAAGGAAGTGGAGGATGGCTTGGCAGTGGGGGTGGGGCAGAGCAGCATCTAATTGGGAGGGATTAGGTTATCCAGGTGTGAGGGAGAAAGAGCTGAATTATGGGATAGTAGAGCAGGAGGCAGGGAAGGAAAAGCTGCAGGAGAAATGCTGGAAAACTCGGTAACTTTTTGCATCGGAAAGAGAGTAAGTGACACACACCCAGTGGGACAACACGGCTGGTGCAGACCCTGCGGGGTGCAGTTTCTGTGGGTGAGCCTTCCTAATTAAGATGACTTGTCAGGCGGATGGGTAATTAAAAGAGCGGAACTTCTAACCTGTGAGGCCCTTAGCAGTCCCCTGTCAAAACCAATGGTCTGGGCCTCAGAGACAATGAACGCCAAGGTGACGGGGAGAGAAGCCTCCCTCTCAGCAGGAATGCTTGGCCCCAGCTTCTGGCTACACCTGCCGCTGCCCCCGACCAGCTGTGTGCCTCAGAGCAGCAATGGAACCTCTCTGAATCTTCATTTCCTATCCAGAAATGGACACAGTGATAGCCCCACCCTCCATGTTATGGAGCAATTAAGTGAGCTAATGAGTCCAACGCGTGTTGAACTTGGAGCCTGGCACACAGCGAATGCTTCATAAATGGCAGTTGTTAATGACAAGCTGGCTGAGACTTTCCTCAAAGGTTCTTCCTCTCAGTGCTTATCAAGAGTCCTGCATGATTTCACATTAGTCTTTGCCCTGAGGATACCCACATGTCACTTTACCTTGTCCCCTTAGCCAGCCCTGCATTCCCATGAGATCCCAACTAGGGCCATTTGAACTTCAGGTACTGATGGCTCCGAGGGACTCTCCCAAGTGCCCTTTGTGAGGTCACCTCTTCCACAAGGGGGTGTGGACTCACTGTCTTGCCACTCTGTGAATTTCTCTCCCCCTTTTCATGGCCAGTGCTATTAAAGGCAGATATTCTTCTGGAATCTGGGATGGAGGCATTGTGTGTTTTTTGTTTATAATAAGAACTAGCAATTTTATTGGTCCAATACTGCCATGTATTTAAGACAGTGGTTTTGCCAAGAGCAGTGATATAAAAGGGACTTATTAACATGCTATCTATAGCTCTGAATGCAATGCCATCAAGTGTCCTACTGCTCCTCTTATCACATTGGCTGATTCTTCCTGGCATTAACGAGGTGGGTTGATGCCAAATGTTCAGATGAGAAAGGAGGGGCCTAGCCCCTCGGTGCCTCTGGGATGGAGGGTTCTCAGAATGAAAAGAGGTTTGGGGATGTCTTGGATCCAAGGGAGCCAAGTTATTCACTGTCTGAAGAAAAATGCCTTTATGGACGTGGTTTGGAGCTCAGGGCTGAGACCTATGAGTTTTTGGAATGTACCTGATGGAGAAAGGGGAGGATGGATGAGTAGTAGGGTTTCTTCCCTTTGCCAAGAATGGAAATAAGGCAGAGCACTGAAGTCTACTCAGAGCTTGGTGGTGAATTCCTGGTGGAGAACTGAGCTACCCTATGACTTCCGAAGTCTAGGGTATTTTGTTCTGGGGAAAAGGCCTGCCTCTTCAGCATATCCATTTGGTTTTGCATTGTGTACCTGGATTTACAGGAATGTGGATGAAAACAGGTGCATCCATTTGAGGCCTAGTAATTTGTCTGTGTGTTATGGCTGGAGGACTCTGTCTTAGGAATGCAAACAGGGTTAGTGAAAATGGGGCCACTTGGGCGAAGCAAAAAGAAATACGTGGTCAAGAAGTCTTGCCAAGCAAGTCATAGAATCTAGTATGGTGAGAGGTAAATAGTTGATGTTTTGTTGTTTGTTTTTACTGGCTCAGCATCCATTTCAACCTTCATTGGGAAACAGCATCCATTCCACCACCACCTCCCCACCGCCCTATCCCCAGGAGAAAATTGCCTTGTCTATTCTCAGACCATTAGGTTTAAGGGGATTGCCATCACCCCTGATCTAGGTTGAGCACATGAGTCAGGCCTGGCCAGTCAGAGAATTCCACTCCTCATTGACCATGGTGAATGGTTCAGGGGCGGGGCAGGCAACCCAAGCCCATCTGATGAGGCTGAATCCAGACATTTTTCTTGGGACTATTGGGATGGAGGCACATTTCCTCTACTAGCATTTAAGCCTGGCATTATTGACAGTCATATGGGGAAGTCTGTCTGAAAATAAAGCAATCAGAAAGGAAAAAGCTTAGAGATGGAGAGACAGAGTTCTTATAATATTGGTTGAGTATCTGATTCAGCCATGCCTGAAGGCCACTCAGACTATCAGTTAAATGAGCCTACAAATACCTCACCCTCCCTTTTTTAAACTTGTTTTTATGTTGTTGCAATGCAAAGAATACTGACTAATTTAAAGTTGCAGAGATAGTCTAATCCAGTTGCCCCTACTTGAACACCTGTATGGATGGGGATCTCATTCTTCCTACAGGCAGAAAGATCTCGATTGAAAGTGGCACTCTCAGAAGTATGGGTTTGTGTGTATCTCTTCTGCAAGAAATTTGTAAGTACTGCAAGCTCATAACTGTCCTACCTCTTTCTGCCACATTCACTGCAAATGCTCTGTCCAGCACCTGGTATGTGACAATGTCCTGAAATTGATTAGCAGGCCATCTTGGAAAGGCAGGCCAGCAGATGCAGGGAGCTCAACACTGTCTAGTCCCCATACTGGCAGTGATCGGCTAAGTTGGGTGCATGAAGCTATGGTACCATCAAATTACCTGCCTACTTATTTTGTCATTTTTTTTTTTTGTCTAACAATGAAATTTTTTTTTTCTTCAAAGATGAGACTTGTTATATCCTGGCCTATATTTTCTTTGCCTACTTGTTGGCACTTTGTATGTGAAGACCCAGGCTCTGAGAGCGCCTGGGGCTACTGTGGTTGGTGGAGTTCTTGCGAAGGGTCTATGTGGAGCCATCGGAGCTCTTCTCTAGGAGGGACCAGTTTGTGAAAAGAGCTCGCGGGCACAAAGATGCAGATGCATCCACAGAGCAGGGCAGGATGAACAGAACAGCCCCAGCAGTGCGGGTCCCCATGAGCTTCAGCCCAGGCAGCTGAGGCAAAGCTGAGTTCTGTGATTCCCCAGCAAGCACAGGGCATTTATTGACTTCCATTGTGTACTAGAAAACTCATGGGGTAAACCTGATGTCATCCAGCGTTTAAACAATGGCACTAGGGCCTGTCTCTTGTTCCTGTCTCTGCTGTGCTTTCCCTAGTGTTGTCCTAATTTTTGATCTAAGCCCCAAACTTACATCTTCCTTGTGGCCAGGGGTCCCTGACAGAGAGAGAACTGCCCTCTTCCTCCCTCATCCAGCGCAATCTCTGAAACAGACTCTGATTGGCTGACTTGGGTCACATGCCCTCCCCAATCAAGTGCTAGGGACTGCATAGAGTACATCCTGGAGGAAGTAGGTGTGGTCCCTTGATTGACAGCTCTATTAAAATCAGGTGGAGTCAGTGTGGTTAATTTCCAAAAGGAAGGGATGCAAGGAAGACCCAAATGTAAGGGACATCTCCCATAGCCAGCTCATAGCCAGCACAGAAATAGATTTCACGTGCCTACTCTATCAAATAGGTGTTAGCTACTCACAAATAGTGCATCAGAAGGCTGCAGGGTCTGCCATAGGTGCAGAACATGGGTGCAGTGAACACATGCTCTGTTATTTGCGTCATCTGAGTTTCTCAGGCATGAGATGCTAGAAAGTTCACACTGACTTAGTTTGGAGAAAGTTCCTAATTTGTATGTCAGAGAGGCCGATCCAGAAATCTCAGGGCACATCATTAACTTGCTGCTAGACTCTCCCCACCCCATTTCCCTGCTTCACAGGAAGCCCAGGACACTGTAGCTGAGGACCCTCCTCTTCCCATAGTGCCATGCAGAGGTCCTCAAATAGTCCCTCTCTTGGGAGGAGGGACTGTCTGGGACCAGGTGCTTCCTTCTTGCCTTCCACCCTGGATGCAGAGAAAGAAAGCCAAGAGAAAAGAGAAGTGAGCTCTGACAATTCAGACATTTCACTCTGAGCTGAGTTTTACTCTTTTCTCTCCAGTCAACAGTATCCCGGCTGGTGAAGGGAAGAGGACAGCTGGGTTTGAGAGCCAGCTCAGACTCGATGAGTGGGGGCCCTTGGCCCCTTCTCTGGGCTCAGTTTCTCCATTGCTGAAACAAGTGATCAGCACCTTACAGCCTTCTCCCCCAGACTTTCTGGGCCTCGATGGCAATGGTAGAACTAAGAATGAAATCCAATAGTAGCCCTTGTTTCGTTCTCAAAAGGGCTTCTCACACAGGGCAGGGAAAGTGGCTCCTTAGTCATATACACATATACAATACCATTCAGACCTAAATATATATATTAACAAAGGTACTTTTCGAGAACAAAGAGAACTTGGACCCACATCCACATGATCCAGACACGCTTATATGGCAATGGTTTAACTGACCCTGAGTGCCTCTTCAGTGACTCTGAGACATGAGTTCAAGTACCATACTTTGCCTTTTTTTTTTTTTCTGAGTGACCTTGGGCAAATCATTTTGCTTCTCTGAACATTATATTCTTCCTCTGTAAAGTAGGGATGAGGATATCCCCCTTATTGGGCTGTTGAGATGTTCAAATATGATGCTAGGTTTGAAAACATAAAGAATCGTATAGCAGACAGGGATGAGCTATTACTAAACTTTCACTCAAAGCTATCCTAAGCATGGGCTAGACATTCTTTAGGCCTGTTTGTACTGTGCCTTGCACGTAGCGGACACGCGGCAAATATTTGTTGAATGATTGGAATCCCAGGGGCTGTTTGAGTTATAATGCAGCTAGACATAGCACTTGGGCTGTGCTACTTTATGTCCCAGCCCCAGGTTGCTGAGGGGGCAGCTGGAGTGGCAGATTTGGGGTTAGGACCAGGGCTATTTGGTATCTGCGTGGTGCCAAAGTCACCTGCATGCCTGGGAGGACCTTGGCATCTGTCAGCCAAGGTGGGAACTTAGCTTTCTAACAGCCGGCAAGGGATGAGAGTGGAGGGGGCTTGTGTTTTTCTGCTCGAGTTGTAGCTGTTTTTCCTCTTTCCTTTTGGGAATAAATTACTATGGCTTTATAGCCCTTACAGGAGTTTCTGGGAAGTCCGACTGGATGAATCCCAAAAACTGAATTGTTTTTCGAGTTTCTAACTCCCCCACATCCTCATTTAGAAGGAAAGTGGTGTCAGCCTCCTACCTTCTGACAGATAGCCTATCCCCTCCAAACGAGGTCACCTCTCCTTGATTGTTCGAAGTCTTTTTTTCCAATGGACTCCGAGAACATGGGTGAGTGCCCAGACCCAGCCACCTCCTGAGGGTGAGGAGGTGGCTTTAGAAGCTGTGTCACCTTCTTGACCAAGTGCTCAACCCAGTCAGGACAGAGCCTGGGGCTGGTGGAAGCTGCCTTGCTGCCCAGTCTCACTGCCCCATCCTTGCTCCTAAGAGTCATCCATCAACATCCATCGAATGCTTTTACACTAATGTAGGTGCATACAGCTTAATAAGCATTGGTGATGTTATTATATACTGTCAATTCAATTAAACAACTCCACCTGCCCTCAGTTCCCATCTTAGAAAAATGCTCTGTGTGGCCAAACATCTGTAGCCCTGGATATGTAATCTTCCCCTGTTTTGTTTTGCTCCAGATAAAATGGTGGAAAAGCTTAAATTTATGCCTGTGGAATCTGAAGCATTAACCATTGTAAATCAGCCTTTGATGCCCAAAGGTAACAATTACCGCTCTCATTAATAGATTTCCCCAGCCTCGCTCATAGAACAACTCTGGAAATGTCTCCGGGGACAGGGAGGGGGAAGTGTGCCCAGGGATCATTAACAGTCGAGGACCCTGGATGAAGAGGGAGGTCACATCCCTGTCTCCCTGCCCGCCCAGTGGAAGGGAGAGAAAGTGCACGTGGGGCCCCCACACAGGGCCCAGGTGCTGGTTGCATGAGGTGGGCGTGCTGGCCAAGCAGGACTCCCGTATCTGTGCAAATTCGAGGCAGCGGCTCAGAAGCATTGGGACTTGGAGAAGAAAGGACTGGGGGGAGCGGGGAGGAGGCAGGCTTGCATTTCCATTAGGACAGATGCCTTCTCTTGGGAACACCAGGGCTGAAAGGGATCTTCAGGTCATGGGGTCCACTTCTTTAGTTCTCTCATGGGGACAGTGGGAGCCTGGGACTTGCCCCAGTGACTGAGTGGGATGCTCTGACAATGAACAATGTAGATGACTGCCCAGAGTGCTGAATGTGTTTCTCAGATGGCTGTGGATCTCTCATCTATCTCTCTTTGGTTGGGATGTAAACTGAATTTGAACCCAGGCGATGCATCTTGTTCTGTAGGTGGCATAGGGGTAACAAATCTGAGGGGACACCTTTGGCCACAGGAAATGGTAGATCAGGGGCTGTGCTCTGCTGGGAAGAGGGGGGCATCTGTTTGTACCCGGGCGTGGGTGAAAATGCTGGACTGTGGGGCAAATGGGCACATAGCTCTTTACCATGATGACAGCCCACCCTCACTGTGTTTCATTTTTATTTTTGGGTGGGATTCTGGTCCCTCGCCTTCTGGGATACTGGTTAGTTGGGAGAATTCCTATAGGAGTTGGGTTCGGACAGGGCCTTCGTAAGAACCCCCACTGCTTCATAAGTTAATGGACCTCTCTGCTCCTGGTCTGCGATGGCACCATGTCATGAGGGGACGGCCTCGTTGTGCGCCTAGGACAGCGCCTGGCACATCATAGGGGCTCACAGAGTAAATTTTTTTTTTTTTTAAACTGAGCCATCCTGCTACCTGTTGGCAGCTCAGCGGCAACTCAGCTCGGGCTGGGCATCGAACTGCTGTTGCTCAGAGCTCAGCTCACTCTTGAGTGATCTCTCAACCAACTGAGCCACTCGGCCGGCCCTTGCTCACAGAGTAATTTTTGAGTGAATGGAAAAGAAGAGGTATCCGTTGTTATAGCACAGGAAGGGGTGCCTTACTCTCTTGGGTCAGTTTAATTCTTGGCTCAGAGAGGCTGCCCTGCTGCTCGGGGCGCACAGCATGGTAAGAGCAGGCAGTCCCCTTCCCAGGCTCCATGCCTCCCCACTCTGAACCTAGTTTCTAGCTTGTAGCATCTCTGCCAGGCTGATTGACAGGCATGGTTATCCCTTGTTTGTTTGCTTGTTTTAATTATGGTAAAATATATGTGACATAAATTTGTCATTTTAACCATTTTTAAGTGTACAGTCCAGTGATAGTAAGTACGTTCACATTGTTATGCAACCACCACCACCATCTCTGGAACTTCATCATTTCTGTAACCATTAAACAGTAACTCTCCACCAATCTCCACCCAGCCCTTGTAACCTCTAATACTTCCATTTCTATGAATTTGACTATTGTAGGTACCTCAGATAAATGGAGTCATACAGTCATCCTTTTATGTCTGTCTTGTTATACTTAGCATGATGTCTTTAAGGTTCAGCCATGTTGTAGCCTGAATTAGAATGTGATTTGTTTTTAAGGCTGAGTAATAGTCCCCTGTCTGTATATATACCACATTCTCTTTACCCACTCACCTGTCAGTGGCCCTTTGGGTTGTTTCCACCTTTTGGCCATTGTGAATAGTGCTGCTATGAATGTGAGTGGGAAAATATCTGTTCGAGTCTCTGCTTTCAATTCTTTTGGGATAGACTTAGAAGTGAAATTTCTGGATCATATGGTAATTCTATGTTGAGGACCCACCATACTGGCCTTTATTTTAACTTTCCCAGTGGAAGGGCAGTGCTGCAGGGGTAGTGTCTGATGAGACCACCCACCACCACACTGGGCCTTTCCTAAGTTAGGGCTGGGGGCTGTGCTGGACAGTGAGGCCCCTGGAGCTGCACGGGGCCTCTTGGAGGTTCAGCATCACCCCTCACCTCCCCCTCCCACCCCCACCCCACCAGTTTTACACTAGCTCTGCCCATCATGGATAAAAGATATTGCTTTTGTTTTTATGATCAAACAACAATGGCAAAATCCCCACTCCATGCCTGTTTATACAAACTACAAATTTGGTTCAGAAAGGAGACTCAAGACGTTCTAAGGTGCCATGATCAAACAGATGGGCTTTGGGGCCAGTTCAAATTCTGTTTCAGTCACTTACTAGTTGGGGACCTTGGATAAATCATTCTCAGCCTCAGTGTTCACATCTGTAAAATGGGGGTGACAGGTTGTTGTGAGCTCCGAGAGACATTGTATGCAAAGAGTTATTCATGGACTTGGCTTGCAGGGAGCTGTGTCCAAGAGCTGGAATTTTCTTCTCAGAGGCCAGTGGCCACCCCGTGAGTGACGGTGGATGTTTGCTTCTGCCTCACCTGCCTGCTTTGGATGTGGAGGGCCATGTGTGGCGGGTGCTCAGCCCCGCCCCCCCATGAGTCCCGGACTTACACATTCATGGCAGGGCCTTCCATGTCTCAATGCTGGTGCTGCCCGTGGGGAACTCGAAATGGAGAACAGCCCACACTGGGGGGCAGTTATTATCTTTGGTCTCTGGCACTTCACGGGTCACATGACATGGCTAATTCTTAATTATACCTAATGTTAAAGGTTAGTCCACCTCTGGGATGTTTCCCAGCTCAAAGGTACCTCTGGAAAATTAGTTCATTCATACAACAAAGTGTCAGGTTACAGACCCAAACGGCTCCCCCCAGTCCAGGGTGGAGACGGGGTTGGTGGGCTGCAGAGAAATCTCTCCAAGCTTGCCTCCTGACTCATCCATCATCCATTACTCTCACCGGGTGTCAAATGGATGTTTCCCTTCCAGAAAAATAGCATCGTGTGCAGAGGAAGGGCGAGTTAAACGGGCTTCACAAGCATTGGACAGTCACTCTGAAATGGACAGAGGTCAGCATGAGGAAGACGAGGCCCTGGAAATCACATAGCGATGGTTCAACTTCACTGTTCTTCCACAAATGTTCCCCATCCCCACTGCTGCCTGTGTTTTGTATGGTCAATGGAGACATTGCTGAATCGCTGAGAGGTGCTAGGGCCCCCAACTCCACCCTGGGCAGTACCCCAGCGGGCCGAAGTCATCGCAGCCAAGCACCCGTACTCTCGGCAGCTTTGCTGGGCGGAGCCAAGTTCTGCTCACTCTAAGGATGAGTTCCCATCAGTCCCTAATTTATTAAGCCATTCAACAAACTGCCAGGGACTATTCTAAAAGATGGGGCTATATTACAGTGATCAAAACAGTTAAAAGAAGAATGCCTAACCTCCCAGAGCTTACATACTAGTGGTGGGATGTACAGACAGAAAATGAGTGAAATATATTGGTAAAATGATAGTGTTATCAGATGGTGATAAGTGCTCAGGGGAGAAAGAAAGCATGGGTGGGAGAGAGGAAGTGCTGGCCTGGATGTGGGCTGCCTGTTTTGATAGAGTAGTCAGGGAAAGCCTGACCAAAGATTCAGAGTGGAGCAAATAGGCAGTGAGGGACCGAGCCATGAAGAGATGAGGAAGGAAGGATGCCCCAGGCAGTGCCAACAGCAAGTGCGAAGGCTCTGAGGCAGCAGGACGCCAGGTGTGTTTGAAGAGCAGCAAGTAGACTGCTTAGCTGGAGCAAGATAGCAAGGGGAAGAGTAATAGAAATGAGGTCAGGGATGGCAAAGGCGTCTGTTGGTTTCTGGGCCTCTAGGCTGGTGCCAGCATTTCCTGGCCTTGACTAAGGGTGTGGCATGTCTGTGTAGTGTTTGCAAATAGGGATCAGCGAACTACCACCCACTGGCCAAATCCAGCTACACATTTTGTAACAGTTTGATTGGAATACACCAACACCCATTCATTTACATATTGTCTATAGCTGCTTTCAAGCCCCAGGGTCAGAGGCTTTAGTTGTGACAGTGACTGGGTCAGCTGCAAAGCCAAAAATGTTCACTTTCTGGTCCTTTATAGCAAAAGCTTGTCAACTCATGCTTTAGGGCCTGGGCTTTAGAGTTAGACCACTGGGTTCCAACCTCTGCTCGTGTATTGTCCAAGTAACCCTGGGCAAGTTACTTAGCTTCTCTGCTCTTTATCCTCCCATCTGTAAAATACTGATAATACCTATTTTATCAGGTTTTGTAGGATTAGATTAAACCACTAACATGAAATGCATACAGCACCTGAGAGGTCCAAATATTTTGTTGGGCGGCAATAGGAAGTCAGTCTTAGACTCACAGGGACAAGATCTCTGCAAAAGACTTCATTGGTCAGTCTCAGTTTCTCAGTCTGTTAAGTGGTAATAATTATTTAGACACTAAAATGAAAGAAGGTGCATGGCTTGTAGGAAGCACATATTAAATGAGCGTTGCTGCTTTTATTATCTTCAACCTTACTCTCTATTATCTCCTATAAGCCAGGGTATCTGTAAAATTCTCCAGATCTGGGAGAAAAATCCAACATCTGTCTGTACATCTGTGTGCCACTGCCAGGCCTCGGCTCTCGGTACAAAACTCCAGCTGATGGTGCTTGGAGGGGAGTGGGTACTAAAAGGCCTCCATTTCCGTAGCTTGGCACCTGGCGTAAGCCCACCTGCTACCTGAAAGGGTGTCAACCTGTTCAGCATATTTGAATTCGCAAACAATCTCTCATTTACTATCACAGCATCCAGAGTTGAAGCTTGTTCATGGGGTTTTTATGGTGTGGCAGTAAAGCTGTGTCGGGGAAGGTCTGTCTTTGCAAAGCCCGGTTAGTGTCTTTATTTATTAGGCTTATTTTATCATCAAGTAAGAGTAAGAAGAGAACACTGTAGAATTTTGCCCACTGGACCAGTTTTGGAACGGGGTAGGAAGGTGGTAAATAGCAGGAGTTTTGGGGTGGCATGGAGGTCTGGGCTTGGAAAGCTTTCACTTTGTTGGAAGACTTCGTCACGCTGCTTGGCTGTGATGACAATCCACTTGAGTTACATTGCATTAAAAAAAAAAGTGGCGAGGGTCCAGTGGTTGGAATGCAGACGCCCACATGTATTTATATTTGCAGTGCCTGGGCCATGTGTGTGGTGATACAGCGAGCTAGAAAGTTGTGGAACTGAAAATAACATATGTCTGTCTCAAGTGCCAGAGGAAATTGTAGCACTGGTGAGAAGGGGAAGGGTACAGATTCAGGGAGGGGGGAAGAAATGGGCTCCTTGTTCAACTGTGGTGTTTATACGCAAGACTTCATTTCTCCTCACACGGACCGAGCAGCCACAAAACAGACAGGAAAACAACTGCAAAATGCGGGGCTGGGGTGGGGAGGGCGGTGGGCGCAGTTGATTGCTTCTTTGCGAGTTGGCTGACTTCATGGAGTTCTGGATTGAAAACCAAGGTCTGGCAGGTTGAACTTTGACCACCCCCCATACCCCTTGCTGTGGTTTTCTGAGCTCCTTGGGGTTTTCTTCACAAGAACGAAGCTGTGGGCGCTGCTGAAAGAGGTCGAGGCAGAGATGGTGAGAAAGGGACTCTTCATTCACCACAAACCCCCTTGACTTAAAAATGATGAAAATAAAAATCTCCAAACCAATTCCTTTCAATCTCTTGAGAGCCAGAAGATTGCCTAGGGTTTTTCTGGACTGAGCAACCCCTAAAAATCACATTTTTCTTCCGGGCAGAGTGCTATTTTTAAGGCTGGTTACTGCCTTCCAACTCTAATTCCATGTGTCTCTATGTATAAATAGAAGTGATTAAATTAAAAAAGAAATAATAGACTGAATTCACATCTTTAAAAAAAACCTTCATGAGAACAAATAACCAGTTCGACATCTTCATTTTCCACACCTTACTTTGCTGTTTTGACGTTATCAGACACTGCCTAAATCTCAGAGCACACATGGTCTTTGCAAACAAAACCAGTAGGAGGAATCTGACTGACACATCCCGCTGATTTGTGATTCATTCTATCACGGCCCCTCTGACAACCTGGAACCCTAATCGGACCCCAGAACCAGCTGGAAGCCCCCCACCACAGCCTCTGGCTTGAAACTACATGCCCAAGATTTTAACATAATTTTGGGCAAGCCACTTATCCCTAACTCGCCTTGCCTCAGTCTTTTCACCTGCAGAATGGACACGATACTCATGACACCTGCCAGGACCAGGAGAGGATGGGATGTGTTGGGGCAACACCCAGGGCAGGGCTTGGAGAAGCTGGTGAGCTGAAATAGAGCCTGATGGCCTTTGTCTCCTGCCATTTCCTCACCTGACAGGTGATGTATGATCACTCATACTCTAATGGTTTTCGTACTCTACCTCCTATTCAGGGGTGAGTTCCGTTTGTTAGGAATGCTGGGCCTGAGAATGCGAGGCTGGGAGCTGAACTACCACACCTCCCACCGGCTGATACTTAGCGCCAGGTGCTTCCCCTTGGTTTGCTTGGTTACTCCTCACAATAACCCGAGAGAGTTCCATTGCAGGGTCCCATTTCACAGAGAGGGACACTGACAAGCAGCTGCTGCTTTAACATCGGCTGAAATTTAACTGTAACACCCCCACTAGTTTAAAAAATGTTTTACAACCAACCGAAGAAAAATCATGCAGTTGCTTGTGGAGGAGGATGGGGCAGGCACACAGAGTGGGGCTCTCAGGAGGAAGCACTGGGTCCTTTCACATCCTGTGCAGCAGGTGGAATAGTGCCTCAAAATTTGTGACCTCAGATTTGTGTCTCCCTAGAATATGACCTTCTTTGGAAATAGGGTCTTCACAGATGTAACTCGTTAAGGATCTCTGTGTAGATTGAGCTCTAAATCCAATGGCTGGTGTCTTTATAAGAAGAGGAGAGGACACAGAGATACAGAGGCAAGAAGCCCGAGACAGACATCAGAGTGATGCAGCCATAAGCCAAGGATGCCAGGAGCCACCAGAAGCTGGAAGAAGCAGAGAAGGACCCTCCCCGAGAGCCTTTGGAGGGAGCGTGACCCTGCTGTCACCTTGACTTTGCACTTCTGCCTTCCAGAGCTGTGAGGGAATACATTTCTATTGTTTTAAGCCATCAACTTTGTGACATTTGGTTATGGCAACCCTAGCAGACTAACACACCCTGCAGTTCTTCTGGTCAGTTGTTTCCATTTGGTCACCAGGAGTAAAGGCAGGCAGGAACACGTGCTAAGCACACATAGGAAAGTGTTGGCTCTGTGAAAGGAAACATCCAATCTCTGGGAAACAAAATAGAGGCAGGAATTCCCTTGTTCTTGCCTCGGACGCAGGCCTTAAAGATGGGATCCATCAGTCCGGCAGTGGGAGGTGTGGGACCAGGGGAATGATGTAAGATGACATGACTTATTGCGTTGTTAAGCATATTTTCAGCCATGGATCTTGCTTCCATGCTTCCATGATTGCCGAAATAACAGGCAGGTCAAGGAATTTGAACACCCTGAGGGTATCTCTGGTGAAGGGAGAGCGAGCATGGCTGATGTTTCTACTGGGAAGGTGGGAGCTGAGTAGTTTGAAGACTTGATTATGGAAAAACTGCTCTGGGTGACTGGACAACATCACCAATAATTTAGTGACATCGGAGAATGGAATATTGAAGTAGGCTGGTTGAACCATATCTCCAAGGCTGATATGAGAAGTCCTTCAAACTTGGACAGCAAATGGAGGCCTCGAACCCCAACAGGTGAGCAGGCAGTGGTAACCGAGAGGCCTGGAAAGAGTCGACGCAAAATGTGAGGCCAGATTTTGAAGAGAACAAATGATCTGACAGAGACCTAGCCAAGAGCAAATTACAGCCGTTCAACTGGGAGATGACTAAAGCAAAAGCTAAAAACTTGGCAGTAGTCATCGTTAAGTACCTAGCCACCCATGTGTGAGTGCAAGCATGTATGTGTAGTATGTTTTTAAAAAGAGATTAAAATCTCATAGTTACAAGACTTTATTGATGCCTCCAGAGGAGTCAGAAATAATAATCTGTATCCAAATGATACCCAGATTTCTAACCTGGGGCCCAGGGTGTGGGCTGGGATGACTTAACCTCAGGAAACTGGTGGTGTCACTGGGGGAGGGTGAAGACAGACCAGCTAGTGTGGGGAGGGAAGTTAGTCCAGGAGTGGGTGGGAGAAGGTTCCCTGGAATGAAGGGCTCAGGGCCCTGTCTGCCCAACAGATGAAAGGCCCCTGGCCTGCGTCCATCTCTCTGTTGCATCTAGGGAGCTGGTCTTCCCATCAGGCTCTCAATCTGTGCCCAAATCACAGAGTTTGATAATTATTCAAGTTGATGGAAATGAAAACAGGGTTGATAATGAAATAACAGCTCCCTCACACTGACGGAGGCAATATAGGGCAGTGGCTCAGAGCCTGCACTCCCGAGTTTGAAGCCCAAGTTCAAATCTTGCCTCAAACTGTGTGACTAAGATTATGAGATCAGTGATGAATGCATTGTCTAATCTCATCTGTCCAGAGAACTGGGTTCTAGAACCATTAGTGACAAGAGGTAAATCAAATGCGATGTGTGAAAGGGATAGTGCCTGGCACATAGAAAACCTGAGTAAATGTGAGGTGTTGTTTTCAGGTGCCTGCTCTGTGTTGACCTGTGTTATCCCATTTCATCTGCACTATTGCATGAGTGGTGGTGGTGTGGGGGAGGTACGTGTTCTTTCCTGAATCATATATGAGGAAACTGAGGCTCAGAGGACTTGAGTATTTGCCTGAGTTTCCCCACCTGGTGAGTGGCGGGGCCAGGATTTCAACTCACAACTGTGAGCCTCCAACAGTTCTATACTCTGGTTCTAGGCATGCTATTACCTTGGCGCAGATTGAATAGACGGCACAAGCAGCAATGTATTCCTTTGTCCGTCTCATGACCTAGTGACCTCGTCATCTCCAGGGTGCCACTGGAAGGGTCGCACGTGCAGGTTGGCATACCCACTCCGTCCTGCTGTTGTGGCCCGGGTGCTCCTGCGTTCTCTGTCTCCTGGCTTCCAGTTAATCTTCATTACTATTTGGATGTTAATGACATACAGTAGCAGATATCACACACACACACACACACACACACACACACACACACACACACGAAACTCCCCTCAAATGCCTGCCTCTCCCCTCCTTGTTTTGACAAGCTCTGCAGAGTTTTGTTGGATCTTCTGGAGGTGCACATGTCCAAGATCATGAGTGGATTGAAGGTGGCTTGTCTGGACTGTGAGGTGAGAAACCTCACAGATCCAGAGCCTGCTTTTTGGCTGGAAGGAAGCCACCCCAAGACAACTTGTGGGTCCCCTCTTTTCTCAATTCATCCCACCCTTCCTCTGTGGCTCCTCCTGTAGAAGTCCCAGGTTCATTAGCCTCTTTCTGCTCCCTGTTTTCTGCTTGCAGATGGAGAGTTAGGCAGCTGCCTGGTATGAGTGTATCAATCTGGAACTCTGGTAGCCTGAACGGCCCCCTTTCTGTGGCATCCTGATCGCTATTTATGTTCCATTATATGATGACTACCCAATGTAGGTATCCATTCTACTGCTGATATATATTTAGTTTGTTTCTAGTTCGGAACTATATGGAATAATACTGCAATGAGTGTTCTTGTATTTTAGGACATATATGAACACATCTTTGTTCAGTATATACCTAAGAGTAGAATTGCTTGATGATAAGATTCTATATATGTCCAAGTTTGAAAAGTCCTGCTGTTTCTTTCCCTTATGTATTTGTATCAATTTTATTCCCAGCAGTAACATAGGAGAGTTCTAGTCGCTTTACATCCTTGTCAAGAGTTGGCATTATCTTTTTTTTTTCAAACTGTTCTGGTAGGTATGTAGTGGTGTATCATTGTGATTTTAATATGCATTTCTACAGTTATTTATGTCAAACACTTTTTCTTATGTGTATTGGCCATTTGGACATCCTTTTTTGTGAAGTGCCTATTAAGGCTGTTTGGCCCTTTTCTAATTGAGTTGCTGATATTTCTCTTATTGAGCTATAGCAGTTCTTCACATATTCTGGATATGAGTTTGTTTGGCTTTTTTCATGGTATTTTTGTTGAACAGAGATTCTCATTTTCTTTTTGAGTAAGTTAATTACATTTTATAGATGCTAATGATGATAAAAGACAATTGTCATAGGAATTATTTCCTGTTAAATACTTCCTACATTGTTTTTTAAGTTTTAATTTTTTTTTTTTTTAGCTGAGCCATCCTGCCACCTGTTGGCAGCTTAGCGGCAGGTCAGCTTGGGCTGGCATCGAACCGCTGTTGCTCAGAGCTCAGCTCGCACTCTTGAGCGAGCTCTTAACCAACTGAGTCACTCGGCCGGCCCCTAAGTTTTAATTTTTTAATTGTAGAGAAATTCTTAATTTTAGTGAAGTCCAATTTACCAGTTTTTTTCCTTTATGATTATTGCTGTTTGTATTTTGTTAAGAAATGTTTGTTTATCCTAAGGCTATAAGAATATCCTCTTATGTTATCTTCTAGATGCTTCGTTGTTTAAATTGCACATTTAGATCTACATTCCATCTGGGATTGACTTTTCTTTTTTTTTTTTAAAGAGGGCAGTGTCACTGGCCCTCATATGTGGGATCCGAACCCGGGCCGCTGGCTTCCCAAGCCAGCTCTTAACCACCGCGCCATGCGGCCGGCCCTGGGATTGACTTTTACGTGTGGTATGAGCTTGGGGTCACCATTAGCTCTTCTTCATGTGGACATCCTGCTTGGCCGCTCGCTATGCATGGACCACCTTTCCGCCACACGCTGTAAACTGGATAACCATATAAGTGGGCACCTGGCCCTGAATCCTGTTCTGCTGGCTCAGTGGATACTTCAGGGATGAGTGGTGGGGGGCCTGCGCCTCACCAAGCTCTCAAGGAAGATGGAGGTGCTGGGCTCTTGCTTTCTAAGGAGATCCTGTGGTTCTTCTGCTGAATCACTTGGTCTGTCTCTGCCCTTTTCTGACTTCTTCCCATAGACATAACTACTTGGTTGACAAAATTATCAAAAGAACAAAGCCTTACATGACATTGACCATGTGCTAGGCCCTGTTCTAAATATGCCTTAACCCTGTTAGTCTTTACACACACCCACGGCGGGGTTGCTGTTATAATCTCCATTTCCCTAATAGGAAAATTGGGGCACCCAAGACCACACAGGTGGAATTTGAACCCAGGGATTTAGTCCTTAAGCCCAGCACCAGGCTTTCTTTCAGCCAATGGCAGGAAGAAGAATGGTGGAGCACAAAGTCACCCTGGCTTAGGAGTAAGGACATCTGAGTTCTTATCTTGGCTTCTACACTTGCTGGATGTGAGATTTTGGACACATTGATTAATCTCTTTGAACCAGTTTCCTCATCTGGAAAGTAAGAGAGTAAAATGACATTTTCAGCTCTGACATTTTATAATAACGTCTGTCTGGAAGAGTCCTAAAGAGACTGTAGAGTTTTTGGAGAGAAGAAAATTGTACAGTGGGGACTAGGATTGTAGACACAGACTGGGGAGGAGCCCACCAAGGATGGTGAGAGCTGCGTTGCGGGGGGTGGTAGAAGGAAGTAGGAGGAGGGGGGGAGTGGGAGAGTGAGAGGAAGGAATGGTCCCAGCCTCCAAAGTTGTCCCCTCCTATCTGTCCCCTTCTTGGACCCTCAGATCCAGCCTATCAGGTTACATGCTAGAAGAGGGGGTGATTCCTAGGTGTTAAGTTTTCTCATTGACCCCCGCCTCTGGGAATGAGTTTGAGAGCATTCATATTGATTCCCAAGGTTATAGTTGGTGTGTGAGCCTTCTGGGAGGCAGTTTCTCTGCCCAGAGCTGGCTAATTGTTCACCCACCGTGTCCATTCACTGGTGAAAAGCACACCAGGCTCTTCCTTATGGACACCAAGGGTCGATGGGGGGCAGTTGAGTGACCTTGCAGGCCCATGAAGCCTGAGGCTGAGGGCCTGGGAACAGCCTGTTATCATTAACTCCTAGGAAGGGATATTGGTGGCGATGGTGGTGGGAACAGTTAAAAAATAACGTAGAAATGTCACATAAGTAATTTATACTATTTTTAGAAATTTTTAGTAAGTCCTGATATACCAAAAGGAGGAAACAACAAAAGTCACCTGCAATTCCTTAATTTAGAGATAACCACTATTATCATTTTTAGAGTGATTCTCTTTAGAGATTTTTTTGGCTCTCTCTCTCTCTCTTTCTGTATGATATATATAAATATATAATGTATACATATATAGATTTGTATACTTGTATATTTACTTTTTTTTTTTTGTAAAATTAGATTCCACTCTTCTGGAGCTAGATTTTTAAATTTGGCAAAATATCATAGCATTTCCTACATCACCCAGCATAGTTTGACATCTTCAATAGCTGCATGACAAACCATGGGAGATAGTTCCCCATGTTTACTATTATGCCCTGTGAACATCCTTATTCATGTGTTTTTGGAGACATTTCTGACTATTTCCTTAGGAAAATTTTGAAGATAACAGAATGACTACGTCCCAGTGATTTTTGAAAGATAACAAAGTTCTTAACACTGTCCTCATCATTATCACTAAACATTTATACAGTGCCAATAACACTAATAATTATTGTTATTAGTGTTATTTTTGGGATGTTTTTAATGGAATGCCTTATATACAGAGGGTACCAAATATATATATATACACACACACACATTTTAAGAAAGGAAAAAACTGTATTGATATATACCAATAACAAAAGATGAATACAAGTCACATTTGACTTCTGCAATGACAAGAGGTGCTCAGAGTGGTTCCCATCAGCGTCCAGACACTTCTGATGATGGCGAACTACTGCTTGAGCAATGTTGACCAAAGTGTTAATATCGCATAAAATATGTATACATTTTTTTGGCATCCCCGGTATTACCAACTCTCTCTATATGTTATCTCATATCTCATGGAGATGTGTAGCTGTTAGGTTCATTTATTCCCATTTTCCAGCTGTAAGAACAGGCTTTTAGGAAGGCCAGTGACTTCCCCAGGCCACTCAACTGAGAAGAGCAGGGACAGGAAGCAGGGCTGGGCTGCTGTCCACTCTGCTGTGCTCCCTGCTCCCAGCAGAGTGGGAGGCCCGCCCGGAATGAGGCCTTGGTTCTCACATGCTGTGGGCGGTGCCTGCAGGTGGACTGGAGGTTGATGCCTAGAGGTGGACTGGAGGTTGACATCTGCCCAAGGAGAAGCCCAGATAACTGATAATGCATGCTGGGGCTCTGGGAGGAGAGGTGGGCTGGGGTTTCAGAGCAGCTTTCCTGGAGCTGAGCCGGGAAGGAGGGGGATAGGGAGCCACAGGAAGGGGAAAGAGCACGCCCGGCAGGGGGCAAGGCCTGAGCAAAGTGGTGAAGTCTAGGAAACCTGACACGCCTCCCTCCGACTCACTCCAAGTCCCCAGTGTTGAGATCAGCTTACAGGAGGTCTGTTCTAGCACCTTCTCCAGACACTGACAGCGAATGTGCAGTGTCACAGGCAAGGGTGGTAATAACGGAAATTTAATTTTCTGTTAAGCAGCCTTACATATACTTAAATAATTTCATTATATAGATAGAAATGTTTTTCTGATTACTTCTTTGTTCCTTAAAATGGGAACAGCCTTTTGCCTGATTATAAGAATATTATCTAGTCAATTGTAAAAGATAAAATCTTGAACAATACAGACAAGCATAAAGATGAAAGCAAAGGCCAGCAGTACCTCCCCACCCTGAGATGACTACTCTCAGCCCCCAGCTTCCAGACTCTCTTTAGGCCTATAGACGCATGTGGGGGTTTCCTTTCCAGTTTTACATAAGTGGGATCGGGCCAGACACACTCTTTGTACTGCATGTTTTCCCACTCAGCAATCTGTCTTGGACACCTTCCCCGTCATTACATATGGATTTCCGTCATTATTTTTATTTATTTTTGTAGAGTCTGACTTACAATAATTCAAAATGGTCAAATTTCCGGTGTGTAAAATGTTCATTAAAATGCATAGAAATTGGGGTTTGACTCTCAGATGAGAGTCCCTTGGCTCCTCAAAATGACATGGGCTTTATAAGCCATGGTGGCTGGTGAACAAGGGACCTTCCTGTTTATATTTTGTGTTTCTTTGTTTATTTTGCACATTCCAAACTACCTACAGTAGAAGGAATAGTGCAATGAACCCTCAAACACCCATCAGCTGGATTCAACAACTATCAAGATTTTGCCACATTTGCTCTGTCTATCCTTTATTTTATTTTTATTTTTTGCTGAAATATTTTAAAGCAAATTCAGTTATCTTGTCATTTTACCCCTGCATCCTTTAGTATGCACTGCTTAAAAATAAAGATATTTTCTTATGTAGCCACAGGCCAGTAACACCTAACAAAATGAACCTTGATTCCTGGGGCCATCTGGTCTACCATCAGATTCCCCTGGTAGATTCCCCAAAGTGTCCTTTTTCTTTCTTTCTTTCTTTCTTTCTTTCTTTCTTTCTTTCTTTCTTTCTTTCTTTCTTTCTTTCTTTCTTTCTTTCTTTCTTTCTTTCTTTCTTTCTTTCTTTCTTTCTCTCTCTCTCTCTCTCTCTCTCTCTCTCTCTCTCTCTCTCTCTCTTTCTCTCTCTCTCTCTCTCTCTCTCTCTCTCTCTCTCTCTCTCTTTCTTTCTTTTTTGGCAGTGTCACTGGCCCTCATATGTGGGACCCGAACAGGGGCCGCTGGCATCCCAAGCCAGTGCTTAACCACCGCGCCACTCGGCTGGCCCTGATAACATTATTTTCTTTGCATTGTGGTTAGTAGTACCATAACCTTCTATTTAGGGTAACTGACATGTTTAGGGTAGTACAGTTTTTGTTTTGTTTTTATTTTTTAGAGAAAATACATTTATTTGAATAAAATGAATGGATAAGCTTAAAGAAAAGCCATGGAATGGATGACATACAACAGCCCTTCCAGAAAGTGTATTTAATTTAACATTTTGTTCTGCTTTTATTTTGTGGTGACCTAGGGTCATACTGGGCATATAAACAATTGCATAGTGATGGCCTCAGACTTCCTGCACTTTTTATCTATGTCCCCAGGCTATGAGAGTGGTGCTCTTGCACCCATTTATCCTAGTATTTTTGTCTTATCTTTTTTGGTAAGTTTTCCTTTCTCATTCTCCCACCCTCTTGTGATTTACGTCTCAAGTACTATGAGCTGGGAAACAGATAAACTGGCTTGTTCTGATTGTACCTAAAAGAGAAATAAGCTCTGAGTTCAGGGTTGGATGGTTACAAACATGAGGCAAGTTTTTCTTAGGTCCTGTCCATACCACCTTTTTTTTTCTTTTTTTTTTTTCTAGCACCATCCTGTGTCACAGCTCCAGGGTTGTTTGAAGGGTGGCGGTTGGTGATGGTAACAGGAGTTATTGCTACGTATGGCAGATAAAGTGACAGACAAGAGGATCATGGGTCCATTGGGGTCCCATACAAGACTTTTCAGGACACAGCATAGATTTGCTCATTGCCTTCCTCCATGCTTATAGCATTTTGATGTGGAATCAGCATTATGATCTTCGATTCGTGGGAGGAAGGATCTGCGATTGAGAGAGGCCAAGCAATTTTCCAAAGGCCACACAGCCTACTTATGATAAAAATGGTGGCTTGAACTAGGTCTTGTTGATGTAAGAAATGTAAATAATATTTGTAAGAGTTTATTTGAACTGAACTGACAACATATGCCGGGGAGCAAGATCTCAGATGTTCCCGAAAATAAGAAAGTTGCAGTTTCTTCAATGCATCTGAAATTAAGGAGGGGACATAAAGAAGATTACATGAAGGTGGGAGAAAGCAAGACAGGGATTGGGTTATAGGATAGGTGAGGTTATGTGCAGGTATTAGAAAGATGGGTCTGAAAGAGTGGTCAGGTGTTAGAAGGAGAGGGCTGAAAGGAGGCTTTTCAAAGGCGTGTGAACCCAGATGCACAGAAACAGTGGACAGGGCTTGGTTAAGGCAAAGATAAGCCTTTTACTAAAGAAGTTATACTCATATGCTCAGGGCATGATTACCCACCATGACTTGGCACAGTTTGGAATTTATGATCAGATCACACTGTGAGGTTACTTTCCGTAGAGCCCCTCTTTTTGTCCAGGCTCAACACCGAATCCAGTGGCTTTTGTTCTTTATCTTTTGTCTGCTCCCCGCCTGGGCCCGATGCACCTGGGGGTTCTGAACAGTGAGTGTCTGCTGGAGGAGGGGTGCTGGGAAGGGAAGAATCCTCTAACAGCAAAGAACCAGCACGTCACTGGGCACCTGCTCAGCCAGAGCATGGACAAGATTCAGAGCAAGGACCAGCAGATTCAGGGGAGCTGCTACGGGCGAGGCTCTTACATGGCTCAGGATGTCCCCAGCCAAAAGGACAGCTAGCCAGGAGTGGAGGCCAAGAACGCTAAGTCCTCATTACTCCTTAGCCTCCTGGCTTGGAAGGACGAGCAGGGTCCCAGGAGTCCCTGAGCTAGGTTCTGGAAGCTTCATGGCTGTGTGTCCTGGGCCAGACAGCTCTGAAAAGAGGGGCTGGGATCCAGACCAGGGACCTCCCAACTGTGATCTTGAGTGGGGTGAGGTCAGCCTTTCTGGGTACCTCAGTCATTAAAGCAGCTCTGTTGTTTATTGTTTAACTAATTCTTAAGACTTAATTGGAAAGATCCTGATGCCGACATTTTTCTCAAAAACTGAACAAAATGATCTTGCATGTTCTACCTTCACCTCGTCCTCCCTTTCCACTCTTGGGTCATGGGACTTCCCCACCCCCACTGATATTGAGCAGGTCGTTGGGAGTCATTCTTCAATCTTACTCCTGCCCCCTCTTCTCCACTGAATTCTATCCAGCCCATGCCCTCAGTTTCCTTTTGAGCTCAGTTGACCCTGACCTGGAGCCTTCCTGACCCTGCACAGTTGCCTCATCTCATTGGCTTCTCTGACTTGAGCTGCTCGCCCTGCCTGGTTGTGTTCAGTAGCTCCCACTGCCGGTAGGAGAAAGCCCAGGACGTGGGGCATTCTGGGCTTTTGGGTTCGCCCCGTCTCAGCCTTTCCTTGCTCCACCTCACCTCTGTGTCTAACCCGGGGGACTGTTTTGCTTCTTGTCATCTGGGAACCACTGGGCTCATCCTACAAGACTCCTCTCAAATGTCATATCCTCAGTGAGCCCTCATGCGAGCACCCCGCCCCAGCAGATGACTCACTTCTGTGGCCCTGCAGCTGCTCGAAGCTCTGTCACATCCCTCCGCCCAGGTCTGGGCCCCCTGCTCAAATCAACCCCAGGCTTTTCAGTATTTTAACATTCACCCGAATCACAGACACTCAGTGTCTCTAGCAGGCCTGGCCTCAGCAAATGCTTGCTGCGTGAACGAATGAGTTTCCTCATGTCAGGTACAGGGAGTTTGGGCCTCGCCATTTTTGACCCTGTGGACATGTAGACCCTACCATGCTGACCCCTAGAATTTTGTGACTGCACCATTATGAACACAAACTTAAAATAAACAAACAAACCTGAATTATACAAAAACAGATGCATTTATGCTGAGAGATTAGAGCAAACTCATTAAGCCAAATTAATTGATTACTTTTCTATAGAACACAGTTAAACAGAGCCTGATTTTCTTCCCTTTTCATCAATATCAATTCTTTTCTAGATAGATTTTGCAGTGAAGATTTGCTTCATGGATCAGTTGTTTAGCCTTCATAAAGTTTTACAAATTGTAAGTGTCTGTTGGAATGTCTTTTAGAAGGGTGTTATTTCTACCTAATCTAGTGGTTCTGGGGCAAATTTTGTAGTATATTTTTTTAAATTAATAAACTTCATTTTTAGAGCAGTTTTAGGTTCATAGAAAAATTGAACGAAAAGTACAGAGAGTTCCCGTATGCTTTCTGTCCACCCCCACACATGACCCCCCCCCCCACACTACGGACATCTCGTACACAGTGGTGCATTTGTTACAGTCGATGAACCTGCATTGACACATCAGCACTCACAGTCCATAGTTTACATTAGGGTTCACTCTTGGTGTTGTGTATTCTATGGGTTTGGACAAATGCTCCTGTGGGCGTTAATTCCCCAGCACTTCCAGCGTATTCAAGGCACCCTCCAATAGAGAGCCCTCAGGCAGAGAGAGACTCTTGGAGCTCGCAGCAAGGCCCTGCAGGTGTGTGCTGGAAAGGTGAGCGAGGGGATAGGGAGGGGCTGCTACGAGGCCTCAGGGCCTTTGCACGTACTGTTCCCTGATTGCAGCAGCTTGCTCTCCAGCCCTTTGAAGGGCTGGCACCTCATCCTTCAGCCCTCAGCCAAAAGTCCCTTCTTCTGACAGATCCTCTCTAAATTAGCACCCCAAGCCCCAGAACTCTCCATATCATCTCATCTATTTCTTTCACAGCACATGTCACCATCAGAAATTAGCTTATGCATTTGTGTGTTTGCAGGTACTGCTCTATCTCTAGTGCCTTAGAGATGCACTTGGCTCATAGTTGCACCACCATAACTGTTTTCTGTCCACACATGTGCCTTTCCATCTACATCTCAGCTAAATATAAGCATGCCTTCCACTACTGCCTCATACTCACTACCAGATAGGGGCAGTAAAGATTGAGTTCGGGTTAAGGGAACGTGAAGATGCTGCTCAGGTTTTCATGCTTATTGGCCAGATGTTCACTCACCAGAAAGTCTGAAACCTGTGATATCCTTGTGCTTTGGGGAAAAGGTGGTTTTGACATCATAGCGGGGTAAGGGAGGCACTGCCCAATATTGATGAAAATGGTAAGCTTTCATGTTCCCTACATGATTAGATGATTTTACTTTTGAAGTAAAGTACAGATCCCTTCTGACAGCCCACTTGTAGGTATCAAATGGACAAGAACCCCATGCATATCCTTCAAGATAAATTTCATATCATCTTTTCTTCTGCAAAGGGGTCTATTCTATCCCTTCAAAAATCTGTAGGGTATCCTGCTTCTATTTTTTTTTAAAAAACTTTTATTTAGTTGGCTTTGCAGATTAACAAAACTGAGATGCTATTATGTTCCTTTCCTGCTTTGTAGCATTCAGAAATTCCTTCTCTATTAATACTCCAGAGAAACAGATTTCTTTGATTTTTTTTTTTTTTTTTTTAGTTTAGAAAAGCAAAAGCTTCCAGGAATTATTTCCAAAGAAAAACAAATCTCTGAGAAGTTGGGTTTGAAATATGAGGGGCCAGGGCGCATCCACTGTGTTAGGAGCCATGCAGTGTGCGAGTGGCTGTAATTGTGGCATTTGGCCTCCTTTCCTCACTTCTCCTCCCCGCCTCCCCAATAGGGAACCCCCTGCTTAGCCTCTGCCATCTGCTTTCTCTTGTGAAACCTTAGAATACTGGGCCTAAAATTAAATTTATTGTAAATCTGAGCAGGCAGAATCATTTCCCAAAGAGAGTGGTCCAAATAAATGACTGTCAATCTCTGGAAACACCCACCGTTTCTTGGAGACGAGCACTCAGATTGCAGAACGTTTTGAATGAAGGATTCAGCTTTCCTTTCAGGCCTGAACATACACATCACATTTGTATTTCATCACCGCTATCCTGTCCTAAAGGAAGTGCCTGGACCAGTGCTGTGCTCTGCTTCTCCTCTGGGCTTGGGGAAGGTTGAGGGCTTAGCAACTATCACCCACACTTTCCTGGGTGCCTTGGGCGATCTCTGCTCGGGGCTGCTAGGAGACAGGGGGGTCTTGGAACTCTTCTGGAGGGCATATTTGGGGGGACAGAGAATCTCAGAAACCCTATCTGTAGAGGTTGCCCACCTGGTAGGAGATAGAAATCAAAGAAGGGGAGAGAGGTCCAGCATTACCCAATAGGTGCTCTGAGGGGAAAACCATAGAGACTGGTTTTGAAGAAGTCGGAGACCACAGAATCCCCAGGACCACGCAACTGGAGCTGAATCCTGGAGATGGGCCTGCCCCAGGTTCCTCAACTCAGCTTTGTCCTTGGATTCCACATAAATGTAAAAGTGATAAAAGTTAGAAAATACACAGTAAAGTAGATTAATGGCAGAAGAATTAGAAAATAAAGACAAAGAGAAAAATAAAAAAAATAACACCATCCACAATCCCACCCACTCTGAAAAACAAAGGATAACACTTTGGTATCATTTTATACTTTGAGTATGATACGATATGACAGTAGTATATAATGTAAATATACTGTAAAAATATATATATATATACCCATTTGAACCATTTGAACCATAAATTTATATGAATGCACACTTGTTTGGATAAGTAAGCAAGCATATTATATATGCCTATTTTGTGATTTGCTTTTTCATCTAATATAGTGTGAAGATTTTTCGCGTCCATAAATTTATCTTTTCATCTGCATAATTATTTTTAAGTTTTATTAGAGATAATTCTAGCCTTAGTGGAAAAGTTGCTAAAGTAGTAGAGAGTTCCTGTATGGCCCTCACCAAGCTTCCCCTGATGTTAACATCTTGAATAACCATAGCATGGTGATCAAAACTAAGAAATGAACATTACTAAACTACAGACTTTATTTGGACTTCTCCGGTCTTTCCACCGACATCCCTTTTCTGTCCCCCGACCCCATGCAGCATCCCACATTGCTTAGTTATGTCTCCTTAGTCTTCAGTCTGTGACAGTTCTTCAGCCTTTTCTTGTTTTTCATGACTTTGGCACTTTTAAAGAATACAATTCAGTTATTTTTGTGGGCTACCCCTCAAATTTTTTTTCCTGATGTTTTTTTCAGATTCGCTTGAGGTTCTCCATTTTTGGTAAGGACACCATACATATGTCCTCATTGGGGCTACGTGATCTTGTTATGTCTTATTACTGGTGACGTTAACCTGGATCACTTGGTTAAAGTGACGTCTGCTGGGTTCTTCCAAGGTCAGGTCACCATTTTCCCCTTTGTAATGAATAGATCTTGGGGGGAGGTGCTTTGAAAATACTTCAATATCCTTTTTCTGCTTAAATGGTAGCCCACTGATTTTAGCTTCCATGGAGGATCCTGATTGCAACAGTTATCACTGTGATTGATGTTCTGGGGCGATTTACTATTTGCTTCATTTCTTCAGTTGTTAATTGGAATTTTTCTGTATCAAAAAACAGTCTATCTATCTATCTATCTATCTATCTATCTATCTATCTATCTATCATCTTAGTATGACCTCAGATATTTGTTTCCTTCTATGGTTATAATCCAATGCTACCTTTATTCATTTTGTTGCTCAAGTTGTTCCAGCTTTAAACTTTGGGAACTCTTTCTGGTTGGTTCCTATGCCTTTTTTTTTTTTTACCATGTTCCCACTTCCTTACTTTCTGGCACTTGGAAATGCTCCACGTATATACAAAGTGTTGTGTGTTTTCCTTTACCAGTCTTGAAATCAACCAGTTTTCCAAGGAGCCCTAGTTCCTTTTATTGGAGAATGGTCCTTAAGAACCAAGATCTCGCTCTATCTCCTCGTCATGATTGAGATGTCGTTGTTTCTAAGCCCTTTCAGCAGGCAGACCGTGGAGATATACTCGTATATGTGAATACTGTTTGGTGCATACATATATATTTATCTTTATTTCTTAAAATAAACTATGAGTTGACACGAATACCTCTCATTCCAGTGTGATACCACAGGGCTCATTCTAGCTGCTCCCTTTCTTTATTTATAACTTTCTCTAACATGATATGCCTGGCTCTCATTGTCTACAGTTCATTTAATTGTTCAACTATTCTACATACACAAAGCAGTTTTGGAAAGCTAACTCTTACTATGACTAAAATACAGTATTTATGTACAGCTCTTTTGTCTTTAGCCTAAAAGTGAAGTCAGTGTATTGTTTCCTAAAGTAATTAGGTGAATTCTTTTTTTCCTCATGTCCTTTAGCATGGGTGGTTATTTGATTCATTTGTAATATAGTCAGCTTCATTTGTTACACTTGGTCTCCCATTGGGGTACCTGCCCCATCTTGATTTTTTTAAAGTTACAAACAGTGAAATTCACTCTGTGGACACAGTCCTATGACTTTTGACAAATTCATGGAGTTGTGTACCCACCACTCCAGAACAGACCACCACCTCCAGGAACTTCCTCACGTGGCCCCTTTGTAGGCAACCCACCTGCTTGTTTATTATTTTTATAGGTTTGTTTTTTTTTCAGAATATCATATAAATGGATTCATACAATATGTCACCTTTTGGGTCTGACTTCCACCACTTAGCAAGTGCATATAAAATTCATTTATGTTGTGTGTACCAATTCATTTCTTTGTACTGCTGAATAGTGTTCCATTTTATGGATGTATCACAGGTTGATTTTTTTTCTCTCTTCACTGGCTGAAGTACATATGGGTTATTTTCACTTTTACCAATTATAAATAAAACTGCTTTAAACATTTATGTACAGGTTTTTTTTTGTTTTTAGTTTTGTGTGTGTGTGTGTGTGTATGTGTGTGTGTACATTTTATTTCTCTTAGGTAAATACCTTTTATTAGGGTAATGCTGGCCTCATAAAATGAATATTCTCTTTTTTGTTTTTTTTGCCTGGTCAACTTAGCTAGAGGTTTATGAATTTTTCCAATCTTTTCAAAGAATCAGCTTTTGGTTTCTCTATTATTTTTCTATTTTTAATGTCAATAATTCCTGCTGTCATTTTTATTATTTCCTTCCTTCTGATTACTTCGGGTTTACTTTATTCTTCTTTTTCTATTTTCTTAAACTAAAGATATAGATTACTGACTTGAGACTATATCTTTGCAAATATAAGGAATTAATGCTATGAAATTCCCTTTAAGCATTGTTTCTCTGTATTCCACAAGTTTTATGCTATATATTCATTTTATTATAGTTCAAAATAATTTTTAATTTTCCTTTATATTTCTTTCTTTTTTGATTTATATATTATCTAGAAGTGTGTTGTTTAATTTCCAAATATTTAGGTATTTTCAGAATATCTTTAGTTATTGATTTTAATTTTGCTATGACCTGAGAACCCAGTTTGTATGATTTGTATTTTTTAGGTTTATAATGTTTAATGGCCCACAACATGATCTATCTTGGCTAAGGTGCACTTACAATTACACATTAAGACAATGTATTCTGCTGTTTTTGGCTGGAATGTTCCATAATTGTCAGTTATGTCAATTTGATTGATAGTATTTTTGCAGGTCTTATAAATTAGTATTATTTTTCTGCCTACTTTTCTATTAATTACTGAGAGAGGAATGTTAACGTATCCAAGTAAAATTATGTATTATTGATTTCTCTTTTCAGTTCTATCAGTTTATATTTCATGTATCTCGAAGCTCTGTTTTTAGGTGCATACATGTTTCGGATTATTATGTCCTCTTAGAGAATTAACTTCTTTGCTATTATACAGTACTCTTTTTTTTTTTTATCTCTGATAATATTCCTTGTTCTGAAGTCTACCTTGCATTCTATGAATATAGGGACAATGGCTTACTTTGGTTAGTGTTTGCATCACATATTTTTCCACCTTTTTTCTTTTAACCTATTTATATCTTTATATTTAAAGAGAGGTGTTTTTTTTGTTTTTTTTTTTAGTTTTTTTTTTTTAGCTGAGCCATCCTGCCACCTGTTGGCAGCTTAGCGGCAGCTCAGCTCGGGCTGGGCATCAAACTGCTGTTGCTCAGAGCTCAGCTCGTGCTCTTGAGCGAGCTCTTAACCAACTGAGCCACTCGGCAGGCCCCTAAAGTGAGCTTCTTACCAACATGTAGTTGGGTCTTGCTTTTAAAAAATTTAATCCAACAGTCTCTGTCTTTTAATTGTTGTGTTTAGACCATTCACGTTTCATGTAATTACTGATATGTTTGGATTACAATCTGCCATCTTATTATCTGTTTCTTTTTGTTTCATCTGTTCTTTTCTCCTCCTCTTTTCTCTGACTGCTATCTTTTAGGTTAATTGGGCATTTTAAAGTTATTTCATTTTTCTTTCTTATTGATTTATTATTTATACCCATTTTAAATTGTTTTATAGCTGCCCTAGGGTTTATAATATGTATTTTTAACTAATCAGAGTCTGCCTTCAAATAATATTATATCGTTTCATGTATGGTATAAGGACATCAAACAGTATATTCCCAATTCTTCCATCCACCACATTTGTCATATATTTTCCTTTTATATATGTTACAAACACATAATACATTACTATTATTTATGCTTTAAAAAGTCAGTTATCTTTTAAAACAAATAAAATGAAGAGAAATAAATTTCATTTGACTTCTCTTTCCATTTCCAGTTCTCCTCATTTCTTTGTTTAGACTCCAGTTTCTCTCTGCTATCATATTTCTTTGGCTTGAAGAACTTCCTTTAACATTCCTTTTGGTGTAGGTGCGCTGGCAATGAATTCTCATAGTTTCTGTTTGCCTGGCAATGTCTTTATTTCTCTTTAATTTAAAAAATATTTGCCCTGGGTATAGAATTCTGGGTTGGCAAATTTTTTGTTTTTTGTTTTTTCTTTCACCATGTTAAAGATGTCACTTCATTATCTTCTGCTTGCCTGGTTTCTGATGAGAAGTGTTCTGTAATTATTACCTTTTTTCTCTATAAAGTATTTTTTCCTGACTGTATTCAGAATTTTTTCTTTGATTTCCTCCCCCAGTGTACGTAGGTCATTCATTTTGTTCTTCTTTTGTATTTATCTTCCTTGATGTTCTCTGACATTTCTGGATTTGTAGTTTGGTATCTGTCATTAATTTTGGAAAATTCTTAGCGTTTATTTCTTCACATATTTCTTTTGCTGGATTCTCTCATCTCTTCTCCTTAGGTGTCTGGCTGTATCTGTCCCAGTTAAGCAAGTGCTCATGTCTTATCTTTCCCTCTAACCACCTGTCTCTCTCCAAATTTTCAGTTAATTGACTGCCCTATGACCTCAACTCTCTGATGGGTTCAAGAAATGTAGTAATCTTGTAGCTTCTCTGGCTTTTTTTCTTCTTATGAGATTGGGACTGATGCTCTTTCCAGTTCTTCCCATCTCTAAGTGGAAACCAGGAATATACAACATTAGTTTTAAAATAATTATACTGGGATGCCAAAAAAAATGTATACACATGATTTGTGTTCATCTTTTGTTATCGGTATATATTGAGTATTACAATTTTAATATAGTTTTTTCCTTTCTTAAAATGAGTATATATTTTTTTGGCACCCTCTGTACGTTTCAACATACATATTTTTGATCTTATCTGAGTAGGATAAACTACTAGAAACTGGAATGTTAGGAGTGTTAAAAATTCTTTAGAAGGATTTTATTAAATGTTGCCAAATTGCCTTCCAGGAAAACAGTGACAATTAACCCACCCATTAGCAAAGATAGGAGTGTTCATGATTATGATTATAGCTTTGGGACTCTGGGGAAAGCTGCTTCCATGGCATGAGTTACTTTCCCTCACCACAGACCTGGCATTTGCTTGGATATGCCTAATCCTCTCCCAGTATTTCCTGGTTTCCATCTCTGGCCAGCTCTCACTGCATGAAACGCTGCCAGAAAGGAGAGCCCGAAGTGAGGCTAGATTAAATATTGATAAACCTCAGTCCAGGGTATGACTACCACGTGTTCTTCCATGGGCTGATTAAGATATTGAAAAAGCATTTTGACATTTCCTGTCTTAGGAGTACAAAGCCCATTCAAAAGCATAGACCAACCACACTTATGCAAACCTCATGGCTCAAACTGGACAGGACAGAGATTCATTTCTGATCAAGGCAACTTCTAATTGTGCTGGCAAATAAATAACTGACAGTCTTCATATTTTTGGTAGTGGTGGGATGCTGTGGTTTGGACTTTTAATTCCAAATTAAAATATCGAATGCTTTATAAAGCAGATGCTATTTAAACTGCCAATAATATTTAACATGAATTTACTCACCATTTCCTTTCTGCATACTGTATAATTTATAACACTAAGCCCTTTCAATACTCCAAAATGCCAGATAAACTTTTCTCATTTGCTCTTAATTTGGTCATGCAGGATAATACCAACATCTGAAGGCTCTTTAAACTGCTTTTTAAAATGCATTCCTGTGAGTGCCACCCGTGCCCCCTCTGCTTCTTGTCATCATCCATAATTATTTCCAATCCAAAGCAGCCCTTAATGCACTTGTTAATCTGGCATTCTCCTCAGTGTGAAGCACATTCAGCTCTATTAATTTTTAAAAAGGCCCCCTTTTTTATAGGGACTGCAGATGCTTGGCTATTACTGAAAAGCTATTAGAAGTTAACACCTTTCTCTCCCCAGAGACTGGTATCATCCTAGGCCTCCAAATGCCACCCTGTTTTACATTATCAGCTGCTAAGACGAAGTATTAGAGACTTTTTCCCCCCTTTTTTGCCTGAGGATTGGTAATACTAATTATTAGCTAATGGCAGAATTCTGCCTGGCCTGTGACCCAAGAGAGATGGTACCTGGGCTGAAACACACAGATTTTTCGATTTTCTGGGCTCCTGAGAGTGTGTGCCTCCAGCTCTGGAATGCCTGTGCTCCCAGGTGAGTGATGCAGCACTGGCCTGTTAGACAGAGTGTGTGTGTGTGTGTGTGTGTGTGTGTGTGTGTGTGAGAGAGAGAGAGAGAGAGAGAGAGAGAGAAGTATTATTCCTCTCTACTTCCACAGCCCCTTCCACTTGGGTGACTCCCGAGGGCCATTCCAGGCACCATGAAAGCATCAGAAAATGGCTGAGGCTGTTGTGTAAAAAAAGGAGTTTTCCAGTGTTCTCAGAAACTACAACAGGGACACAAGCAAGTGATAGCTCTTGGCTTTATGAGGCTTGTTGATGGACTGGGGTCCTGGGCGGGGAACAGGAGAGTATGCTAATAAGTGATTTGCCATGGTCCATTTCTGGATATCGGGTTTTGCACCTCGGGGCTATGCTTCCGGGTCACCTGCTGGGGAGTAGAGACAGGGAAACTAAGCATGCACACAGCCTAAACTAGTCACCCAGCCTGGGAGCCCTAGTGAGGAGCACGTCGCAGGACGGCAATCCTAGGAATCAGAGTCTCCAGCTGAGTTTCCTGGGCTCTGGGCTTAAACAGGAAAATCTGGCTGCAAACCTACCAGATTAACAGGATGCTGACAAGGCATGTTGGTCTCATGGTGTTCCCCTGTCCTCCTCCACACATGTCTTTGGGAAAACAGAAAGCCAGGAAACAACCTTGGAGGGAGAGGGAGAGACTGTGGCTCATCCTGACTGCAGTTCTGTTCTGCCAGGACCATCTTTGTTGGGGTGTGAACAGCCCTGGCCTACCCACCAGGGCTGGACCTCTGAGCCCGTGCCCTTCTTCTGCTATCCTGAAATTGGCCATTGGTCACATAAGCCTTACCTATAGATAGTTTTTGTGGGAGAAGGTTCCCTTCAAACATTCATATCCACAGTGCTGAGGAAGACATTATTATTCCCAGTCTACAGATGAGGAAACTGAGGCTCTGAAAAGTGAAATCACTTCCTAAGGTCATACCCTGACAGGGACAAGGCTCATCCCAGGCCTGGCTGCTGCCAAGGTCTGTGCTGCATTTTCTCCAACACCTATCTCAGAAGCTCCAGTGGTTTCACTGGGGTATCGAGTCTTCTCCAGCATAAATAACCAGGAAACACACTACCTAGGTTCATTTAAATTGCCATTGCTGGTCACTGTGTGGCCATCTAAACCATGGCTGATTTCCTGAAGAAGCGTTTTCAAGGCATTTTTCTCAGGGCAGTAGTAATTTAAAAAAAAAAAATCTAAGAAGGAGTTAAGATATGGAACAGTAGCCCAAGAATAGAAATAACTCATGACAGAGCTGTTCTAATATAAGACTTCAAAACAATACTATTTTTTGAAACATTATAAAGACCATTTTGCTGGCAGTGCTATTTTTTCTGGATGCCCCAAATAAATGCAGTTTGTTTTACCTCAAGCTCGTAATTTAAAACCCTCACTCGACTAATTTCAAAGATTGCAGATTAACTCTGATGATACCTAAAAATAACAAGAATAATACCCTCAACAGTGTCCATATATTGTGTGCCCACATACATACATATTATTTCCATTTTGGGGACTTTGAGAAGATAAGGAACCATCCCAAAGTTCCAACGCACAAGTCGAAAGGATCCAGGCACTTTAATTCATTTCTGACATATGTTATATTATTGTAAACTGTATTTATTTTTTGTAGAAAGTAATATGACAATAGCTAATAAGCATAAATATGCATATATGCTTGACCCTGCAATACTCCTTGAGGCAGTTTGACCTCTGGATTTTCTGCCCCAGGGCAGATATATAAGGCTATTTTCCTTCAGCATTATTTGTCATGGCAAAAAAAAAAAAAAAAGAAAAAAGGAAAACAACCTAAAAGTCCATTAAAACAGGATTGGATGAATACATGAGAGTATTGTTGTGGAATGGTCTATGATATACTGAATGTCAAAAGCATACTCAAGAGTAATATATCCAGTATGGTCCTGTTTCAGCAAAAAACCAAATCAGATGGAACCAAAGGCCGTATGTGTAGCTGTGGCCCAACTTGGCGTTTGTGTGCACATGGAAGATGCCCTGTAGGCCGTTAATATGGGTTGTCCATGTGGTTGGAGGAGTCTTAACTTTTCCTTCTATACTTTGGATGGATTTACTTGTTACAGCCAGCATGTATTACTTTGTAAAAGAAAATCGAATAAAGAAAATAAGAGGAATAAAGTCACCAGGTAAAGCCAAGGCTGAGGACTTCAGTTCCCACTTCACAGTCAGAGGATGTTCAATAGTCTCTGTGCCCCTGTTATGGGCAGGTTTATTCCCACGACTACCCATTTTGAATATGTAATGAGATTTTTCTATTTTGAAATTGCTGGCTCCTGGTGTTGTGTTCTTACACTTGACTTTAGAATTTACATGTTAACACAGTTCAGCAATAATATAATCACTGCAATGGTGAATATTCTTCAGTTTTCAGAGAGTGCTTGTCTCTCAAATAGCTTAATTTTTTCCTCATGATTTAAACAGCAGATATGGATGGCAGAGTAGATAGCAGATAGCAAAGCAGAGGTTTGAATAAGAGAGCTGTGGCCAAACCAGAATGTACCATCTTTCCAATAAAAAGTAATGCTGATGTCTTGCCTGATAATGCACTTGATTGAATAATGTTTTGAAAAGGCTGCTGAATAGATTGCTTTCTAAAGGACTTTGCTCATGTTCACTCATGCCTTCCCCACCCCTCAAGGAAGGGCCTTGTTTCAAATCACTGAATAACTGAAATGGGGTTCATGCTTAGAGCCTAAACATTGCAACAGAACCATCAACCTCTGTTGAGAAGAGTGTCTCTGAGCCCTAGGAGCCAGTGGTGAGATAAGAACCGTGGGTGAAACCTGTGACAATGTGCTCATTCTCACTCCCAACTTTCTAGTGACTTTGATTTGGTGGATGTCACAAGACCAATTCCCTTGGCGACTCTCCCTACAATGGTTATCTTAGTAGAATTCTTCAGATGGTGTAGTTGGGAGTCTCATCTACTAATTCTATCATCGGTAACATCTTTGGGTCTATGTCTATTGGTTGATTTTTCTTCTCATTATGAACTGTGTTTTTCTGCATCTTTGCACGCCTAATAATTTTTTATTGTAAATTTTACCTGGTTGGGTACTTGTTATTTTTTGCATTGCTTTAAATATTCTTGAGCTTGTTCTGGGACACAGATCAATTCTTTAGGAACATTTGATCCTTGTTTTTAAGCTCTGTTAGGTGGGAACTGAGCAGTCGTTAGCCCAGGGCTAATTGTCCCCTAACTCTGAGACAGTACCCTTCTAGGACTTTCCCTGATGCCCATGTAGGATGAGGTACTCCAGCCTGGCTGGTGTGAACACAAATAGCTTTTAACCAAGTGTGATCTCGGGTGATTGCTCTTCTTAGTCCGTTTTGCTTTTTTTTCTGTCACTTTTCTCTGGTAGTTTTCTCACATGTGCACACTGATTGGTACTCAGTTTAAGACTGAAGCGGAGCCAACTGTGGCATTTTCTCTGTGCAGCTCTTTCCTTTCTGCATTGCTCTCCTCACAGGTACGCCACCCTTCAAATTCTAGCCCCTGTGGCATCTTCAGATTCTTAACCGTGTCTCTTCAACCCAAGGAGGCGGTGGGGATCTGTTTGGGTTTCCCCACCCTGTACCATGGTCTGGAAACTCTCCCCCGCAGTAAGCTGGGCCAATCATAGGGCTCACCTCGTTTATTTCCCTCCATTCAGGGACTATTGGCTATGCAGCCTGTTTGCTCAATGTCTGAAAAATGCTTTTTTCATATCTTCTTCATGTTTTGGTTAAGGTGAGATGGTAACCATCCCTGTTGCTTCATCATAGTTGGAAGTAGAATCTTGGAGTGGAGACTCTCAACCTCAAAATGCCAGCTGGGCCCCTTGGTCTCTGTGGGCTCCCTCATCATCCTCTTATGAATCTGCGGTGAAGTCGTGTCCCTTCGTAAGGTCTGAAAATGAGGAAGTCCAAATCAGGCCTGGAATGGTAAACAGGGTTTTGATTTTAGAAAGGGACAAGGTGTCCCAGGAGACTTTTCCTAGAGACAAGATGTAAGATCATACCTGCTGTTTGGTACCCATAAGAGCTTCTTCAAATCACACATCTGTCACCTTCCTGCTCGGAACTCTGCCATGGCAGCTCATTGCTTGTATGATGAACAGCCGCATCCTGGTTCCTGCCTGTATCTGCAAACTCCCCTCCTGTCCCTGCCCCCCACTTCCTGCCTCCAGCCATGCTGCCTTGCTTTCAGCTCTTTGTGCCAACCTGTCTCTGGACTCACTCCCGGACATGTTCTCACCTCCACTCTTGATTCATCTCTCAAGTCTTAGCTGCAGTGTCACTTCCCTACACTTGCTGAATCCCCCTTGGGGTTCTTGTAGTATTCTCCTTTAGAGCACTTACACCAGTGTGATGACAGGAGGCCTTGTCATCCATGGGCAATCTTACCTGGAAGGGCCACCTTAGCCCAAGTCCACTTAGCATAGGAGCCAATATTGGGAAATAGAGGGGATTGGGGGAAAAAAAAAAAAAGAAGATGTGATTTAGAAAGTTCAGAAAAGCAAGACTAGAAACTATGAAAATAAACTTAGTTTTTATCTTATCCTTGCCCAGTTTTTTATTCAAATGCCAACCGCACACTGAAATTTAAGAATGAACAAAGAATGAATCAGATGTGGCTAATTTTGAGGGATGTAATTTTTATGACAAAATCGGATGGTGACATGGTATAGCTTCCCTTGTTTCATTTTTTTAATATCTCTGCAACACAAACATAAAGAAAGCTGTTTATTGCAGAAAGAGTCCAGGGCTTCACAGATTTTCCCTAAGGCTTTCTTTAAACACCTGATGGTCCAATCATTCTGTTTTGACCATCAGTTCATCACCTCTGCCAAACCCCCCTCTTCCTGTTGTTACCTGATCGAACTGTCAGAGCCTCATCTGTCACTGGCGTGGCCTGGGGTTTAAGTAGTTCTCTCATTGACCTCATAAAACCCTACAACTTTGGTAAAGTCTTCAATTTCTCCCTGCAGTTTGTTTGCATTGCAATTGCATCATGCTGTCAGACAACCCAAAATGAAGAGAGGTGGGTCAAACAGGATGACAGCTGTTAAGGCCGTGACAGATGCTGATGTTACTTGTTGTTTGAGTGAAAACTAATCTTACAAGTGCTTGGTTCGCTAATGAATATTTTCCAAATTATTATAATAATGTTTGTTTTCCTGTACGTACTCCAGAGAATGAGGTCCCTGTAAGTAAACATATTTGCATTCTTACATCTGTCATGTTGTCTCCCCAACTGGACATCAGCTTTACCAGAGAGGGCCTCTGAACCATGGGTCTCCAGAACGGGCCTGGCCCAGAGTTGGGATTTGATCAGATATTGGCTGAAAAAATAAACTAAAGAAGAACTGGGAGGAGAGGAGATGTGGTAGAGTGGTCTCAGCTCATTAAATTGTCCCATCCTCAGTGATCTGAGCTCTTTAAGATCAGAAACCTACACGTTGGTGGCAACCATTGTGTTGATTTGCTGAAATTCTTCCCTTGTTCTCTAATAGTGTCTGTAGTAAGATGAATGCCTGACACAGGTTACTGCTCTGCAGAGAAAGTCACAGGACAGGTGCTTGTTCCCCTGAGGGCAGGAGTTTGAGAGAGAAGGACCCTCACCCTGGATACGGTGTATGAGGTGAGGGGCTCACCTGTGTTGGGGAACTCAGGAGAGGGAGAAGCTGTGGGGAAGACAACTCAGGAGAGCCCTTCCAGAGATCTGCTCTGCTCCAGGCTGAGGGGGCGGTGTGTGTGTGTGTGTGTGTGTGTGTGTGTGTGTGTGTGTGTGTGTGTTGCTTACATGGTTCTGGGAGGTTCGGACTTGTCTCCAGGAGACTTACTACTCAGGCCCAGGAAAGTGGATAGAAGCAACCAGCATTCTAACCCCAGACCATGTCTCAGAGGAAATCCAGCGCTGTTGATGATTTTCTTTACTCAGGAAAATGTCACTTGAAAGTGGCTTGCTTTGGGGATAATTTAGCCCTTGGAGACTGCCTCTATTGGGCTTTCACCCACATAAGTATCCCTGATGGCAGAGGAGAGTAGCTGTGTCCCCTTGAAGACATGTACTGGAGAAGGACATGTTTTCATGTTTTATTGGAAAATGAATGTAAATTTTGCATTTGATTTCAAGATGTGCCCAAGTGTACTTTTTATAAAAAGAATAATCCTCTACTAACCTCCCACAAACAAACAAAGAAACCCCCAAGAAAACAGCCCTTTGAGTAAAAAGTCATGCTCCTAGAAGATGCAGCGAATGGATTCTGTGGGCTTGCGTACATTCCAGCAGTAACCCCAATGGTTCATGTAGTCCAGTTGGTGAAACTCATGTCAATGACCCTTTTCTGGAAAAATGTCCATCCCTGCCCCTCCAACCTCATGCCTCTCCTGCACACTCATTCCCAGGTGTACCAGCAGAGTTATCAGGAGCCGGGTCCTTCTGAGTACTGTCTCTGAATTAGAAAAACAAAATCACTCCTGGCTAATGCAGGCTTTTTATCACTTCCAGCCCCAGTTCCAGGAACACAGTTTGATGAAATACCAGTTTCGTTCAGAGAGCATTTACGTTCATTATGATCTTGTTCAATCACTTAGGAAAACAAAGAAAACCCGTATATGTTGTTTTGGTTTCAATTTTTTCTCTAGGCAGCTTTCGAAAAGAAAATTGTTGGGTCAATTTCCAGATAGGTAAAAATGCACATTTTGGGGGGGGAGGAGGTTGACAAATTCTTAAGAATCACTAAGATTTTTTTTCCTATTTCAGTCTAGGGTTCTCTTCTCCAGAAAGCCTAGTCTCAGCTCTGCCTTGGATTTTCTGAAAGCCTGCCATCCCAGCAGAAAGCTCTTTCTGGATTTAGATTTAGATTTAGATAGCAATTTATTTTCTCTGCATGCCAGGATCAATTACGCTTTTTTGGTGAGCTTTTTGCAACTTTGTATTTTAGCCTAGAATCCAACAAGATCATAAAATGCTGAAGAAGAATTTTGTGTTTATGCTCACGTGTCAGGTAACCGAATCTCAGAATCTCTTGCCTGGAGGCAAGAAAACTCCAGAGACTCAGTTATGCCTCAGCCTGGTTCTTAGAATATTATTGCATTCATGAGTATTTGTTAAGATTTATCATGATAGAATGAGGCAGAAGTAGAAGGGGCCTTTAGTCCTCATTTTAATTTGACCGTTTTACTTTCCTCATTTTATAGTGCAACAAACTAGACACCAGAACGTTTCAGTGACTTGCCAAAGGTCACACAATGAGTTAGAGGCAGGGTCTTCGTTCTGGGCTACACAATGTATAGTGAACTTTATCAAACCACCCCAAACTTAGTGGCTTAAAGCGACAACCACTTATTTAGGTGATGATTCTGAAAGTCATCGGGTCTAGGCTCAGCTCAGCGGGGTAGTTCTTCTGGTGTGTGCTGCGCATGGCTGGTCTTGGCTGGGCTTGCTCATGTGTCTGCATTCAGCTGGTGTGTTGGCTGATTTATGATGGCCTCACCTGGGATGGCGGGGATGACTGAGGCCCCTTCCCACATGGGATCATGAGGTTCCTGGAGCAGCAGGGGAGCAATCCCTCACTGTGATCACTTTTCAAGGCTGCTGGTATTGTGACTACTAATGTCCTAGTCAAAGTAAGCCACAAGGCCAAGCCCAGGTGAAAGGGGATGAAAAGAGAGAATAATTGGTGGCCACTTTGCACTTTGTCGCACATGGTGATTTCCATCTTTGAAAGACCGGATACTCTACAGGCCATCTTTTTAGAGTCTCACTCCTAGTTACCTTGTAAGACGATATTGATGTGTAGTTTTTGTAAATTAAGTCATGAGCTAGCCTCTTAAACTACCATTATTTCAGTTCACCTGGTGCAATTTGTGGCATACTATTTTTCTCCTGGAGTGTAATCTTAGTATACTCCTTAGTATCCTAGAGTATAATGGGATAATCAAAAAGCCATTTCTAGTCCCCCAATTTATAATGGAAACCTTCTTCCATCTGCCAAAATGCTGTTAAAAAAAGACTCCATCAGGATCTGTGGATCCACCTCATTATTTCCTGCATAGCTTCAAGGGGCAACAATAGTTTTACCCTTGTTATTTTTTAGGGCCATTATATGGTGTGTACCTCAATCCCATCCTTTGGTATTTCACATCCCATTGACTCTCATAGTATCCCTGACTTTCACAGTCAGGCATGGGTTATTTGCCCTATTTTACAGATTGGGAAACTGAAGCTCAAATAGATTCTCAATACCCCTCAGGAATTCCCATGGGGCTACGTGAGTATGAATGTTTGTGTCTCTTTCCTCGTCCTCCAAATCTGCTCTTCTACCTTTGGGGGCCCATGGAGAACCACATAGACAGCCCTACATCTGCTCATAACCTCTGCATTCTCCAGGACCATCGAGATGTTGCCACTCTGGGGAGAGGTCCGACTTCTCCTTCACTGAGAGGAGCCAGTAATGAATTGGCTCTTGGTACTTCTGGGTGCCTGAGTGTTGTTCCCTGTCATCCTCTCTGGTGGGGGTTCTCTCTCTCCACCTGCTTCTCTAGGTTCAGTCCTTGACCTGGGATCCTGATTCCATTAGAGGAATCAGGGGCTATTCCCCGGAGCAGGTGACATGTCAGCTGGCCCCTGAAGGATGAGTACGGTCAGCCCAGTGAAAGTATTGACAATAGCACGAAGCATTTTCTAGGCAAGAGGAAATGGCAGTGAGCAACATGAGGACTGTATGTGAGTTTTTCTGACTGGAGAGTAGAATGGGTGTGTAATGGGGAGCAGGAGGAAGGGAGTACACTCTTCCTTCAGTTGGGCCTACCACAAACTGATCCTACCTCAAGAGAAAACTCACTGGCCAGTGAGATTAGGTCTTGGAGAAGTGGCCATCTTGCTAGCCAGAGTCCAAAGTTAATGGCCACCTGATGTTTTCCTCTAGCTGGGGCGATGAGCACATATGCTCTAAGGCTCTAGAGAAGCCTGGAGTGGTGTGATAAGGGATTTTGCTGGATTACTGAAGGCAGGCTGTGAGAATGCCACCTGCACATGAGTCAGCATCTCCTCAATCAGATCTGAGGGCCTAGAAAGGCTGTGCTGCCTCAGAGGACTTGCTGTGTTTTGTTGGGTTGGTTTGTTTTTAATCTGGTAGACAACGTACCTGGCTAGAGTGTAACTGATTATAGGTCCCTGTTATCTTTGGCTGCTAGGAAGCTCAGGGCTGACTGTTTTCCTAACAGATTTTAAAAAGTAAAAATCACTTTTTGATTTTCATAAATATAAATATAACAATAATTTTAAAATTTCAATAACACAGTTGTGTATGAAAAAGGAAGTTTAAATATCACTCCAAATGTTACCAAGGTGAAAAATATCCCAAATATCATTCTATGTTTGTGTGTGTGTACATCTATTTATTTATTTATTTATCTACTTATCTATCTATCTAGATTATGGAAGTCCATTCATGAGGAAAAAGATTATAACAATTACACGTGTTATTTTTAACATGAAGTCTTCATTCTTTTTTTAAAATTTTTATTATTTTTATTTTTTATTTTTAGCTGAGCTGAGCCATCCTGCTGCCTGTTGGCAGCTCAATGGCAGGTCAGCTCGGGCTGGGCATCGAACTGCTATTGTTCAGAGCTCAGCTCACACTCTTGAGCGAGCTCTCAACCAACTGAGCCACTCGGCCGGCCCACATAAAATCTTAAAGTTGATTTTACTTGAATTTTAAAACAGAAAGAAGCTAAACAGAAGTGGAAGGAATTGTTAAACTTGAAACAAAAGTTTTTTCACCACAAGATACTCTTTTCTGAAAGACCTCTCTAAGGTTAAGAAAAGAGATTGTGAAACATACATTGAAGTTGGAGTAATGATGTTTTTCCTAACTGCATGTTTCAATGTTACACATCATCAGTTATCTCCCTGCCATGAGGGATGAGATCATTAGCATGTTCAGACCTCCCCCAACTCCTGTCCCTCCATTACTTCATTTTTGTTAGTTTTATCATTATTAGCCTTTGAGGACTTTTTAAATGTTCACAGTTCACACAATGGTTTAATATTAATTCCGAGTTTAAATAGGTCCTATTGTTACTATTGGCTATTTGGCCATACCTTCTCCATCGCTCCATTCTGGATTTTGATTTATCTCTGAATTGAATGGATTTACGGTCAAGTAGGTTTGCGAGAAAGATACTGTATTTCCTGAATTTTTAAAACGTCTGTCTTTTAATTGTCTTAATGCCTGAGAATGTCTGTTTGTTGCCTTTGTCCCAACCAGCGCCTTGGCTGGGGTGGCACTCTTGGTCCCCCTTTCCTTTGGAACTGTTTCTTCACTCCATTGTGCCCCTCGATGTTGTCTTGGGGAGGCCTGAGAGCAGCCTGACCCTCTCCGTCCTTGGCGACTATTTGCTTTCGATGCCTGGATTCTTGTGGAATTGTTACTTCCTTATTGAAGTTAAATTACTTAATCAGGGCATGTCATGGTACTGAACATTCTGAATGAATTAAAAAAAAATTTTTTTTCTGGATTCCGTTCTTCCTGCATTTCAGACAGTGCTGTATTATACTGTTCAATATTTTTCCATTCAATACTTTTTCCACTTTGGTTTCTCTATATCAGGGATACTAATTACCCTCATGTTGGATTCTCTTTGCTCTGATTTCTTTGTCATTTTCATCTCTGTGCTTTGGAGTTATCCAGGCCTTTCCTCTTTGCCAGTAATTTGATTTTCATATCTGTGCTGTTCTTGCTGATTTTAATTGTTCATTATTTTAAAATAGTTTTTTTGGGGGGATCCACAGTTTATTTCCTTTGATTTGTGATCTCCATTTCCCTCTCATTCTGTCATTGTATCATCTCTTTTATCATTTTATTGTGAAAGTTTCAAAGATATGGAAAAGTTGAAGGAATCACTTACGTACTACCACACAGATTCTATAATTAAAATTTGACTTTATGTCATCATATATGTTAGTCAGTTTACCCCTCAATCCATCAATCTATCATCCTCTTTCAAAAGCAAGTGTTGATGTTGGTGTAAGTCCCTCGAAATACTTGAACGTGAATATCATTATGTAGAGTAAAATCTTTGTTTACAGTGATATATTTTTCTCCTTGGAGATAAAATTTGCATACTATGAAGTACACAAATCTTAAGCATAGAATTGTGCCGTTTGATGAGTTTTTCTCAAAATTCATTGTGAAAAAATTTAAATATACAGCAAAGTTGAAAGAATTTTACAGCAAACAACCACATGCACACTACCTGCATTTTTACATTGACAGTTAATTGTACTTCCTTTATCATATATGTAGCATGTATTGTCTTTTGAGGTAAAACTTATATACAATGAAATGCACAAATCTGAAGTGTACATCTGATGAGTTGTAACAAGTACATACACTCCAAACCACTATGAATATATAGATTGTTACCTCAGAATGTTCCCTCATGCCCCTTCTCAGCCAACCTCCACGCCCTACCTTGAGGCCACCACTGCTGAAATTTTTTTCTGTCATGGATTAGTTTTGTCTGCACTAGGACTTGATATAAGTGGAAACATATACTATGTACTCTTTTGTGTAAGTCTTCTTTCACTCTGCATACTGTTTTTGAGATTCATTATGAGTGTTGTTTGTTCCTTTTTCATTGCGTAGTAGTTTTCCATTGTATGAATGTACTATACAGTTTATTCATCCATTCTCTTGTTGATGGGCACCTGGGATGTTTCCAGGTTTCGACTATCATGAATAAAGCGGATACGTACATTCTTGTACCAGTCTTTATGGAAACATATGCTTTCATTTCTCTCTGATAAATATTTAGGACGGAATTGTTGAGTCATATGATAGGTGTTTGTTTACTTTTAACAAATTATCAGAGGGCCGGCTGAGTGGTGCGGTGGTTAAGCGCTGGCTTGGGATGCCAGCGGCCCCAGTTCGGGTCCCACATAGGAGGGCCAGTGACCCTGCCCTAAAAAAAAAAAAATATTGATGGTAAAACCTGACAAAGCTCATAAAAGAGAAAGCTATCTCCAATCTTATACATGAATATTGAATCAAATTCCCAATTAAGTCAGCAACACATTAAAAAACAATGCATCATTTCCAAGGATTTATTAGAAGTCTGCAAAGGAGGTTTAATATTAGAAAATCTATTAATTTGTTGATGTAATCTGTCAATTATTAGGCATAAGAAAGAGAATAATATAATCATCTTCTTATATGCTACAAAGACATTTGACACAAAAAAAAAAAAAGTTACCAGAACCTTCTCCACCTTCTCCAAGTTGCCACCAACAATGTTTGAAGGTTCCAGTTGCTCCATATCCTTGGCAATATTTGGTGGTGTCAGTTTTTTAATTTTTGCCTTTCAGGTGGGGTGTTCTTGTGCCCCAACACAGAAAAGGCAAAACTATAGGGACAGGAAACAGATCAGTGGTTGCCAGGGGTTGGGCTGGTCGTTTTGCGCTCTTTTAAAAAATCAGATTCATGTACTTATTGTATCTTTCTTTAGCAAATGCACTTGTAAAGAATTCTGTTAATATTTCCTTCATGGTACATTCCTGTCTGTCTTTTGTTTTGTTTGCTATGTTTCTTTTCCCCTCCAGGAGGAATGCCCATCACCTAGACATTCCTAGTTGCCCAGTTGCTACACCATTTCTTTTAACTTGGCTAGTCGTTGAGCAGCTTTCTCCAGACATTTGTTTTGATGTAATAGAGTGTGGGTGGCTTCTTGATGTTCTTTCCATTGTACTTGAGGATGGTTTAATTCCCCCCTCTCTTCCCCCTGCCCCCCATCCTCCTTTGGCTACATTGTTTGTTTTTTTGTTTGTTTTTTGTTTTTTGTTTTTCCTCAGTTTTAAAAAGTTTATTAAATTCACTGGGGTGACATTGGTTAATAAAATTTCATAGGCTTCAAGTATACGATTCTATACTACATCATCTGTATACTGCATTGTGTGTTTACCACCCAAAGTCAAATCTTCTGTCACCATATATTTGATTTGCTTTACTCTTTTCTACTTCCCTCCTTCCCCCTCTCCCTCTGGTAACCATTATACTGTTGTCTGTGTCTATGAGTTTTTGTTTGTTTGTTTTGTTTGTTCGATGTTGCTTTTATTTTTATTTATTTATTTATTTATTTAATTTATTTTTAATTAGCTTCAGGTGTACAACACAGTGCAATAGTTATACTTTTTACCCCTCAAAGTGACAACCCCCTCCCCCATTTAGCCACCCCACTCTCCCCTCCCCCATATCATATATATCTGACTCCCTTCCACAGTATAATCCACATCCGGTGACTATCTATATATTCAATTACAGTTGGTATACACTATTATACAACCTCAGCTTTAGGTGTACAGTGCAGTGATCAAGCCTCTACTCCATCCATGAAATGGTCTCCCTAACAAGACATATGACCATCTGACACCCCACAAAATATTTACAACATTATTAATTATATTCCCCAAACTGTCTTTCATATCCCTGTGGCAATATTGTAGTTGCCTATTTTTGCTGTCCAATCCCTTCCCCTTCTCCTTCATCCCCACGCCCCTCCCACCTAGCAACCCTGTTTTTCCTCTATATCTAGGCTACATTGTTTTTTTAAAGTCAGGGTTCAGGGTTCATTGAATTATGATATACATACAGTTAAATTCATCCTCTTCCAGGCATAGAATTCTGTGAATTTTGGCAAATGTATATACTTGTGAAACTGCTGCCCTAATCAAGATTTATGCTGTTTCTGTCACCTCATCAAGTTCCCTCATGCCCCTTTGCAGTCAGTCTTCTATTACCAGCCCAACCCCTGGCAACCACTGATCTGTTTCCTGTCCCTATAGTTTTGCCCTTTCTACAATGTTATATAAATAGAATTATACAGTATGTAACCTTCTGGGTATAGCCTCTTTCACTTAACAATGCTTTTGAGATTCATCCATACTTCTTGTGTGAGGCAATAGTTTTTACTTTTTATTGCTTTATAATTATTTGTTTATGGCTTGACTTTTTATTGAGCATTAGTCCATATAGTATGGATGTACCACACCTTGTTTATCTATTCACCAGTTAATAAACATTTGAGTTATTTCTATTTTGGTATAGATAAAGCCTCTATGAATATCTGCATAAAGTTTTTCTGTGGGTGTTCACATCGTTTGCTACAATTTGAGGAATAGCATTCATACTGTGGTCACATGTTTTTGTTCTGAATGACTCCAATAAGAAGGTATCTGTGATAGACTCAACTTCTGAAATTTTGCTAAATACCCTCTCTTAGGCTCACTGTACCCAATTGGGGAATGTATGAGGTCTGAAAATTAAGTTCACAAACTTTGTTGCAATAGTGTTGCTAACTTTTTTTGACATCAGAGGGATTATTTATTATGAATTTGTACCAACTGGACATTAACCAAGTTTGCTATTTGAAAGTACTAAAAAGGGTGTGTGAAAAAGTTAGATGACCTGAACTTTTCACCAACAATTCATGGCTCTTGCATCACGACAATGCACCAGCTCACATGGCACTGTCTGTGAGGGAGTTTTTAGCCAGTAAACAAACAACTGTATTGGAACACCCTCCCTACTCACCTGATCTGGTCCCCCAATGACTTCTTTCTTTACCTGAAGATAAAGGAAGCGTTGAAAGGAAGACATTTTGATGACATTCAGGACATCAAGGGTAATATGACGACAGCTCTGATGGCCATTCCAGAAAAAGTTCTAAAATTGCTTTGAAGGGTGGACTAGGCACTGGCATAGGTGCACAGCTTCCCAAGGCAAATACTTCAAAGATGACTGTAGTGATATTCAGCAATGAAGTATGTAGCACTTTTTCTAGGATGAGTTCGTGAACTTAATTGTTCTACCTTCCTATGTGGCAGAGACTGCATATGGTCTACAAAGTCTAAAATATTTATTATCTAACCTGTTACTGAAAAATTTGCCAAGCCCTATTTTGGAATATCTCTTGTATTTTCATGTTTTGGAATATCTCTTGTATTTTCATTTCATCTGAACCAACCAGTCCCACGCCTTTAAGTTTGCATCCTGGATGGAGCTATGTAAACATGGTACTTTTCCTTCTCTGAGAAGGCTGCTGCTATGGGCATGTTCACTGCTTCTCTACTGACCAGAAGGATCCTCCTAGGGCAGAGAAAGGCAGACCAGGGCTTGACCAGCCTCGAGAGTAGGGCTGCACCCCTGCAAAGCCTGTGGCCAGGTGGAGCCACTCACATGTCTCTCTCCAGGCCCTGCCCTCTAGGAGTTGGATTTTCCCAGGAACCGAACTGCTGCCACAACCATGTGTAGGGATCCGCTGGCCTCCAGCAGCCCGGGTGGCAGCCATATGATGGATCCCTCTGTATGAACAACTTTTCCAGGGCAGTGAGGAGAACTTAGCTTAACTTTTTTTTTTTTTTAAGGGCAGTGTCTCTGGCCCTCATATGTGGGACCCGAACTGGGGCCGCTGGCATCCCAAGCCAGCTCTTAACCACCGCGCCACTCGGCTGGCCCCAACTTAGCTTACCTTTTGAGCTCAGATGGTTAAGTCTTCTGAGTGCAGGTGGGTCCTCCTGATACTCTGGGGTAAAGAAGAGGCCCCTGCTGCCGCAGGGGCCCTGTCACTGTTGCTCCCACCTCCGATGCAGGGAGTCTGCCTGCGGGCCCCCAGCCGTGCCTCCAGGATCTGGCTTCAGCTGTTGCTCATAGTGTCTGGAGGTCAGGGCCCCTTACCCCACTCCCGAGGACGTCATTCCCGTCATAGTTAGTAGCTCTGGCTAATGGCCACCCCTCTGGGATCCAGTGCGCAAAACTGGGCTCTGGGCAGCTCTTCTCCTGGGCCCACCTTTGTGCTCGGAAGGAGAGCACTGCACTGAGAGTCAGCCCATCCCCATCCAAATCTGACATCAGCCTGAGCTCCCACCGTGATCTCAGCAAGTCAAAGTCCTTTTGTGGGACTCAGTTTCCCCATTTGGAAAAGACAAAGGTTGGGCTAGATCTCTGCTTTTCCAACTGGGGTCCCCAAACCAGTGGATAAATCCTCTAAGAGATATTGTAAAATATTCTATTTTTATTGTATCAATAAGTTAAATATTATCAGTAAATTATAATGTATTTATTATGTAAATAAATATAAATATGTAAATGTTTCATTAACTATGTAAATATTTCCTGGCTCATCTGGCTGGTTACCATACACCTGGGTATAGCCATAAGATTTTAGTGCCCAAGTTGTAACTGTGTCGAAGAGGACATTGGGTCAGTTAGAACTACATACTTTAATTCTCATGGGTTCATGAGAGAAAGAGCAGATGTGGCTGAGTATTTGTATCCACCGAAGGCCTATGATGTCATGGCTTTCTGTGTGAATGAAAGTTTCTGCAATAGTTAGAAGAAAAGAACTCGGTGGGAGAATTGAGTCATCACATAGCACTCTTTTAATATCAGCCTTGTCAAACGCAAACAAACCTGCACCCTAGCAGCCCAGCCATGCTGTGTGCAGCAGTGCCTCCTCGGCAAAAACATCATCAGCTGCATTATTTTAGTGCTGCTCATTTTAATTCTAATGTTTCTGGCATTTTGTGGGCATTTAATCCAAGAATGTTTTTTATTTTCTAGTTGTGTAAGAGCTAAAAGCCTACGATGTTTATACCTGTGTGTGTGTGTGTGTGTGTGTGTGTGTGTGTGTGTGTGTGTAAGTAATGCTGTAATAAAAATAGTTAAAGTTGGGGCCCTGTAGACATTTTTTTCCCTTTGAAAGTGACATGCCCTTTTCCCAAGAATCAATGGTCTAACACAGGGGCTGCACACTGTGTCTGTAAAGGGAGTCATACCTTCTCTGTTGGAACTGCTCAGCTCTGAAGTTGTAGTATGGCAGCAGTCATAGATACTATGTAAATAAATGGGCAGGGCTGTGTTTCAATAAAACTTTATTTACAAAAACACACAGTGGGCCAGATTTAGCCCTCCGGCTGTAGTTTGCCAACCTCTGGTCTACGAGATGGCTGAGTCATCTTTCTTCTCAGATACTTGGCAAAGTGGTCTTACTGAGGAAGCAGGTTTGATCCTCTAGTTTCTCAAAAGATCCTCCTGCTTTCTGCTCTATGAATTCCCTAAGGAGTTCAAAGGTGAGTTGCTGGCTGCCCAAGTGAGGAGGTGAGGTTCTCCCTGGATGCTGGAAGGTGCCTTGCTCTGGCCGTTGCTTCCTGCCCCAGCTGCTCAGGACCGCCGTCAGCTGAGATTTCCTTGTCTGTCCTGGTGACCGCCTCTGCACCTTTGTGGGGAATTATCCCCGCTCCCCTGGTGCACACACCTTGCCAACATTTGGAGGCTGTTATCGAAACAATCCTGCAGGCCAGCCTTATGAAGCTGGGCCCTTTTATCTTTCTTTATAAATCACCCTCTCCCTCCACTTAATCCTGCCTGGCCTGCTCCTCTGAACTCCCTCCAATTTGTCTCTGGTGAGTTGGTTCTGAGCTCTGCTGGCTGCAGGCAGCCAGGTGCGGCCTTGCTGAGGCTTCTGGGAAAGGGAGGGGTCCCCTTCCATCTGCCAGGGATGGGGCTTGGGCTGCAAATTCCCACACCTCTTCTCTGCTCTTGCTGAACGGAGCCCAAGTAGTTATTTATTAATGTTCACTCAACATATTTTATGGAGCTCCCCACTAAGTGCCAGGCAGTGTGCCAGGCACAGAGGGCACAGCAGTGAGGACCATGGTGGTGTCACACTATCTTGGGGCCAACATGGAATGGATGAACAAATGCACAAAATCCTTACATGTTTTGAACCGCTATGGAAGAAACCAACAAGGGTTGAATTGGAACAATGCGGGGAGTAGAGAACACAGGGACATCTGACTAGGCAGAGTGGTTGAGAGGGGCCTTAGTGGAGGTGACATCTATGCCTAGGCCTAAAGGATGAGAAGGAGCCGACCATGAGAATAGTGGAGGGAGAACACCCTGTACAGAAGAAAGACACTTGCAAAGGTACTGTGGTGGGAAAGGGCTTCTGGGCTGGGTTGTGTGGGGAGCAGAAAGGAGAGGCCTGTTCAGAGACACTTGCCTAGGAGATCTCAGGGCTGTTAAGGAAGATGGCTCAGCAGTGCCCTAGCCAGTGCAGGGTGCACATGCACATACAGATGTGAATAGCATGTGGATACTATTCACATAATTGCCTAATAACCATATAATGAGCTGAATCATCATCATCATAATCATAACTTCTGTTTAATGACAAGGACCATATACTCAGCACTTCATTATATTTATTGCATTTAATATTCAGGACAAACACTTTGAAGGAATTATACCCTCCCCTGCATTTTACAGATGAAGAAACTGAGGCTCAGAGAGGTTAAGTAAATTGTCCAGTGTCACATAGCCAATAAATGTTGGAGCTGGGATTCTAATCCAGAGCAGCTGGATTCAAAGTTTTATTACCACTTTGATTCAAAACTCTTCCACTACTTTTAGAAACAAAGTCTCATGCTCATTCATTCACACTTTATGCAAGATGCAGGCAATATAGAGATAAAAAGCCATAATATTTACTCTTGAGAACTCATACTTTACAGGAGGAGACAGATGAAGAGACAACTGCAGTATGACATAGTGGGTACTATGGGGGTCCGCAGAGGGGTCTGGAGGGAGTGGGGTTGGGAGGTCAGGAAGACATCCTAGAGCTGAGTCTCGAAGGGTAAAGATGGGAATAGGAAAGGTGTTCGGGGCAGAGGGAATAGTAAGGGCAAAGGCTCAGAGGCATGAAAGCATCTTCTGTATCTATCTGTGGTCTCTGTGTCGTTGGGCCTGGCTGGATCCCTGGTTGTGGGGAGAGTGATGAGAGCATTTTTGGAGAGGTTGGTTTGGGGTGCACTGGGCTGTGAGGGACTGTGTTCAGATGTCCAGTTTATTCTGTGGTGATTAGAAAGAAAACCACCGAGGGTATTAAGGAGGGAAGGCCGGAGTCTGACTGCCTGGGTTCATGCCTCAGCTCTGCTCCTGAGTGGCCTCAGTGTGAGGCTAACTAGCCATGCCTCAGTTTGCTCATCTGCAAAATCTGGATAGTAATAGAAGTTCCTTGACAGAGCTGTTGGGAGGCCTAAATGATAATTCAGGCAAAGGACTTGGGACAGTGTGGGGCACAAAGTAAAGCACTGAAAAACATTGGCTACTGTTATATCATCATCGACAGCAGCATTGTTATTGGTGATTATAAACGTGCCCACCATGTAGCTCTGTGGATGCTGGTCTCCCCAGGTCTCCCCAGGGGCCGGAAGACCCATTAGGGGCTTTGGCAGCAGTTCAGGGCAGCGGTGATAAGCACGTGGACCAAGGCCAGGCCTTGGGCATGGTGGCGAGGGAGCTATTCAGTAGCTGAGCAGGCAGCTGAGGTGGCAAAACCTGAGAGCTGGCTGGAAGCTGGGGAAGCGCTTGGCAGCGGGAGACTAGGATTAGACCAGGGATCTGGGCTTGGAGATCTGAGGGGAAGGTGCTGCCAAGCCCTACTGGAGGTCCAGGGCGGGAGCTGGGGAAGACGGTGAGTGCAGCTCTGAGGATGTAGCTTGTGAAGGGCCTTGGGGCATCCATGGCGATGTGTTCTGGGCCCAAGCAGGTGAAGCAACCTGTACCCGATCTCATGGCGGCTGTGTGGTGGACCAGGGCAGTCTTCCCACTGCCCCAAGCTGCCTGGGAGGGGCCCGCAGACTCCTCCACCCCTGTTTCTCCTGGCGCTGTCTGCAAAGAGGCCTGGGCGTAGGCTCTGGGGTGCTCCCAGGCACCCCAACAGACCCTGGTCCTTACCCCTGTGGACAGGGCCATGTTGCTGGGAGAATGACAAAGATCCTGCTTTGTCCTCCCCCTGGCTGTGTTCTCGGGGTGGGAAGTCAGACGTCTCAGACCCTCACTGGTCCTGAGTGTGCCCCCTCCCCCGCTCCCCACCACTGAACCCCTTGGTCACAGCTGGGGTCCTGGCCTCTGAGAACGGGGAGCCATGGCAGAAAGGAAGACAGTTCCACAGCCAGAAGGACCTCTCTACAATCGCTGATGGGCTGGACAGGCCATTTCAGGGGGTGGAGAAGTGGGTCTGGAGGGAGCTAAAATGGAGACTGGGGTGGGGTGGGGGGAGCAAGTGCCCAGGGGACTTGGGAATGTGAGTCTCCTGGTTCCTCGGGCTCTGAGGGTTGTTCTTAACAGGTTAGGCATGGAGTTTCAAGGAATCATAGATGTCCCCAAGTCCCAAGCCCTCCACCTTTCTCTTGACAGACTCCAAATGTATCTGGGATCGTCCAAGATCGCAACTGGTAGCTGAACGGGGTGGGACTAGAGCAGCCATTTATTACTCACGCCTTCCATGTGCCAGGCACTGCACTCAGTGCTGTAAATATGCCATCTCATTTGCTGTGAGGTAGCTGCTATCATGGCTGTTTCATAGATGAAGAAACAGAGGCTCAGAGAGATTAGGTAACAGGCCTAAGGTCACACAGACAATCTGCAGTAGAAGGTGGCCTCTCTGACCTGAAAGCCTGTTCTTTTTCCACTTTACTGTTTTAGTTTTTCCACTTCATCTGCTGCTTCCCCCAATGGCTAACTTTCCCCATCAAACCCCTGTGACTTCCAGGGTCTGATGCATAGTAGGTGCTTATTTGCACATAGAACTCTGTACTCCCTGTTTCCTGTACACACTTGTGCTTCTGAGAGGGGGTGAAAACTTGTGCCTTTAACACAGTTTTGCCAGGTACCTGGCTTAGTGGGAGCAACTGCAGTTTGTGGATGATGATTAGTATTATTTTAAATTTGAAATATTTAAATGGAATGGGATACCTTCAACATCTCCCTCTCCTGGGCTTAAAAGTGGGGAAGAGATGCTATTCTATGCACAGATTCGAATCCACCAGGAAATGACCTGCCATGGGGCAGCCCAAAAGAGACAGGTCTGTACGTTCTGGTGGCCTTAGCTTGGAGCCCTCCCTGTCCAGTCTCCCGCTTAGCGGAGGTGCAAGGAAGCCAGAGCCCCAGGAGGGCTGGGAGTGGAGCTGCAAATGTCCGGCCCGGCCTGGCCTCTCTCAGCACATGTGATGCATTAGGCCCCAATGGCGCCCCAGGGACCCTGTTCCCATCATCTCCTCCACAGCAGTTCAGAGGTGGTGGGAAGATCAAAATGAACCCGTTCGCAGATCACGTGCTGAAGGCATGTTGGATTTGGGCTGTCTCAGCTGGGGTGCAGGGAAAGAGGTGACATTTGAGGTCTGAGTGTGGAGAGGGGCAAGCCCAGGCAGAGTGGGGTTTGCAGAGGCTGGGTGAGGGGGCAGTGGCTAAGGGGCAGTCAGTCGGTAGCTCGTCAGCTGAGTGTCCACACTCCCAGGCCAGAGCAAGGCCTGGAGGTGGCTGATCAGGCCATTCTTCTCTGTTAGGTTCTGGCTAAAAGAACCCTGGGAGCCCAGTTGTGGATCTATTCCTTGGGAGGAGGGAGCCTGGTGGGCTGGGGCAGCAAAAGCATGCACGTGGTGGCCGGCCGAGTGGCGTGGTGGTTAAGCGCTGGCCTGGGAAGCCAGCAGCCCCGGTTCGGGTCCCACATATGAGGGCCAGTGACACTGCCCTCAAAAAAAAAAAAAAAAGAAAAAAGAAAAAATTAAAAAAAAAGCATGCACGTGGGACCCAGGAGCTGGCCCTGTGGCATCTGTGGCTTCGGGGGGTAGGCCTGGGACGCAGCCAGGCCTTCCTTGGATGGAGACGGCAGGGCCCTGGGAAACATCATGGCTGAGGGCTTTTGCTCATGCCTGACCTCAAGCTGCAGGCTGGGCCAGGCTTCTCTGTGGGTGATTAATTCTTTCATTCATTTACTCACTGATTAAAGACATTGATTGACCATCCGTTCCATGCAAAGTGCTGAGGAAACAGCCAAATAAATTTCAATTCCTGCCTTTGAGAGAAGATAGAAGCATACATAATTACAAAATGATGAGCTAGTTATAACAAACCTTCGTGTTAGGCAATTTTTGGTCATCTTCACATTGAAGAACTCTACCCCATAGTGGACAATAATAACCCTTAGAAAATGCAGCAAGTTCACTGGGCCCCTTCTGATCCCTAATGAATCTGTAAGTATAGCACTGGATGCACTTTGAGTTATGAATCCCCCCAGCTCTCCCCTGCGTTTCCTCTCCGGTGCAACATGGCATCCCCAAAGTCTCCAGCTCTGGGACATGCCACGGTGCACAGAACACTGGCTGAGCTGAGACGTGGGTGCCAGGTGGTAGGCTAGGTGCACGCCCTGTGAAGACATGCTTCTCATACTCCAGCCATGGGTCAGGTGGCAAAAAGGCAAGAATCTATGTGAGCTTCCTGGACCGCTTGCTAACAGCTCCAAACAGCTGCTGTGAAAGCCCCACGTTCAGCTCTCCCTGAAGAGAATGGCTAGTTTTCCATTGTGTCTCTGCCCTCAGGCCTGTGCACATATGCCAGCTCTAGTATACTTCTTTATCTCAAGAACCACAACATCTCCTGGACCAGGGAGGGGTGCACATTTGAAGGGAGCTATGGCCAGACAGGTTCCCCTAGGAGAGCCCTGCTCGGTGGGGTTCCTGTGGGCCTTGGCCTCTCGGGCTTGAGGAAGCTGTATCTATATAGGTTCACTGAGTGCAGGTCCCATCATGGCCATGGGCATGGGCTCTCTTCAAGCAGCTCTTCCCCCACACTTTCCCAAGGGAGCCAGGAGGGTCAGCCTGACCCCCTCGAGTCAGGCCTTGTTTGCTTCCTGTCAGGTCACCAGTTCCCTCAGTTGTGATGATGATGGGTAGGGAAGGCCCAGGGTGACACGTGTGCTGAAAGAGGGCTGAAGCCATCCCCAAGGAGAAGGCAAGCTTCATGAAACCCCCCACGTGGGGGCCTCCCAGGGAGGAGAAAGCGGGGTCCTCTAGGCAAACCCACTCTGCACAGACACAGGCTCTCTCCACGTGGCTGCCCTGTCTGTGACCGTCTGATCACACCTCTCCCCCAAAGCAAATGCCAGGCATGTTAGAACCCTCATTTACATTTCATTAGGAGGTGTCAGGCTGGGTGTTAAAGAACAGAGCTGTTCCATCCCTGAATCCAGAGTTTTTCTGGGCACCACTCAGCAATCATTCCCCAGCCACCAATGCAGTGGACCTGCCTCTCCTTCCCAGATCAGAGCCCAGAACCATCTGAACCTAAGTACAGCCTCTGTTTCCTGAGCCCCACTGTGTGTCATGTTCAGTACCAGGCCCTTTGTCCATGTTTTCACCCATTGTCAGCACCAACCTGGAAACTGGGTATTATTACCTCTATTTCGCATGAGAGGAAACCAAGGCCCAGAATGGTTAAGAGATTCAGCTAAGGCCACACAGCTAGGAAACGGCAGAGCTGGGTTGCAAACCTAGGTCAGCCTGCCTCCAAGTTCATGTTCTTTTCATTTTTCCAAGCAGACTCCCATCTACCCATGTGAAGGGAGCTCAGATGTGATACTTCACTTGCATCATGGGATCTTATTGTGGATCCTTTAAAATGAAATGCAAGAGAGAGCAAAAGGGAGAGGTAGAGAGACTGGGTGTGTGTGTGTTTAGAATTTCCAACAGCATTCATCAACTCCCAGAAATCAGAGACCAGTGGTGGGGTTTCTCTTCCATTATTGAGGTACCACGTGAATTTCTCGAGGTGTTCTCAGCTCACTAAGCTACTATGTGAGAACCCAGGCAGAGGCCGACATCGTTCTGTGGGGACCTCTGGTATCTGCCTTCTAGAAGGGAAGTGCCACACTGCTAGTCTTCTAGCCTGGCACTTAAGGCATGCACAGTTTGGGCTACTCCCTGTGGGCACAGGAGGGCTCAGAGGAGAGCGGGGAAATCCATTGGTTTCTCTTTAGTCCTGGGCACATGCACAGACCGAGCAGTGAGCTGGCTCCAGAGAATGGTGGATGCCTCCCCCGCCCACCCTTGAAAGCCAGTCTCTCCTCAGGTTCGTAACAATTTGTGTTTTATCACATTTCCACATGCAAAATGTGTTTTGGCATTTTTCATTAGATTTTTTTAGGCTCAGATTGATGAGGGCGAGGTGAGAGCCAGACTCGGGGTGGAAGAGACAAAGGTTTAGTAATGAGTTCGAAATTTACAAAACACAGAAGCCAATATGGCTTCAATACACGATGTGACCCTTTATAAGGCTGGAAATTACTCTTCAAAAATCATTCTGGCCTGACTTCAGAGTCGGGTGGATGCTGGGATACCACAGACTGACTTTGAGAAGTGGGTTGGTATTGCAGGAATTTTTTAATTTCCTGTAACTCACAACAATTTTCTCCCAGTGAGACTTTAGAATCACTCCTGCAATGGCGCGCTGACTGCATTTGCTGAACGCTGCGCGGTAGGAACCAGCTCATGCAGAAAAAGAAAACCCAAGGAAGGAAGGACACAAATGGGATTACCTTCAAAAAAATCATGAAACGTTTAGAAAATATTTCCAGGTACACGGAGGACCTGCTACTTAAGCTTATGTGTTTTAAAAGAAAGCAAAGGAAAAATGGCGTGACACTTCTGAACCGAAAAGAATTTGGGAAAAGCAGATTATTATTAATTATTTTTAATAGCTTCTTAATTAGCCCTTCAAACAAATTTTTCGAAGACCTCAAAGGTGTCTGATTTGTATGACATGTTTTTACTTTTCTATGCATTTCATTAGCAGCACTTTTTTTTTTTTTAGCCTAACGGCAAGACAGCATTACAGCGCTCTCAGAAGGTAGACAGAAAAAAAAAAAAAAGAACTCGAATTATTCTTCCAAAAAAAGTCTTCTGTTTCTTCTCCCACTGCGGTGATGTCTTGCCTGTATCTCAGGCTACTCATTAGAGCTTATGTGTCTTTCAGAAATCACTAAACAAATCTGCTAGAGTGAAAACCCGTGGTGGAGGATGGCCCTGCTGGATGTGATCTGTGGGCCAGAGATTTATTAGGCTGATGACCCCTGCTTCTCCCCAACAGCAAATCCATTACAATAATGGGCTTCGGAGCCATCAGCGGGCAAGCAGAGGGTCAGGAGGAGCCCCATGTGTGGACACTGAGCAGTCCGCACATGGCTGCTTTTTACAATGTGTGAAGCCAGGCAGAAAAGCGGCCCATTTCAGAACAGAGGAGAGCGGCCGAGAGAAACCAGCCTTCCCTTTACTCCAGCTTCCGGGGGGATTCAGGGCTGGGGAGCCGGAGATGACACTTGGCAGCCCGGAGCGTGGGGCTAAATAGAGGGCCTGGGACCCGGAAAGAGAGGCAGGGGAGCTAATTAATGCTTTGCCTGCCCTGTACTCACCCGGCCTTTCCTGTCCCTGCTGCCAACACACAACCACCATAGAACAAATAGCAGCGTTCTCTGGTGCTTACCATGAGCTAGGCCTTGTGCTAAGCGCTTTGTTTCATTTTTCTCCTCTTTATCCTGACAGCAAAATACACCCTGTTATTAGCCCTATTTAACAGATAATCATAATTTAAAAGCTAACTTTTATTGAGCACCTAGTATGTAGCAGGCCCTGTACTATACATGTGTTAATTCCACAAATTGGCATAACACCCATGGGATTGGTGCTATTTTTATGCTCATTTTACAAATAAGGAAAGGGAGGCAGAGAAGTTAAGTCACTAGCCTTGGTCGCACAGCAGGTGAATGGCAGAGACGGGGTTTGAACCCAGGGACACCATCTAAATATTATCTCCGTGAAGACCCAGCTTCGTAGCCTCTTTCCTCCCAGGAAGCCTTCCCGTGGACCTCATTTCTCTTCTTCTTTGGCCAGATTTTATTATATATGCTGTCTTCTGAGATTATAAACCCCAAGAGAGGAGGGTCATGTCCTTTCCCCCTGTATTCTCAGCATTACCCAGCTTATTGCCTGGCATGTAGCAGGTACTCAAGACACATTTGTTGAATGAAGTGTGTCCTCAAAAAACAGCTTTAATTTTGAACTTGAGCATTGGGGAGAACTGTATGTTAGCACATAGGGCATTGTTAGGAGTTAAGGGAATGTGATGGTTGATTTTATGTGTTGACTTGATTGGGCAAGGGGTGGCCAGATAGTTGGTAAAACATTATTTCTCGGCGTGTCTGTAAGATGTTTCCATAAGAGAATAGATTTGAATCAGTAGACTGAGCAAAGAAGATTGCTTCACCAATGAAGGGTGGGCCTCACTCGATCCACTGAGGCTTGAATAGAACGAAAAGACAGAGGAGGGGCAAATTTACTCTCTGCTTGAGTTGGGTCATTCAGCTTCTCCTGCCCTTGGACATGATAACTTCTGGGTCCCAGGCCTTTGGACCCAGGTTGGGACTTAGACCATTGGCTCTCTGGTTCTCAGGCATTTGGGCTTGGACTGATCTATCCACCAGCTCCCCTGGGCGTCTAGCTTGCAGACCACAGATCATGGGGCTTCTCGGCGTCCACAATCATGTGAGCCAATTCCTAGAATAAATCTCCTCTTATTTATATCTGTATCTATAGATATCCTATTGGTTCTGTTTCTCTGGAGAATCCTGACTAATGCAAGGCCCAATATTAGATTTCAAGATGATTTGTCTTTTCTTTCTTTCTTTTTTTTTCTTACCTACTAATGGAAAATTCTCTTCTGAAGTCACACTCATTAGCACTCAGAGGCTGTTGTGGGAAGATCTCTCCAAAATAGTCCAAGTATATTTGTGGAAGGGACAGAAACTAAGCCACAATCAGAAGTATTAAGGCTTGGCATGCAGGAAACATTTGAAATAGGGGGCCAGCAGCCCCCTTGCCTCTGTCCTGGAGGAAGGGTGGGAATTTGGCAGATCCCAGAAGGGCTGAGTTGATGTTGTGTTTAGTGGGAGAGCAGCAAGGAAAACCAGAAAGGAGTGTGCCCAAGCTACGTGGAAATTATGTGGTGTCAGTTTATCTTTTCGACATACCTGGTTTTCAGCAACAATGGTAGTAAAAGTCATGTAATCGGCATCTCTTTTATTACCACACGCGTAAATCAAGAGACAATGTCTCTCAGTTGGAACAGGGGTGCAATCAAATCTGGGCAAGATTCTGTTAGGGCAAGCCTTCTGTTTCCCTCTGGGCTCTTTGTTCATTTTATTTCACTACGTGTATCTTCTGTTTATTATCATACTTTAATTCTTCCACCAACCTTTGAGGTAGGCCTTATTCCCATTTCATGGATAAATAAACTGAGACTTAGCGTCATTCAAGAGAACTGAAGTCACACGGTGAGCTGGTTTGAATCCGGGACTTTCTGATGAACCCTTGGACCCAGCGTCATTGCTCTTGTCTCAGCCTGCCTGTCCTACCATTTCTTCAGGCACAGGAAGGGATGCCAGAAGCTTCTGGGTGAATCCAAAAGATGTCACAAGGCTCCCAACTAGCCTGCCCACCTACGCACCTATCATAGGTCTGACATTTTACTTACCAAGGAGATGTCTTTGGGTTAAAACATTGTCCACAGACGTTTCTTGTTAAAAGACCCAACAGAAGTACTTTGGACTCTACTGGAAGATTATAGTTAGAAGCTTGAAAAGGGGGATAATAGACTCTACATCATAGGGTTATTGTGACAATTAGATAAAATAATGAACGTAAAATCCTGACATAGTATCACCACCACCACCACCACCACCACCACCACCATCATCAGCATCATCTCATCTAGTTCTACAAAGCTGATCTGGAGATTAAACACCCACTTTTGTTTCCATCTCATTTTAGCAGGTTTATTGAGGGCTTGCTGTGTGTCTGGCAAGAGGCTTTCACAGGCTCCCCTCCATACTTCCCTCCCTGAATCCTAAAAAGAAAGTTGGAATCCAGGCACACAGCAGGTGCTCCCTAATTGTTTCCTCCTCCTGAAATCACAGGGGCTGAGTCATGTGGTCAGAGTCAAGGCAAGGCCCAGGGGGCGGGGCTCCCAGAGCCGCTGAGGATGAGGCTCTCTGGGAGGGCAGGTTGGCTGGGAGAAGGGCTGATGGCCTCAGCGTTGGGCTCCTGCCAGCACTACCCAAGACCCAGCAGGCTGATCTAGGAGTGCTCCAAACACAGTGAGGCTCCTTTGGGACTCGTAAGGATGGCCCGTGCTGAGAGGAGGGACTGCAAGCCCTTCTGATTCAGGATATGGGCAGAGACTTCCAGTGTTTTCCTATGTCTGTCTCTTCTCTCTTGAGCCCATTTCCCAGGCCTCTGCTGTTTAAGATACAACTACAATATCTTCATAGTTGTAACCAATGGATTGTGGCTGGAAGTGATGCATTTGTGTCTTCCCAGCTGAAGCATTTCGCCACCATGAGAGGTAGCCCTGTTGTTGCCCTGTGGCAGCAAACCCTCTGCGCCTGGTGTTGAGATGGTGGCCTCCTAGGATGTAGAGGATGATTACCGAGCAGTCTGTAATGGAACAGAACCCCCCTCCCTCCCCACTGACCCACGTTGGGCTTGTAGTACGAGCAGTAAGTAAGCTTTTATTATTTTACATCATTAACATTCGTGGGTTGTTTGTTACACCACTTTAACTTAGCCAGTCCTGACTGATCATTCTGGAAATCATCCCATTCCCCTCTATCTCCCCCAAGTGTTAATGGCTGGCCCTTCCTCTGCCTCACAGCAGCTTAAAATATAATTTTCTACAACCAGATCTCTGACCATCCCATAAACTAAGTCCCTTCCTTATGCTCTGGCATGTTACCCTGTTGGCCTCTTTCATTTATTTATTGATTTATTTACCACATGTCTCTGACATCAGACTATCAATTCTATGCAGGCGGGCACCATGCGATTTCGCTCACTGCCGTATGCCCAGTGCTTAGCACTGTGTCTGGGCGGGTGCTGCAGGTGAGGAAATGAGCTCAGGAGGAGAAGTGACTTGCTTAGGGCCACACAGCAAGCAGGCGAGGTGAGCCTGGTCCCTGGTCTCCACCCTCCCCAGCCTGATGCTCTTCCTCTCACTTTAGTCCCTGTGCCAATGGTCCAGTTAGGAAAGATTTTTCAGTGCTGTTTTTGTCCCTAGGGCTTCAGAGAATAAAGGAGCCCCAAACTTGGGTTGGGGAGGTGCCTTGGAAGTGAGAGCAGGGTGGTTGAGAGCTGGGTCTGAATCCAGGCTTGACCATCTGACAACTGCCCAGGCTTGGGCAAGTTATGTTGCCTCTCTGAGCCTCAATGTCCTCATCTGCGAAATGGGTAGTAATTATATCTATTTCAGAGGGTTTTTTGGATTGTTGTGAAGACCCAATGAAATGATGCATGTAAATAGCTCAGCACAATGCCTCGTTTTCAGGGCTCAGTGACTATTAGTGGTTATTACTATTAATACTATTATTACAGCCCAGATCCCCCAGTCTCTTCTGAAGGAACACAGAGGAGTAACAATGCCAGCTCACAGATGGGTCCTCTGTGGGGCCAGAGCCTGGGAGATGGTGGCTTCATGATCTGGAATCTCCTATCTCCCCCTCCCTTCTTCCCATGCCTCCTGCCTCCCAGCTCCCCAACACCTCCCCAAGCCTGGCAGAACTGTTTCTTGGGAAAGGTCTCAGCACCAGGTGAAAAAACACTACAGGGCAGCTCACTCTGTGTCCCCTCGTCACCAATGAGGTACTGAGGCCCAGAGAGGTTAGGGATTTGGCTAAGCTCACATAGTTCATTAGAGGTGGAGCCACTGTGCCCCTTGTCTCCAGGCAACCCATCGTGTCTGAGGGCAGGAATACCATGGTGCCACTAAAGCAGTGGTTCTTTTTCTTTCAAAGATTTTATTGGGGAATTGGGGAAGGGGAACATTGTGTTTTTCCAGGACCCATCAGCTCCAAGTCAAGTTGTTGTCCTTCAATCTTAGTTGTGGAGGGTGCAGCTCAGCTCCAAGTCTAGTCGCTGCTTTTAATCTATTTAGTTGCGGGGGTGCGCAGCCCACCATCCCATGTGGGAGTCCAACCAGTAACCTTGTTGTTAAGAGTACCTGCTCTTACCAGTGGAGCTATCCAGTTGCCTGTTGGCAGCTCAGCAGCAGCTCAGCTTGGGTGCAGCTCACTGGCCTACCTGAGAATTGAACTGGCAACCCTGTCACTCAGAGCTTGTGCTGTAACTAACTGAGCCACCCAGCGGGCCCTAAAGCAGTACTTCTTGACCAGGGATGATTCTCCCCCACTGGGGACATTGGACAATGTCTGTGACATTTTTGGTCAACACAGCTCTGGGGTGGGGATGCTACTGGCATCTAGAGGGTAGAGGCAAGGAATGTTGCTAAATATCCCACAATGCTCCGGAAAGCTACTCCCCCAGCCCCAGTAAGGATTACCTTACTCCAGATGTCACCGGTGCTGAAGGGGAGAAATCCTGTTCTAAAGGAATTTCAGAGATCAGAAGGGGAAATTAGTTTGGGAACCCAGGGGCAGCCATTCTACTTGCCTGGATGAGACCACAGAATAATAACAACACCTCTAGCCAGGACACCTGCTTACAGAGGCAGAGGGCGTTCACAGCAGCGTGGTTTTAAGCCTCACGGTAACCCCAGGGCAGGTATGACTATCCCACTTTACAGATAAGGAAACAGGATCAGAAAGGAGGTATACAGGGCCCAAGGCCACACAGGCAGGACTTGGGCAGTGGCAGGGCTGGAAGCCAGCAACCCTGATGACGGGCGAGGCTCTCCTCCCATCAGCACTCCAGCTTCTCCCCATCCCAGGGCCAGGTCCTGAGTGAGACAGAGCAGCTGGAGTTTGGAGAAGGAGGGTCCCCTGACTGTTTAGAAGACAGACAACTTCCCAGCTACCTAAAATAAATGATGCAGTACATTCTACTTCACTGAGTCTCATTGATCAAAGAAAAGGATCATCAAGAAAAACAAATCCTGGGTCTTGGGAACCACTTCAGGGTGAGTGTGAAATTTTAACCAAAAGTGTTCAGCTGGGGAGATTTGCAGCAGTGGGCTAGGGCCGTTCGCACACTGCTGACACTAGCTGACGGGTTTGTGGACCCTGGAGAGACACGGTATCTGCTCAAAGTAGAGACACGATTGAGTTTCTTTCCAAGGAGTAAACAGTCTTCTTGCTTCCTGTTCCCAGTCACTGGCAGGGTGCTGTGTAGCTGGCTTCCCAATAGGACTGGTGCTTGCACCTGGAGATGCTACCTCTCAGCCCCTGGCAGTGGGGGTACCACTCTGAGAAAGGCCAGGGCTAGCCGGAAGGTTTACACCACCCCTACCTGCCAGGCCTTCTGCAGGAGCGAAGGGTCATTCCTCTGTCACCCACTCCACTCATCTTCACACTTGCTAAATGCTTTCACATGCCTGCATATTAGCTTCCAATGTAATCATAACTGGTCTTGTGATGTGAATTGATTCATCATTTCTTGAACACCTACTATGTAGTAGAGATTCAGTGGTGAGCAAAACACAGGCCTTAGAACTCATGGATCTTATTAGTTGAGATGTGGGGAGGTAGGGATGGACATATAACCAATACATCAGGTCAAACGTGACAAATGGGATAATGGAATCATAGAAGATTGATCTGTTGGCGATCAGTGCACCAGGGAAGGCTTCCTGGAGGAAGGGGCATCTGAGCTAGCATTTAAAGGATGGTTAGAAGTTTGACAGTCGGAATAACATCCTCTTAGAATCTCTTCATTCAAACCTCTTCATTAAGGCTCTCAAAACACAGAACTGGGTGGGTGGGCAAAATGCTTTCCCTGGATGAGCTATAATTTCCCCTGGAAGCCCTATGCCAGCAAAGGTAAGCTTTTGTTCATTTCACCCACCAGACAGTAAAAATAACCTGAGCACCTATTGTGTTCCAGGCACCATTCCAGGCCCTGGGTGTGCCTAACATGGAGCTTCAGTGCAGTTGGGTAGACCTACCTAAGGATGATTACAACTCAGAGACGTGTTTCACCACCGTCGCCTACAAGGTACTTTTCTTGCTCTTACATACTTGTGTGATGTCAAAGGCAGTGCATATGTCAAGGAATGAAAACACGAGACAAAAACCAGATAGCTAACGAGTCAATGCTGTCCCTTAAGCCTGGGTTGCAGCTCTCATCACACGGCCTGCTTACCTGCCCTTCCGTTCAGCTCAAAAGGTGTCTTTTCAGTGAAGCTTTCCAAGTCCACAGACCCTTGCACCGGCTGGCCCTCTCCTGGCTCCCATGGCACATATCACAGATTGTAATTTCATGCTGTGTGTTGACTGATTAATGCTCCCCTCCCCCCACTAATCTGCGAGGGTCTCCGGGGTGGGGACCGTTTCTGTTTTGCATCCCAGGGATGCTGGTGTGCGGTAGGTGCTTGTGCTGTTTGTTGGATGAGTGAATAATACGTAGGCACTGTTATGATACCCGCGGTGAGGGCTGCATCCCCGTTCTCCCTAAGAAACCATCTATCGTCCTCGCAGGCTCCTCTTGCCCTTTACCCCCAACATGCTCTGTTCTGGGCCCTGACTCTAAAGCAGGTTGCGTGTCAGGGGATAGTGGAGGGGGCTTTGCAGTGAGAGATAAGAACTATGGCTGCTGGGTGGCCACGGGCATTGTATCCTGGGCCATCGGGTGTAGCCGGGGGTACGGCTTCTACACCAAATTACTCAACTATGTGGACTGGATCAAGAAAGAGATGGAGGAGGAGGGCTGAGCCCAGAATTCACTTGGTCAGAATCCAGAGAGCAGTGTATATATAAAACAATTATCTGACATTGTTTATAACCACTAAGAATCCATATTAAAATCGCTGAGGCAGAAAAAGAAAAAAAAAAAATCCTACAGGTTGATTGATCGGAATAGCCCCAGTCTTTAGATGAGGAAATTGAGGCATGACATTCCAGGCTCCAGCTGTCAGTGGGTCTCAGCTGGGCTGAGATGGGCTGTCCCTCTAGTTCATGGGTTCTGTATTTGGGCTGTGCCTTAGCGTCACCAGAGGACCTCTGAGAAATGCTGATGCCCAGGGAATGCCCTGAGATTCTGGTTCAGTTGCTGGGGGTGGGTCGCGTATCAGTATTGTTAAAATGCTCCCAGCGGATTTCAACGTGTAGCCCTAGTGGAGGGCACAACTTTAGCTACAGCCGGAGAAGCAGAGAGCTGGGCCCTACTTGCCTTTTACCCTTGAGGTACCAGAAGCTCCGAGAGAGGCAGATTCACTGAAAGTCACACAGCAAGTAGGAGGCCCAGCCTGGACCGGCATTCTAGAGAGCGCCTCTGAAGCTGTTTCCTGATGCCGGGAGAACCTTCCCTTGAAACGCGTCCACCCTTCCACCCCAGACAGAATGAAGGTGGCCATGCAGAATGAGCCCCAGAGCTGCTGTGCCCAGATCTGAGGACTGGGCAGCCAGCACTTCCCCCAGGCTCCCAGAAGTGTCCTGCCTTCCTTCCGGCTTGTCCTCCCCTTTGCTGCAGCATGCCAGCATCACATGTGGCCCCTAACGGGGCTGGCACTGCTTGGGGAACAGAGGCCCTGAGTCTGGGGCCTGTTCAGAGGCAGCCTCTCCTGGACCAGAGTTTCTGGGGCCTCGTGGGGACAAGGCCATACTCTGCTGTCCATGGGAACCAGGAAAGGCCTCTCGTGGGTGGAAGCTCGGCCTCAGTTATCTGCCTTGCGTACCCATTCCTGATGGAGGACTGGGACACTTCCGCCCAAACGGGCTCCATGATGGATGTGGAGAAGCAACCAAATGTCCCTCATTAATCACCAGCTCCATCTGGCTCCCCGCCTGATGGTTTTCAGCTGACTTGAAAAAGACCCAATTAGATCAAAACATTTTGACAATTTATCTTGTGGCATGAACAGGTCCAGATCGAGGCTATGATTTCATCATCTGGGAGGGAGGAAGGAATCGGGGTGGGGGTCACGCACAGAGCTCAGGGAGACGTGGGGGTCTTCCTGGGAAACTGGAATACAGCCCACCTCCCGTTGGCTGCTGACCCCATCGATCCCAGGGCTGGTGGGAACTGCCGGAGGACGAGTGTCCTTTGGTTTGAGTGGAGAAGGCCTGGGGTGGGGGAGCATGGGGTGGAGCAGAGATGGACGACCACAAAGGACCCGCTACTTCAGCCAGCTTGGCATGCGGGTGCTGGACATGAACCAGAATTAGAAGTCGAGGTGTGACGCAGGCCAGGCCTGTTCTAACTTGCACACCAACAAAATGCTTGGGGACCCAGCTCCTTGGCCCAGAAATGAGTGGCTTTGAGTTCCTGGTGGTCCTGGCTCCTTTCAGATGGGCTCTGCAGACCCCAGAGATCCTCGCAAGCTCCTTGCAGAGTTGGCACCATGCCAGGGTCTCCGGTGTGGCCCATTCTTGGTGGGTAGAGTTGTTTCGTGAGACCATAGCTCTTGGTTTTTTTGTTTGTTTGTTTGTTTTTAGCTGAGTCATCCTGCCACCTGTTGGCAGCTTAGCAGCAGCTCAGCTTGGGCTGAGCATCGAACTGTTGCTCAGAGCTCAGCTCACACTCTTGAGCAAGCTCTTTACCAACTGAGCCACTCGGCCGGCCCTAGCTCTTTGTTCTTAAACACCATGGATTCGATTGACCCCTTGAAGGTCCTTGTGGGGAGCTCATGACGAGTGATTGCCAGCAGACAGATCACCAGCACTTTAGGCTTGCTCACCCCTCCCTCACCTGTGCATCCAGGAGGTACTTGAGGACTGGAGAGCAAATTAGGTGTCTCTCCCAACAAGTTCATTTCCTCAACCCCCAGGCCAAACATGAGGTGTGCTGGCACACTGGGGTGAGGAACCAGTCTTGCTTCTCTGGGCAGGACTTCTGAGTCAGGCAGCCTGCCAGGCTGGGGAGGGCCCCGGCTGCACCAGCTTGCCACTGCCCTTTTTGGTTACATTGGCACAGGCTCTAGGAAGAGGGTCCTGATGGGACCTGCTGAGTCCTCTGGGAAGGCTGGTAGGGAGCTGCACATCCCCCACCTCATAGACACCCAGTGGATATACACTCCATCCAATTCACTTCTATAAGTCAAGTCAGACTCCTTGTTTTTATGGCCCGTTTTGTCTTGTGTAGGCATATGCGTACATGTGCACACACATACAGTATTTGCACATCCGCTCACCACCTTTTACCCCACTTCCTCATACTCTTCAAGTACTTCTCGCTCACATTCCGTCCTATACCCTGTTCACAGGCTTGCATGCCCACTCACCCACATGCACTTGCCATATTTACAAACATCCTACACCCTCCCTACCTCCTACTTCACACAAACACACCCAGAGTAGCAGGTCCTCGAGGGTCCCCATCTCAGGTCCCCTCACTTCCTGTGCATGCACGCCTTCACATTTGTGTGTGCACATGTACACACGTGCCCTTCATTCACTTAGGGGGTTGGGGGCCGAGCTTGGCAGGTGACCAGGCACAGCTGCTGTCCTGGAGAGAGCCCACGTGTATAGGGCAGGGTAGTGCAAATCTGACCCATATAGATCTGACCCCCAAATAGATCTGCCACCAGGTCCCCCTAGACTCCAGGCTTACACTTCTTGGCATGTCTTCTGGAATCCAGGAGCTTGTCTCTTTCCTGTCTTTTTCTGGCCCCAGTCTGTTTACCTCCCTGGGATTCAGTTCCTCTCTGGGTTTTTATGGACATCCTCAGCTGAGCCCTGAGCCTGAGGGTATTTCCTTCCAAAGCTCCTCCTCAGGATCCCAGGTACACGCTGACCTTCAGGGGGGATCATGGTCAGCACGCTACTGGCAGTGCAGGACCACGGTCAAGGACAGACAGCGCTGGTTCTTGCTTTAGCTAGAGCACACCTCCCGTCTTTGAAAAATGACGATGGTTTTTGAGGAACATGGGCTTACTGGATCATCAAGGACTCTTCCCGGCACTCCTGGTCTGTGAGCCTTAGGTGTGGCTGAGATGCTGTTCACGCCCACTTAAACCTTACCCAGCTGCAGCACTGCCTTATCAGATTTGGTTGATGTATTCCTCAGAACCCTTTTATTTGCAAATGACAGAAGCCCAACTCAAATAGGCTTAAGCAAAAAAATAAATCAATTGGCTTAGGTAACTGGGAGGATGAGAAGGAGTGCTTCCGGGGATTTGGACAGCTGCCAGACTCTCCATCTCTCCACGGCTGTTTCTGTGTTGGCCTTGTGCTCTTAGTTGCCCCCATGGCTGCCGTAAGCTCTAGAGACACATCCACAAGGTTTGTTACCATAGAAAGGAAAGCTATTACTTTTCTTCTCCTAGTTTGGAAAAAATGGTGATCTCTGATTGGCTGATTTTGAGTCATATGCCATCCCCAGGACGAATCACTGCTTCTGGGTGAGGTTCTGCTGCGATTGGTCCACCCTGGCTACATCCCAATTTCATGGCCAGAGAGGTAGGGTCCTTCAAGATCCCTGAAGGAGGAGCAGTGGGAAGGGAACCACAGGTGTCCATTCCAATTGGCCTCAGCTCCCCACTATTCCAGCTCCCCCATCCAGGACGTGGGCAATACCAGTAATAGTACTGGGGAATCTTTTCTTGGTACAGTTGTCTTTGCAAGCTCCTTGGCAAGCCTGTGCTCTAGGACCTTTGCTTCAGACCCCTAGAAGAGGTATTCCTCCATCCATCCCTCCATCCCCAAGGGACTTGGGGGACTCTTCTTGGGGAACATGCAAGGTGGAGCCCTGTTTACAAAATTCAGCCTGAGGCCAACCTCAGCCTTTGCACGGTCTCATTTCTATAGATGCTCTCCCTGGTATGCCAGCGAGGGATCCCTGGTTACCGTGGCCCACTGAGTGATGAGCTGAATTTGTCAAGTATCATGTCTTTATCTAGTTCGGTTCAGGGGTCAATTGGGCATGGAACTCGCCTGTCCTCCTTTTGTTGATTTCTCTGCACTCATGGGCTGATTGTCCCTGGGGTGCTGGCATTTCTGTATTGGTCGGGTTGAAAGGTGGTCCACAGGAAACCCACCTTACAACATGAGCTTCTGCAGGCCCCTGGTTCCTGATGGGTGATGTGCAGTTGAGTGAGTTAATGCTGAGAAAGTGTCTCAAGTTTTTGGATGTGAGATAATCCATCATTTGACCCACTTTCCCCAGAGGATTTTGATGGCACTTCTGGGTGAATTGGTTTGGGCAGACTACTGACTAATTGGATTAATAACAATAATAATACAAATACTGTTTCTACTACTATTATTATTATTAATTGTATGTTGTAATGATGCTTAGTCATAATAATAGCAAATTATTTTTAAGCATTTCCTATGTGCCAGGCACTGCATTCATCCCTTCTCACACAATTTCATTGAAAATTTAAACATTAGTCCTTTGAGGTTCCCATTTGACAGATACAGAATCCAAGGCTCAGAGAGGCTGAGGAACTCCTTGAGGTCACACAGCTAGTCCAAAATTCTACTCCAGGTTTGTGTGATTCCAACGCCTCTGCTTTTGACCACTGTACCATATATTTCAAATAGTCCAAAACTAGAAACAGCCCCCATGTCCATCGATAGGGGAGTGTTGATATCCATACCACAGATAATTAAGCAGCTATTTAAAAAGCATTGTAGCCTGCATGTCCTGTTATGGAATGATTTCAAAGACAACAGGTGGGTGAGAAAAAGCAGAGTGCAAAAGTATTCTCCAACCACACCACAGAACGATGGAGCTCCATGCATTCACGTATGTGCAGAGAAAAGGCTGAGGAAATACACTTACTGGGGAGTGTGTGTACGTCACTCTGGGGAGGGGAGTGAATCTGGGTAAGGGCCAAGGGTTCTTGTTTGGCTTGATCTGTATTTCTCGGATATTTTAGATGAACTTGGCTTTCTGCATTCCCTGCATAATTAGAGAGGAAACTTGTGTCCTGGCTGGGAGTTTGCCTGCCTAGGTTTATATCCGGGCTCAGCCATTACGAGCTGTGTGACCCCCAAATCACTTTTTTCTGTTTCCATATCTGTAACACGAGAAAAACCACATCACAACAATGATGGCTACTGCAAGGGTTAATAATAATAATAGTAATAGGTATCTCATAGGGTTAACGCAGGGCTTCCCGATCATTGCACTGTTGAGGTTTCATGCTGGTCCATTCTTTGTTGTGGGGGCTGTCCTGTCCATTGCTGGGTGTTTAGCAGCATCCCTGGTGTCTACTCACTAGATGCCGGAAGCATCTCCTTATTCCATCATGACAATAAAAAGTGTCCGCTGGGGGGCAAATTTGCCCTAGCTGAGACCCAGAGGGCTACTGTGATGGCCAAATGAGTTAATCCATGTAAAGGCCTAGGACAGCGCCTGGCACAGAGTATGCCCTGGTAAGCATTCTCCCCGGTTAATTTAAGGGGGGGAGGAGAAAGTGAATGGGATGGCCTTCCCATCCAGTCAAACAGGGGCGAAGAGGTTGGGGTAGGGGGAGAACTCGGGGCAGGAAGTCGGGATCTCTGGGGTCTGCTTTTGCCCCTGCCCCTCAGTGCTGGGGGACTTTGGATTCACCTCTTAGGGCCTGAGTTTCCTTATCGGTGATAAATGTGGGGCCCCTAACAGGGCCTGCACGCTGGCACTCAGGTCCCCAGGGAGCCCTCCTCCATCTCTTAGAGCCTGAAGGCGGTGGGGGATCAGCCCCTGCCAACTCTCCTTCCTGGCAGCCTAGGCTGCTGGCTCAGCCCCGCTGGGAATCCTTCTCAGACGCGGCCCCCACCTCCCTCCACAACTGGGGAGCAGATGAGGCCTGGGAGGCTGTTGCCCAGACACAGGTGGTACCACCTGCCACAAGTTCCGTGATTCTTGATCATCCTACAATCACTTTTGGCCCCGAAACAATTTGCTGGGTGAAGGGAAAGGCGGGCCTGGAGGGGAAGGAAGAAGAAAGCGAGGGAGGCGGGGTGGGGGGCGGGGGGTTAAGAGCGGCCTTTGAAGTTTGCAAGCATCTTATATAAAACATCCTCAGTCATTCCGCATTTGGATGATGTCAGGAGAGCACATTACCATCCCGAGATCAAATGCAACAGCAAGAATCACTTGTTGCTCACCAGGCTACAGTCATATATCAAGTATTTCAGGCACATGCAATTCGTAACTTTCCCCGAAACAGATTGATATTTTCCTCTTCCACTTTCTGGGAAGGAGACATCTGACTTTGCTTCGAGTGCAGTTTGGGAGGCTGTGGGGGAAATTAAACCGGTGTCCATTGTCTTTGCACGATGCTGGCCACGTAGCTGGCAGTGTGGTTTTATTTCTCCTCTCCTTTGTGTTCACTTGGTGATACGCTGTTTGCTCTCGGAGCCACACAACCAACAAGAAACCCAAATGATTCTCTTAGGCGCTCCGGAATTTGGCCCAAATGATAAACAGAGCAGCAGGAGTTGTCTGTGTTTTTTGTTTTTTGTCTTCTTCTTATGTGTTTTTGTCTTTTTCTTTTACTTTTTGGCTATTTTGAACCCATGGTGTCTTCCTAGTGCAGAAGTACTGGGGTAATTAACTGCTTCCAGAAGAACCAGCAAAATTGGGAAACAGAGATTTTTCTCCAGATTTTGCCCTCCTGACAACTGCGGGTTGTCAGAGCAGGAAGGCCCCATGTGCATAACCAGACCCAACCCTTCTGTTTTACAGAGGAGCAAACCGAAGCCCAGAGAGGGAAAGTGGTGTACCAGGATCACACAGCCTTGACTTTGGGCGATTTGTTTACCCTCCCTGGGCGCCACTTTCCTTATCTGTAAACACTCACCAAATTGAGCATTAGGAAGCCGTGAGAGGGGAGAAGCCCTTTCAACAATTGTGATGTGTTATCCAAAAGAATGGTCTTCTTAAACTCACTGGTTAGTTATGTTGGGAGCTGGAATGATGAACTGAAATCTGACTAGATTGACCTACTTTTCTCTTCTGCTTTCACTTTCTCATTATTTTGCAAATCTGTGATAACTGCACAGATTTGCTCCTGAGCTCGGGAGCAAATGCAAGTGGATTTCTGAGAGCCCTTTGCAAGCTGGGGTCACCCTGTGTCCAGTGGAAGGAGGCAGGCGGGAGATTCAGAGGCAGGTTGTGGTCCCCTGGAAGCCACTGGGAAAAGTGAACAGGCCAGTGCTGACTTCACCCTGATGGCTCCTGGCAGGGGGTGTCTGCACCTATCTCCCTTGGAGAGAGAAGGGCCAATGAATGTCAGTCCACCCCATTGTCTTACTCGTGGATGACATTTATAGCTGCTCGAGGCTACCATACCTCACAATAGGCAGCATAGCTCTATGGTTTACGTGTCCTCTGTAGCCATTGCCTGGGTTCAAACCCAGCACTGCCAATTACTAGCTGTGTAAACCTGGCCAAGCTCTTTAGTCTCTCTGAGACTTGGTTTTCAACATTTTAATTCGTTTTTTTAAAAGTATAACTTATTGCATATATAAAAGAAGACAAGTAACATGCAAGTGCATGATGAATCCCCATGAACTCAGTTCCCAACGTAAGACCTTTCCCAGTCTTTTCATCATTAACAGGCCTGTTTCTTTCAATCCCCTCCTGCTACCGCAGAAGTAACTGTGACCCGGAATGTGTCTATGGTTCCCTCCCGAAACCCCAAAAACCCAAACCAAACTTGTGTATTATTTACGTAAGCATCACTAAGTAATATGCTCCTTATTTTTACTTGTTTTTTGAGCTTTATAAAACTTGTATCATACTCTAAGGTCTTCCATTACTTTCTTTTTGCCCCCCTTAAATACCGGGGGTGCCAAAAAAGTGTATGCGCATGACTTGAACTCATCTTTTGTTATCGGTATATATTGAGTATTACAATGTTAGTACAGTTGTTTGTTTTCCTTTCTTGAAATGTGTATACTTTTTTGGCACCCTCTGTATTTTTCTAAGATTCATCCTTGTTACTATGCGAGGCTGTATTTCATCCATCTTTTTCTCTGCTGGAGAATGTCTTGTGATATGAATATACCACAATATATCCAGTCGTTTTTTGATGGGCATTTTGATTGTATCTAGTTGATTTACAGTTTAGTACGTGCCTCTTACTGCTGGTGTGTGTGAGTTTCTACAGGACATATGTATGGAAGTGAGATTGCTGTACCTTAGGGAACAGGAAAATTCAAGTTTGTGGAAGAGCTTCAAATTATTTTTCGGAGTGCTTGTATCAAAAGCCTCCATCTTTTCATTTGTGACATGCCAACTCCCCAGCACCGATGCAGGAATTAAATGCATGCAAAACACATAGAACATTCGATATAGTGCCTGCACCTAGGGATGTGTGGACAGTTTCATGATGGGCTGTCTCCATGCTCCCGCAGAATTTGGGTAAGTCCTTATCTATCTTCAGTGATTCATGCTGCTCTATTCGCTGTGACACTTTCCTGGAGTCTGCCTTGTGATTCTCACTGTAGGGCTTATAACGACTGTGTGTTTTTCTCTCCACATAGCACCTTGGTGTCGTGGCCTGCTACTGCCCAGTGTTGGTCACACAGGCTCTCTCTCACTATGCCTCAGCTAGAACAAGCTCCCGAAGATAACTTCCAATAGTCCAGTGCTTCTCAAACATTAATGGGCATCTTGTGAACATGCAGATGGTGATTCAGTCGGTCTGGGGCAGCTCAGAGACTGCATTTCTAACCACCTCCTGGGGAGTCTCAGGATGCTGGTCGTGGGCAGTGGGGTGGACATGCTTTTGGAAAGGGTGAGGTTAAGCTGAGTCCTGGCGGAAACCCCAGGTCAGCCAGGCTGTATCAGGGAGAGACGGGCCCAGACCAAGAGCAGCGTTTGCCAAGGAGCAGCCTGTAAGTTGGCAGTGCCCCTTCCATCTTGTAGGGCCAGCTGTTCCTCCAAGATTCTTTCAATAACTTTATAAAGAGCTGCTCCAGGTGTTATTAGGAGGGGAGCAGAATTGGGTGACCCCAACTGCCTGGTGCAGTCCCTACTAGAACATTTCAAAGAAAAACCTAAAGAAGTGGCTCCCAGCTGTTGGTTGGACTCTGGTGTAGGGTATGACTCTCACATTTATCCTGGAGCCCAGGAAACCACTGGTCTGGCTCAGCTCTCCCTGTGCTGGCTCCAACTCTCATCTCCACCCAGAATTCTGGAGCTGACCGACGGGGAGAAAGTATGGGGACAGCTCACATGTATGGCCCGGGATCATACCTTTCTCCCTCACCCAAAAGCTGCCCCTACCCTAACTGTCTCTGGGTAAAGGAACCACTTTGTTTTTGAAAGCCAAGAACTTCTTAGGATATTCAAGCATAGGCTATGTCTTCAGAACCTTCATGCAACAAAACTCTTCTTCTACTGCCAGCTCAGTGTGTTGGGCGTTAGGAGATTGTTTGTTTTGTTTTAAGTAGAGGCTGATGCTTTTCCCTCATCTCCATCTTTGCTGTTGACAGCCAGACACCCAGGAAAGCGTGCAAACATACTTATCCACGGCTTGTCGCCAGAGATATTTATCACTTCTCAGCCTGTGCGTAGCTCCTAAATGAGACACCCAAATGCACCTAAATGAGACACTTTTTTCTTCTTGTTGGAAGCGAAAATTTCCAAGCTACATTGTGAGTCAGATTTTGTGACATTGAAGCCTAGATCCACATTCCCAAACCTCTAAGATGATGTTGTGTGACATGTGAGGTCAATTCTGACTCCAACAGCATGCTCACCTTCCGGCACCAACACCCCTATGGTGCAGTAGTTCTGAGGGGCCACTTAAGAGCTGCCTCAGAAAGGAGCCATGGAAGGATCTTGCCTCTGGAATGGCGAGCTCAGGACCACCCCAGATATACAGACAAGTAGCTGTACGACCATCCCAGGCACATCTCCTCACCTCTCTGCACTGTGGGCTGGTCATCTGAAAAAATGATCAGCAGTTTTCAAGCATTTTGTAAAACAAAGAATTCTTTGGTCAAACAAAATATTAAATGGAGCCTCGGTGGAGGACCGATAAAAGCTAAGTGGATTTGGTTGAGGCAGAATTGGAGTCATAGATTTCTACCTGGTTTCTCCCTCCCAACCACGGAAGCATCTAAGGTCGCTTAAGGAACCACAATGCTCCATGGAACACAAGTTGAAAACCACTAAACTAGATAAACCCCAGAAGTCCTCTTACCATTGATGGTCTACCACATGATGGTAAGATGGCTGAGTTGGGGGTGTGGAGTGTTATAAGCTGTATGTTTCTCTAAAATTCATATGCTGAAGTCCCAACCCTCAGTACTTGAGAGGGTGACTGTGTTTGGAGATAGGGTCTTAAAGAGATACTTACGTTAAAATGAGGTCATTAGGTGGATCCTAATCCAATATGACTGATGTCCTTATGAGAAGAGGAGACTCGGACATGGGTACACATAAAGGGAAGACCATGTGAAGACACAGGGAGAAGACAGTCATCTATAAGCCAGGGAGAGAGGTCTCAGAAGAGTCAACCCTGCTGACACTTCGAGTTTGGACTTCTAGCCTCTCTGACTTTGAGAAAATAAATACCTGTTGTAAGCCATCTAGTCTGGGGTACTTTGTCATGGCAGCCCTGTGAACTAATATAAGGGAGTGAAGAGGGGGATAGCTTCCCACACAGATCACCATTTTAGGGAATTCTATTTATCCACAACGACTGGAAAACATTGTATGTTTTTCCTCAGAGGGTCTGAGCCCATGCTCTTTACAGGGGAGGTACCCCTGGTCTCCCAGGGAGCACAGCACTTTCTTTGGGAGGATAAGAGGCGAGTTCTTGAGCTTGGCCGTGACCAGTAGGAGGTGTGGGTTCAGGGGGCATTCCCAGGGATGGTGACGGTGGACATGGGGGCCAGAGCCTTGGGAAGGCCTTGCACTGGCTTGTGGTCTGTGAAAGTCTGGTCACTGGAACAGTTAAGCCCTGCTGGAAATACAACCCAAGTTTTATTTTCTTCCTGATCAAATTGTGCTAATCTAGCGCCCATAGTAATAATAGTCATCAGTGGTAGAGTTGTGTGAAACTAGCAATTTTCACTTCACAGGAATTTGTCTGGGAAAATAACAGTTTTTCACCTTTGGAAACTGCCATTTGGTTTCACGAAAAATTCAAGGTGAAAAGAAATGTAGGAGAACATTTTCCCTTTTTTATGAGCTTGATTTTGGCAGAGGTGGCAGCTCTCTTCAGTCTCAGTGGTGAGAGGGTCCCCCATGGCCTGGGTCTGGGAAAGAAGTGGAGGTTTGTGGAAGATGAAAGGGAGTGTGGGGAGTCCAGGTGGTACCACTGATGTCCCTCAAGAGGCTCTCTGGGGAAGGGGCAGGGCTGGGGTGGCACCAAACTTGGAGCAAGCAAAGTGGGTCCTAGGACTTAAGGACGAATCATTGGCTTCTTTGACATCTTACCCTGGGTTATCTGGGAAAGGGTTAAATTTATTTATCACATAGTTTATGAAGGCCCGTTTCATTCAGGTCTCAGGGATTGGCCATATGTATCTGGCTCAGACCTTCCTGGAGTTTTAAATATGCAGGTTTATTCATGCAGCCACTTTGTACATTGCATGGATGCAGTCACAACAGATACTGCACAGATGTGTGTGTGTGTGTGTGTGTGTGTGTGTGTGTGTGTGTGTGTGTTGGGGGGAGGGAGATGGCAAAACTGAGGGCAAGGCATATAAATAGTAGAATAAGATGTCACATTTTTACACTTGAGAAATTGAAACTAGAAGAGACAGAATTCCTGCTCAGGAAACATCTGGAAAACAGCGGCAGGGCAAGCAAAAGTAGGTCAAAGTGTAAGGCCTGGCTCAAAAAAAAAAAAAAATGATGCCTACAGAATTTGTCAATCTGACTCAAGAGCCTTAAAATTATAATTCCTCTTCTGAGAAACTATCCTAAAAAAAATCAGACATGTAGTCAAGGATGTTAGCATCAAAATCCCCTCTGCAGACTTACTTTCAATGGCTCCAAATGGGGTACCAGCCTAAGATCTTACAATAAGAGGGATTGGTTCAATAAGTGATGGTCTAGGCCAACGGTCAGCAAACTATGGCCTTTAGGCAAATCCATCTCTCCATCAGTTTTTGTAAATAAAGTTTTATTGGCACACAGCCATGGCCATTTTTTAATGTATTGTCTGGGGCTGCTTTGGGACTATAATGACAGCTGAATAGTTGTTAAAGGGACCATATGGCCTGCAAAGCCTAAAATATTACTGTCTGGCCCTTCAATAAAAAGTTTTCTGATCCCTGGTTGAGCCATATGAAAAAATGCCAGGCAAGCATTAAAAATGATATTAATAAATATTTTTTTTATTGTCATGAAAGAATGCATATGGCATAATTTTAAATAAAAAAAGTAGGATATAAAATTTTTATATAAATAATAATAACTAACATTTGTTAAGTGCCCATGAATTTCTAGGCATTGTTAAAATGGTGTTTACAAGGATTTCTTAATAGCAAGGGAAAATACATATGGTATAATACCATGGAAAAAAAAGAAAAGCAGGATATAAAATGTTGATATTAGCAACAATTACATTTTTAAGCACCTATTAAGCTCTAAGCACTGTGCTTATCACTTTATGTATCTTTCCATTGAGACTTCAGAAATCTCCATGCAGATGTTACTATTATTATTTTATATGTACAGATCAAGACCAGAGACACAAAGAAATGAAATGATTTGCTTTAAGGAACTACCTGGTTAGTGAAGGAGTCAGGACTCGCATATAGGGCTCTGCCTCCACATGGAGAAAAGCCGAGAAGGAAAGGGGGCGAAATATTAGTAGTGCTTTTATATAGGTGGTGGGAGCAAAGCTATATCAGTCAGGATTGTCCGCTATGAGTGAGAACATGGAAAACATAAGCTTCAGCAAGTGAGGTGTTGGCTCCTCTCTTATGAAGAAGTCTGGGGGAGGCAGCCAAGGCTGCATTGGAGGCCGTCTGGCCCCACAAGGACCTGGGCTCAACCATCCTGAAAGTTCTGTCCTCAGGCTTCCACGTGTGTCCCAAGGTGACTGCCCTGCTTCTTGGGTCATTTCCTGCATTCAAGGCAGGAAGGAAGGGAAGCACAAAGGGCTAAAGGTGTAAGTTAGCTGAGTGGTCTCTTTATCAAAGAACTTCCCTCTCTGTTTTAACTAGCGACTTTCACTTGTGTCTCATTGGCTGAAACGGGGTCACATGATTATCTGTAGTTGCAAGGGAGGCTAGGAAGTGAAGTTTTCTAGCTGGGTGCATTGCAACTGTGAACAAAGTTGGGATTTTGTTAGTAAGGAAGAAGGGGAGAATCTATAATTGGCAGTCAATGTGTAGTGTCTGTCACATAGATGCCTTCCCACTTGTCCTTTATCTTTCCTGAATTTTTGAAAGTCAACTGAAGCGAGCTGAATCTGAAGGCATAGGGACGAAGGAGAGGTGGTAAAAAGGAGTGGAGGGGTGGTGCCTTACTCCATTTGGGCTGCTGCAACAGAACACCATAAACTGGGTGGATTTTAAACAACAGCAATTTATTTCTCACAGCTGGAAAGTGCGAGATCAAGGTATTGGCAGATTCAGTGTCTGGTGAGAGCCCACTGCCTGGTTCATAGATAGCTGTCCTCACAGGGTGGAAAAATCAAGAGAGCTCTCTGTGGTCTCTTATCAGGGCACTAATCCCATTCACAAGGACCCCACCCTCATGACCTGGTCACCTCCCGAAGGCCCCATCTCCTATTGCCATCACATTAGGGGTGAGATTTCATAATATGGTTTTGGGGGAGGGGCACAAACAGTCTAATGGCAAGTGAGTAAATCAAGGCAGGCCTCCAGAGGAGATATGCTTTCATTTTTGGGTAACTGGTGAAGGAAGGGGCAAGCTTTCACCTTCCTTTGTTAACCAGGGATACCCTAAGCTGTCTGGGGGCGTGTAAAAGAAGCCCTGAGACAGTCTGCCTGATTGGCCTCTCCCATCCTGCAGGAACATGAACCACTGGGAACAGCCCTACTCTGTGCAGAGGCCTGCGGGCAGGGCTGCAGCGTATGGATTCAGTGCCATTGAGGCTCCACTGATTGGGCCAGGAGTCCAGGAGGCCACTCTGGCAAGCGTGACCTTACTTCCTTTAGAATTGTGTCCCTCCCCAAAATATGTTGACGTCTACCCCTCCCCCCCACCCCCAGTACCTCTTTGGAAATAGTCTTTGCAGATATGATCATGTTAAGGTGAGGTCATACTGGAGTAGCGTGGCCCTAGTCCAATGACTGGTAGCCTTATAAAGAGAGGGAAATTTGGATACACGCACAAAAGACAGGGAAGACTGCCATATAGGAATGGAGTTGGAAATTGTAGTGATTCATCTCCAAGTCAAGGGACACCAAAAGTTGTCGGCAACCACCAGAAATGGGGGAGAGGCACGGAACAGACTCCCTCAGAGCCTCCAGAAGGAACCAACTATGAAACACCTTGACTTCCAACTTTGGGCCTCCAGAACTTTGAGAGAATAAACTGTTGTTCTCAGCCACGCAAGGCACGGTAATTTGCCATGGCAGCCCTGGGACAGGCGTACAGCTCTCTCCTGAGAGGACGGGCAAGGTCTGGTCCTCTTATGTCACCTGCAAGCTCTGTGCTCTACTCCAGGCCGTGTCCCTCCCCACTGGGCCAAAGGGACAAGGAAGCAACTTGGCTGGCCTTTGAGCCTCCACAAAGGCCGGCACCCAGGCCCGAAGCAATCCCAGTTCTTTACTCAGAGTCAGAGCACCTCCATGACCCCTCTTCCTTCAAGGATCCTCCATCATCTCCATCAGCACCATCTCCAAAACCCCTTTGCAAATATAATACCATCTGACTGTATATACAGCAAGGGAGGTTTAGGCTGAAACCTGCGACAATGTTGTAAGAATACAGAATTACAAATGCAAAACCATGTACAGGGCCTTGGAATGGATGAGTTCAGTGAGGGGTCCTCCAGTGGAAGCTTTTGGATGCAAGTCAACTAAACATGCGACTTTTGCACATGTACCTTCAAGGCAGCGAGCCTCCCAGCCCTCTTCCTACCAGGTTTCAGCCACCTTTGTCCTGTGGGTGCTTCAGCCCTGGGGGATAGCAGGCTATTTACCTTGGGAGCAGGTGCTGGCGGTGGGCAAGGAGAGCCCAGAGGTCACTGGCTGGCTGAGAGGGTGGGAAGTCTGCCAGCTCTGTGACTCAGTATTCCCATCTGTGAAATGGGAATATGGTTCAGGAAGACCAAAGGTGAAGACATGCAGCCTGACAGCTGTCAGTGTTGGATAAGCATCCATTCCCTTCCACTTCCCTTTCCTGGAGGGAGCAAGAAATGGCCTGAATGTTGAGATCAGGGTCACCAATCATAAACTGCACTGAGGTCCCAAGAGCTGACTTCATCTGACTTTCCTTTCCCCCCCAAACATCAGAGCTCTCGACTCGCTTTCACTCAGCCCTGAAACTTCGTTTGTCAGGACCCACCCTCAGGAGAGTGACCAAGTTTCACATTTTCTGTTAAATTGCTGAGTAACTGTTTAGAAAACCCTGCTCTTCTTGTGTGTGACGGGCAAGACTGCCATCGGCCCTGTGGCCTCAAGGCTGCTGACAGCAGGTGAACGAGGCTTTCTGTGCTGTAAATAAAAACTTAAGATTTCTTCATGTTGGCTGAGCCTCTCATTCATGCAGAAAATGAGACATGATATCAAAACCGCATGGGCTCAGCGGTATTAGGCAGCCTTTCTGGGCCTGTCAAGCTGTCTCTAGAGGGCGGAACCTCCTTTATCTGATAATCTGTAGTATCTTTCAGAAGATTTCGGTTCCTGGGGCCCCAGCACTGCCAGCTTTTCCTAGACACAGTAACAATCCCCAGGATGCCAGTCTCTTCTCGGGGGCTGCTGGGATTGGAGGGCCTCTAATAGTGGAGTCCACCCCCGCCCCCCATACTGGGTCATTATCCAGGTGTATAAAAGTCCCCGGAGCTTGGATACGCAGAGTGTGCGCCCCCTGCCACTGAGTGGGGTTATCCCCTTTCCAGGTCTGCTCCGGGGCACACACCTTAACCGTGTTCCCTGAGATGAACGTGTCAATGAGGACGGGTTTCAGGCTGTATTTCATGCAGCTTCTCCATGTAGAACTCCGGGGTCCTGATGCTCCCCTCCCCCAGCATCTTGGATGGAGGAAGCACAGTCATTAGGAACAATTTCCATGAGAGCCCTACTAACCTTATCAACACAGAGGCCGGATTTGGCAACCTGACTCGGGTGAATGGCAGTGTTCCTTCACAGGATCTGCCTGCAGGCTTCTCTGGGATGGGATCTGACCTGCTTTCTCCTCTTAATTAAGCTTGGTTCAGACGTGAGTGCTTAAGGGTGTACCCTTAAGTGCCTAACAGGGAGACAAGTGTGCAGGGTGGTGTGTTGCTTTCACCCACAGAAGAGGTGCGTTGGTTTAATTCACACAAAGGTGATCTAAAGGCTAGCTGTGGTCCTGGGTGGCACCCTGACATGGTGGCATGAGGGCTGTTAACAGAGGTAGATAAATGTCAAGCCCCGGAGATCAATCAGAGTGGGCACTGCTCATTATAAAGCTTTTTCTGTTGGCGGCAAGCAGTACTACAAGTCCCCATGACCTTTGCTTCTATCTGTAACTCAGCTGCTCTCTGTTGAGCTCCTGCCAATATGCCAGGAATATGTGTGTTTTGTATAAGCGACTTTTTAGTTCACAGAGAGGTTCTTTCATCCCCATTTTACAGATAAAGAAATTGAGGCTCAGAGAAGCTGTGTAACTTGCTTAAGCACACGGCTTGCCATTGGTGGAATTGGGATATGAATCCATGACTGCCTGGCTCCAAGGCCAGCTCCTTGGAGGGCTTGGGCTGGCACTTGCCCAGGGGCCCTTGAACATGACTGGCTCACAGGTGATTGGTCCACATTAAAAAATAAAAACCACGTATACATATTTTTAAAACCGTGAAACACAACTCACATATAGGAAAGTACATAAAACATACATTTACATATTAATGAATTCCTGTAAGGAAACAGTGATGTTGCTTCCACTTAGGTTCCATTATCAGTACCCCAGAAGCCCTCCCAGTCACCCCTGTAGCCCTCAGGTGCAGAGGGGAACCCTATTCTGAACTCTTATGGAATTACTTCCCTGCATTTCTTTCTTGTTTTATTACTTAAGCAGATGTACCTAATCAGCATAGTTTCATTTTTCCTGTTTTTTGAACTTTACATAACTGGGATCATACAGTATAGATTCAGTGGTATCTGGTTTCTTTCATTCAACAATGCATTTTTGAGATTTATCCTGAGTATCAGTTGTTTATTTTCATTGCTGTGCAGTATTTTATCATATGACTCTCCCACAATTTATTTAGCCATTCTTCTATTGATGGGCCTCTGGGCAGTTTCCAGTTTAGGGCTGGTATGAATATTGCTGCTATGAACATTCTTATACATGTTTGTGCATTTCCACTGACTATATACCTAGAGGAGAAACCTCAGCTTCATAGGACCTGCATATCTTAACTTTAGTAGATACTGACAAAATGCTTACCAAAGTGGTACCAATTCACACACGCACTAGCAGTGTGTGAGTTTCAGTGGCTCCGTCTCCCTTCACCAACGCTTTGTATCGTCAGTCCTTTTAATGTTAGCCATTTTGGTGGGTGTGTGATTTTCAGATTTTATGGCTGTATTTGTTCTGGTGAGGCACAGATTTGTTTCCTCCAAGTAGAGAGGACCTCACCATATCAAGAGAGGCTTGTAGGAACATGTACTAGTTGGCCAGTGTCTGGGATCTTTGTACCACTTCTGTTTAAACACAGAAGTTAAAAACTGTTGAGGATTTCCAGGCTTTTAGAAGCTGGCTTCTGGGACATCCAGGGGTTTATTTGGGCTCCCAGATCAAGAAGCGCATGTGAACCTGGGCATAGATAATAGCCTTGCTGCTTGGTCGACCTCTGCTAGCTCTGCACCCTCATCCCAGCTATTCTTGCATCCTGGTGCTGTCAATCAGCTGAGATTCCTGGGGCCTGCTCATCGTCATAGCTGACACTTCCTGGGCATCTCTGTTGGCTTTAGTTTCCTCAGTGGACAGTGGGGCTGTTGGGAAGATTGGATGTGATGGTGCAGGAAGCCCGGGGCACAAGGCCTGGCCCAGAAGGGGGACTGTCACCGGCCTGAGATTAGGGTGTGGCCAGTGCGGTGCTCAGGGTGCAGAATTTAAGGAGGCGCTCACTCTCAGGCATTGATCCCACCCTTGCTGAACCCCGAGAGTGAGCACCTTCTTAAATGTCACACGTAGGCATCTCAGTTGCATTGTCCTAGTCCCGCCCCACTTAGCCATGTTGGGGCTGCTGCCGCGGCTGCAGCTGCGGCTGATCCTCTGCACTCCTTCCGGCTCCTGTGGGATTTACTCTGGAGAGCGCTTTCACATGCTCATTACAAAACTTCAGAGCGTTCCAAACCCAATCTGCTGGGTGTTTTACACAGTACTTACAAAACATGGACAGAATAGAATAGAAACTATTAGCGTTCGGCCTCCGTAACTGGGTAAGTATTGCTCCAGGAAACTAGAGCGTTAGTTACACCCCCATACACTTCCACCAGGTCACAGTGTGAACTGAGCTGCTCGCCTTGGCTCACAGTAAAAAGTCCTGAAAACTGCTGCTCTGCCAGCTCTGTACCCCTGACTGGGCCCGGAACACTTTCCCCTCCGCCCCTTCTCCTGCCAGGTTACTCCTGCCCATCGGGCATCCCCCCCGAGTACCCCTCCCCTCTGAAGCCTGTCCAGACTTCCCCCGGCAGAGGCCATTTCCTGCTGCCTCGTGTCCCTGCCATGCCTCACACACAGCAAGGAAGGGCAGCATCGACAGTGGAGACAGACTGCCTGGGTTCAAATCCCAGCCTGCCTCTTACTAGGTGAGTGACTGGGGCCAAGTCACTTGTGCTATCCATGCCTTAGTTTCCCCACTTGTAAAAAGGGGATGACAATAGTCGTACCTACCTCAGAAGACTGGTGCAAGGGCCCAATGAGCTAATATATGAGGAGTGTCTAGACCATTCCCAAGTGAGCTCTCATCGAGAGCGAGCAGTTATTTTATTCATAGCTCAGGCCCTGGGGGAGTGGTCATTTCTTGGCCTTTTGACCATTTGGTTCCCTGTCTGTCTGCCTTCCCGGACTGCTGTTCATTGTAGAGAGGGTCTGTGCCTGGCTAGCATTCGCAGCTCTGGCGCCAAGGCCTAGGCCTGGCCCATAGTAAGTATAGCCCAAACCTCAGCTGTCCCCACCTTGAGTTACCTCCAGCCAGGACACATTGGGTAGCTCCAGGTTTGTCTCCTGTCTGCCTTTCCAAGGGTGTCCCCTGACCCTTGCTCCTCATCTCTGAGACCTCTATGTACCTTAGTGACAGTCACTGCCTGGTACCTCTGGGCTAGAACCTTGGCAGGCTGAGGGGCCCAGGGCACCTCTGGGGGGAGGGGGTGACAGAAGCAGAGGACACACAGGCTTGTGTGGCTGTTTCTCTGTCCCTGCAATTTTGTCACTTGTTGCTGCACAGCTGGGCTGGACTTTACTGGAGAGATGGGAGTAACTAACAGGAATTATGATGCTGGAAGGGGAAGATGGAAAACTGCCCAATTCATGGGATTCCCACAGACTCCAAACGAAAAACACAAAAGTCAACCATCCACAGGGGGATGAGCTCCTTGCTGGGGTGGCCTTGTCTTTGGATCCTCCCTTCCCCAAGAGCCTGCCTCCTCCTTTAAACCTTCTAGAGGAGCCTCCACCCCATGTTAGGAAAGCTCCATACTCTGCTCAGAGGATTGGCCTGGCCCTGGAATTCATCTCCCTCCGTTCAGCAGCTGGTCTGTGAGCTTCAGTATCCCTAGAGCTCATTTCCAGAAGCTGGTTGATTTGGTCAAGACCAGAAAAGAAGTGAGTGTGCATGTGTGCATGTGTGTTTGCGTGTGTGTGTGTGGTGGGGGGGAGAAGACCAGAGGGACTTGAGCGGGACAAAGTGGGTGGGGTTGGCCATACCACATTAGGTCGTATTCCAGATTTCCCACCAGGGGGAGGTGTGAAGGCATGATTCATCCAGTCATCTAGTGAACAAATGGGGGGTGACGCCCTCCCCACAAAAAGCCATAAACACAACTGCAAATGAACTCATGCTTGTGCTCACACACACACACACACACACACACACACATACACACACACACTGCACACATAGCCACAACAACACATGTATAATAGACACACTTCACACATACATCTATACATACACAACACCATACACATAAACGCATACACATGTAACCACGCATACACACAAATATGCGGACATAAGCAAAACACACACCTGCGAGGTCTGACAATTAAGTTCTCAAACTTATTGCAATGAAAGATGTTGTTAGCCTTTAATAGTCAGAGGGATTATTCATTATGAATCTGTACCAACTGGACAAACAATTAACCAAGTTTACTATTTGGAAGTGCTGAAAAGGCTGTGTGAAAAAGTTAGACGACATGAACTTTTCACCAACAATTCATGACTCTTGCATCATGACAATACACCAGCTGACATGGCACTATCTGTGAGGGATGTTTTAGCCAGTAAACAAATAACTGTATTGGAACACCCTCCCTACTCACCTGATCTGGCCCCCAATGCCTTCTTTCTTTACCCTAAGATAAAGAAAATATTGAAAGGAAGACATTTTGATGACGTTCAGGACATCAAGGGTAATACGATGACAGCTCTGATGGCCATTCCAGAAAAAGAGTTCCAAAATTGCTTTGAAGGGTGGACTAGGCACTGGCATTGGTGCATAGCTTCCCAAGGGGAGTGCTTCAAAGGTGACTGTAGTGATATTAAACAATGAGGTATGTAGTACTTTTTCTTAGGTGAGTTGGCGAACTTAATTGTCAGACCTCGTATGTCTCTTTAAATGATAAATATTAATTCTTAGAGATCAGTTCAGAACGTACTAAGGAATAAAGACATTTTCTCAAATGTAACTTCATCTTCACAACCTTCTTTCTGCTCTCCAAGGGAAAGGCTTTTAGAATATTAATCTAGGTGGCCTCTGTTCCTTTCAATCCTTTGACCAGTCCCAGGCTGCCCATGGAACTGGCACCTATCTACCCACTTATGACTTCACAAAACCCAGGCAGGCATTTTAAAATCAACCCTCATCTGCATCTCAGGGCATCTCACTTCCCAAGCAGCACATTCTCTTGAGGGTGGCAGGGAGGGAGGCAACATGTGGATTTATGATTGTCCTGTATAGGCAAAACCCTGGGATTCTTGCATCTATTACATAATCATTCAAGCTTAGATGGATAAATGAGTGACTGAATTATATTGCAGAGGTTTTGGAATCTGACAGACATGGGCTTGAATCGTTGCTCTGTATTTGTGTGAACTTGGGAAAGGTACTTAATTTTAGGAGGCTAAATAGCCTTGTTTGTAAAATGGACATAATAATACCGCATTAGTTAAAGTCAAAGCTATAGTAGTAAAACAGAGAAGCCACAATACAGTGGCTCAAAAAAGGTACGTCTCTTTCCCTCTCATGAATCAGTCCTGGGTCTGCAGCTGAGGTGGATGGGCAGTTCTGTTCATGTGGTCATTCCAGGACCCCTTCCATCTTGTTGCTCAGCCTCCTCTGGGCCACCGTTCTCATCCAAAAGATGCACACATAACTTACAGTGACATCCCACTGATCTCAATGCAGTCACATGGCCAGACTAGCTGCAAAGGAGCCTGGGAAATGTAGCCTTGAGCTGGACAACCATGCTTTCAGCTACAGTTCTCTTTCTAAGGAAGGAGGGGAGATTGCTCTGTGGTGGATAACTAGTTGTCTTACCACAAATAGCTATGTCAGATGGCTGTGGTGAGAGCTAAGTTAGGTAATGTGCATATCCTGCAAAGCACAGGGCCTGACATACAGTCTACACTTGAGAAATGGGAGCTATTATTTAATAATTTCAAAGGAATTCTTTTAAAATGAATGTTTTAATAATGTAATCTGGGTGCATGTTTTCTTGGTCCTTTAGTGGGGCAGGGTGGTATGGAAAAAATAAAAATGAGTCTTGTGTGGACAAGACTCAGGGAGGGGATAGCCTAGAAGGCGAAAGCCCCTGGTAGGATGTGACACCTGCTGTAGGTACGTCTCAATGTGGCGTTGGAGGAAGCGTAGACACCTTAGAGGTGTCCCTCAGATATAGGATACGAGGGTTTGGCAATGGTAGGAAGCTGTTGTGATGAACACCAGGCAACCTGTGAGTTTGTTCTCATGCCCCTGGTGAGTTGTGCTTGTCACATCAGGACGTACGTTTTCAGGAGGCTGAGGGAGAACAGGCGTGATCATGGGGAAGGCTGCATGATGCAATGGGATACCTGTGACCGCATCGCCTCATCACTGGGAAAATCACCTCACCTTCCTGAGTTTTGTTCTTGCCCCATGCACAAAATGGGGACCCAAACAATTCTTACTCTGTGGGGTGGTTATGAGACTAAAACAAGATAATGGGTGTGCTGTAAACTCTGAAAGGCTCTACAGATGTGAGGAATTAGGGTAATTAAATGCAAGTGGGGGAAATCCATCACCAGCAGTCAGGTGTGTCCCCAGGACCGGCTTGGGCTCATGTGGGTGGGTGGATCCCACTTACCTGTCCAAGAGAAATGCCTTCCCATCCCCCCGGGAGTGGCAGTAGTGCTGTCAGTCTTAATCAGAACTTCCTTTCTGGGAGCGGCTTCCTTCGTGTCACAAACTTGGCACAGTTAAAACCTCTGCTTCAAGAGTTATTTTCTTTGGGTTTCACAAATCCTCTTTTACCCGGAGGAGACAGGAAGCTCCACATTTCTTTCCACCTGGAAATCGCCACAGTTCTGAGGCTGTCCTTGTTTCCCTGCGAAAGACATATTTGTGTGTCTACACCCTGCAATTTTCCCGTGTAACTTTCATTAAAGTTAATTGGCATCACAAGATTAAGGCAGGCAGCAAGAGACAAAGAAGTCAGTGCCAAACTGGGCCTGGCTGGGGTGCTGGGAGAGTGACAAGCTCCTGTGGGGGCAACACCAAGTAGGAGTCCCAGGCATGGCTTCCAGATCTTCTGCAGAAGAGGCTGCAGAGGTGCATTGTGGGAAGAGCCATAGTCCAGGGTTCTTGTGTGAGGTTAAGACTGGTGGCACCTCTCTCTCACATAAACTGACCTGGAGGGTTCCTTTACCCGGTTCTCTCTCCTTTGTTTTAATGATAATAGTAACAGTTATTGCAGTCATTGGGTGTCTAATGTGCTCATCTCTGGGTTGGAGACTGCCCTTGGATTCTCACAGCAGCTCTAGGAAGGGTAGGGTCATCTGCATTTTATAGGTGAGACCACTGAGGCCCAGAGAGGTTTCATGATTTGCCTGAGCTTGCACCAAGCGTAAAGAGCAGAGCTAGTGTTTAAGTCCCTGTCTCCTGACTCCCTCACAGGACACGTGGCTGAGAGGGAGGGAGACAGGAAAGAAAGGCTTCCTGCTTTAGATCGCCCTTCATTGGTGCCACATCACTTGGAGCGACCCTCCCAGGCAACCTGTGTTTGGGCCCATCCTGTGCAGGCCTGGGAGTCTGGGGCCCATCCTGTGCAGGGCTGAGGTTCGCAGGATCTGAGGAAGCCCTGTATGGCAGGCCTGGCACTCCCAGGGATTAGGGGTTTGGCCTCCTCTGTCTTCTGCAGCAGACAGGCAGTGGGCTTTTTGGAGCACACAAGTCCACAGAACCCACTGGTTCTGAAATTAACCCTTTTGTGCACACGGACCCATTCAACATGAAAACATTAAAACTATTTTCACTATTTGTTAGTTGAAAAAACAAAATGATAAAAAAGATAGTCTCAGTTTAATAATACTTGGAAATAGGTCTGTATTTTATTAATCATGACATCTGTGTAAATTAATAATAATGATACAGATATAAATAGGCAATTCACAGAGGAAATACAAATGGCCAATAAACATATGAAAAGATGATCAATCTCACTAGTAATCAGGGAAATGCAAATTAAAACAACAATGAGACATTGTTTCATTCATCAGATAGGCAAAATTTAAAAGTTTGATATTATCTAGTGTTGGCTGGGGTGTGGGTAAATAGTTACTTTTATCTATTTTCTGTTTATAGGAGTATAAATCGATGCAGCCAGTTTGGAGGGGAATATGGAAGTGATTATTAAAATGAAACACACACATTGGAATTTAGTGACTTTACTTCTTAGTGACTCCTCTAGTGTATATGATGTATGAACATTGAAGCGCTGTGTGAAATAGCAAAAACATTGAAATAAGTTACATGTCTGTGAATGGAGGGATGATTACACATAGAACGGAATACAATGCAGCCATTAACATGAGTCAGTGGATCAATATGTACCGAAGGGGAAAGAGTTGTAAGACATATTGTCAAGACTACGTCTCACAGATCTCCAGGTAGCATCATTGACGGAGGAGCCTAATTGTTGCATTTTGAAATCTGTTGTTGTGTTTGAGTCTAGGTCATGCTTCCACAGGCTGCTCCCACTCAGTGACTGGGTGTAGAAAGAACCCTAAAGCAAACCTGTTCTTGGGAGACGTCAGACTCCTTTACTGGCCTGCTTTGAGCTCGTGGCCTCCCCAATGGCAGTCTAGGCTGCTTCCACTAACCTTCTCTCCACTTCCCTTCCTCTAAGGACTTGCATGGTTTGACTTGCATGGTGGACTGATGGCTTTCCCAGAATTCCTCCTACTTCCTCTCTGTTCCCTTCTGTATAGCTCCTGCATTGTATCTTCTCATCCAGGAATTTCCCTTAATGAGATTCTTATACGCTAAATCCCAGGTTGGTGTCTACTTCTTGGAATACCCATTAGATACCATTAATGCAGTGGTTCTCAAACTTCAGTGTCCATTAGAATCATCTGGAAGACTTGTTAAAACACAGATTGCTGGGCCCCAGCCCTAGAGTTTCTGATTCCTTCAGTCTAGGGAAGGGTCCCAGAATTTGCGTTTTAACAACCTTTCAGGTAATGCTGACCACAAAGAACCAGACTTTGAGAACCACTCTGTGAATGTATAACACATTCAATTAAATATTTTTACAGGTTTGCCTGTGTATGGAAACTGGAAGAAAACTATCTGGGGGAGGGGAGCATTGCAGCAAAGTGACACAGTATTTTCTGGGAGGTCAGTAGGATAGCAGTCAGCATTTCGTGGTGGGTAAGAGAGCATGGACTCAGAGACCTGACAGCCTGGGTTGAAACCCCAGTTTTAATACATGCTAGCTATGTAATCTCAGGCAAGTTCTTAACATCCCTGTGCGTCAGGCTTCTCATGGGTAACATGATAATGATTGCAGCAATCTCTAGGGCTGTCTGGGGAAAATATAAGTTAATACGTATAAAGTACTTAGAACAGTATCTGGGACATAGTAAGTACATAAAAAGTGTTATTTGATTCTTTCTGAATGAAATGTATGGTGAAGGGCTCTTTACCTCTGAACCAAGAATTAGGTGTATTACTTGTATAATTAAATTTTTTTTTTTAATTTTTTTATTTTTTTGAGGGCAATGTCACTGGCCCTCATATGTGGGACCCGAACCGGGGCCGCTGGCTTCCCAAGCCAACACTTAACCACCGCACCACTCGGCCGGCCCTATAATTAAATTTTTAACTTCGAAGAAGAATAGCCGTGCATATATGTGTGTTTGACACGTGTTCTGCATTCAATCCACATGTAATATTTGGTGAACAAATGAAGGCAGAGATTTCTTGCAAGATTTTTGCCTACCCCCACCCAGGGCCCCAAACCCCTAAGTTATGAACCTTTAAATAAGGCGACTACCACTGCCTCATTGGTCCAAGGTTTTTAAAAATTGTCGTAACCCAAACATAAGTCAGTCCCTATGTGACCCAGTCGATGTAGAGTCATATCCAAAGAAGCATGACCCATCAGCCAAAACTAATTGAAAAGGAATTCCAAATTTGACTTACGTCATCCCAGAAACATTAAGGGAGAGCCACTGAATAACCTCAACAACAGCTCTTAAAATGCCCTTTTCTCCTTCTCCCCAGGGAAAGCTTAGGGCACTTGCATGTTAACAGTTCACAGTGTTGGTCCCTGTCACACTAGATTCATCAAGAAATCAGTTTAATTAAGCCTGAGTGTTAACAGGCCTCCTGTTTTTAAATCGACCCACTGCCACTCTAAAGGGTTCCCTTTCCCTGGATACATAATCCTATTTGAACATTGAGTTATTGGCCATGAAACCTTCCTGCACGAGGCAGATTATCAAGTAAAGCATGTTGCACTCAGCAAGAGATGGTGGTTGTCAGGGAGTGAAAAGTTAGAACAGCCTTCCTTTTTGGTGGTGCGGTTTTCTAAATTTCTTCATACATTCATTTATTTAACATTTATTTTAGACATATTCTGGATCTGGAGTTGGAGGATATACATATGCTACCTTATTCAATCCTCGCTGCTCCACCGAGGAAACAGTAATTATTTCCATTTTTTCAGATGAGTAAACTGAGGCTTAGGGAGGTCAAATAAAAACTCATTCTCGTCACTCAGTGCCTCAGTGGCTGAGCTGTGCCCTTTCCCTGTGGTAGCTCTTTTGCCGAACCAGGATACTTACTGCAAGCAAAGTTCAGCAACGTATGATACTGAAAAAGCTCTGTCTCTAAGGCTCAGTTTTCCTCATCTGCAGATAAAGTTGTAACTACCTAGCTAAAGGGACTTCTGTGGAAATTAGATTAGAGACGTGAAAGTGCTGTCTCAGCACCTACACACTGTAGGAATGGGTTTGTTTTAATAAAAGGAAAGCCATGACCAGCATTGCTATGGCTAATATTGATTGGCAAAAATAACTCTCCAAATAATCCACAAAGAAAAGGTTTATTTGGGAAAAGAAAAAGGAACAAAACCCACCACCCAGTGCTGGAACACACACCTCCAATGTGGGATCCAACTGGCAGCCCACATGAAGGCAAAAAGACCCCAATTCCAAGAAGGCTATTGCCTTTATTATGATCCCTCCCCCGGAAGTTACCACAAGGCTAAACAGGAAGTCAGGATTATAGAGTTAACAAGGGGCCCAGCTCCATCCATAGTCCTCCCAACTCTATGGTTGAGCATCTTAAGATGCCAGGTCACTTTTATCACTAATTTTGTAGATTAGCTCACTTATTACTCATCAGAACTCCCTTCTAGTGTATCTTTTTGTATTGCCAATGTTATAGAGCTAAAAACAAAACAAAACTACATTTCCCAGATTCCTTTACAGCTGGGAATCAGCCTAAGATATGAATTCTGCCAAGCAGATGGGCCACACAATTCTTGGAAGTGAAGTGAGCAATAGAAGTTGGGAGCGATGCACAAGAAAATCAGGTTTGCTGGCGAGTGGGGTGCAGGCATCCGCCTTGAGCCGGCTCTGGTGGAGTTTGTGGAGTCTGTTGTTCATTGTCATAGGCTCTGGTAGGTGAGTCTTATAGTTGAGCACTTGCATGGTTTGGGCTGGTGTTGCTGCCAGCACAGTGCCCTCTCCGCTGCAGGATTTCTTGTACCATCCAGATCTGGTTCTCGAGCCCTCCTGATGGTTCTATGAGCTAGTTAATCTACCCTAATAAATCCCTTTTTGCTTACACTGACTGGAGTAGATTCTGTTGTTTAAGAATAATATTCAAAGGGCCGGCCGAGTGGCGCGGTGGTTGGGCGCTGGCTTGGGAAGCCAGCGGCCCCGGTTCAGGTCCCACATATGAGGGCCAGTGACACTGCCCTCAAAAAAACAAACAAACAAAAAGAATAATATTCAAGGACTCACATAGTATCAACCAAGAATAGGGAATTGGAGATGTCAACCTCGAGTGTTCAAGTTGTCTATTGGCATATGACCAGAGCTCTGAATGAATATGTTTTTAATTACATAATGTGCTTCCAGGTTGCCCTATCAAAGGGAAGAATATAAGATTGATGGGGGACAGAGACAGTTTCTGAATGTTCTCTTCACTTGTTTTAACAATCTGGAGTAATTTCAAACTAATAGTACTGAGGAGGCATTGACTGCAAAGGTAACGTGAATAGTTTGAAATTTGAAAGTCAGGTTATAATTCTGCAAAGCAGTGAAGGAAATTTCCATGTCCTTAAACAGCAAATTGTATGTATGGTTAACCATTGGTATTGTTCTAATTGCTGGCTTTCAATGGAAAACCACAATAAGATATTGGGACAAGACTAGCAGAGATTCTGCATGACAAAGGGTGGTGCGTGCTAGAGCAGGGAGAGAGTGAGTTATGTAGCCAAGAAGCGCCAGGTCAACTGCCACATCCCGAGTGACCTGGGCAGGTTAAGGACAGAATATCCACAGGCTGCCTCACCGTGTGGTGAGAATGAAATGAGGCAATGTGTGGGAATGGGCCCAACACATAGTAGGCACCCAACTTGCAATGGGCCCCTCTTCTTGTCTTCCCCTTACCTATTTCAGTAAACAGAGAGGTACAACACAGCCAGTTGCTACACTTCTGAAATATTGTATATGAATTGAATTTTGGCTTATCAACTCATCTTGATATATGTCAGGGAGTTCTCTGGAAGGACCCATTGTAAATCTAATATGTGTGTATATTTGCAGACACACACACATACATAGTTGTAGGTTTCTTTGTTCCGTTTTTTTTTTTTTTCTGGCTTCAAGGCATTTAGATAAGTACAGTATATGATAAGCAAGGGACCGTCTGCCTCTAATTATCTGGAATGGGTCCTTATCACTAGTCCCAATCCTTAAACCTTTAGGTCAACTCCTAATTGGCACCTTTTTGGCTGACTAAGCCAGGAGGCCAGAGAGTGAATGGATTACACATGCTGAGTGACCCTTGAACAAATTCCCCACTTTGGGTCTGGGGTTCATGGAAGAAGGAGAGAGAGATCCTTAGCACTGCTACTGCCTGGACTGTATGTCTTCCTTAGATAAACAGAGTTAAATCTCTGTCATTGTTCCTACAAGGTATTTTTAACAACACTGCTATTGAGTTAGATGAACACGGAAGGGAAATAAATAAAGAGAAGAGAGAGAAGATCAAGGGTAAAAGATGTAGAGTACCACATCTTGCCACTTAGAGGTTGTCCAGGTTTCGCAAAACTCTCTTTTCCACGTTTAGTTAGCTGTTTCTGCACTGGAACAAACAGACCTTTAAAAAAATAATAATAATAAAAGCTGAGTAAGAAGCTTGGCTGAATTCTTCGACCCGAGTTTTCCATGGGTTAGGTTAGCTATAAATTAACCAGTCTGCAAAATATATAAATAAAGGAATTGCTTTGTTCTGAGCTCTCTCCAGTGGGGCTCTGGCCGCTTGCTATGATGCTTGTTGGACGTTCCACTGCCCAGTGCTTTTATAAATACTAATGAGTGACATATTGAGAAAAAATTGTACCTACAAAAGCAAAGACTTCTTCCATGCAAATCAGGCCCCAATTCCCCACAGATAAGGATCTTTTTGATGGAACACATGCAAAACCTCCAGCTCTTAATTCTTTCATTAGTATTCCAGGCAGATGGCTGCCAAATAACAGAGAAAACTATCTGAATTGCTGTGTCTGAAACCTAATATTGATTTGTTTAATAGTGTCAGGAAGTCAAAATTCACAAATCTCCTGTCGATTGTTTATGAGGCAGTTAGCAGAGAATTGGTTGCCCCTGCTTAATTAATAACTCATTACTGAAATTTGATTATATGCTTGAATGCTTTAAATGGGTTCTAACTCAACGTCTGCAAAGTGGTATAGTGACAAGGTAAGGCGGCTCTGAAAAGCTTCCCTTTTTTTGGCTCCAGCCGTTAGAATTTCCCAACAGTCACATGATGCAGGTCTCTGACTTTCCTTCCAGGGTCAACCTGCCTGGTGTTAATATATTAGTTTAAAAGGTGTTCTGGGGTCACATGAACTGCATAAAGGGTGGGTCTGAAATTTGGGGTGGAGTCATTTCTAAAAAAAATCCCCACTAACGTGGACATAATTTATGAGTCACTTGATCAGAGAGGATATATATATATATATATATATATATATATATATATATATATATATAAAATTGTCTGTAGTACACAAATTCTGAAGGTAGGAGCTCATAGGGGGCTGGTTAACTGGTGGGAAGATAGAAAACACTATCCCTTAAGTGTTGTTTTAAAAACTAGAAATTCAGCGTGGCTAAGGTGCCACATGTGGACAGGCTGGCAGAATCTGAGCCCAGGAGGTCCTGGCATTATCTGACCTTGTGCCCTGAGGTTGGGGGTATGGAGGGAGGCGCCACTCCACGTGGCCCCATGCCAGGGACAGAAGGGGAAAGATTAGAGTCCAAGTTAAGGTAACATCAGAGAACACGTGTGTCTCTGCTATATCTCCTGATTAGAACAATGCCTTTGGGAGAAAACACATCTGAGGACTGGGCGTGGGTATGCTTGGAAGGGCAGCTAGATCTCCACAGACCTGTGATGTAGGAGCTACCCCTCAGGACCCCTCCCTTATTGCCCCACCCCCACCCCTGCTCTCCCCACCTACCAGACAGCTGACTTTGCCAGGGGCTGGCTCTGGTCAGCAAGAGTTCCCTGGCCCCCCTCTTTCTTTGTTTTAGGTGCAACCAGGCTGACCTGATCAGGGGAAGAGAACAGAAGGATAGGGGACTCATAGCTTTGTGCTCTGTCTGTACCCTACCAGTTGCTGTGGCAGGGGGACGGATGGGAGAGTGGAGACATGAGTGTGCTTCTCACCGAAGCATTTCTCTTTAGTGGAAAATGGGGTCAGGTTCCTAGGCTAGCCTGTAAAAAATTACTTAGCTGACAGTGGACTGACACTGTTAATTGGAGCGTGTCTGTTGAATAGTATTGCAGTTATGTTGTAGGCAAAAGAGGACTCTGTGGGCTAGCCTGCAACCGGGCCACCCCCGCCTGGAGCATTAGTGCATCATGTTAGGACATCGTTACTGGGGAAAATGGAAAGGTACATTCTGAATTCCAATCAGCTGACTCACAAATGAACTTTTGGAAGCCAACCCTTTGTCATCAAGGGCTGCCTGTTCGCAGCAGGCTCACACAGGGGTTATAAAGGCCCCTCTTTAAGTCGGTGATCAGGGGGTGTGTGAGGACCCCATCCTGCTGTGAGGCTCAAGCACCTTGCAGCCTGATTGCTTGTAAGGCAAAGAGCAGCTTACGGCAGACCACTGAGAAGCCCCCAGAGAAGGGACTTGCAATATGGCTGCAAGATTTTGGAGGGAGGAAAGCGCTGCCAGCTGGTAGGGGCAGGGAAGGCTTCTGGGAGGAGGTGGGAGAAGAAAGGGGCCTTGAAGGGTGGTCAGATTTCACCGGGGGGTGGTGGAGCATTCAGGCAGGCACAGAAGTGGGCTGGTCAAAGGTAGGTTTTAGGGACAGCGACTGGCCTGGCCGGCTGGAAAGGAGAGTAATATGACCAGCCTGTCTCCTGCCTGTGATCTTAATTGAACCAGTCAAGCTTTCAAAATGAATAGCTGATCATTTGATTAAGAAGGGCCTTTGACTCTTTCAAGACCCACAGAGACTGATTTTTATCAAAGTGGATCAGAACGGTTTGCATGGAAGAATGCTGGCTAGATTTGGGAGGGAGGATCCTTGCCACCCCTCGGGGTAAGCCTGAACTGCCCCTTCTCAATGGACTGTCCCTTAGTGGGGTGGACGTTTAGGGAGGAGGTTAGAAATTGCCATCCCAAGCAGGGTGGCTGGGTCTCACAGCAACGCTTGCTCACTCCTGCCAGCAGCAGGAACTTTATCAAGCCTGATTCCAAGGTAAAATCTGGGTTTCTCCCAATGGCCGCCAATCAGGAATGTCTCCCAATGGCCTCAGCTTGGTTTAACCAGCTCCAGTGCAAGGAAAGTTTGCTGGTGTCTGCCATGAAGCTGATTTGTCAAAGTGCTATTAAAGATTTTCGGTTATACAAAAAAGAAAAAATGGAGTCAACTTTTTTTTTTTTTAAACTCTAATTTATTATGCTTGATTACGCAGCTGGAATGGGAAGGTAGCTGCTGTTTGTAGTTAAATAACTCCTCACAATTTCTTAAAGAAATGATCTTCAAAGCTTTAACGGGTCAGTGGCTCAAGTACAAAGGAAAGATTGATTTTCATCCTCCCACCCTTTGTTCCCAGAGTTTAAAACAGACACGTTTGGGTAAATTAGTTTGTCTGTGTTATTAATGGAAGATGTTATTAAACTCCCATAAATATACGGGGGTATCTCACTTAAGATGCCAAGTTTGCTTTAAGGAAAAAACATGCAAAACGAAAATCTGGAAAAGCCCAGAAGATCTCTTAGTTTTTAAAAATATCATTTCTAGATATGAATTTGGATCAGGGAGCTGGAGAAGGGGGCTGGCTCCAGATATCCCCCAAGTGGTGAGATAAATGCTCAAGGAAGGAGATCCCCGCACATTTAAAAAAATCATTGAATTTAATGAAAAACATTCAGAGGCCAGATTGTTGTAAAGTTGGGGGGGTGCATGTGGGTGGGAAGGTGCAGGAAAGATATTTTTTCCACCACGAAGGGGATGATGAAGGACCCTCCAGCTTTCAAACCTGAGGGGTGGGTGAACATTTGATGGCTGAGGATAGAGATGTTTTTCCTGCTCGAGAGGCTTTTTTGGGAATGGAGCTCAAGGAGGACTTACCAGAGCGAGGGAGGCAGTCCCCAACCCGGATCCTGTGTCGGAGTGTGAGGGAGACAAAGGCACAAGACCCACCCATGGGGGACCGTGCCCAAAGTGCTGCAGGTTTGAGGCTCCATTGTGGTTATACAGTCAATTCTCCAACTGTGTACAGCACTTCACAGGTTGTAAACCCCTGAGTTCAGTGTATATTTTGAACCTCACAGTGACCCTGGGAGGTATGGTGAACAAAGCTCGTGATCCCGATATTGCAGATAATGAAAGTCAAACGCAAAGAATTTGCCCCCCTGAGTAGAAGAGTAAAATAAAGAAAATCATTTGAAAAATAAAGAAAATCATAAGGAAGAAAATGAAAATCATCCCCAGATGACATTTAGCGTTTTGGATTTTTTCCTTTTGGACTTTTCTCAGTGGCCACACACACACACACACACACACACACACATTGAATGCTCAGTGTGCCAGGCACGTTATAAATGACTTTTACATATTAATTAATTTGCTTTTCAAAAAACTGTATCAAGTAGGAATTATTATTACCTGCATTTTACAGATGAGAAAACAAAAGCACAGAGAGGTTTTGACTTGCCCGAGGCCACATAGATAAGTGGCTGTGCGAGGTAAGACTTGAAGCAGACGGACATCTAGCTCCGGCACCTGTCCTATCTTCCTAACCACTCTGCATTTGGCCTTTTTATTCACCTGTAGACTTAGCTAATATAGGTGAAATCATGCCCTACCTACAATATTGCATCCTGCCTTTTTTCCATTCAGTATTGCCTTGTGAGCATTTCTGACGTGATTGCAATTCTAAAATGATTTGGAGTGGCTGCACCACCAGATGGAGAAGTTTTGTCAAGAGTTATTTGTCTTATGTGGGGTCCCACAACCCAGACCTGGAACTGTTCATCTCTCTTCCCACTGTGCCCTGTAGAAAGCTGCAAAATGAAACAGAGAGGCAGCGTGAATCCCAAAGCAGCCAGGTTGCCCTGTCAGGCTCCGAAGTGGCTCTGGGCTCTGCAGGGGCAGCTGAGACTCTTTTTTCCTATCACCTAGTGTCCCTACCTTAAACCCTGTATGAGAAATTAATTTTTTAAATTCAAGACTAAGAAGAGCTCCGTGCCCTGAGACGCTGAAATACGCCTGTGTCTTCCTCCTTCATGGCAGATGTTTTTCCCTTTTGCCACCAGGAAGCTCAGTGTTGAATCTGAAGCCAGCTTAGGGCAACTGTGTGATCCCTTAGAACCTGTGTACTGCACTTTCGCTCTTCCACATCCTGACAGTCTACTCCTGTTTGCCTTTCTCAATGTCTGTTTTATGTTTACATGTTGCCATGACACATGTTGCAAGGTTTCCTTGGACATCTGCCTCCCCTGTGCAACCAGCACCTGCTCAGGACAGGCCGCCTCACACTGTGGGAAGAGCTAAGAACAATAATCTCGAGCATTCAGTATGGGGCTGTGTTGCTGTTTATAAAGCTTATGAACAGCCACAATCCCAATTAATCAACTCCCCAAACATCCTGGGAGGGAAGATGATCACGCTCAGCTTCATCTTAGAGCTGGAGAAACTGTGGCTTGGAATGGTAGCGGGGTCACCAAGGCCATGTCCAAGCCCCCCTCCACTCCTGGGCGTTCTCTGAAAGGCCACCCCGGCAGCCTCAGTGCAGAAACTGGAATGCCTTCCCCTCCTCGCCCCCAGCCTCACGCCTCCCCTGCGTGTTGGTGTCTCCCACGTGCACCAATCAGCTGGTGTCACGCAAGCTGATTGGGGTTACTACACTGAGGACCATTTTTTACAATTTGGAAGTTATGTACTGGTTTTACTGAAATACGGTAAATGAAACTGGTTTTCCATTTCCAATAGTAATGTGATGTGCTCTTTTACAGTAAATGTATTAACCTTATTAAGAAAAAAGCAAATCAACTTAAAGTATAATTTTGAGTAAACATTAGAAGGACAGGTGTAGCTATGACCAAACCGGTGAGACGGCCTGATTCGTGGCTCACTGCCAACGTTTGACCACATTTGCAGAGGAGGGCACTAGCTGCACGCATACGACTCTAGACGACCAAACTGTTCTCAGATCCAAAGGAATGAATCCCCAGTGTAAGAATTTCAGGCCAGTAGCAAGTGAAATTCCTTAAGCCTGAAAGGCAACCCATGCTTCTGTTCAAACAGCCCAAGGACCAAGTGGTATCAGGAAGTTCAGGTTAGGCTGCTCTCAGCCACCATGGCAAGGCAGTTAATCCCGCTGCACCTCCATTTGTTCATCTGTAAAATGGGTGACCTCATTCACTTTCAGGTAACCCCTAGTTGCAAAGGACCAGGAAGAGTTAGCTCTGTGAGGCACTCCATGCTCTGCTAACACTCTGTATGCCATGGGGGAGTGATTGTCTAGGCCCCAGTTTGCTCATCTCTAGGATGAGGCGGGTCGATCGAGTCAGGTCTGGCAAATAAGTAGTTACTGCCTGGAGAGCTATGGATAGAATTCTGAGATCACACCCAGGCTCTGTGAAAGCGAGGGGACCAGTAAGTGACCCTGGTATTTATAGATAATGGCATGGTTGTTGACATAGAAATGGCCCCAGCAACCAGGATCCTATGAGCCGCTGAGGTCTGGGAGCCTGTGCCCATATTCTCTAATTCTAGTTGTTTCTAGTGGCCCAAAAGGGAGCTCCTAGAGAAAGCCCGCCCACCTTCTTTCCCTTTTCGTAGCCTGGTCTCCATGGTGATAATGTCATCCGCATCTCTTAGGAAGGCTGCTAGGCTCATGTGAGCCATGTGTAGGGACCATACATACAATTTATCATTCACCCTGAGATACTTTTGAGAACGAAAGGGGCATTCTTGGTAAATCTCTCGGGACCACAGCAGTACCCTGGGACTGTCCCGGGAACTGGTGTCACTTAAGGTGGTGTTCTCACACTTTTCCATGCTAAGGATTGCCAGAGGAGACTCCTGGCCCCAGCCTTCAGAAGCTCTGATCCAGTAGAGTTAGGGCCTGAGAGTTTGCATCCTAGCAATTTCCCAGGTGACAATGATGCTGCAGGTCCCTGGCCTGGCGTGGAGCATCAGGGCTTCACAGTTCACAGAATTCATTTACCCCATGTCCTAACTGATCCTCACAAAAAGCCCAAGAGGCCTGGAAAGTTGTTATCAGTGGTTCCATGCTAACTTGAGGAACTGAGAGATTCAAAGAGGTTAGGTGATTAGCCCAAAGACGCCCAGCTATAAGGGGAGAAGCCCTGGGTTAAATTCCGGTTCGCCAGCTCCCAGCCTCTGCTCCACTCACCAGGCACAGAGCCTCTCAGCTCAGGAGCACGTCAGAGCTGAGCTGGCCTCCCTGGCCCCACAGCATGGCCTCCTTCTCAGCAAACGCTCTGACCCAGGTTAAAGTTGGCTCTCTTTGCTTTACCAACCCCAGGTCAGGTCAGACAAGATGTCAAGGGTTTGGTGTAAGAAAGTACATTAGCAATGCGTTTGTCTATATTTATATTTAATATTTTAGGGCTTTAATCACTTTGATACAGTAATAATTTTTGCTATTTAAACAATTAGGTGTACATTCTAGAACATTCGGGCTAGATAGTTTCTGTCTCACATCCTTGAAATGGAGTTTTATTTCTAACACATCAGTCTACGACTCAACTTCCATACATTTATTTTTATTATTTATTTATTTATTTATTTATTTTGACATTCAATGTTATTTTCAACTTTCATACACTTAATCCTCATGTATAATTTCAGGAACCAGTAGCGGACTGCCCATATTATTAAACCTTGAGATGCCTCAGTTTTCTCAACTATAAAATGGGGTGAGCAATCGTGCCTTTGTAATAGGATAGAGGTGAGGATTAGATGAATTCCTGCCTGTTAGAGTAATTGGAAGAGTCCTAAGCAAATAGTGAGTGTCCATCAACACCAGCTATCCTTCTTTTATTCTCTCCCAGACACCCATTGTATTCTGCCCTTCAGTGTCTGTCGTCATTTTGCTTCCGGTCCATCAGTGAGCTCTTTCCAGGAAGAGGCCTCTTTCCTTCTTCACGATACCCCTCCACGTCTTGCTCGCACACAGTAGGTGACTAAGACTTACTCACTGAATAAGTATAGGGTGTAAAATGCTTAGGAATGCTCATCTTTATAGAGCAAAACCATGAAACCCAAAGCATGAGTGATGGGACATTTCACTGGGGCTCTGTGGAGGCTATTGGAACAGCCCAGCCTGGCCACCACCCAGCTTCCAGCATCTCACTCCCAGCTGCATGAAATGTGTCATGGGCTCTACCACGCTGTTCCAGACACGAGGCCTTACAGGATTTCCAATGTGAGCTCCACTCCAGGCTCGGGAGGGTCTGGGATCGATGGCTCTAAAGGGAAAGCTGAAAATGCGTTGGGTGAGTCTCACTCAGCCCCGCTGGCTGCTGATGGATTTGGGAGGGATAAACATTTTCCTCTGGATGCCTGGCCATGGAAGGAAAGAAAAGCAAGAATCTCAGTGGATGTGGGAAGTCTTGTGGTTTGGTCCAAAATCAGAACCAAAAGTGGGAATGAATCACATGTCCAATGGCCAAAAGCTTAGACTTTTTAAATAAAAACTCGCATTTGTCAGTTGCTTAGTGAGCAACATGGTTTCATGGTGCTCGGGGACTGGTGACAGGAGGAGCACTGTTGAATACCACCAGGCTGATGTGTTTCAGGGTCTCTGGCAGAAGCACTTGTGCCCTAAAGATAACCAGTCAATTGAGGAGGGGAAGGTGCAACACGAGTACGTCTTAGATGGTACGGAAACCCATCTGGCTTGGAGAGAGTATTGTAGTTAGTACCTGCTGCGAAACAGACCACAGCACATACAGACACGTCAACAGCCACTGTTTATTTATGATTCTGTGGGTCAGCCAATTGGGCTGGACTCAGCGGGGCAGTTCTTCTCTCCTAAGTATGCTTCCTCGTGCATCTGTGGTCAGCTGTGGGTCAGTGAGGTGGCTTTGTGTCCAGAGCTTGGCCGGCTATTAGCTGGACAGTGGAGACAACTGGACATTTATTTCTCATTATCCAGCAGGCTAGCCTGGGCTCATTTAGGCGGTGGTGGCAGGAGAGGAGAGGGGAGGGGAGGTTAAAGGAGGGGAGGGGATGCCTCTTAAGATCTATTCTCAGAACTGGAACAATGTTGCTTCTGCCATATTTTATTGGCTAAAGCAAGTCACAAGATCAACATCGATTCATAAACACAAATCTATGCTGATGGAAGGAGAACTGACTCTGGGTGGTGAACATACAATGCAACAGATAGATGATGTATTATAGAACTATACACTTGAAACCTATATAATTTTACCAACCAATGTCACCCCAATAAATTAAATATAATAGAAAAGAAACAGTCTGTGAATACATTGTACTCTTGAGGAATAGAGCCGCTGAGTCCCATTGCAAGAAGGCATGGCTATGGGGAGAGGTAGAAAATTGGGGCCATTTTACAAACCACCACAGATCAGGAAGGTTGATCAACAGGCAGTGGTTGGGGAGTGAAGCAGATAGGGAAATTGCATGCTGGAAGTGAGCATCGCTGAGGATTTGGAAAGCTAGGCACCTACTTTTCTGGCTGCCTGTTGGGAGCAGAGGAAGTTCATACAAGGCTGGGTAATAGGCCTGTGTGTATGCCACAGAGAATGGGGTGAGTTTGGATCCTGATCCACTGCTGACTGGCCATTTGGCTTTGGAGGAGCCAGTGAATCCATCGTAGCCTCAGCTGTCCCATTTGTAAAATGGGATCACAGTTTCTCCCTCATAGGGTTGTTGTGAGGATCAAAGAGGGAATTGGTCTGGCATATGGTGGGCATTGGAAAAACAGAAGCAATAATGAGTAATATATAATATCAATCAAGTAACAAAACCAGCATACATGATGAAAGATAATGAGTAGTAATGAATGGTGAGAATCTCTCCCTAAATATGAGCCTGGAATTTCTTATCGTGGAAGGCAGAGTGGCATCCCAGGTTTATATCTGCAAAGGCAGGCATTTCCATGATGCAAAGGCCAATACAGCCAGCAGAACTGGCCACTAGCCACTTAAGATCTGCATGGCCTCAGGCATCTCCTGGGGCTCTGTGGGGTCTGGGGCTTTTGTTCCCCAACAGGAATCCCAGCGAGTGTCCACTGAGCTCTAGGTAATATACTCAGCCGGGATCCTGACCTTGGCCCTGCACAGAAGGCGAGGGGCAGTGAGGACAGGTCTTACCCAGGAGGCAAGGCAGCCTCTTAATGGGCTCATGAAAACCTCTCTGGCTTTGTCCTTTGTCCCCATATGCTAGTGTCTCTTGGTGAGGAGACACTGTGGAGTTCTAGTCCAATGATCTTGAACATATTCTGTATCTGCATGGTCCAATATGGTAGCCACTAGCCACATGTGGCTCTCGAGCACTTAAAATGTGCTAGTGCAATCAAGAAATCTTTAATTCTAGTTAATTATTTACAGAGCCACTTGTGGCTAGAGATTACCATATAGGACAGCTCCATTCTAGATGGGTGAGCCTCAGTAGGGACAGAACTTTGAGGATGCTGAGCCAGTGGCGTCGGGCCTGAGTGGGCTGGAGTGTTGTCTCAGGGCTGTGTGGGAGCCAGGTGAGGGTTTGGGTGTGCGTCAGCTGAGCAGCTGGGCCATGGCAAAGCCTCCAAGGTTTTCAAAGAAACCAATAGATTTCTCCCTATTTCTAAATAGGACTGAGAAAAGAGGAAAGCTTGTGGCCCACTATAATCCAGAATCCAGCAGAGATTTAGCCTCTGTCCCCGCTGCTCTGCTCTTGAGTGGCCACTTGTAGCTCCCAGAAAAGTTGTTTCCTCCCTTGTGCCAATGAAAACCAGAGTTCAGCTGTCCAGCCAAGGAGAAAGCAGGGGACCTCACAAGGAGGGGAGAAAGGTCCTCCCCATTTCGGTGGTGGCTTTTGAACAAAAGGCCCCACGTGGCCCAATGTGGCTTTTGAGGACATTAAACAAGCACACACACACACACACACACACACACACACACACACAAATACACATGTACATACACAGCTCGCTTGGGAAGGAAGTTACTTGTGGAGACTTGGGAAAAGATGCCCTGGTCTGGAAAAACTGGAGGTTTTGCTTCTGTTTTAATTGGGTTCAGAAAGATGACAAACCAAATCCATTTCAGGGTTTGCTCTTGAAACTCACACTGGAATCTATTTTAGGACCTTCTCCAAGTCACAGCAGAAAGCTGCTTGTGAAACTGATGGTGGATTTTGCCTAGAGATTTTTTTTTTTTTCCCCAATTGCCTTTCAACCCGAGCAGCAATAAGGGACCCAAACTAATCACAGTCTTTGTATGAAAGCAGGACAAAAAAGGCTGCTCTCTGCCAACTTACCGGTCTTTCCGTCCCCTGAGATTTCTTAAAGTTGGGACTCCACTGCAGGTGAACGTTCTAGTGTCCTTTAAAGGACAGACTCTTTCCGGATCCTTCGATTAATTGCGGTGGAAACCAGCAGCCCCTGCACGGGCTTTTTGCAGTGGCACAGGCGAGATTACTTTTCTGCTATTGCTATAATTTACAAGGCTCACATAACCATGTAACGACTTGGTGATTACATGGCAAATATCGTATAAATACATAGTAATTACAAGTTCATGCAGATTACTTGGTATATACATTTGAAGTTACCGAGTAGTTCAAAGATTAATTATCCTGTAACTGGCAGTATTTAAATCATTTTTTTCTCGTATACGAATACACTGAAGCCGACTTCAAGGCTGGAGACGATAGGGATGTGATGAGTATGATCTGAAAAGAAAAAATGAAATTTGACAGGCATGGATTATTTAAAGCGTGCATATGTGAGCCGAGCAGCCACTACACTTTGATGCAAATCGTAGGGGAAAGAGCAGGGGATGGTGTGTAGAGAAAGGTGCTGAACAAAGTAAGGATTTCCTGCTGGCGACTTGAAATTTAAACAAATAATCATTTAAATGGCGGCCTGGCATTACGTTCCGAGCTGTGTGCATTAATGTCAACATCTGGTACCAACATTTTGACAATTCTATTAAAATGCCCCAGCATTCCCTATCTAACACCTGTTAGCTCTAATTTTCTTTCCTGAGAAGCACACCAGTAGACAGGGTAGATTCCAAATCATTTATCACTTTTAAAGTGCTTCCATATGCGTGTTGGACCCAGCCTGGCCCTAGGCAAACGTTTTTCTGAATGCATTAAAATTCAGGACTATTTTTTTTTTTAAGTGTAGACACCAATGTTTCATTGAATTCATGTCTGGTAATTATTAGCTTAAATTATGGCTCACACATGACTTGACAAAGTGGACCATGAATTAAAACACACACACACACACACACACACACACACACACACACACACAGAACTCTTCAATAGATGCACCCAACTCCTACATTGCTCGTTATTGAGATGTCAGTCAGTAATCATTAGGCAAACGCTCTTCATGGAGGGAACTACTAAGAGGCCCAGGAGTCCCAAGAGATGATCTAAAAATGTCAAAAATATTACAGTATAAATGAATGACACCAACAAGAGAACATGTGTTAGAGATGTAAGCAATTAGTTAATATATTACAACTTTCAACCTCTGAGCAAAACAGGCAACAAAAATTTCCCCTTGACAAAAAGCTACAGATAAGATCAGGTTGATTCCCACACAATACAATCGCCCTGAATTGGAGCAACCCTCTAGCAGCCAGGGAGGGAGGGAGGATCCCTGGATTCGGGGGTTTGCAGGGTGTGCACCCCAAGGGTAAGTCCTGCCTTGCCTGGAAATGACTGGCTTGTCTGTTGGGTTCTCTAAGTGGAGAAGTGGAGCCTGAAATGAAAGAAGATGCCCTGTGCCCCAAGGACCCGGCTCAGGAAGCTAGCTGCCTGCTCCTTGCTGGGGCTTTCGAATGAAATTTGAAGGTAGAAAGCTCACTGATGTTTTCAAAGGAAAGAAGGTGCCTGCAAAAGGTGAGGGGCGTGGGGATATTACGTGGACAAATGCTTGTTCATTGCTTTTCAGGGAAGATTTAAAAAACTAAATAGATAACATATATCGTAAAGTATTCTCTCTCTCTCTCTCTCTCTCTCTCTCTCTCTCTCTCTCTCTCTCTCTCTGTCTCTCTCTCTCTCCACACACACACACACACACACACACACACACACACACACGATGTTTTAAGCAAAAACTCCTACATATATACATATAGAAAAAATGTGTTTTAAGCAAAGATACACGATGTGCGCTTGGGGTAAGGATTTGGAATAGGTTCTTTGGAAGTACCAAGAATGCAAGAAAGAAGGGAGGAAAATCTGAGTTTACCCACTCTAAATATAAAAAAATTTACAGATAGTTAAAAATGTCCGCCCCTGTACACACGCACACCTACACTTTCACACTTCCTCTGTTTACTAAATAACATTTCAGCACAGTTTTCATCTTATAAGGAAAGTGTTTGAAACTTGGAATAAGTGCACTTAATTAACGGAAGGCTGTGAAAATGTGCACTAATCTGATATGACTAATAGCAAAGTGCATGAAATTGCTAATTAGAATTTCATTAAAGGTGCTGCTTTATCAGACTGTGAATATCACAACCTTTAAAATTCTTTCAGGAGAGCTTAATTCCTTTTCAAACAGAAATATTCTTTAAAGACATTTGATTTGTTCTGAAGGAATTCGTGGCTGAGGCTGGAACTTAAAATGTTGCCGATATTCCAGGAGGTGCTATCAGAATAGGAACAGAGATCAGGGACATTGTTTCATTTGCTTGATGAATCCTTTCTCTGTGGATGATTGTTCAGAAAAAACCAGCGTGGAAATAGAGTTGAGTCCTTGGTTTGTTCTCCATGTAATTGTTTTCTGCTGAAGCCAAACGTTATTCTCTCCTAAAAGAAGGAAGGAAAAAATTACTTAAAAAATGGTAAAGTCACTAACAAAATTAAATATTTTAATTTTCACATGCGTTACAAACAATAAAAGGGAGCAGACAATAAGCTATTTTTTTTAAAGGAAAAAGCTATCCATTAAAAAAAATCAGCTGGCAGCTTTCGCTCTCTGTCTTTTAAAAAATAAAGCTCTTAAAATACTAATAACATTTCAGTCATAAAATTGCACTCTTTAACATAAAGTCCACTAAACAATAGCAAATGCTTTTTTACTTCTCTGATTTGCTTTCCTAGGTTACAGGGTTTTCTTATTCCACATTTTAATTATTTCCTGCACTAAATCTGCATGTTATCTTGCTTTTTATCACTCAGATTTAAAAAATTCTACCTTTCTGTTCCTTCATCTTTTCTAGTTTCAGCCTTATTTTGTTACTTCTCTTTATTTTCACATGCATAACATAGTTGTACCACGTTCCTCTCCCTGCACACAGCTCCCAATGTTACCAGTTTTATAAAAAAATTTGTTTTTCCTGATTGTTCAAGGGTTCTTACAATTAGTAACTTTTTTTCTTTAAATTCAAGCTTGATTGAACAGTTACAGTTTGTTACCGAAAAACCATTAATGTTAATGGAAACTACAGCTCACTCAAAGCAGCAGTTGACTTTTACAGAAGTTGTTAAAAAACCAGCCTGGCTTTAAATTTGCCGAACACACCGGTTAACAGTGATGTAATGTTGCAGAATTGAATATTTTACGTACACTTTTAAAAACCGTGGTTTGAAAGCTAATCAGTCACATTTACCTGATGACCAAATCTAAAAGGGGAGAACATGAGAACAGAAGTAACTTTATTTGAGAAACAGTGTGATTTCTTTGGTCATTTAAACAAATCTCATGTGTATTAATTACAGTTTGCTCTGATTTTAGCTCCAGCAAGAGGAATTTTCGTGGCATTTAGATAATTTATCAACTGGGCTAGGTAACAGATAAAGATTATGTTTTCCTTTCCAACATTTGGGAGGTACATTTCTACAATAAATGCAACGATTTTAAAAGATCAGTCTAGACTTAAATGAATGAAAATTATGCTCGTTAACTGTAATGTCTGGAGTCCGAGGTGGGGTGTCAGTCTTGCCTATCTGTAGGCCACCGCAGTCACACAAAGCCGCTAATTCGAATGTTTTAAGTTTCAAATTGAGAAATATTGTTCTAATATGGCAACAATGGGGCTGTTGTCCTTTCAAGCACTCTGCAATGGCAGGCTCCTTACGGATCGTTTTATGCAAAACGAATGGCAGGTAATTGTAATTTAATTCTTTTCAAGTAAATTACAGTGAGTGCGTGACACAAAGCCGCTGCGGACCTTCCTTTCTCTGTCAATAGTTGAATTAATGATGGCAGGAGTAAAAACAGCAATTGTGCACAACAGCCCTCCCTCGGGCCCCCTCCCCGGCTAAGGGGGGACCTGCCAATCAGGCCGCGCCGCCAGGAGCCCGGGATCCTCCGGCTGTCGCCGAGGTGTGGGGATGGAGCGCTGGGGAGCCAAGGCGCGGGGGTCACGGGCCTGAGGCCGGCCGGGAGCCCAAGTGCCCGCAGGGCTCAGCGTCTCAGCGGCACCGTGGGCACGGGGGGCACTAGGGACTTACGGGGCTGGGCCAGCGCGGCCGGGTTGAAGGCGGAAAGGGGTCCCGGGACAGGCTGATGGTCCCGGGCGCTCTGATAGAACAGGTTCGCGGATGCGCGCGCTCTCCTCTCCCAGAGACACCCGAAGGGCTCCCAGAGGAGCTGGCAGGGCCGATCGAGGGGGCGGGATGGGGGCCCCGTCTGGGTGCGGGGTGGCCTGGGCTCCGAGGGACCCGGAGCCAAGAGCGCTTCCCTCCAGGAAAGCCAGTTCTCGCCCCTAAACCCGTGAAGCCTGGGTTGGAAGGGAGACTCTGGGGAGGCCCGACACAGGAATGGGGAGTCGGGGGGGGGGTCCCCTAAGAAGGCAGCATGCCTGGTGTTGGACCCCAGACTCGCTGCAGACACCTGGTGTACAGTAAATGCCCCATACTCATTGAACCGACCACTAACGCACTGTGGGACCTGGACACTTCCCATTGTACCCCAACAAATCCTTACTCCTTCCTGAGGCCCACAGAAGCTGTGTCCTCTCTGTGTTAGCCTGGGATCTGCTGGGGCGTGGGGTGGGAGGTTCTGGATGTGGAATGTCAGGGCTGGAATCTGCCTGCCCTGTCCTCACTGGGTAACTTTGGGTGGGTTACTTAACCTATCTGGCCTTAGTTTCCACAACTGTAAATGGAGTTAATGGGACCCTACTTTCAAGGGTCCTGATCGGTATTTAATAAGCTACCAGTAAAGTGCTTAGAATGGTGCTCAGCACAAAGTAAAGTGCCCAATAAATGTTAGCAAGGCTCACTCACTCCGCCCCTGCCATAGGTCCCTTTGCCCTTTTCCTGAATGAGTCCTGGCCCCAGGGCCTTTGCACATGTAGTCAGAGCTCTTACTTTGCTCCTGTCATGATTTCTGCTTCAGGCCACAGCCAAGCTGTCACCTCTGAGAGATCTTCATGACCACCTGGCAGTCCCACCCATCAGTATCACAAAGCTCTTTGTTTTCTTCCTGATATTTATCCTGATCTGAAGGTTTTCCGTATTCGCTGAGCATTTATTGTCTGCCTCCTCCTCCACATGTAAATTCCATGGGAATGAGGACCTCATTTGTCTTGTCCTCTGCAGACACCCAGCATCTTGATTAGTGCCTGGTATGTGGCACAGTAAATATTGTAGAATAGACACATCCTCTGGTGTACAGTACCTATACATCGAAATATCATCACTAAGTGCCTGGTTTCTGTCAGTCAAGATTATAAGTGAAATCCTTAACATGGAAATTATGTTTTCAAAATATAATTATTGGTTTTCAAAAAAACAAAACAAAAAACCCAACAATTTTCTAAAGAGATCTAGGTTTTCAAGAAGGGTGTCAGACAATTAGAGACTTATCTCGAAGTTACTGTCTTTCGACCCTGACCAGTTTCGACCATGAGGCTGCAGCCAATCTCTGTGAGCTTGCCCCATGGCGTCCTGATCCCAGGGCTGATGCACTGCCTTCTGGACTCCCTCCCTAGTCCTGGTTTGCTGGCTTTGGGCCAGCTTGGGCCCAGGATCCCTGTAGATCAGCCGTCAGCAACTGTGGCTCACGAGCCACATGCGGCTCTTTGGGTATGTTCCATCTCAAAAGTTTGCTGACCCCTGAAGAGCCAATCCTGTCCCTCACAACAATTTAAAAATTATTCGAGACCCATAAATATATTTTTACATAATCACCATTATATGAATAATATCCTTTAAAAATTTTATAAATGAAACCATGATAGTTTTATTTTCATTTTCAATTTTACTTCAGAGCCACATGTACCTACCCAAACAGTCACAAGTGGATTGCAAGCCGCAGTTTGCGAACCCCTGGCAGCTCTTCCGTCTCAAAAGTTTGCCGACCCTTGCTGTAGATGTTCACCCCATAGCAAAGCAATGCCCACCTTCATGCTACCTGCCCTGCAATGTCCCCCACCCTCCTTACTGACTACATCCTATGACTGTGGCCTTTTGTCCTCAACCTCCCTGGCCAGAGTTTTTCTGCTCCTTTGATTCCCCCTCTTGGCATTAATCACAGGTTCACACCTGCTTTTCTCCTCCCCAGAGCCAGCTGCTTTAGACTGGCTCCTGCTGGGCTGGCCAGACCATCTGAAAGCGCCAGAGAGGCTGGGTAGGACTGCATCGATGGCTCAGCTCGTGTTGGGGAGATGAGTCAACTGGCTAGGGTCACTGTGTCTCCTTGGCGCCGGGGCCAGAGCCAGGGACAGTATTTTTGGAAAGCCTGGCCTGGCTCCCTATCTCACACTATTTATTTACTCAGTGAGATCATTATAAACAATGCGTATCTCGGACAGGGTGACCATCCTTGGTGGCCAACTCTCGTCTTGGTGTCCTATCTTTGGGAGACAATTTGGAGAAGACCTCTGGCTGTCCAGAGAACAAGAAGTATAAATACCCAACTCATTCATGTATCCCAAACCAGTTGCTTAGTGTCACTGGGGCAGCAGGCACAGCGGTGGGGGCGGGGACATAGATACAATAATAGCTAACACTTATTCAGCACCACCCACGTGCCAGGAACTGTTCTAGGTGCTTCCTGTGTGTTACATCACTTAAGGAAATACTCATATCTCTTTGAAATAGGTTCTATGATTATCTCTTTTTATGCAGGAGGAAAAAGGCTCAGAGTAGACACAGAGCTGGACAAGGTTACACAGCCAGGAAGTGACAGGATCTGAACTTGGAACCACAGCCTGTACTCCTGACCACCACACTGCCTTAGTCTCCAAGATACAGAAGATACAGCCTTGGCCATCCAGAGGAGCGGAGCAGCAGGAACAAACGGAGGAAGCAGGTGGGTGGGTGTCGCTCCCTGCACAGGGTATCAGCAGTGACACATAATGGTTCTTGTTATATATCAGGCCCTGTTCTAATTGCCGTAGACAAATTATTAGCTCTTTAAATCCTCACAGCACCTGAGGAGGTAACATCACCCCCATTTTACAAAGAAGACACAGAGAGGCCCAGCAGTTTGCCCAAGGTCTCAGGGCTAGGAAGTGGCAGAGCTGGGATTGGAACCCACAGAGCCTCGCTGCAGGGCCTATGCTCTCACCCCTGCCCCGTGTGAGGCCTCCGCCTGGTGCCCATGTGCTGGTCCTCAGACAGTCAAGAGTGCTGAGCCCCTTCATTGTCACTCCACACACCCTGTGCTTGGAGCCAGAGCTGCTGCTCACTAACCGAAACCCTTGGGGAGCCTCCATATTCTTGTCTGTAAAATGGGCATAATGAGGTCAGCTCCAGTTGCCTCTCAGGGCTGCTGCCAGGATTAAAGAAGATCATATACAGGGGAGAGCACTGTGCAGTGTGAGCCACTGACCTCAGAAACACTCAGTTCTATGGGCACTGGTCGGTGCTGGGTACAGTGGGAGGGAGAACAGGTGATGTTGTCATGGTTCCCCTTCCTGTTCACCCCAGATTTTCTTCTGGTCCCAGTAGCTGAATTTATTTTGGCTTGAACGACAGTGGTTAGAGATAGAAAACATCTCCTTTCATGAAGCCATCAGGCAGATTGAATGGGGTCGTGAAGGGATGTCAGCGCCCATCTGACGTGGGCTAGTGGGCTCTGCCGTGGTGTTCCCAGCTTACAAGTGGCTGCTGACTCCAGTAGTGTATCAACATGCTCTTGGGGGGATTCCCGCCCTCTGACCATGACTTTAGAGGGGGAGGGTCACCCTAGGCTGCATGGTTGGGGCACAAGTCTGAGGGAGACACATTCCCTCTTTGCCTTGCACTCATGGTGTGGCTAAGAGCAACTGTACGTGGAATCAGCCTAAGCTTGGGAGGGAGTGTGTACCGACGGAACTGGCGGAGCCACAGGGGATGAAGTCCTCATGCCCCCACTTACTCGCTGTGGGGCCTTAGGCAATTACCTAACTTCTCTGGGCTTCCATTTCCTCATTGCTATAGCTGAGATAATAGTTGGATGTAGCTTGCAAGATTATTGGGAGGAATTAATTATTCAGTATAAGGAAAAACATTTTGAATGGTGTCTGGCACAGAGTAAGCAGTCAATAAATGTTAGCTGACCCCAAAAATACCAGCTCAAAATTATCTGCTCCATTCACATTTGCCTTCCCTCTCAGAGCACGTAACACATGAAAGTCACACAGGGGAGTGCCTCTCAAGCTGTATGTTGACAAGAGACAATCCTGGCCTGTATTCCAGGCTCTGCCATCTACCATTGTGTAAGTGACTTAGTTTTTTGAACTTTAGTTTCCTTCTCTATAAAATGGATGTAAAATAAAAAATCTATTACTAATAGAGAGGATTCAGTGAATAGTACACATAAAGCAAATATTTACCATTCTTCTTCATCCCCTGCTTCTTTTTTTCCTTTTTGTACAAGTTGTTCTGAAAAGCTATGAACACATTCTCCAAATCAGTGTTCTTTCCCTCCTGGGTACACACGAAAACTACATTTCCCAAACCTCTCTTGTGGCCAGGGGCCCTATGTGACTGAGTTCTGAGCAGTGGAATGTGGGCTGGAGTAAGGCATGCTACCTCCAGGGCCAGCCCCTGAAATTACTTGTAAGATCCTTCATGCTTCTCCTTTCTTCCTCCTCCTGCCCGCTGAATGTCAATGCTCAGGGTTATTTTGGAAGCCACGTGTTGAAGATGTGGAGCCCCTGCCAGCAGAATCCTGCTCTTCACTGCCTACACCTGTCAGCCTTTTTGGAGTGGGACACATATGCATATTAAGCCATTGCAATTTAGGGCTTGCTTGTTATTGCAGCCAGGAGTTAGCCTATCCTGACATACACAGAATTTTACAGAACCTCTCCCCAGTGTATACACCTGCATACATTTGTATAAGATTCTGAACGTATTTTAGAGTCTCCCTGGCCCCCAATCCCCTTAAGCTCATCTGTGTGACTCAAGTTTAGGATCTTACTGCCTTAAAGGACCAGACCCACCAGCTGTTATTGGTGGTGGGGAGGTAATTCCTGACAGCAACTTCCTGTCCTCCCACAACAGGGAGGTTCTGAACACAGCTCCTTACCTAAGGGATTTTATTGACAGCCTCACCTCTCAGGGCTGAGGTCTCCTAAGAAGACATCATGGGGCCGGCCGAGTGGCGCATTGGTTAAGCGCCGGTTTTGGGATGCCAGCGGCCCCGGTTCGGATCCCACATGAGGGCCAGTGACACTGCCCTCTACAGCTAACAACAGCTCCACCTGGAGCTGGGCTGTGCAAGCCCCGGTGATGGTGTGGGCTGCAGCCCCTGCTGCAGTGGGCTGCCATAGGCTACAGTGAGTGGCCGGCAGCCAGCGTGAGCGGCTGGCAGCCGTAGTGAGCTGCCAATAGCCGCGATGAGCGACATTCAGAGGCCGGCGACCGATCTGCCTCATCTGGGAAGAGTGCAACGACGATACCAACAGTGAAGCAACATCCTCCGCAACTAAACTGAAGAACAAGAAGACGGCAACTTGTCTGTTCCCCTTCCCCAATTCCCCAACGCTGTTCCCCTCCACCAATTCCCCAATAAAATCTTTAAAAAAAAAAAAAAAAAGGAGACATCATGAATCACAGAGACACTCTCCTCCATGCTGCAGTTGCCCAGGCGCTTGCTGTCGTCCTCATGGCATGTCTGGCAGATCTGATGGCTCACAGGTCATAAGATCAGGCAGCAGCTCCTCCCAGCTGAGCCCCAAGACTTTGCTCAGGCCCCTGATGCAGCCCAGCCCTCCTTCTGCCTCTGGTAAGATGGGCTCTTTCTGCCCTCATTGAATCGATCACCCTCTGGAGGCCGGGGCTGTGCTGCATCCACCCCCTTTTTCCTCAGAGCCTGCTGCAGGGTTGGGGTGCAGCAGACACTGGTTGTTGGTTTTTGTTTTTTGTTTTTTTTTTTTGCATAAGGTTGCTTATTTCAGGGGTCAAGGACCATCTTTATGGTGTTCTGGAAAATAAAAAATCATCAGCTAGGGTGAAGTTTATATTAATTAAATATAATAATGACCTTAATATGTCGATTGTCTGCTCTGTTCCAGGCCTTTCTGTTATTTCATTAAATCCTTATCCATAATTCTATGAGGTGAGTTTTAAGGAGCCCATGTTTCAGGTGAGGAAATGGCACTATACAGATATCAGGCTCAGCGTCCCAGGGCTGCCTGGGGTGGATTGGAGATGTCAATCCAATGAATTGTAATAGCAGCTAGCTTCCCCTGAGCTCTTACTGTGTGCCAGGGATCACGGATCCTAAGTGTTTTTCATAAATCATTTATTTTAATTTTGAAAATTTCCTTATGGAGTGGAAGTTACTATTATTTCCATTTTACAGGTGAGAAAACCAAGGATTGGTGAGGTGAATGAACTATCCCCAGAGTTTCCTGGTTCAAAGAGGTGGCACCCGAATTCATACTGGTCTCTCTTCCTTTAGAGGTTGTACTGTCACTCACTCAGCACTTTTCAGAGCCTCCTGCTGCCCCATGGAAAATGCCATAGGGACCAGCTAAATCCTCTTCTAAGGGGCCGTGATGTTTGGCTGGGGATCCACCCTGAAGTCAGGTTGACAGCTTGCTTGAGTCAAATTTACTGTGTGCAAAGTCTGGCCCTAAGCCCTGCTAGGATACAAGGGAGGCCCAGACAGTCCTGCGGCATTGGTGTCCTGGTGGAGAGGGGAGCTGTTTACCTGCAACCTGAGGAAGTCAGTGCCGTGGAATGGGTGGAGGGCGCACACCTCAGGGGAGAAAGAGGGGACCCAGGTAGGGGTAAGGCTAGCTTTACCATGGAAGTGGAATTGAGATGAGCCTTGTCTACCTGGATTTGAATCCCAGCTAGCTGAGTGACCTTGGGGAAGTTACCTAACCTCTCTGAACCTTAGTTTTGCCATGCCTAAAATGGAGATAATAAAGGTGTCTACCTTACAGGATTACTATATCAGGCTTAAATAATAACATGTAAAGTACTTGGAACATTGGTAGCTCTATTTTATATACTTATATACTCTTTTCATTATCAAGGACTAGTGACTTTCAGTTGGTGAAGAAGGGAGGTATAATGCACCAAGTGAATGCCAGGAGCAAAGCTTGAGCGTTGAGAAAACAGAGGGTGTTTTTTGAGAATGATAAGTAGCTCAGTTTGGCTGGTTCCTATGGGAGCAATAGAAGATGAGACTAGAAAGAGAGGCTGGGGCCAGGTTGTGAGTATCTACGTAACTCAACAGGCAGAGGGGAGCCATTGAGGGTTTTTGAGCGGGGGGTGTCATAACCAGAGCTGGGGTATAGAAAGACCCCTTTGACCACAGTGTTGGGTGGACTGAAATGGGAGTGATGGGAAATGCCCAGTGGAAAGCTATTGTCATCAGCCAGGGGAGAGGGTGGTGGCAGCTGGCAGGGCAGGGAACCATGAGCTGGCACTCGTGGCAAAGGCGGTTGCCCGGAGCTTGGCCGTCTGTAAACTTCTGCTGCATGGGGCATGAGCTACACACACCCAAGGGCAGGTGTGGCAGTGGTGCCCATCCAGGTCTAAGTGAGAGGGTGGGAACCTGGAGCAGGGTTTTCCCTTTGCAGGCCCAGGCATGGGATGTGGTCCCTCTCTGCATCGTGTCGTCAATGGTATCTGTGTGCCAAGAAAGAGACAAAAGAAAGATAGAGAAATGGGGGACCAGCCTCCTTTTGGTCCTGAGAACTCAGGGCACCTGGTGTCCTCAGGTTGGAAAAGTGCTTCGATGATCTGAAAACGGGTTCCAGAAACCTCACTTGGAAGGGAAAAGGGAAGCTGGCTCTTTCCGGGTTTTCATCTGGGTTTTTGAAAAGCAAAGCAGACTGATGAGAGCCGCCTATCTGAGGCGTGTTTTATCTTAACCTTTCCATGTAATCCTGAAAGCCCACCTAATCAATTGAAGATCATAAAATATTAGACTTAATGCTGCAAAGTGCTGCTTTTTAATTCACATAACAAGCTCCTAAATAATTCAAATAGCAAACAGACCCGGCAAGTCAATGGTGGGAGGCTGCTTGGATCAGCAGGAGAGTGTCAACACATGCCACATTTCCCGGATCGACTCCATTTCAAGAACCCTATTAAGTTAATTGCAGGTTTCTGACAGCAGAGAGCATGCTGGGAGCACAGCAGGCTTTATTAGCCTCCCTGGCATCTGGAGACATCAGCCATTTTGCCCCGACTTCAGGCACCGAGGGCAGCATGGAGAAAAAGTAAATCAAATTATGAGATAATAAATGCTTTTGGCAATCCGTGGGCATAAGATTCATTGGTGAATCCAAAAGCGTTTGAGTGTCAATTGTTGCCTGTTAAGTATTTCATAGCAACAGGGTCTATATGTTGCGAAAGTCTTATAGGATGCCCCAAAGCGGTTACACCATCTGGCACTGCATGGCTGATGAAGGTAAATGTTGGTACAAATGGGGGGACCCCATGTCCTAAAGAAACCATTGGGTGGAGAGAGTCTCTCAATGGAACGGGAGTTGGGGTGGACGTCTATAGAGGCCCCAAATAGCCCAGGTACCCAAATAGCTCAAATGTTACTCAGTTTTTAAGCAGATCAGTCTGGACTTGGAAGCCCAATGGAGACACCCACAGGGTTCTAGAGATGGTTAAAGATGGGCAGGGAAGGGAAGGCGTGTGAAGTCAAGGTCCTCAGCCTCCTGTCCATTGGAGGTTCCTAAGCAGAGCATTGCTTCCATGGCTACCTGCTCTGCCCTCGGCAGCCTTGGTATTTACAGAATATGGAGCAGGGTGGAGGCAGCCTGGCAGCTGGGAGATCTACCAACAGGCACAACTCTGCAGAGTGGGACTCTGATCTACCCAGCACTCACCCTTTGACACACGAGGAAACACAAGCAGAAAGAGATTTCATGACTGGCCCAAGGTCACACAGCCAGGCAGTGGCGGTTAGCTCTAGGACAAAACTGTTCTGTTGCCTGTCACCATTCCATCTTGTGTCGTTTCACTTTCAGGACTCGAGATTATGGTGTGGTGGTGACAACCTAGATTAGATCTCGATGATAATCCTGGCTCAATCATTCATTGTCTGTGTGACCTTAATTTAAACAGAAGATATAACTTTAGGGTCCCTCTACCCTGCTGGCAAAATGACATTGGGGGTGTTTACCTGATGGAACTCCCCTGGAGAAGACTGAATTACTATTTGTTAAATGTGTGGTTAGGGTCTCAAGTTTGGTAGCCAAGCACTCAGCGTAATTTCTTTCCCATCATCTGTGTGGGGTATGCATATGAGCAAGACTCAGATGAGCAAGATTGTGTTTCTAGATGATTCCTTTACAAACCAATAAGTTGGATTTGAACTTCTGAATTTTTACAGAAGTGAGGGAAGCTACTGACTCTCTCAAGTGTCTCCTGGCCTCAGTATCTGCAGAAATGACGCTTCTTCCTGTATCTGGCCTTTGAGAGGATGGAATACAATAGGAAAGCCCCTGGGGACTGATGGGGGTGGGGTGAGGAGGCGGGAAAAAGCCTGCAGAAGGTATGAGCAGAACAGGTGGATCGACCTTTTGCATCCTGGGCTCCCCGTGTCCATGGTGGATGCACTTCCATGCTGGAACGGTCTCAGAGATGGAGTCTGGCAGCTTCATTTCTGGGTGGGGAAAGGGAGGCTCAGAAAGAGGTGATGACTTGCCTAAGGTCACACAGCTAGGTATTGGTGAAGCCAGTGACAGGCGCTGGGTCTCCCCTTCCCGACCCTGTCCTCGTCCTCATTCTCACATAGTTGGGAGTGACCTTCATGAGCTGCGTTCACGTCACCTGGGAAGAAACGGAGCAGTGCAGCTGGCCTAGCGTGGCTACATTTATGGAGAGAGAGGATGTGCCATTGCTTAATATCTCTCTCTGAAAATAACAATATCCATTCATACTGATCTGTCACAATAATGCTAGCATTTCTGCAGGCTGAATTCTGGTCACTTTATTCATATTATCCATGTAGCCCTTTGAGGTAGGTGTTACCAGAACTCCTATTTTTCAGAGGAGGATACTGAAGCTCAAGGGTTAAGTGGCTTGCCGGAAGTCACACAACTGGCAGGAGTCAGAGGGAGGTCTTGAACCAGGGTTCACGTTGGCTTCTGCCCTTTTCCTGTGGCAGCACCCTCCCCCACACCCATTAGGTTTGCTTAGGCTGGAGGTCTCTAGAAGGTGGAACAGGATCAGTGTTTCAGGCAGAAGGAGAGATGGGTCACTCCTCTGGGATCTGGCGTGAGCGGAGCTTGGTGGGCGCTCACGAGCAGGTGCTGTTGGACCCTCATTTTGCACCATGATGTCCTTCCCCATCCTTCCTACCTCCCACGTGTGTCTGCAGCCAAGAATGGGTTGGTAGCCAGGGACCCAGAGTTCCTCTTTCACGCAATCACCAGCCTCTAGTAACTAAGTATATATCCATTAGGAGTGGGGTCAGCTGCATCTAACAGAAAACCCAAATTAACAGTGGCTTAAATGCACAAAGACCTCCCCTCTGATGTACAAGAAGTCCTTGGTTGGGCTGGTGTGGTGGCTTCATGACCACGTGGGGCCCAAGTTGTGTCTTCCCTCCTGCTCCACCATTCCCAACATCTGGCTTCCATCCTCAGTGTTTCAGAATGCCTGTTGCAGTTCCAGCCATCGAGTCCACATTCCAGGAAGCAGGAAGGAGGAATGGGGTAAAGCAAGAGGGTCTTTCTCTTTCTCTTTTCTCCCTTCCAAAGAATCTTTCTAGAAGTCCTTCCCTCTGAGTTTCTCTTGTTCCAGTGGCCAGAACTTAGTTATGTGGCTAAGACATCTGTAAGAGAGGCTGGAAGCAGAGTCTTTAAATGGGCGCACCACCACTTCAAGAATATAGAGGCTTGCGAGTGAGGAATCTTGGGAGAAGGGGTTCTGGAGAGGCAGCAGGCAGACTCTGCCACAGAAGCAACACTGCGGTGCCTTTCCCACTTTGAATTAGAGAAAACCGATGTCAGCTTTGTAACACACTTTGGGGTAATTTTAAACGCTCTGGGATGCCACCTGCCTGGGGTTGGAACCACTGTGCTTTCTGGGGCTGTTTGTTCTGAGGATGACGACGATGATGAAATCAACAGTAATTCATACTGTCAGCAACTTTCATCCCACATTGTCCCCTTTCAAAATATGAATACGTTTTATTTCTCTGGATTTTTTTCTGCTCATGACAAATTTTCCTGTGGGTCTTCTGAGGTTGACTGGAGGATGGGTTTCCTGTTCTGGAGGGTTCTGCTGATTATTGGGCTGTAGAAACAAACACAGATGCCGCTGATCCAGCATCACCCATGTACCCAGCACTGTACTTGTGGCACGTCATTGCCATCCTTGTAACAGAACCGCAGGCAGAGGGATTAGGATCCGGTTTTATAGATGAAAAGTAGAGGCTCAGAGAAGCTAAGCAACTTGCCCAAGATCACACAGCTGATGTTATAGACCAGGGGTCAGCAAACTTTTGAGACTGAAGAGCCGCCAGCGTTCAGCAAACTGCGGCTCACGAGCCACAGGCTCTGAAGTAAAATTGAAAATGAAAATAAAACTATCATAGTTTCATTTATAAAATTTTTAAAGGATATTATTCACATAATGGTGATCATGTAAAAATATATTTATGGCTCTTGAATAATTTTTAAATTGTTGTGAGGGACAGGATTGGCTCTTCCAGGGGTTGGCAAACTTTGAGATGGAGCATACCCAAAGAGCTGCATGTGGCTCTTGAGCTGCAGTTTGCCAACCCCTGTTATAGACTAAACGTTTGGGTCCCTTCCAAATTCAGATGTTGTAGCCCTAACCCCACCCCTCCTCATGAGGTGGTATTTGGAGGTGGGGCCTTTGGGAGGTGATTATGTTTAGATGAGGTCATGAGGATGGAGCCCCCGTGATGTGATTGGTGCCCTTCTAAGCGGATGCAAATCGCAGAGCTCTTTTTCTCTGCCATGTGAGGGCACAGTGAGAAGGTGGCCATCTGCAAGCCAGGAAGAGAATTCTCGCTAGAAACTGACCCTGCCAGCACCTTGGTGCTGGCCCACCAGCCTCCAGGAATGTGAGAAGTAATTGTCTGTTGTTTAAGTCCCCAGTTTGCAGTGTTTTTGTTATTAGCAGCCCGAGCTGATTAGGGCAGCTGGTAAGTGCAAGAGCTGGATGGAGGTTGTGCTTTCCACCAGCCCAGGAGGCCACCAGGTACATTCCCGGTCTTCGCCCTCACTCCCCATTTCAGACGATGGCTCCTTGTGACAGCAGGGGCACCACTGAAACTTCCAAGTATATGCTGTCTTCTAGAATCCTTTCTTGTTTCCACCTCCTCCTGCTTTTTCCTCCATCCAAGACCCTCCTCTAATCTTGGAAGGACGCCTGCAAAATTGCTGCCAGAATCGAACCCCTATCACCTGTCCCCCATGTGGGCGTGGGCCAGCCACACCTCCTTTCTGAGCCCCATCTGGCTTAGGCTCTGGGTCCAGCCCCACTTCCTGCATCTCAGCTCACATGCCATATGTGGAGTCTCCTTGGCAATGGCGTTACTTATCAAGTTATGACCCACGTGGTCTGCTGGCTGAGCCCAAAATTTATAAACCGGACCAAACACAGGCTGTCCTCATCCCCTGCACCATCCCCATCTCAGTGAGCAAAGCTACTGAATCTGAGGACAAACCGAGAAGCCTTCTCGCAGCCCCAAGAGGCAGGAAGAGCTGTGTTTGCAGCCAAGGCTCTGCCGCCTACCAATGTCTCTCAGGGTTTCATATACATAATCTAAATATATACTTTGAAAATTGAAAAGTGCTCACATATAGAATGTAGCTGCGGGGAGGGAGTGCTCTCTTTGATCATGTCTCTTTAAAGACAAAATTTGCCAAGTGTTTTCCTGCCCTTAAGGAGACACTTGAACATGGCAGCAGATGTAAAATGGAAATTGAAGTGTCTCTCCCAGGCCACCGTACACATATAAAACAGGCACAATCTATTCTAAGCGCTCATTAATAGCTGGTCTCTGAGGGCCCCGGCAGCAGCCAGAGGATTTTACTCATTAAAAAGGTGGCGAGGTAGAGTTTTGCGCCTTCCCCGCTTGTCGCTGCGTGATCCTGGTGTTCACATGTCGCCAGCAGGCCTCAGATGAGCGCCCCTCGGTTGCTGGCGTCGGTGACTATTTTCTGAAGGGTTTGAAAGCATCGCCCACTCATTGATGGGGTGAGAAGCCCGTGCTGTTTATCAAGTGGGTTCGTCTCTCTTCCGAGGTGCCCCAAATGGCATTGTCTGAAGACAGATGCGGGGAGAAAAGAAGTTTCGCTTGTCAGCTAATAAAAGATCAGCAGCAGCTCTCAACCTCTCAGCGTGGTGGTCCTCTAGATGGCACTGTAAATGCCACAGAGCCACCAGGTTTGGTCTCTGAGGGGAGGCCTGGAAGGGACCTGACCCTTGGAATTAAAGGTGCTGATGGACAGCCCCCTGGGCGTCACATCTCAGCACTACCCACTTGCACGAAGGCCACCGGTTTATTTTAGGAAAAAGAGGATTGCCGGCCTCATTTTTTACCCGTTTTCTGTTTGTTTTTTTTCTGTTTTAGCTCTCCCACCATGAATCAGTGTTTTGTCCTCTTGTCCCACTCTTGAGGGAAGGGACTGACATTGTCTTGTCCTCATTTGCGGGACTCTGAACATTTCACAGGTACCCTAAGGGCTGTCTCTGTACCCTAAAACCTCAGGTGAAGGTAGGAAGGGAGCCTCCCTGGCCCCTAATGCCCGTATCTTCCATGTCCATGGTCTTTCCTGCTCTGGACCTGCTCCGTTGCTTCTCTTGACTTCCCCTGCCAGTCTCCTGGCCGGCTCCAGTGCCACCTCCTCTGAGAAGCCTTTCTTGGTGTGTCTGCCTCCCCTCGCCCTCTGCTCACTCTTCCATTAGCACAGTGTGGTGTGACCTTGTTACCGTGGTAGCTCCTTGTTTATTGTGGTCTCCCTGCACTATGAGCTTAAGTCCAGGAGGGCACTGACTTTCTTTGTCTCCTTCACCTGTTTTCCCCAGGGCTCAGCACAGGCCTGGTCCCGAAAGGTACTGGACTGATTGAACGGGCCAAGAAACAAAGGAATGAATGAGGGGTTTCCTGGTTCCCAAGCTTGGCTCTGAGTCTCTCCACTAAAAGCAGCCCTTTGAGGGTTTTTTTTTCATTTGTGACCCTTAGTAATTTCGGGGCTGTGGGTCTGGCTGTCACTGTGTGCCCTGCAGAAGAGCGGCAAGGCTGCCCAAATGACACACCAAATCAAGGTCCCTGCAAGGATGCAGAGCTCCGATTCAGACACAAAGAAGGTCATGGCCTGGGGTTCCCGTATGGAATGTTTTCTTGTTTGTTTTAATGATATGATATGAACAGTGTGTTGAGACATTAGTTTATCTATTTTTACCCCTTACTAGCAGATAGAAAATGTATTATTTATGAAATGCTAATCATAAATTAGGTTGTTTAAATTACACTAAACTTCAAAATAATTAAGCTTAGTATTAATAAAATGGGTTCAGAGTGGGAGGCAGTGGGGAGATAACTGTCTGAGGACACTTGGCTCATCTCTGGAAAGGCTTGAGTTGGCCTATGGAGATGATCCCTCATGGCTTCAAAGATGGACAGGGGGGCCGGCCGAGTGGCGCGGTGGTTAATCGCTGGCCTGGGAAGCCAGCAGCCCTGGTTCGGTCCCACATATGAGGGCCAGTGACACTGCCCTCAAAAAAAAAAAAATTGGACAGGAAATCCAAGGGAAAGAGAAATCAGGCAGGAAATCCATTCATGTGGGGTTTGCTGTACAACATGTCCACCTGTAGGGTCTGGAAGGTTGTGGGCTGTGTATGTGGCTCTTTTCACAGAAGCTGAAGCAAAGAGAAAGGAGGTTTGCAGAAGGTGCGGGGGGAGCTTTAGAGGAAAGAAAACCAAGGGGAAGAGTGGAGATAACCTTGACTCCTTTTAAAACAAAATTTCAAATCATTCCTTTAAAGATCAAAGAATTGTCACTCATGATCTCAAGGTACCCATCATGCTACTGAAATGTCCCTTATTTTAAAGTGCCTGGCAGTGTGTCCTGGTGCTCTGATGGCTCAGGGGCACCCCCGCCCCCAATCCTCCTACCGATCTGTCTGAAGACCCATCATTATGGGACCCCTTCCTGGGAAGAGCCAATGATGATGCAGGGGCTGGGAGCAGACTGCGATCATCCGGGAGGGAGGCCAGAGGCCTGGGGCCCTGTGACAGGGTGGGGCTGGAAGGTGGTGAGGTAAGGGGCGGCTGTAGACAGGGCCACACTGATTTCATAAGCGTGGCACAGCGGGTTGGATGCTGTGATGGTCAGTGGGCTGAAGGTCCAAGTGTGGCACTGCTGAGCCATGTGCATAAGGGACCCTGGTCTCTCCTGAGCATCAGACACCTGGGACTGTGTGTGGGCCACATAGTCCTCAGACTGCCCAACAAGAGGAGCAAAGGTTCCTCCTCCCCTGGGAGCACGGCTTGTTCATCAGGTGTGGTCAGCACCTGATTTCACACTCAGAAAAAGCCCCCTGAATGAGTGAGTGGGTGAATGATTGAACAAGCACGTGCCATGGTTACCATGTCCCAAATTCCATTCTTCCTTTAGTGGCTATTCAGGGCCACTTCCTCCAAGAAGCCCTCCCTGAGTTCTTCCGTCCCTTCTCAGTGCAGCTTGTGCAACATGTAAATGCTTGTGCAGGTGCTAACAGTAAGGAGGTGTTTCTCATGTTTTCTGTTGTTCCTCATTCCAGCTGGACAACGAACTCATATCTTCAATAACCATTTGTTCAGTTTTTACCATATTCCTGGCACTGTGCTAGACTGAGGATTTCAAGAGCAACCACCAGACATGGAGATTATAGCTGAGCAGGGATTGGCAAAGGACTGCCCATGGGCCAAATCTGGCCCTCGTCTGTTTTTGTAAATGAAGTTTTATTGGTGCACAGCCACGCCCATTTGTTTACATATTATTTATGGCTGCTTTAGGACGGTAACAACAAAGTTGAGTTGTTGTGACAGAGCCCATATGGCTTGCAAAGCCTAAAATATTTCCTCTCTGGCCCTTTCTGGAAAATTGGCTGATGTGTGCCCCGAGGGACAAGAACAGGGTGACATGACTGAGACCAGCAGGGCAGAGGATGTGTGTGTTTCTACAGATAGGGTGGCCAGGAACAGTGGCTCTCATGGAAATGCTATGTGAGCTGAGACACAAGAAGGCTGCCTTGTGAACAGCTGGGGAAGAGCAGTCCTGGTGGAAGGAACAGCACGTGCAAAGGCCCCTTGATGCGCTGGAAGAATGGAGAAAAGCTGTGTGGCCAGGAGTGCAGTGAACAAGGGCAGAGGAGGACAAGATCAATGTTGGAGAGGTAGGCAGGGGCTAGATCAACGTTTCCCAAGGGGGAGATATTGCCTCCAAGTGATCCTTTGGGATCTTGTGTGTGTGTGGCAGGGGTGGGGGGCTGGGGTGTGATGGGATGGTGGGGTGGGGCATAAATTCAGTGAGCAGGCACCAAGGATGCAAGACTTCGAGCAGTGCCTGGATCAGTGAAAGGCCAATTTCTCACGCTGAGCCTGGACATAACTCTCTCAGTCACATAAACGGAAGGTAATTTTAGCAGGGTGTCAGTTACACATTGAATCATCCAGGAATGGAACTACTGTACAGGTTAAGGGAAGATTGCACTGTGTTTTGTTTGGAACATTACCAGGCAGTGTTCACCATGTTGGGAAAATCATGTCACCCATGGCAACATCACTCTTGGTATTTGAGTCTCCAAAACAACACGTCTGTTGTCAGTCTGTGTTAGTAGCTGTGGCACTCACCCTGATTTTACACACAAATGCCAGTCCTTGTTTGACGAGTGAAGCCGTGTCAGAGAATGTATTGAAACGCATACGGGTTATTGTAAATTACTTCTTCTCTTCTCCCTTTCTATTCAAAGTAAGGCATTCTATTGATAAAGACATCTTTCATGTAGATACATCATATTACTTCTGAATTTTGTTTTAAAATGGCAAAGGAGCATTACAAAACACTGTCTGATAGAAGCACCGAGGCTGGATCCCAAAGTTTTGTGTGGCTCTCAATACAGAGTTTGGCTTTTCTGCAAAGAAAAATATAGAGACATGGCAAGATTTTCAGAAGAGTTATGGGTTCTTTTAGGCAAGGGTGATGGTTACACTCTCTCTTTTTCTCTTTGATTCTCCATCCTTCTCCCTCCGGCACCTGGCACAATGCTGAATGTCCAGCAGACACTCTGTAAATTCTAGTGCTACCAGTCAGAACAACCTCAGCCCATGAGCTAAGCAGGTCTGTACTACCGCCTTACAAATGAGACCTCTGAGGCCCGAAGGGGTTAAGTTGCTGGTTGGGCTAGGTAATATATGCTAAGTGATACCTGATAAATAAGGGTGTAGGTGTGTGTTTGGGTGCCTGCCTCCTTTCCCTGTCCCTGACATCAGTCCTAGTTCTTCATGGCTTCTCTGCCTGCGGGTCTGCCCACTGACCTTGGCCACCTGCCCAGGCCCAGCCCTGCTCACAGGCCTTTCTGCCTCGCCCCTGTCACTTGAGTGTTGGTGCAGGCATCACTGTATCCCAGGGGCCAGTGTTTTAACCTTTACACCCCAGGCCAGGATCTAAGAATATCTCTGAGAGTATTTCCCAACACCTGCAACAGATGTGCCTGCAAATTACCTGGTCTCGGGGGTTGGGGGGCAGGGATGGAAAGGTTATCATTTTTCTAAAAGCATTACACACTTAATTTGCAAAGTTACATCACACGTTCATGCCCAGGTCCGCTTTCGAGGAGCTTATTTCAATACCAGAGGCAGGTCAGGGACCCCGAGTATGTACTTCACAGGGCAGGCAGAGGGGAGGAGATAGAGGACCAAGGGTGTCCGGTGCTTTCACACATGCAAGGTCAGATGGGGAGAGATGAATATTTTTAAGGGGCCCCTTGTCTGCACGAGCCAGGTGCCTCCACAGACGTCATCTCACGTCTGTCCAAGACCAACCCTGTGAAGCGTGCTTTAGCAGCATCTTCATCTCACAGGTGCAGAAACTGAGGCCTCACAGATGACATGTCTTCCTACCCTTTTATGCCATGTGTGGCATGGGCACAGCCAGAAGTTGAGCCTAGGTTTGCAGGCCCCTAACACCACACTTCCCCGCCATCCAGGGCAGTGAGAGATGTAGATGGTATGGCTGGTGTGGAGAGCACATCACATGTGTTTGAGTGTCGACTCACATAGATGTTGAGCTGTGCCTTTTTATTAGTAGATGGGTCTGGGCTCTTGGTTTTATGAGTCACAGAAAAAGCTCTATAGACCTGTGTGAAATTACAGCCAGGAGAGAATACATTTAATAAGAAGTGGTAAAAATAAATAAGATTAGGGCTGGCCGAGTGGCACGGTGGTTAAGCAAGCCAGCGGCCTCGGTTCGGTCCCACATATGAGGGCCAGTGACACTGCCCTCAAAAAAAACAAACCCAAAATAAATAAATAAATGAATGAATGAATAAATAAATAAATAAATAAATAAATAAATAAGACTAATTTCACGCTACAGTTTTGTAGAGTCCAGCTCATACAAATTGACAAAATAATTGTTTTGAATGAAAGCTGGTTTGAATTTAAGGGCTTTTAAAAATTTACTTGAGGATAGTTTCATGTGCAGAGAAGGTCATTTAGAAGTTTTTTTGGTTCCTAAAATTAATATTAGATACATTGGTTACAAATTAAAACCTTAGCCCTTCCTTATGCTTTATATTCTGCTCATAAATTGTTTTATTCTGTTTATTCTCCTAGTAATATTTTTATCATGGTAAAAATACATGTAACATAAAATGTACTGTTTTATAATAATTTTCAACTGTGCAATCCTGTGGCATTAAGCACCTCCCCACTGCTTTGCATGTCTATACCTTTTTAAAAACCAGAAGAAATCTCTCCTGAAAACTCCAGTGAAGGAGAAATGGATCAAAGGCTTCTGGGCAAGGAAGCAACCTCACGTGCCCTGTGTCCACTCCCCAGGGTCCAGCAACTGCTTGTAAGCAGCGCTGCTTGTCCAGGGAGACGTGTATTTCTGCCAGGATTTATCAGTTGCCGAGACTCCATTGCTTGCTAGCCGTGCCAGATCATCTCAAACCCAAGCTGCCTCTTTCTCTCTCTCTTTTTCAAATTAATATTTCCCCAACCAGATTTACATCTTCAAAAACCCTTCAGATAATCACAAACCCAAGAAACTTCCACTCCTCTGAGGTTTAATTAGGAGAAACTGTCTTTCTGGTCTTTCCAAGAGCCCTTGCTCTAAATTTCTCTTGGTGGATGAGTGGGAGCAAGTGGAACCTGTGAACGGCCCCCTCCAGCCCCTCCTCACCCCTGCAACGAAGAGAAAGTGGATTGCGGGTCACTGAAATCACATTGTGACTGTGCCCAGTATCATTACGACCCAGAGAAGAGGGATGATCGGAACGCAGGATAACACATTAGCGATAGATAATAGAGTCTAAATAAACATAATCAGCTTTCCTCTATGTCTCCAGACCACAGCTTATCTATAAATACCCTAATGTCGCCCAACCAGCCAATTACTCAGTTCTTGGAAGAGCCCCTTATTAATGGCGTTGCAGTGAGGGAAAAACATTAATTATTGGACACAGTGGGATCTTTTGCGTGCTGTCTGGTCCGCACAGCACCAATTAATGCAACACTTATTATCCATGACGATGGCAGCATACTGAGTGCAGCCACCCCAGGCCGGCTCGATGGGGTGGGAAGAACATGCATGCGAGGGGACCATCATCATGCTCTTTTGAATGGGCCTGGTGCTTTGTCAGTGCAGAAACTGCTGGAACAGGGCAGAGAGTGGCCAGAGTGTGTGGGTTTTTCTTTTTAAGCCTCAGGATAGTGCTCCTGGGATGCTAAGTGCGGGCGAGGGGGGATGAGCCAGGCACGGGTCTGTTGCAGTGAGCTGCTAAGTGAAGTCAGGCAGAGAACTGGAGAAGACAGACCATCTTCAGGGCGCGGAGCACTGGCGTGGACCCAGCCCACTCCTCCAGTCCGTTCCCTCTCACTTATTGCGCTGCAGCCCCACTGCTGCTCTCTCAGCTTAGCCCATTCAGCTGTGCTCCTTCCTGCCCCAGGACATTTGCACAAGCTATTTCTTATGCCTGAAATAGCTCCCCCTCCCCTTTGCAAGGGTGGCTCCTTTCTGAATGTAGTATAAAGGTTCCCTTTTTTTAGGGAGGTCTGTCTTGAGCCTGAACCCCAAATATGCCTTTCTCTAAAATTAGTCACTTCTGGTTTCTACTCTTTTGCACAGCATCTATCACAAATCATAATATATTCAACAGGTGTATCTTATCATTTTATATGTGTCTGTCTTCTCCACATGCATGGAAGGTCCATGGGAGCAAGGACTTTGTCAGTTTTCTCTAGCATCTATCTGAGTGTCTGGCATTTAGTAGGTCTTCCATGGATACTTCGAGAGTGAATGAATAAATCCATGCATTGTGTAGAAACAGATAATACTTAAGAGGCTCCATGCCAGGTGCCACAATGACTCAACCAGCTATTCTCTTGTACAAATGCCGTAGAAAGAACCCAAACTGTTCTATTAATAGCAGTAATGTCTCCTGCAAACTCTCTGTCAACTCCACTCCTGCACTTTAGAGGTGACGAACGTGCTTGAAGAGCCTCACACAGGCTGTCCTGTAAAATACTGACTTCTATGATTACTCACATCACGGTACTTTGTTTGAGCTGGCTAAAAACAAGTCTGCTCTGCCCAAGGTATAAAACAGTTGCAGGAATGCTTTTATTTTTCTCTTCTTAGTGACAAGGAGAGCAGCTCTTTGGGGAGGCATTAATTACAGAGCACTTTGGAAAATTGGTTCAGTGGAGGCTAGGAGAACTCTCTGGGGCGCTGGTCAGGACTCTGAAAAGTAGATGTGCCCTTGTGGCCCTCTGGAGAAAAATCTGGGGGCTATTTCCACTAGAAGTTACTCTTTGGAGTGTCAAAGCAGCTCATATATGCATTCAAAGTCAGAGCCAAGTTTAAGAAGCTTACTCGACCTCACTGACCCTCAGCAATCCCCAGCCACTATCCCAGCAGGGTCCAGCCGGTGTACCCTTGACTAAGATGATATTCTCCTGAGGTTTTCTAACCAAAGTGGAACTGTGAAAACCTAAAGGCAGCCATGGGGAACCCTCGGCGAGGACTGCTGTACAGATGTGGCCACAGCAAGCATTACCATTGCAGTTCTCCTAACTATCTCCAGGGAAAAACTCAGAAATGACAAGGACACTCGGGGCATCCATCAGGGCTGTTTTTGCTTTCATCTCCTGGAGAGTGGCAATGACCTCAACTCACAATGATCTCACCCCCTCTGCACGCCTCCAACACATTTGGTTTTGACCCAACATTTGGGCTCAAGTGTGGACTGCCCAGCTTTTAGGCTGTTTGGGGGCAGACAGGTTGTAAGCTGTTGGAGGGCAGGGTCTGCTATGTCCCCAAGCCTTGTTTAAGGCCTGGCTTGGTGATGCCAGCTTGGTGGTGTCTGGTAGACGTCTGTTTCAGTGCCACGTCGTACTGACATTGTAAGTCTCTTCATCTGCCCCGCAGACAAGCCTGTGACTCCTGGAGAGCGGGAACCACAAACTATGCATCCTTCTGTCTGCAATGCCTGGCGTGGCTCCCAAGCCCCCACATGACTTCTGCAGAATGAGTGGAGCCCATGAAGCTGCTGCGGGGACCTTCCCTGCCCTTCCCCTCGAGGAGGAGCATTTTGGGGTACCCGGGGCGTCTGGATAACCAGAGCGAATATAGGAATGAATGAAGCTTTCTAGTGAAGCGGTTCTGAACAAGGAGGCCGCATGTGGGGTGGAGCCTTGGTCCTGCCACCTACTGGCAGAGGTCCTTGGACACGTTACCAAATCTTCTGGAACCTGAGTTTCCTTGTGTGGAAGATAGAAATAATGGTCACAGGCTCATCATGCTGGGTGGGCGGGCGTTCATTGGGTCAATGTTAGTAGAGTGTTGAGAATAGTGTTTGGGTCAAAATAAACCTCCAATAAGTGTTAGCTGCTGCGATTACTGCTGTGAATGAAGAGCTTTAGAACACGGGAATGAGGCCTCCAGGGACGGCCCATTGAAAAATTTATACCGAAGGCCTCTGTGAGCTTAGCATTGTCCTGGGCTCTGAGGATGCGATGGTGACAAAGCTTGGTTCTATCCCAAGTAATCTGTTGCACATTAACCAAATGTGGTTTCCTGCTGGTTGGAATCTCACTTGTTTTGGAGACCCTGGTCCATGTCCCGCAGGAGGATACCTGACGTGGACACCATGTTTGATCAATGAAAGGAATGACAGGTTGCATACAGTGCGGGCTGTTTCTAACGGCACCCCTAGCGATGCTAGGGGTACATTTCACAACCAGCTGCAGTCCCCACAATCACACTGGACAGTCATTAGCTATCTTTCAGTTAACCAGTGACTGCAGCCACGTAGAAATGCCCATGTCAGAAGGATCTAGATTGTAAATCTTGGGTAGCAATTCAGATTGTCTGCTGTTAGAACTTTAAATCAGGACTCAGATTTGAAACTACCATTTGTGGCATCTTGTTATGTCTGGTATTTCTTTATTCACTGATATGAAAAAAGTCTCTGGTTCCTTTCAGCTATTTGGGAGGATGGGTGTGTATTTCTCTGGGATCCCTTGTAACCCCCCAAGTGAATGTTGTGTGTTCCACATAGTCATTATCATAAGTTTGGCTACCCCAAGTGTAGTTTCTAAATTTGGGGAAAATCAGTGCAGGCATTTCACGTGATGTGGAAACAAATGGGTACAAAGGTATTTCGTTGACGTAGATTGGATGTGTAAAGCCTCAGGTTGGTACTGCTGGATTTTCTCTGATTCTCATTCATCCTCCCCTTTCATTCTTTCCCCCGTCTCTGACTTCCATACCCCACTCTCCTCCAAACACACAGTGATTCTTGATTTCTTGGAAAGTTGAAGAATATGGTAGTCATTTATGAAGCGTCAAATTCTTTACCAAAAAAGTACAGTGTCCCTTCCAATGATTCCCATTATTATTCACGACAAATGACTTTTCTTTTGAATTGAGAATATGGTTCATTCCCCAAACGACAGCATAAGCTCCATATTTACTGCCAACCCTCTACTGTGCAGTCGGCAACTCCAGGCCACTAGTGGGAAGACAGATGGAAAGCAATGTTCTTCTGGCTTTCGGGGGCTTTTCCTGATGCGTAAGAATTAAGGAGTGAAGCTCCTTCACAGCCTGCTTCCTGTCTTACTTCTCTCCCCGCCTCCCCTGCATCTGATCATACTCCCATCACGCTTGCTGTCTCAGGACATGCTGTGCCAAAGTCAGTGTCCTCCTCAGTGCAGTACCTCTTTGTGACCTTGTAAAATTGGGGTCCCTCACGTAATATGTGTACCCTACATAATTGCACTAACCATGTACCTTATTTAATTGGAAACCAGGAACTGTTGTGCTGTCTAATGACATCATATGACTTTTATTAATTTCTGCCTATTTGCTTAGTTACCAATTTCTAAACTTGTCCTAAACCTTGATGAGGAAAGGAAACACTGAGCAGGCAGGTACCAACAGAGTTAATTCAAGCAATAAATGAAATATTGAATGAAAAAAAAGAAAGCAATAGTGAATGAAATCCACACAGATACAAAGTCTTGGTTCTGGAGATGGTCTTTACTGACTACCAACAACACTGTCCTTTGCCATGAAGATGGAAAAGTCTCCCGGGCTCCAGGTGGCCTCAGGGTCGGGCTCAGGGAGGGCCCGCAGGCAGAAGCTACAGGAGGCCCTGGTGTAGTGAGTGGCTAAGAAAACCGGCACTGGGACAGACCGCTGGCCTGCCGTGTGATCTGGAGCAAGTATCTGGTATTGTGGGTCCTCCATTTTGTCATCTGTAAAGAAAGGAGCCCAAATTAGCCTCCATTCCACAGGCCGGTGCTGGGCTTAAATGAGAGAATTCACATATGCATTTAGCTCAGTTCCTGGCTTCTATAGCGTACTCAATAAAGGAAGGATAAACGCTTTTCTAATAATTAGAACCGGTTAAATATGGCATGGACTTCCTTGGGGATGAGGGAGTGAGTTCCCTGACACTGGAACTATGTAAGAGGAGGCAATAAGCTTCTCTGAGTTTCTTGTTCAAAAGAATCACCTGGGGAGAGTGTTAAGATTCACATTCTGATTTGAATAGGTCCTGGGTGGGGCCTGAGGTTTTGCCTTTCTAAGAAGCCCCAGGTGATGCTGATATGCCATTGACCAGACTTAGTAGCAGGGAGCTGGCTGGTTTCTGGGGAGATGCTGGAGAGGCCATGTGGTAACCCTGATGGAGCAATGAGCTGGACCTCTGTTGTCCTACGTGGTGGCCGCTGGCCAGGTGTGCTATGAGTGTAAAATACACAGAAACTTAGTATATTAAAAAAAGAACGTAAATATCTCAATAATTTTTATATTGACTCCATGCTGACGTTATACTATTTTAGTTAAATAATACATTAAAATCAATCTCACCTGTTCCTTTTTACTTATTATTGTTATTATTTTTTACTATGGCTATTAGAAAATTTTAAATGACCTCTGTGGCTCACATGCCATTTCTGTTGGGCAGCGCTGAGCAGGGCAACCTCTAAGTTCCCCCTGGGACCTGGGCACCCAGGAGTCTATGATTTTTCACGACGACTCTAAGCTGATGTCCACCCCTGTCCACAGGTGTGTCCCCTGGGGACTGTGTGTGGCCTGCTTCCTCCCACTGCTGAAGGCAGTGGGCCTGTGGGGACTCTAGCCTTCTGTTCGCCTGGGGCCAGGGTGGAGGGCGAGGAGGGAGCCTGGGTGTTTTCTCTCTTTCTCTCATTTTGTCTCAGATCTAAGAGGAGACAAAGTGCTGTGTCACTCCAGGGATCATTAATTTCTATCCTGAAAATGGGATTTCTTGAAACTGCCGCTCTGGAGGAAAGCAAACTTTGTCTTCAGCCCACAGGTCCTCACTGAATTTACACGTCACCACCCAAAATAAAAATGGCTGCCTGGGGGGAGGCGTTTCTTTTGGGAGCTGGGGGTTTAGGACCCCAGGGAGCAGAGGCCCTGCCATTGCCCATGGATGCAGTGCTGTCTCCTGGAAGGTCGCCTGGTGAATCTGGCCTGAATTCACCTGAGGGTCTGGGAAATGGAGGCCTGTCTCCCTGCAAATGACGGGCCATCAGAGCTGGGGGATTGACATGTCACAGGCAGGAACTAATTCAGGCCCCATAATTGAAGATTTTTAACATCATTTCTAATTTCTGCTAACCATGTCCAGCCCCTGTCCCCCATATTTTTTATTTTTTGTAGTATCGCAGTGAAACTAGAATGTGAAAACAACCTGCTAATGTCACCTCTGCCATTTCCATCTTTCCTTGCTTGTCCATCATGACAGCTGGATAGGAGGTTCTGATTTTTGCATGAGCACCATGATGAAAACCTTCTCAGATGACTTGGAAAAGCTGTTTCATTGCATGAGACCCCGCAGAGTGAGCAGTTACGGGCTTGAATGCAGTCCCTGTTCCTCTCCGGCTGGAGATCTCAGACAAGTGATGCAAGCTTTCTGTGCCTTGGTGTCCTTCCCTGTAAACTAGGGATGACGATAATATGCACCTCCCACCTCGGCGGCACTGTTATGAGAATGAGTTAATGTGCGTAAAGGGCTGAGAATAGTTCCCAGCGCCTGGAACACATGCTGACTGTTATTCTGGGCTCACAAGGGCTCCCTGAATGGCAGCCTCTTTTTTCAGCTGGCAAGTTACTTAGAAAAATTCCCAAATTGCACACCTGGTTGAGTAAGAGTCAGGTCCTGTGTGGCAATGATGTAACCTACCTGGTTTTGGCAGACTTGGCAATTCAGAGGGTGACCCGCTTCACGGAGGCCATTGCAGTGGGTTTCATCAACCCGCGGGCTTGGAAGGGAGCCACAGGGTTAGAAAAGCCTTTGCTGCCACCCTGGGCCACTTTCCCCCCTGCGCAGCTGGAGTCGGGACTGGGAAGGGGTGGGGGGATGCTTCCAGGATGCCATCCGTGATGGCAGTGGAGACTGAGAAGGCTGGAGGAGCAGTGCACCCTCCCAACCCCCCAACCCCCAACCCGTGACGCTCCAGGGGCCGTTTGCTCTTCACCAGAGGAGGTGGGAGGAGTTTAGTTTGTTCGCTCCGCGTTTGGCCTGTAAAGGGAGGCTTCATTTTCTAGGTACACGTAGACTCTTTGCAGACTGAATACGACAGTGCCCTGGGGGCACACCCAACAGAGGGTGAGAAGGTTCCTAAGCCTCTTGTTGGACATCTTGTCTTTGAGAATTCCCTAAAAAGTCTGAACCTGCACCGCAACCTTATAGGATTTCTGTAACATCAGTCCAGTTGGAGCGGTGGCTCTATTTGAAGGAGACTCCAGCACATACAGAGAATCTGGGACGTCAGACCCTCTTCGGAATGAGGCTGAGTAGGAATAAAAATGTATAAGTAGGCAACTAGCTAGTGAACTAACTGACCTAATGTCAATTGAGTTGCCAGTGGTGGTAGTTGATAAATCAATGAGTCAAATCAAATGAGGTAAATGCTAAGAGCAGAGGTTTGGGCCAGATGTTCTTGGATTAAAATTTAGCTTCACTGCTGTTGGCTGTGTGGTGCTGATCAAATCACTTAACCTCTCTGAGCCCTAGTGTGCATGCCTGTGCGATGGAAGGGAATGCCAGCCTTGTAGGGCTGATGGAGCTGCCAGGCAGGAGGTGGCCCAAGGCCTCCTGAACTGCCTGGTGCAAATCTAGTTCCTACTGGTTCCAGCTGGCCTTTGGCTCACTGGCGGCTTCTCATCTTCCAGTTCAGCTTAATTGTTACCTCCTCAGAGAAGCCCTCCCGATTACTCACAGAAAGCACCATGCCTCCTCCTTACACCCCTAATTACCCTCCATCACTTCTCCTGGTTTGTTTCCTCCCCAGATTTTGACACGGCCTGTGATTTTCTTGTTTGTTTTTTGTTCTTTTTTGTTTCTTGAATGCTGACTGTGTCTGTCTACCGGACTGAGGTCACCGAGAGCAGGGGCTTGACCTGTGTTGTTTTGGGACTTGGCGTGCCTTGGTCAACAGGTGTAACCAGGGCAGGCTTCTGAGCCTCATTAGTTCTCGGCTTTTCCATGTCGTGATACCAAGAGCCACATTAAAGGGTAGTGGTGTGCTGAGAATAATCTGAGATACAGTGTGGATTCCACCGAGTGCAGGAGGCGAGTGACACAGAGTGGAGATCCGCACTGTTAGAGAATATCATGCGATGGCACATGGAAGACTCAGTACCCCCAAATCACAAATATTTTTATTCTCTTTCCCTCTGCTCTTCTCTCTATGGAGTTTGTACTTTTCACTTGCAGATACAAGTTACATAGAATGCAAAGTTTGGGAGAATGGATGTAAGTGACCCTGAATAATGAGAAAAGGAAAAACAAGAATTTCAGTTTCTCAATTTACAAAGCTAATGATTTCATTTATAATGTCAGTGGAAGGGGCCAGTGGGTAACTGAATGAGTCAGTCTAGATGGGAAAGTTAGTCTCTTTGGATTTATTGGCATATTCCATCAGCAAAAGAGCACAAGTCTTCTCCTCTGTTCTTCATGAACTAATCTCCCTTAGAAAGAACTGGTGTTTCCTCATCCATCAGAACTATGGGACATAGTGGGTTTCTCTTTTTACCTTGAGTGGCAGGAAGCTCAAAATTAATTTCAACATTCAATACTAACAGTAGCTCTCAGGGCGCCACCCCTCCTTATTTCTGTGTTTTGAACAGAAGCAGGACTTCAGAAAATGAATGCATTTCAGAAATGCGATTTGCTTACTGAAATCCTGAGTTTTCTGGGAGGGGACAAGCTGCATCGATACTTCCTAATTTCTTGCTGTGGCACTTGTTGAGACATCACTGCCTCCCTGAGCTGGTCTCTTTCCCTTGCTCTAGTCAGCAGTTTCCTCAGCTATTAAAAGAGTGTAGGCTGAGGAGGGTGGTTCTGAGCACTTGTAGATCGAAAATGCTTTCACTCTTCTAGTGTTCTGATGAGCAGGGAAGCTGTCTTCTCATCCTGCTGTCTTCAATGCATTAAAACAGGGATCCTTTCCAAATTTTTCAAAAAGCCACTTTGTCTTCCATCAAAAATAAAACTGACAAGGAATCCAAGTAAATGAAACAGATCCTAGCAGGGCTACTGTGGTTGAAGTGTGTGTGTGTGTGTGTGTGGGGGGGGCTGTACCTCCCCTCCCCTTCCTTTCACAGCCCCGGGGCACCTCAGAGGCAGCCCTGGAGTTCCAGGGAGCACAGTTTGAAACTACAGTATTTCAGGATTGCTGTACCTAAGCAGACTGAAACCCACTTTCTAAAATTTACCAAGCAAACCTGGATTGTAAGCTTCTCAAGGGCCAGTAGTATCTGGCACCCATGGAAACCACAGGTGTCTGTCGAATGAATGGATGAGTTAAGCAGTTTGTTTTCATCTCTGCTCTGGCTTGGCTTCTGCAGTCTGGGAACACCCCCTCCTGCAACCCTCATCATCTTTTAAGGCAACAGTCCCTGAAGTGCTCCAGGACCACAGAGCTTGTGCTTTGGTTGCCTTTGTACTGGAATGATTTGTGATATCTCAGGTGGAACTGCTGGCGATATAATCAACACATCAAAACTTTGTAACCGCAAATTTAATTTCTTTTGAACATTTGGGGATGTTTAAACGGTAGCTTGAGTATTAAATCTGCACTTTATGGGAGTTAGGGAGGGGGGACAGGGTGAGTAGGAGGGGAGAATTTCCCAAAACCGTATGAAAGAAAGATGGAAAACATTGTTGAGTTTTTTTCCAGGAAAACAGTCTTTTTTTTTTTTTTTCTTCAATTGAAATATTGCTTTAAAGCATTGGCTGGCTTACAGAAGTGAAATGAAAAACAAATCCCACAAAAATCCCAAGTACCCTAACAATAATGAATAAAGTAGTGCAAAATGCTTTGATTTCAGTAATATTTTCACTAAAGCTGGTGCATTTCAAAGAGATTGGGTTTATCCTGAAGGAGGCCCTTATTTACTGTGGCTTAAGAGTTTATAACTTTTTGGTGGTCTTGGTTGTGAATGATAATACAAAGTACTCAAATAGTGGAAAGGGCATGGGTTTTGAATAGTGGGAGGACCTGGGTTCGAATCCCTCCTCCCCTTTATGTGGCATTGGCCACTTTCGGTAAGTGAACGTTCTGTCTGGGCTGAGTGTTGTCACGTGTAAAAATCTGAAGAGTAGTGGCTCCCTCAGTGGGCTGCTGTGAAGTGTGTGTGACAGGATGGAAAGTGAGAGCTGCCGGTATGGCCTATAGGCACTGGAACTGAGCTTGTTTGGGTAGATGGTGATTCTGTATAGTTCTAAACAAAGCTCCATCGTTCTAAACAAAGCTCCATATTCCAACAACACAGGAAACTATAGCTGTTTCCATGTTTTCTTGTTTTGTTTTTTTTTTCTGATTATAAAATTAATATGTATTTACGGGAGAAAGCTTGAAAACTGAAGACAGATGTTCAGAAGGAAAACAAATCACCCATAATCCCAATAAAAGATTGATGTGCTTTATCTAATGTATATAAATATGAAATTTTTCTTTCATCAATTCTTTTTGCCAAGAAAATATTTTTATTCACTGAGATTTTCAAATATGAAATTTTAATTTGTACTCACTGTAATATGATTGTATAATTATTCTCCTTTTATAATTTCTTAAAGTACTTTTTTATTAGTACAAGAGTAATATGTGTACATTATTAAGCATTTGGAAAAAGTAAAGGCACAAGAGAAAGAAATGAAAATATCTCTCACAATCTCCATACACAGGAGTAGTCACTGCTAACATTTAGTTGTATATCCTTCTAGTCTTTTTTCTCAAGACATATTTAAATTTATTAATTTTAAGTTAGATTAGTTTTGACAATTATACACATCTCTGTCAAAACCCATATTAAGATATAAAACATTTCTAACACTCCAGAATAGAACCTCTATTGATCTATTTGTGTATCCTTGTGGTCATACCACATTCAAAAAACACCATACACCTAGGAATGAATCTAACAAAAGGAATACAAAACCTCTTTTCTGAAAACTACAATACTTCATTGAAACATATTAAAAAAGACCTAAGTAAATAGAAGGTTATACTATATTCATGGATTGGAAGACTCTATATTGTAAAGATATCGCCTATCCCCAAATTCATCTATTGATTAAATGCTATCCCAAACAAATTCTAGTAAACTTTTTTTTAAATTTCTGCAGAGCCAACAAACTGATTCTAAAATTTATATGGAAATTCAAGAGCCAAGAAAAACTGAGGCAACCTTGAAAAAGAAATACAAAGTGAAGGACTTATATTACCAGATATGAAGACATTATAAAATAATAATAATTAAGATGAGAGTATTATGGGTAAAATATTTGAACAGACGCTTTGAAAAGAGGATATTCAAATGGCTGATAAGCACATAAAAATGTCCTAAATTTCATTAGTCCTCAGAGAAATACAAATTAAAATCACAACCTGTTACCGCTACATACTTACCAAAATAACTAAAATTAAAGACAGACAAACCAAGTGTTGAAAGGAAGTGGGGCAGCTGGAACCCTCATATACTGCTGATAGGAATGTAAATTGGTATAATCATTTCAGAAAATGTAAATCCATTACATGTAAACATACGAGGATGTCTACCAATGATGCAGCCATTCCACTTGTAGGTATACACCCAGCAGAAATGCACATATATGTTCATCATAATATAATTAATGTTCATTAATGAAATGTGAGCCAGCAGTAAAATGGAAAAAGTGCAGTATACTCATACCATGGTGTACTACTAAATGGTAATGAGAGTGAACAAACTACAACTACATGCAAAAACATAATGTTCAACAAAAGAAGCCAAGCACAAAAGGTGACACACTGTATGATGCCATCTATATAAAGTTCTAAAATAGGCTAAACTAACCTATGGTGTTAGAAGTCAGGACATACCCTTTTGGGGTATGGAGTGGCTGTCCGGGCATGTTGGGGGTTCTGGGCCGATGGTCGTTTCTGGTTCTTAACGAGGTACTGATTATATGCATGTTTTCTTCTTGAAAATTCATTTTTTCTGTATACTTTACATTTTATATATTATTTCTTACATTTCTTTCCATGGGGTTGGGGGGAACATCAGTGGCCAGTGCCTATAATAATGTTTTTGCTTTGTATTGTTAAGGAGGGTTCTCAGGCTAGACAAGTTTTCTTTTCTTGGATAGGATTATAGAATTTTCCCTTACCGAAAACATACCAGATTATTTCTATATATTGGCTATTTTAATTAATAGTGCCTGATCTTCAGGGAGCCTTTTGGCTCTAAAGACATCTTTCTTTCTTTCTTTCTTTCTTTCTTTCTTTCTTTCTTTCTTTCTTTCTTTCTTTCTTTCTTTCTTTCTTTCTTTCTTTCATTCTTATTTACTTTTGATTTTATAAAGTTTTTATAAAGTTGTTAGATTATTGTCTTTTCCATCTTTTTTGCTATCTACATTGACATATCTGATAAGTGATAATTGAATCTATTGAATCCTTTTCTTTTTTTTTTTTTTTTTTTTGAGGGCAGTGTCACTGGCCCTCATATGTGGGACCGAACCGGGGCCGCTGGCTTCCGAAGCCAGCACTTAACCACCCGCGCCACTCGGCCGGCTCCTTGAATCCTTTTCTTTAAAAAAAATTATTTCCTTTCAGAATGTTCATCTCTTTATTCTGGGAAAATTTCTTGACCTTATTTTGAATTTCATTGATTTACAATTTTAAAAGTATTCAGTTGTTGCTTTCAACTCTGCAATTGTGCTTCTCATCATTTTATAGAATTTCCTGATCTCAGATGTCCTTTTTTAAGATTTCACTTGCTCTTGATATGTTGTTGAGAATACAAATTAGATAATTCCTAGAAATCTTCTTGCTTCCTGAAGTACCAGTTTCTTAGGAAAGTATTTTCTCTGATTCCACAAGTGGTCCTCTCTTTTTCTACATCAGGATCTTTCCTCTTCTAGTTTCTTTTCTCCATTTGTACCTCCTTATAGAGATGCTCAGAGATGGGAGCTGGGTTCTGTTATTCCGTCCATTTGTACTGAGTACATACTAGCCACTATTCCTCCAGGTCCTGGAGATAGAATAGTGAATGCTCTAGAAACCTTCCCTGTTTCCCATGGTTCTTATGCCCTAATAGAGAAGGCTGATATTGAACGAGTGATTCCAGGTGTGGGGAATGCTGTGCAGGGGAAGAGCAGGATCTTATAAGAGAGGAAATTCAACCTGAACTTGGTGGGTGGTACGTGGGGTACCCTGGAAAGGCTCCCTACAGAAGTGATGTTTTAGGCTGAAATCCAAAATGAATGGCAATTAAAGAAGGGGTTAAGCAAAGGGACTCCTTTGTACTCTGCTGAAATCCTATTGGGTTCATTTTGCAACAAGTTTGCCTTGCAGAGCTCTCCAGGAAGTTCTATTAGCCAGATGTTGATGGAGATGGAGACATTACTGAGATATAATTATGGCCGAGGTGGGACTCAGTTCCATGGGCTTTAGGCTTCTCAGCCAAAGTGAGTAGTCATGGCAGATGGTGGGTTTGTCATAACCTCCTGGGTGTCAGCCCAGAACCAAAGTCATGTTCTAAGGAGAGTCTGGTCCTGCTGATGACTCTGCCTGGCTCACCTCTCAACAGAAGTGGGATGACCTTCATTTCAGGCATGTGCTATCGTCAGGCCCCCCAGTTTTCATGGGAGGACATTAGTGGGCCTTCTCCCTGCGTATCGGATGGTTAAAGCACATACCTGTGGACCCAACTGACAACTTGGAATAGCAAGTACTTGACAGGGGAGAAAAGCTCAAACTCATTGCCATTCATTGTCAAAAGTTATGGTAAGGGACATGGTACTTAGAGCAAAACTGTCCCGTGGGTGTGTGATTCTTCCTCAAGACCCTGAAACACCGTGAACAGTACTATCAAATAGAACAGTTTGATGAGGGTTTTCTACATCTCTGCTGTCCACTACAGTCACATGTGGCTGTTGAGCACTTGAAATGTGGCTAATAGGACTGAGAACAGCATTTTAAATTGAATTTAAATTAATTTAAGTAGCTACAGTAGCTAGTGACTGGTTATTGGAGAGTACAGCTCTGATCTCCTCCTCGATTAAGGCAGAGCCACACATACCCTTGAATATCATCATCAGAAAAACCACATGAAATTAATTACTGGAGTTGATTGAGAATGGTGTTCATTATTACATCATACCTAGAACTTTCTATGAAGATTCATCATAGGGGGCCCTGGTTTTAAGATAAGAAATAACTGAGCTTTACTTAGGCTTATTTTTATCTCATGAATGTTATGATTGATGTCATGAATATTGTGATTGATGTATCATCATATTTCTCCACATTCATTGTGGGAAAATTCAGATCCAAATCTGAGACCAACTTTTACAAATATGGATGGCTCTGCGGTATCCATTTTAGGTTTTAGTTTCTTTTTTGGCTCAGTCTTATTTTCTCTTGAAGTGGAGCAGAGTTGGCTGAAAATCATTCCGGATCCTCATCTCAGCTTGTCTGGAGTGAGCTGGCTAAGCCACCCCTCAAGTTTCCCACCTCCAGTGACAGGGTTTCTACCAAGTTAACTGGCCACCGCCACCCTTTCAGGAGAAGGAGTTGCCATTTCCCACAGGCCCCCAAGGTCTCGAAAAACTAGGTAGTGGCATTTCCCAGCAACTGCTGTAAATAGTTGATGTCTGAGCTCAGTCATCTAAGCAGCCTGTTCTCAACTTCTATAGGACCATTACCACACTTAGATGGTAAGAAGGCAAACCAGCAGAACTCCTCCCTCCACTGAAATGCAGACCCGCTGTGTGTGGGCAGCCTTGCCCCGGTCCTGGCACTCTTCTAGATGGATTGATGAGAGGAGAATGATCCTTTTCTTATTGATCCTTGGCTTGTAAATTCCTACCCCACCCCGTCTTCCAAGCCCCTTTCTTTATTGTATATGGCATGATATTATAGTATTTGCCTTTATGACTGTGCTACGTCACACCTCATTTTCTTCCTTAATCAAATTATTTTATCTTGTTATGGCATATCCAGTTTTGCAAGCTGCAGTAAACTCTTCAGGAAACAAGGCAACAAGGCATCATGTAACTTAATCAAAAGAAATAAAACATGGCAGGATGGGCTCCCTGCTCCTGCCTACCAACCTCACACTTCTGGGAGGCTGGCTGTCTTAGTGTAAATAATAGAAAGGGGCTGCTACATTGCATAGTTTAGACTTCAAAGCTGAGAAGGAGTCATCAGCTCTTCTTGCAGAAAAAGGCACAAGAACTGTTCTTTCCAGGTCAGACCTTCCAGCAACGCAAAAGCAGAGCATTCCAGGCTTCCTCACTCTTCCCTCTTCTTTTTGCAGGATTTTGAGTCATGAGGGGTGGGAGTGAGAAGGCAAGAAGTTAACAGAACCAGAGAAGATGGTCAGCAAGGAGAGAGAGGTCATGAGAGAGCAACCAGGGGGCTTCTCTCTGTTCCCTGAGTGGCGAGTGACATCTTCATAGCTTCGGCATCAGGCTCAAATCCCCACCAACTCACAGACTCTCTGGGTTGGATTTATTGCTTGAATCAGAAGTCAAGAGCTCACAGAAAAATTCTTCGGGATTCTGAGTGAGTGCTTACCTGGCCAAGGGAAGTCTTCCACCTCTTTTCTGTTCATTCATCATTCCAACCACCCCCAACTATTATTTCCATCAGAAGCTTGGCATTTAGGGAAGATTCAGTAAATGTTGGCTCTTATGATGGCTGCTTGGTCCACTTTGTCCATTTTGGTGACCGTCATAGGGGAGGCCATTCTAGGGCTTGCAGATTTTTACTTTCAAAAGGCCAGTATGGGGCCGGCCTAGTGTCACAGTGGTTAAGAGCTGGCTTGGGATGCCAGCGGCCCCGGTTCGGGTCCCACATATGAGGGCCAGTGACACTGCCCTCACAAAAAAAAAAAAAGGCCAGTATGTGGGTGCCCCCGACAGCATGTGAGGCCATGCTATAAATATCTAGCCTCAAATGAAAAATGGAGGAATTTTCCATGTCTTTCTATCTTCTCTAATAGTCCCAGGCTTCCAGTTAAAGGAGAAACTGTTTAGAAAAATCAGCCTACAATTACCCCAGAGAGAAAATATGTTTTGAGTCTAGTGAAAGCCTTTGCTAAGTGACATTAATTATACTCGTTTAGGTTTGACATTATTAATTAACCTTCTCAGTTGTTTATATTGTAGCCTCTTATTAAAACAATATGATTAAAACAAATAGTTAAGGACCATTACTACCACCTTCAATGTGTACATCATTTTATGCTTGCAAAAGGCTTCTATCCACAACTTCATTTGATAACCCACATTGATTCTGTTTTTTATTATGGCAAAATATACATGACATAAAATTGACAATTTTACAATTTTTAAGTAGAAATTCAGTGGCATTAAGTGTATTTACAATATTGTGCAATCATCACCACCATCCATCTCCAGAACTTTTTCATCATTTCAAACAAAACTCTGTACTTGTTAACCACTACTCCCCATTCTTTTCCCTTTCCTTCCCCCAGACGCTGGTGACCTGTAATCTTCTTTCTGTCTCTATGAATTTGACTATTCTAGGTACCCTACGTAAGCGGAATCATACAGTATTTGTCCTTTTGTGTCTGGCTTCTTTCACTTAGCATAATGTCTTCACGGTTCATTTATGTTGCACATGTATTAGAATTTCATTCTTTTTATGACTGAATAATATTCCATTGTATAGACACCCTACATTTGGTTTATTCATTCATTAGTCTATGGACATTTGGATTCTACTTTTGGGCTGTTGTGACTAGAGCTGCTGTCCACATTGGCCGGCCTTCTTCTCCTTCTCCTTTTTTTTTTTTAATTAAATGTATTGGGGTGACAATGGCTAGTAAAATTACATAGGTTTCAAGTGTACACTTCTATACTACATCATCTGTATATCACATTCTGTGTTCACCAGCCTTATTCTTATTTGACAGGTGTAATTAAGTGATCCACCTTGTCTCCTGGCGGGTACAGCCCAGTTTCCAGCCCTGACTGCATGTTAGAATGGCATAGGGAGTTAAAACAAAACCAAACCCTTTGGACCATCAGAAGGTCAGATTCTCTGGAGGGGCAGCCTGGATGGGGCAGTTCACTGGAGCCTCCAGGCGGCTCGTCTGTGCAGCCAGAACCCGGGGCCCCGGAGCCCAGAACAGCAGGCCTCCCAGGCCGGCCCCTCTCAGCTCATTGCAGGCTCCTCTTTCGGGTCTCCCCGCTTCTTGATGAAAGCCTCCCATCCCAGTCAGCGAATCAAAGTGGGTCCTCTTTATATCATTTCAGCCCATAATTCAGAGCAGGAAAAAAGAATAGAAAGATTGCAAAATTCAAAATTCATGCTTAAAAACAATGCCTGCTGTCAATACCCAGAAGCCAAATGCTGGTGTGTTGGCTAAATATATGGATCCATTTGTCTCTCGGATTTTAATCATCTCGTTTTAATAACACACCACAATACAAACAATTGTGTGGCTTAATTCAGATCCATTTAAGAAGTCTTGTTCTGCACGCCAAAGCTTGTTGTTCTGTCTAGTTAAATGCTCATGCATTAAAATGCTAATAATTAAACTGTTACGATTGACTAATGAACTCTGCCAGCGATAAATGATGGTCTTGTTAGATTCACCGCACAGCAAGCCTCCTTTTGTACTGAGAAAGTTAAAGGTTAAAGCGCTCTTGAAACCAGTGAGTGGATGGAGAAGCAATTACAATTTTTCCTTGAAACTAATAGTTACTACAATAATGTTTCAATTCCAACCCAGTAAGAGTAAAAAGGAGAAAAAGAGGGGGTGGGTGGAGGGAGGATGACTCTGAGCTCTATTCATAGAGGAGGATGTGGAGCTTTCTTTAGCCCACAAGGCAGATGGTGTGGTTATTCAGACTAAAGCCTACTGAGTGCTAAACACTCTTCTTAGAGCCTCTCCCAAGAATGCAGACAGATAGGGGGAGTTTTTAGGACACAGCGGCAGGTGACCCAGCATTGCAAGTACTATTTAGAGGGTGATGGTTAAACAAAATGGGAAATTTTGCCCAAAATCTCTGTGTGATTTGGGGGAAGTTGCTTAATCTCTTTGCACCTCAATTCTCTCATTTTTTTTTTTTGAGGGCAGTGTCACTGGCCCCCGTATGGGACCCGAACTGGGGCCACTGGCTTCCCAAGCCAGCGCTTAGCCACTGCGCCACTCGGCTGGCCCTTAATTCTCTAATTTTTAAGAACAGGATAATATTGGGTTGTCAGAAAAGTCATGACGTATTTTTTCAATATTTTTTGTTACAAAAATGTGTCATGACTTTTCCGACAACCCAATAATAACAGCTCTCTATGGCGAACGTTTGCTTTGTCCTGCTGAGCAGCCATGTCCCAGTGTCCAGGCAGAAACCTTGCTCCTTGGTTCCCAGCACGTGCTTGATGGGAGTTGATGCCAGCCTGCAAGCACCGGGGTGAGCATGTGACCAGGCCTAGCCAATCAGAGCATCACATCCCTCTGACCTCACTGGGGCCCAATCAGAACCTGTCAGAGCACATCCTGGGGCTCTGGCCAGAGCACTCTGAGAAGCAGCACTCCCTTTATGGTGGACTTGAGCTCAGAAGGATATAAGCCTGGGATGGCCGGGCCACTCTATGCAGGCAGAGAGAGCCAAGGAGAGGCAGACTCATGAGGCATTGGATCCAGCCTTACTCCAGGAATTTTCAGTGACATGAGCCACAATTTCCCTTGTATTCCCTCCTTATGCAATTTTGGGTTGAGTTTCTGTGGCCAGCCAGGAATTTTTTTTCTCATGGCAAGGTGTGCTTGACTTGGTCAGATGTGAGGCACAGTTGCAAACTGATCAAATTTAGCAGTGAAGATAAAACCGTAAGGCAGAGCAAACTGTAAAGGCACTCAGGGCCTTCCTTCCAGAGACCCTGTGCCCTTTTCCAAATATATACCTTTTGTCTAGAGGAAGCAAGGGAAGAGTGCTGAAAACATTAACCACTCAATGCATGGCACTATTCTTTAACCATTCTGGTTGAAACATAACAGTGGACACATTTACTCAACCAGCCTAGATTTCAAACATTTGGGGAGAGCATGGGTTTGGAAGGGTTGCATAGAGGAAATGCATAAGAGCTCAAATCACAGGGCCGGTGACCTAGACCCGGTAACTGCCACTCTCTGAGACTCCTCATCATTAAGATGAGGATAAAAACCCTTGTCCTGGTATGAGGGATGTTAGGGGAGTCAGCTGAACTATGGGAAAGAATTATAATTAACCACATGTATGGAGAGGCTTGAGCTTTCATAGGGCTTTCACATCTACCTGTGTGTTTGGCACAAGACAGTGTAAATGAAAAGCATGATCCAAATGTAAGGGGATTAATACTTCCCCTTAATTTCTTTTCTGGTCATTCCATGTATTTTTTTTTGTCCTCCTAAAAATGTTAATTCTTTTGATAAATATTTCCTGATCATCTGCTGTGTGTGTAACTCTGAGTTAGGTGCTGGGAATACAGCCGTGGAAACAAAGATGTGGTCTCAGCCTTCATGGGCTTTAGGGTCTAGGGGGGACCCACCAAAAAATCCTACAGAAAAATAAATGTATCATTATAAATGTGGTAAGTCCTATGATGGAAAAGAATGGAGAATGTTGAGAGAATAAAAGGGAGTCTCTGACTAGTTTGTGGAGGGGGGGCAGCTGAGTGATCTCTGAAATGTCTGATTTGGTCTGAGACCTGCAGAGTGCATCAGAGTCGGAGCCACCAGTGGCCATGAAGAGAGGTCCAGGCAGATGGGGCAGGGACATGAGGGCCTGGAGGCAAGACAGAAGAGACCTGGGAGCCCTGAGGACAGAGCCTGGGTCATCGTCTTCATATGCTGTCTCCTGTTCAACCATTCCCCCAACCCCATACACACACACACTCAGTGCTCCTAGCCCAGTACTAGGCACACATCTGGATTTTTTCAGGGGGAATAACATGATGGTCACTAGGGCTATTTACTTGCATCCCTATTTTCCTCCTTGAAGTACAAGGTTGGGCTGTCTTTCCATCCCCATGGACATTAGGCATGAACAAGTTACTTGCTTTGGCCACGAGACTCTCTCTGCTAAAGTATCCTTGCCCTCTTCTGATCCCCTCTCTGAACTCTCTTTCTGCCTCCAAGCAGAGCTCTCTGTTCTGCCCAGGACTGCCCATGAGTTTCTCGTACTATATTTTCATACATCTGGAGGCAGGGCTCATACCAGACTCATCTTTATGGCCTCCCAGTGCCCAGCACAGTGTTAGAACATAGAGATCATCCAATAGTTGTATTTTCTGTGTGAATGGAGAAATGCATTTCAATTGACACCAGTGAAACTGTCCATTTCTCTCCCTTTATGCGGGGATCACTGACCACTAATTGTAAAGCAATAAATATGTATCAAGTTCTTACTGGCTTGTGTTAGAAAACACTTTTACAGCCATCTTTTTCATTCTACTGATGATAAAACTGAGGCCAAGGGCATGAAGTAACTACCCCAAGGTCACGTCGCTGGGAAGTAGCAGAGCAAGGCTTTGAACCCAGGGAGTTGACGCCACTTGGAGTGCCCCTCCCTTCCTACCAGGCCACACCAAAAGGACAGCAGCAGCAGATGAGACACTCAGTTGATTTCGAAGTCACCAAAAGTTCTATTTAAGTATTGAAAGAACCCCTTCCCCAGCCGGCACCATTCAGCTAGTTATATTTTCAGTCTGCTTTTGTGGCCCCACCATGGTTTATCATATCTGGGAAATTACTGGGTCCCGTCTCTCTTCCCTGGGAGGCATGGCCACAACTTGGCTGCCCTCTTCTTTCCAAGAAACCTGAGCTCCTGCTTATTATTTCTCCCTGGGGGAGAAACAGGCAGAAAAGGAAAAATGGGGAGCAAGGTTTACACAACTCAAAACCATACAGAGAGGAACAGTTGTATCTTTTAGTGCTTTTTTTCTCACTACCCAATCTTAGCTTCACTTCCTTGAGGTAAGGCCCTACCTCCTCAGATCAGGTCATTTTTGTTAAATTTTTCACTGATGCTGGGTAATCTTCTTTGTGGCATTTGATACAACCGCAGTTTTACATGATCCTTTAATTCATAGTCTCCTTCACAAAACTAAAAACTCTGCAAGGGCAGGAACCATGTCTGCCATTCATCCATCCACCCTCTCATCCATCCACCCAAACCAAATGTTTTTGATTGCCAACCACATACCAGGCACCGATCTGGTCGCTAGGGAAATCATAGGGAACAAAATAAAATCTCTACACGTGTGCACTTTACATTTTGGTGGGATGAGAGAGATGATAAAGGAGAAATCAAATAAATATAGAACATGTCAAGGATAGTAAGTGCTATGAAGAAAAACAAAGCACTGTGGTGGGGGGAGTGACGGGCAGTGGGGGCTTTACCACCAGGGCCTCATAGAAGCCTACAGACTTGCCTCCCAGAACAGCCTTCCAAAGGACAGGAAGTCACCAGCCGGCAGCCAGTTTACACTGTGACCCCTGGGATCCTGTTTTGTCCCCTTCTTGGGAAAGAACAAATGAAAAGAGAGAAATAGGGAGTGAGATTTCCAGTATCCAACAAAGTGCCTGGCATTTGGTGAGCAATCAATGAATATTAAATGAATGAATGCAATTGGATGGATGGATGGATGGATGGATGGATGGATGGGTGTTGTCATGGGGATAATTAGGGTGGGATGGAAGCTGACGACAGCCCTGCACCTATCTAGAAGAGGGGTGGGTCTTTGGAGTGTGGGGGCCTCACATGAGGAATACTCGGGAAGACAAGGTAAGCTCAGGTGGTACCTGGAGGACTCCCAGAGTTCCCTGAAATCCCCTCTCCACCCCGTCCCCCCCATCATTGGCGTGAAAGGTAACTAAGCCTGATCCCAGGGTCAGTGGGTCAATCAAAGCCTTGAAGTAAAGGGTAGGGTCCCAGGGTAAGGCTCCAACCCAGGTAATCACAGGAATTCCTCTTCCTGGATTCAGTCAAGTGCAACAAAAGCTCAACTGGAAGCTAAAGTAAAAGTTAATAAGAAAGCCACACTGTGTACCCAGTGAATTTTTTAAATCAATTACGAAACAGTCTCATTGATCATTTAACATCTTGAAACCTTTACAAATTAATTTTATTTAAAGAAAACCTGTTACAGTCTGTTAACTCCATAAATGTGTTTTAAATTTGTTTTTGAAGGCAGCAATAAGCTGTGTGTGTGGTTCAGCTGGACTAGTCTGAAGTACTCTGATCTGTATTTGGATGGCACCTCTCGAGACACTGCTTAAAACTGCCACCTGGCTCAGTGGGGATGAGTTAGTGGCTGATGACTTCGGCAAGCGGCCCAAAGAGCAAGGGACAATGTGAATGCAGCCCTTCCAAACCCCAGCAGGCAGGGAGAGCCAGGAATCAGAGCTGTGAGGCCTAGTTAACAAGGGAGAGTGAGGGAGGCTCCCGGAAGAAGCTGGCAGTGGTCCTCCTGACCGTGAAGTGCTGTTGTCTTTTAAACCAGTGACATGGGAACAAATCCATAGGAGGGGGCTTGGTAAGGCCCATGAAGTAAACCACTCAGCCATTTTAGCTTTGGCCAAGTCCATCCCTGAGTTTATTTTGGGCACCCTGTTTGGAGATTGATGTGGAGATCTTGGAAAGAGGCCAGAGGGAGGCAATGATCATGTGGGAGTGATGAAAGGTGGGATTAAAGGAACTGGAAATATTTTGCATTTTGAAGGAGAATGGACAGGAGGGATATAGAGAGACGGAAAGGCTTGGTGACCACCCTCTTTCAAGTCTGTAGATGGTTTGTGTACATGGATGTACGTCACTAGCCTTGTTTTCATGGACAATAATGGTAGGCGTTTTTGTTTTTTTTTCAAGCAGTAGAGAATTAAGTTAGACTTGAGGCAGGCTGACTTGAAGTAAAGGTGATTTATCATAGCAATGACCCTGCCACTGAGGCTGTAGACTAGAACAAGCAGACATTGCTGTCTTCTGAGAAGCAGGCATAGCCTTCACTGCAGACCAAAGACTCAGTCTCATTTGATAATTAAAAAAAAAAATCAAACTTTTTTTGTTTTCCATCTTATATTTCTACATAACCACATTTGTATAGTCAAATATAACTGCATTAAATTTGTATTTTAAAATAAAGTTTTTGTCTAACTATATGCTTACTGCATCTAATTTGGAAAAACAGAACAGTATAATAAAGTAGAAGGAAAAAAATGGAGATAATCACCATTACAGATTCCTTCTAGTCTTTCTTTTCAGGACATGTGATTATGTAGAATTATTCTATCTATAAAGGTTTGTACCTTGATTTTTTTTTTTAACTTAACCCTGCTTCAAAATTGTTTTTCCATGTCATTATAAAAACCTTCAAATCTTTTCCCACATTAAATAATGTATTTTTTCTTTTTCTGTTAACAGATGAAATACAAAGTAATACAATATTTCAGAATGACCTAATAAAAAAAGGTAAAGGAACCATACCTCCCATAAGCCCACCCCTAGAGATAATTACTCTGAATGGATTGGAGCACATTCCATGATCCAAAAAAGTGGATACACCACAGTTTACTTCCCTGACCCCATTATTAAACATTAAAAAAAAGATTTTTATTAAAAATATAGCTAGCATACAATATTATATTAGTTTCAGGTGTACACAATAGTTATTCAACATTTATTTACCAAAAGAAGTGATCACCTTAGTAAGTCCAGCAACCGTCTGACACTGTCCCATGCTATCACAATATTACTGACTATATTTCCTATGCTGTACATTACATCCCCATGACTTATTTGTTTTATACCTGGAAATTTGGACTACTTATTGCCCTTCACCTCTCCCCCTTTTAAAATTTTCAGTTACAGCCGATATTCAATATTATTTTATGTTAATTTTAGGTGTGCAACATTGGTTAGACATTTATACAATTTAAGAAGTGATCCCCCTGAGTAGCCTAGCACCCACCTGGCACTCTACATAGTTATTACCATGTTATTGACTGTATTCCCTGTGCTGTACTTTATATCCATCCCCATGACTATTTTGTAACTACCAATTTGTACTTCTTAATCTCTTCACCTTTTCCACCTTGTTCCCCTATGCCCTTCCCGTCTATCACCCTGATAAATCTAGTACATCATCTGACACCATACATAGTTATTATGACATTATTGACTATAATCCTTATGGTATACCCTACATCCCCATAACTACTATGTAACAAAAAATTTATACTTCTTAATCTCTTCCCCTTTTTCACCCAATACCGCGACACCCTTCCCATCTGGCAACCTTCAAAATGTTCTCTGTATGTGTGAGTTTGTTTCTGTTTTGTTTATTTTGTTCTTTATAGTTTCCACATAGAAGTGAAATCACATTGCATCTGCCTTTCTCTGTCTGACACTCCACTCAGCACAATATCCTCCAGGTCCATCCATGCCACTGCAGATGGCAAGAACCCATTCCCTTCCATGGCTGAGCAATATTCCATTGTGTATATGTACCACCTTCTCTTTATCCATTCATACATTGACAGACACCCAGGCTGTCTCCACATCTTGACCATTGTAAACATTGCCGCAATGAACGTATGGATGCCAATGTTCCCTCAAAGTAGTGTTTTGGGTTTCTTTGGATAAATACCCTGAAGTGGGATTACTGGGTCCTTCATTATCTTTTCTTATGGGCTTTGTTTTAAAGTCTGTTTTGTCTGTTATAAGTATTGTTACCCCAGCTTTTATTTATTTATTTATTTTCATTTCCATTTTCATAAAATATCTTTTTCCATCTGTTTACTTTTGGTCTGTGTCTTTCAATCTGAAGCGAGTCTCATATAGGCAGCATATTAAAGATTTTGTTTTCTTATCCGTTCAGCCACCCTATGTTTTTGATTGGAGCATTTAATCCACTTACATTGAAAGCAATTGCTGATAGATACACAGTTATTGCCATTTTATTATTCATATTTTTAATCTTTTTTTTTTCCCCATCTTAAAGAAGTCCCTCTAACATTCCTTGTAATACTGGTTTGATCATGATGAATTCTGTTAGCTTTCTCTTGTCTGAGAAGCTTTTTATCTGTCCTTCAATTTTAAATGATAACCTTGTTGGAGTATCAAGAGTACCCTTGGTTGTAGGCCCTTGCTTTTCATAACATTGAATATTTTATGCCAATCCCTTTTGGCCTGCAAAGTTTCTGTTGAGAAATCAGCTGACAGTCTTATGGTAGCTCCCTCGTAGGTAACTAACTGATTTTCTCTTGCTGCTTTTAGGATTCTCTCTGTCTTTAAACTTTGCCATTTTAATTATGATGTATCTCAGTGTGGGCTGTTTGGTTTCATCTTGTTTGGAACTCTCTGAGCTTTGTGGACTTGTATGTCTATTTCCTTTACCAGGTTAAAAAAGTTTACAGTGATTATTTCTTCAAACAGGTTCTCAACCCATTTCTTTTTCTCTTCTCCTTCTGGTACCCCTGTGATGCGAATGTTGTTATGCTTGATGTTGTTGCAGAGGTATTTTAAACTCTTCTTATTTTTTTGGATTCTTTTCTCTTTTTGCTGTTCCAGTTGTGTGATTTCTACTACCTTGTCTTCCAAATTGCTGATTCAGTCCTCTGCTTCATCTAGTGTGCTGCTGATTCCTTCTAGTGCATTCTTTATTTCAGTTATTGTATTCTTCATTCCTGAATGGTTTCTTTCTTATGGTTTCTATGTCCTTTTTTATGCTTTCTATCTCTATGTTGAAGTTCTCACTAAGTTCCTTGAGCATCCTTATAGCCGTTGTTTTGAACTCTGTATTTGGTAGGTTGCTTGCCTCCATTTTGTTTAGTTCTTTTTCTGCAGTTTTCTCCCGTGGTTTTTTTTTTTTTTTTTAATTTGGGATGTATTTCTTTGTTTCCTCAATTTGGCTCCCTCTCTGTGTTTGTTTCTATGTATTATATAGGACTTCTATGTCTCCCAGTATTGGCAAGGTGGCCTTATGTAATAGGTGCCCTGTGGGGCCCAGAGGCACAGTCTCCCTGGTCACCTGAGCTGGGTGCTCCAGGAGTGTGCCCTGTGTGGGTTGTGTGTGCCCTCCTGTTATAGCTGAGTCTTGATTGCTGTTGGCATGTTAGTAGGTGGTATTGACCCTCAGGCTGACTGGCTTGGATCTTGGCCACATCCACAGCTTGTGAGCTGCTGGGCCAGGGGCTGACCCCAGAGAGCAGGATTTGCCCCAGCAGGCTCTGGTGCCTGTTGAGACCACTCTTTTTGTATGCCACCTGTGGGACTAATTGGATGGTCTCTGCTGTGGTCTGAAGCTATCCTGCAAGCATGTTCATTCTAGGGCCTCTTGGGAGGGCTCTGGTGCCGGCCCAGGTCAGCCTCTACTTGTGAACAGCCAGGGAGTACCTGGTAGGAGCTGCAAAATGACCCATTTTTGGTTGCTGCATGTGCTGTACCTGGAGGCACATGGGAGAGGCCACACTGTGACCTGAGGACAGTTACCACCAGTACCAGTTCTGGGGTACCTCCACAAAAAGACAGCACACTCCGAGGCCTGCTGCCACCTGCCGGCTCCCGTAAGGTTCACCCACTGATAAAGCCTCCAGCTGTAGGCAAATTGGGTGAGGCAGGGTCTCTGTGAGTCAGCAGCATGGAGCAGTGTAGCTCATCAGACCAATCAAGCTCAGATTTGGTCTGTGGGGGCGAGTTCAACACAGGAAAGATGACGCCTGCCTGCCAGCTAGATGGAAGAAGGGTCCCACACAGGGAAAATGGGATCTTTCCTCCAGTCTTGGCCCTGAAGTTACGCAACTCAGTCTCTCCCCATTGGTCTCCGATGCTCGCAGAGTCAACCGTCCCTCTGCTGGAGTCCAAGGTAAATGCCTGTGAGTGAGCGAGTTTGTGCGTGGGCCCTTTAAGAGGATGTTTGGGTTTCCTGCAGCCCTCTGTCCCACCTGGGCTGTTGGAATCCCCACTGTTTTCACAGCCAGAAGTTGTGGGGGTTCCTCTTTGCGGCACCAGTACTTCGAGCCTGGTGTGGGCCTGCGGCTTCTCACTCTTTAATGGAGAACCTCTGTGGCCGTGATATCGCTCCCTATTTTTAACCGCCACCTGGAAGTTTGGGGCCATCCCATTTCATGTCTCCATCCTTCTACCAGTTTTGATGTGGCTTCTTCTTGATGTGGCTTCTAGTTATAAAACTTCATTCAGCTAGATTTCCAATCGTTCTCCAGGTTGACTATTCTATAATTTAGCTGTAATTTTGATGTGTTCCTGGCTGGGATGAGGCAAGCATAACATTTATTTATTCTGCCATCTTGGGTCTCCTCAAACATTTATATTATCAGTTTTCACTGAATTTTTGGCCTTCATTTATTCACTGTTTATTCATTCATGTATTAAGTAACTGTTTGGCAGCTCTGTGTGCACTATTCAAGGTAATGAGAATATAGCAGGAAACAAAACACATGAATACTGGTGACCACAGAGAGCTTACAATTTAGTAAAGGAAATTTGACCATAAATAAGTGAAACACAGAGCGTATCAGATGGTGGTATGTGTCGAGGAGAAAAGTTCACAGCGAAGAGGACAGAGCGCCCAATGGGGCTGAGTGCAGGAGCTGCCCTGTTCATTCCTGGACCTGAGCAGAGCTGTAAGTTTGGACCATGAGCTTATGCCCATGGCTGATGTCCACAACTGTCCTATGAAGGCCTTACATCTTCTTCCCAGGGACAGCATTTAGGGACATCTGATGCACAATCTCAGCCTTCCTCCTTTCCCATCTCTGTTAGAGTTGAGTCTGAAAAATCCTGCCTCGTGCTTTCTCCACCATATGAAAACTCCCCAAGAACCAAAATTAACATCAGCCCTTCACTTTGCCTGTTTTCTCACCGGCACAGTATATATCACAATTATAGTTACTTAATGTTTCACTTAAAATCACCAAAAAACAAACAAACAAACAAAAATACACTGAAGCATTTAAAACATTGTCAATTTGATACTTTTCCAAATACAAAAAAAAATATTTTAAAGCATTAAGTGAGACAAGAACAAAGTTGCATAAAGAAAAGCTGTCTCCATCACCTCTCCCCCCCAACACAAGCCCCCTCCTGATTAGCCAGTTTCGTGGGTCTGAGGCCTCCTGCACCATTCTCCTTCTCATACAGCCGTCTCCAAACACATACTCATATGCACATACCTAAGAGTTAGTTTTATTTGTTGTTTTCTTGGAAATGGAACTCTACTTTATAAATTCTCTCTACCCATCTTGCTTTGAATACTTGATGGCTGTACAAGTCAGTGACTCTGAATCTACCTTAATTTTTTTGAAGTTTATATACACCCCATAGATATAATTTGCTTCTTTAAGATCTTATGCTGCTTTTTAGTCCAGCCTTTTTTTAAAAACTTGTTTCTCCCCACTATTCTCCCAGCCCCCACTTCCAAGTCATGCTAGCATCCTTTTTTGTGCCCTTCCATACCTTTCTCTGTGCTCATGGAATCCTACACTGATATACAAACATAAACACATGTGTAAGATACATACCTATAGCATATGTACCTTGGTATCTTGCTTTTCTCACTCACCACTGTGTCATGGAAATTCACCCCCTCCAAATCTCATAATGAAGTTCTCATTCACTCATACTAGACATGAACCCAAATTTCTTCTATTAATGGAAATTTATTTAAATTTTATTTATTTATTGGCTACTATGAACATCCTATGTGTTTAAATGTAGATCCATATCTTTAGGTAATTGTGCTTTTATTTCTATGGAATAGAATCCCAGAAGTGAGAATTCTGAGAGTTTGGGATAATTTAAGACTTAAAAGGAAAAATAGTAGAGAAGGAAAAAAAAATGTTGCATGTGATATAACCCCCCAAGCTTGGAGCTTCCGTGGTGGGATAATTTCAGTGATTTAACTTTTCTGCCCTCTTTCCTAAATGGTCCAATGTGTTCCTTCTGCCTCCTATAGATAGTCAGAGCAATGGGGCTCACAACCAATCAATTTCTCCCTGAGGCTAATATGGGAGAAAAAATCCTGAAGTATTTTTTCAGTAGCGGGCAGGGGCCTCTTACTAGCTTTGTGACCTTGGAAATTCCCCCAGCCTCTCTGCACATTTCTTAGTCTCCCCATCTACAAAGAAACCCAGCAGGTCTGGTGCAGAAGGCTGGTGGGGATCCCCACACCAAGGTAATGGTTTGGGGAGATGTAAGCACCATGACCTAATAAAGGGTGGACACTTGGCACCAGCTTGAACTTGCCCTTGGAGTCCTTGGCAGGAGCTCAGCCATACCCCGGCCGTTTCCTCCTTCCCGTACCTGCTGCTATGACCTCACAGGGGTATTCAGCTTCACTAAAGTTACTGCTTGGAACATCAGTTCTTTCCTTTCCTTGATGGAAAAATCACTGCTGTTGAACAGAACAAACCACCTTCCATTTTAGCCTCAACAAATGAAATGAGTCATGATGAATGAGAAGGAAAAACCACAATGCTTAGAGGGTGGTTTAGAAAAAAAAAATCTTTGAAACAGGCTGATACAATCTCTACCCATTCATTTGGCCATGTTGTTCATTAACCATGTAGCTGGAGCAGGATGGAGGGTCAGCGGGGTGGGGGAGGGGGCGACAGGCTCAGAGCAGCGCAGTGTCCCCACCTGCTCCACATACACAGTGGAAGCTTGGACAAGAACAATGTGCTGAAATCTGCTGTGACACTTCACCCTGTGTCCTGACACATAGGCTATTGTTTTTCCACCTTGTCACTGGTTTTCTAACCTGGAGGGGTGGAGACAGCTATAGTATGAGGCACGTTTGCTTTTGAGCCAATTGAGGAATGCTTAGTTTCACTGAGAGGAAAAGTGGTTCCATGCAGTTGACTTTATGGAAACCATCCTTCCATATTTATAAAAATCTTATTGACATCACAAGACTTCATGGGAAGAAGGGGATAGGTTAGGGAACTTGGTTTCTGGTCATGGCTTTGCCACCGAATAGCTTGAGGACATTCATGGAGGCACCTCACTTCTCTGGGCCTCAGTTTACCCAACTGGAAACTAAGGCCATTCACTAGACTAGATGAATTCCAAAGCCACTCTCAGCTATGAAACTAAGTATTTTTTTAACTAAAAAGAACATTTAAAAAATATAACAAAAGAAATCATGTTTCTTACAGAGAAATCAGAAAATATGGATGGGGCAATGAAAGAAAACTGGACAAAATATTAAATCTAAAACCACCACACTGAGAGTAGAATTGAAAAACAAATTAAATGTGAAATTATATTGATGAACAGTAAACATTATTAACCAACTCATATATATCCTCATAGGTTTTTAAAGGTAGGCATATATATCTTTTAATATTTATATATAACATTTATACTTCTAGCAAACAAGGGATCATTCCAGACATATAGCATGACAATATGCTTATTTGTAACACAGCATGACACGTGAATAGACATTCATGTACAGATTGAACTTCTTTTCATGTCACTATCAACCTCATTTAAAATGTCAGCCTAACTCCTCAGCATGTGGTCATTCCAAATTTTATTAATGCGGGACATTTCAGATGTGTTGCATCTTTCAATATTATAAATAATGCTATAAAGAACAGCCTGGTAATTACCTCATCACATACAAAATTATGCCCTTAAATAGGATGCTTAGAAAGGTACAAATGGATAGTTCATGGGTGGTGTTTCCTGAGAGCAGAGTAGAGGCCAAGCCAGGTCCAACGTGTTTTCTTTCTTTTAGCGGGGATGAGGGGCAGGAGAAGGAGGGATGTCTGAGCCAAAGCACTGACCATGATTTTGTTGAAGGGAATCTCTTGTGTGCTGACTAACAGTAGGGCAGACGGGCTGGGGGCTGGGTCGTGAGATGCATATAACGGTGTCCACCTGCAGTATCTGCCGTGCAGTGCAGGGGCTGTGGGATGTGTCCGAATTCCAAGTCCCCTGATCCCACAGAGGCTTTCAGGACTGTGCACTGAGGAGCTGGCATTGTTGAGGGGGAGGCGGTAATCCTGTGTTGCCAGGAAATCAGGAGAATGTTCTATGATAACGATCACTGCTCAGCCATTCCCTGAGGAAAGAATGAGGGGTTCTCCTTCATTGACTCTTGGAATGCCATTTCATTGCCTTGCTCATTAAGAAAGGGGAAGAATAAAAGTTGAGGGCTCATAAACAAGTGTTTGCAAGATTGCTGAGATAATATATAAAGTGCACTTGAGTTCCTTCATGATTAAAAAAAACAAATGTAGGCTGAGAATGGGGACCATAGCTCTGATAGCTTAGCAGAGGGTGGTGGTGACAGCTCTTCTGTGTGGCTTGTGTGTGATTCAGGGGAGACTCCAGGGACCCATTTCACAGATGGGTGCCTTCAGGACACAGAGGGTCCAAGTGATGGGTCCAAGTCTATGCAAGAGAACCACGGTAGGACTGAACACCCATCCTTGGTCCATGGATGACCATCCCTGCCTCACCAGCTTTGCTGTTGAAAGGTTGGAATGAGGTAACGTCTCAGAATGTCCTTTGTAAACTATAAAATATTATATGTCTATGTGAGAGATTACTATGACTTATAAAGCTAAGTTATAGCAAATTTTAAATGAAAAACTCAAATAAGCCAAGCCGTAGTATTCATCTGAGTAATCATTTTTCCTAACGGGACAATAAGAGTCAAGAACATGTATTGAATTCTGCTGTGTGATCTAAGTGCCTCTATGATGTTAACCCATTTAATGCTCACAAAACCCCTGTGAGGTAGGTGCTACGATTATCCCCATCTTACAGGTGAGGAAATTGGGGTACAGAGAGGTTAAACAATTGGCACAGAATCGCACTATTTGTATGTTCTAAGTCTGTGGGCTCTTGTGGTCTGTGATGCATTCCTTTATCCCATAAAAAGGTACCCATGCCCAGAAAAAGGGGACTTGTTTGACCTGACCACTAATGGGCAGTTGGACAGTCTGGGCCAACCCAGAGATTTGCACCCCTGTTTTGCCAGCACAAGGCTGACTATCCCAGCTGGGGATCCTCTAGTGCTCCCGGTAGGGGTCCCTCCTGGAACAGAAAGGGTTAAGCTGACCCATGACCCAGAGGACCCTGAGATACTTTCCTTCTGTGCCACATATGTAGATGGGCCCTGAAGACGACCATCTCTCCTCATTGGAAATCATGAATTTTTATGAAGCCAGCCCAGAATTCCCAGAATTCAGTTGGGTGCACTTTGCAGACCCTAAAATGCTGTCACCATGGAAGGTTTCATTGCTTGCACCTGCTAAAACATTTGAGGCATTTGAGAGGCAGTGAAACACATTTGCTTTTCATTTTATCTGACTTTGGAAACCTTTGAAGTGTTTAATAGTGGAGCCCAGGAAAGATCCCCGCCTCTTAATCATTTACTCGTAAGGCACATTCTCGGCTGGTAGCCTGTCAAGCAGAAACTGACCTGAGCCCAGTTTTATTAAGTGTCACATGCCCAGTCACTGTTCATTAAAGGTGTTTTAAGGTTTGAATTATGTAATTTATGAGAAAAAGAAATAAAAATTCCATTGTTTTATTAATATGCAGCCTAGGATCTCTCACTCATAACAAACTTGAAGGAAAGTTGGGCAAAAGGACTTGGGGGCCGGGGGGAAGGTGGAGGTGGCCTTCCATTCCTTGGCCTTCTTCAGCCACTGGCCCTCCCACACCCACTCCATTCAAGCCCAGGCAGGAGCCAGGTGAGTGGGCAGAGGTCTAGGAAGGGAGCTATCCCTACCTGTCCTCCCATTGTCCTGCTGTAACTAAGTGACCACCATCCTCTTCTCGGCCCCGCTCTCCTGCCTCTTTTCCAGAAAGACCTACGGCAAACAAACAGCAGGAACAAGCATTCTTAAAATGACCCTGGTGACCATGTGAGTCACAATTAGAGAATGAATGCGCCTGCCTCTCAGGAGGGCAGGGAGAGGGTAGAGTGCCAGGCACTCAGCCACCTGCTCTAGGTAAATGATCTCATTGGATCCCCACCGTACCTGGAGGAAAGCAGTGATCACCCTCATTTTACAGAAGAAACTGGCACCAGGGCTGCCCTTGTCCTTTCTTCCTGGGCGCCGAGAGCATCCTTAGCCCAGGTCAGCCTCCTCAGGATCATGCTGTGGGCATGCCAGGAGGCATGGCTGGATCAGCCTGGGCAGTGTGTGCCTTATCTGGGCTTGAGTTCCGCTCAGAGGCCCAGCAGGCCCCCAGCAGGCCCCCAGCGGGGTGAGGAGCCTTCCTGAAGGACATTTTTCTCCCATAGATTCTCCAGGTGTTGTCAGAGCATGTACAAGTCCAAGCCTACCAGGCGCTGTGCATCAGGGTGGCTCCAGGCTGGGTGTCCCTCATCTGACCCAGCGGGAGCCCCACCCTCCTCCTGAGGCCCCCATTCTCCTCCCCAGCTTCTGAACAAAGGTGGGGGAGCCAGCCCTGCCTGCTCTGTGGTGGGGTGGCTTTGAAATCCTCCAGGAGCTGTTGGCTGAGATGGGTCTCCTTCCGATAAGCATACCAAAGCACCAACAGGGGAAACGTTGCTTTCCAAAATATGGATGGCCCAGTGTATTTGGACCGTGTTTAGGATTTGAAAGCTGGTGCAGCTGAAGGTATTTCTCACCCTCTGCATACCCCCGCTTTCCTGTACCCCACACAGAGAATCACGAATTTGATTTTGAACATTTTCTTAATCAAGTGACTCATGTGTTACAGGTGCAAAGTCACACCAGGCTTTTTCCCTTTGGCTCCGATTTGTGGGGTTTTATTTCTGAAAGGGGATCTCAGATGCTAAGCCTTTTCTGAGACACGGGGTAGAGTTTTGAGAACAGGGACCCTTTAAAGCTTGGGTGGGGGTGGGGCATGACAAGCGAAATTCTGAACTGTTTGGGAAGCTCCATGCACCCGGCCAACCCCATTTGTATGTAAGAGGCGAGGTGGTCGGCCACATTTTACAAATCGATGTCCACCATTAACCCACTTAATTTTGAATTACCAATTCAAGTGATATTTCAATAGTGCTGGCTGCTGGCAGGCCTGGACTGGAAGAGCCACTGCCTTTGATCTGCCAGCCCAGTTTTCCCAGGCAGTAAAACTACAGATGCCTGCAGGGCCACGGGCTGGAGGGTTCCGATGTCTCCCGTGTCTCAAGGGAGCCCTGAGGCGCTTGTCCCAGTGCTGAGAGAGCTTTGGATGGAGCCTCCAGGACTCATCACCACTCTAGGAACTCATTTACTCTGCATGATTTTCAGCATTGTGCGAGACAGTGGGAAACAGGTGTAAGTTACTTTGGCCAGTCGGAGAGGCAGGTGGACAGGCAATTTCAGCACATGGAGTTTGGTACGCGCTTGGATGGGGACGAACGAGCAGCTGTGGGAGCTCTGAGGCGGTGCATCAGGGAGGACTTCCCAGAGGAGGTGACACCTAAGCTGAGACCTGAAGCTGGAGTAGGATTTATCTGGCAGTGGGCAGAAGAAACAAAGGCAGGATCCAAAGAGCCTTCCAAACCTGGGAAGGAGTTTGGAATTTGATCCGAGGGGAATGGAAGCCGTTGATTGGTTTGAAGGCATGGATACCATGAGTAGATTCATATTCCAGAGGACCACATGTGGAGAAGGGGTGGAAAGCAGTGGAAGGGAGGGATGGAGACTTATTTGTTTATCATTCATTAGCATCCCTTTAGATCACTTATTATCCAAACAGACTGCTTTGCCCTGTGGTGCAGGGAGGCAGACAGAGAGAGGCCCTCTTATGATTTCACAGTGAGTTTTAGGGGTGAAGTTAGGAGCACTTCGTGTCTGTTCTGTGCTGGGCCTTTTGGTGGGCACCTTGGTTGCTTTGGTCACCCCTCCTAGCCACCTTCTGAGAAGGCTAATATCCACATTTTACTAAACAGCACGCTGAGACTCACAGGCCATGAAGACCAAAATCTCAACAGGGGAGTTAGGCACTCACTTATTTCTGACTCATTTCAAATGGTGTCCTTTCTGTGTGGCTGTGGGGACCTCACACAAAAGAAAGGGTTTGGGCAGGTGGAGAACATTTTAGACGGTGTGTAAAAATGTGTTGGTTAGCAAATTATCATCATTTCAGATGGATTCTGTCATTCATAAAAGCAGTGCCTACTTTCTAACTCAAGTACATGAGGTGTTTCCAAAATATCCCAGTTTGAAGGTTAACCTCCCACTACTGAGATTTTTATCCAAAGGTGGTGCTTATTCTTGGGGGAAAAGGAAACAAACATGAAAACCTGACCTGCCCCCCACTGAGAAGAGGACAGGTGCTGGCAGATTCAGTGCAGTAGGAATTAGCTCCAGGATGCCATCCAAATGCAGGGGGTGAGCACAGGGCCAAGCCAGGTGTCCATTCCCTAGGGCTGAGAGGTGACATGATGGATGAGACAGGGTGGCGTGGGCCATCCTTCCTTGGACTTTCCCAAATGACCCCCACAGTGCAATTCTTTCTGATTCAGCAACTCTCAAACTTAGTCCATAGGCATAGCCTTGGGAGCCGTAAGTCCCACACAAGTTTAAAAAATTCATGCCTTACTTCAATAATATAAACATAATTTTTTTTTTTTAAAGATTTTATTGGGGAATTGGGGGAGGGGAACAGAAAGTTGCTGTCTTTTTGTTCTTCAGTCTAGTTGCGGAGAACATTGCTTCACTGGCTCATGTTGGTATCGGCATTGCGCTCTTCCCAGATGAGGCAGATCGGTCGCTGGCCTCTGGATGGTCGCTCACCGCGTCTATTGGCAGCTCACACTGGCTGCTGGCCACTCACTGTAGCCTATGGCAGCCCACTGCAGCAGGGGCTGCAGCTCACACCGTTGCTGGGGCTTGCAGCCTAGCTCCAGGTGGAGCTGTTGTTCACCATCTTAGCTGTAGAGGGCAGTGTCACTGGCCCTCATATGTGGGATCTGAACCAGGGCTGCTGGTGTCCCAAGCCAGCTTGTAACCAATGTGCCACTCAGCCAACCCAACATAATTCTTTAACCAGATATCTAAACACGTCCTCTCTGACGCAATAGTAATTTGCTTTGTTGTAGAATAAGCCTTTAATTTCTCTGTGTCTCAAATTGGGGTCCAAGACAAAGTCTCCAGAATCCATGAATTGCTGTTTTCCTGTAAATGGAGTCCTGTGCACAGTTGGAGTTTGAGAAACCCAGCCCTCACATACAGTTATACTCCTAAACCCCAGAGATCAGAAACAGTGAGCAAATTGTAAGGAGAGTCCCCAGTAGTCCTGCTCCAGTTCCTTAGGCTGTGAGATGAAGGGAACGGAAGAAAATCCCTTTGCCCACTTAGTTCATTTTCCCAACTCTGAGCAAAGCCTGGCTTCAGAAAATATAAAACCCACCCAGGATGGTATGGCTGCCAAGCAGTGGGATGCAGCAGGGTCCCTGGAGACACAGCCCCACGTTCAACAGGAGTCATTTCCTGACTAACCCGATTGTCTGGGGGTGGCTTCTGGACTATTACCGAGTTTTTGGTTTGACTGCTTCAGTCTGGAACATCAGACATGTGCTTCCACTTTCACATACAGTTAAATATGTAGGACTTGCGGGGGCCCAGGGCACCCAGGATCTGCAGCCGCCTTGGCCACTGTGGGATGCTGGTTGGACCCAGATGCTGAGTTCACCACCAACAGTAACAGAAATAGAGTAACTGTCACTGCCAATGTTTACCAAAGTCTTGCTATATAGTGTTATCTCATTTTATCCTCCCCCAGGGAGGATGGGGGTGTTCTCCTCACCCACTTTTACAGATACCCAAGGCTTGAACAGGTCAAGTGACCCCCCCCCCAAGATCCCCTGTGCAACTGCTGTATCCACAGCCACTTCTCCTGACTTCAAACTATCACAGAAAGGGTTTGCTGAATACCTACTGTGCGCCGATCCTTTTCTGGATGCATTTGGGGATAACATGTGCTGACCTTTAGAATCATGATGTCCAAACAGCAGCCACTAGTCCCATGTGGCTACTGAGCACTTGAAATGTGGCTTGTCCTAACTGAGATGGGCTGTGAGTGTAAGATACACTGATATCAAAGACCTAGTGAAAAACAGAGAACGCAAAACATTTCATTCATATTTGTAGATTGTGTTGGAATGATACTATTTTGGGTTAAATGACACATATTATTAAAATGAAGCTCATCTATTTCTTTTTACTTTCTGTACATGTAGGACCAGGAAATTCCAAATGGCATCCGTGGCCCTTGTTCTGTTTCTGTGGACGGCGCTGTCCTAGGCTTTGACACATGCACGCACGCACACACATGCATGCACACACGCACACACGCACATGCACACACACGCTTACGCACGCACATGCAAACACACACACGCACGCACTCACGCACCAGTTTGGTCCTGGATCTTGGGCTGGCTCAGTCCCAATCTCCAGGCTTCTCTCCCCGTGGTGTGATGCATCCTGGGGGAAAGGATGGGTGTGTCTTTCTGCCCCTGGTAGCAACAAGCAGAGGGCTGTGCACACGGAAGAAACTCTAGGAGCCCAGTCAGTTGGTTCTAGTTATTGGTGGAGGTTATGGTCTGTAAAGTGGCCTCAGACAATGTATTAGCAATATGAACCATTGGTCCCAAAGGAAATACAGGGTTAGGTCTCTGCAGGCCACTTCTTAGGACATTTTGCCAGCTGATCAATGCATAATGTTGTTTAGTGTGTGTTTCTGTTTAAAGACACTTTATTTAATATACATATTGTTGCTTCACAAACGTTGCACTCACATCCTACAGTACTATAACTCATGCCTGAATGAAGCTTAGCTAACACTCCATAAGGCACATCACAGCCTTATGTAGGGTCATTTTAAACAGTGAAATCACCAACAGAAAGCACAAAAATGTGCAAACATGGCACTAAATATACCATAAAAAAGGACACTTAGGAACATGGGTGTTGAGTGCTTCTAATTACTGGCTGCTTGACACACCTGTGAATGACCACAAACGCACTGCGCACACCGATTTGGGGGTTTCGAATAAATTGTAGTGAGTAGGTGAGTTCGTAAATACAGAATCCTCAAATAAGGAGAACCGATTGTACTTGCTAACTGAGGTCAGTCCTGCTTCCCATTTCCCACTGGCCGCTGGTCCTTTACTCTCAAAACTTGCCCCCAGAGTCCTGGTGTTTCCACCTAACATCACCACCCTCCCCACTCTGGAGTAGCAGACCACAGGTGATGAAGCCCCTGGCCTGGGCGGAGAGGACGAGTAACTGGGGTCAGCCCTGGACTCACAGTTTGTAACTCATTGGACCCTGGCAAGACGTTTTGCCTCTTCAAGCCTTAGCTATCCAATCTGTAAAATGGGAGTCATAACTCCCCGTCTCCCTGCCTCGTGAATGCTGCTGTGAATCCTCACGAGAGCACGTGTGCAGAAGTGCTCTGGAAGCAGCAAATAGCACATGGACATTCAGTTTTCTCATGCCTCCCAGTCCATTGGGAGCTGGGGGAGGCACAGCCTGTCAGTGCTCAGGTGTTCAGAACACAAGCGCTGGACCAAGCCTCCCTGGGGTCAGATCCTGGCTCTGGTGCCAACTGTCTACATGAGCTTGGGCATCATATGCTCCCTGTGAGAGGGGGATACTAGGGACAGTATTCAACCTTTAGGGATGCTGTCAGTGAGACAATTCAGGTAGAGCTCTTGGAACAGGACCCAGACACAGAGAACACCCACAGAGCGGTGCCTATTCTTACTATAATGAGCGGCTGTGCCCCACAGCTGGGCTAAGGGGTAGGGGAAGTCAGTGAACCTCAGCTTCTTCATCTGTAAAGCTGGGTAATAACACCTCCTTCAGATAGTGGGGTGAGAAAGAAATAATCCAACACATCAAAGCTAGGCACATAAGAAATATTTTGGTGCTCCCCTCTTTCCTCCCCTCTTTAGTCGAATCCTTCTGGACCCCTATTTCCCCACTTTTTAAAGGGAGCTAGAAGCATCTGCTCAGCTAGGTAGCTGTGTGATGGGACCTGGGAATAGCAGTTGGGGTCCCAACAAGTCCATCTGTCCTTCCTCCTGTCTCCCTCCAAGTGACTCCAACAAACTACTGGGCAGAAGCAAACAAAACCTAGCCAGTCGACCCGTGGAGAACACGAATTTGAGGAAGGCCAGCCTTCCGGATTCCTAGGAGGAAGGCTGGCCTAGGGGAGGGGTTGGGGGGCTGGCTAGAGTGGGTCACCTTCTGGACTGAGGAATTTGATTCTCTGGAGAGCGTCAGATGAAAACATCTGAGCTGACCTGGGGCAGCCCTGCTGGGTTTGGAGAGCTGGCGGGGGTGGCGTGAGAGGGTCATTTGTCTTTAGTCTCAGGAGATGATGAACTCGGGGCTCCTGAGCAATAGGACAGGGAGGGATGTCCCATGCTCCTTCTGCTTTCTCTCACACAGCTTCTAAGGAAATTCCACTGCATTGTATTTACAAGGCATCCCCAACTGTCAGCTTCCTTGAACACAATGTATTTAATAAAAAGCCATTAAGCCTTGTAAAGCTGTCAGAAATCTAAATGGCACTTGTAATAAAATCTTGTTGGTGACCTGTTCCGGTTAATCAGATCCAGTGACATCATCACCCTCGGATCTGTCTGATACCCAGGGCGCTAGGTCTATTTAGACAGCTTTATGATCCACATGGATTTGAGTTATTAAAATTGTACAGTTTTGCAAGGAATTTGGGATTTAATAAAGGAGCGGAGAAACTACAAAAGGAGCAGTAACCTTGCAAAATGCCAATCCTCCCGCGTGCCGTGGGCGCGGGCTCTGGCTAGGCACGGGCAGCTGATGCCAGGCACTCACACGGATGATTTTATGTATCTCTATATAATGTGTGTATCAGGCATCAGCAGGGCTAGCAAATATATTACATTGTACCCAATGACTTCAAGGTGGTGACTTGTGCTTAAATGTAAAGATTTATGGATTTATTCAGATTACAAGAAGATATTACCACCAATTACATATTGGCTCTAACAAGCCTCTTTTGAGCAAATGTAACCGTTAGATTGTAAGTATTGTTGGCCCCACTTACCACCTGGGTAGTTTCTGGGGCTCTAGTCCACATAAGGCATAACTTTACTTATCTTGAACTACAAAAGCCAGGCCTCATGTAACAATCAGGATGAGACAGACAGACAGACATGGACAAGGGATATCCATGTGCTCAATAATCTATAAATTTAGACTAATGGGGCAGATATCAAAAAAATGTGTTGGGCGCTGGTCAATAAATCACACCCGGCCTCCTGGCATAAACTGGCACAGCGTTCCCGATATTTCAGTCAAATTATTCCATTTGTTCTGAAGATATTTTAATCCCACATGACCTCAAACTTCCCGTGAACCAGGGCCTGGACCCAAGGCCGCCCACGGCCTTTGCAATAAATCCGTTGTCTCCCTTCTCGGCCCTCAACCCGGGCCCATAGATCACCTCTCCCTGCATCTTGCTTCAATTACTCAATTAACTGCAGTAAAGTTCTTGTAGGTTTTGCAGATGTTGCTTTATTATCAAGGCCTCAGACAAACAGGAGAGTTCAGGAGCCGAGGTTATAGGAAGGTTGATGGGGGAAGGGCCGGGATGGGGTAGAGAGGATATTCCCAGCAGCCGTTGGGGCTGAAGCCCCAGACCAGAGACGGGCATTGATTCCCCCCCACGCTCCCCTGTGCTGTTAAATGCCCTTCGCTGCTTGGGGAATTTGTGATGTTATCTCGCTGAGAAACTGCTTGAGAGAAGTAGGTGTTCCACCTTCCGATGAGATAATGCTGTGATTAACAGATGCTTAATTGGGCCATTTATCAAGAGCAGAACCTGCCTCCAAGTCAGTGGGCTAAGTAAATTATTGCCCACCCTGCAGGTGTTGGGCTGGCAGCTCTATTACTCTTCTCGAAATGGACTTCAGAAGATTTTATATGGAAAGATGATTTATTTCCCAAAGGAATTCTATTGTGCTCTTATTTATCCAGAATGTAGCAGGGTCCTGTCTACCCTTTCTCCCTTCATGCACACAAGAGCATTGCTGAAAATTAGAATCACAGAGATGGTCAGAGCCTGAAGGTCCGACGGCCTGGCCATTTTACAGAAAGCAGCACTGAGGCTTTGGCAGCCTGTGTCAAATTATGCAGCCAGTTGGCAAATTGGCTAAGGTGTTTCTCTCTTTGTGTAAAAAAAGTGTAGTTTCTCTAGCTGATGTAATAGAATCCCTAAAAAGCAAGACTTTAATTCTGAACAAGGCATTTTTATAGTTTAAAAGTAGGGTTTTTCAGCCTTGGTATTCCTGACATGTTGGAGTGGATTGTTTTGGGTGGGGTCTGCACTGGACACTGTAGGATGTTTGGCAGCACCCTGGCCTGTACCCACTAGATGCCAGTCGCACCCTCCCCACCAGCTAAGACAACCAAAAATGTCTCCAGACATTGCAGATGTCCCTTGGGAGTCAAAATGGTCCCTCCTCCTCATCCTCATGATGAGATTAATAATATGAATAAGAGCAGCTAACATTTATTGAGTGCTAGAAATGGCTAACTACTTCATATACGTTCTCTCATTTAATCCTCGTAATAACTTGGTTATGTAGGTGGATATTGTTATTACTTCATTTTACAGGTGAGAAAGTCTAAGCTCAGGGAGGTTAAGGTTTGCCCAAGTTCATGCGGCTGGTAAGTGCCAGATGTGGGGTGTAAACCCTCGGGCTGCTAGCCACACCCTTAAATAAAGGATGAGGCTGCTGAATTTGGACTTGGTATGAAGTGATAAAACTGTACAGTTTCGTGTCCTATTGTGCCTAGTAATGAACTTGTTTTTAAGAATCCCTTGGGACAGTGTCTCCCTGTTCCTACATGAAAAGGAAAAACAAAAGCACCCTGTGGCTTGTCAGTCGGTTGCGCTGGTTTCTCTGGTGGATTATGGAGGAGTATCTTTTCTGGCACCCACAGGAAGCACCAGGCTGGCCCACCTCGTGGGTGGAAGCACTCAGGGCAATAAGCACGCAACAGAATTAGGAGCAATCCAGCAACCGTATTTCACTGAGCAAACCTCTCTCCCAAAGATGCTTAGCCGGGTCCTCTTCACAGGCTGAAGCAGATCGCTTCCCCAGACCTGGGAGATGTCGGGTACCTGGGCTAGGAAATTCCCAGGTGAGAAATGACCGAGGCCGTGGCTCTAAAGATAGAGTGGGTTTCATGCCAGGAAATAAATGCAGTATAAAGCAGTGATGCGAGGCAAGACAGCACCGCATGGGGGATGAGTGATGTTAGGTCCGCACATGCTTCCAGGCGGCTCCAGGCAAGGGGTTGGGGGAAAACAGAAGAATGCCTTTGCATGAGTGTCAGCAAAGCCCACTTCCTCATCCCTGGATAGTTTAATATCAGGATTGTCCACCTGTAGCAACTTCTCCAGGCCGTAAATTCTTGGGTTAATTTGATTTTACCGCTTCTATTTCCCTGTCATCCTGATTTCTTCATCTATTTATTTTATTCTGTTGTGAACTGTGTGTGTATGTATGTATGTGTTTGTATACATGTATGTATATGCCATATATGTATGTATATGATATATGTATAGATGTATGTATGTATATGGTAGATATATATGTGTGTATATATGATATATATATACCCCCAAAAACTGTCTCTATATGAGTTATATAATATATGCATGTAGGGCTGGCCGAGTGGCACGGTGGTTAAGCATTGGCTTGGGAAGCCAGAGGCCCCGATTCAGGTCCCACATATGAGGGCCAGTGACACTGCTCTCAAAAAACAAAAAAAAAAAATATATATATATATATATATATATACACACACACACACACACACACACACACACACACACACACACACATACCCCTAAACACTGTCTCTATGTAAGAGTGAGTTATGCCAAGTCCTTCTTAAAGAGTCAGGTATAAATAAGAAAACCGTGGCAATATAACCGCTTGAATGGCTAGCTAAGAAGTTTGAGAGGATTGGTAATCATTGTAGAATTCCCTCTTTTAAAAAAAAATTTAAACACTTTACCAGCCTTCACAACAGCATTTCCAAAGGCCCCTGTTTGAACACTGCTGTCGGAGCAAACATGAGCCCCACAGGCGACCCCGGGGCCAGAGGCGTAGCCCCGGACAGCACGCTCGCTGAACCATTTACTTACTTATTCCACCTGCTGTATGTCTCACCCCAACAAGACTCCTTGTTTGTCAGGCAAGGCTGTATGTAAAAATGCTGCCAACAGTGAAGCGCTTTTCAAAACTCAGGCTCTGTTGTCTGTTCTCATCTAATCATTTACTGTAATTTTTCTATCCAAGCTAATAAGCTAAGAAGCTGTGCAGGGAACATGCATTCTCAGATGAATTACAGTGGGCCCCAGACTCAAAGAAAGCAATGGGAAGCAGTGGGTACAAATCCTAGCTTCAGAGAGAGAGAAATAGAGAGAGGGAGAGAGGAGACATTTTATTTTAGACCATGTTTTCTGCCCTGGGGTATACATTTTCTTTATTACATGGAGAGGGATGCTGGTATATGTGCCATGGTCATACGTGGAGAGAACCCCTAACTTCCCACGTAACTATCCCAAGAACCTCCTAAGGCATTTAGCCCACAAGAAAGATGAAGGAAGATGAAACTAAGAGAGATTAAGGGCTTGTTCAAGGTCATTTGGTCAGCAAGTGATCAAGTTGGGATTTGAACTTTGATCTGTCTGACCTCAAACTTAGCAGTCCTCCATATGTTTCCACTAATATGAAGCCATCCCAGAACCTTCTGTGCGCCAGGCCCTGTCCCTGGCGCCATGGATGTGGAGACAAAGGCATTCTGAGGGGGTTGTATGGGAGACCGTGGCTTCTTCCCCTGCACTAGTGACTCTGATGGAGATTCCCCTGGTAGCAGACTATCTGGCGGGCAGGGGCTTGCTCTGCCCTTTTCTTTCATTGGATCTGTTTCATGCATTTCTCTCTGCTACTCAGGCCCCTCCCTGGTCTCTGGTCTGGCAGCCGCTCACTGCTCCTCGCCGCCCTTGGTTCAGCTGATGTCACGGAGCAGCCTTCATAAACGCCCATTGATGCGCTGTGGATTGATCCTGGCCTCAGTTGTGATGGGTGTAGAGGGACCTGCTAAGTTGGCCCTGACAAGTGTGTGTCCCTTCTATCTCCAGGCCCAGCCTGAAGTCACTAGCTCATAACACACCTCCCCACCCACAGGGAGAGGAGAGAAAGGCAATCATTTCAGATCCTGAGATGTGAAAACTGCCTGTTTCCCGGCCCCCTCGTCTCCACTCCCCCCTGCCGCTGCCCTTTTCTCTGGCCTCCCCTGAGGTGACAGCAGCTTTAGCTTGAGGGAGGACCACTCTGGTGGCTCAGCTACCTGGGGGTGGAGGCATAGGTGATGGTGACTCTTCCCAAAGAAGGTGAATGTCAAAAATGGTGTGCTTTGGGAAGACTGAGGGCATTTTATTTTAAAAGAACATTTGCTGGCTTGGGCTGTTGTTAAAATCCCGCTTAAACATAAACCTGAGTTTATTGTGAGTAAAGGTATAGTGGGAACTGAGGCTCATGTGATCTGAGCAGACAGCAAGCAGACCGATTCCTTCCTTGCAGTTTATATGTCACACGACCTGGGCATTAGAGTAGGATTGATGACTGGACCCCAAACGATGCTGGGTAATTGTGCTTAGTCTTTCATTTACCAGATCTTTATTGAGCACCTACTGTGTCCCAAGTGCTGGGAGACCTGTGGTGGTGCTGCGTGCGTCTCTGCCTTCGTGAAATGTACATTAGTGGGTATCAGAAATGAATATTAATCAGATACCCTCACAAATAAGTATTGGAGGAATAATTGGGATACGGACCATGAAGGAAGAGTAGAGGATGCAATGAGAGCTGAAGAGGGCACCCTGTTTGGATTGGCAGTCATGTGGATTTCTGGGGAAGGGAGATGAGATCTGAAGGACTCAAGCTGGGAACAAGAGGTTAAAAGAAAGGAAAAAGAACAGCATGTGCGAAGGAACAGGAACAAGAGAGAGTTTGCTTCATTTGAGGGGGCTGCAGTGAGGGCAGGGCTCCCTAGGGTGAAGCAGACAGAACATTCTAGAACTTGCAAAGATGGCAAAGGCTAGCTTTATGCAGAACTGTGAGATGGCTTCTCTTCAATGTTCCCTCTATGGCAATCCCTCCACCCTAGACGCCTGTGCTCACCTCCACCCCCTCTCCACCAATCCTGCTCTCAAGGAATAATCTCAGGCCATTGCCTTAGATGAAAAAAAAAAAGAAAGAAAAAGGAAAAAAGCAAAGGCCCCTATTGCATAGAGATGAGCAGGATGTGGCCTCTGCTCCAAGATGCCCACAGCCTCCTTCAACTGTCTCCACAGAACCATCTGCAAAGTCCTACATATAAGGACCTGAGAAGAGATGATGGGAATTCACAGAAGCCCACATGGGCCCCAGGGGAGGTAGACGGGGGGGTTTATTGTAGGAGGTGGATTTCTGAAGATTAACCTGGCAATAGGTTAAGAGGACCACCTGGAAGGGAAGTCCTCTGACCCTTCTCCAAAGAGCACTGTCTTTCAACGCTGATGGCTGAGGGACAAAAGGAATTTTAGGAGCAGGGAGGAGATTCCTGGAAGGATAGGGCCTCCTTGTGCAGAAGAGCCCACACTCCTCATGAAAAGAGAAGGCTCTTCCTGTAGTTCGGTATTTTCCCCCCGGCTGGGAGACCTGCCCCTGTGCTTTGAGGAAAGCTGTCATGGTGGACAAAACGCCCCTAAAAACCCGAAAGAGGGTGGGACTCAGATCCCACGAAATGGCCCATTGCTTGGCTTGAGTCTCCTTCCTTGGTTTTTAGGGCAGACAGACATGCAGGCCACTCTACCTGTGCCGCAGTTATCCTACTATGAGCCCAGCAATTCCCATCTCACCCTGTGGGACCAAATATGTGAACATCCTCGTGACACCACCAGCCAGCGTGCATTGAGAAGCAGCTGGAAACAGGCACAGAGCTCCATTTACTGTGGACAGTCCTATACATGGCTCAGAGTCCTTCCTTTCCAGATGAGGTCAGTGATGTTAAAAGGTCAGTCCTTTGCCCAAGGTCACGCAGCTTGTAAGATGACAGACCACAGAGCCCACCCTCGTAGGCTTTGTGCTATTGGAGGCTGTACCTCCCAGTGTTTTCCAAGTGCCATGAGCAGTTGCTAAGGCAGAATGTGTCCAGCCAGCTGGGGGGCTCTGAGCAGGGTTCCTTGAGGTCCCGGAGCCCCATTTTACAAATGGGAAGGATGTCACTCAAAAGCAGGGGCGCAGAGCAGGTAAGTGAATTAGTCCAGCCGCAGAGGAAGTGGGTGGCGGCCGGAATAGTCAGTCAGTGGCCGGCGCAGGCCACGTTTCCACTCTGGCTGCCTCAGCCGCGCTCCTAGAGCCCAGCTGATAATTGCTCATTATGTACTTAATCTGGGCACAGCCGGCCTGGCAGCGGACTTACATCACATCAAAGCGAGCTCTTCAAAGGAGCAGAAAGCTGGCCTCTGGGGTAATTAGCACAGGCCTATTCTCTTCCGAGCGGGACAGTTGGAGGGGCTTCAGGCCAGGTCCAAACAGCACCAAGCAAAGCTCCGAGTCATCACTGTGCTGAATTTGGACAGGCAAGGCCGGTGACTCACGTCGCTCACTTCTGTGTGCTTGCTTGCTTGCTTGCTTGCTTGAGTGCGTGTGTGTGTGTGTGCGCGCGTGTATGTGAGAGTGTGTGTGTGAGTGTGTTGTCTGAGTGTTTGTGTGTGTGAGTGTATGTGTGTGTATGTGTGAGAGTGCGTGTATGTGTGTATGAGTGTGTGTATGAGAGTGTGTGTGTGTGTGTGTGTGCGTGTGTATGTGAGAGTGTGTGTGTGAGAGTGTGTTGTCTGAGTGTTTGTGTGTGTGAGTGTATGTGTGTGTATGTGTGAGAGTGCGTGTATGTGTGTATGAGTGTGTGTATGAGAGTGTGCGTGTGTGTGTGTGTGTGTGTGCGCGTGTATGTGAGAGTGTGTGTGTGAGAGTGTGTTGTCTGAGTGTTTGTGTGTGTGAGTGTATGTGTGTGTATGTGTGAGAGTGCGTGTATGTGTGTATGAGTGTGTGTATGAGAGTGTGTGTGTGTGTGTGTGTGTTTTACAAACTGCTAAGACATTTTTCTGCCTCTGGTTTTCAAGCGTAATGGCTGAGGGACAAAAGGAATTTTAGGAGCAGGGATGAGATTCTTGGAAGGACAGGGCCTCCCTATGGTCCTGGCGGCCTGGTCGGTCAACTGATTGTCCTCTGCTTTCCTGGAACCCCGTGTACCCTCTGTCCAGACTGCCATGTTCTTCTTCTGGTAGAAGCTGGAAGGAAGCACACACACACACACACACACGCACACGCACTCGTCACCACCATGACCCAAGAATAAAAGCTGACAAGCGACACAGTCTTGGTGTGGCATAAAGGTGCTCAGAGCAACAGCATCATGACTCAGTTTCCCCAGGTGCACCTGCAGAGTGGCCCCAGGTGGCAGCCCTGGCTTGGGAGGTGTCGGTTCACCTATCAAAGTGGAACCTGGTCAGGGGGCAACAGACCTGGCACAAAGCCTCTGAGAAAACTCAAAGACCGAGTTCGGTTGCTTAGTGAAACCCGCCCCCTCCCTCGTCTGGCTGGAGGGACCGGCAAGGTGATGTTATGTCTCTAATCCCATTTGCAGTCGTCTTTCACACAGCCAGGTGTCCCACCAGCATGGCGCGGACGTGCAGAAAGTGCTAAGAGATGTTATAATGGGGTCTGGTACCTCTTTGTGATGGCCTGTGGGCATGCAGGCTAACAGGCCTGAGTGAGTTTGATGTATGAGGGAGAAGTGGCGCTGGACTGGCCAGCCGTGGGCAGGAAACCCTTTGCGCATCTGGCAGGGCGAGTGCTGATTCAAGGACCGGTTGGCAGAGGTGAAAGCAGGCGGCTTTTCATTCCCGCTTTAATAAATGATAAAGTTCCACTTAGCTTGAGAGTTTGGAAAAGAATTAAACTGACCTCGTAACCATATTTAAATAATGGGTATCTTAAGTACTGAGTGGCAGAACTTCTCCAGGCCAAATGAAGAAGGTGTGCTCAGATGTTGGACAAAATCCATCAGACAGGAGTGGAGAGCGATCACAGTAAACACGGCATTATTTTTAGTAGAAATAAAACCAACTAGAGTTGACTCTTGAACAATGTGGATTTGAACTGTATTTGAACTGCGTGGGTCCTCTTATATGCAGTTTTGGTCAGTTGGCCCATAGTGTGCAAATCCACGCTGTTCAAGGGTCACCTCGTTGTGGGGAAGCTCTGTACATGGAGGGCCGACTTAAGTTATATGTGAATTTTTGACTGTGTGGGCAGTTGGCCCTTCTTATCCCCACATTGTTCAAGGGTCAACTGTATTTTATGTTTTCTGATAATGCGGAGTTTGGCCTAACATTGCTTTCATTCATAATTTCTGAGCATGAAACTTCCTTGTATGAGTTATTTTGCCAAAGGTGGGAAATAAATGATTTAGCAGACATTTTAAGAATTGGTAGAGAGTGGGCATTACTACTCCCCCAAAAGGGGCCCATGTGGGCCCAGGAATAGACCCAAAGACTATTGCTTCTAACGTGATTTAATTCAGGGCCAACTCTAATTCCCTTTGAGGAATCTCGGCCCCTGGTTTCAGGCTCTCTGTCCTCACATGCTCCGTCCACCTTATATGATTCACAAGCCCCATGCTGAAAACATGGGCCTTTAAAATGACTTCACAAAGTGCCCACAGCCTGCTAATCCTCAGGTGTAAATGTGTCACCCACCTACTCAGTGTCTCCTCGGTCTGTGAGTCAGCTCTGGTGGAAATCTCACAGGGCACTTCCGGGGGTGGTACAGCCTTGTGGAAAGCGGACATGTAAGACTGGGGCTTGAGCCTGTTCCTGACCAGCTGGCTGACCTCGCGCAGGTAGGTTAGCCTCAGTTTCCTTTTCTCTAGAATAAGTGTGGGGTGGAATATGTGACTGAGTCTGCGTGAAGCCATCAGGATGGAGGATATGCCTCCTTTTGTGCTCCCATGACCTTTGCCTCCTCTACTTATAGACACTGAGCTGTTTGTCTACAAACCATCCCCTCTCTGGAGCTCTGCTTCCTAGAGGACCAGAGCTGAGCGTCATTCTTCTCTGTGCCTTGGTGCAAAGTGTCTGGCACACAGCAGGTGCTCCATAAATGCTTAGCAAATAAGCCAGCACCTACTTGGCCTACTTGGAAGACTAGAGACCTACACAGATTAATGGGGACAACCAGGACTGACAAATAATTAATGGACCCTTGCAAAATAAACAGGTGGGGCTGCTTGTTCAAAAATTATTAAGAGTTTTAAGCCAGAAATGGCAGGGCCCTGTGATAAGTCGGGGCTCTTCTGAGTGCTGGGCCCTGTGCACCTGCTTGGCTCATAGCTTGGCTCAGAAAGCCGCCCTGGGCACTGTGAGCTTGGTCATTAACAGTGCTGTATCAGCCTGCTTGGGCCACGGTAGCAAAGTCCTACTCCTGTGCATCTTAAACAACAAAAGCTTATTTTCTCACAGCCCTGGAGGCTGGATGTCCAAGATCAAGGAATAGCAGACCTGGTTTCTTCTGAGGCCTCTCCTTGGCTTGCAGATGGCTGTCTTCTCCCTGTGTCTTCATATCCTCATCCCCGTGTCTCTGGGTCCTAATCTCCTTACGAGGACACCAGTCATAGTGGATTAGAGCCCACCCTAGTGACATCATTTTAACTTGATTACCTTTTTAAAGATCCTGTCTCCAAGATGGGCCATTTTCTGAGGTACTGGGAGTTAGAACCTCAATAAGTGGATTTTGGGGGAGATACAATTCAGCCCATAAAAAGTGTCATCAAATATAGATCCTGTTATGGTCATTGTTCTGAATTTGGCTTCAACCACATGACATTACAACCCTACCCTGTAGAGATTTGTGTAACACCTAGCTTTTGCTGATTAAAGAAGGGTAAAGAAGTATAGTTCACCATTCATCCTGCCATCCAGGGGTTAATGTTTTGATGTACACCCTTTCCGTACTTTTTCAGTGTGTGCACATCTTGATGGTACCAAGTGAGATTGTACCATTTGGTATTTTACTTTTTTTTTTTTTTTTTTTTAGCTAATCACATATCCCTCTCCCACCCCACTGAATATTTTGAATCAGCTTTTGGAATTTTCACGGCGGTGTATCATTTTCTCAATATATTCGCAGTTCTTAGATGCTGAAGCCACTTCTCAAGATAGGCCGGTAACTCTTCAGTCTGGATGGGGGCACAGATGAGGCCACCTCTGAAGCCACCCTGGGAGGCTCAGACCACAGGGCAATGACTCCTCCCAATCCTTGCCAGCCAAGGCATTTCCTGACACTTGATTGGGTTGGCAACGTGGAGCAGAAGGGAAAGTGTGAAGAATAGGACCGTGGCTTCAAGGAGAAGTCTCCATCTGTCCTCAGTGGTTTCAGAGCTAATTACTGCGGATGCGATGGCTCAGCATTCATTCCTTAATATAGTTCTCTCAAGAAATAGCCATTTAGTTCACCAATTATTTTATCTCTTTTAGGGATACTTTCTTAATTGCAGAAGAAGCTAAAAATACAATTGGCGTACTTGTTTAGAAAGTTAGGCTGGGAGAAAAATTGCAATTAAACTGTCAAAAATGTAATTGTTTCTCATATTTAATTTAAAGTGGCTCATTCTCATTTACTTTTCATGGTTTTGGCGTTAAAAGCAAAGAAAGTTACCAGGACAACTGGTACTTACGGCATGAAGATGTGAGGCTGAGTGTGGGCGGCAGCTTGGGAGCTGCTATTCTCAAATTCCTTTGTTTTAGTAACACAATCTGATGCTCAATTTCTGAGATACATGAAGCACAGAATTAGCCAGTATGGGGTACAATGGGCCATTTTGGTGAAAGAAATGCACTCCAAACTGATAGTAACCCCAAATTCCCCCACCCCCAAAATAAAGATCAAGTATGTGTGTGTTTGGATGTGTGTGTGCAGCCTCCACGGTTTTCTGTGGTGGTTGCTGCGTGGCTCCTGGCTTCTTCATAAGTATAATTTAAGGGTCCTTAAACAGAATGGGCACTCTTGTCAGTTTTCTCAAAGTGAAGAGTGACCCGCCCATAGTGGGTGGTTATGTAAATGCCATTTATTCTGGAAATGTGTATTAAGCACTAATTTGGAGCACTGGGTGAGGCTCCTGGGAGCTGGAGATGGACAGCGCTTGGTTTCTTTCCTCGAGTAGCTCAGGGCCAAGTCAGGGAGACAGATGGATAATTTTGATTGAATGTCATCAGCACCGAGAGAGAGGTAGAAAAGAATAGCAGTGAAACCACTAACGAGGGACAAACACCCGATGGCTGCACACATCTGCTAGGATGGGGCAGGAAAGCATAATTCAATTCGGCACATATTGAGTTGCCTACTGTGCATGAGGCACAATCCCGGTTGAGGCTCAGCACAGAGCTGCTGCCCTAGAAAGGTTTGGCCAGTGAAAGAGACGAAATGAAAATAGGAAAAGTGAGCACAGAGTTATAGGCCTTCCAGAAAGGTTTGGCAAATGAATGAAATGAAATGTGAAAAAGATGAGTACTAAACACTGCAAGGAACATTAAGATGATTAAGAGGTGGTCATGGTTCCTGTCCTTGGAGGAGGTAGGGAGAGGGAGCCAGTGTGGGGAGAGGCTGTATTCCCTTATCAAGCCATTTCTTTTTCATAGCATTTTCCTTTTTATTTAAAAAAAGAATGCACCCTTAGAAGGACACAATATCACTTATGTGGTATTCCTGCCCAAAATTCATAACCTGAATCTGATCATAAAGAAACATCAGACAAACCCAAATGAGGGACACCCTGCAAAAAATAGCTGTCATATAATCTTCAAAAATGTCAAGGTCAAAAAATGGCTGAAGAAAGAACCCTTTCAGATTAAAAGGAGCTACAAATGAATTTCCTGATTTGGATAAGTATTCATTCACTTATTTAGGGGTAAGGAGGTACAATGGCTGAGGGAGAGAGAGAAAGAAAGGGGGGGGGAGAGAGAGAGAGACAGACAGAGAGACAGAGAGAGAGAGAGAGAGAGAGAGAGATTGAGAGAGAGAGAGAGAGAGAGAGAGAGAGAGAGAGAGAGAGAGAGAGATTGAGAGAGAGAGAGAGAGAGAGAGAGAGATTGAGAGAGAGAGAGAGAGAGAGAGAGAGAAAGAGAAAGGAAGGAAGGGAAGGATGAGCAAATGGGGTCAAATGTAATCATTTGGTGAATCTGTGTACAGGCTTTCTGGAAGTTTCCTGTACTGTTCTTGCAACTTTTCTGTAAGTTTGAAATGACATCAAATAAAAAGGTTGTTTTTTTTAAAAAAAAACAACCCTAATTTTAGAAAATTTTGTAAAATTCAGAAAGCACATCGCAGCCAAAATAAAATAACTGAGTCTTATCCTTTAGAAACAATCACACTTAACAATGTGTCATTTCCTCTGTGCATTTTTACAGTATTTAGAATGTACTGGACAACCTTTTATCTGTTCCCTGCATGACATACTTTGAGCACTTCTTGTGGTTGTAGACACACATCGTCAAGGTCTGACTGGCTTACTGATGTGTTTGGTTTGGCAATAGGGATTATAATCCGGAAACGTGGTCATTTGACAAGGGTTCTGGCGGCCACTGACTGCTTTCACCATACCAGCCAGGAGCTGCTCATGTCCTAACAGCCTCAGGCTCCTGATGCAGTTCCCATAGCATCCTCTGGCTACACTTGAGCCACTGGTTGTCTTTGGTCTTTGGTCTTTGAAAATCAGTTGGAATGGGAAATGTTTATAAGTCTCTGGTACTTCTACTTTGTCTCTCCCTGAACCATTGTTTTTTGTTTTGTTTTGTTTTGTTTCCTTTTTTTGAGGGCAGTGTCACTGGCCCTCATATGTGGGACCCGAACCGGGGATGCTGGCTTCCCAAGCCAGCGTTTAACCACAGCACCACTCGGCCAGCCCTCCCTGAACCATTATTAAAGCAGGTTTCTCAACAGCAGCTGTGCTGTTGATGTTTGGAGCCAGATCATTCTTTGTGGGGCTGGGGGCTGTCCTGTGCATTGCAGGAGGCTTAGCAGCAACCCCAGTATCTTACTTATTCCGATTTTGCATTTTGCCTAAGACCTCATCCTTGGGCCCAGGCTCAATGCACAATAGAAACTCTGCCCCCAAACCTGCCGAATTATCCCCCCTGCTCCATCACCTCCAAAAATGATTGTCGGGCCCAGAGGAGAAGGTGCAAACGGTGAGACACGGCCCCTCATCTGTGACATGGTGAAGAGGATGGAATGAAATAATCCGTGTGGCACACCCAGCACAGCTGACCGGCTGTGCCAGAGAAACATTCTTCATGTGAGCATTACGGTTTTGGGATGTGACCCATCCATGCCTCACCTCCACCAAGAGAAACAAGTGTGGATATGGCTGAGCTTGCCTGCCACCAGCCAAAATGCCAGACTCTGATGGAAACAGAAGGTGGAGATTGTGGAAGAAAGTACCACCCCAGCAGGTGCAATCAGAATTTGATCCCGGACTGAAGAGCTGTGATTTTTCCAACGTTGCTTCCGAAAGTTTCCTGCTATGGAACTCTGGGCTTAGAACAGCACTTCAGGCAGCCCTCAGAATAAAATCTGGCAGGGGTCTTCTTTGATGCCCATTCAGAAAAGGCAGCATTGCATCATTAAAATGTCTTGTTTTCTCTTGAAGTTGACAGGTATAGCTGCATTTGCGTTAAAATACATATTGCCAGTAGTCACCAAGGCAGGTGAATAGCAGCCTGCCCGCTGGCTGTGGCTTCTTTCTTTAATAATAGAAAAGCAGCCTTGTGCAGGACAGCTGCCCTTCTCCATTGAATGGTCAAGTGTGAAACGTGGGCCTGACTCACTTTCAGACCTTGGGACTCTTCGAGGATGCGCAGAACATTGCTCCTAACTTACAAACCCTGGCCAGCATGGTAGCCGCTTGTGTTCGACCAGCCCTGTTTACTTCCCAACTGATAAATTATTTTGAGGGCATATCAATTCAAGAGAATTTGGACTCTTGGCTAAATGCTTGTAACTGGAGATGCTTTTAACAATGGCACTGACTATTCAGTCAGTCACATGTAGTATTAAATTCTGGCATTACCTCTTATTGCTGTGTGACCTTGAGCAAGTAACTTATCATCTCTGAGCCTCTATTCCTATCTTTGAAATGGTAAAATACTAGTGCCAACCCCACCAGATTATTGTGAAGACTGAGATCAAGTGCGTTTAAGCCTCCTAGCAGAGTGGCTAGCACATGATAAGTGGTTACTAATGATGTTATTGTTCCTAATGTTGTTATTGTCACTGGTGCTTGTTTTGTGCAACTGCACACATTGCTGTCGTGTTCACTGGGTCCTTTAGGTGAGTAGAACTGCATGGATGTACGTGCACACTAGCGTATGTTCATGTGTGTGCATTCATGAGCACACACAGTCTCTACAGGACAGTGCATCCCGGTTCCCCCGTCTCTTGGTGGGGCCACACTGGCCAGCACAGCTCAGATTTCACTCTCTTGCTCCCCACACATCCGCTCTCCCCTTCGCACTTCATTACCTTTGATCCATCTGGTTATCACAGCAAAGTTCTTAGCTCCTCTTCAACACCCTCTCCCTCCTTGCTGCCCATCCAGCTCTCAGCAGCCCATAATCTTCTTATCACACTTCATCCGTCCCCTTCTGTCTCCGAACACTGTGTTTTCCCCCAATTCAGTCCAATTTTCTTTTTGAAGCTCCCTCTCTTCCCCCCTTACTGTCTTTTCACTCACTTCATCATTTTAAATCTGGCTTCCATAAGCCTCTCTCTTCCACACCCCTGGAAGGTGCAAGAATCTTCCTTCCAGCTCTTTCAGCTGAGACCCCGCTCTCAGGGCTCAGCTGGTCTGGTGGGTCACACAACATTTGCTGGCTAAAGCCCACTGTTTGGATTCCACTTGATCTGTTTAGAGTTTTAAAGGGCCAGGTTGCTGCTCCTAAGCAAAACAGCAAGATGGCCGCCTGCATGCTGGCTGCGGCTACCCTCGTTGAGGGTAGAAAAGCAGCCGAGTGCAGGCGGCTGCCCGTGTCCACTGGGAGCGTTTATTTGTGCCAGCACTCTCCCCTCATTGTCTCGTGTAGTGGTATGGCAGGCACTCCCGTTGTCCTAATTATATAAATGACAGCACTGAGACTCGGAGAGGCCAAGGTGCTTGGCCAAGTTTCCAGAACAAGTTAGTGGGAGGCAGGGGTTTCATGCCTGACTCCGGACCCCTTGCTCTTAATCCAAGGCAAAGCCCCATGGTCAGGATGTTGGAACGATCCAGGGGTTTGGTCCTCCTTGTTCCTTGTGCATGAGTTAGCCATTCATTGAAGTTGGGCAGGAAATGAACTGAGGCCATTTTGGCGGCACCCTCCTCCTAAAGCTATGTCTGACATCTTGACCCTTCCTCACCCTGTTAAATCACTCCCACCTGTTTACATGTTTGTCATTATTTGTTTAGCTGTCTCTTTCCTCCCTTTTCCTGGGGTTACTTGATGCACGGCATGTAGTAGGAGCTTGGTAAACATTTAGGACATGAATGATCTACGGTCGATAGTGTCAAAAGTAATCCAGGAACGAAGTCCCTCCTTCACCTCCTCACAGTCCGGTTTGTTACCCATTTAGCCCCACTTCCCAATCCCTCATCACAAAATGGATGAGCCAGGAATCACTCTGGGGAATTCCCCAGGGCAGGCTCCATCGGCGTGTGATTCAGTGGCTACCCCTTCATCCAACTCACCCAGCCCAGAGCTGGCAGCAGCCTCTCCACTGGGCAGGGCATCTGCTGAAAGGGCGGGCAGCCCTCATTCCTATCTGGGTGTCAAAACATGAAGGATACTGGGTGAGGCAAGTAACCACCATTGCTGTAGGCCACGGGGCACAGAGGGTGCTCTGTGTGTGTTGGATCAAATTTCCTGAGGGGGTTTTCCCAGGGACAGGGTAGTTGCTGTGACTCCATATACAAATAATGCCAACAGCTAAGCCCTGTGGGCAGGAACTATTCTTGCTCATATACACCACTTAATCCTCACCACACTGAGAAGCATCATGACGCCTATTTTTGCAGACTAGGAAACTGAGATGCAGAAATCAAATGACCTGTGCAAGGTCAATTAGTCGAGAAGGGGCAGAGTGGAATCCAAGTCTAGCTTGGACCCCACACCACATGGCCTCAAGGAAGAAACAAAGGCTGGACTTCAGGGATCGGAGGTGTTAGCCAGCCCACTGGTGCTCAGGTTCCATCATCCTTAGGAAGAAGCAACTTTGCCGTGCTGGGCAGCAAAATGGTGGCCACCCTCTCAGGGATGGTGGCTGTGTCTAAATCCCCTCTTTAGCTCAGTCCACCCAGAGATTATTTTCTTTGCACCTGCTGGGTGTCACGGAGTGAGCAGGGCATATCCAAATGGAAACAATATGGTCCCGGCCCTCAGTCACAATGTGGACTGTGGTAAAAGGTGACAGAGAAGCATGAACAGAAAGGAGCATGTCACCACCAGCTGTGAGCCCGAAGGAGAGAGGAGTCCATTCCAAAGGGGAGGGCACCTCTGGGAAAGGTTCTAGGAACAGGAGGCAGTTGAGTTGGACCCTACTGGACAGCAGGTGTGGTGACAGCTTGTTCCAGGGGTGGCACATGGCCTGGGACCGTTGGCTCCTGGACACCATAGCTTGCTTGGAAGTTTGATGTCCAGAGAAAGGTGACATTTGGGTAATGACCAGCAATTTATAGTATTGCAGGTCTTTCTTTGGACAACTCCCCCCCAGGGAAGTGCTGTGGGTGGGGTTGTGGTTATGGGCTCTTACTAGGGTAGACAGACCAGATCCTAAGCCTTTCTAGCTGTGAGAGTCTTTGGGCCTCAGTTTTTGCATCTATAAAAGGGGGCCAATACTAGCAGTCCGTACTTTTAGGGCTTGGCACACAGAGAACAGCCATTAAATCAAAGTGTTACCACCATGTCACTCACCATTATCATTTCTGCAGCCAGCATTCTGGCAGGAGGAGGGAGGCTAAGTTGCTACAGGAAGAACCCCAGCCTCTGGCATCCCCACCGAGCCTCTTGTACTCCCATAGCACCTTCTTGCCAGAGCCTTGTCTTCAGCTGCCTCCTGGAATTGTAGGGTGGTTCTGTGTGTAAGACAGCAGAGTGAAGAGGAATGGGGCCCAGCACGCAAAAGACTGCCAGCATCTCAGCCAAGAGGGACCTGCTTTAACAACATTGCATTATCTTAAATAAATCTGATCTCAGCTCTGCGACTTAGGGATTGGGTGACTTCAGGTACCTTGTAACATTTCTGTCTGCCTCAGTGCCTTCTTAACTCATAGGGGATTGAGGAGCACAAGTGAGCTACCCGTGGCCATTTCAGGCCCCGTACACTGCACATAGGATGCACATAGTATGGTAGCTGCTGTCTTCTCCCTCCTCCCTGCCCCTCCCTTTCTCCTCCTCTTCCTCCTCCCTCCTCTTCTTCCTGGAGCCTCCCTCCCCATTGTTTGCCTGGATTGGCTCAGAGCCTCCCCGTAGGGTCTTGGGGAGTCTACCCTCCAACACTCTGCCTGTTACACCCAGCAGCAAGCATGCTTTAGTTGCACCGCTAAGCCCATGGCTGACCTTCTGGTTGTGGGAAGAGGATGACAAAAGGCCCATGGGCCTGTAGCTGAGCACAGAGCTCCTTGGATCTGAAAGCAGGACATGAGTCAGCAGGGGCTCCATCCAGGTGCTGGGAGTCTCTGATCCCATCAGGGAGAAGCTCCAGGCTGCCCTGGGTGCCGGGCTCCTCTGACAGTGAGGCAAGGAGATGACCTAAGTCAGTTTGGAAAGATTTGTGATTGCACCCATGAATAGCAGTGCAGTAGCAGCTCCCAGGGACGGCTGAGCAAGTTCTCTCTGTCCTTCAGTGACGTCAGCAAGTCGTTTCTCATTCAGCAAATATTTATTGGGTGTCTGCTATGTGCCAGGTGCCCTAGGTAATGAAAATACACTGGGGACTAACGTGGACTATGGTATTGCCCTCAGGGAGGTTTCTGTCTAGTAGGGACACAGACAACAATAGACAAAACCAAATATGCAAACATATAACTACAAATAGTAATAAATGCTGCAAGGGAACCGGCAGGGGGTGAAATAGAACATAACAGGAGAGGCACCTACTCGAAATAGTCAAGGAAGGACTCTTGGGCAAGGTGATCGTTAAGCCTAGAGCTACAGGATGAGAAGAACCATTGCACAGGAAGTGTGGTGCGAAGAAAGGGTGGCACCCAAGAAAGAGGGCCGGAGAAGGGTCTGCATGCTGGGGAGGCTCAGCGGACCGGATGGGGTGCCAGGTGTGTGGAGGGTAGGGGCAGAGGCGGAAAGAGGTGAGGTGAGGAAGGGCCTTGGTGACCATGGCGAAGGCTCTATATTTTATCCTGCGTTGGGTCATGGGGGCAAAACCCTGGCAGGATTTTAGCAGGAAGGTGACATGGAAGTCAACAGACAGATACAGCTGCACATAGGCAATGGGGACCGAATTTCTCCAGTCTCTGCCTCTCTCGCTCGGGTTTTTCAGCACCTATGTGGTAAATTTGCAGGATGTTCAGGACATTGGTCCAGATCTTGGTAGAAATATAAAAATCCCTGATCTCATCCATCAGAGGGCTGGGGGCCTGGGTGGGGGCGGGGAACAACTAGGCCACCTAACATGGATGGAGTCTCACAATGCTGACATTCTGGAATGTGTCTGTTCATTAAACACTTAAATAGCATTTACGATGGGCTGTAACGACTGTATGAGGCAGGCACAGTTTCTAGGGAATGCTGTCCTTTTTCTGGGAGAAATAAAAAATATAGCAAACCTCATTTGTGAGCCCCACCCATTTGGAATTTTCTGTGAGGCTAAGATGAGGTCATGAATGTAGCATGCTGAACACATAGTAGGTTCTTAAGAAATAGCCGTTTCCCATCCCTTTTCCTTTTGTCCATAGAAAATAGGTTTTCCAAGAAGAAAAAAAAAAAACAAAAACGTATAATTAGAATGATAGGCACTTTTCAACTTGGTTAAGGCATACATTTCAATCTCTTTGGAAACCCCCATTCAGGCACAATTGCTGGGCTAATTATAAATCACTCCTTTTTATTCATTAAGCCAGAGTCCCAGAGGGCCCCCACAAAGGTGTGTTCTGTTGGACTAATTCAAGGCCCTCTGTGTTTGGCAGGCCTCCTTTGTCATTCTGGTGTTGGGGGACAGGCCTAACAGGTGTCTTACAGCTCAGCTGGGTCATATCAGGTTCTTACTGAAAATGCTTAAATTTCAGAAAACACGCTTGACCTCACACGATAGCCAAATCCATATGAGGCAAAGAGATGTAGTAATGGGCTCCTCTAAACATGAACAGACCGATAAAAATCTTTCTGTAACGTCAGTCCACATCGGAGACGTTTGTGTGTTTAGCAATGCTTAAAATGTTATTTCTTTGGATGAGGTGAGGTTTCCCCTTTAGAATGGGTCCATTTGGATGAAAGCTCTCACCTCAAACTGGATTTTGTGGTCTGAGATTACATTCCAAATTACCTACTTGAAGTTATCTGGTGCAGGTGCCTTTCATGAAAAAATATAAATATGGTGGTTTTGTTAAATTGTATAATGGTACCTTTGTGGTAGGAAAAAATAACCACACCCATAAATATTATCTTAAAAATGTATACACATAATGCACTTGAACTACTGTACGTAGTTCAACCAGATCAATTCAAAAGAAGTCACGTTGGTTACAATTTTTATATTTAAATGGCACATTTTTCTGAATTCAATAATGATTCAAAAAAGAGGGTTTTAAGGTCCTTAGGGGTATTTTTTCCAACTCTCAAATTTGCAAAGCTCTGCTCAAGGCTCTTTCTTGTTGGTTATGAAAGGAATGGTATGGCCACTGCTATTAATCCTCGCAGGGTCACGGTCCTTACAGGCCTGTTTCATTGGAGAGAGCAGGTGGCCTCTCCTTTTAGGGCTTTCAAGGGGCCAAAGAAGGCAGGCTGGGCAGAGTGGACACTCCAGACCCTACTCTCTGGCTCCACCCGCTTCCCAGCCTTTTCTGCTGTGGGACTCTATTATCAAAAACTCTGTTCTATTTATTTATTTTTTAAATCAATGTCTTTTTGGAACTTCAGTGATGTGATTGCTTAGTTTAAGTCAACCTTAGGCTAATTTCCTCTCTGGCCAAGAGTGACAGAAAGGCAGTTCATGTGTGACTTCTGGTTTGTGGATGGAAACTGTCTTATTTAGAGAAAGGTTTGCATATCTGCAAAGGTTGGTCCAAATGCAAGCAAACCAAACCAAACCAAAACACAAGCAACGAGAGGGAAAAGATAGCAATACGGATAAAAGGAACAGAATACGGAGTGCAGGAATGGACCCACACATACATGGTCAATGGATGTTTGACAAAAGTGCAAAAGCAATTCATTGGAGAGAGGCTGTCTCTTCCACGAATGGTGCTGGGACAATGCAATTTCCATATACTAAAAATCAACCTCAATCCATACCTTCCACTATACAAAAATTGACTCAAAATGAATCATTGATCTAAATATAAAATTAAAAGCTACAAGAATTTTCAAAAAAATAATAACATCTTTATGACATTGTAGCAAATATTTCATCACCAAAAGGTCTGATCCATGAAAGAAAAAAAATTGATAAATTTAACCTCATCCAAATTAAGAACTTCTATTCTTCAAGACAGTTAAGAAAATGAAAAAAACAGGAAACAAAAAAAAAAACCACAAACAACCTCACTGTATATTAGGAAAAAAATACTTGTAAATCCCATATCTAATAAAGGACTTGTATCCAGAATTCATATAAGGAACTCTCAAATTTCAATAATGAGAAAACAAACAAACAAAAAACTTTTTTTTTTAAAAAAGGGCAAAATATTTGAATAAAAGCTTCACCAAAGAAGATATACAGTGCAAATAAGCTTATGAAAGATGTTCAAACTCATTAGTCATTAGGGAAATGCAAATTAAAACTACAATTTAGAAACCACTTATTAGAATGGCTAAAATTTTAAAAACCCTGAAAATGTCAAGTGTTGGCAGAGATATGGAGAATTAGATCTCATACATCGCTTGTAGAACACAAAACCATGCAGCCACTTAGGAAAGCAGTTTAGCAGTTTCTTATTAAAATAAACATATGCTTGTCATATCCTCAACAATCTCACTTCTAGGTATGTACCCAAGTGAAACAAAAACTTATATTCACACAAAACCCTGTATGAGAATATTTACAGAGGCTATATTCATAATCACCAAAACTGAAAACCACTCAGCTATCCCTAAGCTGTGGAATGGGTCACCTGTGATAGATCCATACAATGGGCTATCCTTTAAAGGTATGCCAGGTACCATCACTCATGATGTCATAGATACGATGTGATGAGAGGGGCACTTAACTCTGGGGTAGCCTTCCCTCCAAACCCATAGTCTCATTATGATAAAAATATCAGACGAACCCAAATGGAAAGACATTCTACAAAACATCTTACCAATACTTTTCAAAACTGTCAGGGTTATGAAAAACAAGAAATGATTGAGAACCAGTCACTGTTTTTCTGAAACAGAAAAAAGGACCTTAGTGGGGAAAATGGCAGAGTCCACGTAAGCCTAGAGTTTAATTCATAGCAATATACGAATGCTGGTTGCTTCATTTAGACAGATGTGTCATGGTAATTAATGTAAGATGGTAATATTAGTGGAAGCTGACACCTGGAGAAGAGTACATAGGAACTCTGTATACTTTACAAGTTTTCTATAAATCTATTTCAAACTAAAAAGGTTATTAAAAAATATACAAGTATAACAGGTACATAGAAAACACTCAATAAATGATGACTGTTGCTATTCTTTTGAGGAGAAAGCATTGGTAGAAAATGCGGATTACAAAACTTTCATCTTATGGTACATAACAATTCATATGGAAGATGGCTCTTACAAAGGTTATTTTCACATATCCAGTAGTAACAGTTTAAACCTAGAAGGGATGGAATTATTATCTGGTCCAACCCCCTCGTTTTCCAGATTAAAAAAACAGAAGTCCAAGAAAAAGTAACAAGAAGAAAAATATGGTGATTTAAATAACAGAAAAACAGTGAGAGTTTTTTAAAAACAGTAATAATAAATAACAGTAAATAACACTTACTGTAACTCAAGGCCTGCCCTAGGTGTTTACACCATTATCTCTTTCATAACAACCCTGCAAGGTACATTTTATAATAGTCTCTAGTTTACAGAGGAGGAAGCTGAGGGTCAGAGAGGTTAAGTATTTTGCTCAGGATCACACAGCAGGTAAGACTGGGCCTTGAACTCAGAAAAAGAAAGGGAACTTAGATTCACTGAGCACCTACCATGAAGCAGGCAAGATGCCAAATGTCTTGTATACCTTAAGTCATTTAATTCCTCACAGAATCTGTGAGATCAGCACCTTTATCCTAAATTCACCAATGGGGGACTCAAGGTTTACATAATTGTTGGGCCACACAGCTGGCAGGCGGCAGAGCTGGGATTTGAACTCGGGTCCATTGGACCCCAGCGCTGTGTCCTCTCTACCACACGAGACTCCTCTCGGTACCAAGAGAACAGGACAACAAGAAGAACCCTGAGGCGCTGCCTTTTCATTCACATTTTATTCCACATTCAGGAAAGCTGAGCTTCCCTCGTCGTACAGCTTCTGCTATTTTCTATTTCACAAGCAGGAAAGGCATCTTCTAGTCATAATTCCTTAAGACTTGGGAAGCTGACCTAGGGCTTTTCAGAACCCCAGGACACAGGATGACAACCATGTCCATTTTACAAATTTCAAAATTCATCCAAGACCTAGAAAGTATTAACAGAGTCAGTAAGATGTTAACATGTGACAATATTAGCTGAGGCTGACGTCTGGCTCTCGGGCTGAGTTCTTACTGTTCACGGCCAAGAGGGTATGAAAAGTGTTACATGTATTTAGACATATTGGGGGGAAAAGTACAAAGCGATCATCTGTTTGTATCCCCCTCCCATATGTGGCCACAAATGGAACACATTGAAAAGGTCACAAGGGGTCAGGAGATTTAGTGAACTGGGCACAATACAGCTTTGTGGTCCAGTTTATTTTCTCATGTAAAATATAGGTTGAGATAAACTGAAATCCCTCATATTTGGTTTTATAGCTTAAATTCATAAATTCTCTCCAGCCATTAGAAAGCGATGTACTATCTGCACCCATTTGAAAAGATAGCGTCCCCAGGGACAGATACAGAATATTAAAAAAAAAAAAATCCTGATCAAAGAAATATTGCCTCTTTCCTCCTTTCATTGAGCAGATGTGCAATGTGTCCGGAGAAAGAAATAGAAAAATTCCTGAGTGATTTATTTGATGAACCTAGTTTTAACCGAGGTTATTGCATGCCTGATATCATGACGGGGATTATTAGTTTCTAGTTGAAAATGACCAGAGAGGGTCCTGTTCACTTCATCAATATGTTCCATTTATAGGTTGTCAGGGAGGCGACATCGTGCAGCCACAGCACTTTGTCTTAGAGTTATTTCTCTATTAGATGGTTGCTGTCTTCATCATGAAGACTTCTAGCTATTTAAGAAAACCCAGACCAGAAAGACATGTCCGCTCCATCCCAGCATTAAGACATTAAAAGCAGATGCATCACTTAGAAAAATGAGTCTTTTATTCAAAAGCCCCTTGGCCACACACACACACACACACACACACACACACACACAGGCATTGCAAATGTCCCATTTGCCACAGAAAAGTTAAAACAAATAGACAAAAAAACAAACAAACCAACAAAACAACCAAAAGCCCTCACTGTTTCTAGGAAGAAAGTTGCCTTTTGCTTTTTGCTAAAAGGAATACTTTGTATATAACCCAGGTGTCCCCAGATTTCAGGAAGCCACAAAATAGTTTTAAAAGTGGGGGGATGAGCTTCACATAGGATCCCAAATTTTAATTTTGCCAAATACTTCATTAATATCCCTTCACAAATGTTATGTATTGTCTCCATAATTCTATAAGGAAAGAACATTTTAACGCACACAGCCATTTTAAAAATAGCAGACATTTAGAAAGGACACAATCTCAGGAAGAAAATCTCCCTAGAGAGGCTCTCTCCAGACTGAAAATCTGTAGCAGTTAGCAGCGCCCATGTGGATATGATCCCTGGAGACTGCTGGAAAATCCAGTAAAATCTATGAGGAGCGATATTGATGTGAGAGGTGGAAACTTGTGTCCTGAATATTTTTGTAATTCCATAATACTTTTCTAAATTGTTACAGCCCTGACAGTTGTAGTAATAATACTAACTAATAATAATAATGATAATGATAGTAAATAGGTAGTACCTACATTTATTAAGTATATATTAGATGTCAACTCTTTACTTTGTGTTTGACATGGTGGCATCTTTTAATCCTTACAACAACCTATGGAATCAATACTATTATTATTATTGTCAATTAATGGCCAGGCAAGCCTGGCCTCAAGAAGTCAGGCAGCTTGTTCAAGGCCCCTGGATAGTAAGCGATGGGGCTGAGAGTCCCCCTCAAGTCCTCTTGAATCAGAAGCCAGTGCACTAACCACCTCCCTCCTGCTCCTTCTGATGACTCCCCACTGTACTTATTGGTCTCTGGGTCTGTCTTTCCCACACGCGCTCAGTGTCATTTTTTATCTTCAGGTCCTCAACACTCAATATAGTGCCTGACAAACCGTAGATACTTAATGCCTATTTCTAAATAAAACAATAAATGAAGACTTCCAGTCTGGGAAATTTGTTTTCAAATCTAGGGTGGTGTGAGGATTCAATGCAATCATGTACGCGAAATGCTTAAAACTGTTCCTGACATATTATATAACACAGGAAGCCCTTGCTATATGTGAGTGACTTTCATTACTGGTGTTAAGAAATCTGCTCCCCTTTGAGAAAGCTGTCTTGACTTGATCGACTACAGAAGTACCAGCAGCCTTACAAACAAATCTTCACACAGGCTGTCTTCTACCGAAGACAAAATCAGAAATGATCAAATGATAAAAAAAAAACTGATAAAAAATGATCAAATGATAAAAAAAATCAGAAATGATCATTTATAAGGTGGGTAACATGGGTGGAGGGAGTAAAAGGAACAAACTTCCAGTTATAAAATAGGTTAAGTCCTGGGGGTGTAATGTATAGCATGACGACTATAGTTAACAGTACTGTATTGCATCTTTGACAGTGGCTAAGAGAATAGATCTTAAAAGTTCTCATCACAAGAAAACAATTCTGTAACTATGGTGACAGGTGTTAACTAGACTTATTGTGATCACCTTGCAATATACACAGATGTTGAGTCACTATGTTGTACATCTGAAACGAATATATGTTAATTATATCTCAATTTAAAAAAAATTTCCCCTCCAAAAGAAACAACAATTTATAAAATGCCTGCACACATTGTTCTTTTGCTCTTCGTTGGCTATATATCATGATTATAACATATCATTGTATTATATTGTGTATGATATATGCCATATGATATATCTGTATCATAATGCCCCTTATCTCATGGACAAAAGATGTGCAACTTAATAAAATAAACACAATCTTTAGGCCCTCTGTGATGAAAGGATTTTTAAAACAAATCTTGCTTTGTTGGACCCCCGAGAAAAATGATAAGGGGTTCTCCTGTGTATAAGATAGAAATACAAACTCTTCCTCATTTGAAGCATAGAATTGACCATTGTCATTTAGAAAGAGCTGCCTGGCCTTCTCTGTGGCTGTCTTCTATCGATACAGTCTTCAGCTCTAGTTTAGACATTTGCTTTTCATTCACCTGTGCTGTGAAACCTGGGATTGTGAATCAGACTGTAATTCTAGTATCAGGGCCATTGTCCTTTTCTCCCAGACCTTTGCTGGAAATTTCTCAAGGTGGTAATGAGAAAACAATTTCGGCAAGAGCCATTTGTCTCTGATCTCTGCATCCTAAATGACAAGGGGTCTCAGGGACAGTCCTTCCCGAGGCACCCTCTGGGACCACATCGAGAAAGTGTTTTCCTTGCTGTGTCTTCTTTCAGGTAGTGACACTCACTGCCTCCCCTGGACAGCTGTTTCCATGAGCAAAGCAGCCCTGGCTGCTGAAATGATTTCTAAGTCTCTTCCATCAGCAGGATTGGAGGACAAGGAGGCTGTTTACTCTTCAGCCCTTTAGATGAGTAAAAGCTTTGAAAGTCAGGGTTACATTATAGCAGCAGAATTTATAAATGTCTGGTCCCACAGGCTATACTGTGGATAACAACTTCACTGGAACATACAACAATTAGAGATTACTCAAGACAAGAAAATTTGGGATAAATAGATTCATGCTACACACCCGCCCCACCTCCCCTCCCCCAGCCCCAGGCAGGAACAGACTAATTTCTGTCACTTGGTACCGTGTGTCTGGGCTCAATGTGATTTCAATACAGTGAACTTAGTCTCTGGTTCTGAGAGGTGGGTAACCATTTTCCATTTTTGCTTACAGAGGGAGAAATATAAGTGGCTTCAAAATAATGAACAGTTAAATATTGTTTATAATGTGTTATCAGGTTGAAAATGTCTGCATTGAGTTTTATATAAATAATTTCCTAGATAAGTATTTTAAGAACTATATAGGTCAATTAAGAGTATCTTTTTGATAGGTAATATATAGGAAAGATTACCTCTCATAGATGGATATATAGAAGAGCATGTCTTTTTTCAGTTACTTCTATTAGGTTGGTGCAAACGTAATTGCGGTTTTTCCAATTATTTTCAACCTGTTAAGCTGCAATTACTTTGGCATCAACCTAATATTTTTCCAAAGTTATATAGGTCAACTAAGAGCATCTTTGTTTTGCATCTTCTTCGTGAACAAATTAGGCAGAAAAAGCCTACAGTAGCATAAAGCTTTGCCTCTGCAGACCACTTTCTTTCATTCAAGAATAGTATAATGCCCAGATCATCTCAGACGTGTGCGAACGACCCTCAGATGAGGACCAACTGGACTTGTACATCTGAAACCCCACTTGAAGGAGAGATTGAATTAAGGACACAGAAGCAAAGATATATTGTTTGTTCTGTTGTTTTCAAGATACTCGGGAAGATGTGATGGCTGACCAGCTCCATCCTTTTTGCAGGAAAAAGAAGAGAAAAGAAAGAAAGCCCTTTCCCTATACTAGACCAGGCCTTGAGGATTATTTTGGTAAAAGCTTAGTTCAAAATCAGTTTCTCCTGCTGTCTCTCTTTCAGTTTACTTTAAAGGTTTTTTTTTTTTTTTTCCAACCAACTTGCACTTGTAAATGATAATAAATTGGTGCCTTTCGAGGAACTTGAATTTCTGGGATAAAAGACTGTTTGGGTTTGAGTCATTAACACTGACACGATTATCTTCAGCGTTCCGCCCTATGAACTTGGCTATGGAGTCACTGATTATTGTCATAGCCTGTCCCAGGGCTGAACGGCAAAAGGGCAGATCAGAATGAAGGCACCGAAGTGATGCGGACAAAGCCATCTTCTTTCGATGAAACAGCTGCTGTCATTTGCTCTTATGTTAGGGAATGACACAAAATGTTCCTGACTTCAACACCAGGAAAATAATTTTCAAGCTATCTTGAAAATCTGCAAATGTGAGTGGGTATCGGTGACCTTACAGATGTCCATGCCCTTCGAGCCAGAATTCTACTTCTAATTCTGCCAAGACAGCAATAAAGCATGCAAAGATTTATGTTCAAGGCTGGTCATTTCAGCTTTGTTTATGATAGTAAAAAATTGATGACAATCTAAATATCCAACTAGTGGGGATTATCTAAGTAAATGATGTTAAAAATAACTCCATGATTCAAAACCACACCTTCAAATAAGATTTACTAAATATGGGGAAAACTCATGGTTTACTGTTAAGTAAACTATGCATTTAAAAAAAAATACAAGGAGTCAGATTGTATGAGACGTGACATATTTGTGTATATGTGACAGCAAAACCTGCAAGGATTCACAAGGGCTTACCACTGGGTGGGTGGCTTTGGGGATTATTTTTATTCATTCTTAATATTTTGTTGTATTTCCTAAATTTTCTGCCATAAACATATATTTTTCTTTATTAACTAAACACGAAAAACAACCAGTAAATGCTGATTTTTTAATTATTTTTTTTTTAATCAGCAAGGATGTAAGTCTTGTAATTACATATTTATCTAGAGCCTGACTCCACGGTCAAGCATAGAGAGGCTAGCAGTCTTGCAAACCTGTTTCACAGATCTGCTATTCCAGGATCTGTATATAGTTGTCAAAAGGAAGTCCCATAACATGCCTTTGCAGCTCCCAGCGCTTTATTAATGCCACATGTGCTCTTGTAAGGTTAAGTTATTAAGTGATATACAATAATTGTCTCTACTCCGGAATAGACATTTCGTTTCACTCCGCTCATGCGGATCTATTTCGGTATCATTTATCACAATCGCTTTTGGAGAGCCATCGCAGTGGGCTGTTTGTCTCATCCCTCTCTTTTTAATACAAGCCGACCTAAACAGCCCCAGTAAGAAATTAAATATAATTACCTATGGACTCGCACAAGGCAAAATGAGATCGCAGCAGCTTCCGAAGTGGAATGAGTCCTTCCTCCCCAGAGTTAATTTGCCTGTATTTCCTCCCTCCTCGAGAACACTTACAGGCCGCCTCACAATGACCTGTTTAGTTGGCAGTGGAAAATTATGTCATTTGCAAGCAAGCTTTCAGCTGTGATATTTTATAATTGTTCAGATGAAAACCCGATAATCCGCTCCCCCTTCACGTAAACTGCAATCCATCTTTAAACCTGTGATAATGCCCCAAACCTGCCGCTTAATAAACTAACAAACCCCAGGCCTATGTGATTTTACGGGGAGTCAATCTTTGATCAGCCAAGCTGAAATGGGTCTGATAAGGGGACGCCCTTCCACTCTGGGAGTCGCCACTCGAGTGGGTTATTGCTGTTTCCTCCCCATCCTCAAGTGCCAAATAAGCAGAAGTCTTTCCGAGCTTCTTATCTCTTTCACTTTCTTCTCGAGATCTCTGTCGCTTTAATCCGGCATGTCTGCTGCTGGTTAACAAGGAAATCCTATGTCAATTATCGCCAACAACTTCCTGCTGGGAAGCAGTGGGGAATCAAAGTGTTTGAGAGCCTTTTCACACCAGAGTGGTGCAGGGCCTAATTAAATGGCCCTCATATCCTGCAGCCCGGTGGAGGCCACATGATAGATAGCTAATGAAAGATGGCCTAATTTTTCCAAGAACTGTTTGAAGGCTGGTGAGCTGTCCGGTGGGTGCGGGTGCATCCCGGAGTGGGACTGCGTGGTTTTTTTCCACTTCTGCTAAATTTTCCTGGGCCTGTTGTCAGCACTGGACAGCGGGATTGGAAAGGAGCTGACCTCTGGGAAGATTGCATCTTATTAGTTACTCTGTAAATCAGAGGTCCGAATGGTGTGGGAGGGGCGTGCAGGAAGATACCGACAGATGGGACGTTCAGGCCTAAAAGGAGACCACTGCTTGTGGAATTGTTCACCCGGCTCCAACAGATGCGATTCCCCTTCTACCGAGGAACTCTCAGCTAATATGATGCTGTTTTTAAATGATATATGCCTGCTGGAGGCACACATACTCTCTAGACAAATTAAACTAAATATATACTTTTTTTTGGAGAGGACTATCCCTGTGACTCACATTTTCTCTAGCAATTTTTCTTTATCTGGAGCAGTGGTCTCAAAGTGTGGTCCCTGGGCAAGCCCCCTTACCTGAGAGCTTGTTAGAAATGCAGTTCTCAGGCCCCATTCTGGAGCCTTGAATCAAACACTCAAGGGGGAGCCCTGTCCCCCTAGATTTTAACGAGCCCTCAGGGTGATTCTGAAGCACAATAGCATTTGAGAGCCACTGATCTAGCACATGTCAAAGAAACTCCTCTGTGGATGGCCAGTTTGGGTGGTCATAAATATCACCATTTGTTTTATAAAAAAAATCCAGCACATTCCATAAAGGACACACTGTTATTTAACCTGACTTCATGTCTGTCTGTCTTTTATCAAAATGCTCTGTACACAAGGTTGGGATCATTCTCTGACTTCTGATGACTGATGGAGGACCTTACTGAGTTAGGTGACTTTGGTGTTAATTTGAGGAAGTAGGGAGTAGAGGTGGGGAGTCTAGAGTTGTGATTCTTAGGCTTGTGGATTAAAAAAAAAAAAAAATCAAAGTACCAAATAGGGTTTGGTGCTTTTTAGTTCATAATAAACATTTATCTCCCTGCAATGTTTCATAAAAGAGAACATTTAAAAAAAATGACAAAAAGAAAATAGTAAGAATATAATTTTAGAATAAAGGCCAACCCTTTAAATAGAATGAGTTTTTGCTTATGAAGAGGTCATTACGTTGTCTTTATTTTCCTCTTTTAATTATAAATTTGTGAGTTCTTTGCCAAGAAGTGGCATTGGCTGGCCAGCTGATGTCTAGAAATGGTTAGTGTAGGTTTTGATTTCAGAGCGGGGTCGAGAGGAGGGGGCAGGTAACACTAAATAAGTGGTTTTGACCTTGGCTGCACATTAAAATCATCCAGGAGAGTTTTCAAACTCCCCAAATCTGGGCACCACCCCCAGGAGTGCTGATATAACTGATCTAGTTTGGGAGGCAGACATCAGAATTTTTTAAAAAGTGGGAGCCGCTTCCTTAATGTTTGTCAATTGTCTTGTGTTCCAGAGCTTCTCAAACTTGCATGTGCACACATTTCCCCTGGGTTATCTTGCAAAAATGCAGCCTGTTCAGTAGGTCTGGGGTGGGGCCTGTGATTCTTCATGTCTAACCACCTACTTAGCAATGCTGCTGCTGCTGGTGCATGGGCCACACTCTGAGTAGAGAGGCCCCAAAGCTCTTACTTCTAATGATTTCCAAGCCCTTAGCAGAAAGCCCACTGCCTTTCCCTGCACCAGCCCAGGTTCACCTGACTTCCTGGAGGGGAGACACCATTCTCTCAAAGTCAAGCTGGGAGCTTCAGGGCTGTCTGGTCTGCACCCCACGAGCAGCCACTGGCCCTGTTGGTGTAACCTCAGTTCTTCTCATGGCTTCCATTTGTGGTTGCCTTGGACATTCTGTGGTAAACCGGGAGGCCTACATTTGGCAGACTCATGCTATGTTGGAGGGCAGAGAGTGAGGAGGAAAGGAAAATTATATGGCAAAGCCTGTTGCGTACACAATCACTACAAAATTTCTTCACTGTACCATGGAGGCCAGGCCTGAGGAGACACTGACACAACCAGGGTGAGATACCAATCCTGTGGGATGCCCATGAGGGAGAGCTGAGATAAGACCACCACCAGTCTCAGGGGCGTGGACTCAAGTTCCTCCTCTTCTACTCAAGTTCACTTCCTTTATGTCATCTGTTTACTTGGGGGGGGTTGTCCCCAAGCCTTTTCATTTTGTCTTAAGCTTTAAAATATTCTTATCTTACTGTATCTGTGATTTGGGGCAAATGTCTTACCTTTCTGGGTGCCTCAGTGCCCTCATCTGTATAGTGGACTAATTCTAGCCACATAATTCAGAGGGTTGTTATAAAGATTAGACGAGGTGATGATTAGCAGGGAGCCTGGCACATTGCAAGCCCTCTGGAAGTTAATTTATCATACTGCTGCTCATCTGCCTGGTTTTGGGACATTTTGAAAAGCATATGGATTAGGACTAGAAGAGACCTCAGAGGTGGTCTGCTCCATTCCACCCGATTTTACAGACAAGGAAACTGAGGCCCATGAGGTTACCTGACTGCCCCAAGGACACTCTTGGACAGTAAAAGCCTGAGTGTGGGTTGCCCCAGATCTAACAGTCCTGGATACCCACACTCGGTTTCCTTTTACCCCAATATTCTTCTTCATTTTTAATGATATCCGTGTACTGGATAGGCTTATAGATTACCTTAAAGCTTCCTTGGAACAAGGTAGGTTAGAAATAAATAGACCGGTAGCCGATTTGATAGACTTCCACCTCTTGCTGCCTTTCCTGAGGTGCAGGATGTTCAGAATTGGTGAAGCCTGGATTCCGGGGCTTTTTTCCGATTCCTGGGCCCATGGCTGACTCTACTGACCAGTCGGGTCCCCTAGTCCTCAGATTCCACGCAGTCTCAGAATTCTCAGCATGGGGTTCCAGAAAGCCAGTACCAACTGGCCAGTGTTAGTCCATGCATGAGCCTTTTGCTGACTCCTGTTTTCTACAATCACAGGCATTGGGAGTGAACTTCGGGAGGGCATCTCATTGGTTCACCCTGCCACCAGACAGGACACCCTGCCATCAACCCCTCAAAATCAGAAGAGGGAATTAAGCATGTGGTACCCCAAAGGCTCTAAGTGGTCCAAGCACGGACATCTGAAAACATACAAATTTGAAGCAGAAGTGGTGTATTTAATGATCTGCTCAAATCCTTCATTGAGCTTTTTATCAGCTGGGGAAATTTTTAATTAATAATAGTAATTTTAGATTTCTGATTATATCAAAATAAGTAAGAAAAAAGACTCCTACAAAAGAGTGATTTATATGTGGTTTAACTGAGGTTTTTATGTAGTTTAATTCAGTTTGACTATTAATGTCTTGCTGTCCTTACATAGACTTTTTCTGTAGCAACTCACACACACAGTTTCTTTGAGGTAGAATACAGAGCAGTTTCAAAATTGGGAGCAAATTATAGTCCCCTGCTTTGAAGCCAAAGATGTCTTTAAAATAATATTTTCTTTCACTCATACAAATAACTCAAGTAACTGATGTCTTAAGTCAGTTGCAGTGGCTACACTTGGAATTTTTTTTTTTTTTTTGAGGGCAGTGTCACTGATCCTCATATGTGGGACCCGAACCGGGGCCGCTGGCTTCCCAAGCCAGCGCTTAACCCCCGCGCCACTCGGCCGGCCTGTACACTTGGAATTTGAATGTTTTAGAATCTTGAGGTAAATTCGTGTCCATCTGCAGAGTTAAAGAAACTTATCTGTGCCTGAGCTTATGCCAAGGTGCAGGAAAATCTGCCATGAGTTGCTAGAACAGTGAAGTCCAGAGCACTCTTCAAAGGAATATCAAAGACAAGTGTGAGGGAACCCCCTACTCAAGGCTTAATCAACCCCCACAGGCAGACATCTTTGTGAAAAAACTCCCACCACTTTAATCCTTTCTTCAGGGTTACTGAACATCAGGTTAGTTTCTGAATAGTAGTCTTTCTTCCCATTGAACACTCTTTACCCCAAATGTAACTGTTGGTATCAAATGAAGTCAATTCCATCTCTAGCATAGTCCTTGAATCCACCAAGTTTTCTTATAACTTGAATGCAGCCATGTCACTCTCCTGTTTAAGATGATTCAATATGTCCTTTTCATGGAATAAAGGCCCAAATCCTTATAATAGCAAAAGCGCTTCCTAGTTTGGTCCTCAGCTCACTTGATTATTATAATTGTTACTATTAATAATATTGTCCCTATCGGCATCATTACCTTGGTTCCTACGACTTCTACAAAATGCACCTAATTTGACATACCTAGTCATTCTACAAGGTCATTTATGTAGGTAATCTCATCTATGACTAGATAATATCATTACCTTGATTATACAAAATTGAGGCACAGGAAAGTTGGATTAATTGCTCAGTTGCTAAGTGAGGGGATTTGGCCTGAGACTCAAGAGGTTTAGATACTGAATAATTGCAAACTTGTGGCTGTAGCTCCAGCTATCACCACTGCATTCCAGGGAGGAAGAAGGAAGAAGGAAAAGGGCAAAAGCCTTACCTAATAACTTCAGCCTTCCTATCACTCTCAAGAAGTTAGTCACATGGCAGTTCCTGGCTGCAGGGGAGGTTGGGAAATGATAGCTTTTTCATCTTGGTATATGGCTGCCCTCAACAAAATCAGAATTGTATTAGTGTGAAAAGGGAAAGGTGAACACGGGGTGAACTACCAACAGTCTATGCCCTGAGGCATGACATTCTCATTCATTCTGGGGAAGAATTTCATTCATCCTCATACATATCAGACTGGCGTTTTGCCTTCCAACTCCTTCTCTGGGACACATGCTTACGTGGCATCCCGAGGGGGATATTTATCATGCCTTTGGGAGTGGCATTGGTAACTTATAAAGTAGCCATAAACTTGGTTACATGGTTGAATTATCAAAAGATGAACACGGCAATGTCCATTTTAGTAACGATTCCACTTCATCTGCGACAGTATAAAAATCATTGAATATTCATCAAAATGGACAACGAAAACTTATCACATTTAAGTCATCTGTGTCCTTTTCTAAACATTTCACTTATGCTAAGTCTGGCTTCTTGGAAAAGGGACTGCACCTGTGCAGTGTATTCACACCTTTTCTCCCCCACAGCCTTTGGTGGGTTCCATCTACTCATTTACATTAGTATGTCATTGTAAACACATTCACACACTGGTGTCTGAGCTCACCCATGGCCCTCACCCATCCCCCTCCAAAAAAAAGTACTGTGATGTTGTCGGACCAACAATTATTGAGAAGCTTTAAGATTTTATCTCCTCTTATTTTTTTTTTACTCAGCAACATTCAGTTGACTTCTGCCCAGCATTCTAGAATATTTGGAAGTTATTAGTAGTGGCGAGTTCCTGTGACATTCGTTCCTACATTGAAATGTGAACCCATTGCTATTCGAGTATTTTAATACATGAAAATTTGAAGGAAACTTGGACTTTCCTTCAAAACTTTAATGTGCGTGTTTTCATTTTAAATGAATAATTAAAAATGTCAAACATTTTTCTTGGTGTGCATATACATGCCTATCCATAAATATTCATGTTATCAACTTTTAATTTAAAAGTTTGTTACAACCTGCCTCCTTAGCGCAGTAGGTAGTGCTTCAGTTTCATAAAAGTTTGTTACAAATTCACAGAGAAGAGTGAAAACCATTGTACATGGTACCACTATTTGAATTCTGGTGAAGTATTTTAGCATGAGATAGAGCAATGACACGAGGAGAGAGGAAAGAGGAGCAGGCAGTTTTCTACAGGGAAAAGCACACAGCTTTGGAGTCAGACCAGTATTTGAAACCAGGGTCAGATGCCTCCGGCAAACTTCCTAAGCTTTCCCAGACACCAGTTTTCTCATCGGTAGGATGGAAGGATGAGGCTGATGACAATAACAGCTAATATTTATGGAGGGGTTCTCATGTGCTGGATGCTACATGTATAGATTATCTCATCAATTCTCATCATAACCCAATAATGTAATTACTATTAGTATTTTCATGATACTATCTGTACCAGTTATTTCTAGCTGCATAGCAACCCCTGAAAATGTAGTGGTAAGCACCAATCGTTTCTTTAGCTCACTGGGAGTTGGCAACTTAGGCTGGGCCCCGTTGAGTCATCCTTCTGGTCTCCACTGGCCTCCCTCGTGTCTGCAGTCATCTGCAGGTCAGCTCTGCCTCTGGGGTTTGGCTGCTGCGGTGACAGAGGGGATTTGGGTCAGACGTCTCCTCAAGAGGCAAGCTAGCATGGGCTTGTTAGTGTAAAAGAGGTAGTATTCTGAGCAAGAGAGAGAACATAAGGCCCTTTGAGACAGAGGCTCAAAACCGGCACACCATCACTCGTGCTATATGTTCACTTGGCCAAAGCAAGTCTAACAGATTCAAAGGGTGGGGAAATGGACTCCACCTTTTACTAGGAAGAAACACAAGGTCTCAAAGGAACTAGGGTAATGCAGCCAGCATGGCAAATGTTAATTCTCACAATAATCCTGTGCTGTAGGTATGATCATTGTCTCCACTTACAGATGAGTGAGCTAAAGCACAAAAATGTTTCTTCCCAAAGGTGCACATAGCTAATGAGGAGTCAGACTCAAATGCACACAGTTCAGGTGAAATCTGACAAGGGTGGTTCCTAGGTTAATATATTAACACCAGTGTCAGTTTCCTGATTTGGACAACATGCTATGGTTATGTAAGATTTTTATCACTGGGGGAAGCTAGGCAAAAGGTACACGGGGACTCTGTATTCTTTGCAACTTCTTGTTAATCTTAAACTGTTTCAAAATGAAAAAAGTTATTTAAAAAAATCAAGACAGTTTAAATACTTACTAATGCTCTATATGTTTATAAAGAATTGAGCATGGTGCCTGGTCACCAGTAGATGTTTAATAAATGTCAGCTTCCTCTACGAAAGCCCATTATCCACTTAAAGGAGTGGATTTCTAATTCAGTATAAGAATGGGCAGCACCTTAAACAGCCTTGGAAATGACCACTCTGATTTGGTCAGGAGGAAGTTGGGGTACAGAGGAGGCCACAGTTGGTCTCCCACTAAGGCAAGCTCTGCAGTGATGTGTTTCCGGATTTCTGCTTTTCTAAGATTACTGTATGGAAAATCGTTTCTTAGATCTCACAGATCCCAGAGGAGTCTCAGCTTGGAACTGGGAAAACTGTTGGGGAATCTAATTAAAAGAGAACAATAAGGTATGGGGATTAGTCCAGCTTGATAGGGTCAAGTCAAGCATGATATCTTACCTCGCTAAGTTAGTGGAGCAAAATTCTTTAACAGAAAAAAAATACAGTAACCAATGATAAGTATACTCAGTTAGGTGGGATCTTCACAAAGAGTGAGATAACAGCCTTTGAAAAAAATCGTAAAGGAAAATAAATAGCCATGTGTTAAAGTCATGGAGCTGGCAGAACAATAATAATAACTATAATAAGTACTAGAAAGCAGGTGCGATTGGGAACGGATGCAGTCATGACCCATGGCGTGAGCTATTTCTATCGGGCCCAGCGCCTGCGAGTTAATGATCAGATGAGACATGGATGATGTCCAGAATGTTGGGAGAGGCTGTTGTGTGGTAATGACCTGTTATTTTTACTTCATACCATAACACAGGAAAACAAGGACTATAGCAATGATAACAGTAATAAAAATAATAATGGCTAACATGTATTGGGTGCTTACTGTGTGCCAGGCATACGAAGCATTAGCTGGGGGAAGCTGGCATGAATGATGCGTTGTCCTAGGATGGGGACCCGCTCACTTTGGAAAAGGGCTTTGGGACACAATACCGAATCCCTTCACCATCCCAGTCACTGGATTTAAGGAATGGTGGAGCCCCAAAACTTGTAGCAAGGAAGCTCTCCTTACTCTACTCCCCAAAAGCAGAACTCAGGGCACCTGCTTCTCAGGTGGAAAGCACTGAACTTTTTCCAAACTCATAGTGTTTGAGAATTTCATCTGGAATTTATTTTTGTTTGTGGCATGAGGTTTGAGATCTAGCATTCACCTCTACCCCAATAGCCAACCAGTGGTTCCTGTGTCATTTAGTATATAAACTATTGGCTTCACATTGAATCAAATGCCACCTTTTACATCTATGATGTTCCTATAGAGACTATGGTTTGTTTCTGTTTCTCCATTTTATTCTTGCTCTATTAATTTATTCCTCTGTCAGTGGCATATTGTTTAGATTATAGTGCAGTGTATTGTATGACACACATACATACATATATGTTACACATATACACATGTTATATAGTGTAGTATAATAAGTTTCATTATTTTGTAAGGGAACCTTTCCAAGTATTTTTCTCTTTCAAACTTCTCTCGGTCATCTTCAGATAGTTATTACTATCTATAAACTTTAAAATAGTTCCATGCACTCCTAGCACCCTCCCTCCCCCTCCAAAAGGCACTGGGACACTGAGTTGAATTGCATTTCATTTCTAAGTTAATTTGAGGACTGATGTTTTTATGATGTTAGGCTTTCCTACAGCAGGAACATGATATGTTTCTCCATTTTAGGGGGGTGGAGGTCTTATTTTAAGATCTTCAGTAAGATTTTATAGCTTTCTTTATATAGGCTCTATGCCTTTATTATTAAATTTGTTCCTGGTTAATATGGTGAATGGGATTTTTTTTTCATTTCCATGTTGTAACTGGTTTTTGCTAGTATGGCAGGCAGACACCGTGGTACAGCTGGTCCACATCCCTGCAACCCCCTTGCCTTAGCGCTCGTAGGTTGGCATCCTTCTCGAAGTGCCAGGGAATTAACATCGTCTAGGAGACTGATGGGAAAGGAAATATAAATTTGCCAGCTCCCTCACCTCTCCCCTAGCCCACAACTATGGCCCCATGGGAAGTTCCCCATGACCAGCTTATGGAGGAGGAAAAACCCAGTTCTGGGGCTCACAGATGGGTCCTCTCAGTGTGTTATGACAAGCTAAAAATGATGCTGCCACACTACACTCTCACTGGGGGTGGAACCCTGACAACAGTGGGGTAGAGAATCCTCCCCATGGGCATAGCTTCAAGGAGCATACTTTGTCATGAACTTGGTGTGGAGGGAGAAATGACCAGATGGAGGATATACATAGACTCCTGAGAAGTGGCGAATGGCCTGAGTGGGCAGGTAGCTTAAAAGATGAGAAGATCGGTGGGAGAAGCATGTGGATGGACCCAAGGAGGTAGGTACATAATGACTCGCGTCAGTGCCCACCAGCGAGGACCCGCTGCAGACGCAGCCCTAAACAACAAGGCAGTGTGTGGCAGGACTAGTGGAGACTGAACACGAGCTCACTGGTGTACTCTCTCACTGCCAGGTGGGTCCAGGATGATGTGATGTAAGACCCCATAGTAATAAATCAGAAACTGTGAGCTCCTGAAATTCTGTCAGAAGTGGCACAGGCAAGAAGGCAAACCCGTGCCCAGAATATGTTTCAATCCCAGCAATGACAAATTGACACCTCCTCCAGGGGTAAAGGAGTAAAAAGAAATGCAAGCAACTTATCACCAAATGGCATGTTTTCCTTTCTCAAGCATTGGTGCCATATTGAGGGCTCAGCATTGGTCTCTAGCCGACAGATTACATATTTAGCGGCAGCAACAGTAGATGCATCAGCCATGGTGAAAGGGTGCTCACCATGATTGCTCCACTTATGGACCTGAGTGCATTCATTTAATACTATTCACTAAAGACCTTAATTGAATTTTACCATTTTACACAAAGATAGCTATATCTTTTCATTTTCATTGCTTATAGCAACTATTTAATTTTCTTGTCTTATCACAATAGCTAAACTTCTAAAGTCATTTCAAATAATAATGATAATAAACATCCTGATTTGTTAACTTGATGTGAATGATTTCAGCATTTTGTAACTTGATATAGTGGTTGTTATAAGATGGGGGGAAATGGCATTTACCCCATTTCCTTTTATTTCCATTTTACTAAAATTTTGTGTTGTTCAGAATGGCTGTTAAGTTTTATTAAATGCTAATATAACCATATTTTATCCTTTAATTTGTTGATATAATGAGTTATGTTGTCAGATTTCCGAATGTTGGATCATCTTTCCTTGCCTGGAATGAATCCAGTATTCATTAGTCATGATGCATTCATTTTAAAATGCATTGCTGGATTCAATTTGCATTGGTAGCTACAAGGGAATTAGGTTTGCAGTTTTCTAGTGTAGTACTATTTTAGAAGACTTGGGTCCTCTTCTGATTTAAAATAAATCAGAGTGGGCTTAATCTTTTTGGTCTGGATTTTTTGTGAGCTTGATCAAACAACTTCATTTTCAATACTTCTTTTCATAGATTTTTTCTGATCCAAAGTTTTTAGAAATAAAAAACTCCATTAGGAAGAGTGTGCATCTGTGGGGGCAATTTTGCTGTGACCCTAAAACTGCCCTAAAAATGAAATTTATTAAAAAATAATTCCATCAGCTGGCAAAAACTAATGTAGCCTTAGCTGGATGTCCTTGAAAGAACCCCAATTCATGTATTTTTTTTCCCTCAAACTGAATGTGAACCCTAGAAACAGAAAGAGCAAAGTGTTCAGTTAATTTGGTTATTATATTAACAATATGCAAATCATATGCAAAATAGCATCTGATTGCTTGGAGTCAGTAACTCAGGCACTTTTTGAAAAAACATTGAGTTACTGTTTATACTATTTAAGAAAATCCTGAATAAACAGAAGGTTCACCATATGTGTTATATTTGTTGAAGAACTTTTGTGACAAATCTTTAGAAAATATATTAATCCCTTTTCTAGCCTTAGAAGTACAGAACAACAAACATTGCAGGCTCAATCTCTGACAGTTGAGACTATTGACCATTAAAAAAATTAAGACAGTTTTGGTATAGAAAAGAGGATTTTGTTTTAGGAGCAAATTTCTGATTTGTGAAGGTGTTTTTTTCCACATGACCTACGAAAAGTGGACACACAACGTTGTAAACTGTTTCATTTACTTCTCTAGTGCTTCTCACAGTGATTGATACTTAGCAGGGATTAAATAGATGTTTGTTAAATGAATGAATGAATAGCAACAGTCCAAGTTAACCAGGTATTTAAGTTGAGGCTAGTTCTGTATTTTCATGAAATTTGTTGTTCACTAAACAAGGAGGTTAAACCATATGAAATTACCATTTTACAGATCAAAACCAGTCATATATTAATAATTTCATATGTTTAATCCATATCTGACCTAGAATTTTAAAATGGCATTTACTATTTTAGGCCTGTGGCTTGATAGAATATTATCCTATATCCATCTGAATTCCAGCTGGTATGGTGCATCTTGATAATATAGAATGGTGGTTTAGGGCTCAAGCTTTGAAGAAATAAACCCAAGTTCAAATCTTGGCTCCGTCCCCTTTTAGTTGTGTGACCTTGGGTAAATTACATATTTTTTTCTGAGCTAAGTTTTCTCATCCAAAAAAAAAAATGGGGAAAATAGTTTCTTTACAGTGTTGATATGAGGATAAACTATGATGTTAAAATAAAGTACTTGGCACAGTGTCCGCACATAGTAAATGATCAATAAATGATTTCTGTTACTCTTGTTATTATTAATTTATTTATTTTTGGCTGCCTCTCTCTAGGGTATTTCACTTCCTGTCATTTCAGAACCAATGGATAGCGATAGATAGCTGTGTTAGATGTCACAACAGTGCTTTGCTTCTGGGTGGGAATGTTGACATGGGGAAAAATCATCTGTGGGCTTAAAATGTTCTAGATCAGAATATGAGTGATGGACACTAGGTAATGTCATCACTGGACACTTAGGATTAGTGCATTTTTCTGTTTGCATGTTCTAACTCAGTAGGATCTTTGCCTACTGGGGGTGGTGCTAAGATGGGGAAGAAGCTGTTTAGATACCTAGCACCATAAATAGAGAGATTAAGCACTGCATTTTATTTTATGAAAGACTTCATATCTTCATGTAAAATGCCTCTCCCCCCACTTCCCCTCCCCTGGTGCCCACCTTGCACTCTAACCTCTCCGTGCCTGGTATCTGCAGCACATACACAGAGCCCAGCACAGGTATATGTGATCACAAAAAATGGGCAAGTTATAAGCAATCTAATGAACAGCAATGTACAACTTCCGATATATATTTAAATTTATACTGTGTGTGTGTGTGTTGCGTGTAAGAGTGTGTGTGTTATGTATGTGTGAGTGTGTGTTGTTTGTGTGTGTGTTGTGTGTGTAAGAGTGTGTGTTGTGTATGTGTGAGTGAGTGTGTGTTGTGTGTGTAGTGTGTGTGTGAGTGTGTGTCAGTGTGTGTTGTGTTTGTAAGGATGTGTATGTAAGGGTGTGTGTGTGGTGTGTGTGTGAGTGTATATGTGTGTAAGTGTGAGTATGTGTTGTGTGTGTGAGGGTAGTGTGTGTGTAAGTGTGTGTATTGTGTGTGTGAGGGTGTTGTGTGTGTGAGTGTGTGTGTAGTGTGTGTGAGTAGTGTGTGTCAGTGTGTATTGTGTGTGTAAGGCTGTGTGTATGTAAGTGTGTGTGTGTTGTGTGTGTGTGAGGGTGTGTATTGTGTAAGAGTGTATGAGGGTATTGTGTGTGTGAGTGTGTGTGTGTGTGTGCATGTATGAGGATGTGTGTGCACTAGGAGTTGAGGGTCAGCACAGGTTTTAGCCCGTGAATTTCTTGTCGCTGGTAAATGAGTCAGTCAATATAGGATGTTAATTTAGTTCAATAATTGTCATCAGTTCTCATGAAAATAAAAAAAGGGTCAGTATTCCCTAATGAAGCACAGCTTCTCCTCCCACCCACACACTAGTATTTGGGTATTCATTGTATTTAATTCCTCATACTAAAATCAGGGATGTCCCTCGCCATGTTCTCCGTCCCATCTTTGTTTCCAGTAGGAACCCCCCCAGTTTCCCTCTGCCTGCTGTATATGTGGAGGTGGTGGACACATATGGAGGAACCTGGATCTTTCCATGGAAATAAATGCCTACCTCGGCACAAATGAATGTGTTTCAAGACTCGTGTTTCCGCGTGGCTAAACCATTTCTAGGTGGAGAGAGGAAATGGAGAAGGTTTCTCTTGGATGTACAACTGAATAAAAATCTGTCAGCTTGGTCATTACGGCAGACACATGGGTATTACCATGGTTTACACTTCCTGGAACTTTTAGAACCTCGTGGAACCTCATGGAAGATGGTCTTTAACCAGGACTCTCTTCCCAGCCATCCCCTCCACTCCATCAAAAGTGACACCAGCAATGAGATGATCAATCGCCCTGAACTGTTTTTAGACTCGTCTCTTCCTCAGAAGAAAGGGAATATTTGTTTCGATTCACACCATACCCCACTTTATGAATACGACTTCAGTCATGATTTCCTATGTGCCTGTGTGAAGGAAAGAGTGGAAAGAAAGAACAAAACCAATAAAGACCAAACCAAAAGCACATGTCCCTAAGAGGCGCACACCAGGCGAACAATGGCTGCGAAACAGATGAATCCACCGAAATGTCAAATATTCCACAAAGTTTTGGCAGCTTTGAAATGCTACACTTTCTAGCGCTCATCTGTTAATCATCTGAGGGGACTTTCTCAGCTCACCAGAAGGACAGTCTTCGCTTTCTGTGTTCACACAACTGGAAGTGCATACAATTCTGCAGTCAAAGTGACAAATAGGATGGAAAGGCAGACAGCAAGCCCCTAAGTGAAGAAAGAAACAAAGAACCATAGAAAGAGAGGAAGCGAGCTCTTTTTACCCACCTTCACTTCCAACTAACCTCAGTATATATTTTCCAGCATAAAGCTTTCCTTTGAGTTCATTTCAAGACAAGTCATAAAGCTATAATCTTTTAAATGATTAATGACACCAGGGAAGCAAAGTGACATAATGAGAAGACTTAAGGTTCTACACAAAAGTATTTGAAGAGCCTCTTAGGAAATCCATTGACTTTATTTTTGAAAGCAAAGAAACCGTCAACAGTACTAAATTTAAAACCCAAGATAAAGTGCCTCCACCACCATTATTCTAGTGACTTCCTGTAGGCCAGTGCCTTTCCAGATACCTAGGTGTTAGAAGAAACTGCTTTCTAGAAAACAGCAGTAACCCCAAACAGAAGAACATGCACATCTCAACATGACACTTATGAGACACATCATGTGAGTGTGAAAGAAACCCGGACTGCACACACCTGTGTGTTAGGTGTGCAGTCCCTTCCTAAACCACAACCACTCTACCGTGACCTGGGCCAACGCAAGTGACCAAGAAGTCAGGCAGGGGAACCTGGACAACTACATTACCTCCACAGAAAACTCCTCTGCTCTCCGAGGGAGAATGTCTAAGTGTCCAAAGATGGGGTAAGGCTAGGCTGCCCACAGGGAGTGAGGTTGCTGCCATTGGCGTGATTCAGCAGAGGCTAGGAGGCCCCTTGGTGGACATGGGGGTTCTCTAGAACTACTGGCTCAGTAATTCTCTAACTTGGCTAAGCATCAGAACCACCCAGGGAGCTTTAAGACACTGCCTACCCCTGGCTGCAACTGTCTGGGATGGGGCTCAGGACCAGTATTCTTTAAAGCTCCCAGGTGACTGGAGTCATCGGGGGCAAGGCCCACGAGCGAGAACCCTGGTGGACTTGCTTGGTGTTTCTTAAACTTGACATACACAGGGCACCAGGCATGCTTGACATATACAGGGCGTGCTGTTAAAATGCAAATTCTGACTCAGTGGGATCAGGCTGGGGCCCTAGGGCCTGTGTTTTTAACATGCTTCGGGAGAGGCCAGTGCTGCTAGCCCACAGACCACACCTGTAGCAGTGGGTGCCGAGGGACTGGAAGTCCTCCTTCACCCCGAGTTCTGAACAAACAAGGGGCATGGAGGCCACGCAGGGCTTCCTCCAGCTCTCAGCTCTGAAGTGGTGCTGTTAAAAATGGCAAAGGCTCTGGGGATGGGGAGCCTACAATTTCTAGAAGGCCCCAGAGAAGACTGGCCGCAGGGCAGGTGGGGAGGGCCTCCTGGGTGTTTTCCTTAGACTCATGGGCTCCAGAATTATACCCACGCCCTTGAGCTTCACTGATCCGCATTGGTCCTAATGTACACGGATGGGTCTGAAAAGGGAACAGGCTGCCTTCCGGAAGGGGCATCCACACATTCATGGATTCGCACACTTGTGTGGGGTGCAGAGAAAGGTGGGAACTGGGGAAAGGAGCTAAAAAGACCCGCTCCCCACCTCAGGTGTTTCCTGCTTGGTAGAGGCAGCCCCCCCGTGTCAGAGACACGCCAGGAAGGGCCCAGAGGCTGACAGACGTCTAGACAAAGTGGCCAGTTCTTCCAGAGCAGAACATCTCAGGAATCCTTCAGGAGGAGGTGACTGAGCTGAAAGACAAGTGTGCAGATTAGGGGACCGAGTGGCCTGGGCAGGGCTCAGTGCGCGCCATGGTGGCAGCAGGAGGCCTGGGGTGAGGATGGGAGGGGGGCACCAGGAAAGAAGTGGTTGAGCCCCATGGAGAGATGAGGGCAGGATGGATAGAGACCCCTAGGCAAGATGAAACTTGATTTTCTTCCAAATCAATTGTTATTAGCATCTATTAAGCATTCATTTAGATTAGAGGTTGAATATGGCAGGGGGGACAGGGTAGAGGAGAAACCATCCCCCACCGCCCACTTACAACGGTATCACCTTATGTCCCAGCAATTCAGTGCTGGTCCCAACTCACAGAAAGCCCTGCAACTAAGTGGACTCAGTAGAGAACAGTTTCAGAAGCATCTAGGGCCCTACAGCGCGGCTCTGGGTCTCGTCCATGTTAATAGATACTGTTGGTTCCTCCAACACTAGGGTGGCCAAACATCCCAGTTTTCTTTGTACCTTGAGGGGTTTCCCAGGATGTGAAATTCCCAGTGTTAAAATTGGGAAAGTCCTGGCAGCTGGGAACAAGTTGGTCACCCTCCTCAGCACACGTCCTTGGGTCACCTCTGCCTTCAGCCGCTGCTATGGTGGACAGTCCCTGCGAGAGCTGACAGTGTTCCCCTCAGGGGCTGTTGTCCTCTCTTTACTGTCACGAGGCTTTTTCCAAAGCCCCCGGGAGTGCAGAAATGCGGGGAAGTTAATTCTCTGAATGGACAAACGGCCCAGCCTCCCCTGCTTTGGGGAAACAGTTCTGAGGTACATTCTACATGGTTCCTCAGATCTCCCCACTGGGACAAGCCCCAGTTGTCCGTGGCAGTGAACTTCATAGGAGGAAGCTAGAGAAATATGTCTCCCACCTGCTGATGTTGCCCCACATGACCCTGGAGATTCTGGGACCACGGCCGTCGTATGGAGATGGGAGATTTTTTTCCTGCCATCAGCCATCAAGTCCAATTGTCAACTCAAGTGGAAGGCAGCATCACCGCCCCTCCCCACCCCAACCCCCACATCTTTACCAGGGCTCAGCGGCATTTAAAATTCAGCCACTGTCCTCAGCAAACCCCCCTGAGCAGAAGCAATCCCATCATTCTCTCCATGCTTGCAAAGGTGGTTAAGATATCTAAATATTTTAAAGGTATCTACGAGGATTGGATTCTTTTCTTAGTGGTGACTTGATGAATAAATGATGCCCTAATTTCAGTTTAATTATTGTCTAATGCTCTCTAATTCATTTCAGACTGGGGTTTAACTTCTTTCTAACTTGACAATCTTTCAGGCAAAACTGATCAAAATAGTCAGTGCTTTCTTAACACAGGCACGGATTAGTTGTCTGTAGCTATCACCTAATGAAAAATAGCGGTTTAAATCCCTAATATAATATTTTTGGCACTTTGTACGTTTAAACCCATCCAACACACATCCCTAAAAAATATTTTAAGTAAGGGAGGGAGAGATGCTGCGCTCAGAGGCTGAGATTTTTGTTCTGCCAACTTTGAGCATGGAGCAGATTTTTACGGTTGAATTATAAGCCCCTGAAAATAGGTTTATTATGGGAGTGTGAACTCACAACTATAGCCTATAGCAATCTGAATCACCCTGTTATCATAATGCTTGCCTCCTCTCCATTGTGCCGAATTGGCAAAGCCTGACATCTGCTTTGGCCTTTTTGCTAAGGCGTGTCAATGTCAGTTAACAGCTTGTGTCCCTCTTTAGGAAGCTGCCCCAGCGTTTTTAGTAATCCGTGCATTGCTAGGGACCTCTATGTCTCCATCTTAGGAATTCATTTCTCATTTATATTGGAATACTTGGTGACATTGGGAATCCATTCTCTAGTAAAAGGAGACATGGAGGGCTTGGGGAGGTTTCCATTTGTTGTGGCTGTGTTGACTGAGTGGGTATTTAACTGCCAGCTATCCAGCAAGTTTATCGCCAGACAGAAAGGACCGGTGTCCATCCCCCCAGGCCCAATTCTCAGGGTTGGGAAAGAGTGTGGCGCCTACAGGAGGAATCTCAGTTTGAGATCCTATCATTTGCCCGAAGTTTAAATGCTCTAACATTCTTTTGGTGTCTGAAGTTTTCCCTAAGAAGCCTACGTGTTTATTTCCTGGTATTTTTCTTTTTTTAACTACAAAGTAAAACATTTGGAATTCTACTGCATGGAACCCACACAATTTCCATAGCAGAATTAAAATGACACTCAGCTGCAGGATTGCTCTGCATTGTGATTGGCTGGAAAAGGCAGCCTCATTTATGGGAGCCTGGTCTTAGAGGTTCGGTCTCTGGGCGGAAAATCATAAATGCCAGAGCTACCTTAAACACGTGCTGAATTAAGCCTCATAGAGGAATGTCTGACATTCATCAGCTCAGTGTAGCCTAATACCAGTGAGCCAGCACCCTGCTAACTAGGCCGCCTGATTTAATATTGAGTTTTGTTTTCCTGTCTTCTCCCCAACCCGTTCCCGAACCCCAGTCCATAAGAAATCCTGGCATTTATTGAGTGCTGACTCTGTACTAGGGCACCACTGTAAGCACTTTCTATGTATTAATTCATGTATGAATTCAACCCTAGAAGTAGATATTATTATTATCCCCATTTTCACAGACAAGGAGAGAAGCGTGGCAGCCGAACAGAAAGATTAGAGCTCTAGCTTTACTGACACGTGTCTCCAGGTTCACATCCCAGCTGCACCAGGTAATAGCTATTGTGACCTTAGGCAAGTAAGCCCTTTAGGCTTTCTCTGTTTCAATTGCCATTAAAACGTTATTTCTCTAAAATGGGGTAACAGTGTGAAATTATAACTAAGAATTCTTGAGATAAAAATTTCTCCTTTATTACAAAAGAGCACCCTATATTTTGATGGCTAAAAAAATTTTTTTTTTTTAAAGATTTTATTGGGGAATTGGGGGAGGGAAACAGCGTTGGAGAATCGGGGAAGGATAACAGACAAGTTGCTGTCTTTTGTTCTTCAGTCTAGTTGCGGAGGACGTTGCTTCACTGGCCCATGTTGGTATCATCAACCCCACCCACGCTGGCTGCCGGCCACTCACTGTAGCCCATGGCAGCCCACTGCAGCAGGGGCTGCAGCCTACACCATCCCCGGGGCTCGCACAGCCCAGCTCCAGGTGGAGCTGTTGTTAGCTGTAGAAGGCAGTGTCACTGGAACCTCATATGTGGGATCCGAACCGGGGCTGCTGGTATCCCAAAACCAGCTCTTAACCAATGCGCCATTCGGCCGGCCCCAATTTTTTTTTAAATTATCTTTTTCAGTTTATTGCCCACAGTTTAGGCTTTCATACTCTTCTCCAAACATCATGATGTACCTCTAGGGGACCGTAGTAGCTGCCTGTGTTTGTGCCCAGGATGGATGTGAAGAGTGGAGGGAGGGAATGGAAGGAGGGAGGAACCAGGAGCGGAATGGCCTTTCTCGTTTTGAGAGCAAGTCCAGCGAAGACGATGGAAACTTGAAGCTGCCTGAGAGTGAAGCCAACCTGGAGGGAAATAAGAGCCAGAAAGGAGAATAGCAAACAAGCAAACCCCCAAGGATGCCATGCTGTCACCTTGATCCAGCCCTACCTGAAGCAGGACCCACTCCTGAACTTCACAGTTACATGATTCAGATTTTTTTTCTCCGCTTAGTTTGAATTGGGTTTCAGTTACACAAAATTTAAAAAAACAAAACAAAACAAAAACTCACAAAAAAAAACATCTAAAATAATAACCTACATCCTTTCCCCCCACCTCTGCTCTTCCACAATTCATACCTGATTGGGAAGATGGCATTGTGTCTAGCCATCCATCCTTCTTTCCATCCATCCATCCATTTATCCAATCGTTCAACAAGCATCCATTGAGCACTCACTTAGAGCCAGATTTGAAAAGAACAAAGATGAATGAGACATGTCTCTGTTCCTTAAGGAGCTACACACATATTCCCCAACCCACAGACCCAGTACAACAGTTAACATTCTGTAGGAATGAACAGTTAGGAAGGTAGACCTATGAATGGGGTGGTGCAACTGTGGGGAGTTCTTAACATTGCTGTGTACCATTTTTTAAAGTTTTCTTAAAATAGTATATAGATCACATTTTCGGCTTTAATAGAGTTGCTACCTTTTTCTTCATTCCCCTGAACTGAAGGGCGATGCACATCTTTGAATGAATGAATGAATTCCTTAACTTCAGCTCCCCTCCACCGGCACACATCCTTTGCGCTGCTCTGAAAGACTCCAGCCTGAGGTCAGGGGAGAAAAAAGTGTCAAGTATGCTCAATATTTAAACAATTTGGATGCCCTGTCATCTTCTGCTGTGGAGACATGGATTTATTTCCTGGTGAGATGGAGGGGTCCTTTCTCCAGAGCTCCTCGTAGAAATCCTTCAATCACTCTCAGTGGGTGCCCTTTAACCACAGGCAGAGACCCATCATCAAATGGATGTTATTTAAAACACGTGCTTCAAAGACTGAAGAAGAGATTGACTGTCCTGTCCAACTGATGTTAGTTTACAGCCAAGTCTCTCTAGTACCTATACCTAAATCTTCCACAAAAATGATCAAACGTAATGCAGGTTTATTAGCAAGGCCTCCTTGATTTGTTTTCATTTGAGATTATTGTGGGCTTATTTATTTATTTTGCAAATAAATTATGAAGACCTCTGATGTGCAATATTATTTGGTAACAAGATTTGATTTAGAATTCACATTGAACATAATAGGCTATCAAAGGAAATGTCTCATCAGAATCTTTTGTGTTGTGTGTGTGTGATATGTTCAAAGTAATTACAAATGTGACAAAATCTAAATTGTGCATTTACGAGGGAAAGGCTGCTAAAAATTCTTGCTCGATGTTCAGATAACACAAGCAGCTTATAAGTCTTGTGCTTTGCTCTCTGCATTATAAATAATATTAGAAGCATCCCGAAGTCATAGATTATTTATCAAACACATAAAAAACCTGTTGAGTTTTTTAAATTATAAAGTTATATATTTTTTTTAGTCTTGTTCCATATGGCAGTATTGCTTTTTCACGTGCTTATCATCTTTTAAAAAATATCATTTATTTTTCATAGCAACATAATTAAACATAAGGTTACATTTCAACACCGTAACATTGATTACAAATTTTGGACGGATGAGAGTGGGGAGAATTTTTATTTTAGTCGTGACCAAATATGTGAGAAGGGAAACCCATCAGTCACTTTTTAGAAAGATTTTGTAAAGGAAAAGTGGGGTAAAAACTGGGAGTTATAAAAGAAAACTTGCTCTCCTTCTTACTTTCTCTCTCCCCACATCACCACCTGCCCCTGCCTGCTCTACAGTTCAGGGCTCAGCTCTACCAACTGAGCACTGTTCCGAGCTTCCCAATTTCTGTGTAAATGGCATGAGAACCTTTGGAGTTTAGGCTCCATCTGTTTGCTCAAGGTGACAGTGTTGGAGTCAAAGTAGGAAAGAGATGTCACCTGGTAGCACGGTTCACAATGACATGCGTTGGTATTTTGACCTGGAGTGGCCATGCCATTCAAACCCTGTAAAGCAGCACGTCTACCCTGGACTGTGCAGGAGTCACCCTGAGGTTTAGTTGAACGTAGATTCTGATCCAGAAGGTCTGGGGTGTCGCCTGAGGTTCAGCATTTCTAACAAGCTCCCCAGTGAAGCTGAGGCTCCTGGTCCTCAGACCACACTCTGATAGCAGCAAGGTTCTACAGAACATTGTGTGTTGGCCTTCAAGGTGATGAAGCACTGAGACATCAAGGAAAGAGAGTGTGTGTGCGTGTGCTCGTGTGTGGTGGGAATGGCCTCCTAAGACTTGACCAGGTGTGTGTGCGTGTGTGCGTGTGCGTGTGTGGTGGGAATGGCCTCCTAAGACGTGGCCAGCTGTATGCCAACTCGGCCCACTTGCTCTGATGACGTTGGTGTGCAGGGCACTTGAGGATAGCCACTGTTATCTCAATCTCCCTTTCACAGATGAGGCACAGAGTAATCACATTTCTTGCCCAGGGTCGCAGAGCTAATCACAGAGGTAGGACATCTGGGACCCCACCTGCATGCCCTCAGTCCCTACGCTCTACTTTCTCTGAGACTGTTTCAAACTCTTTCCCTTCTCAGGACCTTTGCACATACTGTTCCCTCTGCCCAGACTGCCTTTCCTCATGTTCTGCCTGACTGTTCACTCTTCAGATTTTAGCTCAGGTATCACTTGTAGGAGAGGCCTTCTCTGATTCTTGTCCCACTTCAAATGAAATATGTGTTGCTTTTCTCTCACAGCATCTCATTACTTTCCTTCATAGGTTTAATCTCAGTTTTCAATTATTTGATTAGTAGTGTTAATTTGCTTTCATATCCATTTCTCTTACTGTAAGCTCTGTGAGGCCAGGGACCATAGCTGTTTAGTGCCCCAGCCCATACACTATGTCTGGGATAGAATATGGGCTCTGTAATTACCTGACTGACAGATTGAGTGAATGAATGAATGAATGAATGAATGGACGGATGAAATGAATTTACATTCTGCAAATAACTAGTAAGCCACTAGAGGGCAAATACACTCATCACGCTGACCTCCGTGTGTAAGTGTACCCATGTGGTTGACAAACCTAAGAAAAGAAATTCTAACAGCATTGCACCTCTCATATGTGCTGTTGACCATGCAATAGGTGGAATGAAAAACTTATCTAAACTACATTAAAAATGAAAGTATGGATTTCAAAAGCCTACTCATTTCTAACTTCCTGATGCAGTCCTCAGCAGACAATAAAAAAGAAAAGAAAAAAGAAAAGAAGAAAACGAAAAACACAACAGAGTCTGAGATGATATTTTTCAGGTTTTCAGCACACTTCTGCTTGGATGCGTCTTTGCTCAGGACCTATCCCAGACTTAATATCCGCTTCTTCCCCTGGTGTGTAGGGAACTTGGGGAAATTGACCTCCTGGGAGAGGGACAGATACAAGTTTTCCTGGAGGCCTGGTCTGAGGACATGGCTCCACAATGAGTCATTGCAACATCAAGTCTGAGGTTAGAGAGGATTGGTGTCATGATTGATTTCCCCCAGAAGCTGACCCTGATAGAAGAATTCTGGGCAAGTTGTCTGTCCGGAAATGAGACAGGGATGGAAGGCTGCTCTGAAGTATGTGTTACGGTGACCACTGTGGTGTCTTAATTCCACAGTTGGATTCTGGGAAGCACTAGAGACCCTCATCAGTTATCCCACCCAAAGGATGGGGAGCTCAGACATTCACACACAACTTTGTTCAGGGGGACGTTACCACTCTAGCACTCACAGCCCACCTGAAATGGGCAAGACAGCGTTCTTCCCACAGTAGAGAAAGCCTCTGAGCAGAGGTGCAGATAGTGGCAGACCAAAGTGTGTTAAGGCCCAAGGAGGCTAGGGAGAGCACTGATGCCTGCTGCAATGGCTCTGCTCATCCACAACTGCCTTCACTTCCTAGCTGAGAAGAAGAACCTCGGAGCTGATGGACCATGTGTTTGATTCAGAATTTCTTACATCTTTAGTGCTTCACATCCCTAAGTACCTTTTATGCCCCCCAAAGCTACCAAGACAAAGGGAACGGTATGGCCTAGAGCTGTCACTCTCCCAACCTCCACCATTACGATGATCATTGCCATCAGGAAGGAAGCCTTCTTTGTCAGTGCCATTGTCCCTTAATTGCCAGATGTTTGAGTTGACTTCTCTCCTAACTGCAGATATGGTCTCAGATTTTTGCCTGCCCTCCTGTGTGATCTTGGACTTGGATCTGAAATTCTCTGGCTCTTTAGTGCCCTGTCCACTGAAGGAAGGTGAGGATACCCTCACCATGTCTATTTCACAAGGTTGTTATGAGAAGAGACGAGATAATATCTGAAAATGACTTTGAGCTCTGAAGAAAATGAGCTATATAAATATAAGTTATTACACAGTATTATTTTAACCTGGCCCAAGTTTAGATTAGTTATATGAATCATTCATCAACCTTTACTTTGTATAATTAAAAACGTGTGGTTCTTGGAATTTTTGTTTGGGAGGCAAGTTAATGTGGCGGGACTAGGATTGGCAAGCTCTTAGAAGTCAACGATTTCTGGTCTAAAGACAGACGCATTGATGGATGGGGAAAATTCTATTATCAGCTCTCATTTGGAGGTCTTTTCAGACAGCTTTTGCAGGAGTCTGTGAGTCATGTTTTTCCTTATTGGCCTTTTTCATATTCCCTGCACTCCCATGGTACTACAGAAGGGATTCATGAATGGCCCCAAGTAGATCTAGGTAAGGTATCTGTGGCTGATGTCATCCCCTTGCATGAATATGTCAAATGTTGATTGGTTTGGGGAGGCTAACAGAATAATTCACTCCTTTGGGAGGCAGAGTGGGACTTCCCAATTTGGGCTTCTCTCCACCTGTAGAAGTGACTGATTTAAAATGTACCCTCTTTAATATGTATTGTATGGGCCACAGCAGCTCGGAGTGAAAGCATCAACATGACAATGAATTCTATCAGCCTGTGTGCTCCTTGATGGCCATAGCTACTTCCCTCATCTTCCTGTCTCCTCCACAAGGCCCAGCACAACACCTGGCATTCAGTGGGCACTCAACAATTGTTAATTGAATGAGTGAATGCTCATAAAGAGAGGGAAAAGAAATGAAAACACAATGAACCACTGAACCCAAGGATGTCATTAGCCGTGGCCTCCCCATGTGTTAGTTATTAGCTATTAGTGGTGTGGGTGGTCTGGGGGAGATGGGCTAATTCTTCTGCTGGCCACAGTGGTGTCAAACAGTATATTAACTAATGGGAACAAGGGTGTTGACTGGATTTCTGCTGTGCACTAAATTTCGCCATAGTGACTCTGGAGAATTAGACATATGCCCCAGGGGCCCAAGCTGTTCCCGCCTTGTAACTTACACAGTGGAAGGACTGGTGGAACGAAAGTAGATCAGGTAAGGTTTGCAAGGAGTGCCCGCCCCTGCAAACACCAGGAAACAGATTGTTGACAAATTCCACCCAAGTGTCACTAATGATTGGGTTATGAAGTAATAGGCAGGGGTGGGGTGGGTAATAAGAACTGCCACATATAAGGAGCTCATTGCACCTGCAATTCTGCTATTTCCTTTAATGCATCATTGCGTTAAAGCATCATCATAATTTTTCTGCCATGGTCACTTGCACTTATAATTAAGGAATTACTGACAACACACACTTGGACTCCATCACAAATAAACCAAAGGGAACAAATGAACCAAGATCTACAATAATCTCTATTACAGAGAAATCAACATCTATAATAATCCCTGCCTTTATTTTTGTCCACCGATCGTGTATGATTTATTCACTTTTTAAACAATTATATTTCTCTCAATTTTAAACTTTAACCATTTCTTCTTTGTTTTAGCATGGAAAACATATTGCCCACTTCCTAGAGCCAAACTCAAACCAACTTGCACTATGTTTTTTCTTTTATTTCAAAATTTAGGGTTTTTTGATTCCCTCCCAAATCGTTAAGTGGTTTGTTGTTTAAAAGAAACCAGCAAACTATAAAAGGTCCTTTAAACCTCTAGGACATCATTTCACGTTTTCAGGAGAACATTTTGAAGAGGTGGGGTAAATGAAGTAGAAACATTCAGATTAAATTTCCTTTGAAATCCATGGGTTTTAAAATTAAGGGAAAGTGATTGGCAAAACATGTTTTGGTTTTTGCCGAAACTGAAATGTTTGAAAAATAGTTCAAGATGTTCTTCCACACCCCAACCACATCCATCTGGGGCCATCCATCTCTAGCTTAAATCTATTTTTTACATCCACTCTGCAAAGAGCATAGCTCCTCACTGCAGCCAGAGGGCCCCCATATTTTTCTAAGAGGGAAGAACATGTTGAGGTCTAAAGAGTGGACATACAGTCCTATGTCCTATATCATGCTGGGGACATTCTTTTCAGAAGAAAAAAGTTCTAGACTAAATGGTGGTGAAAAGGCAGTTGTTTCCAGTTGGCTTTGAATCACGCCAAGACACATAAATGGAATATGTGAATAATTCCTTTGTCTATGAGTATCTATCTATCTATCTATCTATCTATCTATCTATCTATCTATCATCTATCCATTCTTCATTCAACCATTCATTCAACAAATATTTATTGAGTGCCTCTCATGTGCAAGGGATTGTGTGAATACAAAGGCAAGTAAAAGACAGCACCTAGTCTTAGGAAGCTGACCATCTTCTAGCGGAGATAGGTGTATCTGTAAAGTGAAATATGTGGGAGGTGCCATATTTGGGATGGAGCAGACGCACAAAAGAAGGAATGGTCAGACCTACCTGGGGATGACAAAGGGCAAGATTTCACAGAGGAGCCACAAGAGGTGGCCCAAAATGAAGGTGAAAAGCAGTTGGACAACTATGACGCCTAAGGGAAGAATATGTTGGAGCATCCATTGAGAAACTGTTCATTTGAACAGGCAAACAAAAGAGAGGTTGGTAAAGGCCACGTGACAGCCATTCCGATGCTCATGGGGTGAAGGAGGGTTTGGAGGAGGTGATCTCCTGTGGAGGACCTTTCCTTTTCATTCTTTTCAAGATTTGGTTGCTGGCTGTCAATCTGTCTTGGCAGCTTCCTGGTTGATGCTGTAAGTCCAGTCATGGATTGAAGCCGAGTTCTGCCTGGCCACACGTGAGCCCCCTCTCCTCTCTGGGTCTTGTCTAGACTAGATGATCCATAAGGCCCATCAGAGAATAACTATACAGGGCTGTATAGTTATTTGTGCTGAAAATGACACAAATTGTAGAATTCCCCCCACCAATTTTCATTCTAATTATCGGAGTTGGTGAAACTTGTTGCAAAAAGTCTGTTCTGTATTTGCACCTTGGGCTGCTGGTGCCTGTGGGTCCTTGTTAGCCTCTTCACTAAATAAAGAACCATGAGGGTTTTCCTGTTTCAGAGAACAGGTGGGAGCCCTGGGTATATGTTTGCCTTGCAGATTGACAAGTATGCTTGGATGACACTTAGCTTTCACCATGGCTGTTTGGTTATGGTTTTCTTTGGAATGTAATAAGGATGGCAGTTTCCTCATATTGCACTGAAATTGCCAGTTAATTTGTAGCTGTGCATTCATCTAATCACAGAACTGGAAAGCTAGCTGTCCTTTGCATACCTGAAAATGGTGGTATTAGTAATTGGGTTGTCACGTGTAGCGTAATATGTGGTTTGGAAGCCATTATAGGATTAGAGGCAATTTGGAGATTATCATCTCCATGACATCACTTATGGGGGGTTGAGACCACTCGCAGTGCCATGCTTTCTAGATTCAGATGCCGTGGTTTGAAATATACATAGGACAGGTTGTTTTGCTTTTGACTAAGACATACTATGTATGTAGACACATTTTAAGAAAGAAAAAAACTATTAAAATTGTAATAATATATACTGATAACAAAAGATGAATGCAAGTCACATTTGACTTCTGCAATTGCAAGAGGTGCTCAGATTGGTTACCATCAGCATCCAGACACTTCTGATTACGGCGAACTATTGCTTGAGCAACGTTGACCAAAGTGTCCACTTGTATTGCTGCATATGCCATTTCAATTTCTTCCCAAAGTACCACCTGTGTAGCCGGTTTTCTACGGTTCGCCACATCCTTTAAGGTCCCCATAGGTAGAAGTCAAAAGCAGTAAGTCAGGAGAATGTTCTCCAATTTCAAATACCACTTCAAAATGGTCTTGCACTCCTTGAACAACTGTGCTTCCTCCATTTTCTTTGCCTGTCCTGCCTGTCGCATGGTGATGCTAGCATTCCTTTGATTAGCGCCATCTTTTGAATGAACATCATATTACACATTGCTACCGTAATTCAAGTGGACTTCGAAAAGTAATACATAGATAACATTTCTTAAAATGTATATACATTTTTGCACCGCTTTATATTGAATATTACAGTTTTAATACAGTTTCCTTTTCTTAAAATGTGTATACATATTTTTGGCACCTTCTGTACATATACCTACTGGGGGTGCCAAAAAATGTGTACACATGACTTGTTTTCATCTTTTGTTATCGGTATATATTGTGTATTACAATTTTAATACAGTTTTTCCCTTTCTTAAAATATGTATACTTTTTTTTTGGCACTGTGTGTGTGTGTGTGTGTGTGTGTGTGTGTGTGTGTGTATGAGAGAGAAAGAAGCTGGATGACTCTATACCAAACTGTTTTTTGACATTTTTCTGATGAGCACTGTGTTATTATTCCTAAAGCCAGAAAAGGAAAACAATGAAGAGTATATACATATAGGCTAATACCATTCAAAACCTGGTCCTTCGCGTTTTCTAGCCCTAGTTCTGAACAGTGTAGAGGAATTGCCATCGTTGTTTCTGCAATTTGACAGAAGCGTGGCATGGAGCTCCAGGTCCCATAATGGAGCTTTAGGATGCTCAGCCTTTTTCTGATCTTCAGAATGAGAAGGGCGGGGGCTGATAAGTGTCAGGCTTCATCCCTGCTTTGGTTTTTTTGTTTGTCTCCTCATCAAGGCTTTGTTCCCTCCCTTCCTGGAATCACCTTTTCCTCTCTGAGTCCTGCCCCTGGACTCGGTCAGTAGATTGGGACAACCTGGAAAAGGATGACTCTTTCTAGGAGTTAGGTAGACACACATGGAAGGGATAAGCAGAGGCCCCTTTGGAGCCAGGCATCCTGGGTTTTATTTCCTGCTCTAAGCTGCTTGGATCTGTGACCTTGGACATACGACTTAACTTCCCTTATCCATAGAAGAGAATGGGGGAAGGGAAGATTATCGTTATTTCCTCCTGGAACCCTTTTCTGACCCCACAGTCCTTCGAGAGTCTTCCACAGTGCCCTGGCTCACACCTCTCCAAGTACTTGTCCACCTTTATTGAGATGGACTATTTATCCCTGTGTCTCTTCCATTCAGTGATCTCCTCTGTGAGTGCAGTTGGCTTTGTAGTTAACATAGTAGTCAATAAATAAGTGAAAAGACTAAACGATTACCCATGGCATATGATTTTGTAAGGGTAAACACATGTAAGCTCCCAGGGCATACATGTCACCTCATAGGCATCACATCAAAGTTAGTGTCCTTTATTAGAGCTGGATTGTGTGAGAGCCAAGATTACTCAAGGCACTCTGTGTGACTCTGCTCAGAGACATGTCAGGAGAGCTGATGCTGAAGAAATGATATGCTTTCACTCTTCCAGTGTCAAGGAAATACTTTCAACTCATCAGGCCATACACACCCAAGGCCACTCATGTGAACAGAGACTTCTGTCTTGTGATGACCGAGCCCCCATGTATCCCACAGACTCATCCAGGTAGGGACACCAAACTTCAGGATTGTCACTTGTAAATGTTCTGAAATAGAAATAAGTAAACTGAGGTATATTCCTGTAATGGACAACTATACTACAATGAAACACACATATACATATGTGTTACACCCATGTACAATGACACACAAAATTTGATTGATTCTCAAAAACATAATATAGAGTGAGAAAAACCAGTCCCCTAAAGTGCATAGTATATGATTCCATCTATATAAAATATAAAGACAGCTTAACTCATCTAAGTTGGTTGAAGTCAAGATCATGGCAACCCTTTGATAAGAACACGAGGGGAGTTTATGGGAAGCAGGTTATGTTCTGTTTCTTGTTCTGGGTGCTGGTTACATGAGTGTATTTGAGCTGTATGGGTACGTGTACTTTTTCAAGTATAAATGATAATATATAGTATAATTCAGTCATAAGTTAAAAAATAAGAGTCATGAAGGAAGACCATAGCGGTATCCAGGAATTTGTTGTATGAAGACATCATTGTTTCTAGAAATGCTAGTGATGTCGTTTGAATATGAGAAGATGTGACAATCGTAGTATTAATGAGTCAGGGAGCTCTGTGAAGATGGATGTTTTTGCTTCCATCCAAGGTTTTAGCTTTTATCTCTTAATAATGGTATTTTAAAATGCTCATATTTAAAATCTTTAAAATAAAATAAAATGCTCATATGTATGGAGTGCTTACTATAACTACTACTCTTCCACCTGTGATGGGGAAATGGAAATTTAAGGAGGTTAGGTAATAGGCAGGTCTTCTTCCTGGGCAAGAGGGAGACAGGCCCCCACATACTGGCAATGCCTCTTAAGAGACAGCAGGACTACAGAGCAAAGTGGCTGCAGGGTGTGTCTAGGTAGAGGGCCAAAGGCTACCTGGCAAAATTTTCCACATCTCAGGTAAGGTTTGGAAGCAACAGAAAGTTCAGGCCCACAGGAGTCACCCAGGGAGGGACAGTAGATGCCTCAGCTGTAATCTTTGTAATCTGGTGGCAGGTAGACCAGATGCTCCATATCTCCCTGTCTCACTGTATAAGATCCTGACATTGTAGCTGAACTCCAGGGATAGGAGAGGGGAGGGTGGAGGTCAATTGGGGGTGTGCCAAAGTCAGCAATTATGTAGAAAGTAAACACCACAAATGTACATTTAAGTATATGACATGTAAGTACAGTGGAGATAGCAGTTATGCTTCTTTGCACAGTTGAATTTGTGGACCGAGATTTATACCTGCTACTTATGTTGGCATCTAGGAGCTGAAGCCGTCCCTTGGTAGGACTCAGATCTCTCTATACCTTTAGAGGCCATCTGCAAGCACCTGGGTTTCGAGTGTGTGTGTGTGTGTGTGTGTGTGTGTGTGTGTGTGTGTGTGTGTGTGTGCACGCATGCGCACTCACAAGCTTCCAGCAGAATCCTGTCCGGTTGGACGCCATGGGGAAGTCCATGTGTTTTCACTTTGTGACCATGTATCTCATAGTCCCCTAAAGTCTGCTTTCAGATGCCATTAGCATTATCAGTTCTTGAATTTTCTTAAGAACCACATTTCATGTGGTTCCCTAAATGTTAGAACTTCTTTTACCCCCAGACCCAGCTGAAGACTTTCATAGGGTTTCCATTAAATGACCACAGCACAATGTGCATTATGCTATATTTGAGAATCTCCACTCTAACAGTGGCCTACTCTGATGCTGTCTGTCTGCGAGGCCTCCAAACCATTCAAGTATGTCTCTAATTTGTGCTGCTCTTGGGAGAAGTATCAATAGTAAGATATCACTTTCATAAGCGATATCAGATCCTGATTGAACATTGCCAGGGAGTCTTAGACCACTTGGTGGTTTATTTGCCTTAGATCCAATTACAACTGTAAAAGTGGTTTGCATTAGAAGTTCTGACTCTGGGATTTGATCATTATAAGTAGGATAAACCACCAAAAGAATGTGAATTGCCTTCACTAAAAAGATGTAATAGCCCAGAGAATATCTTTCATATTTCAAATTAGGAAAACCCAGCACTGCCTTCTTCCTGTAACTACCCTGTAACAATCGTCAAAGCAGTGCAACGTTCTATATTTGGTGGGTCTGCCAGGATCCTCCAGCCAAAGGGAGTTTAATTCTTGAATAACCCAAAGGGCCTTCCTCTGAGGGCCTCTGGCAGCCCAGACTCTGTGAACTGTGGTTCAGGGGAGCCTATGCTTGTTCTAAGTGCCTAGAGACTCTGAAATGGTCTCCCACCCACCTTCCAATGGAGCTCCTCCCGAAGGCTGTAACATTTCTGTCCAAAGCTGCCCAACTGTGGAAGTATTTGTGTCTGCAGATGTTGGACGTTGAAGATGTGAGTGTCCCTAAAGGACTGTGCAAAGTCATTCTCCAGGCCAGCAGCCAGGAAAGGGCCTTCACCACTTTATAGAGCCTGCAGACAAATACCTCTCCCCATTAGAGCAATTCACCCACCAACAACACCAACTTTCCCTCTAGACCCCTGGGGGTTACCCAAGCAGATGCACCAGCTCTCTGCTCAGCCAGTTACTGCTCATCCAGTGTGCCCTCTGTCACTGCTGTGAAGACGCAGAGATGAGCAACCAAGAAGAATAGGCAGCGGCACTTGTCCTTCACCTTCTCCATCCTCCAAGCCATGGGCAGTAAGGGTTACCCCCATCACAGGACCTTGGCCATAAGCTTCTCAGATCTGACCAGGGTGAGCTAGAGTTACAGTGACATGTCATTGTTAGGGAAAGCTACATCAATTTTCTCTTCTAGAAAACAAATGTACTCATATAACCAATGCATACTGAGAATTACTTTCGGGCATAGAGTTATTCTGAAGAGAAGTCAACATATAGACCAGAAAAATGGTTTGCAGAAACTCACAGCAATGCTTTTTCTTTTTGAAAGAAATTTTATTAGACATACTTGCTGCAAATTTTGGTATTTTACAAAAGGAACCACAGGTCTCATTTAGTTGATTTTTCACTGCACTGCCAATGCCCTATTCTCCCTCCTTCCCTCATCTATTTTCTTCCCTTCTTCTTTCCTTTCTTCCCTCTTTCTCCTCCCTCTCTCATTCCCTCCCTCCACCCCTTCCTTCCTTCCTTCCTACCTTCCTTCCTTTCTTCCTTCCTTCCTTCCTTCCTTCCTTCCTCCCTCCACCCCTTCCTTCCTTCCTTCCTTCCTTCCTTCCTTCCTTCCTTCCTTCCTCCCTCCACCCCTTCCTTCCTACCTTCTTTCCTTCCTTCCTTCCTTCCTTCCATTCCCCCTGATCTGCCTTCTTTCTGTCTCTTTCTAGAAATCTCCTCCCCTCCCTCTCCTAGTTTTTTAAGAAAGAAATTATATTCTATCATCTTCCTTCTAAGTAATGACATTTTTTTTTTTTGAGGGCATCGTCACTGGCCCTCATATGTGGGACCCGAACCGGGGCCGCTGGCTTCCCAAGCCAGTGCTTAACCACCGCGCCACTCAGCCGGCCCCAATAATGACATTTTTTAAAAATCCAGAGTTGAGATGAAATGAAAATTCTTAGTTGCATTCTGTAGATGGGAACTTTAATGACTCTCCAATGCTAATTGAACTAAAAAATTTTAATTGCCAATTTTTTTAAAAAACTACAGAATATCAATTGTGAGATGGACCACTTTCAGTGTGTGTGTGTGTTTGATTTCCAATTTGCCAATAGAATTCTTGATTCTAAAGTTTGACCACTGATTTGTATATGGAATAACATCAAGATTCCAGGGCCCTCCCATTTTGGGCTTGAACCGCTGCCAGAGCTTTAGCATCAAATAATCCCCTGAATGTGTGCCTCTCCGTCTACTTCCAGAGTGATAAGCGACTCTCCCTCCTTGCTACCCCAACCCCTCCAGGAATTCTGACCCTGATGACAGCACTCGGGGAGCCACTCCTGCCACCAGGATGACAATGACGGAGCTCACAAGAAAGGTGAGGTGCCTCTTGCACTTACCAGCTGTAATGCTGAGTGCATGATACAGACAAATTGGGCCCCCCAAAGCAGTGCGTTTTCAACTTACAGCAAGCAGTGTTTGAGTTCAGGGAGGGGGAAATGTGTATTAAGAGAGCAGGTTAAAAATTGACATTATCCCAGACTTTCATGAAATCAAAATTATGGCCCTGATGCCAAGTTATTATAATGTATTTATTACCGGGATTGCTTTCATATTTAACCAGTTTGGCCCATCTCAAGACCTGTTTTAGAATGCACCACCTTGCCCACCTTTCCCATTTTCATATGAAAAACAGGAAAGCAAAAACTAATTTACTCAGAGAGACACAGAGCCTGTTTGCCCGTTTATCTCTTACAGACCACCCCTCAGTCCAATGTTGACAGTACATGATATTCCATTAATCTGCCTAATGAAAATTTAACCAGTGTTATAAACAAATAATTGGCTATTATCCTCTCAAAGATCCCGAATAAATTACTTCTGCTTATTTTCCCTCCTCTCTCAGTGCTCAAAAAGCTAGCCCTTTCTGATGGATGTCACAAGGAGCGGGAAGGGGAAGTCAGCACATTCCCACCCCGGGCTCCAGGCTCGGCAACTGCTGTCGTTGTCATGGGCAGACTCTACTCTGGGATTGACCATAATGAGGGATGGGAGAGAGGTGGCAGGAGAGACAATCCCCACCTGTGGGTCACCAGCTTGGCCCACCTTTGGGAACCACTCTACATCTCTCCTTATCTCCACACCTCCCTCCCCTTTTCTCCTGCTGTCTTTCATTCTGCCTTCCATTATGTTTCTCCTTCCTCCCCATTTCTAGTTTGAGTTCTTAGGAAGTTCTTCATCTGCCATTCTTACCCCAGTCACATGCCCAATTCTCCATCCTACAGTCCTCTTAATGCGTTGCTGTCATAATTGTAATTTCCAGTGGGAGCTTAGCACTTACTTTGGAATTGCCTAAAGCTTCCTGTTAGACTGGGACCTCCAGGTGTTATTAGCAAGAAGCTAACATCTTCACAGAAGCCCCCTAGGCTCAGTCCTGGAGGGGAGAGGCCAAAGAGGGGGTGGCCATGACCCACCCTCGGCCCCAGCGGTCACCTCAGTTAGTGCTTCTTCAACATGTGTTGTCACTGCCAATGTGTTCATTTCATCCATGGGCCACTCCAGCCTCTAGTTGGACACTTGAGTATGGAGATTAAAAGAAACTTTAGGGCTGGAAATCCAGAATTTAAATTCAAGCAGTAGTCTCAATAATTTGTTATTTTCTTCCAATGTGTAAGCTTCCAGTAAGGAGTTGCTCAGGTTCCAGCCTGCTAACATATCTGTCAGTGGAAAGATAATGCCAATAATCAGCTTTGGTGCTGGTACTTCTCACACCCATGATCTCATTTGATCTTTGCAATAACCCTCTGAAGTTGCTGAGCAGAACTCAATCTTTCCCACCCAACAGATGTGAGAGCTGAAGCCCAAGGCAGCTGGACAGGAAGCTGCGTGCATCACAAGTGTGAGATGAGACAGCCGTGATAATCTGATGGAGGGCAGATAGGACATCAGGGTGTCAGGATGTCCTTGGGGAGGAAGAAATGTTGTGTGATTCCCTTCCCAAACACTTGGCCCAGGGTGTGAGGACATCCTTGGGCCCACTGAGCTGGATTTTACCATCTCTGCTAAGGGTGCATCACCAGGGATGGGACCTGTCTTACATCCCAGCATGAAAGTCCTCTCTGCACTACTGCAACATTTGCAAATCTGCCTCACAGGGAGGTGGAGGCAGCATATGTAAAGCACGTGGTCTGACCCATAGAAGGGGCTGGATTACTGATAGCTGCTATTATGGTAATTACTTTCTGACCCTAGAAACATGTACACTGCCCTCCAGGGGAGTCCAGCCAAGCCCAGTGTGAGACAAAATTGCAAAGCAGGTGTGATTGTTCCAGGGCAGAGGGCCTTTGGTGCCCCAGGCCCCCACAGCTGGAATTGTGAACCCTGTGGTTGCACCAAGCCCTGCCCTAATTACCATGGAGGGCCCTGAAGGAACTGGTCTTCCCAACTGGGGAGAAAAATCTGAAAGAGAGATTGGAGGTTGGTTTATAAAGCTCTGACGATGCCTTATGGTTGGGACTGCAGCTAAGGAGCAGAAGTATATATTTAGATTGGTCCAGGCTCAAGAGGAAAAGACCTGGATTTCACCAGGAAACAGACTATTTCCTCCAGTGGCCCCGAAAGCAATCAAAGAGACTGAGTAGAATGATCTCTGAGAATCAGTTTAAAAATTAAATAAGATATAACTTCATTTAGAGAAGAAAAATAAAATAAATCCCTCCAGAGGAGTAACCATTAAACACTTCCCATGGGTGTGAGCAAGGCAGGAAATGGGAACTCAGGGGGCCCTTCCTGTGGGATGCAGTGTCCAGCTTAAATGCAGGCTCCGTCAGCAGCCACTGGCCAGAAACGAGTGCTGTTGTGACAGAGACCGAGCTTGAGTGGGCATAAGGAATGGGGACCTGGGGAAAGAGGTTCTGCATCCTCTCATTTCAGCCCTCACCTAATCAGAGCTGAGGGCACCATAGTGATACTTTCTGTGTCACCCACCAGCCACGTCCATACACTGCTGTCTCCAGATGCATTGCAGATCCTTTGGGGGCCATATCTTAGATCTGATCCAAGTCTGCAATTGCCTCATGAGAACACCCCCTGGAGGGTCACCACAGCAGCTCAATTCAGGCTGTGATTTGAATACTGGTAAAAGGGATGATCCTTGAGAATTTTTCTGCTCTCACTCCAGGGCTCTAAAGACCTGGAAACTTTGAGCATCACTGTGAAGAGACAGAGAAAGTCGGTAGGAAGCAAAGGTCTCTGTAGCCCTCTGAAATTTTCTTTCCAGCATGCCGAGCAGTAGCATGACAATACTACTAATCGAGATAATATTTATTTGGCATTTTCCACATGCCAAGCAACCTTCCATGTACCTAAACTCATTTCATCCCCACAAGCTTCTGAGGTTGGTATCGTTGCCAGTCCCAGTTTATAGATAAGAAAGCTGAGGCGCAGATTAAGACTTGTCTTAAACATGCAGTAGAGTCAGGATTGAACTCAGGCAACCAGCCCCCGGGCCCATGTGGCTCGTTACTGCACTAAACTGGGTTTTCAATCACTGTAGACGTCATCTCCTTCCAAAGTTTGTTCCCCAGCTTCCCTGAGAAGACCACGCCTTCAGAAATGCCTGAGTTGGAGTTTCTTCCTTTTTTTGGCAATGAAATGCCAAGTATGTGTCAAGGACATGCGATGATTGCCCCAAAACCACATGGCCTATCATATGTCATCCCTCATAATTTATTTTTATGAAAGTAGTAAGTGGTATCAGCATTTTATAAGCATGTATTTATATTTGTTAATTTAATTTATGCAAATGCCTCATTTATGTAAATCATCCACAGATCTGCCATCAGGATATCTTTAGCAAAATCACATAATCAAGATATTTAGGGATCTGACATATATAATCAGAGAATGCAAATTATTTGTACTGAATGTTTTTTTATGCCATTCAGTTCCTAAAACGTCAACAGTCTGGTTTTACTAAAGCTGGCTTCTCAGCGTTTGGGTTGCGTTGGTCTTTCTCTCCCTCCTGCCCCATTTGCTTGCTCTGAACCAGCCGGCTCCAGCCAGGGGGCTGCTGGGAGAGATCTCAGCTGCTGCAGCATTTGCAGCCCTGCTTTTCTGCTCTCTTCTAAGGGATGAGGTTACAGTGTGTAAACACAATACTGTATTTCATAGCTATCCCGGGGCTTTGGGCTTGATCCTTTCGTGATGGCGGCGTCCTCATTACCGATTCATGATGCTGCCAGGCAGTCGTCATGAATAATAAGCTCCCCCCTAAATCTGGACGATCCCTTCTGAGTTTCTGGCATGTTGGTGCAGTGGGAGGTGAGACTTTTATCTCATTTCAGGGAGGAAACTCTCTATATGACTTATATATCCAGTTCTGGGACTAGAGAAGTGTATTTAACACTGTGAGCCTTAAGAGTAAAAGGTGGCGAAACGTCGTAGGAATTGATGGTTGCGCCCATGCTCACAAGACAAGAACATGGGTACTGGGGCAGAAGCTAACAAGATCTCCTGATGGTCACCTCTCAGGACCCAGGACATTGAGCTGTGCAGCCAAGCCTGTCACGGAGCCTACAGAGTCAACACTGCCATCTACGCTGAATTCTGAGTGTCGTTTTCATAAAGAAGTACAAACTTACAGTGACCCACTGCCTTCCTCACCCTGTGTTGCTTAGGACAACCAGTGACCATCACTAAATACCTACATGAATCCTTGCTTCTGTTTGCCCGGGAGCCTGTTGCATAGAGTGGCCCAGCATGTGTCCTGGGCAGAAAATAGTTTTCATTTAGAAAACTAAGTGAACTCTCTCAGAAAAGTAGCCAGCGTCCTCAGAAAATGTTCATCCACTGTATATTTGGACTAAAAGGGAGGTGGGAAACAGCAATTTTTTTCCAGAGAACATTGGGACACTGGAAATCAAATGATGGTCAGACCAGAACTTGAGCAAAACAGTACATGAAAACATGGCGTACCTTTGGGAGGGTCTGCAACTTGGCCGGGACCTGTCCTGCTCTTCAGCCATGACTGTTTGCTAGAAATAGACACATGTATCATTTATTTCTTAGCCTTTCATCATCTCCTTTGGACTCTGCCTTTTTGACGAAGGTAAAGAGGTAAGGAAATCAGTGATAGTCTGGAAGCCATTTCTCCTTCCTGGGATCTATGTTTAGAGCTCAGGTGCTAATCAGCATCTCACCTGCCTCCAGCCTCTGGCTCCTGAACTCCCAATGATTATTTTATGGTCCCTTAGAAATCAGTGAATCTCATGAACCCAGTTTCATATCAATAAGTGGCTAAATGTGACCGGGACATTTTCTTTGCAGGGAGACCTATTCTCTAACTCAAAATTAAAAAAAAAAAAAATTTAAAGGATGGTTCACAATTTCCAACATACCCTTCACAGTGGATTTGTTTGTGATGGGGGAGCCAGTGTCCCTTGGCTCAGAGCCTCCAGTAAGATGCTCTCAGTTGATGGGCAGCTATCTTATGCCTTTCCTTTTCCCATTCACTTTTATTTTATTATTTTTTTTAATGCAGAGAGCTTGCATCCTCCATCTGCTAACCTTTAAACTGCAGACTAAAGAGATAATTGGGATTTGTTAGTATATTGCCAATTTGAAGTAATAAAAAAAGGCAATTTTGATATTACTAAATGCCCAGTTTTTGTCTGAGTTGTAAAACACCTCAGGTTTTCAAACACTTGTGCAGCTCACCCAGTACAGCCCAGGGCGAGGGAGATGCAAGGTCAAGTCCAAGTACAGGCTCGCTCTTAATTTAAGGTCCTCTGTAAGGTGCCATTGCCCACCACTACCACCTCCCTTGGACTTGAGTAAAATTTCTGAGCTTCCCTTGAAGCAGAGAGGCGGGTGGTCCTGGGTGCTGGAATCTAGCTCGGAGCTGTTTAAAATGAAGGAAGGAAGAAAGGAGGATGGGAGGAAAGGTGGAAGGGAGGAAGGGAGGGAGGGAGGAAGTGTTCTGTTCTCTTTACTTTTAGACCTGTTTTGCAGAGGTGATATTACTGTACTTAACAACAGAATGGCAGGGCACTGGCCAAGCAGGAAAAATGTAGTGTTGTGGGAAGTCTTAGTGGCTCTTCTGAGCCAGGCATGAACCCTTCTGGGACTATAGGATTGTTAAATATTTTGAAGACTATTTTTACCCAAATTCATATTAACCCAAGACAGAAAAGGAGATCCCATGAACTCCCTCCCCCAAGAAGAGGGTTCAAATGATTTCTGCTGAAATTATAATCACCGTAATCCCAACAAGCTTCCTGCCCTCAGATAGCTTCCGACAGGGATGGATCATTTTGCTTATCTGATAAAACGACTCTTGGTGCAGGGGTTGGAATCTCTGATGCCCACACTCTATAAATCAGTGCTTTACAGTGTCCTTGGTGCTGGGGACCCAGCTCTGGATTCATGTAAATGCACATTGATCCACTTAACTATTTCCTGAGTACTTGTGTGCAAAGCACTTTGGGAGGAAAACTGCCCTTAAAAAGGGTCACCAATAGTTGTCTGCAAATTTTTATTTTTATTCGGTTGGTACAGTATTTAAAAAAAAAAAATCCTTGGACAAATATTGAAAAGTCAGGAGATTTTATTTAAAACTTCACATTTCCAAATCCTTTGGAAGGTTGAAAAACAAAAACAAAAACAAAACAAGTTTCAGAAGCTCTGATGACACTGAGATTACATTTTCCCCTGGTCTCAATCCACTGGGGCAGCCCCTGCCCCGTCTAGACATGGCATCAGTCACCACCACCCTCGCCTCTCCAGACTGTCACACGGTAAACCTCCTTCACTTATGTCACAGAAATGTATAGAGCAATGGTGAGGAGGGAGGGCTTTGAGGTGGACAGGTGTCTCTTTTCACTGTGTCCCCTTAGGCAAATTACTGAATCCCCCTGTGCCTCCGTTTCTTAACCTGAAAAATGGGGGATAATATAGTTCATATTGTCCAAGTTAGCTATAAAGATTAAAAAAGAGGTAATAAGAATAAAGTGCTTAGAGCTGTCTCTGGCACACAGTAAATGCTCAATTAACATGCCTGCCCCTAAGAATACAGAAGACGAGGACAATTTGGACCTTTCTCTCCAACAGCCATTAAATGTAAACTGGACATTTAGAAAACTTCTTGGTGGCTCTGGTTTGGAAACCAGCCCACATAGCTCCCTCCTGCACTCACTCTCTTCCCCATTCTATTTCATGGGTCCCACTTCCAACAGCATTTGTATACAGATAGCACTCAGAGGGGAGGAAGCAGGCCAGGCAGAAGCAGATTGGTTCTCTTCTCTTGTCAGGATGGCCCATGTGTCTCTGAGAGACCATGTTCCACCCGCCACGAGAAGAGAACCCGGAGGTCCCTGTAACCAGCCCATTCCTCCAGAGCCAGATGCCATCAGCAAACTGAGTTAGGGGAGAGAAAAAAACCCTCCAGGAAAAAACTCTGAATGAACAGTGTAGCACATTAACTAATCTGGGATTCATACATATTCAGAAGGAAAGTGAGTGAAAACTCAGCGTTTCAGACAGCTTTACATTTTCAAATTAAGTTAATAAAATAAGATTTCCAATGTAATGACAAATTAATTCTTCTTTTCAGAAGTTTATTAAAATAAGCATCTCCTATCTTCTAACTAGCGCTGACATATGCTTACATAGATACATCCCACCCAGTAACCTAATCTCCCAGCAATCTTGAAGCAATTAACTCCTTCTAATCTTCAACTAACAAAGCCCACCGTGCCAGAGGCTCCCGAGAAGGCCCCTCTGAGGCTCACTGGCCAGTCTCCCTCCAGCGCCTGCTCAGAGCATCCTACGGGATGCTCAGAAGTGGTCCAGAGTGGTGATTCCTCCGAGACAACCAGCTGAGTCATCACAGATCTCAAGATCTTCATTAACTCCTTATTTCTTTGCTAATTAACACAAAAAGAATGAGTCAAAAGCCTGACAGGCAATGACTGACCCAGCACTCAGTGGTTAATGGGATGCAAATGACATCTAATGAGGGTCTCTCCTTGTCGTGTGGGCAGCTGGCCTACTATTTTTGCTGTGGATTTTAAAGTGTTGGAGCTCCATGAAAAGAGTCTACCTAATAATTTAAATGGCAGCTGAATTTGTAGTTTAAAATCCATGCATTCATGTAAGTGCTACACATGGCAGAATTAACTTAAGCTGTTAACTACCAGGTTTAGCTGAAGATACCATAATTTAGAGGGGGGAAAGAAATACAGCTCCAGGTCCTTCCAACTGAAGCACAATATTTGTTGATTACATTAGGTCATAGGATGCATGTTGGATTTTGTTTTCATGTGACCATGGCAAGCATATTATTAAAACATTGCTTCTTTGTTGGTCTTGAACAGAGCCTTTCCAATTTATTACCACTTAAAAATATTTTTTAAAAGTTAGCTGCAGAAGACAAAGTTTCATCATCTAAGGTTTATCTTAGAATACAAGTAGAAAAATCAGCCCAAATATGATTTGTGGGCTGTCAATAAAATGTTGATTCAATTTGAAGGCTTTAGCAATGCACTCAACAATGCAACTCAATGAAGGAATTTTACTATCAATTGTTTCATCTAGTAATGATATTTAAGTGACATACTTTATAAACAAGAGCATTGTTTTTAAAAAGGTTTTTATTTTTATTAAGATGTATGTTTTACTCTTCCACTGCCATCCCCTTAATCTGTGTGGGGAAGACCCTCTGTTAAAATTCTGAGCTCTTCTCTTAAGCCAGATCTTTAAGCACCTTTCTTTTTACTAATTAGTTGAATTGGCAATTCACTCATCAAAGAGACCTAGCATTGCCAGTATCAACCCACACGAAAGTCTTACTTAAAAACAGAAAGTATAGAATAGTTACTGTGAAATTCAGAAGAATTATCCCGCTTACAAACTAGATTCTTGGAATTGGACAGTACTCACGCCCACCCTACTTTTTCATGTTTATTTTTTCAACAACTAGAGCCTATTAATCCAGATGAGTAGTTTGAATTTATGTGTTCTATCAATCTTCAAGTTGAATGACAAGTAGTTTCCACCTTCCTAATGGGGGAGGGCAGTGGGAGAGAGAAAACATGGTAGTCAAAGTTATGAGTTCTTGCTTGACATTTGTAAGGAGTTTCTGGAAAAGTGAGTTCTCCAAAATTGCAAACTTACAACTCCTTTCGAATTTCGGGATCAGTTAGAGATATACTTACTTCTTCTTTATGTGAATTTTTCCTGAACCTCTTTTTAAAAGGGGTGAAGATATTTATCCTTCTTTCCATTCTTTAGACTCGCCTCAAGGCCTTCAGAGTGGCTGTTACTTCCTGGAACCCTTTTTTCTGGATCTTCTTGTGGCCTCTGCTGATCATTCAGGTAAGCCTCAGCTTAATGTCACCATCCCAAGTTGGACAAGCACCTGAGCAGCTCCAATCACTCCCACCCCATCAGCCAGCAGTATCATTGCCTGTCTTCTTCTGTCTTCTGTTGTTGCTCATTGTCTGGCATCCCCTCTGGCCTGTAAGCTCCCGGAGAGCAGGGACCTTGCCTGTTGCTGCATTCCCAGAAGATGGGAGTAGGAGGGCCTTGGTACATGTCTCCAGAATGAAGGCAGGAATGAGAGACCAGGGGATGCTCCCTCCAGAACGCAGGGCTTTTTTATTCGCACCTTCGTGCCCTTGCCCCTCTTCTCTGGCCAGATGGCCCTCTCCTCCCTTCCCTCCTGGGGAAGCCCTGCTCATGCTCCAAGACTCTGTTTAAGGCGGTCTCTTCTTCACAGCCCTCCCCAGTCCCCAAAAGAAGAGTTAAGATCTCCATCCCCAGTGGGTTGAAACCTCTAGTGTACTGACTTGTGATCTGTCCCTGTGTCTCCTTGGCTGCCTTGTGAAATTGCAGAGACTGGAAGTCTCATTTAGATTGACTTTGAACTTCTCACGCTGAGCACAGTGCTAGGGACATGAAGGTCTTCAAAAAGGAATTGAATGAACAATGAAGTGATTCTTGTATTGTAAGGAGAAGGCCTTGCCTTTCATTAGGGAACTCTAGTGTAAGTATCCATAACAGAGACCTCTTTCAGAGATCATGGCTACTCAGAGGTCATGGCATACTTCATTTCTACTTCCCAAAATGCTCTTTCAGGCATCCCCATTTTACAGATAAGGAAACGGAGGCCCCAAGAGATTAAGTAACATGCTGAGTGCTCAAGAATATGGAACAGTGCTGGGATTAGAACAACATTTTGAAATGAGGCCAAACCTCAGGCTCCTTTTGCCAGTCTTACATGTATTTTGTTGAGCTTTAACACTAAATCACCATTCTTTTTGGCTTCTTGTGAGAAGCTTCCTAAGGGTACTGATTGCTGTATTGATTCTGTCTTGGTTGTGCAGAGGGCATGTTTTACTACTAAGAGTAGGCAGAGTTGGTGAGATGAAGTCCCTGGTATATGTGTTATTTTATACTATTTTTTCCACAAATTTTCCCCCTCATTTTAATTGAAATATAATTGACACATAACATTATTTAGTTTCTGGTATACAACATAATGAGTCAATATTTGTATATATTACATTGGAGAGCCTTGAAACTCTATCAAATTCTATGGCTTTGGGGAAGGCTGCCTCAGTGTCCCCATCTATATAAGGCCTCCTGGCACCTGCCCCATCCAGCTCTGTGGGAACCTGGAAGTGGGGGGAAAATGGCATTTTAAGTAGAAATTGCTTTAGAAAAGAGCATTTTAAATAAATCTAGGGTTGCATTGTGCCTTCAACATTACTCGGCTGACCCTTTGAAAGCTTTCAGAAAGTCTTTGACACTATTTTTAACAATTAAGCAGCAGAATGCCTTGTGCAAAACCCATGTCCACCCCACATGATGATGGTGATCAGAGATCCTGGGGGAGGCAGCGAGGAACCCTGAGAGAGAAGCCACCTCTGTGACAGCCCGAGTTTGGCTGGTAAGCCAGTGTTAAGCATGGAATCAGATGTGGTTATAGGAGAAATCATGGAGAACTTGGAGCTCTTCTCAGATGCCTTTCATAAACATGGAGGAGGTTGGAGGCACAAGAAAATGAATTTCAGAGTCAGATACCCTACCCTAGCTGGACCGGTTTTAATGATCAGAGAGTCACTGTGTGTCCATGGAGCCTTGAGTTAGTCTTTGTCTCTCTTATTTGCTGATTGGTTAAAGGTATGTAAATGGCTTTCAGGAGCATCCTTCCTTCCTTTTTTTTTCTTTAAGATTTTATTGGGGAATTGGGGGAGGGGAACAGTGTTGGGGAATCGGGGAAGGGGAACAGACAAGGTGCTGTCTTTTTGTTCCTCAGTCTAGTTGCGGAGAACGTTGCTTCACTGGCCCATGTTGGTATCATCATTGTGCTCTTCTCAGATGAGGCAGATCTTTCGCCGGCCTCTGGATGGTCGCTCACCGCGGCTCTTGGCAGCTTGCGCTGGCTGCCGGCCACTCACTGTAGCCTATGGCAGCCCACTGCAGCAGGGGCTGCAGCCCACACCATCGCCGGGGCTCGCACAGCCCAGCTCCAGGTGGAGCTGTTGTTAGCTGTAGAGGGCAGTTGTCACTGGCTCTCATATGTGGGATCCGAACCGGGGCTGCTGGCATCCCAAAACCATCTCTTAACTCGGCCAGCCCAGGAGCATCGTTCTTTTAAAGGAGCCATTCATGTTCCCCACCCTACTCCACCTAGACTGCCACTGCTAGTGAGCTGTCACTCCTAGAATTCCCATCTTAAGTGACTTGGAATCATTTGGGAACCAGCTCTGCTTTCTCCTGTCCTTTAAATGCATAAGGTCTGAGTTAAGTCTCCCATCTTAGGAAGCCTATAGCTATAGATGGATAACCAAACAATGCCCACCTAAAGAGAAAATGTGAATTATATGACATCAGGGCACACAGGGTATGGGGAAGAAAAAAAACTAAATATGTGAAAAGGAGTAATCTCTAGCAAATAAAATTTCTGATGATTGCTTTTTCAACTGCGGGCTGCCAAGAGGGCTGTGAAAATGGCATACACTTAATATGAATCATTTCCCCCTTTTATTTAAATGAAAACATCCTTGTATATTATATATACTTAGGATGTCACCAGTTTTGGAGGTAATCTTTTAGGTTAAGTATTTTCCCACATTAAACTGATAATTATCTTTCTTTCTCTTCTTCTATCCCCCTGACACTCAACATGCTGGATTTTTGCTTCATGTTTTATTTATAGGACAGAATTAATATGCAGATTCACAAAAACTTAAAAACTCATAATTATTCATAAAGGGCTTTAAGGTTAGTTAGTACGTTTCTATGAAACTGGGTGCGTGGGAATGGGTTCTTGAAAGTTGTTGGTAGTCAACTAAGGTTATATCCTAGTATGAAGTGTAATCTGAAAATGATCAAAATTTTTGAATACAAGTATTTGTCAGTATTTATAATCTACATTTTAGTGAAGTAATGGACATCAATATCCTTTTAAATATATTCAAGACTGGCCTGGCCAGAGTGGAGATTTGCATAATCAATGCAAACAATCAGTAGGAAAAAAAGTCTAGTTAGGAATCTTTGATCACTAAGCAAATGTAATAAAGGACAAAGTTTTTTCTTGTTTGTTGGCCATCTGTATGGTGTGATGTGCTTTCACAAATATGCTTGAGTCTAAGGAAACTTCACACCAATTGGAAATAGCTACATTCTATTCTTCTGGGATAAGCAGAAACAATGAGCTGGTCACTGTGGATGGAGATGACCACAACAGCCTTATAGAAATGGCTGAAAAGCAGGGTGTCTGTAAACCGCTGTGAGGATGGAGCCTTTACAAGTCTTCCCTACGTGATAATGACGTAGGCTCTTCTATTAGCTCAAAATATTCTCATAAGGAAGGCACACTGTTGAACAAACTCTGGGGTGTGTGACATGTATGTTCTTGGGATGATCCCACTGGAAATACCTGCAAATTACATGCAGGGAGTAAAAAGCCCATTGCTGCTTAGGAAATCCCTCTTTACAATGGAGAGAAGCAGGGAGATGGAATAGAGAGAGCACGGCCTTCAGTGCCTAGGCCTGGAACTGAATCTCTGCTCTGATACTCACCAGCTGGGTGATCTTGGGCAAGTGTTAACCATGCCAAGTCTTGGCTGACTCACCTGTAAAAAAAACAAAAAGAAACATAAAACACCTACCTTCAAACAGCTGTATGATACAAGGTGATAATGGATATAAAATGTCTCCTACAACAGCTGACACATAGTAGGCTCTAAAGAGATGTCAGGTTAAGCGCTGGCTTGGGAAGCCTGCAGCCCCGGTTCGGTCCCACATGTGAGGGCCAGTGACACATTGCCCTCAAAAAAAAAAAAAAAAAAAAAGAGAGAGAGAGATGTCAGCTCTTCTTTGCACCATGTTACTTTTCTGTAGGTGTTTTAGTGTTTTAACCTTATGTGCTCATATCCTCTCACACACTGAGATGAAGAGCTGTAAAATCACTGTGGTCTTTGCATTGAATGCTGTGATGGCTAAATGGAATAGGTGCCAATCTGTTTTTATCACCTAATGTATATAAAATTATTTGAAATGATAACATATTTACCAAAGACTTACAAATTAGAATCATTCTGCTTGAGAGAGGAAGGAAAAAGAATAATCCTCTTTTAGCAGCTTTACCATGGCTTTTGAGCAGAATATTTCTCTCATGCCCTCCTCATGTGTCTCTTTAGAGAAAGTATAATTGCATATTTGACATACTTGAGGCCGTTTCTTCAGAAACATGTACTTTTGTTGGGGGTCAGGGTGTCTGAGAGGAGCATAGGATGAAATGGGAGAATACCATTGGGGTGGGCAGTTCTTGCTTGGCATTCTTTCCCCAAACGATATACAGCTGCAGAAGCTAATTTTTCAAATGACTCAATAAAAATACTGATAAATATTTAAGTCTCTTAAATACAGACATAACCTGCAGACATGACAGTTTGAGTAATGAGCTCAATTGGTTTCCCGAGAGTGAAATATCTGAATAAGCTCTCAGATATCTCAATCGTTCACTGAGCAAGCAGAAATTTTATTTCTGACTTGTACCCTATTTTCCCTGCTTCTCCTTCCTAACCAACAATGGCATCTAATGAAGAGGTTTGAGTAATTCTGAAGATAATGCTATCTGTGTGTTATATTAACACTTCATGGAGAGGACAATGTGCAGATTTTGTGTGGTTATATATGATTAATCTGTGCAGTGTTGATTTAAAAAGATACATATGCATGAGTGTGCGTGTGCGTGTCTGTGTGTGTGCGTGCATGTGTGTGTGTGTGTGTGTGTGTGTGTGTGTGTTTATCCATCTACCCCCAGCCAACTGACAGCTTACTCTCCCAGCAGACTGAAGCGCTGCCTTAGTAGGAAGTTCTACTGACTGTTGCGAAGGCCAGGCCCACTTTAGTTTTCAGGAATTGACCCATTAAGCTGTTGGGAATTGACAAATGGACAAATGGAGACAATGTCGGTATTCCTAACTCTGAGTTACAGCACCAGGCACTTAACAGCATGAGTTTCAACCCTAGTAGTGTAAGACGGAATGTCCCTCTGCCTTTTCTCTGTGGTCTCTCAGTAGAAAGTTGCTGATGGAACCTCTTGCAAATCCCTACCTCCACGACTCCCGTCTGTGAGATTTATAACCCTTCCGCCTTCCTAGATGCTCTCACTGGCTTCCCTTCCTCTTCCTCTTCCATTCCCAAAGGCTCCCTTTCCCAACATGGTGGGACAGTTGGCCTTCCCAGGTTTCCAGGTCTCCTAGTCTTAAAACTAGAGTGTCACCTTTGAGTCCCAGCCAGATGGTTCCTTGGACACACCTCCCACACCTTCTGTCTTTCACTGACCTTTGTCCAGCTGAATCCAGCTACTGCCCAAAGCTGCTCCTAGGGCCCTGATCCCCATACAGCACCTCCATAAGCTACTGTTCTCTCCTTTCCCCCAAGGGACCCACACAGCTTACAAGACAGGAATGAAAGTGTCTGCCTGGTTTTCAAGCTGCCTTTACAATGTCGGGCCAGCCAGACTCCCACACACACTGGCTCATCTCTTTTTCATGTGTTGTAACCTGTAGGCACTTATGCATTTTCTGTAAAACCAAGCATGATGCTGAGTAAAGGGCAGGTGTAGACATGAAATGTCCATCTGAAGATCGTAGAAAATCTTTTTGGAAGTAATTTTCCTTTTCACAACTCATAGTGGAGTCCATTTTCCTTGAGAAAAATGGAAGCATGAAAAAGACCAAAGCCCTCTTTGGTCATCATTTCTAATCTAGGTCACCACCCCCAACATGACCACTTTTATGTTTGTGTGTTTGGATGGGGACCGGGGAGTTACTGTGTTCAATTCCAGGCTTTTCTCTGTACATTTGTGTATGTATCTATTGCACGGGTTGTAGGTGCAGCTGATTGGGGAAAATGTCTCTTTCTGTTCAAGTACACGGCTGTTGAGGTGACGAATTTCACAGCTTGAGCACCCTCCTGTCTGAAGTTCACTCTGTTGCTCACTGTGTCTCTGTGTCCCGGTGACCTTCCCTCCAGCTTTGCTCTTACACATCCTGATGCAAGGCCTGATAATATTTAGAACATTATAGAAATATATACAACACTATACAAAGTGGCAAAGGGACTGACTCTTTTGTTGTTGGCTTGTTTTGGAGGGGTTGTTTTCCATTTCCAACACCATCGCTGCAGGAGGGCTGTGAAGCTTGGTAGATGCCTCTGGGAAGGCTGGATTGACTGCAGCCTCAGTCCTCACCCCCACTCCCCAACATGTTGTCAGTGGCCAGGTCAGCCTGTGTTTGAGAGAACTGATGAAGTGCTCAATAATGCCAGGGCTGGAACCAGACCTCTGGATTCCACAACTGGCTGGTTCGTATGTGCTCCCCTCTCTAACCAACAGCATGATTTTGGAATTTAATATACTTTCAAGTGAGTTTTAGTATGTGTGACATTTTTTAACGAAAAGCTAGTTCAGAGGAATGTCAGTGTGGTGAGACAGTTCTCAAGATGTGCTGTTGTGTCTTGATGAGGTCCTGATCTGACATGCAGCTACCTCCGGTTTAAGGATGTGAGTTCCTCGATTTCTTTAGGAAGCACAGGAGTTAATGATGCTAACTAAGTGAAGAACCCCCCTACCCCAAACTCAAAGAGCGCCCCCATATCATTGATAAAACTGAACTAAATATGGTAATAAAAATTAGCTGGTACTTTTCCTATCAAAAATGGTCAGGTTACTTCGAGGGCCCCAGAGTTTTAACTACCCCAAGGGAAGGAAGGCCAGTGATAATATCATTCCCCTGAAAGTGTTGGGTTTCTGTTTATTTTCAACATAGGCAGCTGGTAAGTAAATTTATCCTCAAACAGAGTGACCCTTTTCATGGTTCTACTTTACCTGAAAAAAAAGTAACTCTTTTATACTCACTTAGCTTCAGCTCTCCGTGCACAGTCCCAGTTGATAGCTTTTAGCTGCAATGTCAAGTCTAGTTCATTGGTGGTGGCTGCCTGGAGGGAGAGGGGATCTGGGGCCACACCTGGGCTTGGTGGAGATGAGTGGTGTTATTGATTAATGATGTCTGGGGCCATGATTGGTGACGTCTGCTAAGGAAAGGGCTGAGAAGAACTGCTCCTTTATATTAGTCATCACTGTTCATTGCCATGAGAGTCATCTTAGCCCATGATTTAGGCACCTTTGAGCCATTCTCCTTTTTGGACAATAATTGTCAGTCATCCTGGCACTTCTGAGTTTCTCTGGAAGGAAACCTCTTAAAAACTTGGGGATCCAAGGATTGCTGAAGCACTGCAGTGATCATTAGAGAAATGATAGAGCTAAGACAGCAAGAGGTTGTGTTGGGAGGAACAGGGAACTAGGTTCTCTCCCTTTTATTGGAAATTCTGGGGCTTGCCCTGGGACCTCAACTTTTCTTAGGAAAATGACTTTAACCTCCCTGTGGACACTCAGTGCATCTAGAGTTAGTATTAATGCAAATGTTACCCCAAGGGTAGTCACTAAGAATCTCTGAGACTGTGCTAGAAGTGATGGTTCTGAGACCCATAAAAGACCATCAGAACCAAACACTCTGGGTTAGGGCTTGAGAATCTGCATTCACAGATTCCCTGAGACAGGACCAACTACATAATTTATGGGGCCCAGTACAAAATGAAAATTTGAAGCCCCTTCCTTAAAAAAAGTATTAAGAATTTCAAGGCAGCGACAACAGAGCCTTAAACCAAGCAGGGGGATCCTTCTAAAAGGAAGCTGGCCCTGCTCCCATATTAGTCTGAGATGTAGGGAAGTGTTAAATCAGAACTCATACCTCAGCCCAGAAAGACAGAGTATGATTGAGTTCAGCCATGTAATCCCAAGCGGTGGTGGTGGGACACAGAGAGGGGAGTGTCAAGCAAATTCCCAGCCCCCTCTAATGCTGGAGGCCTAGAATTCCCCAGTCCCCACCTCAGAACCCCGTAAGAGCTCCACCATCCCCAGCACTTAAACAGATTCTGAAATCTCACCGCTCCCCTAAATGTTCTCATGTTGATGACATGGAAGACTCACAGCCATTTCCATGGTGTCTTCTCTGCCTCTTGACTCACTCAGTGATTTCTTACCGAAGTACCAGACTAAATAAAGCCTGCAGCTCAGTGGTCCACCAGAAAATTATTAGGAACCCAGTTATGCCACTGTTTCCAAGGCTCATTTGTTGGAATATCCAGTATAACTACCACCTCCGAAACGAAGCACCACCGACACCATGTTCAATGTTCCACAAGAAGGTTTGGAAGTCAAGGCTACACATCCATGAACTGACCCCCATGATAAAGATATTGGTTACTAACTTAATTTAGTATCTTTCATTATAGAAGCAGCAGATATAGACTTCTAAGACACACAAGTGTTTCTTTTATAATGTAGCCATGTCTCTTTTTAATATTTTTATTGCTGTTGTACTTATTATTTTTTTAAGCACAAAACTCCGATTTGACCATTGCCCTGCTCATATTCTTTCAGTGGCACCCTAGTGCCTAGAAAATAAGATCTCATGCTGCTTATATCTTATGGAGGGAGAGAGACACATGAACCACAACATAATTACAAATTGTGATTGCCGTTATTTTATAAAAACACAAAGACAAAAACAGTGTGCTATGAGAATAATGAGGTAGGGAAAGTAGTTGCTGTAGATACTGTGAGCAAATGTGCCCATTTTGAGGCCCATCAGTCTATATTTTCTGGTTTGCAAGTGACAAAATCTAAACTCAAATTAATTGAAGGAAGGAAGGAAGGAAAGAAAGAAGGAAAGAGAGGGAGGGAGAGAAGAAGGGAGGGAGAGAGAGAGAGAGAGAGAGAGAGAGAGAGAGAGAGAGAGAGAGAGAGAGTCGTGGCTGCACTTGAAGCTTTAATCAGTATCATTGGGACCTCAGTCCCTTTCTCTGTTTTTTGGCTCTCCCTTCCTCTCTTCTGAGACAGTCTCTTCCTGTGTTGTCAACAATAATCATTGCAACTAAAAGCTCATATCCTACCAAGGTAGTAGTTCCAGTGGAAAGAGAGTACCTCTTTCTCATTGATTCCAGAAAGCCTTCAGAGACTTACCCTCATTGGTCAGTCATAAGTCACATGACAGTCCTTGAACAAATTACTATGGCCAGAGCTAGGTTATATGCCTTAGAACTTCCTCCAACATCTCTGACTAAGGGTGTAGCAGGCTGATTCCTTCAAAAGAGAGTTTGGATTTTGCTACCAAAAGAAGTGGGGAGAAAAGCCCAGAAGGCATACACAACAGAGGTCTGTCTACCAAAAGAGATGATGATCTGAAATCTGATGACAAAAGATTAGCCATGCGAGGAGCTGAGCAGGAAAAATTGATACTTAAAAGAAACTAATGAAGGTCATTGAGTCTGAAGGGCGGTGAGCCAGGGCACCTGTGACTTGAGATGAGTTTGGAGAGGTCAGCAGGAGTTAGATCATTAGAATATTCTAGGCCAAGCGCACAGAACCTATGACTTTTCCTTTTCATTATATGTGATGCATTCCTTAGGAGATCGTTTAATAGTCTCCTCTTATTTAGATTTACTAAATTTTTGATATTTCAGCCACTTTGTTCCAAAAGGGACAGATTATCTTTACCTTAAAAGTGGCAAAATATCACACCATCACATTCGACTTGGGGATGCTTAATGCTCATGAAACAATTTTTAAAAGAAGCTTTGTTTTTTAAGATGTAAGGAATGCCTCAGGTTGCTATTGTTAGACCAGTTTAGAACTTCCCATCAAATCTTTCACGTTTTCACAAACATTCTGAAAACATTACATGCTGCTAAGATTTCTCGGATTGAACCAGAACAGGGGTATTTTATTTCCTGAGGACATGAAAGTTTGCCTGTATTAGCTGTATTTAGAAAATTATTCAAAAACCTTATGTCAGATTGAACCAATCTGGATTTTGAACATTTGTGATGATTTTAGCATTTCATCTGTTTATTTCTTAATATCTAATCAGGTTAGAATAGCCTTCGTCTGAAATGGCATGGCTACACATTAAAATGAATTGAGGAAACTGACTTGACAATGTGAGTGTAGTTTTTTTAGTTACCAATGAGATCACACTTTCCTCGTTAACAGAAAAATGCTTATGTTGAAAACAATGATGAAAAGAAGAAAGAACAAAGTTGTATGTGACTGATAGCTGGCTGTTGAGACTTAGGACATGTACCACGAATATGCCAAGCATGAGAGGACTGAGCTAGCAAACCCTAGAAGGTGGCATTGCTGTAGTCATATCATATAATTACTTTTGCCCATCACATTGCCATGTGCTTTGACCAACTTCCTGTGAAAGAAGGCAGAAGCCCCACAATAATCTATTACGAGTTTTTTCTTCACTAGAGGTTTATTTCGGTTTGGTGGTTGTTATACTTAACATAACAAATGTTCTGGCTTTTTTTTTTTTTCCTTTTTGTATAACACCACTGTGAGTCTTAAAATCCTACAAAATTTTAGACAGTCCCTCTGAAATAATTTTCCCCTCCTTTGGATTTTATCCTCAAGGAGGGCTTTTTCTCATTATTTATATTGATGTATTAAAACAAAACCTATGTAGGAAGGAACTGTTTAGTCATATGTTTTAGAAATTTTGAATCAGTTGCTGTTGAAAGATAACAACCCCAATGCTGGAATCAGAGAGTCAACACATCTACAAAAAAAGAATAAACATGTTCCTTTTGACTTTTTCACTTCTGTCCCCAATGTATAAGCAGGACTCCATAATGATGATAGATGCACTTAGGAATATTCTAGAGACAAGTTGCAGACCTGGTTTTTACCAAATGTGTTTGAGCAACAGTCAAATGCCCAAAGCACACCCGCTGTGTTCTGGAAGAGTGAAGTTGAGACGCTCTTATTTAAGGATCGTTTAATTATTAGACTTAATTATCTGACCTGGGATGTTGCCCAGGTTGCTGTCACCTGGTCTCGGATGCACTTTCAAGACTAAGGTTTATCCAGAGTCAGCATAAGGGTTGGCCGTCAGTGTGATGTCCCCCAAAGCAGCCTAGGTGGGTATTGACAGGCTGCCTCCATCTTCCTTGGCAGCTAATGGTACATTCACCTGGCTCTTTGTCTTCGTGAGCAAGGTGAGGGCCCCTTGTTGTGTTTGCTGTCCTGTCACCAAAGAGAACAGCACAATATGAAGTATTCCCTAATGTGCTAAAAGCCTCCAAGAAGGATGGTTAAACAAACAAAGCATTAAAGAAGCCTGGCTCCCTCTCCTAATTGTGTGGAGAGCTGATTGACAAAATTGATGGTCCTTAAGGATCAATTTCCTCCTCATCAGGTCATTAGTCAGCACAAAAGATCTAAGGGGCACAGGTTAAATTCCAAACTCATTGTTCAGCTGTCCCTGAACTGGCATCAGCCTCCCTCGCATGGTCTCCCCTTCTGCCCTCTGAGATGTTCCTTAGCCACACGGCTCTACTCAGGAGCACACCCAGTGAGCCCTGGACATTCGCTTTCTGCCTCTTCTGTCACTCCATCTACAGCCACACGGGCCGCTCTCTTGATCTTTGGCATTTATTGCTAGCACCCTTTTTATAGTGTCTCTATGTCAGTTATGATTCTTTTGGTTGAAGTAACAGAAAATGCAAACCAAACTGGCTTAGGAGAAAAAGAGGGTGGAGGGAGGGAAGCAAGGAAGGAGGGAGGGAGGGAGGGAGGGAGGGAGGGAAAGAGAGAGAGAGAGAGAGAGAGAGAGAGAGAGAGAGAGAAAGAGAGAGAGAGAGAGAAAGAGAGAGAGGAGGAAGAGGAGGAGGAGAGGGAGGAAGGGAAAGAATTTGTTGGTTCTTGTAACTGAACAGAGTCTAAGGGGGTTGTTGACTTTGGGGGGTGGGTGTTGATTTCAAGGGGGTGTTGATTTCAGATAGGTCTTGATCCCAGGTTCAAATGCTATGCCTGAGATCCAGGTTTCCTCTATCCATTTCTCAGTTCCATATCTTTGGTGTTGATTTCATTCCATGGCCCCACCTGAGGATAAAGTGACTTCCAATGGCTGCTATCCAGCTCCCTATGCAGTAGGAGGTAAGAAGACCTTGGTGCCACACTCCCAGTCAAAATCTCATTGATTATGGATAGGTCAGTGTGATCTAAGCCACATGTTTCTATCATAAGCAGAGGGCAGTGTGTCAAGTCTACCAGAAGCACAGGGACTGAGGGTGGGGGAGGAGTGATGTCACAGAGGAGAAAAGAGAGTGGATACTGTTAGCAGAGATGCAAATATGCCCAGGGGCTGCTCTCCCTACCTGGCAATAAGTTAACCTGAGAACAGAAATCCCTGCTCCTCCTTCTGTGCATTCCCCAGGGCTGAGCGGCACACCGAACATTTACTAGGTGCATCAGAGAGGAATCAACTGATGGATAACCACCCACAGAAACACTTCCACTCAGATCACCAAAACCAGAAATAACACACCTTCTCAAAGCTGGCTGTTCAAAACTTTGCCTTGGTGACTTTTCGTATGACTGGCAAACACCTTCCAGCCCCCAGTGGGTGTGACTGTAGACACAGGCTCTGTTTAGTCGCCACGTGTTTACACAGGTGCCTGCAACTGCCAGAGCAGATGGCTGGTGGTTCCTGGATGAAGTTTCCTTTTAGTACAGGACGTTCTCCTTGTCTTCGAGAATGGACTTTCTTTGGCTTCATATTGACTTGATTTGATTAACAACAGATTGATTAACAGCAGATTAACTGCTGTTCCCTCTTCCAATAGGCTGAAGTTTCCACTGGTCCCTATTGGTTTTAGCCTGGGGTCCCTACCTTGAGCAATGTACTGACCACTATTATAGTGCTTAAGACCTATTTGAAATATTTGTTGACTGAAAGAAAATTGAAGGAATGAGTGTCTTATTCTAGGCAAATCAGGAACCTATCTTATGTACACCCTACATTGCACCTAAACTGAAATACAACAGAAGCTTTTCTTTTTTTATTTATTTATATATTTTTTAAATTAGCTTCAGGTGTACAACAAAGTGCAATAGTTATACTTTTTACCCCTCAAAGTGACAACCCCCTCCCCCAAAACTCCCCTCCCCACTCCTCCCCCCATATCATACTATCTATTATAATTCCTTTGACTCCCTTACACAGTATAATCCACATCCCGTGACTATCTATATATTCAATTACAGTTGGCATACAATATTATACAACATCAATTTCAGGTGTACAGTGCAGTGATCAAGCCTCTACTCCATCCATGAAGTGGTCTCCCTAACAAAACATGTGACCATCTGACACCCCACAAAATTTTAACAACATTATATTTCCCGAACCGTCTTTCATATCCCTGTGACAATACTGTAGTTACCTATTTATGTTGTCTAATCCTTTCCCCTTCTCCCTCATTCCCACCCCCTCCCAACTAGCAACCCTGTTTTTCCTCTATGAGACTGTTTCTGTTTCTTTTGCTCATTCATTCAGTTTTTCAAATTCCACATATAAGTGAGATCATATGGTAGAAGCTTTTCTTTATTTACATAAATAAAAGTAATAGAAGTTTACTTAACCTTCTCTAAATGCTGATTCTTATATTCAAGATGGTAAATCCTAAACAGTTATATTATTAGACTCTGTGGGAACAGACCTACCATTCTCACCGCTAAGGCTTTTGATCTCTTTTAGAGGGAGGTGGGAAGAGCAGATTTCACTCATTCATTCAACCAGTATTGTTTGGTTGGGCACTCACTAAATGCCAGGCACTGGTCTAGGCCAAGCGATACAGAGTGAACAAGACCAAGGCCTTGCCATCCATAATTTTGGAACATTGTGTGCCCAAGAAGCAGATATGCACATTGTGCGCCCGGCAGGCGGCTATGCACATTGTGCGCATGGGAAGCGGATATGCACATTGTGCGCCCGGCAGGCGGATATGCACATTGTGTGCATGGGAAGCGGATATGTATGTGGGGGAGTGATTAATTTTCTAGGACGGCTGTAACAGCTGACCCAAAACATGGTGCCTTTATTCTCTCTCAGTCCTGGAGGCCAGAAGTTCAAAATCAAAGTGTCAGTAGGACTATGCTCCCTGGAACCTCGGAGGGAGAATCAGTTCCATGCCTCTCTTCTGGCTCCCGGGGGCTGCCAGCAACCCTTGATGTCCCTTGGCTTGGATCATTCCAGTCTTTACCTCTGTCTCCACATGGACTTCCCTTATGGGTTCCTGTGTCCCTGTGTCCTTCTCCTTCCTCTCAGTGACACAGTCATTAGATTTAGGACCCACCCAAATCCAGAATGATCTTCTCTCAAGACCTTTCTCTTAATGATACCTGTGAAGACCCCATTTCCAAATAAGATCACGTTCACAGGGACCTGGGGCTAGGTAGTGCTTGGACATATCTTTTGGGGGAACACTATTTACCCCATGAGAGGGGATCTTGTTGAATTTCACCCCCCCTCGTAAAGTTGATCCCTTGCCCAGTGGCCCTCAGCCTGTTTTCTAACATTACACCTTTCCTGGTCCCCTCGTTCTGTGGCCTGCTGCTCAAGCCTTCTCGATCTCACACACCCCAGCCACCCTGATTCTGGACCCTGGTCTAGCCAGGTTCGGACAGAAGGAAGGGACCCCAATGACACAAGGCCAGTGATTACTGAGCGAATGACTCTTAAAACTTTGCAAAATGAAAGAGTGAAATAAAACTGTCATTGACAGAAATCCCCTTAAGGCCTTCAAAAACTTGCTTAAATGTCTCTGGCTTCAAAGGAGAGTAATAACTCAGGATGTTTTAGCAGGGAATGACTAGTTTCTGATGGATTGTTTGATATTGCGCTACATTTATAAATTAAAAGAGAATACAAAATATAGGGAAATTATCTACAGTCGAGAAGTAAGAAGAAGGCCGTAATCAAATTTCTGAGGCTGACCAAGCCCTGACACTGAGATGTCAGATAAATTAGGCACCCACATCAGCTGTGGACCTCTCACCTAATTTAGAGAAGTGATATTCACAAACATTGTCAATATTTCCGAGTTTACAATCACACCTTTGACTGTTGACTTAAAGCATCTAGTTTGGTTCAGGCTACTGGTAATGTTTACACTTTGGAATCTATTATGCATAGAAAAATTAGGGATTATCTTTGACCTGGGTGCCACATATTCTTATGCAAAACTAAGTAGGGTTATTTATTCATTTAATCAGTTCCATATGTTTGCTGTCATCATCACCATGTGGCGGAGATCTGATTTCTGCTGAGGTCAAACCAACATCATCCTGTGCATGGGGATGTTAGGTCTGATTGTGAACACAGATAGCCTGGTTGGCATTCAGACAGCATTAAGCCTTCCTGACTTTTGCCACACAATGGCGTCGTTTTTTTCCAAGAGACCGACTGTCTGCCATTCAAAGACATAATCAAGAGAAGAGTTTTCTTCTTTGTGAAAGTAAAATACAGGCCTAATATGAGGAAAGATGAGGGAAAGATTTGACTTTGCATTTGCTTTTTCACTCAGTCTGGGTATATGGAGGAGGAGAATGTGGGCATTGGTGAAGAAAGACCCACGAGTGTTGCCAGAGGTAAAACTGTGACCCAGAGAGATAACGTTTAATTCTACAGAATCACACCAACCCCAGGACTGATTGTGTTCTAGGCACTGAACTAGGCTCTAAGGATGCAAAGATCAATTGTTTACCTGTTTATCCCTCAGGGAGTTAGTCCATACATAGTATGTGGTACATATCAGGGCTAATGGGGTTTGGATGAGGAGCTGTTGATTCTGTGGGTTTGAAGCTGGGATGGAATTGAGTTGAAGAAAACAGAAAAAGTTTAAGAGAAGTGTTTGATCTCTCTCACAGGTTTAATAAAAGTCGTTTACTTGGGCAAGGCAAGCAGAAACGTCCTTGCACGTGGAGCCGCATGAGCAAGGCAAAAAGGCAGGAAAGTGTGTGGTGTTCTCAGACATCACCGAGCTACTCCTTTGGCTGGAGTGTGGGGTGTATGGGGCAAGGATTGCGGGTGAGAGACCAAGGTAGTGATTTGAAAAGAAACCAGAGAGGGGAAATGAAGATGGATGTGAAGGGCCTTGGATGGAAACCTGGGGCTTTCGGGGGCTCTTTCCTGAAGATGGTGGAGAACCAGGAAAGATGTTAGGACAGAAATGCGATGGGATCAGAACAGTGCTTTAGAAAGATGCCTTAGAAGAAGGGAGGGTGGGGGAACAGGGAGAGGCTGGGAACAGGTAGTCACACGGAGGCTGATATAATCATCCAGGCCTTTGGGAAGTAGTTGGGAAGAGACTGGGATGGACATGGGGACATGATGTGTTCCAATGGGGCAAATGAAGTGTCGGCTGCCTAAGGGGACTCAGGAGCCCATGCCCAGCAAGCAGCGGGCACCCAGCCTTGGAAGTCATGGGGATAGTCTCTGCCAGCTCCATCAGTGTCTCCTTGACTTTCCTGCAACCCATCCAACAGATATTTGTCCAGCATCCAGTGCGGGCCAGGCATTCTGCTGAGCACTGGAACTCCAAGGTGAAGACTGAATGGATTCCAGGAAGCCGAATGGAAATCCAGAGAAAGAGAAAAAATGATTTTTCCCCTGGTGATTAAAGGAAAACACATTACATTGATCTTGGGATACCATTTTCTAACTATTAAAGTAGCATTCTAGAATTTTCCGGATGCTGCTGCCCAAATGCTGACTTTCATTACTGGCTGCATCGGTAACGGTGTCACTGCCATGTCCCTGCCTGCCCAGGGCACTTTGGGTACATTCTTGCTGTGTTTGGGAAATTTTCAGCTCAGGGGACCTCCTTCCCCAAGCAGATGCCAGCCACTTAGCTCCCGTGTCACCCCACCTCCACTGCAGATATTCAAACCTGGTCCTGGCCTCCTCCAACCTCTCAAACAGCAACTGTGGCAGGACACCCCACAATCCATGTTGCTGGTAAGTGAGTGGCAGGGGTGCCTGGTCAAGTCCTGGGGCAAAGTTGGCATCAGAGGGGCAGCAGCAGGTGGAGTGACAATGGTATCCCATCAGACTAGTTCCTGAGGCCCGAGAAGCTGCCTGCTCAGTGGGGTTCAGGCTGCTCCATCTCATAGTTCCAAACAAATTAGACAAGCTAAGTGTCCAGTTTAGGGAACAACTCAGGAAGTGATGGTCCTTCAATATAACGAGGTCACATTCAGCTATTTAATTTTGAAAACTGTGTAGAAGTATGGAAAAGTTGCCTCTGTGGTGTGTCAAATATGTCAACTATATTAGCACAATAGGCATACTACCCTGTGGTATGCAAAATGCGTTTCCTTGAAAGGTTTGTCCAAACAAGAAGTCAGCTCTCTTAAGATGGAAGAGCTGTGGAGGCTGGACTGTTAATTAACAAAACAAAACAAAGCAAAACAAAATGAAAACAAACAGCTTCTCTAATGGCCACGCCTCTTTTGGCCCACACACCTGCACTGGCAGGGAGATGCCGCCACAGCCTGCCAGCATTTCGGCCTGGCACCACGGTCTCACTACCCTGGAAGCTTCAGGACTAGTCTTCCTGGGCCTTTTTGGCCTGTTTGCTCATTTGCCACATGATCCCAGGCTCCAAGGTGTCCCTTCACCCCCGCCCCCAACCTCATCCTGTGGGTGGTCTTATACCTGCCCTGGCTATCGTCCACCTCCCGCTCCTCCTCAGTCTCTCCAATTGTTGTGTCCCCCCGGAATTCACAGTCAGCCATTCTCAGCACCCTTCTGCCTCTCACCGTCTCCCCAGACACCCTCCACTTCCTTGCTCTGACTGGAAGCAGCTCACGCCCAAGACCTGCTGCTCCTGCAGCCCCTCAAGTGGAGGCGCCTTTCCCTTCCAGAACCTTCAGACTAGTGAGCCCACCAAACAGATAGGCTGGCAAATTAGGTGGTGACGGTGGGGAAAGTTCTCTTCTGATTGTTTTTATTTTTTTCAGCTGGCAAAGGTGAAGAAGAGGGAGAATGTATTGGCGGGTTGAGGGGAGGAGAAAGTAATGACAGGCATGGGTCTTCTACCCAAATAAATGCTGGTTCTGACACACATGCGCACGCATGTGCACACACTCACTGAATTTTGCATTGTTTCAGGAAATCCTTAGGAGCCCTGACATTCAGCGGTCTCTGAGAATGAAGGTTCAGAATCCCTGACCTAGCGGTGGGAAAAAAGGTCAGCTAAAGCAGAGTTCACACAGCAACATCAGGGTGACACGAAACTTCACGGAAGGAAAAACACAACACGATGATATAGGTATAGCATTGTGCAATTCAGATGGTGAAAGTGAATGTTTACCACCTTTATGACAGATAAAGCATCTGACTGGGTTAGAAAAGCAAAGTCCAACCTTCTCCTTTTAGGATTTATATACCATGATTTCTTCTCCCCATGGTCTTCAAAAAAATAAAAAACAAAACAAAACTCAAAAACTACAGTATGTTTAAAAATAAAAATAGTAGTAAAACTGTAGCGAGCAAATATAATATAAAATAAAGCAAGAATAGAAATTTTAGTCTCAAAGTACATTTCAAACCAAAAAAATTAAATGCATCAAAAGAGATCACTCTATGTTGGCAAAAGTCACAATCCTTCCTATATCTTCTGAATTCTATTTTTTTCTCCAGGTAAGCTTCCTTAATAAATAGACAAGAAAAAAAAATTTTTAAAGTCTTCTTATTTTTAAAAATATCTTTCAGATTTTTTTAAAGCTACAATGCAGAGTAAAGGAATATCAGTTGTGTACCTTTAAATGTTAAAAATTAAAATATAGAGAATATACCTATTAAAATATACTAAAAAATTGATAGGCTAGTTTTTGGTTTGGGCACTTTTAATATACCACTTTTCTATGATTAAGTACATTAAAATCAATAAATAGAGTATTTGAATAATAAACTACAGTTGAATCCATGGCTATAAACCTAGTGCCTTAAACACAGAATTCAGTATAATAAAATTTAATTAAAAATACATATTTTTACACCTAAAAATTGCTGGGAAAATGTTAATATTTACCATCTCTGAGTCATGTGATTTACTAGGACAAGCATTTTCTTTTTATTACTTTATATATTTGTGAAGTCTTTTTACAACTTTTAGGTCACTTTTACAATCAGAAATAAAACCTAAATTAAAAGAAAAAAAACAGTGAGAGAGGACATTCTTTAATATCCCTCTCCTCAGCTCAAGGGCCCTCCATATAAACAGTTTTTTCTTTCAGCACCAGAAATCATGTGAAAGTCAGTTGGAAAGTTTTGCCAACACACCTGCACCGGAGGGTTTAAGTTGTTTTCCAGTTTATTTTTCTCTTTGTGCCATGTCCAGTTGTAGTTGGAAAATTCTTTACTTTCATCTGATGTAGAAATTATCAAAAGATGCTAATTTCACAGGCCTGCTCTCGCATTCTATCTCCTGGGCCGAATTTTTTTAAATACTGTAAATAGCCATCCAAAAGAGGGACCCTGGGTTTGAAGTTGTCAGGCAGCTTGCAGGTGAACGCCGAGTCCCAAGTCCAGGGGGGAAACCTTGTGGGTGAAGGAGCTGTGCAGGATATCATATGGCATAACCAATAGTGTAAGAACATCCCAGAGACTGAGGACATGGTAAGCAGGGGAGAGAACTGAGAATGCGCCTTCTCACTCTTGGTTCCTTTGTGGCTGGCCTTTATCAGAAGAAAGGAACAGGTGCAAGGGGAGTGTCCCTCAGTGTGTGGTTCGGTTCAACATCTTTTCAACCAGCACCAATGAAAGGAAGGGGATGCAGGGTGAATTCAAAAGCAGAAGGCAAATAACATGAGAGACTATTTCTCAAAATATTTCAGAACAAAGATCCCCTCTTCTCACTCCTCCCAAGCAGGAGCCGTAATTTACAGGTGGACATTAAGAAAGAAAGAGCTGCCTACTAACCATTGTCACCTCAATAAATTTTAATAAAAAAAAAAAGAAAGAAAGAAAGAAAGAAAGAGCTTCTTAATTCAAATGAATTTTTACCAAGTTAGCCACAAAGATTTAGCCATGTTAGTTCTTCAACTACAACTGATGGCAGCCAAAAAGTACAAAGAAATGTTACATATTTCTTCATATAAAGAGCTTCAGTGACGTGACTGCAGTTGCCATTTCAAAGGCAACCCTATATTCAGGTAGATTCAGGAAGGTATGGGAGAACATGAAAGAGACTATCATGATATTTATATGCGAGCAGCAGCCATACATGGTATGCAGGCGGAGTGTGGCTCTCCATCAGTATCTTCCATACTCATGAAACATTTGTCTCAGCAGCATCATACAACCTGGGTTAAGAGGGAAACTACCTAAGGAAGTCACCTGGCTGACCCACTGCATCGAGACAGGTAAATAGTGAAGGCAGTGGTTCCAACCTTCTCAAACACAAGAACACTTTTTTTTTTAAACTTCAAAACACTTTTTCAATATAATATTAGTTCTAAGGTTAATAGAAGTTCTTTGAAAAGAAATACATCAAGAGTAAAAGCTTCTGGGGGTTGGATAATAATTTGAAATTTGGTACTAACCTATCTATAACTATAAATAAAATGGTTTTTGGACAGTATATAGTAATTTTGGGGTCTGTAGACAGTGCTCTCTAGTCAGTGCTGATTCATGGACCCCTGGCAGTACTGCTGTGACCCTGCAGAAGTCTGTGGCCTCGGGGCAAACTCTAGACTAAATCCTTGTGGTAGTTATTAGTGCTATTTCCCAAAAATATCTGATTCTCTTCCTCCTGAGTATAGGGTGGGATTATTCTTCTCTGACCCCTTGAGTTATGTATAGACACATGACTTGCTTTGGCCAATCAAATGTGAGTGGAAGTGACAGGTGTAATTTACGGGCAGAAACCTTTAAGAGTCCGTATGTGGCTCCCTCCCCTTTTCATCTGACTCTCACTAGCTAAGCTCTGGGTGGTAGAAGTTCCATCCACCAGCCTCTGACTGGGAATGACATGAAGGAAAGCCCCCAACCATTCTGGCCAAACTAAGATAAGTTTGGAGCATTTGTTAGAAATAAACCTGTGTTTTTTAAAGTAATTGGGATGTTAAAGCTGTTTGTTACTGCAGTGTAACCTGTCTGATTCTGACTTGCACAGTCCTTGGGGATGGTTAGTTATTTGTTCTTTACGGAGAGATTCTCTAACCCAGTATCTCAACTACTTAACTACATATTCCAAAGCATTATGCATTACCCAGTTAGTCTAAGATCTTCCTTCTAACCTTTTATGGACTTATAGAACAAGATGCCCAAATGTATTTCCAGACACAGACTGTCTATCATCTCCTCTGGTTCAGGAACTTTTTTTTTCTCTTTAGAAATCTTCTACCTTAGCCAGAAAGGTTTTCAATTAAATAAATTTTTCCAGTGGAGAGAAAAGGAATAGCAACAATAATAAAACATGCTAGACATAATACGAGAATGCTCAAGCAACTCGGATGGGGTTCAGGTAGGTTTGAGGAGAGTAGCTTGACCTGGAATCCAGATTTTATCAAGAAGGGTCTGAGCAACACCAGCCCTTCCAGGTCAATCAATCGCCCCTGGGCTTCTCAACACAATTTCTCTAGGCGACTTCCTGTCACTCTTTACTCTCATCTTGCTTTTGGCTAAAACCTCCAGTTCTATTGTGGCAGGTCTGGCATTCTCTCTCCATTTGCTTAGTTATGACATTAGCATTTCTAAAGCTCACTTTTAATCAAGACACTTCACCTGCAGAAAATAGATGTTAATACTATTCACAATAGACTGAGGAGGGGCATGTTTCTTCCCATGAAGAAGTTCAGTAGTTGTGAACCCAGCGCTGCACAGTAGAATCTCCTGGGCACCTTTGAAAAATACTGATGCCCACATACTACTGTAAATCCATTAGACCAGACCCCCTGGGGGTATGAGTTTATGAAAAAAAAAAAGAATTAGTGAAATCATGATTTTGTTTAGTTATCTGTAGTCTTAAAAATGACTGACAATAATTCTGTTCCTATAAATTTATCATCTTTCTAACTAAAATTGAAGATAAAATTCTGCCCCAGCTTCTCTTTAACATGTGATCCCAAATTCACCACGAAACTCCTGGACCAAACCTTTTACCTTCATATTACTTGGTTGTCCTTTGTATTAGGTGTCTATTCCTGCACAGCAAATTATCACAAACTTAGTGGCTTAAAACAACATACGTATATTTATTATTTCACAGTCTCTACAGGTCAGGCATTAGGTCCTGTGCTCAGGATACCGAAAGAATACCATCGAGGCGTTGGCTGGGTTGTTTTCCTTTGTGGAGCTCAGCGTCTTCCTCCAAGCCCATATGTTCTTGGCAGAATTCAGTTCCTTGCTACTGTAGGACTGATACCCTCATTGCTTGCTAGCTCTCAGCTCCCAGAAATCACCACTGGACTTTTTTGTATGTCCCCCCTCACAGGCCCTCCCACAGCATGACAGTTGACTTCTTCAAGGCCAGGTGGAGAAGCTCGCTTTTCAAGCTTTCATCTGATAAAGTTATGCCCACCCAGGATCATCTTGTTTTTCATTCATTCAAAATCAACTGATTTGGAACTTTAATTACATCTAGTTACTCCCATCATCTTTGCCATAGTCTGTGGACTAGAAGCAAAGCATGGGTCCCACACACACTCAATGGGAGAGGGGTACAGAGGGGCTGGCTCACTGGGGTCATTTCAGTGTGTATACGCCACATCAGTTTTGGAAATCGCTATCATTTTTGCATACTTTGTTAATATCGTGATGGCTCAAACTAGACACTTTCCTTATCAGCATCATCATGATCATCATCTTCATCTTTATCCAAATGATCCTCTAAGTGGTGGAGGAAGTACTCTAAAGATAGACCAGTTCCTCCTTTTCTGCCCCTTCTCTAGTTCAGAGCCCCTGCCCATTGTATTGGGTTTATTTATGGTCAACAGCTGTACATTTCTGGCTCATATTCAGCCTGTTCCCAATTATGACCACTACCACCTCCCTGTCTTGTGAAAGTTCCTATTTAAGATCCATGTGCAGGAATCAAAGGTGTTTCCTCCAACTAAGAAGAACTCACTTGCCTGATGAGACTCTAACAGACTCCCCATCCAATGGATGTTAGGAATCAATCTAAGTGAAATAGCAGATCCTGAAATGATATTAGCTCTTAAAATAGCAAAAGGGTGTTGATGACTACTAGGCAAAGAAGATACTAGTAATTGGCTGTGAAAAAGCCATGAATGAAGACTAGGAAAGAGCTCGACGGACTGATTTGAGACACCAAGCAGTAAGAGGGATATTTTTCCTGGTTTCTTTTCAGTCCAAGTTTTCCAATGGTTTTATCACAAAATATAAAGCGGGGTGGGGGTGGGGGGGTGGGGGGGAATGTAGGATACTGATTATTTATTTGACACTATAGTAGCAATGACGAAATGGATTGCAGCCATGTCTATGTCTGGTTAATGAGCAGGCAGAGTGAAAATAAAGATAGAGCAGCATGATAGAGATATTAGCAGTATGCCAAAAAAAAAAAAAAAATTTAACACCCGGGGGAATTTTTTTTGTAAGTTTCTACTTTTCTGAGATTCAACATTGATATGTTTTTCTCATTTAGGTTCACTAAGTAATGTTTATTATTAATTCAAATTCTCAATATTGAAGGGGAGATACTTTCCATATGGTTGACATGCTGCTCTGTAGGTTCATAAATTTGGAGGAGTTTTGGTTAACACTGACAGAAAACCCTTTGAAAACATATGGCTGTATATACATCATGTCATTTCTAATAAGATGACACATCCTTCTTTGCTTTTCCCTAATAAGATGAGTTCAGTTGTATTTAAGAAACATAATAAGACTTTGTTGATTCTTCTCTATGGGAAAGACAAATCAAGAAAAAAAATAAACTATTTTGTTGGGCCAAAAGACTCTGAAAGCACAGCGGAAAGTTTGTGGGAATTAAAGAAAGAGTACCATCTCTAATTACTTTGTGTAGACCCACTCAACCTGTAAATGTGGAGTGTTTTTTGACACCCCGCATTTCCTTCTTTGTGATTGTGGTCCTGCATTCCATCTAGCTGCCTGGGGAATCCATCTTTTTCTCACCAGGTTTTAGAACTGCTCTCTGCAGTCCTCGCTGATCACAGCTTTCAAACCATTTTGGCTCCAACAACAGTCTCATCCTTGGTAGCTTACATTTTCAGATGAACCATTATCTTTGTTTCTTGGACTCATTTGTTTCCATTTCTTCTGATACCCATTGCAATGAATTTATTTTGAGAATTCTGGCATGAGCTGTTTGAAGTATACTTTAAAATATAACAAATATAGAAAGCAAATTGGCAACTTGAACCAAGAATCTGAAAAAAAAAAAAAAAAAAATCAGTGCCTTTTGACCCAGCAATTCCCGTTTTAGAAATCCACCATAAGGAAGCAATTTAATTTGTAAAAAAAAATTTATTAGCAGGGATATTCATAATAGTATAGCAACAACAACAACAAAAATCAGGAAAAATCTAAATGGCCATAAAATGGAAGATGGTTAAATAAATATTGAAGATCAATTACAATTATTTGCAGGCTACAGAATAATAATAAAATATTAAAGCTGAATTGTTAGAGCATATCCAACCCCAAGACCCAGTGAAATATATATAATTAGTTTTTATAAAAGGCTGAAAATTCATCAACAGCAATTAAACAAGGAAAGTGTATGAATTCATGCCATAAACTACGACAGGTGTTGGCCACAGAAGGAAACGAATGAGTCTGCTGTACTCCTGCTCAGCACTGAAGAAAAGGAGGTAGTGAAATGCTGAGACATCTCATTTATACCTTCCGTTTGGAGAAAAGGCTTAGGGAGTGAGCAGGTGACCTGGAGAAGACCCTAGGAAAATGCATTTCAAATTGAACCCCATACATACCACGTGGATATCAGCAGAGAAGGGGAGAAACCAAGGCCTACTCACTGTGTCAACTGGGGAAACAAGCTAGAGTATAGGATACTTAACAGGACCTCAGGAAAAAGAACAGAGCTAACTTCCCCCTAACAAGAGTTTCCTATATGTCCTCAGTTCACCCCATACCGTTAGGCTGAGAAAACAAAACAAACAATAAAACAAAACAAAACAAAACAGGAGTTCCATCAAACTCAGAGGAGAACATCAAGGGACCCCAGAAAAGCTGGAAATGTGATAAAGGAGAGCTCACCTCACTGTGGCGAAGAGAAGGTCTGGGCAACCATGCGAATGGCCTTCAGAAAAGGGAGGGTACAATTTTCAGCTATAAGAAGAATCAGGTTGGAGGATCCAATGTGAAACATGGTGACTATTGTTGATAACACTGTATTATAAAGTTGAAATTTGCTAAGAGAGTAGAACTTAAGTGTGTAGCACAAAAAGATAACGATGTGAGGTGATGATGGGTGTGTTAACCCAATGGTGCGAATTTTTTACAACAAACAAATAAACAAATAGAATGAAGCAACAGAACACAGATGAGAAATCCAGTCTGGAAGAGAACAGCGTAACAGAAGATATCATTCCAAGTGATTGTTTCATGCTCTAGAGCTTAATAAAAACTCATTAAAATAACACAGAATGAGAATAATAAAATAGAATGAGAAGAAAGAAAAGATTGGAGCAATAAATATTGAGACTAAAACAATGACATTACAATAAATTATATTTAACAAGGAAAAGCATAGCATATAAAAATTAAATTGCTGGAATGGAGAAAATTGTGAGATCATAGTGAACGCAGATGAAAAAATAAAGAATGTAAAGCAATCAGAAAGAAGATGGAGGATGAAGACTATCCAACATAAGCATAATTGGTATCCCTGAAGTGATGCTCTGAAAGGACACAAAAAATTGTTTTGAGATGTAATAGTGGAAAGCAAAAATCTGTGAAAGGAATAATTAGATCTGCATATCAAAAGGGCATACTATGTTCCAGAAAAATGCTGATAGATGAGTCCACATGGAGATGTGTGTTGATTAAAATAACAAACTCAAGAATAGAGAACTCTTCAAGCTATTCAAGTGTAAAAACAAGCCCCCAGCAAAGGGAAACCATGAGGTTGATCTCAGATATGCTGTACATTGTCAACATCAGAAAATGATGCGTAATTCTTACAAGACTCTAAGGAAAAGAAAATTACTTTTTAAAATGTTAAACCAAGGCAATTTGTTGTTTGACTACAACAGTGACAGGCAGATATTCTCAAACAAGAAAAAAAATTAGTGAAATATTGCATCCAAACCCATTTTTGAAAAGAACTTCCAATAGAGGGAACCAGTCAACCAAGAGATGAATCAAATACAGAATTTAGGCATAGAGGAGTGTGGTTAAAAAGACCAATGACAAATTATGAATCCAACTAAATATAGTCTAAGATTCAAAGTGAGAATGTAATTGCAAATAGAATGTACACATTATTAACTTGTAAAATATCTACAATGCAATATAACCAATGAAATCAGGAGTGTTGGAGAGAAAGTTAGGAAGAAATATAAAACAACTGATCTTATCTTCATAGCAGATGAACAAAATATGTAATTAAAAAAATTGACTCCAACCACTTAACACCTTTCATATATATTTTTTAAAAATTTAGAGTGCTCATTTAGGAAACGATGGAAAAGGATCTTAAGCTCAAGAAACATTAATCTGTGATTTAGCATCACTTTATGTTTATTGAGTTTCTTTTTATTCTGTTAAAAATAAGCAAAATTCATCTATACTATGCTAAATCCAGATGGTATCCTGAATGGGATCACAGAACATAAAAAAAGGACAGTAGTGGGAAAACTAGTAAAATCCAAGGAAATTCTGACATTCAGCTAATAGTAATGTACCAATGTTGATTTCTCAGATGTGTTCAAGGCACCATGGTACCATAACCTGTTAATATTAGGGGGGGTCCAGGTGAGGACTAGTGGGAACTTTCTGTGTCACCTTTGCCACTTTTCAGTAAATCTAAAATAATTCCAATATAGAATGTTTCTTAAAACTCTTATACATCATATCCATAGATCCTTTTGTCTGCATCTTTGTGAAGAATGAAGTGTAGTTTGGGCTTATCAAAATGTAACACTGGCTATTTCTAGGTTGTTGGTTTCAGGATGATTTGTAGCTTTTATGTTGTATACTTTCTGCATTGTTTGAGGTTAACGATAGACAGATTTCTTTTTTATTACAAATGATAGTATTACTCCAAATTCTTAAAAAAAATAAATAAAATACTGTTCAAGGCGAACAGTAACATGAGGAATGCTTATGATAAAATATTTTATAAAAACATCGGAAGCCCCAAAATATAGTAGCGGTAATTTTATTTCTTAATGTAAATGCACTTCAAGTGCATTTATGAAAAAAATTTCTAGAAGGAACTACATTAAATTATTGCCAGTCTTTGACTCTGGATTAGTCATTTCTGTTTTCTTCTGTATACATTTTTGATTTATACAATGGTTTAAACAATGAGTATACATTCATAATAAGTAAAAAAATAAACATTACAGTTCTACTGTTATCCAATGAAGTTGAAACTGGCAGTTGGTGAGTCAACTGGAAAAGTTAATTAAAGCAGTGAATCATAAAATGTGATACATACATACCTTAAAGATTTAATTTTAACCTAAAACATATGGATGTTCATTCACTTGCCACTCTTTTGATGTTGAGCCAAGGCTCTTTCTTTGTGTCGGGGTCTGCTGATCTGAGTTCCAAGCAGTCTTTCTTTCAAAACCACCCATCATGTATCATCCAGAAGCTCCAGTTTGGGTTTCTTTAAGGCAAACGGAGACCTTGAAGACACTTATAAAGCAATTTTTCTACAGTTTTACTCTTTCCCCAGTCTTACTTGTGTTTTACATACACCTCATTTGAAATTTATTGTAGCAACCTGTCATTACCAAATCTTTCACCAGTTTACAGAATGGTTGTGTAACTAAAAAGCATAGAATGGTTGTGTAAACAGGTGGTAATGCAAGTAGCATAAATGAGAACACGGAGGGCTTACTCTTGGTCATCACAACTGGCAGGAATAGAAGTTTGGGGGCTTCACAGAGTGTAGCCTTAGATTCAAGCAGTGTGAGGTCGTGGGAGGCATCCATTGGGAGGTTTCACAGAGGAAACTGAGAGCTTTACCTCATCTGACAAGTTGATGGCATTGAGGAAAGTGATGCGAGCCTCTATAGTAAACATAAAAACGGCGGCTGTAAGAGAACTCTCACTACCTTAAGTGTAGCAGAAAGCAGGAGGAGGCTAGCAGGAGCTTTCTTCTTGATCTGCTATTCTCTCCAGCTCTTATACTGGATAGCTATGATACTCTCTCATGGTTCCTTCAATAGAAGGTACAGATAAATGGCAACTAGGTCATTTGGGCCTTTTCTAGTTGGCCCCAATCTGTAAATTGGCAATGGTACTTCCATTGTACAGATGAGGAAAGTGAGGCATGAAAAAGCCTCCAGGATCTTTGGTTACTAATTGACAGATTCAGGATCCACACCCAAACGTATGTGCTGACTGCAAGGGCACTGCTGTAACACTCTACCACAGGGGCCATCTTTAGCGGTATGGGGTTGATGATGAAATAAGGATGTAAAAGTACACAAAGAAGGCACTTGAAGAATTTTCATTTACATTTGTCAATGTAGAACAGCTTTGTTCCCATAATATCTGATAACATCTCCTTATTCTTCTGAGTCAAATCATCAGCTATACAGAAATAGTGTAAATGCTATGCCATATAGCTCTGTCCCATGGAGTTAGAATAATTTACCTTCTCTTCTTATTTGTGGCCTGTTCCAAAGGAATCCTATTCTTTTGAGGACTATCCATATCCCGGATGTCCTTAATTTCACAAATTGTTTGTGGTTCCAACTTACATTAGTAGCCTGAAAACGTGCAGTGGGAGTCCCTGACCCTTTGTTAAATACCATATCAGCTCCCCAAGGTTTTTTCTAGATTTGCAGGTTTGATCTCTGCTGCATCACACCTTTCATCTCTTTAACTTCTTACCAGTTTATATTGATTTTTGTAGATTTTTTCCTCAATATTATTTCTCCATATTATTCCTCCTTTTTACAGCTAAGCTCAAGGAATTGTCTACATTTGATCTTCATTCCCTACTTCATCTTCTGTCATTTCCAGTACTTAAGATCACCAATGACTGCCATTTTTCCAAATTCAGTACTTTTCTGTTCTCATCTTTCTCAGCTTCTCAGGAGCAAGCAGTTGACACATTTGATCATTCCTTCCTTCTCAAAATGCTTTCTTCTCTACAATTTTGAGGTATTGTATTTTCCAGGCTTTCCTCCCACCTCACTGAACCCCCTTCATCTCCTCCCTTGGCCTCTCTATTGCTCAATCTCTAGATGTTGAAGGACTCCAAGGTTCTGTTCTACATCCTAAGTCAACCTCCTCCAGTCGACTGGCTTTAAATGCTACCTCTGTGTGGATGACTCACTCCTACATTTATTTCTTTCACCCTTTCTTTTCCCTTTGATATCACCACTTGAATGTGTAACAGACATCTCAGATGTATTATATACAAAATGAGCTCTTGATTTCTCCCAGTCAGAATCTCACCACCTCCCATCTTGCCCAGTGGGTAAATGACATCACAATTCACGAATTGTTCAAGTAGACTATCTAGATGACATTCTTGCTCTCTGTCTTTTCTTCACTGCCAATCACATTAGTTCATAAACAAATTCTATCAGACCCATGTCTAAAATGTCAAACCAATCCCTGCCTCTTCTCATAGCCAGTGCTATCCCCCCAGAGATAGGCCAGGTCAATATCATTCCCTCCTGGCTTGGTATGGTATAAGGCCTAGAGGTAAAGCCCAATATTTTGGGCTGCCTGGACAGCTGGTGAAACTAGGAGGACCTCATATGACCTAACAGCAAGTTGCCATCCCAGCTCTGCTCTTGCAGATAAGATCTATCCTAACAATCCTCCTTATGAAGGATACCAGGCAGTTCCTGCTTATCCCTGAGTAATTCCTGCCACCCCAAAGAATCACTCACACAAGCCAATCACATCCTCCTGTAGGAACAAGGAGTCACCCCACCCTCTTGATGCTAACAAAGCCTTCCTCTGCAGCCCCTGTGTGTTCACTCTGTTTCCAAGGGCAAGTCCGCTGTGGCCCTGCGTGGCATGTGGTGTGCTCCCCTCCCAGGCTTTGTGACTAATAAACTTCTGTCTCTTCTATCCAGTATTTGGTGTCATGTGTCTGACTATCATCATAACTCTAGGGTGGGAATCCCGCCCTAGCCAGTGGTGTAAAAAGGAGGTGATTAAAACACCTGGCTGCCACTGACATCTCAGTTCAAATGTTTTCTTTGCTGAGGGGTTTCTCTTGACCACCCTCTCTATCCCATATCCTCTCTCATTGTCTACATGGTGCTTGTCACTGTCTGAATTGTTTTTAAATTAACTAATCAATTAATTATTAATTAGGCACATGTTTAGTCTCTGGCACATTTCACTAGAAGGTGAGCCCCATAGCTGACATCAGCAAACCCATCAGATCTACTTTTAAATGTATCCTGTGGGTAGATACTTCTTGCTACCAACTCAGGCTTTTGCTGAGCCCAAGCCAGCAGCATCTCTGACCTGGGCTGTTGCGCTCACCTCCTCATTCCTCTCCCTGCTTCCACTCTTGCCCCCTATTCTCCTCCTGGTACCCAGAGGTACCTTTTCAATGTGGGAGTTAGCTCATGTCACTTCGGTGCACACCAGCTCCTCCTCATGCCTCATGGCTCCCCCCATCACTCAGTCAACACCTGAGTCCTTATAATCACTTAGGAGGCCTGCTCAGTCCAGGCCCCGCGCCCTCCCTGACCTCATCTCTCACTGCCTCCCTTTCCCCCCATGCTCCCGGCACCCTGGTCTGCTTGCTCTTCAGGGCTTTCTACTTACTTGTCCTGTTCCCGCCACCTAGAAAACTCTTCTCCCAGGTACCCACATAGCAGGCCCCCCACTTCCTTCTTCTCAAACATCACCCCATCAGAGAAGCCTATGGTTCCTATACCCTTCACGCTCCACCTTCCAGTTTCGCTGGTTTGTTTATTCCCTATCTACCCTGCTGGCCTGCAGAGGGGACTAAGGGCTCCCTGTGGCTTGAGAATCTAGGACACTATTCTCAGCTCTCAATATGTGCTATGACTTAGTCCTCACAACAACCCCATAGGGCAGGTGCTGTTACTGTCCCTATTCACAGGCTAGGAAAGTGAAACACAGAGAGGCTGAGTAACTTGCTCCAAGTTGCATATATAGTAAGTAGAACCATCAGGATTCAAAACCAGGTGGCCTAAGCCCAGAGCGTATGCCCTTAACCACTATAAGTGAATGATGTACAAAATAGTCATCAATAAACTCTCCTTGTGACGTTATTCTAGGCCCATCAGTGCATGAGGATAAGATAGCTGTTGCCTTTTCTAGTGGCTCTATTTGCTAGTGCAGTACGAAAAACCATTCACCAATATTAAACTGTAGAAAACATGCCACCTAAAACATCAGTAAATATCACCCTAGGACTTGAGAAAAATTTTTAAATAATTTTTAAAATTTCTTAAAAATTTATAAAATTTTTAAATTTTATATATTTTAGTTGCTTACTTAATCCCCAGAAGGGTTAAAGGCTACTGATTTTCAAAACGGAAACTTCTGTATCATAATTTATGCATATCTATCTATCAACTGTCAGTAGGAATGCAGAAGGTCAACTCAGACTGCACCAATAGGTGTTTCATAAGCTAAATGGTGATAAAGAATTAGATCAGCCAAAAAGCCAACCTAGAAATGGAAATGAGTATTCACTTTCAGCAAGCCATTCCTCACAGGATATAAATTATAACCACTTCAAGATATAGTAGGTGTTCACTCAAGTTTCTCTGTGGGTTTTCATAGCCCTTCGACTATTGTGTTTGAAGTAAAAGTTAATAAAAGTCCAGAAACAAATTTGAAAAGGTATTGGTACCAAGAGATTAATTCAAGAGTTTTTAGGGAAAGTACCCTCCATCTTGAATGACTTTGGAATGAAAGAGAAGCGTCGTTGCACATATGGTCTTCAGGAACGCTCTCATGCTGAATGAGAGCCACAGCTCGGGAGCCCTACCACCTTCTCCCACAGGAGAAAGAAAGCTGCTCTCTGTTATTGGTTCCTGGCAGCAGGTAAAACACAGCTTAAGTGTCCCTTCCGCCACCAGTGAGGCTCTGCGACCTGTAGGCCATCTGGAAAATCTATTGTTCCGACAAAGTCAGGCCCACAAAAGTAAAAGGCAGAAAGCTACTATTGTGACCTCAAAGGCCTTAAGAATATCAGCTGCTTTTGTCAACAGAGACCAAATGCAGTGAGGAGTTGAGACAATTGCCAAGATCATTCCAGACAGAAGCCACGCTCTTCTGTGAATTCTGACCACTTCCCTCCCCCACCCAAAAAAACCAAAAACCTTTGAAGAAGAAAGTATTGACCAGCATAAGTGACACCGTAAATGCCAGGGAAAAATAGCCTCAGGGACTCCTGGTCCGGGGATCTAAGGGTTGCTAGAATTTCGGTGCTGAGTGGTTGGGATGAAGCCCAATGGAAGTCGCTGAGGCCCCACAGGGGCTTTCATGGTGAGTAAAGTTGACATTAAAATTGAATCAGATGGAAGAGTCATACTGTATCTTGGAGCCAGGCAGGTAACCCAACTAACAAATGAAACTTCAAGGAGAGGCAAGACGCAGCAATTTTCACTTCATTCTTTTCCAGTGTATAACAATGTTCCAACCTGATGTGACATTTAAACCTTACAATACAATATCATGGGAACACAAATGCAGCACAGCTAGGGTTTTTCAAAGGGGGCTACTAAGAGGTCAACTTTGGAGTTTTATTATAGAGTCAAATTGGTTTACAGTTATGTGATTACAGAAAGAAACCCCAACCACTATTTCCTGAGCCCAAAACGTGGCTTGATTCAAGTTTGGGGGAGTTTATCATTGGAGCTCTCAAAAGGTACAGTAGACAATCAGCAAAGGTCTATGGAATTTTGCCCAAGTGTAAAATAAATCTAGAACTTGGTTATGGGGTGACTAAATTTAAAATCTGGGTGACATTGTGAAATTACCACATAGGGCTCAGAATTAGTCTACTCCAGTGAACTTGGTGAATACCAGTGAGAGGTGGCTTGGTCAGCTGGCCTTCCCACTGACCCTGGCATTCCTGTCCCCACCAGGTATGGTATGACGGGGGCTGCTGCACTGCCACATGGCCCCAAAGGTGAGCCAACACCAAGGCAAGTCCAGCTTTGCAAATGTTTACAGTGCATCCGCCACCTCTCCTCCTGGTTTCAGTGTAACACCTGTAGTGGACACTCACATGCCTGTTGCAGTGTTTCATGTCATGGGTGCCCATGTCCCAGCCTCCCTGTCCTCTATTTTGGAAAATTCTGTAGAAATTCTGAATTCTACATGATGCTTCTGAGGGACCCCAGTAGGACTGACCACCAACTGCCCACAGCAGTACTCAGGACATGACTGCAAAACATAGTGGCTTTTCTCCCTTTTCTATCTCATTTCCTTCCCCCTCACTTCTTTCCACTTCCTGGGGTCCACTCACAAACAAACTTCTTATACCTTGGTCCTCGTCTCAAGCTCTGTTCAAGGTGGAACCTACTTAGGATATCAGCCAAAAGAGGAAAAGTGGAAACACACACACACACACACACACACACACACACACACACACCCCCCACACAACACACGAGTCCCCAGACCTGGCCCCAGAAGCATCTATCCCTGAACCTTTCTGTCATTTCAGTCAGCACATCCCCTTATGTTTTTCTTCTGTACTTAAGGCATTTGGCCTTCAGATTTTCATCACTTGCTGCTATAGAAGTCCTGAAGAAGACACGCACTTGGACATTCAAACAAATAACTACAATGACACGTTCCCACTGGCTCTTCAGCTGACAACGTTTTCGTATATCTAGAACTAGTTAGCACAATGCCTGGCACATAGTAGGCTCATATAGCATGCATTGAATAGATGAACACCTACTGTGGTTTTTACTTCCCTTGTTGAGAAGAGGCAAGAGGAGGGCTTGCTATTTTTATATATCAAATGGTGAAGGCTCACGTGTAGCCAGTACACACTAGTTTGACCATGTTGTAAATAACCCCCAATAGTCCCCAGCACCGCCAGCCACCCCAACACACTCCCAGGTCCCCCTCAGGCCTCTCCATGATCCAGCAAGTAAAAGGTTAATGCCTGGCACAGCAGGGGCTCCAGGACAGCGTCTCTTCTGATTGGTCAGTTCTGGCCATACCGATTATATAATATTTGAAATATTAGCTTTGGTGAGGCCTAATATTTTCACTCCCTGTGCTCTTTTAAAAGGAATCCTCATAAAGCTCTAAAGTAATGCAGCACAAACTCCTTAACACAAAAGAAACAGTTCCCCTTAGAGCCCTACCGTACTGCTAAAAATACAGATAAAAAACAACAGCTTTCTAGATCTCCGCATGAATATTAATACTAGTACCAGACGCCTGCAGATGTAGTTTTAGGCTTTTCATCTGGCCACCTGATTCACTGAGAAGTCCACTGATCTGCACAATGTGTCCCTCCCTCCTTAATACAACTCCTCCCGTGAACTGCAGCATGCAGTTCTTTCAAATGTTCTTCACTCCACAGCTGGTGCTGTGCGATGGAATTTTGGCACAAGAGGAACCCCCCCCTCTGTGTCCCACGTCCAAAATAATCAAGAAGTTTGAGTTTATTTTGTTTCATGCATTTCCCTTCCCTAGGCTTCTTTAACTTTCAGGGATGAGGTGGTTCTTCAACTTGAAGAGCTAAATCTAATTATCGCCTCTTTGGAAGCAATGCAGTATATTTCCTCTGTACAGGATCGAGAAATGTCATGTTTGGGTCCCAAGTCATGTGATCACGTGCAGTTGCACTCCTGGTGGAACTCTGCAGCAGTTGTGCCTAGAGATGGAAGAGCACAGAAGACACACTCCAAATGTGCTGGGAGAAAGCCTCCAAAGAGTCTCAGAAAGGATCACTGTAGTCTCTCACCTTCCACAGACAAGAGGCTGTAAAATGCAAAATAAGGATGGCTGCATTTAGACATGTCAGCGAAAGAAGGAACTGGGTCTAGCCATCAAGTGCAATTGAAACTACTGAGAAAAATAATCTGCAAGAGGTTTTGCAGAAAATAGGGAAATGGGAGAGGAAGGAAACAGGAAGCTTTGGCGATGTTGAAATGGATTTCAGTTTCAGATGGGATTGCCCACATGCTCACTGGCTTTGTTTCATCCCTGTCTGCCTTTACCTTTCTTCTTTGAAAGAACCATTTCTTTCTAGGACCTTCTCTTAGTTTCCTGTAGCTGCCTGGGACACACTACCACAAACTAGGTGGTTTAAAACAACCAAAACTGGTTCTCTCCCGGTTCTGGGGGGGTCAGAGCCCGAAATCAGTATCACTGGGCCAAAATCGAGGTGTCAGCAGTGCCCTCAGCCACACACTTCTGAGGCCCTCAGGCAGACTCCGTGCCCTGCCTCTGCCAGCTTGTGGTGGCTGCCAGCCTCCCTTGGCCTGTGACCACATTGCTCCCAGCTCTGCCCCTAAGAGGGCACTCGGAATTGCATTTAGGTTTCAGATAATCCAGGATACCCCCACTTTGAGAGTCTTCATTTAATCACATCTGCAAAATTTTTGCCACTTAAGGAAACATTCACCAATTCAAAGATTAGGACCTGGGCATTTTGGGAGGGCCTAGCACAGACCATATGTAGAAACCCGGGGTCCCCTCCTGTAGCTGCAGCACACACTCATCTGGTCCCTGCCAATGATCTTTGACTACAAGTACTTAAGCCTCTGCCTCTGAGTGCTCTCCATCAGTCAGCCCTGGAGCGAGGACAGAAGAGCCAGGCCTCAGAAAGTAGCCTTCAGGCAAATCCAGATGGGGGTTGGAGGGTTAATGCAACTTTCTCACTCCTCAGGTGGGCCGGCTCAGAGATATTCTAAACTCCAGTGGTGCTTAGGGAGACTGAACACTAGCTGCCCTCCTGGGGCGGCCTGCATGGAAATAGGTCATGGGCTTCCACTTTCCCTGTGTTACTTCCTGTCCCCTGGCCAAGCTTTCTAAGATGGCCGCCCACATAAGCTCCTGGCAGTCAAATCAGGGTTTGTTTCTGGAGGAAACCAACTGAAGACAGAGCTCATGTCCTTACCTGGTGATTCAACACCATTTCCAGGGTCCTGGGAAGGTAAGGAAGGGTGAACACCATCTCACAGATTGTAACTCTGAGAACCACCTGGCCTAGGACTCTGGAGTCACATGACCAGCCTGGGCCCAGAGTGGGGCTGATGATCAAACTCTTTTCCAGCAATAGCCTAAAAGGGGAATTGTCACATTAAGAATTCAGGGTGCTCTCCCCAACTTCCTTTCATGTCGGAGGATTTCTCTGTTCTTTCTGAATATAGACCATGATAGTGTTAATCGCATATAAATAGAAAACAGCCCCAAAATGTATCATAATTACATACACCACTCCTTTTGTCAACTTTCTGATTTAGCGCAACTTGCTGCAAAGCCGGGTTTTATTGTATTATATGATAGGACAGTAATCCTTTCTGAGGCTTTCACTTTATTTTGTTACATTTATCTAGTGTGCCAGATTCACACTCCCACAGTAACCATATGGGGAAAAGCCACAGAAGCTGTTAAGTACATTTAATTACTGTTTTGATGAGCTCATATTTTAATTATGTTTATTGATTCTGTGTATATTGAAATAGTTTTAGCATTTCCAGAAAAAGAAAAAACAAACCAGAATCAGTATGCAGCAATTACTGAGCATTTTATATAACTGTGTGTGTAATTAAAACTTCCATAAACTATTTTTGAAGAGCGTTTCCCCTTAATCCTAGAGCAGTGATTAACTAGGTTTCTTACTGTGCTTAGGTAAGCTTTGGTTTTTCTTCCATGTAGGAGGAAAATAAAGTTCGGTGCAAAATATGTTTATAGTCAAATATTTCTGACTTAAAATGTCTCCCTCCCAAAACAGCAGAATGCACATATTGTACCTTACACGATTTGCTAAAATACCACTAACAATGATAAAACACAAATTTAGACTTCCTAACAATTTCACGTTGCCAACTCAAAGAGTATTCCAACTGTCAGCCATACATATGTTGTTGCTAAGTGACAGATTTTTATAAAAGAAAAAAAATCCAAAAAACCCTGCAGTGTCTGCCTCCATCCTATTCTTGTGTCATTTGATGTTTTTACAGTTCTTAGGGAGTTTTTACTTGAAAAAATAAAACTGCATAAGCCCCACATTTGTTCAGAGAATGGAATTAGTACTGTTTTCGATTTCTTACTCTCAGTATGGCCGTGAACAAATGAAGCAAAAAATAGGGAGCTGTCTCTTTAAAAAATGATGCCGGCTCCTCTGTCTAGGAACAAATATTTCCAGCGAAAACAATTCATCTGTATCTAAAGTGTCAGGCCCCCATCCACATTCATCAGCATCCTCTGGAGCCTCTGGAAAGTCGCAGATTTTCGGGCCTTTCCCCACGCCTCTGAATCAGTCTCTAGTGAGCGGCACAGAAATCTGAATTTTAAATATCATGTCCAAGTTGCTCTCATGCACACTGATGTTTATGAATCGTTGCCCCAAGGGGCTTCTACTCCCACCTTAATTTTCTCATTCTAAAATGGATCCGTAAACAGTCTGCTCCAAGAACAATCCTGGCATTGAACTACCTGCAGACAGATCACCCACTAAAATGACTGTCTTAGCCCCTTTGTTCCCCCTGGGGGGCTCTGCCCTCTCTGTCACTCAGCAATGGGCTGCCTGCTAGCTTTTGAGAACATCTGTCCTCTAGGAACTCACCCCAGAAAAGAATGGTTTGTGGTCCAACCTTACAAAGAGCCTGATTGAGGCAAGCCTATTCATTTCCTAGGGCTGCTGTAACAAATTACACAAACGAGTGGCTTAAAAAAACCCAGAAGTATATTCTCTCACAGTTCTGGAAGTTAGAAGTCCGAAATCAAAGTGTCAGCAAGGTTGGTTCCTTCAAGAACCTCTGTGAGAGAGTCTGTCCCATGCCTCTCCTAGTGACTGGTGGCAGTTGGCAATCCTTGGCTTGTATACACATCACTCCAGGCTGTGCCTCTGCCATCACACCGCGTTCTCCCTGTGTGTGGGACTCTGTGTCCTAATTTCCCTCTTCTTATAAGGACACCACTGATTGGTTAGGACCCACACTAATCCAGTACAGTCGGTCCCCGAATAGTGTTGCTTAGTTCAGCATCGTTTGGTTCTAACATTGCTGAGATGCTGTAGAAACTTAACTCTTGTTTCTATCAGTTAGCCTATGGTAAAACTGGTTTCATATGGGTCCTTTTAGCTAAAGCTGCAGAACCTATCGATAAGGTTCAGTGAGGACTTACCTCATATTAACTTGATTACATCTGCAGAGACCTTGCTTCCAAATAACATCACATTCACAGGCACAGGGTTAGGACTTAAACATATTTTTTTGGGGTGTTGGGGGTGGGAGGGCACTCTTCAATCCCACAACAAGTGATGCTTACAGAGGGCTGATTGATGTGTGTCCCTTCTATCCATTTTTCTCCGGTCTCCGATATTCCATGTTTCATCTTTAGACCTAGCCAGCCCATCAAAAACTGCCTGCCCACGTCCTGTTGCATTGGACCCACACAAAAATGCTTTCCTGAGATGTGTTTTGGTCAGTTCCCACTGATCCTTGCGGAGAGGTGCTCGAGTAGAGGAGCGTTATTCCAAGTGTGGTCTGTAGACGGGTGCCAGTCCCCGAATAGCGCACGCACTGGTCCCCAAAGACGGGGGTAGAGGCTGGTCCCTCCCCTCCCCTCTGTATGGGACACTGTCTGCATTCCTCTGGTCCCCCATGAAGCTCCTTGGAAGACACTTCTTTTACTGTTATGTCTTTCCAAGTAGAGGAACTGGTGTGTTTATTCCTCTTCAACAGCTGCCATGTCTCTCTTTTCTATCTAACTCTAGGAATCTTTATTCATGTAATAAGATAGATGACAGGTAATCAGATGAAGAGAGGCTAAGTCTGTGCTCATGGAGATAAAAGCTAGGGAGGGTGAGGGGCTGGAAACTGTGTCAAACTAGAAAGCACATAACCCATGTCAAGACAGTCACAGTCTAAATTAGTTTTAAAACATTAATTGTGGAAAATTTCAAACATATACAAAGAAGAAAGGTGTGATGAACCTTCATATACCCATCATTCAGATTCAAAAATTATCAGCGTTTTGCTAATCTTATTTACCTATCCCACTTTGTTTTTTTTATTTTTGCTTGTGTTGTTTAAAATAAATCTCAAGCATTTTGTGGTTTTACTGGTACACGTACCATTTTTATACCTAACAAAATTAATAATAATTCCTTAATATATTCTAATACTTAATCTATAGTCAAAATTTCCTAATCCTAAACCAAAGTTGGTTTTATAATTGGACTAAACAAAGTCCACACATTGCATTTGGTAGTTAGAGCTCTTAAATCCCTTATGTTCTGTGATTATCTCTCCTCCCATTGATTTGTGAAACAGACTTAAAAAGTTCCTATAAACATTATATGGACCAAACAAAATGCAGTTTGTCCCAAAGGTCGCCATTTTGCAATCTCTGATGTAGCCTCTTGGGACCCAGACATTTGCATTAATTTTTTCTCCTAGGTTTGACTTCCTGTTTTAATTTTTGTTTTCCCTGGTTCCATTTTTAAATTTGATTTTTAGGTTACCAGCTTATTATATGTGTTTTTTTGCCATAAGCCTCAAGTCCTTGACAGGACGATTTGGGATATACATAAGCTGAATTAAATTAATAAGTAATGTAAGCAACTTTTTCTTTCTAAATGTGTTTGAGATAACAAAGTTCCTAGTAAGTTGTATCTCAATGTTTAAAATTTAGAGATAGTAACCAGATTTTGGAATTTGGCACTTACACATGAACTCAGCACCATGTTTGGCATAAAATTGTACTGGAAGCAATGAAATCGGGGTAAGGAGCCAAGATCTTGTTGGGTTTTTAGGGCATTTATTGAAGATCTTCATATAGTGTTAAACAGAAAAATTGAAACAATGAACTCAAAACAAAACAAAAGCAAAACAAGACTTTTCAGCAAAGCTTCCCTCATTTCTTATTTTGAGGATGGGGACATTTCCAAGCCAACCTAGAACACATTTGCTAAAGGGTTAACCACTGTGTGTGCACAGAGGAAAACGTTTACTTATAAAAAGATTTACCACCTCCTTTCTCTCAGGATTCATATGTAGCATGTATGTGTATGACAACAGCTCATAATTTGCTCATAAGGGAAGAACAATTAACACATGCATTATCTTGACAACAGATGTTCATTGGGCTCGTGCTGTGTGCTCAGCATTATCCTAGGTTTTGTGGGGGATTTGAAAAAGTATGAGGTAATTTCTGCTGTCAAGGAATTGAGAATCCAGCTGAAGAGTGGGAAGTAGCACACAGAAAGAGAGTACTGGCTGGTGCAGTGAGCGGTTAGATAATAAGCAGCACCAACATCCTGAAACAAAGAAACCCCCCTCTCCTAACAAGGCTTCATATCTCCCCTATGCAGGCATCTCTTTCAGAATGAGACTCAAACCCTTGCACTTGACATTAAGTCTTCCTCAGTTTCATCCTTATTTACCTTTCCAGCTTCATCTCCTATTTCCTCTTTGTTTGTCCCTGAAACACATTCGTGCATGGACACACACACACACAGACACACACACACACACACTTTAGATTTCCTGAAATTCCTCCTTCACAACTTCTCATGCTTTCCACCTATGGAGGACCAGGGTAGTATTAGAAACAAAACAAGCTTCAAGATTGAAAGTCCCCAATTTGAATTTTCATCATTTATGGGCTGTGTGACTTTAGATAATTTGTTTAGATGATCTCAGCCTCAGTTTACTTATGTATAGAATGAGGACACAAATAATGGCCACTCTCAGAGTTGATGAGATCGGACATTTGTAATGTGTTTACTGTGTGACCCACTTGTGGCCCTGAACTCAAGTAGCCAATTTGCTACTTCTGAACTAGTTTTATTGACCCCACCCACCCCTCTGGGTGGAAGTTCAGGAGATAGCTTGAAAAAGAATGAGGGAGGGTCCCACTCCTAAGGGGACAGACCAGATGACCAAGTCAGGGATCTGGGAACAAGAGGGAAGCCAAGAAGTCAGACCGGGCACGAAGTCAGACGGGGCACGAAGTCAGAACCAGGATGACAAGATGGCTGACTTAGTGCCATAGCCCCAGGTTCTGGTTTCTCACTTTCCTGGCCTCCTGGCCCTTTCCTCTCCTTCATCCATCCTCCCCACCCCCAATCCCAGATGGGGCCATTTACAACCACTCAGAGCAACCTCAGCTGATACACTGTGCTCACTCGGGCCTTGACTTAGGCTGTTGACAGCCACTGACTCTGCCACTTGACTCCAGCTCTTTAAAAGTCCAATTTCATAATAGACCGTTGTGATCCCAGTGGCATCTGTGGGGCACGGCTGCCTGTGCGTAATCAGGCACAGACCAGTTCAGTGTGCATGACAGGGATTCTGTTCCAAATTTTCTAAAAGTTTCCTGAATGCCATCAGTCTAAAGAATAAAAGGCAGCAACACTGTAAGGCTTGAGGGAAGAGACAGAGATAGGAGGTGACAGGGAACTCAACCAAGGAATTCAATGCGTACTGAACAGCTATTCTGTACTCAGAGATTAAATCATACAAAAATACACCTTTGGTTCCCATATATCACCACGTGTCCGAGGCACAGCAAACAGTATAGACAGCTAACAGTGTCTCCTTCTGTGACCTGGCTCCAAGAATCCTCTCTCTGGTAATAGCTAACACAGTTATGTTCAGACACACAGGGCTTCCCTGAGAAATAATGAAAGCCATGAGAAACAATCTGGGGGAGTGCTGGCACGAGACTCCGGTTGGATGATGGTGCCCGAATTTGGACGTGGACCAGAGTTAGTATTTGAGACAGAAGAGAACCATAGGACTCTGTGTAGCTTAGCCTTCTTGCTCCCTTTGTGAACTCATTTTCATCCTCCAGAGTGTCCAGTCAGGGCCAAATGTGGTGAAAGAGCCAGCCAAATTCCTCCCCGATGCACCAATGACCAGCATCCTTCATCTAAATCTATTCTACTCATCATAAAGGGACAGAGGGCTTTGGGACTGTGTTCCTTGCATTATTGTTTTTTCTATAATAAATGAAGCACTGTCACTTATTGAGCGTGTATGTCAAGTCCAGTACTAAGAGCCTTACGTCATTGTATTTAAGTCTAATGACAAGATTATATTGTTATATTATATTATATTATATTATATTATATTATATTCAAACAAGAACTGTTATTATTAACATATTACACATGAGAAAGCCAAGTTCATGGAGGTTAAGTAAAGGACACACAATTAGGAACAGTTGGAGCTGAGGAATCAAACTACATTGTCAGTTTCTTGAAGGAGCTAGCCCAAGAACATTCCATCTCTTGCAATCTACATGAGGCTTGGTTTCACCAGCTTGGAACTTCCAAAAGTGGGCATATGTATGTCCACTAAAATGGCCTATTATGAAGACGGCAAACCACTAGGCCATGGAAGAACTCAGTCCCCTTGTAAGTACCACCAATTCTGTATTTTTTCCAAAGCAATTCCCTCATGTTCCCCTGCTTGGCCTCCTGGTCCAGCTCTGTGCCACTCCTTCTGCTACTCATGACATTGTGGCTGCTCACTGGGCATTATTTGTCTCTGCCAGGAACTGCCCCTAATACTAGCACCATGGCTCTGGGAAAGACGCCAGGGCACTTCACTGTTCTGCCCCACATGTGAACCAGGCTGTACGAGTCTCCAAGAGCTTCCAAAACAAAGCACCAAAGACGGGGTGGGGGCTTAAATAACAGAACTTGACCGGCTTAGAGTGCTGGAGGCTAGAAGTCTGAAATAAGGTGTTAACAGGGCTGGTTTCTTCTGAGGTCTCTCCTTGGCTTATAGATGCCTTGTCTTCTCCCTGTGTCGTCACATGGCGTGTGTGCCATGTGTCATCTGTGCACGTCTGTGTCCTAATCGCCTCTTCTTATGAGGACATCAGGCATAGTTGATTAGAGCCCACCCTAATGACCTTGTTTTAATTAATTACCTCTTTAAAGACCCTATTTTCAAACAAGGTCACATTCTAAGAAACTAGGAGTTAGGACTCCAACATATGAATTTTGAAGGAGAGCAATTCAGCCCATGACACAGGCCCTTCCTTTAATTTGCACAAGAGAGCTGCTACCATTTCACAACATTTAATATGACTTTACTGATAATTACGAGAAAATGGAAGAAAACACACCTATAACCACTCCTGCAGAAGGGCACTGTCAAAACTCACAAATAGAGGGCCGGCCGAGGGGCGCGGTGGTTAAGCGCTGGCCTGGGAAGCCAGCGGCCCTGGTTCGGTCCCACCTGTGAGGGCCAGTGACACTGCCCTCAAAAAACAGACAAACAAAAAAACCTCACAAATAGAGATGAAATCCCCTGGACACTTAAAGGACATTAACTTTTGCTCCCAACTGTCTTTACCTGGCAGCAGCCTCTTTCTTATCCCACTGAAATCAAAATCTCGTCTGCACCTCAGCTCAGATGCAACCAGGAAAGCCCAGAAGGAGGAAGACACTCCCCTGTCTCTTGGGCCTGAGGCTGTTTCTCCAGTCCTACCTTCCTCTCCCAGGAGCAGTCTCTTCCAGGGCGACTGAGAATGTGGACCTGATGGATAAAACACACTCTACTCAGAAGGGAGTGGTCCTGTCCTGCAGCTCCTTGCTGGACAGTTTAATTAGAAGATAATAGTCTAATGTCAGTGCATCTCCCAAAGTCTAGACTACCAACTCTTTTTTTTTTTAAGATTTTATTGGGGAATTGGGGAGGGGCACAGTGTTGGGGAATTGGGAAAAGGGAAAGGGAAAAACATTATGTTTTTCCAGGACCTATCAGCTCCAAGTCAAGTTATTGTCCGTCAATCTTAGTTTAGAGGGCACAGCTCAGCTCCAAGTCCTATCACCGCTTTCAGTCCAGTTACATGGGGGCGTAGTCCACCATCCCATGAACTGGCAATCTTGTTGCACACTGAGCCATCCAGCCATGCATCGGCAGCTCATGGCTGCTCAGCTCAAGGTGCCGTATTCAATCTTAGTTGCGGGGGGGTGGGGGTGAGGTGGGCATAGCCCAACATCCCATATGGGTGTTGAACCAGCAACTTTGCTGCTAAGGGCATGCAGTCTCACCAGCTCAGTGGCGGCTCAGCTCAGGCGCAACTCACTGGCTCATGTGGGAATCGAACTGGCCACCCTGTTGCTGAGAACTCACTCTCTTAACCAACTGAGCCACTTGGCCGGCCCAAGACTATCGACTCTTAAAAACACATAATGTGCTGGAGACTGTGGCAGAGACTGTGGCTGCTTCCCCAAAGATTTCTGTTCCCCCTTCCTTAGTGGGGAGACATGTTCCAAACTCTCCTGCACCTAAGTCAGACAAGATGACTAATTGTCACCAGTAGAATGCAAGTGGAAGCAACATATCCCTTTAGGGCCATGATGGTTAAGGTCAAGGAGCATGTGTGTCTTATCATCATCTTTGCCCCTTGACTGGCCAGACATGAAATACTCCAAAGCCCTAGGGAAGGGTAGAGTCCCAAGATGGAAGGAGTCTGGGTCCCTGAATCATCATGTAGAAGATCAACTACAAAACTGACAGTTGGTCAATTGACAGGGTTGTCTGTTGTTTAAGCTCCCCAGTCTATATTATTTTATTACAGCAACCTGAGCTGACTAAGGCAAATCTTAATATGAAATTGTGGCAGAACTCTGATTCATCCTGTTCTCAGTGATTTTCTCATGTTGGTGCATCCTCTACCCACCAGTAGGTGTCTATTAGTTTTCTATGGTAGCTTTAAGCAGTTATTACAAACTTAGTGGCTTAAACAACAAAGTTGTAGGTCAGAGTCCTACAAGGATCTTACTAGGATAAGACCAAGGTGTTGGCAGGGCTAGCTCCTTCCAGAGGCTCTGAAGAGAACCTGTTCCCCTGCCTTTTTCACCTTCTAGAGTGCACCTGTATCCTTTGTCTTGTGGCCCCTTCTTCCATCCTCAAAGCGAGCAATGTTGGGCCAAGTCCTTCTTAGGCTTCGTCTCTCTGGTTCTCTGAAGCCAGGAAGGGTTTCCTGTTTTTAAGAACTCATGGAGTTAGATTGGGCCCAACTGAATAATCAGCATAATCTCCTCATCTTAAGGTCTTTAACTTCAGCCACATCCACAAAGTCCCTTTTGCCACGTGAGGTCACATGAGGATTAGGACATGGACATCTCCGGAGTGTAGTTATTATTTTGCCCATTACTGTGAGGTCCTATACCCTCACTCACTTTCCTAAGCCAGCTTGTAAAGCAAAATGAAAACCTCTGTCTTAAAGGTGTTCTTCTTCCCTGGAATCAGTGTTTGCACGTCCATGTTCCACGGAACCTTCAGTCTCATCTCCAGGAAGCATGGCCTGGTGAAAGGAAAGCAGACCCTGGGAAGCAAGCTTGGGGCTGACTTTTCACAAGTGATGGTTGAGTTTCCTCGTTTGTAAGACTAGGAGGCAGAAAGGGTTCTCTCACTACCATGGCTTCCTCCAGCTTCTGTGGTGTGCATGGCTCTGCTCTGTTCTCCCCTACCTCTCCTCCTAGTCGCCTGCTGCCATGGAAACGCGTCCTCGGGGTCCTGCCTCTATCATTCTGCTCTCATCTTTCATTTCTCAATTCTTTCTTAACCTCACTTCCTGACATAGATTTCAATACCAGCCTCTGGAGTCATTCCTTGCATTCTTGTTTTCAGAATCACCCCTGGGATTTAGACGTTCACTCATTTCAGGTGCCTGGCTCATTTGAGACATGATCCCTCTATAATTGTAATATGCCCAGGCTTGTGCTTTCTGTATGATTAATCAAGTTATGACCTCGGCAGTGCAGGCCTGTTCCAAACTTTTATAAGATGCCTGGGAGTTCCAGTGCTATTTGGGGGAAGATATAAATAGGAATTGTTCATTTAAAAGTCCTCCCAGGTGTTGAAAAGCAATCACCCAGTAACACCAATGTACAGTATTAATACTTTTTCCAGAAAGCCTCTATTTCTACTTGCAGATTTGCAGATTTAGTACTTTGCAAAGCTGGATGGAAGTCTTCATAGGCACATCAATCAACACTTATCTTTCAAACAGCCTTCTGGACCTGGGTCAGTGGAAAATTAATTTCATAATAGAACCACAGCTTTCTTCTCGGGAATTTGAGATGTTTGTTCATTGCCAAGAGCACAGGGCCATAAAAGACAGACCCTCATGTAACAGATCCTATTTTATAAAGGTGAGATCAGGGTAATCCTTCAGAGTTTGGGGAGATGTTTCCAAAACAGTGGGGCTAAGGGCGACCACGGTATCTCCTTCCTTGGGTGATTGCCCCCCAGCAATGGCACAGCAACTTGGCAGTGACTCATCATCAATATCCATACTTGACTCCTCCCCATCCATCCCGAATTCCCCACGTGAGAGCCCTTTTTTCAATATTTATTAAGAGCCCACCATGTGTTCAACATGGTCAATATCTAGAGCATTTGGTAACAAGTCCTGTGGCTTTTATCCTGGAATATCCCCGGGTCTCCACCTCTAGCCTCCTACCTGGTCTCTTTGACTTACAGCTTCATTTGTCCCAGTAAATTAAACCAACAAGCTGCCATCTGCCATCAGAGTGATCTCCCCAAAACACTCATGGGATAAAATCTGCTTGAAATCTGATGTTTCCCCATAGGCTGCCTGACAATATTAAAGTCCTTGAACATGATCTCTCCCTCCTGCCCATCTGGCCTCCCCTGCTCGCAACACCCACCTGAAGCCCCTGCTAGAACTCTAGGCTTAAGCAGTAAGAAAAACGTACTGTTCCCTCATGCATCACACACTTTTAACACCTACCTGGCCTTTGTCCATGCTGTTTACCCTACCTAAGATGCTTTGCTCTTCTCTACCTTCTATATCTGACCATCCTTCAAGACTAAGTTCAGATGTTGTTTCCTCTGTCATTGTGGAAGAGGAGAAAGCAGTGGACTAAAAGCCAGGAGCCCTTCAAGTCCAGGTCTGCCATTCACTGGACGTATCTGGGCCCTTTTCAGTATTTGTCAGTTTGGAAGGCTGAACGGGGTGACCTGGCTGCTTCGCAGGATGGCATCTATACCTTTGCCTATTTTCCAAGACTCCTCAATCCATCTTCCCAAACCTTACACAATCCCATTCCTGGGAAACTATCCCTAGAAATAAAAGCTTCAGCATTCTTATTAGGAGATTCTTTGTACACACACACACACACACACACACACACACACACACGAAAACAAAGTGAGTGTTGGTCAATGGCAGAATGGTTGAATGAATAGAACATAGACTATTATACAATCACTAAAAAGAGTGAGTTAGATCTACGACAAGTTGATTTGGAGAGATTTCTGGCTTATATTGTTAAGTAAGGGGAAATAAAATCCACACACTCACAGAGAAATGTAAAGCATATGACCACATTGTCGGAAAGGAATGAGCCTCCCAGGCCCTGCTCCACAGGTTTGTGTTGATTACAGGGCCATCAAGAAAGATGGAGAAGGTTGCACATCAGCATTCACATAGCACCCGGGGGCAGGATGGGCAGGAGGCTGGGAAGAGAGAGAGAAGGAAACCGCAAATAAAGGTTTGAAAAAGGTTACTCTTTTTTTAAAGACTATAATATCAATTTACATCAAATTGTATTTGGGGGCTTGTTTCTCTTTAATAAGGGATGAGTGAACGTATGACCACCAGAGTAGGCATGGTGGTCATCTCAGGGTGGCAGGAACCCAGGCAGTCTTGACTTTTTTTGATCACCCTTTTCTGAACTGTATGCTTTGATTTCAATGAGCATGCATTCATTGATTGTGATCAGAGTAGCAACGGTGACCAGGGCATAAGGGTAATTCCTTTGCATTCCAGGTGCTTTATGTCTAATAACATATTTGAGCCTCACAATGGATACAGTATGACATCAGTACTATTACTGGCACTAGTTTTAAAATGAGGGACAGAGGCACAAAAAGGCCATGAGCTTGCCCTAGTCACGACTTGGACGTGGCATTGCCAATCTGGATCTGGACTTCGCCACTAGGCGAAGCGGCCTTGCTATTAGAAAAATACACTAATGTCATCTTCACGCTGGGAAAATGAAGGGCCCCCCCTTTCAGTGTGCCCCCTGGCTTGTGCCCTTCATGACCTGCCACTGCAGGTTGGTTTCGTTGGCTTCTTTATCCCCCAATCCTGGCCCTGGGCACCGAGCCGGCTCTCAATGAACGTTTGCTTAAGTAGGATTGTTAATCCTCACTCTCTCTTTCCAACAAAATGATGAAGCTGGAGAAAGAGTTTGAAACCAAATAGCTCCTGGTTTATGAGAGTTCTTGTGCATATGGAGTAAAAAAAAATAAAGCTGATTTCTAATATGTACCTTATTAAAGTTATTACTGGGTTTTAAATTGCATTGTGAAGACTGAATCCAAAGACTGGAAAAAGCTATTAAGTCTTTACAGAGAGTGGACGTTGTTATTTTCTTTAACACACCTTTTGTATCATATACTCCCCAAATTACACGTGCCAGAGAAATGGACTATTTTACAGTTATTGTTCATGCCAACTTCAAAAGAAGACTGACTTACTTCAGTTCCTGCTTGCTCAGAGGCCATGTCTCACACTGCAAACTTTTAGTCATTCTCTTGAAAGTCATAATTAACATTAAAATGAGCCTAAAATGATCACAATTTATATGGTGGGGAATTAGCAAGGAAACCCATAAGTAGCTTCACCACAAACATTAGGTGGAACCATTTTTGTATCAGTCACTGAGTAATGTGTCCATTAGAGAAACGCTTGGGATAAACTAGAGTTTATTGTGTCCTCATCATTTCATGGGTTGCAGTAAAATGAAACAGTCAGGTCAACATGCAGGTCATGTCGCTTGGGAAGTTTTTTTACTCCCATGCTGGGCCCTTCAGCAAAGGGTGCTTCTGACTGCTCGTTTTTAATTGAAGGTGTTGGTGGAAGCTTTCTTGATCAGCAATGATGGAGAAACTGCAATTAAGGTTTCTGGGTTCACCTCTTGGTCAATGTTGTGTGTTTTCTCTCATTCTTGAACCAAAAATATAAAAATAGTGGGAAAGGCAAGGAGTCCTTAGGAAAAACGAGAAAAACACACAACATTGACCAAAAGAAGTGTGAGAGAATACATTCCTGTTGTTCCAAGCCACCACATTTGTGGCAATTATTTAGAGCAGCTACTTGAAACGAGTGCAGGCTGTGGGGACCTTGAGAGAATTCCTAGAATATTGTGTAGTCCTCAAAAATATTCAACAAGGCTTTGTGACCACATGAAAAAGTTCATGCTACAGTGTTCTCTAAAAACTAAGGTTAAAAATGAAAGCTGTTCTGTGGTTAAGCGCTGGCTTGGGAAGCCAGTGGCCTCGGTTCGGTCCCACATGTGAGGTCCAGTGACACTGCCCTCAAAAATAAATAAATAAATAAATAAATAAATAAATAAATAAATAATAATAAAAAATAAAAATGAAAGCTGTTGGTATTGTGAGCACAACAGCATAAAAACACAGAGAAAAGAGACTAGCAAGAAGAGAGGAAGTGCCAGCACTGATGACGGCTCTTCATTCTACATTTTAGTTTTCGAAAACCTAGGGAACACGATTACTTTTTTACTTTTTAAATTTATTTACTTTTCCAGTTTTATTAAGATATTTCAAAAACAATACTGTATTGCATATCTGAAAATTGCTAAGAGGGCAGATCTTAGAAGCTCTCATCACCAGGGAAAAGAATTGTAACTATGTGAGGTGATGGGTGCTAACCAAGCTTATTGGGTTAATCGTTTTACAATACAGACAAAAATGAAGCCATTATGTTGTGCCCCGTGAACAGTATTACTTTTGTACTGGGAACTTTTGGATTTTTTAAGAGAAAAGTGCTTCTGGTAGATTTTGAAGTGCAGCCCATGTCTTGGTTATTATGTTGGGCAATATCACCGATGCTGAAGGCCTAGACTTTTCACTGTGGGTTAGACTGTGACAGGACTGTGTGATCTTGCTCACTGCCATACCCTCTGTGGCTGAGAAGACACCTGCATGTCCCAGTTGCTTGGACAATGCACGTTTGTTGAGCACAGCACTAACTTCTCTTGAACAACAGAAGAAAATGCCTTGCACAGAGCTAGCTTGCATACAGAAGGCACTCAGTGTTGGCTGAATTCCATTAAATGGCAGGGTGGTTTACAAACAACAGAAATTTATTTCACAGTTCTGGAGGCCAGAAGTTCAAATCAAGGCATCAGCAGGTTTGGTATCATTCTTAGAGGGTTTTCTCGCTGTGTTCTCATGACAGGAGGGGTGAGGGAACGCTCTGGAATTCATTTCTAACTCTTTTTTTTTTTTTTTTTCTTTGAGGGCAGTGTCACTGGCCCTCACATGCAGAACCCGAACCGGGGCCGCTGGTCTCCCAAGACCAGCGCTTAACCACCGTGCCACTCGGCCGGCCCTGAAATTCATTTCTGAAGGGCACTAATCCCATTCATGGGGGCTCCACCCTCATGACCTCATCACCTTCCAAAGGCCCCGCCTCCAAATACCATCACACTGGGGATTAGGGTTCAACACATACATTTTGGGAGGAGCATAAACATTTAGTCCATAACAGTTAGGGAAAATTATTTTGGTGGGAGGCAGAGGGGATTGTTCACTGACATTTAAAATGTATCCCAGCGCAGGCAGGACTATGTGTATGAAAACGTAAACATTCAGCTCTCTTTGAAAAGAGAAAGATTAGGTGCCCACAGAGTGACTGGGAAGTAAACAAAAGGGCTGGAATTCATGAAAAAAAATACATGGCCAGAGTTCTGAGAGGCCTTTCATAGAGCACGTGAGGATAACGTCTGTTTGTTCTCCTATTATATCCCCAGCACTTACCATAAGACCCAGTACTTGAAAGACACTTTGAAAACATTTATTAAATGAATGGATGAACAGAAGTCCAGGAAGTCCCCTGGGCAGGGATGGGAAGGAGTACACTCTCCAGCCACGTCCCTACCTGCTAGGGGACAGAGTACACTCTCCAGCCACGTCCCTACCTGCTAGGGGACAGAGTACACTCTCCAGCAACGTCCCTACCTGCTAGGGGACAGGCAGCCTCATGCCTTGGAGAGCCCGGACGTATGAGAAGGGGGAGGCAAGGGAGATCAGAACATAGCAGCAGAGGGCTAAGCCCTACAGCCCCTCTCTATCCCCACTCCTCCCGAAGGAGAGAAATGCTGTCTCAAGAGCCTCTGAGCCCAGGGACCGGCCCCCAGTGATCCCAGAAAACCATTGAACCTTTTGGCTTCTTGGTTTCCTTGCTCAGGAAGTCAAACGGGAAAATTAATAGTGACCTCCGTTCCCAGCGATTATGGGGATTAACTAAACAAGACTTGCGAAGTGCTTTTAGAATTCAATTTTCATGGCTGAGAAGGCAGGCTGCTTCAGTCAAGGGAACGGGCCTTACCGCTGGTGGGCAGCGGGGTCACATCAATGAGGAAAGGACTTCAATTTCAAGATAGAGATCAGGAAGGGTCAGACCAAGGATATCAGACGTCAAGGGAAGGGAAGGAAATAGGCAGTTGAGGGATAACTAGAGGGAGGCAAGCATCTTGTTTTGGGCAGTCCCCAAACAATCCCCACAGGGAGACAAAATGCCCACATCTTAGTGTGTTCAGTGGTATTGAATCTCAGCTTCCCATCTGGGGAAAACAAGGTGGCTGGATTAGATATGGCTAACGGGCCTTTCAGATTGGTCAATTTATGGCCTTTCCAGCTTCCAAAGTTCGCCCTGGGGGAGTGTCATGCGGTGGGAAGGACCTGGCTTCGGAGCTGCATCTAGGGCCATCCATAAGCTGCATCACATGAGCAGGTCACCAAACTTTCCTGACCCACTCTCCTCACCTCTGATGTCATGAGCTACCATGTGGATTAGGATTTAGGTAAAGTGCCTTGCTCTGTATTAGCCCAGAGGAAGTACTCAGCCCATAAATATTATTATTTTGGTATTGTAATTAACAATCACACATCTGCAGCATATGATTCTCAAAGTATTACAAATGTAAAAGGTAAAAATTCTATCGTGGATCCTTCTAACCCCTAACTCCTCTAACTCCTCAGAAGACAAAGACATTGACACAAAACGACACAAAAAAATCCCTCGGTGTGCGTACAGGGCTCTGAGCACCCAAAGAGGGCATATTGCAAAAAAATCTTTTTTTTCTCCAACTTAGTAGAATTGGGCTCAAAGCATGGTAGCATCTTCAGAAAACAACAGCAAGGTAAAAAAAAAAAAAAAAGCTAAGGGGCAGCAAGGGCCCAGATGTCCCCCCCACCCCCAGAGTGCCAACATCTGTGACACCGTACGAGGATGTGTTGGTGCAAAAGGGCTAAATGTTTTTAGTTATTATTGGGATGGGTCGTGTGTGTGTGTCTTTTGCCCCCAGTTAACATGCTATCAACAGAGCTGAATAACTATTCACATTACCCAGAGGTCATTTTTCCTCCCAAGAAGCTCGGGGCAGGTCACTGGCGGGAAAGGGAAACGAGACTGTTGAGGGTGATCAGGAGAAATCAGAGAGGGCGCACGGTTCCACCTCGCCTGGCCTGCCGAGGGGTCTCAGCGTGGAGGGCAACCCGATAGTGAAGCTAGAATCGCCATCTATCGATGTACTAGATTGATGGCAATGAAAAGAATCCTCCCCAGACACAAAAGTACACTTGTTTTCAGATTAACGTATCCTGAATGTAAGCTTTTCAGCCCCTTCTCTGAAGGAGTTAACGCGTGCTTGCTTCAGGCACAGGCAGAGCCTGGGTCGGTTAAGTATTTTTTAAAGTATTTGCTTGCAGAGGTGGCCTGACCACTTGCTCATTAATACACTAAAGGACTGTTCTCTCTAACATCTCATGATACAGATGCACAAGAACACTAAAGAGTTTGTTTAAATCAGTGGCGACAGCGAGACAAGCCAGAATGCATGCTGGATGGCCATGACATGTTTCTCCCGGTAAAGTCTAGAGTCATCTTTACAGGCCCCCGTTTCCTCCTTCCGCCTGCTACAGAGCATCTCAGTTACCGGCTGTTAAGCGTCTTGGCCTTATCTTTGTGTAACCAATGCCCGTTTCTCTTTTCAAAAATGACTAACAGGAATTCAGGGTATTGTGTTGAATTTTAAGGGGTGATTTTGTTTCTCGTGTGTTTGGTTTCTGAACAGTCTCATAGTGGTTTCCTCTCTCCTGTTCCCTTCAAAGTAAGATTGGGAATCCTCATCTTGGATGATGTTGAGAGTCGGCATCTTTCTAACAGCCAGGAAGGCTCAGTGGTCTAAGACTTGGGGGGGGGCATCGTAGGGGAACCAATATTTTGGGTTCTTGGAAATTAAGATATGGAATTTGCTTGAAGTCATGAAGTGAGCAAGCCAGGGAATGGTGGGCAATGAGAGATTGACTTCGCATAAAGAATAAG